>OY284488.1:51899116-53392116 GCA_958336395.1 Ctenicera cuprea | reverse complement strand
ACAATTGTAACGCGATCCTTGCCGTTTCCCTTCTCAGTTCATGAGTTCATAATTAAACCATAGCATGAAACAGCCCTCCTTACCAGGAGACTATTCATTTTGCTTGCAAAGCACTTATAAAACCCTTTGCTAGGCGCCGCTAATGAAGCTAAGGCAAAGCCTCAAATTTCTGTATAGGTTTACTAGATATACGACTGCTATACAGAAAATGAAGCCAGACGCCATTTTGTAGAAAGTCAAAGTCAATTTTGTGACGTTTCAGAAATTCAAACACAATTTTGCTTTTTAACAGTGGTATAAACAATTACATTTAATTTTTTAGTTGTGAAGCCTAATTTTAGATGCATTGTAGTACAGTGGATTATAAAAATCTCCGGCAAAAAGGAGACGGTTTGCAGTTTTTTAAGTGTCATAAAATAGGTCAAGTATGCGATTATTACACAATGTGATAGTATATCTTCTGTAGCTATATTGAATCCCTAACTATCTCACCATAAGACGGTGACGGGCTCTTACATCTCGAGACAGCGTGCTTATTATTTCGAGCACAGGTTTATGTAGCAGTCACGTAGGGCGGCGCAGCATGCGCCGACTTGTCTTACATCTTGACGTTATCAAAACAGCATGAGGCGAAGGTCACGGGTTGAGCTAGTTTTGTGTTAAATATGTAACACTACTATTACTACTGTTTATATTTGAATTTCTTTATGTCACTTGTTAACACAGATTTCCATTTAAACAAATGGTTAGAAACTGTAAACAGAAAATTTTAAACCTACACAATATATGGTTATTTGCAGCAATAGGTTTACAGCCAACAATTACTTACAATATGACCTGGAATCAGTGTTTTACGTCTCAGAAATGACACAGTTCTGTCTGTATTTTTGTATGCGTACAGAAAGCAAGATAGTTACCAGTACGACTTTCACAATCTATTTCGTCTACCTTTTGGTTTTGAAATAGAACTATAACCTACATACCATATGGATTTTTGCAGCAATCTTTTTACAACCAGCAATTATTTATATGTAAAAACAACTAACAAGTATCTTAAAAGTATAGGTAGTAGTATTTTTCGTTTGCCAAGATAATGTAATCGCGCATTTTGACATTTTGACCTTCTATAAAATGGCCACCCGGCTACACGTATTTGATTGTTCAGAAGCTGAGAGTCGTGTGTCTAGTAAACCTATATAGAAATCTGTGGGTAAAGCTAAGACAAACTTCATTTAAACAGTTACGGAAAGAATAGTATGTGATTAGTCTAAGTTAACCTTGTGATCTTATAGTACCTGTTGATGCGAAAATACCTTCGAAACTATGATAAACAGGAATCTCTGAAGTTTAGGAGAGGCCAAGCGAAGTGCTTCGCTCTATTTTTTTTGTATTTTCATGAAGAGCTTACCTTTCCTACATGGTTTATCATCAGACACATCAGGGCATCCACAAGTATAATTGTGGAGCTTGAAAAAGCATAGGTGGGTGCACCCTCCATTATTTTCAGCACAGGGATTCCATCCTTGCTGCCGAAGCGCAGCTACAGTTGTGATTCCCATAGCACCATCCAAGTTGTCTCTTATTATTTTAGAACTTTTTCCAGTTGCTTTGTCTGCACGAATTATTGATTTTTGGTACCAGTCTGTCCAGTATATAAATTCACCAAACTATAAAATAAAATGGGGTTGTTTACTACTTTTTTATATTCAAATTTACGCTGTAGCATGAAAAATATTACCCATCTTAATTTTTTTTATAGACGTTTTATGAACCCCAAAATTTATTAATTAAAATAAGTCTTTTACAAAGCGTTTAAAAAATACACCAAAATACACGTCATTTAGCGGTAAATATGCGTATACGTAGCAGCGTTGCCAACTGCAAGGAATTTTCCCTAATTAGGGAATTACTGCGGCCGAATTGTAAAAAAGGAATCCTTTACTAAAAAATCGTTAATTTTAGCGAATTTTATAGGTGACAATAATTTTATTTTTTAACTTTGAATTTAGTATTTTTTTCAGGTGAGCTTCAGGTTTAAAATTAGTTTCATAACTGTATTATCTCGAACCTGGTTCTATTCGTCCCAGCGTACTGAACATTTTAAAAATCCTGTATGGGATTGGTCAAAGCAAATACAGCTTCGTCATTCGCGATGCAAATAAAAATCAGGATCAACATTTATATAGGTATTTATGTAAAAAGTAAGGAAATGAGGCTGATTATTTCACAAATGAAAAAATTTGCTACACTAGGCGAGTGTTGTAATCACATGTGTGCAATAATCACCCGTTTTCCTTACGTGTTTGAGTGAAATAATGGAGTTCATTACCTAACTCAAATTGGAGAAATAAAGTAGTGAAACTGAAAATACCTACCATCTCCCGTTTTAGTTTCATTTTAAATATTTTTACGAAAGAGAATTTTTACCCTTAGTAGGAAATTTTAAGCATGGCTGGAGAGAATTTGAGATATAAAAAGTTAACAATACTAATGCGTAGTACTGTTTATTTTTGTGTTTTTGTGCAACTGCCATCCAACCATGTATGTTCTGTGCTGCTATCGTATAATGCCGTGCTGTTGACACTGTGGTTAACATTCGAGATGACGACCTATAATATTATTATTAATGTTATCGTCATAAAGACGGTTTGTTTCCTGTTATTTCCGCTTGTAAACATTCTAAAGTAAATATTAATTATCTTTTCGGATTATATTGTAATAGGTTATGTCTATAATTTATAAGTATTTATCAGTACTGCCACTTTAACGCTTAATGACGTCATATTCTCTCCAAAAATTCACTTTCAAATTAGTAGGTACCTATAATAAATTAAACTATATTTTGTAATTAATTAAAACATTATCTTGGGTAATACGATTAGTATAATGGATATGCAATATATTTGCGAAATCCCTAAGGTGTTTTGTCGATTTTAAGAGATAAAAATAACCCGCCCTTTGTTAGGTAAACATTTTTGCAATAGACTACATTCTCACTTACCTGAGTCAAACCAAATGGATGTGTTGCTGGTACATTGGGTTCACTATGAACTAGCTGTATTCTATTACGTCCATGCAAATCAGAAGTTTCAATACGATCCCATCGTGCATCTGTCCAGTACAAACGTTTGGCCATATAATCAATAACCAGTCCATTTGGAAAACCTAATTCAGAGTTAATTATGGTTTTTCGCGATGAGCCATCCATAAAAGCACGTTCAATTTTAGGCGTATCACCCCAATCTGTCCAGTACAAGTAACCCTTTCTTGGGAATACAGCAATAGATCTAGGTTCTAGAAGGTTTTCTTTAACGATTACTTTACGATTTGTTCCATTAAATGAAGCTACTTCCACCACTTTATTTCCAGTATCCGCCCAGTATATGTTATTGGCTATCCAATCAACAGCAATTCCATTAGGTGTTGATAAGTTAGTGGTGATAACATCATTGACTTCTGAGAGATTTTTCATATTGACGCTTTGAATCATGTCTTTTTCAACATCTGTATAATAAATTAATTGTTTTTCCCAGTGGAAGCTAACATCTATGACGTGGTTAATATCTTTGACTGGTAAAGTTACATCCCATAGTTCTGCTGTATCTAAACTAACTCGTGCCAATGCCGATCGAGTCGCAAACAATAAATATACTGATGGTTGAACTTCACATATTTTATTATCTTTGGACATTTTTACACCAGTTGGGCAAGCACAAGAAAAGCCTTGTGGATTACGAAGACATAAATGGGAACATCCACCATTGTTTATTCCACATGCATTTTCTGCTATGTTATCACTTTGAACAGATCGGACATCCATGAGTCCTTCTAATTTGTCTCGAATAACTCTTCTGTCAGAGCCATTATTTTTATCGGCTCGATGTAATCCCTGGGTTTCCCAATCAGTCCAATACATGTGATTACCAACAACTACCAAGCCATATGGATGTAGTGCATCCATTATAATTAATTTACGATCCTTGCCATCAAAATCGCATGATTCAATAGATTTTCGTTTACCATCATTCCAGTATAAACGACCTGCTGGTCTGTCTATAGCTAACCCATTTGGCCATTCCAAGTTTTCAGTTATTAAAGTTACCCTTGATAAAAAAAACAAATATTTATTAGAAATGGATGAATTGGATACCTACCCAAGGTGATCAAGAGTAGGAGATAATAAAACTATGGCAAATGCTACTAGTACCTACTACAAAATAGAGGAACAAAATGGAAAAATACACAGGAAAAAGCTAAAAACAGGAAGGAGTACCGGGCACTTCACAAAAAGGAAATCACTGTATAACCTTGACAGCTGGTTAGGCTTAGGCAGTAAAAGAAGCAATAGCAAGAAAAAACAAACGAAATGTAAAAATCTCCAAATATAAAATCATACCTGTTGCTACCATCCATGTGTGCTTTTTCTATTCGTGCATGTGTTCCCCAGTCAGACCAGAACATTAGCCCATGATGGTAATGTAAAGTTATCGCTCTTGGAGTATCCAAGTCTTGCCATACTAGAAGTTTACGATTTGATCCATCTAACTCGGCAACTTCAACGCTGTTTCTTCCACCATCAGTCCAATATATCTTTAAAAAAAAACTTTAACAAAATGTATTGGTTACAATACCGTCGCTTACCTTTCTACCAGTTGAGTCTATTGCTATACCATCAGCCATTTGTAGTTCATGCATGATAACAGTTTTCATATTTTTACCATCCGGTGATGCCTTTTGAATAGCATCCTCAGCTGTATCAGTCCAATATACTTCACCTGTTTTACGATCAACGTCAACCGACATGGCATTTTTAAGGGTTGGCAATGGTAACACAACATCTACCGTATATGGTACATCTAATGATATTTGCCGTATGTCAACTCGATGCGCCAGAATTAAAGAGTTTTTAGGTCCTTCTGCACAACTTTTTCCATCCTCCTAAAAATCAATAAAGTTTAATCTTTACAACTATGAAGGTTTATTTTACGTACTGCTAATTTAATTCCAGTGGGACAAGCACATGCATAACCTTTAGGTTTCAATAAACACAAATGTGTACAACCACCATTATTGTTAGAACAAGATGTTTTTATAACTTTTCGGCTTCTATGGAAAACCCGGACATCCATAAGACCATTTATGCCAGACCCTAAGATTGTTCTATTTGCTGCTGTTATTTTATTTGCACATTCAATGTTGGATGTACTCCAATCAGTCCAGTAGATATAATTCCCAAAGACGTCCAAACCAAAAGGATGTGGCAAAGCAGAACCTCCTAAAACACGATTGTTAAATCTTAAGTCACGATGATGTTGCATAATTTTAGGTACCAATTAAAACTCGTCGATTAGATCCATCTAAGTTTGAAAACTCAATGGCTTTAGTACCCCCATCTGCCCAGTATAACTTTCCAGCACTATGATCAATTGCTAAACCATTTGGCCAAGTCAGGTTATGATTTATTAACGTGATACGCATTGTACCATCCATCGCGGCTCTTTCAATTTTTGGTTTGGCACCCCAATCTGACCAATACATGTATCCACCTATGATTATGGTTAAGTTAGATAAAGAAAATTCTATACAATGCTATTTTTACCAATTGGATCTACTACAATATCTCGTGGTTTATCCAGATTATCCCAAATTAATAATCCTCTCATAGAACCATCACTATTGGATACTTCTATTCGAGCTGTACCAGCATCAGTCCAGTACAATTTATCTGTTATCCAGTCCAAAGCCAATCCAGCAGGTGATACTACAATGTTAACAAAGTAAAATATTTTTTTCCAAAATGCAATCAAATTATTCTTTACTTATGTTTGTATGGACAAGAATCTCCTGATTACTTCCATTCCAATGTGCTTTATTGATTGTATCTCTTTCGACATCAGTCCAAAACACCGAGTCCGTTTTTGAATCCCAGGCTAGAGCCACAGCTGATTTAATACCATCTACTGGAATAACCTGCGAAAAAGATGTTATTTATACCTGCATTTATTTTTTTAATTAATTTTTTATTACTTACCATCTCATGTTGGTGAATAGCATTGTTATCTAAATGTTTGATCCTCAAGTCTTTCTTCCTGGCAAAAATCAACATTTTTTCTGGTTGCTGACATGTCTTTTCATCAGGGTTTAATTTTTGTCCCATACGACACACACAGGTGAATGACATCTTGTTAGGCAAACACATATGTTGACAACCACCATTGTTTAAACCACAGTGGTTTCTATATTTAGGTTGCCTTTGTGGATGATAACTATGGATATCCATAGGAAAGTGCAGATTTGAATGAATTGTTCTCAATCCTGCTCCAGTTGCTTTATTTGCTGTTGAAATTGATTTCGTGTGCCAATCAGTCCAGTATATAGCATCTTCAAATAATGTTAGTGCAAAAGGGTGTGGTAGTCCTTTGCTGATAATCTTTTTTCGATCACTACCATCAAATATTGCTGATTCAATTACATTGTGTTTGGCATCTGCCCAATAGATTCTGTTTGAGGTATAATCTAAAGTAAGTCCATTTGGCCAGAAAACTGATTCTGTAACTATACTCTTCCTGTTGCTACCATCCATTTCGGCTTTTTCTATTTTTGGCGTAGGACCCCAATCAGTCCAGAATACTAACGCTTCACCGGGGTGTACTGCTATAGCTCGAGGTTTGTCTAAATCATTGGCAGTTACAATAGCTCTTTGTTTGCCATCTAAAGAAGCAACTTCTATTCTTCTTGTTCCTGAGTCCGTCCAGAATAGAAGATCATGAATCCAATCTAACGCAACACCACCGGGTGATTCCAATCCCCATTTAATTACATCTATAAAAACAACCTAATAACTAAAAATATAGGGTGATTTATGTAGATCATACCTGTTACTCCCGTTCCATTAATGTAAGCCTTCCGAATGACATCCATTGATACATCAGACCAAAATATTAAACCCTTACTATAATGATAATCCAAAGCAATCGCATTGTGCAGGCCTTTTAGAATAGCTGTGTATTTTGTATTGCTCAATGAAACCTGTAAAGATACCTTACAGAAAATTTTAAATTACTAAACATCAACAATGATAGGTAAGATGGAATTACTCATGGTTTAAGATACCTGTCTTATATCCATTCGGTTGGCAAACAATAAAGTTGGAGGTGCCCCTAAAGCCTTGCAAGATCGTAGATCTGGTCTTAGAATATACCCAGTCATACAACCGCATATAAAGCTTCCTATTGAGTTATTACAAGTTTGAGAGCAAACTGGATCAGTTTCATACAAACATTCATTGATGTCTTCACACCTACAAGAAAAAGTCTTTAAAATTTCGATTAACATGTATAAAGGATGCGGTTTACGTAATTCCATCCGGACTAAGTTTGTAACCAGGAGAACAACTGCAAGCGTGTCGTCCATCAGCAGTGGTAACACATAATTGCGTGCAGTTACTTCCTTTTTCGCATTCCCGTTTTGTAGGACATTCTTTTTCATCTTCGCCTTTTGGGCAATCCCTTTGTCCATCACATATATGTTTCTTATTAATGCAGAATTCTGTATAAGTATCATTTGGTCCTCTACCAGAACACGCAAATTTTGATACGTCACATACAATTTCGCATTTAGCTTCGTCTTCTCCATGACCACAGTCAGAAACGCCGTCACATACCCACGTTTTCTAAAAATTAAATTTATGAGTGAAGATCAAATAAGGTATAAAAAATACCAACCAAAATGCAAGCACCATTATTGCAGGTAAATTCTTCTGGAGAACATGTTCTTGTATTACTGGATCCGCAATTTGCTTCATCTTCGTTGTCTTCACAGTCTTGTTGTTTATCGCACCTCCACCTTTCCGGAATACATTTTCCGCTGTTACATCTGGAATGCGTGTACGTTATTAAAAATACGCCAAGTTAAAAAAACAATTGCGAGTCTTACTTAAATTCTCCAGAAACGCAACTTCCAGGAGTTTTAGGACAATCGTCCTCATCGCTCCAATCACCGCAGTCATCGTCGCCGTCACACTTAAATTCAATCTTTATACATTTTTGATAAGCACATTGAAACTCCCCTTCGTTGCAAGATGGGGGTTCGATATCTAAAAGTTTTTCCACTGTTAGCGTAATCGGTTTCTGTACACGTCAAGTAGAAAATAGAGATAATGCCCTTACCACATTCAGCTTCATCGGATCCATCCGTGCAATCGGGTTCTTTATCGCATTTCCAACTAAGGGATATACAAGAACCATCGTTGCATGCAAATTCGTCATCCGTGCAACTATAATGGGAATAAGGTGTAAAAACCGTGCAAAATGATATAAGGTGCTTTGTTAAAACCAAGTTTTACAAATCAAACTTTAAGATTCCAAGAACTTAATAACATGAAAGTAAAGTCAAGGTCTCCATAATATTATTTCGTTAAAAACACCAGCTGCTTTTAAAACAGTTAATTAAACATTAAGTAATTTCAGTAGAAAAACATCGGTAAACAGATGAGCTCTAGTTCTCTTGTTGATTCTGGCCTGGAAAATTTCAAAGCAGAGACTTAACTTTCTAACTGATCAAAGCTGTACGTTACAAGTTGACTCAAGACACAGTTCATAAATAATAAATTGTCCTGGAAATGTATCAGTCTTGCAACGTGGGTATTTTTTTAAAATGGATTATTGTCAAGAATGGCCGACTGTGAGGTTCAACCATACAGATTCTATTGGTTTTAAAACTGCGCATAAAAATTATTCTGGTTATTATTTGTTTCCCGACGAGAAGCAGCCGTAATTTCAACAAAAAAATCTAATAAAAATCAACACCATAATGTGGTGTTAGGTCTTGTATATCAATATTAATATACAGAGTGGCTAGGAAAACCCCTGCCACTTTTCTTGCGGCGGTCAAGAGATGGCGCTTTAGTAAAGAAAAATTAAATTAAAATACTGGCAACAACGCAGAATCCAAGACGTTTTAGTTATTAAATACGCCCTATATTAAATCAAAACAACTAAAACGTCTTGGATTCTGCGTTGTTGCCAGTATTTTAATTTAATTTTTCTTTACTATAGCGCCATCTCTTGACCGCCGCAAGAAAAGTGGCCGTGGTTTTTCTAGCCACTCTGTAGACAGTAAAACTGTGAACATATATGACGTATATTTGTTATTAAATCCCTTGCAAAACGAGCCTAAAATTGAGTTTATTTAAAGCTAATTTTTTTGCAATGAAAGAAATATAATCCGAAATCATGTTCGTTCTTAGAAGAATTTCCGCTTCCTTTTAGGCTAAATCTGGACATAGAAATCTGACCTCAATATTTTCAATAGCAATCGGCATAACATGTATTCACCACTTTTAATACCTAAACTTTTTGCATTATTCGAATCTAGATCTACACTCTTGTATATTTGTTATTTTATTCGTTTCATTGTATTTTCTGAAACAGGTAGGTTTGGCTGGGACGTTGGTATCCACGGCAACCAGCATCGCGGATCGATCGCGCTTTTCCCGGAGCTTATCAACAAATAGACCGTCTCTCAAAAATTTTGCGATGCAAGGGCTGTGTTTTCTTCTTTTCAATTATTTGCAAACATTAATCCCGACACGTGCACATTTTTCAATTGCAATTAGTAATTTTTTTGCGGTAGGATGATGCTTTTTGCCACTATACGGAAGTACCTAAATAAAACTTTCATCACAGTTAGGAAGTATTTTTTTGTAGTTATTTTCTTTCGACTTCTTCATCGTGAAACCTTCAAGTTACACAAACAATTGCAATTAAGTGAAAATGGTTGAAAAGGGGATGAAATCAGTTATAGGGCTTGCTAACGGTAATATTCCAGACAGAGACACTATAGGAGGGCATTCTAGTAGGACATAATATTGGACTTTGACTGTAGGGAAAACTCCCAAAAGTAAATAAAACATGGTATGTGACGAGGATACGTAATAACCACCCCCGCACGTTCTTGTCAAGGTCGCCTCCTCCGCAAACGTGGGCGGCCAGATGAGAGCATCAACAACGTCACCCCCACAAGTTTCCCCATCGAAGGCTTCTCTTTCTAGCCGCACCCCGTCAAACGAAAATGCATTCTTATTGAGAGCTAAGGAATTCTTTCGTCCTTAAAATGGATTTGGCGCTAAATTGGTTGTCTGTTAAAGCTACATAAGTAACAAGTGGGCTGAAAACATAATTCGAATTTGTAGTTAAAAGGTTACCGCAAATTATGTAGCATTATTGAAGTTATTTTTATCCTGAAGGTTTTCTTTGCTATGGAAAAATGAAATCGGTTGCCCTTTTTCAGTTTGCGTCAGAACTACCGTACGCCTTGTTGTAAAAAATCTAATTTTCAACCTTTGCATCATTTTACAAGAGAATGTGTAATTTTAGAATGCAATGCAGTTTCACAGTATACAGTGTGTCTCACATTGAAAAGCATATTTTGTTATTATTAAAGTTACAGATTCGATTAAATAAACAATACTGATTTATGTTCTATTACAAATTTTGAGCCATTCAAATTGTATCTTTAAAAAAGTGAAAAATGTATATTTTTAAAAAGAAGTATTTACATAATTTTAATTTTTATGTCTAAAAACTTGTAGGGGATGCAGGAGGATGTATGAACCACGGAGAACGTTGAAACACTAGTACTATTTCTAACTTGAGTAAGTTAATTTCGATGTAGTATAGTAAAAAAAGATGTAAAACTGTTTCTGTCTTTGTTAGTTTCCTACTAATAACACACGGTATAGCAGTTACTGTTATACTGTGCGTGTCTGCCAGGTGAGTTACCAAACTATTTCTTATGTCTTTTCTATGGATTGCAGAAAATCAACAAAAAAGAACTTGTAGATGTTTTACTTTAATAGCATAATACTAGTAATACGCTTATAAAACTTGTTTTTGATTCATCTTAGCATTTAACTTTTTAATTTAAATTGTTATTGTAGGCAACGCTAGCATGTGGGAAACTTTGAACCAAAGTTATGCGGAGCGCTGTGAACTTGTGGTTCATTCAATGCGTTTGAGGAAATAAAATTAAAACTAGAAGTAGCCAAACAAGAAAGAAAAAAAGAAAGGAAAAAAACTGAAACAGGAAGTAAAAGAAAGGAAAAAGGGAGCAAAAATGAAAAGAGACTGGGCCAAAAAAGGTGCAGCTTGTTTTTCCTGAGGAAAGTAGTGAAGAAAACAGCAATGAAGAATATAGACAAAAATTGTTTTTATTGCTCATTAACCTCATCAAATATCCGTTTTTGTTTTTTATACAGATTCATTGTACCCCATGGTTGAGGTACCTGCATAAAACCACTTTGTATTTCTTTTTAAATAAATGTATTCAGGATAACGTAACATTTTTTTACGTTTCGTGTTATGTACCTGCTAAATAAACTATTGGAGTTTGCTGTACAACATTCTTTTTTTGAAATTTTTTAAATAATAATTTTTTTATAAGCATTTAGAAAAATTGGTTCATTGTATAAAGTTTCAAAACGGGGTATTTTTTAATATCAAAAACTGCATATTGCCGGTTTCCCCGAATTTCTATGTTCAATAATAATAAAGATTAGCACAACCTGTGGTCTACGCCCCCTGGTATTTTATGTAACTACAAATGTTTCCTCCGCTGAGTCGGTCTCGGAATTGAGAGACGCTCCAGGAAAGAAAATCTCGTCAAAAAAAATTATAAAAAAGCCTAAAACACAGCTCCGAAAAAGAAATCGGAAAAAAATGCCCCAAAAAACAGCCCCGTTGAAAAATAAGGCAGAAAATACCCTCGTAAAATCTTTAGGAAACACATCCTCCGGAAATGTCCTACTCTTCTTTTGATATAACTAATGCTGTGTAACTTTTTTTCGGCTATAATTAAATTCCAAAAATAGCAATAGGACGTGTGATAATGGAAAAATTAAAAAAAAATAAATATTTAAAGAGACAGTTTTTATTTTTGCAACGAGGATTTCAAAAAGCAAATCAAAAATTAAAAACAGTGGCGTGCATGCATTCTATTTAATTTTTATTAGTCCCATTACACGAAATTATAGCCAAAAGTTTACAAGCCATGAGAAATTTCAGTAGAATACTCCAAATCGTTTCACAAATTTTTTTAATTAATTATAAAAAAAATTAATTGTGTAAAAAAACTGGATGAGTTAAAAAAGTTTTCAAGGACGAAAACACAAAACTCATATTTACAAAAAATACTAAATCTTTGTAAAATTTATATATCACTATATTAATATTAATTTCCAAAAATTCATAATGTAGGATGAACGGCTCTGAATTTATACCTTTGTTATATTTCCAGAAAGTTTCATACCGATTCCAAATTTATGTTATTCACACATGCGTGCAAAATATTCGACGCCACAGATTTTGGGGTTTGTTTTTGTAACCAAACCAATCAGTTTTAAATAATTCACCCTTCATGGAATTACAAATACTGTGAAATAAAATTAAAGTACGCACGAGTAAGCAGCAAACCGTCTGACGTCACATATTTTGCGTCTATATATCTTTTTATAGTTATAATCCCCAGTCTATTACTCCACCCATACTAATTATAAAAAACATCTCTTTTCAAATTAAATTAATTTACGGAGGAGTAGACAAAATCTATGACGCTTTTACTTTTTAGGGCAAAATTTTTATTTTTAAATAATAATCCATGCAGAACTAATGTTATTCACACGAGTCCGCAGATCATTTGACGTCACTGGTAAAGTTTATAAATTGAAGGAAAGTCAATCGAACCAGTGAATACATAATAAAGCCATTATTCTACTCAAATGGTCATTGGTTAATGATTAGATACATTTATTTTATGTTAATTGATGTAACATCTATTTCATTAATATTGTTGAAAAAAAGTTGGTCATTAAAAAAAAATGTTTGGCAATTCGCAGTCCGTTTTAGCTTTATTTCAAATATTTTTATTTTTATATATAGGGTGAGTCATTTAAGTGACAATCCCACCGCAATAAAGGGACGTTTAAATTTGTTTTCCTTAAAAGTCTTTTGAGTTATAGTCTATTATGCCATAGACGAAAATTATATGTAATGCCTCGTGACTGATCAGTGACACCATCAATGATTTTCTTAAAGTAACACCTAAATGAGGTCCCGAGTTGGCGCGGCTGGAATACCCAATCAAGTTCGACGAGTAAAGTTAAGCATAGCTCTGCCTGGTCAGTACTTGGATGTGTGTTCGATAAACCGATTCAACGCGGCGCCTCCTGCTCTCCGAATGGCACGCTAATAGGTACAGGTAGTCCCGGATGCCACATTAACAATGCGTCATATTCAATGTTTAAAGGTATTTTGTCAGACAAGAGAACTAATTTTTCGGATGAGAATTTAGAAAAAGTTGTTGTTGTGTACTGCAATTCTTAAGTTTTTTTATTCAACGGTGGTTTTCCGTCTGTTATGAATGTTGATAGTCCAAACTTTTCTGTTTTCATTATTTCGTGGTTTCTATTTGACATTTCAATTAAAAAAATAGTTTTGCGTTTCATAAAACTGTTTCGTGAAGTACATTTAAAACTCATGACTATTCATATTCTACGCTTTATTTTATTTTACTATTACATAAGCATGAATTACAGCTGACCAAATAAATAATAACTATCTACAAAAGCTAGCTTAAGGTCAAACATATGAATGTGTAACTATTCTAAGCTCGTAGATAATTCGTTTAAAGTTTACATATGCGGCAATTATATATTTAAAGGAATTTTGCCAGGAATTATTATTAATTGATTGATTCATAATTTAAATACTGACTATATACTAAACTAGAAATCCGGACACTATAAATGACTTACCCTGTAGTTTGTTTTGGAATTGTACAAAAAGGCGATTCATGTTTATTTAAAAAAAATGAGTGTATTAATAACCTGTGTATCATCTTAATTGCACAGTTATCGTTATCTAATTTTACGACTTCATTTAAAATCGTTGTTGTCATAATTAAACAATTTCAAGTATCATCTCCAAAAATAATTATTCTTAGAAAAACACGTGTAAGAAATAATACATAATTTTGCTTATCTGTTTTTACATAATATGAAATTTTTAGTTTATTTCTTTAACTTTATAAATTAATATTTCGGAAAATTTATTTAGTAGAAACTATTTCCAGATGTAATTTAACGTACAATTTGTAATGCAAAATAAAATTTTAAAAGTAGTGGTACTCTAGTTATTATTTTAACATTTTTACTGCAGTAATTTATAACTTTCAATATAGTTTTCAACAAATCACTCTAAATTTTATATTTATATTGAGGATAGTGTTCTATTCGTGGACATCCCTACGTTTCAAAAGATTCGTTTACAACTGATTTGATGCATTAATTAGTAGCTCCGTAAATACCCAAAGTTTATGTTCAGTTCCCGCCGCTCCTAATATTTTATAAATATCAAAAGGTAGACAGTTACAGAACACCATACATCAGGTTGCAGTTTTATTTATTAACGGTAGGCATTGGCAGACCGAGAAGTTTTACATACATGCTCAATAAAAATTTCATGTTAGGAACATCCCTTATAAAAGCAAATTTCAAGAGGAATCGAGAAGCACGCCAATCTAAAAAGAAACTGAAGTGCTAACTTCGAGTGGACTTTCCCATACCTGATATTAATACTTGCCGTATTTGTAAATGTGTAACTTTTATGCTCTTCTCTCATTTCACCGTATGTTAAATTTCTAAGAAAACAATTTATAGAGGCAACCCTACGACGTTGCATACTGTGTAAGAATAGTAAGAGCGGAACCGCCCGCCCTACAGCTGATTAGATGCTCTTCGGATTTTGGACTAAAAATCGATATAAATAGTTTATTTAAAGAGTTATCAAAAATATGCAAAAAATGAAAAATATATAGTTTTACCTAGAGCTAATTAAAATAACGTAACTGTCGGAAAACGCGTTGTTGATATTAAAAAGTAAGAGTAATATTTGGGAAACTAGTAAAAAACATAATGGTACTTCACTGCAAGCTCTATCGGTTCAGAAAATTTAAAAAAAATCGCGTAGGCAGTTTTTGACTAATGATTTATTGAATGTTTTCAAAACTTTTAAGCAGCACCATTGCGATCATTTTTGGATTTTCGTAATTAATTCTACCTCATCGTATACTACCCACAAAGGGCTCTCAAAGAAGTTGTAGCTGATCCCGGCCAGATAACTACTTTTTGAGTAAATGGGCGTTAAAGTCAAGATTTTCAAAAAGTTGTAGCGGCCACTATTTTAAAGCTAGATAGTTCGCTAAAAAAGTTTTCGATTTGCCTTAAGTTGTTCTTTCGTATCATCTACTTAAATGCCAAACTTTAATTTAGGAAAAACCCTACCAAGAAAACATGTCTAATTTCCGTTTCCGGTTTTCAATTTTTTTAACAAGCTTAACTAGAAAACCGTTCCAGTACTTTCGCCTTTAGAGGCGTCACACACCCACCCACAATCAGACATTTTTGAAAAAAAAAATTTTTGGGTCCCCTGAACCCGAAATCGTGTATTTCCGTTAAAATCTAGATTTGCATGAAATCAATACTTCCCCATACCGAAGGCAATACTTTCCTATACCGAAGGTATGGGAAAAGTAGATATATCTACTGGCTTTGATCTAGTTTAGATTGCAGAGCCATCTGCTGCCGATCCTAGGTAACGACGTAAAATAACCAACATTGATTGCAAAACCCAGCATAAACAACTCTTCTTTTAGGTTTGTGCGATAAGCAGACAAAAATCGGCAGCCATTTTGAAACTAAAGATCTCAAAAAAAACTGTTCCATCATATTCTGCTTTCAAGTTTGAAAATGCGTGTAAGTTCCGCTTCTAGTTTGAGATTTGTTTTTAAATTTGTTTCCATGTGTTTTGACTATACTCCTATAAGGGTGTTTCATTAATAATTGTCCATAGAGTAACTGGAAAATGCTTCACCCAAAATATGACGATTTAACTTAAAACACTTAGATAAAATATTCCTCCTAACCGAGATACAGGGTGTTTTATTTAAAAATACAACGATTAAAGATAAACGTATTTAGGTTGATTCCTCATTATTTTCTAAGTAAATTAATATTAACATCTAGGCTTCCGGGTTGGAGCCGCGTAATCGGTGCTTGAACTGCCGACGTTTATAAGGGACAGGTGGGTAACAAGGTGTGACTGCTGGGTCTACGATTGGCTGTAGCGGTTGAGCGGTTGCAGGGCGGGGCTTTCGTTTAGTCGGAAATAGTAGTTTGTAGGCATTGTGAAGGGGATAGCTGTGGTCTCGATTAATATTGTTAGGAGTTTTGTGTATTTCTATGGATTCACGGATCACACGGTTGAGGTAGATGGAAGAACGGGCTAGGATTTTGGTCTTGTCAAATTGAATGTTATGGCCTGTATTGAGTTTATGTTCTGCAATAACCGACTCTGCGGGACGTTTCAGTCGAGTGCAGCGCTCGTGTTCAGAAACTCCCGCAGAGTTTAATTTAATATTGTCCTCTTGTCTATTGATAAAGGTGTAGTAGGCTGATGTTATTTGTTTATGTTTAACTGCCAGACAGTCAATTTTCATTGAAAAGTGTAAGATTAGTTACTGTTATAATAGCTTTCTTTGTGAAAATGCCACGTCATATTTTATCTAAGTGTTTTAGGTTAAATCGTGACATTTTGGGTCAAGCATTCTCCAGTTACTCTATCGACAATTATTAATGAAGCACCCTGTATATCTAGTATCATAAAAATTGAACTTACCCTTCGGGAGATATGAGGAAACAAAGAATCGACGTTTATCGTTTAAATTTTTTAAATGTTTTTGAAAAGCCAAAATTTTGTTTAGAACGCTTTTAATAAATTTATTTTTCTAAATTTTTGCAGATAAAATGTTGAATATAATTATAATAAAACTAACCCTGGTGGAATAAATTAATTAAATACATTTGCAATACCATTTGTTCGTTGAGAAGTGGAGAATTTTTCCCTGTCAAGCTAGGATCAAACTAATACGCAACAAAACTCAATTACAGAAAACAAACTGTCAATTTTCCTAACAAATCAATAAATCTCCCAGGGTTTGCCATCCCTAGGCTAGAAATGTTGTATTAGGGTAGGTCGTTTACATGTGACATGGTAAGGGCATTTCGTTTGCGAAAGGCAGCAACAAAGGGTGAAATAATCGCGTTAGAAGAGCTTAGGGTTAGGGGAGGAAAGGTACCCTAGCTATTTGCAAAACCAAACCGTTTTATAGAGTAAATTTGTTTGCCAAAACTGTTAGCCTACAATGCACCACAGGAAATGCACTATCAGTCGGAATTGTTGTTTATTTGCGCAAGCAAGTACATAATGGATAAATCATGAGTGTGCATGTGAATAGTTCATTAAACAATTATTTAAATTGCCGATGATGTACATGTAGCCAGATACATATCACTTGATTATCTGAAACGTATGCTATTATTATAGAAAACTAAAAAAAAACAGTCTTTGTCACTCTACATTCTTAATTGAATGTGAAAATTGCATATATGCGTCATGTGAAAATTTAAATATTACTCAATTCTGCCCAGAAGGTCGTGCCACACAATACATTTTTCATTGATTTGTCAACAACATGAATTAGCTAAATTGTATAAACAAATCCGCAAATTCAATATTTAAAATTGAAAATTTGACTGGGGAAAAATATTAAAATATTCGACAAACGTGTATATTACGTTAACTGAATGCAATTAGGCAATTAGCAGAAAATTAATACAATTTGTTTTAAATGATAAATGGATTTTCAATATGCACTTTACAGTATTTGTAATTTAAATTATTTAAATTGCTATATTTAAATTTTTATTTACGGTGGACACGTGCATCGATGAATAGATCATAAGTAGCTGATATAAATTTTTAATGTGAGTCATAGATTATCACATATACAGCAGAAACTTTTATAAATTTAGAAAATAGAAATAAAAATACTCAACTAACATCGATTAATAATTGGTATTATAAAAACAGAAGTAAGGGTACAATTTATAACATACAGGGTATTCCACGAATAAGTAGGCAAACTTATAACTACATAAATACCATCAATGTAAATACTTAATGGAAATGCAGAAAAAAGTCTTTTAATGAATGTTGAACGGCACGAACAGATCTACAAAAATGGTAATAAACGCACACTATTATCCGGTTTTACCGGAAGTTACATCAATTTTTGTTTTTTAAATGGAACGATATAAATTTTTATGTTCTCATAGATAGAAAATGTTACTACGATTTTAAATACAGGTCTCTAAGAGGTCTGGCATAAATTTAACCACGAATTCTGTAGCGAAATTATGTCGATTTCACCTACTTAATTATATACAAAAACGTATCGTTACGGAGTAACAGACTATCAAAAATGGAACAGTGTAATCACTCATATACGCATAACTTTGGCAGTAGTAGCATTAAAATTTTGAAATATTATATGTGGTGGCTACATATGTATTTTATTATTGTACCTGATTTTGTTTGAATACATGCACCAGAAGTGTCTCATATGGGGGAGCCCCGTACTGTTCCTTTCTAAAATGTTTTATTCTTTACACTTTTAAAATGGTTGTCTTAAAATCCTTATTAGGCATACAAAATACACAAAATATCGCTCTTGATGAAACTCGTTAAATTCAGCAGGTTTCGAGATATAATGTAATTTTTGTGGAAAATCAAGTTACCATGAAGGTCCGAGTGTAATAATTATTAAGACGAACAAATAATTTGTTTCAACTTAAAAGGTAAGTTTAACATACATAATGGACAAAATATTAGACGGTGGTTAGACTTGTAATCTGGTGACCCCAGTTCAAATCCCGTAACAACCTGTTTTTTTTTATATTTTTTTAAGATTTTATATTAACATGTCTTACTACTGTCGGCTCTTGGCTCATGGCTATAATTTATTATAATTGTTATGTTGTGTTTATTAAAAAAAATTTAATTTTAAATTAAAAAACGTTTTATGTTACCTTGTTAAAACCATTGTACGAACGATCGAAATTAGATGTCGTTGAGTAAAGTAAGTACAGCATGTGCCACCTAACCTTGCAAATTTTAGTAGGCTTTGATTCGGCTACTTACGCTTTGTTTCGTCGGTAGTCGTAACTTAAACTAGCTCTAATTGGCTGTTGGACAGTGTGGTACACTCTACTAAAAAGTGAAAGTCAATTTATTTATGGTTTACGAAAAATTGTGGATTTTTTGACAAATTAAAAGGCCGTGTAAGTAAAATCAAGAAGAATTTTGCTTTCCTATTTTGGCGTATGACAAAATAATAATGACATAAATAATTAACAGCAACTAGATATTATACTAGCTTTCAAACTACATGATTGCTTTTGCTTGAGAATGTAACGGCTTCTCGCCTTTTAAACTTATCGTCATCTTTTTTGCAAGGTTAAATGGCACTTGCTGTAAATAAACGTAAGTAAAAATTGAAAACGTTGTTGCACCATTGTTTTATACACACAGCTATTATTTCACAGGTGTTTGTTTGTGTTACAGTTTTAAATTTAAATTAAAAATCAATTTGTTTAAATAACTGCAATTGCAATATTAAAATAAATTAAAGACATAGGCCAAGATAAGACAGTAGTAAGAAATGTCAAAACATAAAAAAAAATTTAAAAAAACAGGTCTGTCGCGAGATTTGAACTGGGGCCACCAAATTACAATCCCCCACCTTTACCGCTAAACCAAACAACCGTCTAATATTTTCTTTTCCATTATGTGTGTTAATGGGGCACGGTTTACAACTGAAATTTATCACGCACGTTTGTATAATAAACATCTTTCTTAATCTTTTTTTCTTTAACCGCTAGGTGTCAATAAGTGTTAAAAATAATTTACCATGCTCACTTGCTAATTGTTAAAAAATTTTAAATATAAGCAATTGCTGTGAAATAACAAACCGCGCAACTATGATAATTGCACCATGATTTGCAAACTAATCACCGACATGACGTGGTTGTTTCAAAGGCGACTGCGATAAAGTTTTTATTTGATCGCTCCGTAGTTAAGTCCATTATAAAACAAAAGTTCATGTGACTTCCGATAAAATCGGAAATGCCATTGGATTGTGATATCAGCATTGTCCATTTTCCTGCTTTTATGTTAGAAGTTTTCCCATATTTTCATTATTTATAAAAATATAGGCTTGGCTATTTATTCATGGGACACACTATGTATAAACTGCAACTATGTATACTTCATTTTACTATAAATCATAAATCGAGCCCATTTTTCATATTTAATTAACTTAAATTGCAGAATTCAATCACGGAAACATAAACACTGTTTTATGTTCCAGTTTATTGCATCTACTTATTTTTAATTACTTAGAAAGCTATTTTAATTGCAATTGCTGCTTGTGATTAGTGATTATTAAAATATGTAGAAATTTAGATTAACAGGAAGTGTTAGGCTGTATAAGAAAATTATATAAAATTATAATTTTAATAAACAATTATTTAATCTTTCTCTTCCTTAAGAGTATTACGACTTGTTTACGTATATTTTAAAATTTTATCTCATAGTTTACTATAGCAATGTTTGAAAAATAAAATATAATCTGAAATTTTCTCTTCTTGGAATTATAAATTCCATAATAATTGATTTAATGAACAATAGTTTACGCACGAAGATAAACAATAAAATTTTATGTTTATACATAATTTTAGAGTACGCGTTATCATAGAACATTAGAGTCTTTCAGATAAGTGTGTTAGCACACATTATTTTGTGGGTTACAGGATCGATACGAGGGTGCAGGCGCATCTGGACGCGTTTCAGATATGCACACCCCCGCTATAGCTTTTAAAGAGAACGGCGTTTTATATGAACTTTAAATGTCAAATGTCATTCGACTTTTAGAGAAACGTCTGCTTTGAACTTCCCATAACAAAAGGTCCAAATGTCATAACAAAAAGAGAAATGTGCGAGTACACGATATAAAATTGATGCGAAGAGGGTGCTTTACACACCCCATCGCGCTAAATCGTAGGGGTGGGTTTCTGGACTTACCCGGCTTTTGTGCAGTTGAGCTCGTCAGAGAAGTCCTTGCAATCATTGTCGTTGTCACACAGCCAGGTTTTTGGAATACATAGACCATTTGCACATTCGAACTGATCTTCCGTACAGTTGGCAGTAAAACCTTTAAAGCAAAAAGGGAAACTTTATATTTTACTTGCGTTAACTATTGAAAATATCAGAATTCTATGTTTATTATTTGGTTGAATAGTTATGAACAAGTTAAAAATGCAACGCAAACTTACCACAATGAGTTTCATCTGAAAAATCCCCACAGTCGTCATCTCCATCGCAAAGCCACTCTTTTGATATACATTTTCTAGATTTGGGACAACGAACATGTTTGGTAGATTCTTCACATTTCAAATTTCGTACATCTTCCGTTTCGCCGCATTCCAGTTCATCTTCTTCACCTTCGCAATCAGGATCGCCATCGCATCTGTGCCGAAGAAAATTGGAAAATTATGATTTGTATGAAGATCCAAAAAAATCGACTTTGTATGGTATTTTCCCAAAAATTTCCATATGCAATTATTAATAATTTGACGATGATTGTTGTTATTACCCTTGGTCTTTTACTATGCAGTTAGGGCGAAGGGTAACCAGTAAAACTCAAAAGTTTTTGAGAGGTTTCGAGAGTTGTGTAAAGGGAATAAAGGAATCGAACAAGGCCCGAAACGTCTAAAGAACTTTTGAGTTTTACTTGTTACCCTTAGCCCTAACTGAAACTGAAAATAATTTTGCGTTCTCAGAAGCTTTGGAAGATATTAGTATTGAAATGATTTTTTATTAAATTTCCACGGGTAAAATATTGAATATCTTTTACTTTTTTAACTTCCCCCCAGTATCTAACGTTTTAAAACAGTACTTTTAATTTCCTTGTTCCAGAATGATACTCAAAAAATATATTATACCAGTAAGTGTTATTTGTAACAATTTTTTGCAGTAGTAATTTAAACATCCAATCAGATATTGAAAAATCGACCACCAAATATGAGGAAAGTTTTCACCCCAATTTATAGATATCTATAGACCCCATCATCATTATCGCTCTTACCAGACCCAAACCCTTGATATTTAAAATTTAATAATACATTTAGCCCTTGACAGTGTGTTTTAATTAAGCTAGGGGAGATATTTTTCCTTATAATTATTTTTCACTATATCTTGTGTGATAGAGATTGACCTCGTATATTTTGAGCCAATAAAATCACTGCATTTTAGACACGTGAACCAATCAAAATCTTGTTATACTGACAATTACCCTAATAGGGTGATTGTAAGGTGTAATCAGCCCTATTAGCTTTTTATTTTATTATATTTAATTACCACTTCTAGCTACCATAGCAACCGTAATTGATTACCAGTTACTTATTTGGACAATACAAAAATTTAATTTTTTGATGCTTTTGATGGATCAATTGTCTTGCCAAATAGCACTCCTGACTGATGCTTCAGCAATCTTTGCTTGAACACACTCCTGCCTTTTGCTTTAAGAAAATCGGCACTCTTGCAGATTTTTGCCGCAACAAGCAGTCATAATCTAGACAGCAATGATTGGCGTGAAACTCAAATTCACTCTGACAAGTTTACATCAGTTTTATACAAAGTGTTTGGTAATTAACGTTCAAGATTTTAGGAGGTTATTGTAAGTCGAAATTGTTTAATGATTAGGTAGCCGATTGCTATCCGTTTCGGAGATACAAAGAGTTAAGTTGGAAAAATGGGAATCATCTGAAACGATAAACTCTTATTTTTATGACATCGATTTGACAACTGTGATTTCTAAATTTATAGTTTCCATTACGAAACTGTTGTTGACCATTACGGCGGGAAATGGATCGGTCATGAGGGACCGATTTCTTGGCCACCACGATCTCCCGATCTTACAATTATGGATTTCTTTTTTAACAAAAAGTTTATTTTATTGAAGTAGCAAACCGAGACGAGTTACTTGAACAAATTCATCTTGTTGCAGATGCCATACGACAGAATCGTCAACAATTACTTGCAGCCCATAATACATAATTGGGTCGCACCGAATTATATACAGCTGTTAATAGTAGACACTTTGAGCACTTACTATATACCACCTAATTAATTTTGTTTGAAATCTTTATTTGATTGCATTTCTTATTTCTAATAATAAGCAATGGTATGTTATTTTTTTATATTTAACACTCGGTGTTTCGTATACGAATAAAGATCGGAAACCTGTTCATTAAAAATTTCCGACTTAAAATGACCTCTTCTATACATTCCTAAAATTTTGACCGCTAATTACTAAACACCTTGGATATACAGGGTGTTGCATGACTTTTTGGACAAACCTAAGCAGCACATTCCTGAGTTAATTTTGCGTAGAAAATGTCCAATAAACACGGATTCGTAAACGCTTCCTTACGGAATTACCACCCCGCCGAAGTTGGAACGTTCCAATTACGCTTCAATTAATATCTCTGCCATAAATTGATATATTGGGTTTAAATTTGGTAGAAATGCCTCAATATTGATTATTTATATTTTCACTTCTTTTCGTTAAAATCTACGTACCGGGAGCGGAGCTGTGAGAGAGTGCTTAAAATATGTTACGAGGTACATCGCATACCCTCCCACGCCCTTGGTTATTGGATTTTAACGAAAACAAGTACAAATATAAATCATTATTGGTACACCATCTATAGGAAATTTGAATCAAATATTTGAAGATACGGCGGAGATACTAACTAAAGCATGGTTAAACTGCTCCGTGCCCGGGAGACTGTAACTCCGTAAGGACGCGTATTCGGACCCATGTTTATTAAACATTTTTTACTTAAAATGACCTTACCTCACCTCAAGAATGTGCTCCTTAAGTTTGTACAAGAAGTCATGCTATATTCCCTATTTAAAATTGTTACCATTTTTTTTAAAACTTCTTATATTTCCAAAGTAATTGAACGAAGTTGCTGAACTGCATTGGCTAAATGCGTTCGTCAAAGTTCTTTCGGAAAATATGTAAAACTGTGGGTGGAAATGTTGGCACGCTAAAGATCCTGCTCCGTAAAAATTTGGCAAAAGTTGCAGATGAAGGGCTATACCCACAGGCGTCGGTGAGAAGCCTTAGCAGCAAAAACCACTGAACGTAAATAAATTTAATAAAGAGACTCCAAATGTACATTTGATAAAAAAAAATATTTATTTCTATTGTTGTAACAATGTACAGCAAGATGCAGAAGTATTGTCGCAGATAGTAGCGTTGTATAGACAATATAATTTTTAGGCAGACGTAAGCAACGACAAACGTTGTTACACCGCAGTTGTTGTCTTGTTATTCTTGCAGTTTAAATCTTACATTTTGGTAAAGTTGCCAAATGTAAGATTTAAACTGCAAGAGTTAAGACAACAAATGCGGCGTAACAACGTTCGTCGTAGCTCATATCTGCCTGAAAAGTGTGCTGCCTATACACGACTACTTATTCCGACATTACTTCTGCACCTTGCTGTACCTACCTGCACTTGCTGTATGGAAAAAATGATAATATCAAAACTTGTAAGTACTACTGAATTACGATTGTCTTTTTTTAATACATCTCTCAAAAAAAGCCTAGTGAACAGAACATGTAGTCCAAATTTATGTTACATTCTATTTATTGTACGCTACACAACCAAGTCAGCTCTGTATAATAATACCCACTATAAATTAACATGAGCTTTTATGTACATATAGGTACCCTTCTAGAAAATTACACTTTACTTACCTAAGGTCGTTTTTAATACAAATACAACTTCCAATGCACAAAAATTCATCTCTGGCACATTCTCCTCCACACGGATACTCCTCATCTTCATCAACTGGTGGAATGTTTTCGTCATCTTCAGGTATTCTCATTAAGCCATCAGTAACATGGCCATTATTACCACGAAACGGAGGTTTAACATGAACTTTTCCATGTCCAGGATTAATATCCGAAATCCCAAAGCCTCTACCTTGTATAAAACCTGGTTCAAAAGGAAACCTTGTAAGAACCAGGCCATGATCTGGCCGCCCACCGTAATATTCGGGTCTTCCTCCATAAAGACCACCTCTATTGGAAGGTCTTATTAGGCCTCCACTTCTGGAAGACGACAACATGCCATCCGGTACGAAAATTGGGTAACCATCGGGCATTCTATCAAAATCGTGAATTGGAATGGATACGGGGACGAGTGGAATGGCTGGGTACGGCATGGGCATGGGTTGTCGTCTTCGGTTTGAGTTTTGGGACGTCGATTGTTTGTATGGTTTTCCCTGTGGGACTCCATGGACAGTCGGAATTGAGCCTTGGGGTCTCAAAGAGCCTGAACCGTACATTTGGCGTGCTGCACCCTTGGGCACCGGTGGAGGTGTAGCACTTGGCGCTGTCGTGAGGGTTCCATCCGCTTCGCTCTTCGATACCACTAGAATAAAGTGTTCGTTCATGACCGGCTCAACATGTGCTGTTTTGACTAGCGGCGAATACTAATTAGAGGCGCGTGTGTATAAATAGACATTACGCCGACATAAACAGAGAGCTATTTATTCTTTGTAGCAAAAGCGTGCGTATTGGGCCCCAATTACTCTTATGACAAAAACAAATAATAATTTTAATGTTTCAAAATTACTTAATCGGCCAGAAAATTTGAATTAATTCCGGCTTTGATCTGAGATATTGTGATAGTGCAGGCCAGTCTAGACTTTCATATTATTCATTCATGTTTTTTCTCAAGCTCGTAGTACGTTAGTGAAACCTACGCGTTTGTGACTAACTACACTTATTGCGTACTTCCTAAATTATATTGCCATGTTTTCTTTATATAGTAAAAATTGGAAACAGTTTGATTTTTTTAAGCTAAATTTTGGAAAATTTTATATCGTCGCCATTTCATATTCCTTCTGTACTCTTTGATGTTTTCTTTTTCCACCCAAGCCAAGGCGGATATATTTAGCTGCTATTGCATTCCACAACAATCCTGTTATATCTGAGACTGTTTCTAGCACACATCCAAAAATCATCCATGTTAATTTACATAACGCCAGTGTTTAATTAGTTTCATATAATATTTTTTATAATTTTACGTGCCGTTTCATCTCTATAAAAAACTTTCTTTTGTAAATTTTATTCAAACAAAGTTTGTTTATTTAATAGAGTAAAACAGTTACGAAGTTCTTAATCCCAATCTCAGTTATTTTCCCAAGCTTGTTATTTTTGGGTAGATTTTTCACTTAAGATTTAACGAAGACTTGTATTTTTAAAATGACGTCAAACTAATGAGGCCAAAGCCCTAGAAAAAAATGTGTTAAATTTAATTTCTGGGATATTTTTGAAAAATGTTATTTTTAAGTTAATTAACTTACGGTTGACGAACTGCTAAACAGTCCAAATATTTTCGACAACTATTCATACAAGGTGATTCAGAATTATGGTGCAAAAATAAAAACGCTTTGTTGCGGAGCTACAGTCTCCTGAAAATGCATAAGTGCACCAGAAGCGTCTCGTAATAGAGGCGGAGGTCACGTTGTATTTTCTTCTGTATATTTTAAATTGTTATAATTTTTTAAGTTTTGTCTAGAAAATCTTATTCTCCGTACAAAAATACACAAAAAAGGTAGTCTTGTTGAAAGTCGTTAAATCCAACAGTTTTCGGGACAATTCAATGTTTTTGTAAAATCAAGTTACCAAGGTCTAAGCGTTTTGCACAAGCGCGACTTATTTTTTTCAATTTTTAAGGTTACGTTCTATAAATCAAAACAATGAAAACAATGTCTTATAACATGGGTTCGAAAACGCTTCGTTACGGAGTTAGGGCCTCCGAGAGAGGGAACAGTCTTTACACTTTTATAAAAAATTTAATCAAACACAATTATCTATGTTTATGAGAACTTTTCTCTTAGTTTTGATGTGTGGAACTTAACTACAAAGGTTGTGAAAAATATTATGCCATGCTTAGACCTTCATGGCAACTCAATTTTACAAAAGCATTAAATTATCTCGAAAACTATTAGATTAGCAACTTTCATTTTTGAACGTAGTATTGGGCCGGCGGGTGGTCTAGTGGTTAAAGTCCCAGGCTTTGAAACTAGACTCCCAATGGCAGTTGGTTCGAGTCCACTGCTCGGCGGTAATTTGTCTGAACAAGTTAAATCCGACGGGTCCATGGATGGTATGTAGGTGTGTATGTTGGGTTGCATGTCTTCAGGGGTGGGGTGCATGTTAGACAGGTGTATAGCACTGAGTGTGCTGAGCCCGGGTAAGGGGGTGGGATGGGAATCATGGGGTCGTGCTCACGCACGGCTTCATGATTCTTTTTTAAAAAAAAAGAACGTAGTATAGCGTTTAATTTTAATTTTTTTCTTGCCATTATCGGTTGAAATGTTTTTTAATAAATAACCGTAATTGACAAATCGTTAGTTGTTACTCATTAAGTGTTTAATACAAAAAACCTTCTGACATGAATAATATAAAATTGTTCGTAACTTGTTTCTGATCATGTTGGTAAAGATTGAAATAAATCGAAATGTATATTCTGAATGTGTTTTATTAATTAATTTAAAAAATTTCGACCGATATAACCCAAGAAAAAAATTAAAGACCTTTTTATGTATTTCTGTACAGAGAATAAGATTTTATACATAAACTCCAAAAATTGTTAAAATCTACAATAATCAGAATAAAAATATTTGGGACTTCAAATGAAACCCGTTGTGCACTTATTCAATCAAAAATCAGTAGACATGCATGCTAAGCTAAATGAGTAACGCTCAGATTTAGAGTTTCAAAATTTTATTGCAAGTACTGCGAAAGGTACAGACAAAATAGTAATTAAACTGCTCTATCTTCAGGAGGTTGTAGCTCCGTAACGAAGCGTTTATGGAAATTTTGCAAAATATTTTGGTGTCTAGAATCAGTTATACGAATGTCTCAAAAGTCTGCAATAAATTTAACCACGAATTTTTCAGCCTAAATTATGTAGTTTTAACCCAATTCACCCATTTAAAAATAAGGTTACGGAGTTATAGCCTTCCGAAGATGGAACAGTTGTCTTGCAACTTCGTTTCGTTTATATAAATGTACGATACATGTTTATATTAGGGGGGGGGGCATAATGGTTTCGGATAAATATTTTAAACCTTTAAACTTTTTTAAGTATTGTTTGTAAAATAATATTCTTCATACACAAATATACAGAAAATACAATGATTTTTGTGATTGTACGCAAGACCTCCACTTTTATTAAGAAACAGAGGTAAAAGTATCGGGAAAATGAAAATAAAACCGACTAAAACGATAAAAAGGAACAAAATTGAAAGAGCAGTAGGTCTTTGATACATTTTAACCCATCACAATGTTATCATAAGAAATGACCGCGAAAAAAATGTTACGGCTAAAGTAATCTCAACTACACTCTTTAAGTAATGGTAATGTTTCTTTTATAATTTTAATCAAATTATTAAATTTGTAGCAACTACTTTTATAACATTTAAAAATAAAACTAGGTAAATGACACCGGAAAAAGTAACAACCACTTTCGTATATCATCAAATTCATAAAACTAAATATACCTACAACATAAATTATTATACAAGTCCGAGTATACTTTATAATTCAATTCCATTCCCATAATTAAATTTTTCATATAAGCCATTAACAGAAGCTTGTTATTGCGCCCGGAATCTATTTATAATTTCATTAAAAATGTAGCTTCCAACTTCTACCGATCGGGTTGTTAAAGTCCAAATAAGGCGAACTGCAATTAAGAACGTTGAATCCTTTCAAGGATTACTATGAACCTGATACCTGAATTTGCTTTCATCTAATTTTGTTTAATGTTCGGCGCAACCAGGAAGTATTTAGTCCTGAGTGTATACCCACTCTGCACTGGTATAGACCTAGACAGTTAGACACTAATCCATTTCCGGATTAAATTTCTAAACCTCTTAATAATTTTTCACGTGTATGTTTATTCGTATTGTATTCAAATACATTTAATAATAGTGCAATTTTAAATAATGCTGTATGTTTAAATTAAGTTAATAGAAAAAGCAATAATTAGAGTAACTTTGGAACTTAAAAATTTTTATCTCCTTACTTTTTTGTTCATTTTTTTCATCAGATAATGATGAAAAAGTCTCATCGAAAAAATGTAATTCAATATTAATATATAAATTAAATTTGGTAAGTATTTGCAGCAACGAAATCAAAACATTCGAATTGGTCTAAATTTTTTGTCTCCTAAGAAAACTTGAAAGCCCTTAATGGAGTGGCCAATAAAACTCTATCATACTATTATTACTTCTTTTATGTGGATATTTTTAGCAGGTAATCGGTGCGGTGATGTCCTTTAACCTTTCCAATTTTATCTCGGTTGTAAGGGAAGTTGATATTTTCGCTTCCACATCCAATTTATTGATATTTTAAGGGTAGATTACGTTATCCAAAATAGTGGCGTAATGTTTTGCCGCCTGGCCTCTCTCGTATGAATGGTTCATTCAGCGCAGGCAAGGGCTGGTGACGGGTCGATACTCCACCGCCGTTCTCGTAGGCGGCCACCGCTACAGCGCACCCCCCATTTTTGCCCCTCGGGTGGTAACTAGGACTAGGTTACGGTTTCTTTGCAAAGGATAAGAATCAGAAGCCCAAAAATAAAATCTTGACTTCCCTTGCACTCTTAAATATAACAAATCAGAAGGAAGCTTTGCAAAGGGCGTCCTCGAAATGCTCAATAGGGAAACCACCTTCAATATTTGAAGGGCGGTTATGGTTCTTTTGGTTTTAGGAAGTTAGAGCTTGAACTTGACCTCATAAGCACTAGCGCACGTCTCTGATTTTAAGAATAATTTGGTTTTTCAGCAAAATTATCGACAACCAGAAAGGTTTTGTCATAAGAGCGAGTTTTAGGGCTGGGTTGCGTCACAGCAAAAAGATTAAGTAAGGGCTTTTACAATAAGAATTGCATTTTTTGGGAACATTTTGATTGTAATATTTCTTGGTCCTTTTTTGAATTATATTTATTATTACTAATATATTTGCAATTTTAAGTTAAATGTTTAAAATGTAATTGGTAGGGCTAAATCCATGTAAATTATACAAAATTAAAACAATTTTGAAGTGGCAAACATTTTCAATTGTGTATCAAGAAAGAATATTTAAATTTCGCTTACAATTCACAAACACATCTCTTAAACTTACAAATAAAAAAATATACCTAGTACCTACCTAGTAAGATTTCAAGAAGAATAATTACAACGACAGGGCTGCATAGCTTATGGGTTTGACCCTTACAGGAAATCCAGGGGTACATCTGAGGCCGCCTAGGCATTCCAATAAAGAAAAGATTACACGGGTGATGCTGCACCCTTTCTATCTTCTCTTATAAGCCAACATTTTAATTTTAAGTAACTAAAGTTCGAATTTTCTCGTTACACCACGTCGCACTTTTATTTGTTTAGGGGTGGGTGCGGTGCCTACATCGAAATGGCCAACTTCAGTAACCCAAATAGTTCCGGTGCAGATTTGTTTGCGTTAAATCTGCCAAAATGATTTAAAGGCAGGTATAACTCAAAATATTTTTATATTTATTATTTTGAATAATCGATTACAGATGACCGATCTGACTCGAATTGCGCGCGCTCCGGTCCAGAACTTTTGTAAAACTGCGAACTGGGATGAAATTCCACCTCCACCCTCGTTAGGATGCTTCTTGTTGTCTCGCTCTTCCTAGTAGGATTCGTGATAAGCACGTCTCGTTTTTATGTGGCGCCGGCGCCTATACATCTGCCCACGCTCTGCTGGAACATCTTAGCACATCTAAATGCGTCTGAATTAAGTCTTCCATCCACACACAGACTTATCTTGGAAATTACTTTGATTTGGTCAGATTTTCTCAAGTTATAATTCTTGTTTATAGTTTTTGAGAATTTTGCAAGAGCTTATTTGACTTAAATTGAACGAGAAACCGCGATTTTTAGGTTTGGATTTTTGCTTTCACATGAACGTGTAGTATTGTACGTGGATGTGCTACTTTATTTACAATGGCTATTACTAAATAGTATTGAGCAAAGTGACATAGTAATTATATGTTTGTACGAAAGGTTGATTTTAATAGTTTGCTTTCTGTTTTGATTGGCGCGTAGGTGCGGACGTATTAAAACTCATTGCTTTGTGTTCTATAAGTTTTTATTTATTTAAAATGAAAACGTTGCTTGCTTGATAAACTCTGCTTGTTCTACATCGTTAAACTCAGAAAAACTTTAACACATATATTTAATGTACAGGAACTGTTAAAATTTAAAACATTCAACATTCATAAACGTTATCATATCTTTGTAATTAACAAAGAACATCATTTGGCTTATCGCAGCTTTATCTAAAGGGGACTGACTAATCAATTCATTAAAAAAGACTTCCCTATATCTACATTTATTTTGCTTTACACGACTTACTCTATTAAACGAATTTCTTAATGGTACTGCAAACTATATGTATATGTTTTTATAGTTTCGAGAACTAACATGGTGGTAACTATCTACGCTGATATCAATTATCCTAAATGGTGGGTGGAAGTACACACATTATGAGAAAACGCTTCGTGATTTGATAATAGTTGTTATAGTTTAACACCAAATTGATTAGGGATCTAAAACTGAACACTTCGTAGCAACATTAAACTTGTGCGATTTTTGTAAAAGGATCACAATAATGCATCGTCTCTTGGCCATTTTGTTCTTAAACTACAACTTCTATATAAGTATCTACACATAGATATAATATACAAGTAATACGAGCAGGGGCGAACTGGGACTTAGTTAAAAAATATATTCCCACACAAAAATCAAGTTCTTCCTGAAAATACAATACCTTCGCATACGATACTGAATTATCAGAAGAAAATTGCATTTTTCCCTCATAACGTAGCCTCAAGTTAAATGTTTGCAGTCTAAAGCCATTTCCTCCTGGGAAATTTTTCATCGGCCCACTTGAGCCAGTTCGCCTCTGAATATGAGGGACAGATGTATTTATTTTTACAACATGTGTCAGACTTTGACCGTTTCAGTGAAATCAAAATTATATTTAAAATTTTGAATTTGTATATCAACTGCAACACTAAAAAAACACTTAATCTACTTTGAAAACTTTCATAAATATATCCAAGTTTAAAAAAATTTTAGACGGCTTCAGATTACTTATTTTCGTTACTGTAGTTTACATTTTTCCTTTTTTTACACGCATATTTTAAAATTGCCTTTTTTTCATAATATTGATAGGATTCAGAAAGTAATTATTTAACAGCCATTTATCTAAGTCTTATGTTAAATTTAAAATTATTAGGCTACAGTATAAACCTATTATATTTTTTATCTATGATCTACAGTGCAGGTGTTTGGTGGTAAAATAACATTGTTATGTTTAATAATATTTATAATTTTTAATTCCATGGAGCAAATGAAAAGTTATGCGGTTATTTCACTACTTATTTATAAATATACCAAGCGATGCACAAAAAATGCATGAAAACAGGCCTTAACCAACGTGCATGACGTCTCAGATATTGCCAGAAAACTGCAATTATGATTGACATTGATATATTTGTAAGACGTTGTACGTTGTTCAAAGCCCGCTCTAATGCACTTTTTGTGAATCGCGCGGTAGGTATTACGCTTAAATAACACTCCAAATTGTAATTTTCATTCACAGCTGCACATATTACATAACACAATTATTGTACTAGCTACGGATTATGGTTTTATTTACAGTTGATAATATTTAGATTAGATTATAAAATTAAAGTTGTATGTTTTCATGTACCATAATTAATAACTTTAACCCAGATAGCACAGGACATCCTATAGACATCAATTTTAGGTCTAATACACATCCGCACGTGCGTGGATATAAAACGGATGTCCATAGGATATCCAGAAATAGATGTCCATAGCGCATCATGCAAAGGCGTTCTAGAAGAATCCATTTTACGTTCGTAAATATACAATAGACTAAATTGTGCTTTCTATTTGACTGCGGGATTACAAAAGATGAAGATGATTCTACACCACTAAGAAATTTGAAGGTAGCATTAAGAAGTCGTTGTAACGGCTTAAGAAAAGCGCCAAATTAAAAACAAATTCAAACACACTATTTTCATCACATTATTTTGTATTAATAAGATTCTTTTATTATTAAAGAAAAAATACGAAAAATAAAAAATGTTCTTAAAAGTGAACAGAATAAATTGAATTTTATTTCAACTATCAAGTTTTAAGTGAAAATTGACGATTCATTTTTCTAAGTAATTTCAAATAATAACATTAATTCAGATATAATTTATAACATTCTTTGAAAAACATCCATACAGAACGTTTTATGTACATTTGTATAGGACATTTTATGGACATCCGTTCAGGGTGTATTAAGGACGTCCATAGCTGTTACAAATGGACTAGGTATGTACATCCTATGTACATCCTTGTGCTATATTGGAAACAAGCGCTTTTTTCACATAATGCTAAAAAGTTTTCAACATTACGCAATTGAATATAAAAAATATCTTTCCATTGCTGTTTCATCAATGTTTTCTTCAATTCTTGCTTTTTTGAAAATTACATATTTGAAGTGCAATAATCGTCTTTATTACGTACAGCTATTTTTTTTATACAGACACTTCAGTTAGAACATTTAATCACAAATTTTCTGGGTCGCATTGCATTGTCTTCTGATGTCGAATCTTGATACTTAATTCTATCGTCTTATTACCGTAGGCATCTATGCAAAAGTACTTGTCACTCAAAGAAATAAAATACCCAATAACCTACATTAAACAACAAAAATGTAACAGGAAAAACGATTCTCGAGTACTTATCGATAACATTCACGTCTTTTATTTTCGGCATCGAAGCCTTCAGCGCTGAAGCCCCTTTGCGAATTGCGTGAAGCACCTTCGGTTTGTGTATTGGATTACCTAAAACGAGGAAATTGCAACGGGTATCATATAAAGAAAAATGAGTCATAATCACCTCTGGACCCTCGAAACCGGAGGCCTGGGGCGGATCTAGGGTTGAAACCATAACCTGCCGTCCTGGAAATGCGAAAACTAGGGGGAAATTTTGAAGGGTCTACATCTCCGGTTGTGGCGAGTGAACTCGATTTTGAGTTGTGTCTATTTCTGATTGAGGCAATCGGGCTCATTCTTACATCTTGCAGTTCGATTATGTCCTCGTTTTGCGGATGGTAAACTTGATCGGTTGGTTTGGTCCCTGAAACACAAATTGAAACATCAGCCCTCAAGGAAAATAAGCCGAATTTATCTGAGTTATTATTTTTAATGATATTTTTATTAAATTTCCATACGAATAATTTAGTTACAAAAATTATTTTAAAATAGCCCGAGGAGCTACAATTATATAAAATTTATGCAGAAAACGTTGAAAAATGTTCTCTTTTTTAATGTAAATACTAGAAATATTTCTACAAGTATATTGTACCTACATAAAACAAACTTATTATTAAATGTTCGTTTATGGTTTCGTCTTCAGCGCTCAAAAAGAACTAAACGTACAGCTTCCTATGTGTGATAAACTTATCTGTTTTGGCGATAACTGCCAACAATAGTTGTGATTACGAATAGCAGAATAAATAATTTAATTATTTGTAAGGGTAACAAGAAACATAAAGAATTAAGAGTTTACAAAAAGAAATCTACCATTAATTATAATAATATAGTTATTATTTGATTAAAAATGGTGACGTATAAATAATTTTCTTGTAAACGGTTGACGCCACATAACGATGAGATACTATTCTCAATTAACAATTTCTTCTACTTACACATTTAGCTCTTATTGAGCGCTGACGATGAAATCATCTAGTAAAAAATTATGGGATAATTATACTAAAATCAGATCAATTTCCTAGAAAGTTCTTTGGTTGGCAGACACACCGTCGAAATCCGTAATCTCTTTATTTCTTTTCAGGTACGAATATAAATGCATTTCTAAACAAAACAACAATACCACAGCAATTACTGTTTTTTTTGTTATTTTGGTACTGCAAAGTTGTCATAGTTATTATTTTTTGTGCGACCACCTTGAGTATATTTACTGCGTCTGTTTTTAGTGGGTCACCACTAAAAATGTTTGGTGAATAAAGAAGTTGTTCCACAGGTGCTAAGTATCACGTTCGGTGGTAAAGAATTAATGCAACATGTTACCAGATGTACTATTGTAGCATGTAAGTTTTTTACGATAAACGTAAAATGAGTGCACGATTTGCCTCGAAATAAAAGTCATTGAAAAATGTTTAATACCTCAAGGACAAGGAACACTAAATATCTTGTTTCAAAGTCTCTTAGCTTTTTCCGATTTTCTAAGATGTTAAATCGGCAAAACTTGCTAGTATTGCGTATAGCGCAATATAGTTTTGTATTATAACAATTCTAACGCTTGTCAAAAAAGTGTTTTGTATAGGGTAAAGCTAATTTCAGAAAGTAAAGACGAAAAAAATTATCGCAAAGTACCATTTTAATTTTCAGGTAGTATGATTTCAAAAAATTTTGCGAAAATTCGAGATTTAAACGGAAAACTCGTTTTGCGACTTAAGGAAACAGGTTTTTCGAAAATTTCTACCTAGGCTGATTTGGTTACGTTTATTCGTTCGTTCGTTAGTTCAATCATTTGTTTAATCAATTGATCATTTGTTCGTTCGTTCGTTTCTTCGTCCCTTTGTTCATTCGTTTGTTCGTCTATCCGTTCGTTCGTCTGTTTGTTTATTCGATCGTTCGTTCGTTCTATTGTTTGTTAGCTCGTACGTTAGTTCGATCTTTTGTTCGATTATTTGTTGTTTTGTTCTTTTAGCGTTCGTTCGACCATTTGATATTTCGCTCACACGTTTTTGTTTGTTTGATCAATCGCTTGTTCGTCATTTCATTGGTTCGTTCATTCATTTGTTCAATCGATTCATTATTTGTTCGTTGTTTCGTTTTTCTGTTCATTCGTTCGTTCGTCTGGCCGTTCATTCGATCTTTTGTTGGTTCGTTTCATTGTTTGTTAGCTAGCACGTTGGTTCGACCTCTGGTTCTTTTGTTCGTTTGCTGTTTGTTCGGCCATTCGTTAGTTTGCTGGTAGGTTCGTTGGATCGTTCGTTCGTTCTCTTGTTTGTTCGTTCGATCAGTCGTTCGTTTAATCAATCGTTAGATTATTCGTTTGTTTCTCCTTTCCTTGTTTTGTTTGTTCATTCATTCGATCGTTCATTCAACGGTTCGTTTGGTCATTTGTTTGTTTCTTTGTTCGTTTATTCGATCGATCGTTAGATCATTCGGTTGTTCGTTCTTTCGCTGTTTCGTTCGTTCGTTCATTCGATCGTTCATTCAACGGTTCGTTTAATTATTCGTTTGTTTTCTATTCGTTTGTTCGATCGTTCATTCAATCATTCGATCGTTCGTTCGTTTCTTACTTAGTTGGTTCGTTGGTTCGTTTTTAGCAGAATTTTGCAAAACACAAACCTGAATCTGAAAGAAAACGTTAAGAAAAAAGAAAATATTTGTTTCCGATCTCTTTAGCCGCAAAATGGCAAGCGGTACAAATAATTCAACAAGTGGTAACATAATAGCTCTAAACGTTTATGTGAAGGTAATTTGGGACCATTAAAACCGACAAAATTCAAAATTTATATCTTAAAATATGGCCAAATAACTAAATATTATCATAGATTAATAACTTAAGAAGTTATTAATCTATGATATTATGAACTAAGAAGCAGGTGCAATATTAATTTTTGAAAATTTAAAAATTTGGCAATTTGTTTAAAAACGGTGATAAAATGTTGCCGTTTAAACTAAATTGCTTATCAGTGACAGTAAAACAAGATTATTAAGAATTCGTATTTCAGGTACAGTATTATGTAAGGGGGCTAATTATCTCCCTCGTTCGTTGTGGTTGGCTGATGATGGTTCCTGATTCCAAAAATCAATAATCGCCTTTTTGCCTTTACAATATGAAAGTTTGTTTCTTACCATACTGAATTTGTACGATCTTTCACAGTTTAGACGAGGCCAACTTGTGAGGAGTATTTTGCTCTGATAATAGCAGCTTGTGGGAACGGAAGCTTTTGAAAATACAAAAAAATACTTTAGAAGTACAGGAGAGAAGTCTTTAAGAATAAAAATAACTTTATCTATGTGCGCGGTGTGTTAAGAATCATTGCCGACATAAAAAGTACCGATGTACATAGTGTAAAACTAAATCAAAAATGTCAGCTAATATGTGTCTCAAATTTTAAGGAATGATTATACCTTCAAAACAAGGGAAAATGGCGTGGTAATCATGTGTATGCAAACCTTCAAAAATATAGTACTGTTTTATTAAATAAATAAACTTGATACGGTATGTCCATAACTTTTATGTGGCTGTAAGATTAGCGCATATTTGCAAGGTACTAGAATCGACGTGCTGTGCCGTCTAACGTCTAACGACCGCATTCAGTGGCGTAGGCAGCTTCCGCAAATAAATTCGGTTGTTCGATAGTCGGTATTTTATAACTATTGCCGCTGCCTATATTTTTTTATTTATAATAACTTGCAATAAGCCGCCGATTGGTGTGCGGTCTAGGTGCTGAACTGTTATTCAAGCGCCTAGGGCGAGGTAACATCGAATTTTCACAAATCGGAATGCTCCGTTGGAAGGCAGTGGCCATTCACCAAGTACTCTGATGTGAGTTGTGTTGCCTATAGCTCGTAGAATGCTCGTTGAGGATTAGCGGGTTTAGCTACACTTCTTACACCCAAGATTGTCCTAGTAAAATCTTCTCTGTAGATGAAGCGCATGCACTTCCATGGTTCGGAGCCCACGTAAAACTGTAGGTCCTCACTGTCTTGTGCCATTTTAAACAACACAGGGCAGGAGAAGAGAAGATATGCTACACCTCGCAAGAGGTATGCAATCATAAGAAGAACATGAAAGTTGAGTTTAGCATAAATTGTTATTAATAGTATTTTAATTCAATCACTACAATTAATACGAAATTAATTTGAAAGGGTGAATAAAACATACAACATAACGTATTTTAGTCTGGTAACGCAAGTAGTTTTGTTGAATATTTAGATAATACAATGAGATATGTGAACAATAAACACGAGGTAGTTTCATTAACTGCCGACGTATTATCGGGACAGCATTTTGCAATCTTGTCCTGCTTGGTTAAAAACTTAATTCGACCAATTTTGAGGTGGTTCTAATGTAGCAAGAAAAAGGCAAAGCTAGTATATACTAAAGTACTGACACTATTTGACGTTTCTCAAATGGCAACAATAACGATGTACTCTCCGCAAGAGGCTCTGCAATCTCTAACACGTTTGACATTTTGTTGTGTTGTTTTGAATAAATGAACTCCCTTTTTGAACTGAAAAAATAATTTATATTTAAAAAAAAACTATTACTACCTCTAACGTATTGGGACACGTTGCACAGGATTAATTAACTTGAGAAGAAGAAATATAATGCGATGTAGCGAATTAGCGCCATCTGCTAGAAGGTCGATCGTAATTGTTGCCTTTCACATCGTGTCGGTGCTTTCTTATGTCTACTGGCTTTGGAAAATATTAAATAAAAGACCGTGTTTACCTACAATTACTCTATTTTTGTTGCCACTGGTGCCACCCTACACTGGAATCACCTCAAAGTTGGCCTAAATATGTTTCATTCTAAGCAGGGCGAGATTGCAAAATAGCATCTACAAAAAAGGGTTTTTACACCTCTTGTCCATTCAGTATGGGAACACCTTGTATACTGTAGTATAAATTTAATACATTTTACTCAAGAACCACTAACAAATTAATTTAAAGTTCTGACACGTTTCTACCACACTGTTTAAAAATATTATTGTACTTCAGGTGCATTTCTAAAAACAAACGAAGCTATTGTTTGACATTTTATTCCCTTATGGTGACAAAATTCTAAAACAAAACACTTTGTTATCCTGTTCCTGTTACCTTCGTCACTTGGTCCCGAAGGAACTACCCACTTTCGCCTGCATTTTGAGTTGTTTCAGAAGTTGTTTAGCAACCTCAGCTTTTAAGCTCTCCTTGGTTTTTCTTTGCTATGATTGCTGTTATTTATTACAATCAAATGAAGCGAAAAATGTTTAAATATTTATCGGTCATCACAACGAAGCTTTGAAATTCAGGAAATGTAATTTCTTACAATATGTCAAGTACCTAAACTACAATTTCAGATTTAAAAAAAATTATAGTTAAAGTTTTCTCAAACCACCAAATCTATAATTTCTTTATAACTTTAAACTGTTTCAATGAGAGCTTATCAATACATTTCTAAATATAACTTTTCCTCATAAACTAACTTCTGCTGTTTCAAAAACTTACAAGTAAAAATGCTATGCTTTATACCTGTCTTCTTTTCTTCAGCTTCTTTAGATTTCTTACTCTTCTTTTTCGCTCGCGCACCCCAGTAGGTATAATTGACGGCAGCGTACTCGAGGAGGGCGGCAAAAACGAAGACGAAACACATCACTAAATAAATATCTATAGCTTTAACGTAACTTATCCTAGGTAAAGAACTGCGAACTCCTGTGCTTATCGTTGTCATTGTCAATACAGTCGTAATACCTGAAAACAAAAAAGATTATTAAAGTTGATGAAATTAAAAAACAAAATTGTAACTTAATATCTGTATAAAATTACCAAATGGTAATTAACATAAATAATCATCCCTCAAAACAAAAGTGGTGTATTTGAAATTCTGACGTTTAGATGTAATTAATTCTCGCAACTGCTCAAATTAATCTTTATAACACCAACGCCTCCGCATATACATCTGAGAATAAATTAAATTGATGCTATCTAAATATAAAGAAAGTTTTATGCCTGAGATACAATCTCATTAGTTACAGTAATGGCGTGGTTTTCGTCTTATATGTTAAAACATTTGACTTTTGACACAAAGCATTAAGTTTAGCCTCAGTCATGCAATAAGGTGAAAGTGAATTAAAAATTTGCTTAGCGATAATCTTTCTTACATAATATAACACTAAAGCTCAGCTAGGCGTTAATCGATTGCAAAATCGCGTTTGCTTTCGTTTAAGAAGTTTTATCTTTATTCGATATCTTTGAAGCTGCTCTAGGGTTTTCAGTTTAAAATGAATTCTTTTTATTTTAAACTTTACCAGCAGCTGAAAAAATCACAAAAAGGTATTTTAAACGAAGATAAAAAACTAATTGAAAAAAACTTTATAATGATTTATTCAGATTAAAAATTCATTTTTACTAACCTGATGAGCAAAGCAATAAGTTAACGCTTAGACTCAATATTATTTTGAAAAGATTTTCTTTAATGATGAGAAAAAAGCAGTTTAGAAATAAAGATACTCAAAAATGTATTCAAAACATTTCTACCTTCATTGATTTTATATTAACAGATTTGCAAACCTTACATATTAAATGGTTACACTTCTGACTTTACTCACCAGAGAGGAATATTGTCGTTAACAAAAGCAATGCCATCTAGTGGCTGTAGTTTTTGAAATTGTGGCTATTGAATATAGGATGAGTATCTGTATATAAAATACTTAATTACTTTAACAATATCTATTTATTTTAAAATAAATAGATATTGTTAAAGTAATTAAGTATTTTATATACAGATACTCATTAAATATGGACTTTAGCGAAGTAAAGCTGGAAATTATAAATTCAATATAGGGTTTTTATTAATTTGTGCAAGGTAAAATCAATTTTTGTGAATATTATTACATTTAATTAAATCAAATTTATAGTTAGTTGTTACCTAATGCTACTCTGGCACTCGTAGCCTCGTGGTTAATCCAGAATGACACCCAAGAAAGCATTACAATCAGAATGCTGGGTAAGTAAGTCTGGAATACGAAGTATCCGATATTTCTTTGCAATTTGAAGGAAAGTGAAAGCCTTTGATAAATTCCAGTTGCTAGACGCTCCTTCCTATCGTTGGTTTCGTAGCCTATTATGGTAAATTGTGGTAGTTCTGCTTCTTCTACCCCCCTAACAGGGGTTTCCTTCCAGTACATTACCACATCCATGACTGTGTATCCATCTAAAAAAGGAAATAAATTTAATTGTGTCTTTTGTAAAAGAATTAGTATTTATGTTAGACTTTTGGAACGAAAACTTAAAATAAAACACGAAAAACAATAAATCACATCTTAAAAGGTAATCTCTATAAAAGTTTCGGGCATTACGCAGTGGCGGCTATTCCATAGGAGCTGCGGTGATGAGAACCCCCACTTGTTCAGTAATTAAATACACTGCCCGTCATTTGAAGTGGATCACAAATGAAAAACCATGTAATTCGATATTTAAAGGGTTTTATTACGATAAATGAGCACGCAGTGAATATTTAACGTTCTATACATGTATTGTGGAGCAAACATTCCACAACTAAGAAATATTAACACATAAAAGACAATCAGTACCTAACATGCTGCAACATTAAGGACGACTAAAAACTAAAAGCTACTTGTCATTTGAGTAACTAATAGGGTATGGGACCACCTCTTGCTTGGATAAGGGCTTCACATCGTCTTGGCATGCTTTCAATACAGGTATCAATTGTAGCTTGAGGTATCCTATTCCATTCCTCTACAATGGCAGCACTCAATTCATCCAAGGTGTTTGGCTGGTGAGCACGCTTTTGTAGCTGCAATTTTAGTGCAGACCAAACGTTCTCTATTGCATTAACATCCGGCGAATTTGCTGGCCAGAGCATACGGATGATATTGGCGTTCTGAAGGTACTCGTTAACGATCGCTGCTCTATGAGGTCTTGCGTTATCGTCTATAAAAACGAAGTTAGGCCCAATAGCGGCTGCTGTTGGGATTACAATGGGCTCTATAATGTTATCAAGGTAACGTCTAGCTGTTACCGATTGATTCCTGAACTGCACGAGTTCTGTACGGCCCCCTGTTCGCACACCACCCCATATCATTATCGAGCCGCCACCAAACGGAACACGTGGCATCATACAGCACTCAAGATTTTGCTCTCCGAGCCCTCTCCAAACTCGTACTCTTTCATCATCGCCATATAAAGCAATTCGAGACTCATCGGTGAACAAGCAGCGTGACCAATCCTCAAATCCCCAACGTTGGTGATCTCTTGCAAACTGCAATCGATTTCGTCGGTGTTCTGCAGATAAGTTCGGATGACGAGCAGGACGTCTTGCCCTCAGTCCAGCCTCGTGGAGTCTTCTATGTATCGTAGACACTGAAATTGGCCGATTTACCACTGCCTGAAGCATGTTTCTTAGACGTGGGGCGTCAATTGTTCGGTGTCGTCGAGCTGTTGTTCTCAAATAGCGGTCGTTCGCTGCAGTTGTGATGCGCTGTCTACCTCCACCATGCCTAAAGTTAGACGATGTGGTTGTCAAAAACCTATTCCATGCACGACTGATCACACTTTGGCTTGCATTAAAACGCTCGGCCACCCTTCTTTGTGGTAAACCACTTTCTAGCATACCAATGATTCTATCGCGCTGAGATGCATCTAACCGTCGTAAAACCATTGCCAAAAATGTAATCTTGAACTTTGAACGGAAATTTGTTACTAACAATAAATTATTCACGGTATAAGTACAGAACAGTACACACAATAAATCACGCAAAGCAATTCTTAGACATTTACAATTCTTTTCTTTTGTTGAATCAAACATATTTGATCTATTCTTTATAAAATTCCTATATAATATTAAAATCAACAGTATGTACTAATTTCGGGTTCTAAAACCCTATAATTATTGAGTTATATGGTTTTTCATACGTGATCCACTTCAAATGACGGGCAGTGTAAAATAAATAAACTCTTTTTATTAATTTTAAAACAAAGCGATGGTGTCCGGCAAAGTTTAAATTTACAAAATATTAACCAGGAGCTGCTAGACGAACATACAATTTTAACTTACGGACGGTTCTGCTCTCTGTATTTTTGCATTCTCAATAATTGATACTTAATATGCCATGCAAGTGTTTTGCAATTTTAGCCTACAAGCGGGGCTACATGCAATGCCGATGGATTGATGCGGACGGTCCGCAGCGTTAACCAAAAAAGCTTTAACTTCGTGTGTTAACTTCGAGTGGACTTTTCCATTCAACAAATTATCGGTAAACTATCGAAACTGAAAACTGAAAATATTCAAAATTTTTAAATTTTATAAAAGTTTCGGTGTATTTAAATAATTTGAAAATTAACACAATTCTAGAAATTAAAATTGAATGACACCATAAAATTTTGAAAACTAAAAAAATTATAGCTGATAATGAAAAATTTTATTAACTTTTGAAATTTTTCAAAATTTTTAAAAGTTGTGGAAAATATTAAAAATTTTGAATTTTCGGTATTTGGAAATTTTCTTAAAATTTCAAGTTATTGAAACTTTTGGGAAATTAAATAATTTTCAAAAATTTTGGGTTCTTAACGTTTTTTAAAGTCTTGTAAGGTTTTGAAAATTTTTGAATATTTTAAAATTTCAAATTTTTATAAGTTTTAATTGTTTTTGAAAATGTTTTAAGTTATAAAAATTTTTAAAAACGTTAGAAATTTTGAGAACTGCGATTCAGGTAAACGACTAAAAGGACCAGAGTTATTTTATCAACGAAAGTTATTGTTATTGTCATTTAATATGTTCATATCGATTTTGAAGCCGAAATTCGTACATTTTTGAAATATCGAAAAATTGGAGGGGGCACAATGGAGTAATAGGAAGATCGCTTTACAAATCTAAATACAAATTTAATGCTCTTTGTCGTGCGGGTCTGTATTATTAAATCACAGCACGATCGCGCTTGCCCATATTGGCTATTAGGTGTGCGTAGAATACGAGCGGCCGTAGCTCAGTGGTAAGAGCGCGGGCTACCAATGTAGCGGATCCGGGTTCGATCCCCGGTCCGGTCGTTCTCCCTCGCAAGGCAACGGGAAACCAGCGAGGTGGATTTTTCCCCAGGAAAACCTCTCTGGAGAAGAAGTGCATGCACTTTCTGTGGTTCGGAGCCCACGTTAAACTGTAGGCCCCCTATGGCTGTTTGTGCAAAATATATATCGCCGCGCACCAAACACAGACATAGGAGAGAGGTAGCCGACACTCTGAATAGGGTGTGGCACTATAAGAAGAAGAAGAATACGAATCTACGGATATTTTTCGAGTGCATCTGTGTTAAAGTAAAGCACCATTTCTTTTCCCCTCTTTTTTTGGCAGATAACCCCATTTTCTTGCGGTTTCTTTCCAGTGGCATTACCAATTCTTTAGCCACATTTGGGTTTCATGATGATGATGAATCAGTTACTTCTGAGAATTTGGGAATATACACCTATAAATTGGTCGATGCGATTATTTTATGGGAAATTTTCAAGTAAGTGAAAATTCCAGCTTGAATGTGATTAAACATCTTGATTATTTTAACATTGCACATTTTTAAATTTTTTTACAAAATGTCTCCATACAATGTCTCCATTCTTTTGGAACTCACGATAATTGACAACAGGCTAAATCAAGTACACGTTAAATGCGTCTTAAAACATTAAAAGTGAAACCTTTCTTATAATCATTGATAAAAATTTCTCAATAGAATTTATCATATTATTATCTCGTACTTACAGCTTTCAATTTCCACGGTGCAGTTCTGCGAATCCAGGGGATAATAATGTAAATCCATCATACAAGCAAGGGTTGTTGTGAAGCGCATTCCGTAGGTAATTGCACCATCTCCATTTAGTCGTACTAATTTATTTCGCTCGGTGACATCGTGGAGAAAGCTAAAAGGAAATAAGTAAAATTTCAACTTTCGATTTCATGGTAGTGATAACTTTGATCTTAGAACTATCTTTGCTTGGTATAGGTTTCATAGAAATTAATGAAGACTTGTTACTGGATAAAACTTTGTCGTCGAACGCTCATTAAATTGAAACTTTTCTCATCATCAGAATAGTTTGCCTTTAAAATTAGGGAGTACAATGTAGGTTGAAAAAGAAAAAAAAATTTTGTAGGCAATAGAGTAACTATCTACAATAATATTGAACTCCAAGACTGTTACTGGATTTTGCATACAAACTACAGTCCATTTTTGTGCAGTTTGTTCGCCCGACTGCATTATTTTTATTTTCTTGATTTGTCAGTCTGTCTGTCTGTATTCGCTCTTTAGGTAACATGATTCTATGGAGTAAAGTGACACTATGGTGAACAGACTGCTAGTGTCGGTCAGATAAACCATAATAAAATTGAGCTCGGTCCGTTAAAAAAAGGGTTTTAGAAAGGATCTGCTTACAATATTTGAAATACAACAAGAGAATGTATCTATGTGAATCATTTTCTCTCCTTCAGCTTAATTATTAAGTTTCAGTGAAGAATATGACAAAATATCTGTTACTCTTACCACTCCCGTCAACTTACTGTTAAAATTTCAATAAAGAATTTTTTATAACGGTAAAAGGGCTGTTGAGTCAAATTAATATATTGAGATTAATACCTTTACCAATATCAGCGGTTTGGTAATGTAACATCGAATTCCACTGACATTGAGATACGCATTTACGAGCTTATGAGAATTGACAATGGAGAACGGTTGCTTAAGTTTTGCCTAATTATGACTTGATGATTACAAACACCGTATTAACCCACGAAGAGGTACCTAAATACACAAAGGTCGAATAAAGTCTATAATAGATTACGTACTAGTCCAACAAGATAAGAAGAGGAACGTGCCGGGTGTAAGCGTCAAAACAGGAAGCGAAATAGAGAGCAACCAATATTTTCTAGAAATCAAAGACAAAGGAAGGAAAAGCAAGAAGTGTTTTCAAAAAAATAAAAACAGTAAAAAGTCTAAAGTAATATTTGCGAGTTGCTGTTTTGAGCACGTGCGACTATTGACCTGGTGCGACAATTAATCGAATGCGACAATTGGTCGAGTGCGACAGTTGGTCGAGTGCAACAATTGTTTGCGGTTATTTAGATGGCTTGCGCCCATTGATCGCGTACGATAAATTTGATCATGTGCGACTATTGGTCGGGTGAGACAATTTATCGCATAAAACAATTGTTCGCGGTCACTTTGATCGCGTGCTGCACTTGATCGGGTGCGACAATTTATGAGGTAGTACAATAATTCGCTGTCATTTTGATCTCCTGCGAGTATTGATCGCGTACGACAACTTGTTCCTAGTCGTTTTGAACACGTGCGACAATTGGCCGCTTACGGCGATTGTTCGCGGTAATTGTGATCGCGATCGAAAATTGATCGGGTGCGACAGTTGATCACGTGCAACAATTGTTCACGGTCGCTTTGGTCACGTGCAACTATTGTTCGCAATCGTTTTGATCACACGCGGCCATTAATCGCTGACAACAATTGTTTTGCGGTCATTTAGATAGCGCGATCTACTTGACCGGGTGGGACAATTTATCTCTAGTGACACTTGATGGGACACGAAAATTATTCGCGGTCATTTTGATTGCGTAGAACAATTTGTTCGTGTCTGTTTTGAGCACGTGTGATTGACCTGGTGCGACAATTGGTCGAGTGCAATAATGGTCGAGTGCTACAATTGTTCGCGAGCAAAAATTGATGAAGTGCGACAGTTGATCGCATGCAACAATTGTTTGCGGTTATTTAGATCGCTTGGGCCTATTGATCGCGTACGACAAATTTGTTCGTGGTCGTTTTGATCATGTGCGACTATTGGTCGGGTGACACAATTTATCGCATACAACAATTGTTCGCGGTCACTTTGATCGCGTACTGCACTTGATGCGACAATTTATGAGGTAAACACAATTATTCGCTGTCATTTTGATCGCCTGCGACTATTGATCGCGTACGACAACTTGTTCGTAGTCGTTTTGAACACGTGCGACAATTGGCCGCCTACGGCGATTGTTCGCGGTAAGTGTGATCGCGATCAAAAATCGATCGGGTGCGACAGTTGCTCACGTGCAACAATTGTTCGCAATCGTTTTGATCACATGCGGCTATTAATCTGGTATGACCATTAATCGCTGACGACAATTGTTTGCGGTCATTTAGATCGCGTGATCTACTTGACCGGGTGGGACAATTTATCTCCAGTGACAATTGATGGAGCACGAAAATTGTTCGCGGTCATTTTGATCGCGTAGAACAATTTGTTCGTAGCTGTTTTGAGCACGTGCGACTATTGACCTGGTGCGACAATTGGTCGAGTGCAACAATGGTCGAGTGCGACAGTTGGTCGAGTGCTACAATTGTTCGCGAGCAAAAATTGATGAAGTGCGACAGTTGATCGCACGCAACAATTCTTTACGGTTATTTAGATCGCTTGCGCCTATTGATCGCGTATGACAAATTTGTTCGTGGTCGTTTAAATCATGTACGACTATTGGTCGGGTGAGACTATTTATCGCATACAATTGTTCGCGGTCACTTTGATCGCGTGCTGCACTTGATGCGACATTTTATGAGGTAAACACAATTGTTCGCTGTCATTTTGATCGCCTGCGACTATTGATCGTGTACGACAACTTGTTCGTAGTCGTCTTGAGCACGTGCGACAATTGGCCGTACGACGCTTGTTCGCGGTAATTGTGATCGCGATCAAAAATCGATCGAGTGCGACAGTTGATCACGTGCAACAATTGTTCACGGTCGCTTTGGTCACATGCAACTACTGTTCGCAATCGTTTTGATCACATGCGGCTATTGATCTGGTATGACAATTAATCGCTGACGACAATTGTTTGCGGTCATTTAGATCGCGTGATCTACTTGACCGGGTGGGACAATTTATCTCCAGTGACAATTGATGGGGCACGAAAATTGTTCGCGGTCATTTTGATCGCGTAGAACAATTTGTTCGTAGCTGTTTTAAGCACGTGCGACTATTGACCTGGTGCAACAATTGGTCGTGCAACAATGGTCGAGTGCGACAGTTGATCGCGTGCAACAATTGTTCGCGGTTATTTAAATCGCTTGCGCCTATTGATCGCGTACGACAAATTTGTTCGTGGTCGTGTTGATCATGTACGACGACTATTGGTCGGGTGAGACAATTTATCGCATACAGCAATTGTTCGCGGTCACTTTGGTCGGGTGCTGCACTTGATCGACAATTGATGAGGTTCTACAATTATTCGCTGTCATTTTGATCGCCTGCGACTATTGACCGCGTACGACAACTTGTTCGTAGTCGTTTTGAACACGTGCGACAACTGGCGGCTTACGGCGATTGTTCGCGGTAATTGTGTTCGCGATCGAAAATTGATCGGGTGCGACAGTTGATAGCGTGCAACAATGATTCGCGGTTATTTGATTGCCTGCGATTATTGATCGTGGTCGTTTTGATCACGTGCGACTATTGACCGGGCGAGGCAATTAATCGCATACAACAATTGTCCGCAGTCATTTAGATCACCTGCGACTATTGATCGAGCACGACAATTGTTCCCGGACATTTAGATTGCACCAGACAATTTCTTTGTTGATAGTAAAAAAGAAAAGAAATCAAAAATAGTGTACTCCACAAACGAATATGTTTTTAGTTCTATTTTGCACTTTGTATGGGTTTGTATTACCAACCCACTTCATATAAATGCGAAAAAATGTTATTGCCAACAATTCGTCTCCGTGACAAATTGCCCTAAGCAATCAATTGTTCGCCATCAACTGTCATTGATTCGGATTTCTATTAACAAGGAATCTGTCCGTTGCAATATGGTTTCTTTTGACTTAGAACAAGAAAACGAGTGATAAGCATACAACATTTTCGAAAATTTCAGGTAATTTAAGATTGTAATTATCTTTCATTAACAACTTTACATATATATTTTTTTAATTTACGCATTTAAAATTATAACTTCTAAATTCTTTATAAAACCTTTAAACGTTTACAATGCAAATTTGAAATTTTACAATTTAAGTTTACATAGTTTAATTTTCTTCTACATACCGTCTATTTTTTGCATTATATAAATATTAAAATAAGGCGGGTTTAAAAAAGGTTTTAACATAAATTATTCAAAGTCGTGTTTCGAAATGAGTTAAATAATGCTTGCGATGAATTTTCAGACGTGACATTGCAAACGAAATAGGTCAACAGAAACAGTAAATGCAACTTAATTTAATATTCTGTAGCAAGCTCTTCTATTTTATCGATTAATAACCGCGATAAAATTCAGATATGCTAAAAATTGGGTTAAGTATTTTCTTTGTACAATGTGGCGGTCGCATCAACACCTTCAGGCCTGTCGTAAACAGGATAGGAACTCAATAAAACAAATTTTATATTTTCTTCCCTTCAATTTCCGTTTCAATATGCAGTAAGAAATAGCATTAATGTCAAACTTGCCTATTTTTGTCGTTCGCAAAGAAAGTGTCGGGCACCCAGATTTTCTCAGCAAAATCACCGGAAAGTGTTAATATTTCTTCGTCGTTGCTAAAGGCCAACCGCTCGTCCTTCCAATATTGGTTCAGATACATCGTGATCGTGTAGTCCTGCAAGCAAAGATTTTATAAGCGCTTCATTTCCTCTTTCCCAGTACGTCAGGGACGGAGTATTTACATAAACAATACGTTCACGTGATGGTGCCGAAGGGTAAAATTTTCCAGCCAAGGTTTTTTTCAATGAAAACGTTCAAAATAGGCGGAAAATTTGACGATATTAATAAGTGACATACTGCAATTTAACGGATGTGGTATCGACAAGCAGGCGTTACGAGGAGTGATCTGAAATTTATGCACGGAAATTGGAAAACGCGCGTCTTGGTTGATCAAGGGTGCTCCAGATTTATCGTGGCTAAACCAAATTAAGGGCGAGAGCAACGCATAACGATCCTATCTAATGAAGTATCTTATGCTTATGAACATCTATAGATTATCGTTGCTGGTTTCAGGCCATCACGACGTTCATATACGTAAATCAGTAAGGGTAAAATTTTCAATTAGAAAACCTCGCCCGCATGAGCTTTTACTTCAATTAGAAATTTTTATGTTTCTTCAATTAATATTATGGAATTTTTTATCGTTCAAAAAACATTCTTATTTAGCTTTAATTAGTGTGCGGAGTAAAGGTCCATTTGACCATTAGGGAATAACACTCTACCGCCCTAAATGAATTCCGGTGTTTTTTAGAAATCGAATTACGAGATCAAAGGTCCTTTTGCAGCCTTTCTTTACCAAACGCCCTGACCTTTTGTTTGACTGCGTTTATTGCAAATGCGTGCTCACCACCTACAGGTTAGTACAGAATTTCACATTTTCAGCATTCAATTATTTAGTTGTAATAATTATACGTTAAATAAGTTAATGCGAAGAAAAGATGTGCGGAACAGATCTAGAGTACTTTAGTTGGTTGCGGGAACGTAAAATGCCGTACTTAAAGTACTTAGTCTTTACGAGGATTTTACGAAGATTGTGTAGAAAAGCAAGGAATACATTAGGACGGCCATATTTTGGTTTTATAGCTGCCATTTTCGTTCAGAATCTAAAGATGCTCGTTTATCCGATTATAGTTTTGTTTAACCAACAATAAAACCAAAAACTTAATACCGCACCAAATTTCCCAAGAAGTTTTAATTTTAAAGGTGATTTTCAAATTATTTTCTTTTAGTATTGGACATAAAGCGGGTTTATAAATTAAAAAGATTATTGTTTAATCATGCTTCTGTAAAATTTATATTTAATTAAAAATTTTATATTAAAACATTTATCGGTTTTCCGTCGTGGCTCGTTATAAAATAATAATATGCTTCAACTAGTTTAGCGTAGGTCGAACAAACTATTCGGAATTTACGTCAGAACGTGCATATGTTTGTTATTTTTAGTTATTAATAAAAATGCACTCCAATTACGTTATGATATTGCTAAGTAGGTGTTTAGCAAAACTAAAAAACTACTAATATGTGTGCAGCATTTATTAAGTGGGTAATTATCTAATAAAGTTTTGTAACTATTTTGTTTGGCAAATTACCTTGATAAATATTAAATAACCTACCTGACGGTTTAGTATTTCTACGGAAATATAAAAACATATGTATAGTAAACAAACAATAGTAAAATATTCCTGTATAAATATCTAATGGCTTCAGCATAAAGCTTTTAAATTAATTATTTTAAAACATTGGTGTTTTTATCATGTAAATTTCCTCACAATTATAGTCCGGATTTCTAGTCTAGTATATCGTTAGTATTTAAACTGCGAGGCAATCATTTAAACTACTAGTAAGGCCCCTTCAGAACACTTTGTTTTTTAATGATTTTGCCGTTTTTTAAAGGTATAATTTAAAAGCAGATATTTCAAGGATTCTGTCTTGTTTTTATAAGTTAGAAAGCATGCTATACAAACTCATGTAGATGGGTCTGTTCAGCACAACAGTTCAAATTTAATGATTCTAGAAATCGACCCATTGAACAAAATTTTAATAAAAAATTAAACATATAAGGCCCCTTCAGAACACTTTGTTTCTTTAAGCATTTTGACCTTGTTTTCAAAGGTATTTTTTAAAAAAAGCAAAACTATATGGCCTTGTTCAGCACACACCATTTTTTATCAAATCTACCCCGTTCTTCAAGGTACTTTTGTTTTAAAGTTAAAATTCGCTTTTGTGCCCTGTTTTTCTATTGGGCTAATTGAGCACAAAAATGAATACGGTTTCGGCCAAACAAATTCGGACAAGTCCTCATGAGCGAAGCGAGTTCACCTTTTAACAACACTTAAAATTCGCTTTTTTGTCCTGTTTTTTGTTGGGCCACTTCAGCACACATATGAATACGGTTTCGTCCAAACAGATTATGAAATTAAGGCAAACATATTTTATACTACTAAAGTAAAATAAATATCAGTGGTTGACACGGCGACCGTTGAAAATCAATATCCATTTAAACCAGCTTGTTTCATATATTTTTCTCTGGGAAAAAATTGAATATTTTCCATAAAATCCTTCTCTTTCAAGTAAACCTCTTGCTCTGAAATTTGTCCAGCTTTGAACAAACAAATCATTTGCTTATAAAATCCAATCGTTTCGGATATTTTCAAAGATTTATCAATTATTGTAAGTACTCCGGCTCCGACACTTAATAAGCTCAAGAGTGGTAAAGCAAGTCCAGAAAGGCCAGACGTACTAAATATCAAATTTCCACAACTCAATCCTATTCCGATTTTTTTATAAAAATGAAAACTCTATCTGTACACCAATAGTCGCTTTTCAAGATACATCTCCATTTACTTTTCACTCTTTTTCTTCCTAATTTTTTTCTTATGAGAAGTAGTCTTTTTGGTTGGTCCATGTTTCATTTGTGATTTTTTCTTTCCACATTCAGAACAGATGGTCGAATAATTTTCACTTCCACCTTTTCCACTTTTCAATTTTACAGGACCTTTATTTTCTGTGTGTTTTTTGCATTTTACGCAATAAATATCCTTCACATCGTTCATTTATAAAGGAGTAAAACATTTAAAGAAATTTAGATTTATCATGTCAATTGAGAGGAAATTAAATTTTTCATTCCAGCACTCGTTACAAATTTTTACAAACTGTTCTTTGGAAATGTTTGAAATGTAATTGTCGTAAATGAATTTGATATATTTTGGAGGTAATTTGAAAATAAACATGAAATCTGCGTTTCCACGTATAAATTTAGGATCAATAGCTGAAATTGAATGAACAATATAAATACACGAAATTCCTTTGTGTCTTCCTCTGGTAAAGTAATCTTGTACTTTGGTTTGTTTATCCAAAGATCCATCATCAAATATAACCAAACTATCTGGTAAGCATTCGTCAACAGATAAAATATTATCCCATTCGCTTTCAAAAAATAAGTTACAATTTACATTTTTAAATACTTTACGTAAGTTTTGATAAATGGATTGATCTGGTGATCTCGTATAAATTTTTGTAGTAAACCAGTTTCTCATTAAAAATAAAATTTAGAGTCAAATGTGTTTTGCCGCTTCCACTTGGACCTACTATAATTGCACGAATTCTTGGCTTACCTTCACAAGTTTGACCAGCTTCTAAATCTTTGAAATATTTGAGCTTAACTCCTTTGAATCTATTCATTTATATATAAATGATGACTTCAGAGGAAATGAAAAAATTGCATCAAAAACTGAAAAGAAGATTTGCAAAAGAGACCGACGAAAACAAAGAACCAATACGTCTGACTACCATCGATCAAGATGTAATTAATGACCGACAACATGGTCCGACTACTAGCAAACAAGATAGTCCGATGAGTCCGAACGAAATGATAAAAATAAAAAATAAAATTATGGATAGAGAGATAGCTGTAGCAAATAAGGAAGTTATTCAAAATAAGCAAAGAGAGAAAAAGGAAGAACCAATTACAAAGCGATTAGAAAAAATGAATAAAAATTTAGAAGCGTTGGTAGATATTAACAAATCTAAAAAAACGATTCCTAAACCCATAATTGAAGAAGAAGATGATGCGGTTTTTGAATATAGTGATATATGGAAAGATTTACAAGCAGACGCATCTAGAACAAAAAAACAGAAAATATGATGGTATTTACGGTCCCAGATTCGATTTGCTTTCTAAAGAATTTATGATTGGATCAGAGGTTATAAAACCGGTTAAATCGTCTGGTAAAGATGTATTTTACTTACTTGGAAAACTTTACGTAATTACACCAGGATTAGAAAAATTATTGTTTGATAGAGAAGCACCTGAAGAATTTGAATATACCGATGATGATCTCAGTGCGTTTTCAGAAATTTTAAGAAATTCAATGATTCAAGGTTATAATCCAGCATCAAATAAACCGTTATACACAACAGGAAGCAAGTGGAAGCATTGGTTTTGTTTATGACAAACGAGTTATTCTAGAAAACTTTGATACCATACCATTTGGATATTAATCCTTTATTTATAGTAAATTTACTTGTTATAGTTTTTGAAACACATTAAATACAAAAAAATTAATTTTGAACAAGTTATTTACCTATCGTTTTTATTCTATCATATTACTTTTCAAATACAAATTGGAAATTTAATATACAAATAGTAATTGAAGACCTGTAATTCTAATCTAAGTAACTATTTATGGGAAGTTATAAATTGCATGCAGCAATGTTAAATTGGTTGCCTATCTCGGAAAGATCCAGGGTAAAAACTATAAGTATTTGTTAATGAATTAGGATTATATACGATTTTTTCCTGCTTTTTAAATATACCTTTAATTTTGGTTTTTAAAATGGGAATTTGTTTGGTCGAAATCGTATACCGTTTGGATATTAATCCTTTTCGTTGTTAATTAATAATGAATAATTTATTTTATTTTATATTATGTAATTAGAAAACTTTATTAAACAAACCGGGTTCGACTTCACCTTTGGACTAACTTCATGAGGCTAGAAATTTTACATTGACATTTGTTTGTTTTGTCTGTGATACTTGCATTCTAAAAGAATTGTTAGGTTTGGTGAATTTCAGTTGAACATGTTTGATGTTTATTGTCCTGCTAGAGAAATATTAGAAAAAAATTAGAGATCTGTTGAATAAATGAACTGAAGTAAAACAGGATTTTTAGTAGTTTACCTCCTAAAAAGTTAAATTATTTTTTAAGTATACATAGAAGGAGAGTGATACACAATTTTAATATTTAAAAAACTTAAATATTTCCGTAAATATTTGTTTATTCAATTAATTCAACACAACTTAAACATATAACACAAAAAGAATATTTTATTTAGTCTAAATCAATATTTTCCTCCTGAATTCTGCAATGTCTAAAATATCGTAATATGTACAAAGGTATAATAGATATTAGAGGTAATTTAACGTTACGATAACAATTTTCTCCACATTCGTATTTTGCAACAACATGGCTTTCAAAATTTAATGTCTTATTAATGATGACAGCAATCGATTCTACATAATCTAAGAGTGATATATTATTCTCACCTAAATTAAGATGGAAATTTGATGTTTTAACAGCTTCAACAAAACTTAAGTTTCTAGTACCAGTGCTAATCACAGCTCTTACATTGGCATTAAAGTTTTCCCACAATGATAAGTGGTTTACTACACATATATTGTTATATCCATTGATAAGATATTTATTTATATAGGTTTGAACAAGTCTGTATAACTTTGCAGTTTTGTTATTCAAACGATATATGACAGAATTAATATCTTTTTCTTTTGCTTCTACCAATACTGCTTCAACATATATTAAACCTAAATAATCACACAATTTTGTAGAAAATTCCTTGTCCATAAATATTAATATATCAACATTTACAGTTGTACCAGAAAGTGTTGTTGTATTTTCAATATGAGGCTCCAACATTGAGTTACAATTAACTTCTATGGCCTTTTGACATGTTTTAAGCTTTTTTTTCAATGGGACATAATCACCTGAACCTAAATCTGAATCAGATGTATTAATATCGGATGACTCTGAACTATCTGTCATTTCTGCTAATAGGTGTAAGTGCTGGTAACCAATTTCATTCATTTTTGTAAGAATTTGACCTGAAATCTTCAAGGAAGGCGCAATGTTTATTGCAGGCAAAAGTGGACGTGACCGTATTTCAATATGTACATTAATTTTATCCTTTTCCTTCATATTGCTGATAGATGCATATTTCTTACTTTTCAAGAAGAAATGTAATATATCTTCATCATATTTGTCTTGTAGCAGATTTGTACTGATGTAGTTCTTGAGTCTGGCTAGAATATCTGCGTATAACTTATCTAGCTTATTCGCATTTGCAAACATAATATAAATAGATTTCCTTAAATATTGTTGTCCCCTCGGAGATAACTGCATATTATCTGATATGCCCTGCAAGTTTGTCAAGTCCATGCTAAAAAAAAACAACCAAAACCAGTATATACATAATTACATTTGAGTAGGACACAATACCTTTCTTCTTTCTTCTTTCCTCCAACTGTTAACAAACTAGCTTTTAGACTGGATATAGATTAAATACGTATTAATATTAACACTACAAAATTTCTCTACCTTCTCTAAACCGCCCTAACCTTAAAACGCCCTTCCTTTCAAAGCCGCATGGCCGCAGTGTTGCCAGTGGGAGAAAATAATATTCCTAATAATATTATTATTATTTTATCGATTACAATCAAAATTAGAAATCACCACTGTCTTCTTATTTTTTAGATTAATGTATAATTTGTATTATATGTTTTAATAAATAATTAAGTTAAATTCAAACAGTAAAAATATTGTATGCAAGTGTACGATTGATTGCCTATACACAACAAGCTAAAATAGGTTTATTAACAACTACTGTTGTGCTAAACAGACGCATATAGTAGTACAAACTTTAAAGCAGGAAAAAATCGCATATAATCCTAATTCATTAACAAATACAGTTTTACATCAATTTTAAAGACAGAATCTTTGAAATATCTGTTTTTTAAATATACCTTAAAAACAGGGCAAAATCATTAAAAAACAAAGTGTTCTGAAAGGGCCTTATATGTTTAATTTTTTATTAAAATTTTGTTCAATGGGCCGGTTTCTAGAATCATTAAATTTGAACTGTTGTGCTGAACAGACCCATCTACATGAGTTTGTATAGCATGCTTTCTAACTTATAAAAACAAGACAGAATCCTTAAATATCTGCTTTTAAATTATACCTTTAAAAAACAGGGCAAAATCATTAAAAAACAAAGTGTTCTGAAGGGGCCTTACTAGTAGTATTTAATAATAATTTCTGCCATAATTTCTTTAAATGTATAGTTAGCGCATACCTAAACTTAATAGATTTGAGTACGGCCATGCTTTTTGTTTACTTTATGAATTTTAACGTAATTTAAATTTAAATTTAAAGTCTGGTCTTTACTCATAATCATGTACAAAATTAATTTTTCTTTGCTCCTATATGGTGCCAACTTACGACATGGATAATATTGCAAATTGCAGTTGCCGTATGTCTTTTATTAGGGCAGAATTAATTCTAATTCATACCAGATGTTTTAAAAAAGTAAATTTTCTGCCATATTGAATCTTTAATTTTCCATTATGTTATTATCTGCTTATTTCTATTAATATTGCACATGGTTTTATTTCTATTTTATTAGTTTTGAATTAATAAGAATTTTACAAAGTAATATACCCACAAAGTGTCAATTAAAAGTAACATCGTAAACAGCGGTAAGTTGAATACATTTTGGATATCATATATTCAGTTTAATTACTCTACGCTTTTATATTTTCAGAAATACCTGTGCGTTTCCCGAATGTAATGTCAGAAATGATATTGGTGTGTCAAGAATTTTCGCTTTGATTAATCGTTTTAAAACATTCTCTCAGAGCTTGATGTGATGTTTACATTTTCTCTCCCACGGCAACCGTGGCGTTACTGAACGCACACAGAAAGGGATTTTAATGAAGCAAAGATCGACCGTTTTCAAAATGAAAGCTATCAGCAGAGTCTGCTCCAATAATACAAACAAACAAAATAAACTTAAATTTGCTCTTCTACATTGAAAACTAGCGGTAGCGGGTAGACACTCCTCTGCGATCCCGCCGGAGGACAAGTCTACTTCAGGGAAGCGTCCCTGCCTACGTGAGCTTTGGTCTTCCCTTACTTCCTAACACCGGGGGAAACCATGTCCTAACCTTATATCCGGCCCACTATCTATTTTTCCTTTCTCTATCCTTACTAACTCACTAGCTTGCTTGCCAAGCGTGGTGTTTTATTTTGCAACACATTCTTTAAAACCATGCATATATCGAATCCTAAAGTTAAGGTATCCCAGGAGAGTAGAATAGAATATTCAGAATCTCTCACTGTAAATGTAGCAGTCCGCCCCACGGATTTTGATAGGGGCAAAGATTCGATTAAAGCCAAACATCGACACAAAGCAAACAGCAGGCACCCATTGACAGCAAACAGCTCAAGACAGAAATTCATGGAAGAGATTTTGAAAAGGCTTATGTCCTAAAGGAGACAGCAAATATCTGAGGAAAACATTGAAAACTGTAGCGGACCACTGTACACACGAATATGCGCCTTATACAATAGACGCTTAAATATGTGGGTTCTAGTAGCGGGGGGGGGGGGACCTACATTAAACACTTAAACAGGTGTAAGGGATCTGGATTTAATGTACAGATGATAGGCTGTTTCACGGTACAGTTCACATTTACATCGCCCATGTTGCATAACAAGTGAACAGTTTCCGTAACAATGCTTATGTATTGTTTCCTGTTTTGAGTAGAGTAGAGTACGTTCAATGTGCATAACAAATAATTGCACGAATTACTCCTGTCATTGCAAACTATCCTTGTACGTACAGAATTTTGAATAAGACTTTCTTCAAATTTCGGCCAAATCGTTTCAAACTCTTTTCTTATAAATTTTATATGCACAGTTAAACATATTTTGAACATTACTCCTATAAAGGGTATTATATTTTTTATCTATGATTACTCCTATATGCGAAATAATTTATAACAATCTCTTGCTACAAAACGTAACACTGTTTGTTGGGCCACCACATCGCGATAATACAATGCATTGTTTCGGGGCAACAGTGTTTGAAATGTTTCTTTGGGAATAATTAAACCTCCCAGAATTAAGCATGTCACCCTAACTTCCAGCACTCTATGAATATGTGAAAGTCTCCAACACTTCTGATTTAACATGTACATGCAATATTGATTCCTATATAAATAACAAATAAACTTCTTTTTAACTCAGCAGTGGAGCTTTCAAAAAACACGGGAACTTTTTATGTTCCATTTATTAATTTATTGTTATGAGTCAACATCACTAATGGCGCTATATGGAAATGGAATAATCATGCAAATCCGTTGCTTCATTATGTTTTATAATACGTATTCGCGCGCTTCTCCATACCCTCAATAACTGCTTTTCAAGTTCTTTTCGTGCGTATATGCTAGCCGGAATGCGTTAAGCTCAACCGCAAGCTTTTAAAAGCTGCGACGCCTGGCCCTTAAACACGTTTTGCAAGCGATCATAGAAAATTAACTAAACCGTAGGTTTATGCCCGTGGGAAGCTAGCTTCACTAGCATAATTCCGGATACAGACGCTGTTCGATTTGCATCTCCCAAATTGCATTTCTAAATGGAAATGGCCTGAGCTTGTGCTTAATGATAAAACTAATGCAACGTGAAACAAACGGTGCACGGTGTCAGCAACATCAGCTGCTTGCTTTGTTTAGCGTTGTAAACGAAATTAACTGGGGCAAAAGTCTTATTAACTCGTTCTGAATTCTTGAGAAGATTCATTAGGTTGGTGCTGGCGCTGAACAGCCAATTTCGACTAAGGATCGCAGATTTTCGCCCGGAAGATAAACAGCCTGATAGAAAAAGATCTGGCGAACTACTTGAGAATAGTGCTTTATGTTTTTTTGGTTACCACCACTTCATTAATATATATTTCAATTATGTATTTATATTTTTTTTCTGAATGAGACATTAATTTTATGTCTAAAATTTGACAGGTACTGTAGTAATATAAAATATACGTATTTAATATCAAATTTCGTTTTGAAATCTGGAGAAATATCCACACAACCGTAATATGTTAGGAACAAAAGGCTCATTCATGTTTGAACCGTTCTTTTCTCATTGTGATTGCCATCTCATTTAAAATGTGTAAGCTTCTCTGCTTTTAAAGGTATCACGGGAATTGTAATAGAAAATCAAAAGTCTTCATATTGAATGTTGTTTTCGCACAAACAAACGGTAAACACAGAAATACTGATTTGATGGAAATAATTCAGTTAAGATATTAATGAAATATTTGGAAACACACCTTTAATAAAATAATTTGGACATCGGTAACGTTTCCTTAGCAACTCACAATAACACACAAGGTCTATGGTAATCGCTACTTTTAAAATTAAAGGTTTTAATAAAAAGTATGCAATTTTACCGGTTAATTCACTTATATTTCTCATTTGACCAATCAAACGTTGTAGTTCAAAGTTTCTTACCAATCACATTTACTTTTATCGTTAAAAAGCTACTAGGTTTTTATCGATAGCGATAAATAGTAGTTTTTATCAGTTATAACATTTTTCTCTTGACGTATCTGACACACTTTTTCTATTCGTCAAGTAATATACTCGCACTAACTGACGGTAGATAAGATCCTTCGTCCTAAAAACCATAGATAACTAAGAACTCGACTTTTTTTTCTTGCAGTTTGGTTACGTACTATTGTTGAGCGACGAAACTTTAGTAAAAAATCAAAATTAAACCATTGTCTTATTACCCTTGATATGCATTTTATTAAAATTATTTGGGATCAACAAAATATGCAATTTAATACATAATAATAAAGTAACCGCTTCGACTCTTACGATAACGCCCGAACGATTATGGCCTTTAAGATGTGGTTGACAGTTGTTTTAACTTCACGTCAAGAATTTAACACCTGGTTATAGCACGCTTTCTGAGGCCTTGTTCAGTTGCGTTGATAAAATATTTCTGTATTTTGTTTTCGTTATTATTGATTTCTTCATGTTTTACTAACAATGATTTTGTACATTTTCGCTTGTTTTCATTTATATCCATTCTCCAGGCGCGCAGATATGGAGAGAGTACGCTACGTACCTCTTAACGTATTTTGAGCAGCCACCACATCTACGCCCCTGGTTAATAGACTTAAACGAAAAACAGTGAAAACTCCGATAATCAAAATTGCAATATTTGTTCAAAGTTTAAACCAAATACCTTATTTTATGGCACAAATATAAATAAAAAGCGTTATTAAACCTTCGGTAGGTTGTAACTCTGTAAGGAAGCATTCTAGACCGAGTATTTTTGACATTTCTTACATCTCAAGAATGCGCTTTTTAAGTTTGTTTTGCATGCACACCCTGTATAAGTTTCGCTCAAATTAAAAAAATATCACAGTCCATAATATTATTAATAAAACTAATTTTTCGAATTTGTCAAATTTTTTCTGATATAAGATTAGTAAAACCGTTGCAGGTTTAATCGAATTTTACTGACTTACAGTATTGCAATAGCTTAAAAGTATTTTTAGCACACCAAATTAAATCTACTTCAAGAAAGGACGATGGCCATTTTAGCATTTTTACGTAGATAAACGTTTTTCCTATCTAATATAAAATTTTATATTTTCTCTTTGTGCAAAGTCAATTTAACTAAAAGCCATATCTGAATAAGACACTTAGTATACTTAGCCGTTACTCGTCAATCTCACTAGAAATAACAAGCAAACTGTTTCTCTTTTAAACGTTTTAAGTAGTCCAGCCTTCAGTTGCAAGGAGGCTAAAATCTCGACAAGCACTCATCTTTTGAAAGATTTGATTTATGCTTGGAGGAAATGATGAGTGTTCTAGATACGGAGGATTGATTTACGCACCTATAACTTCTCCTCCTTTTTCTGCAAGTCGCGGAAAGAATAGAATTTTTTTACTGTTATAACGCGCGATCTTATAAATGTGCAAAAGTGATTTGTTAGCTCGACATCTTTTGTAGGGGCTAAAAATATAGGAAGTAGTGTTTAATTCAGCGGCCATTTTGTTGTTTTCAACAACATATTATGGTCATTGTTTTTAGGACTAAAAATACGACGTTGGATGAAGTGGAAATAAAAGTAGTAAGTACGAAGGATGTTTGTCTTTTTGTCTTTTCTTTAACACCAGCAGAATAAATAATAATTTCTCAGGACTTTTATAAAGATTTATTTCTGGAACGTTGAAACGAGGATGGTATTGACAATAATGGAGCAGCCAGTCAGATTATGTTGTTTTGCAGTTAACGATTTTTATATACAGGGTGTTAATGAATTGTAGGGACAAACTTCTAGGGCTTGCAAAACACAACAAAGCAAACAACTTTTGTTAATAAATGTGTGGTCAAAAGTGTTTCCTTTCAGGGATAGAGCTTCTCAAAGATTCTTTAAAAAGCGCCTAAATGTAGGCTACTACCTACTATTTGTTTCCATAACGACGCGAATTAATACAGGATAAATAAAGCCCTCTTTCCCACTTTTCAAATTCAAATTAAATTTAAAATAAATTAATTAACAAAATGTTTCAAAACTAAGCAGCCATAACACAAAAATACGAAACACAGAATGAAAATAACGAAGAAAATAATTATCAAAAAAAACACAGAACGAAAAAAACGAATTATAAAAGGCACAGAAAGAAACGAATGCAAGAAAAGTCAAAAAATATCACAAAAATATCGAATTGTGTAAAAATTGACGTTATTTAAATGCATGTATGTCTAGATCGTTTTTTTTTTCAAAATTCCGTGTGACCTGTGCAAAATAATTGAAAATGCAATTTGTCCCTACAATTCATTAACACCCTGTATAGAAATTTCATGTTGGGATAATATTTTAGCTACAGTTTCGTATAATAACTATATTACGAAGTACAAAGAGAGCAAACAAAACTTCATCACGAAAGCGAATGAAAAAAAAACGTATGTCTTTGATTGATTCTTAAATGTCATAATTTTGAAAATATAACTTCGGCTGAATATGGAAAAAACAATTGTTTGTCTTAACTTGAACTTTATCCACATCTACGACATTCGTCTCTAGTTTCAATAATCACCAGAAAAACTTAATTTCTTTAGCATCTATGTATTTCTGCTGATAAGGCTTATCACCGACGCTATAGGGTAAACCACTACGCTTAGACATATTTCCCAACTTCTGTCTCATACACAGCACAGTAAGTATCTGTAACGTGCCGATATCTATCATCTTTGATCAGAAACCTCTGTTTTCTTTTCACCAAACACTATTTTTTTTTACAACACGCCTTCCCCCTCTTCTCTGATTCAATTTATTGCATTTTGATTTAACGTGGTAGATGCAACGTTCATCAATTCAACCCCATTCGTCCCGCTCTTTATTGGATCAAACTCGTACTTAGACTTTGATTGTTCTCAATCTCTGTAAATATCAAAATCGATTTTTGGCTGTCTTTACACCTGTGGAGTAACCTGTTCGAGTAATCGGTCAAAATTTAACTTGCGGGTTTTTCTCGTAATAAAGGGTTATTTACGTGGCGAATTTACCCGATTATATAAATATATAATATATTTTTTTTAAATGTAGAAAGCAAGCAAGGCAATTTATTTTTTTAAAGTCCACGCTGCTGAGTTTTTATTTGTCTATTTTGTCTTCCTTGTTGAGCTTTAATTAATTATGTCTGTCAGTACAGGTAGCACGTGTCTAAATTACTTTGAATGCTCTTGCAGCTTAATTGAACTCAATTAACGAGGATACTCTTCGCTATATCAGTCACAGTTCTTGAAAGATAATGCTGATAAAATTATTTTGGAAGTAATTATTTAAATATTAATATTTCATGGTTTTAAGAGGACACACGCATTTTACTTAGCCAATTAGAGATGCTCGATTTCCAAGTCAACGACCAATCAAATTAATTTTATGGGGAAAACCACTAGTGGTGTTTAATAAGTGAAAAATCATCAAAGCACTTTGCCTGGACTTTTTTTATACCCTAGAAATGTTTTATTATTGTATTTTCAAAAGTATTTTTGTATCAATGTTTTGGTGCCAACAGTGCTACGAGATCTAACCACTCATACCACTGCAGTGGTATGAATGGTGTTCTCACGCCGAAATCTTTTTATAAATAACCCGTTTGAGCTCCCGGAAGATCAAATCAATTCCCTCAAAATCTCGAATTTGAACATTTTCAAGAAATCAATACCTTCTATCTTGAATGTATAGGAAAATATAAACCACTAGTAACAAGACTGTGACCGCGGCACAGCATCACCGTGTTAAAAAAGTATTAAAATGCATTGTAATTAATTTTGTGTGATCTTACAATAATTTTAAATATAATATATAAACTTAAGTCGATAGTTAACTTGTGCTAGTTAAATTAAGATAATTTCACTTGAGCTTTGCGCTAGTTTTAATTAGCACTCATAAATAATCAAATTTATTAAAAAATCAGAATCAATAGTTATTTGTATTACTTAAGAAAATATCAAAAAATATTGCGTTAATTTAATTAAACATAAAACGTAAAACTGCTGGGTTCTCACCTAGTTTAGTCGTTCAGGGTTTGATACCGGGCAAAATACATTGCAATTTTAAAAATCGGCCTGCTCTTTTAGAATGTCTCGGATAACCACCAACGTACTCTGATGTGGCTGTACTGCTTATAATTCGTAAAACCATTTTTGCATGTTAACTTCTAATGCTTGCTAACCCTCAAAGAGATTGTCCTAGTAAAATCTTCTCTGGAGAAGCATGCAGTTCTGTGGTTCGGAGCCTACGTAAATCTGTAGGTTGCCACTTTAAGCAGATAGCACAAGAGGTCTGTAGATATGCTACACCTTGCAAGAAGTACGCAACCATAACAATTAATTATGTAATTTTATCTTTGATATTTTTAATGGCATCGTTTCAATATAGAAAAAAAAAGAAAAAAACATTCGGGGAGTTTAAAATAACACTTTCTCGCCAAATTATTTATTCTGACAAAGACATTCAATAAATAATTCTTTTGCGCATATTGTTAATTTGTGAAACAATTTCTTTTGTTGCAAATACGTGAATGCAAGCGGATTAACTTGCAATATTGGCAATAAAACCACAATTTTAGTAGCGACACTAAAATTAACAACGCAGAAAAATCTATGATCAGCCACTGTCTATTATAGATAATTTCCCAAACTTTCCGTAATAAAAGGGAACGATATAAATAAAATTAAAATGCAAGAAAATCAGATTTCTGTTTTTACCGTACAGCTTAACAACGCCGTTGCAAAGCAAAGGAGTTCTTTATAACGTTTACCTAATTAGAAACTGTTTCATGTTATTTTAGCAAACAATCCAATTAAATTTGTGTATTTCTTTACGATTTGTCCAATTAATGATTTTAGAGTTATTAATTTGTATTTTTAAAACACTAAAAATACACGTTTCAAAATATACAGTTGTGGATATTGGAGTAAGCAGATTGGAAAACCTTAAAAGTATCAATTAGTCACATAATAGTAGTTTTGCATCGTCAAAAAGTAACTTTACAATAACTAAAATGAAATATACTAAATAAATGTTATTAGGAGATTGAAGTCTTTTTGAAATGCGACCATTAACATATAGCCTTTGCTAATTTAAGTAATATAATAACAGTGGTAAAGTGTAGTTCGAGAAATGGCACCAAGAAAATAGGCAATATAATTTAAGACAATTTACATAAACTCATTTGTATTTATCTCTAACGACATTAACGACATTAATTCGTTATTGATTCGAAGGTCTTGATCAAATCATTAGTCTGTTCAAGTAAACTGCCAAAATTTGAAAGGGAAAGCTCCAATTTGAAAGTATGGATAATGCGCTTGTGCAAATGGACTATTTGGTAACTGTAGAAGAGGAAGAAACCCTAGAGCTTTAGTTTAGGACGCACTTCCCGTGAGCATGTGCCCACCAAAATTCTCCTAAAACCGGTTATTTTTAAAAACAAACCGGATTAAAATTATTCTAGAGCGGTTATTTTTAGTAATAAAGTGGTATGGGTTTGTTTCTAAAAATAACCGCTCTAAAATAATTTTAAACCGGTTTGTTTCTAAAATACCCGGTTCTAGGGCAAGTTTTTGTCACAAGATTTAGGTTGGCAGCCCTGATTGCGCTAGAATTCCCCCATACACCCTACTTCGTAGCAAGTTCGGCCATAGCTTATGTACTACATAGCTGTAAACAGGTTAGGGTGGTTTTCATACCTAACCCTGGGCGTGAAAACTCATGCCTAGACGAAATCCTACCGGTCTATCAGCTTTTCTAATTTCTTCTAAAATTCTGGAGAAATCGATACATAGAAACGATATCTTAAGGATTATTTCCTTACATTAAAAAACCGGGTTGCCTATGAAACAGGAAGATGGTTAGATGTGAGATGGTTATTCATGAGCCAACACAGAAAGCGAAAATACCCTTTAATGGCTGAGAAATTGCCGTAAGGCCTTTGATAGCACTCATCGCTATACAACAGAATAATAAGTTTTTCTTTGAGGACAGTTACCTGTAACCAAGGTATGCCCGCAGGGAGCAGTTCTGCACCGTGGTGCCTGGTAATTGCCGGGCTTTTCTGGAAACTGGAAGAGGAGAGAATATATGCACAATGATACGCGGATGATTGCACCATGCTAGTTTATGGGAAATTTGGGAGAGTTGTATCAAATGTGATGCAACTAGCTTTAAAAATCATAGAGTATTGGTGCATAAGAGAGGGCTTATCACCATATTCCGCGAAGATCTCGGTCATATCGTTTACACAAAAGAGAAACCTTCAAGATTTGAAGTGCCTAAAGATGTATGGACAGGAGTTCCAAACAAGTATGGAGGCCAAATACTTGGGAGTTATTTACACACTAAGTTGACCTTCAATTTCCTCTTGGAAAGTATTACAAACAGAGCGATACGGGCCCTATGGGCCTGTACAAGAAAGATTAGAAAAACGTTGGAACTAAAACCGAGGATGATGCATTGGTTGTGTACCGACCGTTACATATTACGGCTCTCTGATCTGGTAACACAAAGTCAGAAAGATCGGCAAGCTGCAATGGTTTGGTTGTTTGGGAATAACAGGGGCGATCACCTCAACGTCTACTGCATCTGGAATTCGACTTGTGTCTACCAGATTTAGCTAGGAAAACGCAAGCTATTATAACGGCATAGAGGATGAAAAGAAGTCATCACGGAAAGATGTTTTGAAGACGGGAAAACCATACGAAAATTTACATAAAATGGAAGAAAACATCTCAGTATGCAGTCAGACAACAATATCAGCATTATTATCAAATTCAGGAAACCAGGGGATATGTAACAGGCTATTAAGGGAGACGATTCAGGAGATAAAGTATCGTGAAGGAGCCATCTAGTACACGAACAGATCCAAAACGGGAAATAGCAGAGTCTGGGATTTATTGAAAAGAAAGCCCATGGGGATTGCATTAGCATTAACGTGGGCAGATTTACAACCGTTTTCAGACACATGCAATAGCAATCACGGCATGCGCGGGTTACAGTAGAGTGGGGATATGTAAATAGACAAACCTTCATCTTGACGAAAATGTCTGTGGTGACACCGGCAGAATACAACAAGGGTAGCTCTGTAGTGGGTGCCGGGACACCATGCGATAGAAGAAACCGAAGAAGCGAACTAGCCTAGAAGGGGACGGAAAAGACTCAAATTGGTCATAAATTTACGTACAGAATTTGACACTATACAGTAAAAGAGACAACCTGCTACGTGCACAACATTACTTAAACTAGATAGGAGGCTCTGGACTAAGGCACTCGTGTATGTCAGTATAGAACCCATCTAACAGTAAATTAGAGATCATCTTACAATTGAGCAGAAAAAATAAGAATACGAACAGGACTTCTGAGAGGACATTGTTGTCAACATGATTTGCTTGGAAGAGAATCCAACCTGCAACCTATTTGGAGAGGAATACAAAACCTCACAATACATTATCTGCAAATGCGCTGTTCTGGGTGTCAAAAAACTGCCATACTTTGGAGTTTAATTTTTAGATACCGAAGCAAAGATAACGGCGGCTGTCAACAGCATTCTGAGCTCTATCTGTGGGATCGGCTTGATCGGGTAGGATACACGTGCAGGGTACAATAAGTCAGTAGAAATAATAATAATAACTGTAAAATATGAATTTGAGCTTCTTTGCGCGGTCGCTCATATTTAAGCACAACACCCTTCGTCATTGCCTCTACTTTTTGGTGGACTGATCTAGTTGTCTGATTGCTGATGTTCTATAAATTCAAATTATGTTTGTCCGTTTAAATCTCAAAGTTTGACTGGCTTAATGTTAGGGGGGGGGGGGGGTAGGCTCCCTTCTAGTTGTTAACTATTTCATTTTTTTTCCTAATATTTTAACCCTGATTTGTTTGTTCTGCGTTTAGACGTTACACATGTCAAAAATCGTCTGTTTAATATTTTAGAACCTTAAAACGTGTTGATTTGTCAAAATGTTAAGGTCGATTTTTTGGCAAACACAATCCTTCCCTCTAACGTATACCAAACGCAAAAATGAAAACTTTGCTGATTTCATTTACGTTAAAAACTGAAAAAATAAGGTTTCCTTTTAATAAATTAATAAATTCACTCTTTCTTTCAGATGTCGAATAATCTAAGTGGTTTTATTTTCAGATATAAAGCAATATTTCAGTTCGATAAGCTTCATATTTCTGTTTAAATCAATTTCCAATTATCTACATCGCCTTTTTCCCAGGTGTTCTTATCCGGAATCTTTCAAATATTGACAAATTGAAGGCATTTTCAAAAGTAGAATTTAAACGAGGGAAGTTGTCAATAATTTGCAGAACGTAAGTTCAAGATGAGCTTCAAAAAATGTGAATATGTATTATTAAAACTCATAGCACGCCTGGAATAACCAACTAATTAATGACATGCGCGACAGAATAGCAAACACGCACAAATAGCAATCTCAGAATTGCAGTTATTATTGGTTTCTTAGTTTAATGTCGATTCATAAGGAAATTGAGACCTAAGTTAATTAAAACGTACTTCAAAGGAAATGCAGCCGCAACAAAATCATTTTCAAGATTTCTTTTGTGGGTTAAGGTCGTCATGAGTAGTTTCATAATGGCCACAACTATTTTCCCATCCATACCGAAATTGGAAATGGTTTAAGCCAAAAGTCAATAGGGAGGAAATGGGGTTCAAAATTCCTGCATTCCCGGTTAGTTTTATGCTCTTAACTTGTAGAAGTTTGCAGGAGTTTACTCTACGCTGCCCATTTTCGGTGCCACAGTGCAAACACTGAAGTGATAAGGTCAGAGGGTACTTTGTTTGAGGACTTTTGCTGTTCTACGACAACATTTGACTTTTTATTTATTAAAGGTACGGGTTTGGGGTTTTTTTTCAAAGAAATCCTAAAAATCGCTAAAAAGAATTTGTGCGAAAATAGAATAACTAAATACTCTTACTGCTTTCTACTATTTCATGAAAAAAAAAGGCCAAGAGCAAGTGTGATATTTCGCTGATATTGTATTGTATTACAGCAGCAATGCTTGACGATGTCATAACAAACGAAACGTTTGTATTAGACTAGTGAAAACGACGTAGTACTAAAATTACAATTACTTAGGTAGCGTAAGTATTTCAATACATTAAAAATTTTCAAGGAGTTTTGTAATTAAAGAAAACTTTCTTCATTTAAATTGTAAAGGTTATTAATAGCAAGGCAAGAAAAGTTTGCCTTAGGCAAATAATATATAACTCATTATCTTTAGGAACTTATTCGACTTCTAAATTTAAACTTAATAACATTACAGCGTACCCTTTTCTCGGTAATAGTATTTAAGGCCTTAATAATTTTTAATTTTAAATTTGTAATACGTTTTAGTACAATAATGCTAAAAATAGCATGTGTGCATATAAAAATAAAGCACAATATTTGCTTTCTCTTTTGATTTATGAGCAACATGTCTAAAGAATAATGTTCGCGTTGTAATGGGCCAAAAATAACATTTTCTGGTGTGAAAAATACATTACAGAAAATAATAGAAAATATGTGTTCGTGCTTCGTTGGATTCCTCCTGCTCTTTTTCTAATTTATTTTAAGAAAACTATTGACGGCGGCGTCGAAATCACATTGCAAAATACGTTAAAGTTTAGGGTTTTCAAGGGCAATTGGGTGTGAAATCAAAAGTTGACGATTCTATTGATTTGGGACTGATTGACGTAGATTTGTATCGTCGCGTGCTCTTACAAATTTTAGAATTTTAGACGTGAAGAACATCTTTAAATATCCAACAAGGTTTAAATGAAAGATTAATGGGGTCCGTCTTGCCGAATTTAGAAATCCGTTATTATTAATTATTGTGTAGGCGCTTAGCTTTCACTTTTATATATATTTACACACATTAAAATAAATGTTGTATACTTACATAACAAAACAATAAGAAATTACTCACCATATTTACTTCGGATATCGCATCGAAGCTTGCAATCGTTAAGTCCATTCCGACTCGAAGTGGATCTCCTATTTTCAAAAAAAGACGGTATTTAGTTTTTAATCTTAATTTGAGCTGAAGATTCAATTTAGCGCAATTTGTTTCCGCAATTGATCAATGCATTTAAGTTCCCCACAACTGGGAATGATCCTGACATGACCCAATTGTGTTTTGCTTTATTTCTCTAGAGTGCATGGGTGGTGCATCAATAAAACAGGTTAATTAAATTTCAGCCTCTGCAGAGCTAGTAGTTGTGTTAGTGATTTTAACTTTGTTAATCACGTAAATTTGGTGTCGGTGGAAGGACCAAATAGGTCAACTTCTTACTACCATAACGGTTAAATTTAACAAAATTGAATTAATCCGCCATCCCCTGTTAGAGGGTTTGTAATCACAAGTAAGGGAATTATTTAGTGACCAAAAATCCGCATTAATTACCAACCCTAAGCTTGATGAAGGTATGGGGGTGTTACATGGAGAATGACCGGAAAGTGAGTTTTTTTTAGAAAGCAATTCGGTTGAAAGTAAGTTTTATTTGTTTTTTTTATTAGAACGTCGTATAATTCAAATTAAATTATTATTCACACTAATTATAAAATATTTACTTAGGATTTCAAAATTGGATCGTTTTGCCTAGAGTTTTCCGCACTTCACATTTTTTACGAAATTTTTTTATACCCCATTCTAACCCCAAAAGCTACCATACGATCAGAATACTTGTAACATGCTCAATTCACAAGTCGTAGTCATAGTAGCTCTCACTTCGACTTGGAATGTCTCTAAAAATCAAATTCTATAGTTAAAAGCCCTCACAGATACGTCATTAAAGACAAAATTTAATATAACGGTAAATATCAAATTTGTAAACCAAATGGGAGATGGAAAAGGGGTAGCTTCCTATAAATATTACTAAATATGAAAAATATGTTTAGAATCTTATTTTATAATGTACAGTACTCGCATTTGTGCTTGGTAGCGAATTATATATCAGTTATCATGTGTTGAGTAACAAGGTATTAATATCCAAATTTTAGAAATTCATAGAGCTCATTAAAGCTCTTCTGTAGCTTTAACAGTAGGCATAATTAAAAAATTAACAAATCAAAGTCGCCTTTACACTCTGATTATTTTTTTCAAAAGGATTCTTGTGGAAAAGTTTTACCCCCAACAGTTATGTTACCTAAAAAGGGCACAATTTACACATAACACTGCAACGCATGGTAATCAGCCGCGGGCGCCCGTATACCGTTGAAGTCTAATAGGGGTAACAAATACATCTGTAATTAGAAACCGAAGTGTTTGGTAATAAAATGGATACCTACTTTTAGAATAAGATTGCTTGGGACTGGAAGACTCTAGATACAAGCAAGACAGAGTAATTCTCAGCCAAAAACTCCGTCATGAATATTACTGCATCTTAAAACTAAGTTTAGAATCCGATTCTACTATCACTTATGAGAAATACAACACGAATGCTTTCGGGTTCCCTTTTTATTAAATAAAAACGGATTAATTTCCAAATTTCAAAAGTTCATGGAAAACGTCGCAGATAAATTAGGTAATTCGAGCATTAACCAAATTGTAACCCATTCCTTGCTCTGTGAGTTAAAAAAAATTCAAAATGAGAGCAGTTTTAAGTAATAATATTTACGAAATATCTGAAATTTTGAAAATGTTTCTCCTCTTTTATTATGAAAACTATAATTTTGGAAATTGCCGCATGCAGTAATTTTGTTCCTTTGGGGCTATTAAGGTAGCAAACTTCTTCGCAATTTGTCAACGTGTTCGAGTAAAAAAAAGTTACTGTCAAAATTTTTAAAATATCGTATTGGCCGCTATTGTGCGAAGTTTGAAAAAAACACATTGGATTTCTTCTAAATAGTGATGGAGTATAACAAATGCATATTATCGAATTTTTCGATTATTGATTAACTCGAGATATCTCGAGAAGTTATAGAAAATCATTCGAATGATTTTGCAATTTAAAATTTTTGTTTTAGTTTGCTCTGGAAACTAGCTTTCAAGCAAATGCAAACATAATTTTTATAATCCTAGAATACCGTAAGTGATTGCAATGATTTAATTTAAACATTAAGATTAAACATTCGAATAATTTACACTGGCATAGTATGTCTAAGCGTTCGCAAATTAGCATTCGGTAGCTGTAAAAGTGCCGAGCTACGATTGCTAAGATGCGCACGCATTATAAATACGAATATTATTTTGAATTAAAATATCGGTTAATAAAATCATAAAAAATCAATCTTACAATTGTTGAAATCATTCGATTATACTCAGATTTCAAATTGAAATTTGCAAAATTTGGTTTTTGAAGAATCAAAGAAACTTTTGCTACTGGTTCCAGATTTTTGTTTTAAATTTCTTTTTTTGATGAGTTTTACGTTTTGGGACACCCTGTACATGTAGTGTTTTTAGAGGGGTTATAAATTTATTAACGATACAGTGGAAATTAATTTGAGTCAAAAGGCTCGAAAGTATATGAAAATTCCAAACATTATTATACTGGTCCAAAAAAAGCTATAAGGATAAAGTCTGGCGAGCTGGCTGGCCATTATATATCCTACCCTCCCCCCTTACACCCCCCCCCCCCCCACCCACTCCCCCACCCCCAATCAATCCAAAGCACATCAAGATTGGACCTTCCATTCTGCAGCTATGAGGATAGGAACGAACAAACACAATAACGCACAGCTCATGTTCAAACATACATTCTTAAACAATCAATGTTTGGGTTTCTAGCTCAAAACGTGCAATCTCGTCAACATTTCGAAATCGATACTGGAAGTATGAGAAAGTACAAGTGAGAATAAATTCTGTATGTTGTAGAACATTGAGAAAAAGAAATAAGCAATTAAATATCTCAATCGCCACCTTATTTTATTTCATTGTAAAGAAATTCTATTAACCTACGAAATTTATTGTATCTAAAGTTTTCACTTTTCTGAAAATGTGCTTTGTTAGCAACAAGCAGTAGCAACAGACTTTACCTCCAAAGTTTGGTCGTAATCGAATGTCGTAACCCTCCAACAACTTGGAAATTGTTTGGGTCACGTTGTCCAACCGATCCGAAACCATGGTTTTTTGAGCTCTGCAAGAAAATTTTCATATTTGTCATCTGTCATTCACGTCAATCATTAACTTAACTAAATTTTTAGTAAAAATAATTAAATAATCAATGAGTAGATTTTGCCACCTCAGCTGTGCAGAAAATATAGCATTCGCAATTTTAATTTTGGTAATTTTGGCAATTTTCCTTCACCTCATTTCACGGTAAGAAAAATTAATGAATGAAACAATCCTTAGGTTTAAATTAACAAATTCCTTTGAAAATTGAACAATTACGATTTAAATTTTAGACGTTGTGTACAAGAAAGTTAAGTAACTAAACCCAATATTTATACAAAATAATTTAAGATAAAAATAGCAAAATATTGTTACCCGACGGAACCCACAATAAGCCAACAGGACCAAATATGAACCACAAAGACATATCGAAGAAGCATCCTTGAGCTATAATCCTGGATCACCTGGCGGCTTCTACCGTAAATCCAAATCCATCACAATCATTTAAATAAATATAAATAATGTATTATGGGTTTTATTACTTCGGACAGTTCTGCACGTTAAACAGCAAAACTTGGAATTGAAACAGCACTTGATTAACGATTCGCCCGGTTTGTTCGACATCCCCAATTAAATCATTAGAAATTTTGGTGTCGCGGAAAAGGATTAATTAATAATTGATTAAAAGATTAATTACATTTATATAATTGTGCACCAGAATGACGTCACGGGATTTTATAACCATGATGAAAAATTCCCTTAGTTAACTATTTTAAGGATTTATTTGTTGTTATTCACTTAAAAAAGACGTTAAAGCGCGAAATATTTAGGAGATGTACCCTGTGTAACATCTCGGGTTATCAAATGTAGGTACATACTCCACGCAGGCGTCGATTTGGACCACGACGCTTGGCGTCGGATGCTGACATCTCGAGGAGTCGATATGCGCTTTCCGGAATTTCTCACCTGCGCTATTATTTTTATTTTATTCCGGTCTGGACGATAATACGAAACGAAAGAGATTTCACAATTCGTTTCAGCAATCTCTAACGCAACTTTTTGGCGTTTATAAATGGAAATCAATTACAAATTTTGATGTTTCTTATCTATATAAGTGATTGGCGCTATAATGCTTATAGTTAGAGGTACAGAGTTCTACTTACTTTAAATTCCGTTCTTTTTTGAAAAAATGTTTTGTACTAATCAATAAAGGGCTAAATGAAAATTCAGAAAAACCACGTATTTGTTACTAATAAAAACACAAATTGTTATTTTCAATATTAAATTTTCATCATTTACGTGTGTAGACTGAACGCGCAGAATCCCTATAACTTCAATGCCGTGGAAAACATGAAAAAAAGTTTCAGTCTTTAATATTATTCAGGTGACAACAAAAAGTGGTGTTTAGGACATCTAATTAAAAAAAAAATAAAACCGTATCTAATAAGTAGCAGTTGCATTAACGTCACGAGATACGCTCCACATATGCCCTGATATCGTCCGAGCTCAGCCAGCATGTTTTTTCTTATTCTTTGTCTCTCAATTCTGGTTTATTGTTTGCTCTCTTACTTTTGTTACTTTTCTATTTTCTACATTCCAAGTTAATGATGGCAAGTAATTCATAACTATCAGAAATCTGAATGTAAAAAATTGTCAACGATTATTTATCGGTTAACCGGTAACGAATGTAAGTAAAAACCGCGGTGTTCAATTTTTTTTAAACCGACCAACCAGTAATAACTAATAACCAGTGATAACCAATAAGCGGTCATCGTCGATAGCCTGTCACAACCCATAACCGGTCATAACCAATAATCGGTCACAAAAACCGACGGTGGCCGTTTTTTCTTAAAAACCGGTGATTATAAAAAAATATTTGAAAATTGATAGCTTTAATGTAGACACCCACACGCCGATGTTTGTCTCTCCATATATGCCTTGATACTTTTGAGCTCACCATGCTTTTCTTTATTCTTTATCTCCCAATCCTCCTGCTTTATCGTTCACTCTCTTCGTTTTACTGAGTTTCAATTTTCTACGTTCGAAGTTAGTGATGTTCAGTAATTCATAACTATCAGAATCTTTGTACGTATGCAAACATGCGCGTCTAATACGAATGTAGAAAGCTGTCAACGATTATCGGTTAACCGGTTACGAATGTGAAAACTGCGGTGTTCAATTGCTCAAATACCGATCAATCAGTCATAACTGATAGCCGGTCATAACCAATAACCGGTCAAATCGATAACTGGTAATAAATCATAACCAGTCATAACCGATAATCAGTCGAAAGCCGATGGTAAACTGTTCTTTTTTTTGAAAACCGGTTATGGTTAGTAACCTGTGATTCTAAACAATATGTGAAAATTGATAATCTTAATGTAGACACGCACACTCCGATTTTTTCGTCTCCACATATTCCCTGATATCCTTTTTGTAAACTCAACATACGTTTTCTTATTCTTTATCTTCCAATCCTTGTGCTTTATCGTTCGCTCTCTTCGTTTTATTACTTTTCTATTTCTTATGTTCAAAGTAAGTAATTCATAACTATCATACATCTTTATACGAATGTACGCAAACACATTTGTAAAATGCCCGTCAACCAGTCATAACTGATAACCGGTCATAATCGATAACCGATAATAACCCATAACCAGTCATAATCGATAACTGGTAATAAATTATAACCGGTCATAACCGATAATCAGTCATGAAAACCGACGGTAATCTGTTTTTTTTTTGAAAACCGGTTATGGTTAGTAACCTGTGATTCTAAACAATACTTGAAAATTTCTAATCTTAATGTAGACACGCACACTCCGATTTTTTCGTCTCCACATATTCCCTGATATCCTTTAAACTCAACATACTTTTTCTTATTCTTTATCTTCCAATCCTTGTGCTTTATCGTTCGCTCTCTTCGTTTTATTACTTTTCTATTTTTTACGTTCGAAGTAAGTAATTCATAACTATCAGACATCTTTATACCAATGTACGCAAACACATTTGTAAAATGCTTGTCAACCAGTCATAACTAATAACCGGTTATAACCGATAACCGCTGATAACCCATAACCAGTCATAATCGATAACTGGTAATAAATTATAAACGGTCATAACCGATAATCCGTCATGAAAGCCGACGGTAATCTGTTGTTTTTTTTTTGAAAACCGGCTATGGTTAGTAACCTGTGATTCTAAACAATACTTGAAAATTGCTAATCTTAATGTAGACACGCACACTCCGATTTTTTCGTCTTCACATATTCCCTGATATCCTTTAAACTCAACATACTTTTTCTTATTCTTTATCTTCCAATCCTTGTGCTTTATCGTTCGCTCTCTTCGTTTTATTACTTTTCTATTTTTTACGTTCGAAGTAAGTAATTCATAACTATCAGACATATTTATACCAATGTACGCAAACACATTTGTAAAATGCTTGTCAACCAGTCATAACTAATAACCGGTTATAACCGATAACCGCTGATAACCCATAACCAGTCATAATCGATAACTGGTAATAAATTATAACCGGTCATAACCGATAATCAGTCATGAAAGCCGACGGTAATCTGTTGTTTTTTTTTGAAAACCGGTTATGGTTAGTAACCTGTGATTCTAAACAATACTTGAAAATTGCTAATCTTAATGTAGACACGCACACTCCGATTTTTTCGTCTCCACATATTCCCTGATATCCTTTAAACTCAACATACTTTTCTTATTCTTTATCTTCCAATCCTTGTGCTTTATCGTTCGCTCTCTTCGTTTTATTACTTTTCTATTTTTTACGTTCGAAGTAAGTAATTCATAACTATCAGACATATTTATACCAATGTACGCAAACACATTTGTAAAATGCTTGTCAACCAGTCATAACTAATAACCGGTTATAACCGATAACCGCTGATAACCCATAACCAGTCATAATCGATAACTGGTAATAAATTATAACCGGTCATAACCGATAATCAGTCATGAAAGCCGACGGTAATCTGTTGTTTTTTTTTGAAAACCGGTTATGGTTAGTAACCGGTGATTCTAAACAATATTTGAAAATGGATAATCTTAATGTAGACACGAACACCCGATTTTTTCGTCTCCACATATTCCCTGATATCTTTTATACTCAGCATACTTTTTCTTCTTCTTTATTTCCCAATCTTCCTGCTTTATCGTCCGCTCTCTTCGTTTTATTACTTTTCTATTTTTTACGTTCGAAGTAAGTAATTCATAACTATCAGACATCTTTATACCAATGTACGCAAACACATTTGTCAAATGCCCGTCAACCAGTCATAACTGATAACCGGTTATAACCGATAACCGGTAATAACCCATAACCAGTCATAATCGATAACTGGTAATAAATCATAACAGGTCATAACCTATAATCAGTCATGAAAACCTACGGTAAACAGTTTTTTTTTTGAAAACCGGTTATGGTTAGTAATCTGTGATTCTAAACAATATTTGAAAATTGCTAATCTTAATGTAGACACGAACACGGTGACTTTTTTGTGTCCACATATTCCATGATATCTTTTAAACTCAGCATACTTTTTCTTCTTCTTTATCTCCCTCCTCCTTTATCATTCGCTCTCTTCGTTTTATTACTTTTCTATTTTTACGTTCGAAGTAAGTAATTCATTACTATCAGACATCTTTATACCAATGAACGCAAACATATTTGTAAAATGTCTGTCAACCAGTCATAACTGTTAACCGGTTATAACCGATAACCGGTGATAACCCCATAACCAGTCATAATCGATAACTGGTAATAAATTATAACCGGTCATAACCGATAATCAGTCATGAAAGCCGACGATAAACTGTTTTTTTTGAAAACCGGTTATGGTTAGTAATCGGTGATTCTAAACAATTTTTGAAAATTGATAATCTTAATGTAGACACGAACACCTCGATTTTTTCGTCTTCACATGTTCCCTGATATCTTTTAAACTCAGCATACTTCTTCTTCTTCTTCTACTTTATCTCCCAATCCTCCTGCTTTATCGTTCGCTCTCTTCGTTTTATTATTTTCCTATTTTTTACCCATAGAAGCTCATAACGGTTAACCAGTAATAACCCAATTAAATCAGCATTGGTCCAGTTGTTTCTGGTTTTTGGTTACTAGAGGTTCGATGCGTGTATTTCCGTCAAAACAAAAAGAATGGAAATTTTTTCACAGTTCATTTTCATACTCAGTTATCAAAGCATGAATTAAAAGAAATCAGTGTGTTAAGGCTGTAAATTTTCAAATAGTTTTTTTATAAAATCACCGTTTAATCAAAATCATAACCGGTTTTCCAAAAAAAAAACAGTTTTCGTTGGTTTTCGTGACCGGTTATCGAATATGGGCGGGTACATTCGCGAACTTACAAAAGAAAAATTGCGTGGCCACAAATAATGTTCACTTCATAGCTTTAAGCTTTTCAAAAGTTTTTGTGCATGGTAACGTTTTGTCTCTTAAAGACTATTATTAGAAAAAACCCAACCTGTTGACTTGTTTTTGAGCAATAAAGCGCTAAAGTCAAAATTTTCAAAAAAATCGTAGAGCCGCCGTTTTAAAGCTAGAAAATTCTAAAAAAGAGCGTCGGATTTTTCCTAAAGTCTTCTACAAGATTCCCATTTCAGATTTTGAAAATTCGATTTCCGAAAAAGATGCTATCAAAAAACGTGTCTAGCTTCCACTGCTGGCTTCGAATTTTTTTGAGCTTATTTCACCAATGAATATTAAAATTTGATTTAACCCCTCTTTTAGTTTAGTTTTAGTTTAGTTTATTAAAATCTGACCACCCGTCACCCTTTGGGAGTTATAAAGCGTACATACCCACCCACAGGCAGGCATTTTTTTTAAAACCACTTCATTGGGTTTTGGAGTTCCAAAACATATATTACCGTCGCAATCTCGATTTCGAACATTTTCATGCAATAAATACTACCGTATACCGGAGTTTAGGAAAATAAAAAGTATATACAAAGTATACACAACCAGATTAAATTTTTCTAGGAAGTGTCTAGCATTTTTACTGACACTTTAAATTTCATAAGATAAATGCGCAAAGCAAACAAAAGAAAAAATGTATAAACAGCTTTCATTAGCTTTTATTTCAAGTTTTAGTGCTCCATTTTCATGCAATTATTTGTAGCAACTTGAGAATGCTATCATTATGTACGTAAAATGAGAATTTTTAATAGGAACTAGACCTGATTCTGCATTTGTGGATAGAGTTTCCGCCAATTTGTGCAAGCTTAACGATGTATCGATTTCTCCAATGTTTGAATATTATATTTTTAAAAATACGCTACGAGTATTAATAAATTCGGTATAAAAATATTTTAATTTTAATTCGACAGTTTATTGAAAGATTCGTCTTGAATTTTAGCATATACCTGATTATATTTCAGAAGAAGGCCACTTACTGAGTAGTTTGAAATTTGAGTTTAGGTAATTAAACACAACTTTTATCAAGTCTTTACTTCCCAGTATCTGTTCGCAGAGCTCAAAGTTGCATTACACTGAGAAACGGGAAATTCAATTCTTATCCGAATGTTATGAATGTGCAGTAAAACGGTTGCAACACTTTTATAACTTGAATTTTATTTCCGAATCTAAAAATATTTTAAGATGTGGATGGAGGAAAGTAAGTAAGCACTTGTGAGGAAGAGGAATTGAACTTTAATAGTGTAGAGGAAAATATGGATATAATTGAAATAATAGTATGCACGAAAATGTGCATTTTCTTTTAAATCGCTTTAACTAAAATTTTGAAAATTACAATTTTAGTAAAGTACTTACTTTTTTAATTTTATATAAACTGCAGCACATTTTTCCTTGCCAACCTTACAAAAAAAATACTTACATAACGCGATGGCTCAACCTGAATACATAATATTTTCACATTAGTAAACAAAATGCGTATAATAACTGTTTGTTTATGCCATTATACGTTTACTCGTACAGCTTGCAGAATATCATATCGTTCATATCAAACAGAAGACTCTCTGGATAAACAAACAGTAAACAGCCAAGCATGCATATACGCAAGTGATGTATTACCATCGAACCCTTTCAAAGTGACGTTTGAAACACGGAACGAGTGATTGTTGAGGGGTTTAAGGCCACAATGTTCTACATTTATAAGGAATTATTACCTTTGTAGGAAATGTTAAAGGAAATGCTTCGGAAGGATAAATTACTACGGTGTGTATCTCCCGGCTGCCGCTTAGTAGGTCGTAGCTTTTCCGTGGTTGTATTGAATTCCTAACTAATTGGTAAAAATTTTAACCTGGTCTTGCAACTTTGTTACACAAGTATTTAATGGACTAAACTTTGATACCAGGGCTTAGCACGAATGGTTCGACCTAAACTGATATCTTGTTGAAATCGGGTAGGGGCGGAAATTGAAATTACTTGTTGATCAAATCAAGCTTAATTTAATCAAAGGATGCATTACGGATTTTAGCAAGTAGTAAATGGTTAAAAAATTCGCTATACAAACCAAAGTTCTTGGGATTGTTGGCTTTCGTCATAGACGAAAAAGTTTCTTACATCTATGCAATCAGCCTTTACGTCCCACTGCTGGGCACCGGCACTTTCTCTGCCACGTACTCTCCTTAGCGCTAAGGTGGAGTACGGGAGACCTACAGTTTAACGTCGAATTCGAACGACTAAATTCCAGAGAAGGTTTCAGGCATTAAGACCCCACGGTTGCCTACACCGGATTGGGGAATGTGAGTGGCGGGTTGCGGCATAGATTTTTATTGCTGCATGGCTTCGGCAAGTTATTAAATCACCTCAACTTTGTCCGTAATGTCTTATATCATAAAGTAACACTTTGTTGAAACATTTTCAAGCTCTTTATATTTTCAAAAGTATTTTATGTCATAACGTTCCAGCACTTACAGTTTCAGATACAAATACTAATATTAAAACGTACGAAGTATATAAGTATAGCTAGAAACTGGAAACATCCTACCCTAAATTAAAAAAATTGTTTTCTTAGTTTTGCATTGAGGTAAAAAAATGCCAGATAGCAGAAAACTAGAAAAGCCTTCAAGAGCCATTACAAAATAAATACTATTTAGAACTTACTTTAACTATCCTTAAATTTCCACTTGCTATCTGACACTTTTTACTTCTTATTTGGAAATTTCTAAACCAATATATAGAAATTTCTAGATAGTGATTTAAAAATTTCCAGATAATTATTTTGAAATTTCCAGATTATAAGTGAAAATTTTCATATAAAAAGTAGAGTTTTTCAGATAATAAGTAAAAATTTCTTTATAGTAAGTTGAATTTCTAGATATCTTTTGCCTCTACTTAATCTGTAAATTTCCAAGAGTTCATGGAATTTTGCAAATAGTTGTTTGGAAATTTCATACAAATTATTTTGATATTTCCAGGTTTATATTTGAAAATATCCAGATCGTAAGGGAAATTTTCAGATAATAAGTGGACATTTTTTAAAGCAGTTGTAAATTTCAAAATGGTATGTTCAGATAGTAACTAGAAATTTCCATATTTTTTTCCGTTTACTTGATTTGAATTTTTTCAAAGGGTACGTAGGAATTTCGGACTAGTTATTTTGAAATTTCCAGATAGTAAGTGAATATTTCCAAATTGTTGCTTGGAACTTTCTCGATAGCTGTTTTTAAAATTCCACATCGCAATTGGAAATTTCTTGAAAATAAATGGAAATTTCCTTAGCGTAAGTAGGAATTTTCAGATCTTTTTCTTCTCTAATTGGTTTGATAATTTCTAAATGGTATGTTCAGGCAGTAAGTGGAAAGCTTCATATTTTTTCCCTTTCCTTGACTTGGAAATTTCCAAAGAGTAGGTGGAGGTAGAGCAGAGAAGCAGAGTTGTTTTAAAATTTCCAGATGGTAAGGGAAAATTTCCAAATGTTTTTCCTTTGCTTCATATAAAAATTTCCAAAAGATACTTGGAAACTTCGAAATAATTATTTGAAAATTTCTAAAAAGTTATTTTGAAATTTTCAGTTGATAAGTGGACGTTTCCAAATTGTAATTTGGAACTTTCCAGATTTGCTTTTTAAAATTTACATAAGTGAAAGAAGTTTTCTAATAATAAGTGGAAATTTCGAGGTTTTTCCCCTCTATTCTGTACGGTAATTTAAATAATAATTATAATTTGTGATTTAAGTTTTTTGCAACACTTAACGTGTCTTAGTTACGTCATATAAAACATACAACTTTCAGATAATAAGGGAAAATTTCCTTATAGTAAGTGGAATTTTCAGATCTATTTCCTCTTCTAATCGATTTGGTAATTTCCAAATGGAATGTCTACATAGTAAGTAGAAATTTTCAAATTTGTTTCCCTTTACTTGATTGAAAGATTCCAAAGGGTAGGTAGAAATTTCCAAGTAGATATTGGGAAATTTCCAGACCGTAAGTGGAAATTTCCACATAACAAGTAGAAATTTCTTTATAGTAAGTGGAAATTGTTTGAGATGTTTTTTCTTTTTACTCGATTTGGTAATTTCCAGGTGGTATGTGCAGATAGGAAGTAGATGTTTCCATATTTTTTCCCTTTTACTTGATTTGAAAATTTCCAAAAGGTACTTAGAAATTTTCTATATAGTTATTTGGAAATTTTTAGAAAGTTTTCTTAAAATTTCGAGATGGTAAGTGAAAATTTCTAGACAATTGTAAGCACCACCCACAGACAGACATTTATTAAAAACCACTTTTTTGGATTTCTTGAACGCCAAAACGCGTATTTCCGTTAAAATCTGAAATTTAAAAATTTGCATAAAATCATAACTTTCGTTACTTTAGCAGAAGTATGGGAAAATAAAAAATGTTGTCAGATTCTGTTTCTTCCATTTACAAAATTCCATTTTCAAAAGAACATATTCAAATATAACCTGTTTTAATTTCGATTTCTTTTTCAATGTTTAAAAAATATTATTATTTTGATGAATTTTCAATATACTTCAACATTTAAAGTTTCAAAATCTGAGATGTGAGGGATCCAACGAAGGAAGTACCAATACCAACCAAAATTGTACCCATCCTTTATGTTAGTGAGATGCAGCATGGAATAGGCACTTAAGAGTGTAGCAGTTGTACATATTTTCAATTTAGTGAAAAATTGCTTTAGAAAAGCTTTGCATGAAACTTACGTGAACGACAAGCTTAATCCTGGACAAATTGCAAAAATAAACAAAACTTTCACTAACCATTAAAGAAAAATCTTAATTTGAATATGCAAAGTGCTAAATTACCGCATACAATCCTACCTTGTAATGTAATGAGTTTGATGTCCAAAACTGAATTGTAAAACTACAACATTTAGCTAAAAATAAATTGTTTTTTCTTGTACGCAATATAAATTGATATCAATGATTAATTACTCTTATTTATTATTTTATTATACTTATTAATTGCTACTACTAATTGATATTAATGACAGTATAAATCAATTTAGTACTTTAATCGTAATTTTATCTGCAACAAGAGAGAACGCGCATTAATTATGAAGCTCCTAATTATTGATCAATTTTGTTTTATACAAGCTGGAAAACTATCTATATAGGGATTAGTGTCTTCTCTGCTAAAAACCATCAGTTAACTACTTATTAACACTGTTAGAACTTACGCAATTATAAGAGTAGTTATTAACAAGTTTATTTTTAGCATTTCAAACTGTCACTTACTTAGTGTTACTTTGTTTCTTGAATAATAACTTTACTTGACAAAATTACTAAAATTGTGCAGCGCAGAACAGATTTATTAAACATTTTTTAATGTATATATTCCTATAACTAGTTTGTCAATCTGTTCCATAAATCCGTAACTGTCTCAACTTTACGCGACGACAGGTTCGACAGTCAAGTTGTCACATTTTTGTTGTTTCTAGGTTGTTTCTGTGTTTTTACAATGCAATAACCGTGTTTTATTACTGTTATTCATGATTATTTATAATTAATTGTAATTACTTCTTGCTCAAATATGTAGACAAAAATTTATTTAAAAATTCAAAATACGCACTTAAACAGCACAATATGCAGAAAAAACTACATTTATTTGTCTAAAAAAATAATATAATTAAATAAAATGAGCTATCAAATATAAAATTACACTAGATTATACTCGATAAACCGTAAATACACCTTTATAAATATCTGTGGGCATTATTTAAGTGTTTGCATTCGATTCCTAATAAAGTTGTAAACGAGATATTTTTCTAAATTATTTTGTGTAAAATTTTGTCTTCTGTCGATTATTATGTGTTTGTATTATTCAACGTTACAAGATGTTACAAGGGCAAATTTTATACTTTGGCAACTCTTCTACGTTTATTTTACAGTCAATTGATGCTAAGCCATATACAACTTTGGCTTTTGTGCTTGTGACAAAAAATTCATTGTTATTTTTTGTTTAAAGGCTTTTTTAGCACTCGACTTGGTGCATTTTGGGGAGATTGATTGTAGTAACGTTTTCCATTACTACAATTGTGGTAAATAAACTTATGAACGTTTACCTGCCTACCAGAATCACGTTTTCGAAAAGTTTAAGAGTTTTATTTAAAATGTCCCTAATGTCCCCCAAATTAAACGTTTAAAACTATTAAATATTGATAATTTACGTAACATTTGTATAAACTTCACCTCTTTTGAACACTTTAGTTATCAGTGTCAGTGCTTTAAGAAAGTCAAAAGAGGTCGTTTTTAAAGGATGTATCGTATCTTAAACTAAATACTAAAATTGTGTTTAAAAGGGCTCCCTTATGTGGTATCGATTAGCCAGTCGATTCTTGTTTTTGTTCTGAGTTCTCTGGCGCCTTTCGCAATTTACATGAAAATATTGCTTCAAGATGACTATAAATCTCTAGTAATTTGCGTCTTTTATAACTTATAAGGAATGACATTCAACCGGTTTAAACAAACTAGTATGTAAACTATACTTAATTCTACCACATGTAATCGACCGTTAAAAAAATTTCAAATTACTTATACAGTGTTGTTTGCAATTTGCATAATGGTCTAGTATTTAATAATCTTTCAAGTACTCAGGTAACCTTGTGCTTGTTTATTTTAAAAATCAGTAATTTTTCTATAAAATTAATCTGAATGATGTTGGTATTTTAAATTATAAGTTATTTCATTTTTTACTTTCCCATACTTCTACTGAAGTAGGAAAAGTTAAAATTTCACGCAAATTTTCAAATTTCCGATTTTAACGAAAATACACGTTTTTGGGTCCAAGGAACCGAAACAGTGGATTTTAAAAAGTGTCTATCTGTAGGTGAGTGCGTAGGTGGGTGGGTTCGTTTCTCTACATCTCCGAAGATTCTTAACGGTTTATTATGAAATTTGGTATATGTAAACTGCAGGTAGTTTTTTGTAAGGTTTTTAATCAGAGTTGAAAACGGAAACGGAAGTTAGACATATTTTTTGGTATAGCTTGTTGTAACCACTTTTGAAATTTGGGAAACACAGTTGTAGCAAATCTAAAAACAAATTAAATGTTTTTTTTTTCTTCAAAACTAAGGACGCTACGAATTTTTGAAAATTTTGACCTTAATGGCCGATTACTCAAAAACAGAATATCCACTTAAAATAAATTGTCATATTATTTAATAGCCCTTAATAAGTATAATCAAGTGATGCTGAAATAGTTTTCAAAATATGAATATTGTAAAAATTCTAGCTGCTCAAAATTTTGGACATTTTCAGAAAATTATTCCCCAAAAACTTCGAAACCATAAACGCCAATCGTTATAACATTAAACAGTTCAATAGCTTATTATAAGTAGTTTATTAGGATTTACAAGAATTTTTATATATTTTAAAAATTAACAGACAAGACTGATACTTTTTAATGTCAACAACGCGTTTTCGCCAAAGAAAGAATTTATAGCGATTTTTGCTCTGACATCAAAAGCTCAATTTCCTCCGCGCGGTTGTCGTCGGTCACTGTGTTCACGTGTATTGCAATTTTAAATCCCCGCCAAGGCGTTATTTTTTTAACTACTTTTAATCTTTTTCTTAATTTTTGTTAACACAATATGGTTCAGCAATTTATCTGTGCCAGAAGATTTAAAACGTAAACAGTATGGAAAACTAACAACGACCTGTTTCGACCATTTTTATAAACTAAAGTCGATATCCCATTGTAAAAATTCTTGTATTTATTTTTTAAAAAAACCTTTTAAACGCGGTTTTGATAGTGTGATGTGGTTAATTTTATGGAATCATAAAAACATTTTAATAGACTGTATTTATGTGACGTCACGTAACCACGTAATAGTTATTTATATACTAAGGGCGTGAAGAGGCTTTTATGGCGTAAGACGTAGTTTTGAGCCCGAGGCGGCAGCAGCGGGCTAAGAATACGTCGAAGGCCATAAAAGCAAGTTTCGTCCGTGGTACATACACAACTTTATGCACGGATGAAGATTTTTTAATTTAAAAATATTTCTAAATTAAATTGAAAATATTTATAAAATAAATTGAATTTTATCTAGCGTTGCTTTGATTAAGTTTGCGATTTGAAGCGTAACTATGGTAGCGGGTAAACAACGGTAGCCATATTACCTAGAATCTCATTTTGCAAGTGTTTAAACTGTTTCTATTAGGTATGATATCGTTGTTTGACGTTTCATTATAGCCCATGGGCAATAAAGAGGTCCATGGGCTATAAAAAGACGTTTATAACAAAGAAACTCGTGTATAATTGTCAATTTATAATACATCCGTTCATAAAATATTTTTACGAAATAGAAACGTCTGTGTTTATATTGATGCAAGTTTTGATTGGTTATTGATGGAAGCGTACGCGGTAACGTTGTTGTTACCGAAGTGTTTGTGGTTAAGTAATGTTTTTATTTTAAAGAATCATGAAGCCGTGAAACCCATGATTCCCATCCCATCCCCTTAACCGGGCTCAGCACACTAAGTGCTATTCACCGGTCTAACATGCCCCACCCCTGAAAGACATGCAACCCAACATACACCATCCATGGACCCGCCGGATTTAACTTATTCAGAAAAATTACCGACGGGCAGTGGACTCGAACCTACTGCCATTGGGAGTCTAGTTTCAAAGCCTGGGACTTTAACCACTAGACCACCCGCTGGCCCAATGTTTGGTTAAGTTCATTTATACAACCGAGTTATGCAACACATCTAACAATTATAAAATATTTGTAAAAACATTTTTAGCGCGGGGATTTTTATTTTGTACAATTTGACATTCCATATACCTCGCCATAAAGTACCGTTATTTGAAACAACTCTCAAATTTATATTATATCAGTTTTAAAACGGACAGAAGAGATAAATACCGTTAAAGTAAGTATCTCAGCTTTAACATTTTCTCAATATCTAATTTAGCTTATTTTCATATGTACCTTCTATACTCGGGGTGCTTATGTTATCGTGTAACTCAGTAACTCCTCAGAGTAGGCATCACACGTTGCATGCCATAGGTAGCTTTACTATTAAAGATATACTTTTGTAAATGAGAACTACAGTTTGCTGTGAATGAAAAAGCACTCTCGTATGAGACTTTATTATTAATAAAATTAAGTTGGTTATACCCATAGCAGACTGCTGTTCTCAATTATAATGTTATATTTTAGTAGTAAAGCCACCCATGACATGCTGGTAGCCTACTCTGGAGAGTCAAGGGGCTACACGATAAAATGGCCACCCTGTATACAAGGCACGAAATAATTGATTTATTTGTTTGCTTTCTATTTCTAACACCGCGTATAATCCTAACTTTCATATTTATAGCTACTGTTACGAATTATTACTTGACACAAGTAATTAATTGCCATTAAACTTTTGCTTATCTACAGCTTTGTTTTGTTGATCATCTCGAAATTATGAGCAACCCAAACAATCTTAGCTTTAATTAACTATTTCTTCATTCGGTTGCTGATAGGTATTGTTTTCATATCTCTATTCGTCTAAGTAGATTTACAAAATATACGAGCCGCGTTTTAAGACAATAATTTTGATTTCATGCTTGGGTTGTTTAATTTGATCACAGCCAAAGAGAACGCAGATAACTCTTCCTGTAATTTTTACCTTGTTCTTTACAGGAAATTAATCTACAAAGTTTTATTATTTCGTTAATGTATAAAGAGAAGTAGGTAAATTTTCACGTTAAAGCTCAGAACTGAAATATTAAACTTGCTTTACGTGTAAGCTTGCAACAGAATCGAGTAATAAGCCTACAAAAGAAAAACATTTTCAAGCAATTTTGATAAGAGATCCTGCTTTACTTTCCTTAGAATATCAGCGGAAACTTGAAGTTACTACAAACAATTGCTTTCAATAAAAGAGGTAATAAGAACACGTTTGTGTTGGTTTAAACTGACACATTCGGCATTTCCCGTAAAAGCTTCCAGGCCGCATCCTGGAACTTCGTGATATCTAAAATTTGTTTGGTAATAAGATTAAAGAATTTACTTTTATAACTTTCTTTTATATTGTAAACTATTATTAGGAAGCACTCGTGCGTGAAAAAATATTTCTTTGTGGAGAAGGTGGTTGTCAGAAATAAATTTTTTTAAATTGTTTTATATGATATGTCAATTTTTTTAATTTCAATATTTATGATTAAATAATAATCTGCAAAGTTATAATAGAAAAAAAGACAATTATCTAACATTAGCTAGATGAAAACGAACTGATACTGACAAAGTTAAGAAAAAACGTACTATAAAATAGACTCTATACTTTGACTTCCCCAAGAAGAACAAAAGGGTCTAATACGAGCGTATAAGCGACTACTTTGGGAAAAAGAGACTTTACCACATCCTTTGTGGCATCAGAAAAGTACGAAGTTAAAATACATTCTGTTATGTTACAAGAAGAATTATTGCGATATCAAAGACTTTGTAGACGCGGAAAAAGAAAGCCTGGAACGAACAAATTCACTCACTACCAACGAATATGACAACTTCAAAACAAATACTAAAAGATTTTTCAGTTGTATGCGATATTTACGAATATTAGCTATTTAGAAGCAACAAAGTATTTAGACGAATTACGTTTGTAGTGGTTACTTTGCAACGTTTAAATTGCAAAAAATGTTAGTCGAACACGCAAGTTTTAAGTGAAACTTCTTCACGTGCAGAGTTTTTCTCTTTCAACATTAAGACTTTTATTAGTCTTTTACTGCGCACTGCATTAGAAAATTGCATTTGTGTTGAAGAAGATGTAAAACGTTGCAGATAATGTAGATGTAGAATTTATATATTGGAAGGAAATTTTAAATTTTGATTTCTTGTCAGAATCTTGTACGTTTGTAGTTCTTGTAAGTTAACCTAATTTTATTTTTTTAGCATTTTTACCATTTTTCTAACAGCGACTTTTTAATAATTGCTGTTCTGCACGATTACGTTGCTTAAACAAATATTTCCATAACGTGAATGATTTCGTGGTACGGCAAGATAACATTATACGCACAATTTTTACTCTTCCAACGCCCAGCAAACTGTATTAGTACATCTTTTTCGCACCCATGACTTTTTACAATATCGACAAGCCCAACTTTAAGGGCTCTAGCGAGGTTAGTTTAGGTTAGATACATTGTATCAGACGAAATGTTACTTAGATTGCAACAAAGTTTTGTATGTAACAAGAAACAAAGTGATATCGTGAAAAAAAAGATGATTAACAGAGTTAGTTTAGAGTTCGTCTTTTTTTCAAGAGGCCGTGCGTGAGCACGACTCCATGATTCCCATCCCACCCCCTTACCCGGGCTCAGCGGACTTGAGCTATACACCGGTCTAACACGCCCCACCTCGAAAAACATGCAACCCAACATACACACCACACACACCATCCATGGACACGCCGGATTTAACTTATTCAGAAAATTTTCCGACGGGCAGAGGACTCGAACCTACTGTCGTTGGGAGTCTAGTTTCAAAGCCTGGGACTTTAACCACTAGACCACCCGCTGGCCCTAAGTTTAGAGTTCGTAAAATGTGCAACAATATTTTTTTACAAACATACATGTATTTATTAATGCTTTACAAATTATATACCAAAACAAAAAGCAATTTATGGGTTACATGTTTAAAAACTCCAAGTCAGTAGGTCTTTTAATTATCAACCTAGAACTTTGAGAGTACTACGGACAAAGTACCCTTTAATCGTGTACAACTAGCTTTGCGATCATGTTCGGCTGCTAGAAGCTTGAACAGTTCGATCCTGGGAAGATGGCCACGGCGGCGTATCCCGATATATTACTTCCTTTATGGTGCGTGATCCCATGTTGCACCAGCCGGCAAAGAAGTTCCACTTCAACAAGTAGTCAATCTGGACGTTTAGTGAACTAAAGCCAGATGCATACTCCCCTGTTTTATTTGAACTAAGAAATAATATTGCTCAATGCAATTGCATTACCAATTTATATTACAAGCAATTTTACAAATTTTAAAATAAACACGGCATCTTAGGTTTACGGTGCTGCTATGAGATTAAATGAACCGAGTTGATTCTGTTTATTGTGTATTGGCGATATACTAGAGTGCAAATCAGATTCTATTTTCACTTTTATGGGCACTTTAACTTGAAAATGTTTAACCTGACCCAAGTTGTTCATCGTGTTCATAAGGGCACTAAACAAAAAATTCTAGTGACGTATTTGACGAAATTTGTAAAACATAAATCTAACCGGTTCCAAAATTTCAAATCTATTTTTGTACAATTAAATTCTATAAAAAATAATTAAATTGCTTACTTGTACGGGCGTATATGGGGCACACAATTTTTGAGCTAATTTTACTCGGTTTCGAGTCGCTAGAAAATCTAATTCGTTATTTGAACTATTGCTCCAGCAGTAACATTAATTTTTATTGCGAAGTTTTTTGTTTTACAATGCATTATTTTAAAAAAATATTATCTTAATATAATTGAGCCCTAGATTTAGCAATGCCTATAGTTAAAGTTTCATATTTCTTGAGCAATTGTTGTTTAAAATAATACAAAAATATACAGCGGTGCAATTTTCTTAGCACAGCTCTCTCGCGTCAACGGCAGTCGCTATCTTGCGTCCCCACTCCGCCTGAAGTGTAGTTGTCTTTTTCTTACTCGTTACTCAAATAATCAATTTCCAGAATACATTATATTATAATTTTTTGCTATCGACGGAAAGGGATTGATATTTTTATTTGTTTATTATAAATTCTAGTTCCGGAATATCAAATGTTTCTAGTATATCTAATTTACGAGCAACTTTGAGCTAAGTGTAAACATTTTCAAATTAAAGTGTATACGAAATTATTTTAAGCGTCTTTTGCTAGCGTGAGCGCTCTAGTATTAATTCGCTTATTATTAAAAAAAAACACACAAAAACATTGTAGGGCATAGCCCACGGGTTCCGCTAATAGGATATTATTGCCTTAAAAGTGAAAGTAGAGTAGGTATCATGAATTAAAATTGTGAATATTGTTCTGTTCACATTTCAAGTGCATTTCCCTATAATGAATCTGACCCATGCTTGGTCAGTAAGGAAGTAATTTCCACCATTGAAAAACGTGTTTGAGGTATTGCTACGTTTTGCTTTTCTAACGTATTCACATCACCAACTACCTTCAATTTATTATAATACAACTACGAGAAAGAATAGTAACAGATGCTCTAAGAAACCGAATAATAAATATGTTAAAAAGAACTGAATCGTCATGTGGAAGCAACGGGTACTCATAACTGATTTATTGCAAAACCGTCCAGCTATTAACGTATATATTAAGGTAATATTACCTTTGACAGTGGCATGTAAAAATATCGAAATACGTATATAGTTAAAAGAAATAATTATTGTCGAAGTAAAATAATAGTTATTTATTGTATGAGTGGATTATGAAGCAAATAAAACTCGCGAAAAAGTTAAATTTTCAAGAATTTTATTTGCAGGTAATCCACAAATGCAATACAAAATTTTATCTACAACTTACAATATTGTAGAGGCATAATTATGTGGATCACTAATACCGACATTGATCATTTTGAAACATCGAATTAAATTATATGATAGATCAGAGTAGCAAGTTGGCACTAATCAAAACTGTCAAAAGTGTCATAATCCATCCATACATATATAAAAGCACAAAGGTTTTTTTTCTCCGGTTCCTCCAGCGGCTACCGCTTCACCAATTTGGACCTTTTTTTTTAAATGGAAGGTCTCTATCCTCAGATGAAACATGAAACATTTTTAAACCCTTATTCTTTTTCAATAATAATTACTTTAATTTGTATATGAAAGTCTGCTAAACGCGCTTTACTTGAGGCGACATCTACACCAACGCCGCGTCTCCTCATGGAATTAATGCATCACGTGACTTAGCATTTAGCCGGCTCAGTTAACGCTCAGTCTGTCAGTGCATTGTGCGCTGGGGTAACACTAGTGATAATTTAAACGGCTTAAACCACATAAATACAAATAATATCAATGTGAATGTGAGTAAAAACCGACAATATTTTCTCTTTTAATGTGAATAGAAATGTAAATGTTAACAAGGAAGTTTAAATATAGTTTGAATTTGTTACGTATCTTATGGCTTAATTATAAGACCCATGTGTTTTATTAATACCATTAGACGTCTCTCAATAGTAGAATTATGCCCTATAATATGTAAGTTGTGGATAAAGTATTTTATTTAACATCATTGTGAACTTCAACGAAGTAAAACTGGAACTTATTAATAGAATGTTTATGTAACTGGCACATAGGGCGTCACTGTAGTTAGATTTTATTGAAAAAAAAAGCTTGGGACAAAGAAAACGTGTTCAGCTACTAATATTTTTAAATTTCAATAGCCCTTCTACCTAAAATATTCTTCTGTCAAAATATGTAGCTCCATCTGTTGTAAGATTTCAAAAATGGCTTGTGTAAAGCACCGGAAAATTAGTTATTGCGATTACGGAATAATATTACGTTTATCTGGTTGTATGAAGCAATAAAATCGTTATAACTAGTCTTGGGACCTGCCAATGCATTGTGTAGTATATAAGCCATAATATAAAAGTTACACAAAATTTCAATGCAGTATGTATGCAAGGAGAGGATTTGAAGCGTAATACACTGTTGGCACAAATATTTTATTACTTATTTTATTCATGCTTTGATGTATTCCTGCACATCTGCACTGAAAATTTCGATGACCAACATGACGTCAAACCAGAACATGTTGTCCACTTCACTTCAACCAATATAAATTCATACACTTGGAAAATTGATATACGTACCTAAAATTTCCTTCGGGAATTTATGTATTCATTATTCAGATTTTTCCAGAAATTCTAATTTTATGAACACAAAACATCTGCAATGAAGAACCAAGGTTTAGCATACAACCAGCAATTATAATTATGGATTATTTCATTACCTCCCAACATTAAATTGGCGAATCCCTAAACTTTGACGGGATTCCGACAAGGTGCCAATATGAGGTAAGTTAGCTTAATTTCACCTCTTTTAGCTAATACATTTATGGAAAATCTAGAAGATTCAATATTCTAATCAAATCAAACTGAGAAAGTTATATTTTGGTTTGGTTATGTTGATGACATTTTAGCCTGTTTTGATAGTTCATTTAAATTAATTAATAAATTTTTAATTTTTATTAACAGCTTGCATTCAAACGTAAAATTTACACTGGAAACTGAACAAAATAAGTCTATTAACTTTTTGGATTTAAACATAAATTAATTCAACTAACAAACTTGAATACTCTGTTTATAAAAAACCTACACAAACAAACATTAGTAGTAATAGTATTTATTGACGATAAACCAACAGGTGTAGTCAAATAGTTACATAAAAACACATAAAGTCATCATAACAACAACAAAAATTAAGGATAAAAAATTTACATATAAAAAATGTAGTAGTACCTACAGATTGTACATATTACAGTAGTGTGTGAGTTAAAATTAAATATTGTAAAGTAATCAATATTCAAAATAAAGTAATTTATAATTGACATGGAACATTTGGAATTTTATTTTTGTCAGTAAAAAAGTCATGTAAGCTATAATATGCTTTAGATAAGAGGTGTGAGTGTAAGGTTTTACGAAATTTTAAGTTATTTGAAATATTTTTTGTATGAAGTGGAAGGGCGTTGAAGATTTTTTTACTGGTATAAAGTAGAGAGTTTTTTATTAGCTGTGTGTTAGGTCGAGGCAGATAAATATTAGTTTCACTAGTTTTTGTATTAAAAATGGGGGAGGGGCTTGATAACATAGTAGATTTATACTTGTGGATTAAGCAAGCAGTTTCCAATATGTACAGAGATGTTACAGTTAAAATTTTATTACTGATAAAGAGAGGTTTGCAAGAATCTCTTACTCCTGCTTTACACATATTGACCTCTTTTGTGCAACAAAAATAGAATGAAGGTTTTCTTGTGACGCAGCACCCCAAAAAGCGATGCCGTAGCGTAAATGCGATTCAATCAGAGCAAAATAAGCTTGTCGTGCTGTTTGGTAGCCCAATTCATAAGAAATGGCACGAATTGCAAAACAATTTTTGGATAACTTACTTAAGAGTGTAGTACTGTGGTTAGTCCATTTTAATGTATTGTTGATATATAAGCCTAAGAATTTGACTGTATTGTTTTCCAGTATCACTGAGTTGTTAAGAGTAATAGGATTTATAGATCCGTTGAAAGTTATAATATTTGTTTTTTGCGTATTTAAACACAGATAGTTGAAATTGTACCATTCATTTATTTTTATAATATCGCGTTTTATTTTATTATTTAATGAGTTTGGATCCGAATCCGACCAGAGAATACATGTATCGTCAGCGAATACAGTAAAAGTGCCACTGATGTTTAGTTGGAAGATGTCGTTAATGTATATAAGAAATAGTATGGGTCCAAGGACAGATCCTTGGGGTACGCCACATGTGATAGAGAAGGAAGGGGATATTTCATCTGAAACTTTAACTAATTGTTTTCTATTATTAAGATAAGTTTTGAACCAGTTTAACGTTATGCCTCGGAAACCATAAAGTTCTAGTTTTTGTAGTAAAATGGCGTGGTTAACACAATCAAAAGCTTTCGAAATATCACAAAATATCACAGAAGCTATTTTTTTATTATTAATGTTATAATAAATTTCATGCAAAAGGTTAAATATGGCATCGGTAGTATTTTGTTTACTTTGAAAACCAAATTGAAATTTAGAGAGAATTTCGAATCTATCCAAGTACCCAACCAGTCTAACTTTTACAATTTTTTCGATGATTTTTGATAAGGTAGATAAAAGGGCTATCGGTCTATAATTAGAGGGGTTCTGTCTATCGCCACCTTTGTAGATGGGAACAATTACTGAAGTTTTCAACACAATACCACACGATTCTTGTCATCATAAAACACTTAAATTAGCAGCATACAGGTCGATGATACATAGGGCTTTAACGGTTTCTTAAGGTGAAATTAGTTATAATAGAGAAATTTCGCTTATTAAAAAAATTGCATACAGAAAACGTTATAACACTAATCTTATTGATACATTAAGTAAAGAAAAAGATTATAAATAAGCCAATCAAAAAATTTATCCGAATACCCCAACTTCATCTATACAATTAATAATCTCATATTTTGGTAACAAATCAGAAAAAATTGCTAAAATTATAAACAAGACAAATAAATATAAAGTAAGTTTATAAAACAACTAAAAACATTTTAAACACTTTGTTTACTGCAAAATCAAAAACAGATGATTTGCTAAAATGAGGCATTTGTAAATTAAAGTGCTCACATTGTCATTCGGTTTATATAGGCCAGACGTTTAGGAATTTTGATATTAGGTATAAAGAACAAGTATGTCGTTACAAATACAAACACCCACATAAATCCAATTACGCTCAACACTCACTAGGGCACAATCATTTAATAATATCTAATAACATTATAAAATGTTTACATTTTTGTGATTATAAGCGTAAATTAGTCTTACTAGGAGCTTTTAAAATTCACAAACATTTAAAAGCTGCACCGTTAATGAACGAGCAAATTGATCTCTTAAATTCACCTCTATTGGACATTTTGGAATAAGAAATGATGTCATCTGCAGACGATTACCGAGATTAAGTCTCGAGTTCTGTTGTTGCTATAACAACACTAATTATTTACTTTTTAATATTACCTTTGATAATGGCATGTAAACATATCGAAATACATATAAGGTTAAAATAAATAAATATTGTTGAAATAATAAAGTATTTTATGTATACTCAATAGTTTAAATTTGTCACAAAACTACGGTAATTTTGCCTTCATTTTTGAATACATTAATCAAACTGGCATCAAATAGTTTATCTAGAAGAATCTATGCTCAGAATTTAGTCTACAGAGTTCGCATAACCTACCATGCATAAAATAAGACAAGCTTACTTACGAGAGCAAAACATTAACAAATTAAAAATTTCCAAAATTCAGATAAAATGTCATTGTCATAACTACAAAAAAATTAAAGAGGTGAGTGCAATCAAATTAATTCTCTGTGGGTGATTTAAATAGCCTCAATGAGTAGAACATACTTGGTAAAGTGCCCTTTTCAGCTATTTGAGATCAAACGCACGCATATCATCGTATTCCAAATGTTTTACAAATCACGTCGCACATGTAAAATTCCCATACACTTTTCTTTCTTTTTTTATTCAGCAACTTGTACTCTTGGAATCGATTCGTTTTTATTTAAAACAGAAAACTTGTAACGTTAAAACTCGCTTTGCACTTGAATTTATTTAACAAGAGTATCAGAAGTAACATTTTTTGCTCATTAAAGTTTACATTTTCCTTTTGGTAATAAAGCTACTACAGCTAATTAATTTTGTGTTATAGAAGAGGTTTTTAAAGTGGTTTGAATGAAGGTGAGTGACGATGTAAAATGTAAAGGGAATTGAGGGTGTCAACGTCAATTTTTTTTTCTTAAAAAAAACTAAGCTTTCAGGCTCTAGGGAAAAGCGACACACTAAAAGCCGTTTTTAGTAATTCGTTTTGAGAAAACTTACATTTGATAAATATGCCAAATATGACGTCACATATTCGCACGTATGATAAATTAAATGATATCAGTTTCAAAAGCAACTAATTTCCTACACACAATCACGTGCAATTTTTAGCGGACAATGAGATTAATAAACATGCAACTAAGCTTGAATTTTAGAACAGAATGATCCATAAATTGAAAAGCAAAACCAATTTTTACAAATATTAAATTACGTGTTAGTTTTAATAAAAAATAATTAAAATATTTTAACAAGGTACATAATATTTCTTGTTTAATAAATTAAAATAATAATCATTTGGTGAAATAATCAAGTTAACGAAGCAATAAATTAGTTTGTATTTATTCAAATCTCCCTTGATTTACACAAACTTGTAGTAGCTTTCATTCGATAGCATTCAATTTAGTGACAGATCAGAAAAACTGCAGTTTCTAGCCACATTTTCCTTTTCAGTTCTTTCGCTACGATTTTCCCTTAACATGTTCTGTTTGTTCCTGAATTTTTTATCCAGGGAATTGGTACTTGGCTTGAAACCTGAAAGACAATAAATCTTAAAAGAAAAATTCTTTTCCAGAGGCAAGTTGACAATTTCCGAATGGATTTAGTTTACAATAGTTTCTCCAATGCAAATCATTATCAGAAAAACTAAAATGGTTAAATTTTAACACCCGTTTGATTTTGTGCCAATTTTTGTAAAATAAAACTCTATTTGTAGTGGTATAACATAAAGCTGTTGCTTGTAATCTGGCTTTAATTACTAGATACGGCGTAACTGCAATTAACTCTATGTACTGTGTTCTATTTTTAATTAACCTGATATCAATATGCAAATTATCTACAGATTAGTTAACCAGAGGATGGCGCTCTCATATACATTGGTTTTTTTTCAAACATGTTTTTTGTACCAAAACTGTATGAGGCAATTTTTATAAAATCTGCAATTTTTAGTGTAACGCATGTATTGCCGCTCACGAACTCAAAAAATTTGTCTTTTTGACAAATATATTCGGATGTCTATTGGTGAACGGCTCATAACTCCCATTTTTTTTTAATGAGCTTTTTACAGTACATCAAAAATTATTGGAAAAAGAAGATCCGGAATCGGAAACGGAAGTTTGACATGTTTTTTATAAGCCTAGTCTGAAAGAAAACAATTTTACTACATACGCGAATTTTAAAAAAAAGCAGTTCATCTGGATTTTCTATGCTTTATAAATGTATTTGCTTATCATATTTCAAAAGTATGTTTGTATGGACCATTTGTTCGTCAAATGATAAAATTGTTAATATTGAAAATTCTTAAATATTTTAAAATTTTGAAGATTTTTGGAAATTATGAATATTGTTGAAAGTATTTTGAGATTAAAAATTTTTAAAAATTAGTTAAAATTTTTAGACATAGGATAGTATTGTAAATTTGAAAAAATTTTGAATTACGAAATTATGAAAAATACGAGAAATTGTAAAAGATTTTTAAAATTTTTATAATTTTTATTTTATGCTTGTTAGCTGTTTGTTAACCCATACAAACTAACCCTTTTGCAAAACATTGCAGCTTGCATCTTCGGAGTGAGCAAAGTACTAAATTCTAATCCGGGATGCAGAGGTATTTAAACCACTCTGAGCCAGTCGGGCAGAACGGCAGAGTTCTGATTGGCTCTAACCGTTTGAAAATATTTAAAATTAAAAATTTTTCACAATTTTCACAACCCTGGAAAATTTAACAATTTTGAAAATTTTAAATAACTGAATATTTAGAAGATTCGTGAATTTTTATAATTTTGAAAAAATGCGTAAACATTTTTCGAAACACTTTTTTAAAAATGTTGAAAATTTTGAATATTTTTAAAAAGTATATAAATTGTGATCATCGATAATCCGATTACACTGTTCATGTAAACGACCAAAAGGAAACTTCTCAGTGGAGTTTTCTCAGTGGAAAATTGTTGCAAAATACGAATCTAAGGTTTTTTTTCTGAGCACATCCACCCTTACCCACCCTTACCCCGCCCCATTGTTTTGAAGCAATCAAGTGGTTGTATGATATTTTGTGTTTTTTAGTTGGAAATAACCCTACGTTGTCTCCGCACACCAGAAAGAAACACGCTAATCGTGCACCAACGACTTACTTAACCTTATAGATTTTGCCTGCGGGCATGTCTTATTGCATTAGAAACCGAGAATTATTCGTTTATGAGAAAAAAATCTGCTTTTTGAAAATCAAAATTTTTAAAAATTCGTAGAAGGCGCCACATAGAAATAAGAGTGTTAGAACACGAACCAAAACATATTGTATTTCCATCAAACTTTCCAGTTTGAACATTTTCATGCAATCAATACTCGCATATAATAAAAGTAAATGAAAGAAGAAAACTGTGAAATGAAAAATTTTCGAAATTATGGAAATTTTCAAAAACATTTTTCTCAAAAACTGTTAAAACTATTTTTTTTTATTTTAACGTTTCATATAGCTACAATTTGGTTGGTATCTCAGTCTGCTAAGTTCTCTGTGATGCCTTCTATGAAGTTTCGAAAATCGTATAATTAGACCCCTTTATTGTTGATAAGCAGGAAACGAAAAACCATTTCTGTTTAAGTTAAACTTACAGCAGAATAAGGTTCACAACTTAATTTTTAGATACAGCAACATTTAGGGAAGTAAATTTTCTCCTTCCTACTCACATTTTGCCCACACGAATTTTCTCTTAGTATATGATTTCTTTAATTCCAAGGAATTTTTTTACCAAAAATGGAAACAACACAATTTGTGATCTTTAAAAAAAAATATTTAGCTACAGTATGATGCCCCGATGTACCGTACGCTCCCGCTAGAGTGGTATAGGAGTAATGCATAGTCACTGTTGGGGCGTTAATTTTTGATACCAAAATACTTTCAAAAATATAATAAAGAACATTTTCTGAAGTATAGGCAAAGTGCTTTGCCCATTTTTGTATTTTACTAGTATAATTGAGTTTTCATTTAATTTTGCAATATTTAAAAAACTTTTTCCTATTTCTCTACCACAGTCACATAACTTCCAGAAGGATACAATTCGAATTAGTATATTATTAAAATAAGCTTACAAATCTGGAGAATAAAACATGCGAGAGCTACGGCTTAAACGTATCAAGTTCTACCTCAAAAGTTTGGCTTGGGAAGTAGGAAGTAGGGAATCCAATAATTGTTTTGCAGTTTATCAAGTTAATAGAAAGAAATTGTATTATATAAATTTGTTGAATATTTTACTGCAGTCTAATCTATAATTATACAAACTTAAAAAATAAAGTTTATCTCAGTGAACAATTTTAGGTTAAAAGATATGTTGCTCGTGTTTCTTATTGCTACTTAGTAGTGACGTGCTCTGACTTCTATGATAATAATAATTGTTATGTACAAAATCAATTTCAAATTTGGAGAAACAAGAAGTATTTGTTTTTAGTCACAATTTTTTGTTTTAACTTAAATACATTTTAAGTAGATGAAAAATATAATAATCCAGCATTTCCGCTTAAAGGTTCCGCAACGTTCTCGTATGGCTGTTAAACGTCTATAAAAGCAACATTTTCGTACTTGAATGAACCACACTAATGTGCACGCGCCACCTCTTCATTAGAACCATTTTTACTCAGCAGCAGCACCATTATCTCAAAAACGCGTCAGTTGGGTAATTACGTTTTATGTTACTATTTCTTTTCTGTTTTCGTAGTTAAAACTAAAAACGAATTTTTCTACTTCAAGCTTTGAGAAATTATGAATATTGAACGATATAAAAGACAAAATTTCGTAAAGTATCTAGTAACAGTTGTTAAGAATTTCATTATTTATTACTCTATTATTTGTATACACACTTGAAATTCACTCCTTGTACAACTATCGGCCTGGGAAATGGTTTCAGATTTGCAAAGGACCAAACATCAAGCATAAAATCAGTCGAGATTTACAACATCCCATGCTCTTGTGGTTCAAACTACATCGGACAAACTAGTCGTTCCATTGAGTTAACATTGCTAGAGCACAAAAGTGATTGCAAACACAGACGCATTACAAAATCTGCGGTGGTTAAACACACTGCTTTAACTGAGCATAAGATGGACTTTGACAACTCCAGAACTCGACCATTCTGCCCGACTGACTCAAAGGGGTTTAAATACCTCCGCATCCCGGATTTGAATTCACTGCTCTAATCACTCTCAAAATGCAAGCTGCAATGTCTTGCGAAATGTTAGTTTGTATGGGTTCACAAACAGCTAACAGGCATAAGCCGATTAAGTATTATTGTCCTGACAAACAAGAACCACTAAGATCAAATCCTTGTCGCTTCAAGGTTTAAATAATTTTAAGGCAGGGCCCACGCGGTCTTAGCCAAAAGTAAACTGTAATACTGACGTAATCACACAGTTGTTTTAGATACCTTTTCTTGTCTTTTCGTTGTAAATGGGATAGTCTTTCCTTCATCTTTTCTACGTCGACTAAATTGATACAAATTGGTACAAAAACCTTTTACATAGTAATATTGTGTTTTTCTAGGATTATTACAATCTAAAGTTCTCCCCTAATCTGTCAACTCGTTTTTGAGTGATAAAACATTTAATTCAAAATTTTCAACAAATTTTAAGAACTGCGATTTTCAAGCTAGAACGTTTGAGAAAAAAGATATTTAATTTGCCTAAAGGTCTTCTATCAGATCCCTTTATAGATTTAAAATTAGGTTTCCGACTAACAAAACATGTCTAACTTCCGCTTCCGGCTTCCGATTTTTGTAAACGCTTATTTTGTTGATGGATTTTTGATATACCTTCACATTCCGAAGCTCATCGAACTCGCACCATCCGTTCGGGAGTTAAGAGACATTACCCACACACATACACACATAACCACCTCCCACCCACCCACTTCCGTATACTGAAAGTAAAGGAATGCAAAATTAAATTCAAATTTGTATACAACGATGTCATTTGTAGGTTTAGTTTAATCAGTTATTTTATATACTAGACCAACTAACCAGCAAAAAATAAGGTATCTTGAAAAAAATTTAAAATAATAAAGACCAAATTTGGAACCCAAGAAAAGCAAGAGAGATAAATGGAGTGAGAAACGGTGTATAATACAATATAAACAACAAGGCAATAGATGACAACATGAAAACAGAGTTATCGTATTTTAAAATTGTAACAACAAAAAATACGGAATTTGAGATTGATTTTTTACATTTAACTTAGCAATTATTATTCAAAAACAGTTTTTTATCAATCCAAGTTGAAGGTTTCCAGCAAATTGACTGCAAGTTCAGCAGCTGATGGAATAGTCAAATATTCATGACTTCCCACCCCCTTCATTATGCTTTCCAATCTGTGAACATCTAATTCCATTAATGATGATATTGAACATGGTTAACGGAAATTGTTTCACTATCATTATTGAGGAAATAAATTCACAGTCCCTTGTAATAGTAAAATATATTTCTAACTGTTCGTGCTGTAACGAAACACTTTTTAAATCTTCTAAATAGTCTCACCTCACATCACAAACAAACTAAAGGGTTCTCAACCTTACTTGCAATGAAAGTATTTCTTATTAACATGGTTGAACAAAATTAGTTCATTGTACTTAGATAAACACAAAAGCTTTTATTCCTCACTCTAGTAAAACATAACCATGCTACCATTACCACCACGAGACCTACACCATGACCAAGAGCGGAAGTTAGAAATCCCACGTGGGCTGAAATTTGGTTCCCGTTGCATTAGTACAGAAAATTGCTGGTTAAACTCTTTGGAACAACCAAGGCTGTATTCCCATTACAGGCTTTATTGTCTACTACGCACCGCTCATATAGGTTGGTAGTCGGTCCGATCATATTGACCGGTACCTTAACGACGTCGGGAATGTCAGCCTCTGGGTAAACGCTTTGATCATGGGCGTGAGCGGACAAGGTGAAACCTCACTTCTAGGGCCTAGATTCTTAATGCCAGCAGATACGCCACTCCTTCTTGGATTTCATCTTCACCTGCCTATCGATGCCCTCCAACCACTGAGTTTATGGTCTAGGCAAATTAGAAACCAGTAGGGTTTCCAAACGTAGGAGTATTTATAACCACGACTAAAGAGCGGGAATTCCTTAAAGAGGACGGAGGTGTTTGGCCCCCCTATTAAAAGCTATATCTTGTGAAATCGCTTATCCAATCGTTCTTGGTCCCATTTAAGAAGGCATTGAACCTCGTTGAAAGAAACTAGACGTACTAAGTTGAAATCGCCGTAATTCCCGCCTAGCTAAGCTCTTGGAACTTTGTCTTTGTTATCTTTGTCTTAACATGCGGCAATATTCAGAAATATTGTTTTCCCCGTTTCCCCAATTTTTGGCTGACGAGTTTTCTATTTGGTCTCTGTTTTTTTTCTAATCCCAAGGAATTATTTACCAAACAATAAAAATTAATATTTTTTCTCACACGACACATAAGAAAAGTTTTCGTTTCCAGCTAAGTATAATGTTTCACATGCGAGATACTCGGCCAGATCATAGCGAATTATACTAGTCAGCACAGCCAGTTTATTTTCACTCCTCTCTGAAGCTTGAGAAAGATATTTTGCAGTCTTAAGCATACACGGTCTAATGACTCTTTACTGAACACGCGCCAGCTACGATTAAAATACGACAGTCTCTGTTTTCCTCTTTTTATAGCACTGCTTTGACATGACAAAAGCTCGAATCTGCATTTCATTTTAAAAACATAAGTATGGGAAACCGATTGAAAATGTACCTCTAGTTTTATTGCTAGTTATTGATTGTATTAACTGTTATTAGTAAGATTAGTTGTTAATTAAAATTTGTTAGTTCAAGTGCTAAAACAGCCATTGCTAAATTTAGAGAAATTTACAATAAAAAATTGTAGCAATCGTTATTTCAATCAATCATAATAACTGTCATTCTAGTTTGACTATTTGCATACATTGTTATGATACAAATCAGTATATTAAATCCAGATCCTTTCCCCCTGTCTCAGGTTCTAGTGATGACGAGCTTATGCTCTTACATTTCGACAAAGCTTATTTATTATTACGTTTGCCGGTATTGATGTATGTGTCACGTGGCGACGCGGCACTTGATTTCAAAAGCTTGCGTATTTAAAAGAAGTTATCAAAAATAAACGTGGATCGTAGCCTACGGTTTCCGCTAAATTCCATTAAATGGCAACCTGTAAAAATATTTAAACTCTGAATGAGTCGGATAAATTCGTACACATTGCATAACCAATATTTGCTTTAAACGGTAAAAGTTCTTAAATATTCATGCTCATTATTTGATTGTTGATGCAATTAGTTTTTAACATTGATACTTTTGCATTTATCCTCTTGCCAAGAATTTCATGAACTGTATGAAATTATTAATTTTAATAATTGTTTAACTTTAAACTGAAAAAGGTTTTACATCATTTAAAAACAATTAGGTTTAACGTTTCTGCATTACTATATTAAATTGTAAATTAAATTTGCAGATTCTAATTTGTTCTACGTCACTGACAATAAAAACTGTTAGGAGCAACTTTCTGCAAACATTTGAGACACGGAACAATTTTAAATTCAAAGATGAAACGGAGCTTGACGTTCGTGGTTTAAAATTAATTTTAATGGTAGAATCTTTTATTTCAATATAAATTAACACAGCGAAACGTTTGCAGTTTTCTTCAAGGAAATGCGAAAATTATTGATTAGAAAAATATTTGTCAAAGCAGAATACTTATTAAAAACGGAAAAGGGTTTGTCCGCGAAAAATAGGGTGTGACAGGGAAATTAACCCCCCGAAGCCCTAAATATTGCCACACTTAAAAATTACGTAGTAAATCTTATTCTACTATGACTCATCAACAATTCAACATAATCATCGGCATAAATTTTCGTTTTTCAAAAATTCATAAAAAGCGTCACAGATAAATTGCCGGAGTGGGGCACAAACTAAATTGTAACTGATCTATAGCTCTACGAGGCTACAGAATTAAAAAAAAATTTGTGGCCAATTTTTGAGCAATACTTTTTTGAAAATTTTTAAAATTAAACTCAAAATTCTTCAATGTTGGAAGATTCAGGGTAAAAAATTTAATTTATCTTAATAAGGTCTTTTCTCACATTCTTATTATATTTTCACAAAATTCAATATCTGAAACAACAGCTATCACAAAACATGTCTAACTTCCGCTTCCGGTTTCAGATTTTTATAAATCTTATTTTGTCGGGTAATTTTTGGTATACCTACCCAAGCTCTATTCCATTCCAAAGTTTATCAAAATAGGACCATCGGAGTTATGAGGCAACACATATCCACCCACCCATCCACAGACTCGTTTAGTTTTTAGTATTTTTAGTAAATCGGTGTTAAAATTGAAATTTTTATAAAATCGTAACGGACGCCATCGGAAGAAAACTAGTTATAAGATTACGTTCTTACATCTGCTAAATGATGCCAAAGCAACATGCTTAACGAACGTTTTCAGTATTGAATTACTTTTAGAAGACTGTTGCTTTGTAAATTTTTGTTATACGTTTCAATCAAAATCGGACCAAGCTACCAACAGCGAACGAATGCATCTATTAAATCACCCGTACCCACCCGTAGGCAGATTTGGAAGCCAGAAAACGCTTCTATTTATTATAAGCTTGATATCGAAAATTTTATGAAATTGCTCCTTCCTGTGGAGGTAGCTTAGAGGTAGGGCGCTTAGCCTCTAACGCTAAAGATCTGGGGTTCGATTCCCCGCCGAAGCCAAGCAGCAATAAAAATCTATGCTGCAACCCGCCACTCACATTTCTCAATCCGGTGTAGGCAGCCGTGAGGTCTTAACGCCTGGAACTTTCTCTGGTATTTAGTCGTTCGGATTCGACGTTAAACTGTAGGTCCCTCGTACTTCACCTTAGCGCTAAGGGGAGTACGTGGCAGAGAAGAGTGCCGGAGCCCAGCAGTAGGACGTAAAGGCTGATAACGAACGAATAATCCTTCCTTTACTGAATATAGGGGGAAATAAATATATGCAAATTTGAAATTTTTGTTGGTTTGACTATATTGGAGGCTTTCATTTCATTATTTTTTTTGAGATAGCAGTAACAGTTCTCTAAAGTTTAAAAGCAATTTAAAACAAATATTACATAAATACACATCATATGTCCATACCGCTATTTTACAAACGCAAACTTTCCCAACTTTTTGTTAGATTGAAACTCCTCGTACGTTAGCTGTCACTTCCTTCTGAAAATGTAAACCTGAAAGTTGGTATAGATAGACAGGTTAGCAAAAGCTCCCAAGGGGCGAGTGTCAAAAATTTTTGGTAAGGTAACGTTTATACTTTGTTTGGGGGTTCCTAGAGAAACCAATCCCTCTTGATGTAAATTCCAACTGAAGTTAGTAGAAATGTTTCAAAGCGCGGAATTTATACGGGAACAGGATAAACACGGAGCGAACGGATAAATTATTCGTTTTCTCTCAGTCTGACACTAAAAAGTGCGTGTAGTGGTTTCTTTAGGACAGAGAAGAAAAGCAAATTAGGGTAAGAGCACAAATTCCTTTTAACAAGAATATTATACCCTTATTTAACTTATCTAATGGATGATGTGTTGACACATTCTGCACAATTAAGACGTGAGACGTGAAGCAATTTCAAAAGATTTTTGATGATCGATTATTGGGGGGTGCGTTAAACGGGGACAAAAACAAAATAATAAAACTCGAAACTTTTCTTACATGAAGTCAGTTTTTTCTCGTGAAGATAGATTTTTAGATATCAAACATTCAAATATTGGGTGGTTTTCCTCTTATTCAATTTTCACTTATCAAAACAGATATTTCCGTAGGGGTGGGGAGCATGCGCAAAACGGACAAGGGGCACTTTGAAAACTTTCATAATGCAAGAACGCGACCGCGCGCAGTTTAACCCTGTTGTTTCCTGAATGGCAATCTCTGTAACCACCCTTTCTGTTTTAACCCGTATTTGTCATAATAAATCAAGGCGTCAATGTGCTCCTTGTTGTCAGTCAGACTCGCAGTTTAGTAATTGAAACTCGCTGCTTAAGAAACCATGTCCAATATCTTACACGTCAACGTTGTCCTCCACTTCATGTAAGTAATGAATTTTCGGTTTTTGGTTTTTCCAAACAGATAAATGTTTATCCAAGTTGAAAATTTTGTAAAAGATTAAAATAATTGTATTTGTCTTTGAAAAAATTTGGTTTCAGTTTTTAGTATTTTTTAATATTAGTAAAGTAGAAATTCTGTGCGGAATTTTAAACGGCTAAAATTTAGAACAATATCGTATTTGAAAAGCTGAGTTTGTAGAAAGTTTTTGTTTTTACGCATGTTTGGTTTCAATTTCAATTCAATTCGCCCTTTAGTTATTTTTTAATTAAATCACAAAGTGCTGGTTTTGTTTTAAAAACTAGAAGTCAAACACAAATATATTGCGCGTTTTTTTAAGTTTTTCATTCTCTATTTAATAAAAAACTTTTTAAAACTAACTTAGTTAAAAACAATGGCTGTAGTTTTCTATTTTTAAGCATTTATTTTTTATTTCCCTCGATAAAGTCATAAAAATTCTGTGCAACATGTGCTCTTCCATTTCGATTAATTTAAAGCAGATATTTCGATATAACGTTATATTATAAATCATTTAATATATTTTTTTATATTACCAAACAAATATTGTCAATATAAATTTCTGTCCTGATTGAGTTTTCAAATGAAGCCGGAGAAAGCATAAAAGTGAGCTTTCATTTTACATTTTTTTCTTTAAGTTAATCCCCGGAAAATTGTATAAGAAAGCCTTTCAAAACGAATTACTGTTTTTGAATCAACCAGCACGCTCTTTTTCTTAAATTTCGAAGGGTGTAAGTTTTCCAGTTTAAATATAAAGTGTAGTGAACGTGCAGTATTCCCTTCCGTTAGATTTGTATTTACGAGACTGAAATTCCTCGCCGTGTGTAAAACGAAACCTAATCCTGCAGTAAAGAAGCGAAGTGAAAAATCCTGTTTCCGTTCTTAGCTTAACAGTGTCCAGGCTTATAAATATCCATTTAGTTAAGTTTGCACTCCTGTAAATAAATTATGCTTCATTTCCAGCTTTCGGGGGCAATTTCTGCAGCTTCTTGTTTTATCAACTGCTCGTTCCCATTTATTCCATTTAATGCCAATTGTTAAGCGCTCACGAGTAAATAACATTAGTTTCTAAAGCTTTTTCTGTGGGGGGCTGCTTTTAAATCTGAAATATTTGAAATCACATTATTGTTACATAAAAATTAATTTTTGTTATGCTTTCGAAAGGTGTATTAGAAAGTGAAGCTTTGAAGGGCTGGAAGGCGAACTTATTAAATTTCTAAAATTGATTGTCATGGAGATTGTCTTGAACGTTTACTTTCGGTGTGGAAGTAATTAAATATAAAATTTGAATTTAATGGGGATTTATTGATTTCGACGCAAAATGGTCCCCTTCAAGCATGTCGTTCAGACTATGTAACACACGTGAACAAAACAAACGCTGAATCGGCAAGAATGTCCTCTTCACCGTTACGTCATCCGGAAAATTGAAAAATCAGAATATTAAATGCGATACGTGTACATTTTTTTTATTTCCATGCCATATGACACTATCTATCGCATTTTCTGAGGTAATGTACTTCGTTGGTATATTTAGATTAAGAAAAATAAAGCTTTAATTAAAAAAAATTTCTGAAAATAATTTTCTTTATTTTTGTTTACAGTTACCATTGAACACAATTTTTTAATGCAAATAACAACAAAAAAAGCACCGTACTGTGTTAGAAGCTAAACGGAAAAAACGATTTCCTTTTTCCTTATAAATGGCCAATTTTTTTAATAATAATTTGTATTTTATAGTCATAAAATACTTAACTTTTAATGAAAAATCGTTTACTCTCTGCTAGGAATGAATAAATCATAGCTGATCGGGGATTGGCTTGGATATTCACTCTGGCATTCACTAGAAACCTTAAATTGCCACCTAAAAAATTCTGTAAGTACAATTGTACATTTCCCGATCTAAAAAAATCTTAAGACTTTACAACAATAAATAATAGTTAAATTTCCTAGCATTTTACTTTGTGTTGTCTCTGTAGCTTACGTGCTTAATTAAGCTAAACACAATTTACGACCCTAACCCACCCCTAACAAAAATTAGTAGAAGAATTTTAAGGTTTTAAATTATTATACTATTAAGCTTTGCCGGAAAGTGCAGCGTATACGATATTTCTTGGCTTCCACCTATGTATTCATGAATTTTCAAAATGATACAGGGTGATTCTAAAACAGTTGCCAATATTTCAATTGCAGATAGCAGACCAAAAAACAATGAACAAGTTCCGACTAAACATGGGTCCGGAAACGCTTTCTTGTGAACTGATAGGTGTAAGGAATCCTTTCCGGAGCCATATTTTTTGGAAATTTTCTACTTTAAACGACCGCAGGAATCTGCTCTTTAAGTTTGTCCAGAAAGTCATGCAAAACCCTCTATGTTCCCCATTTGAAGTTATTTTCTACAACTTTTTGTATTTGCAAAAGTACTGAAAGCTGGTCTGTATTTAGGTTTTTAGTCAATTATTTCTTTTTTACGAATTATGTTCGTGTCTTCAAGAAACACTCGGACCTTTATGGCAACTTGATTTTTCACAAAAATTGAATTATCTCGAAAACTGTTAGATATACCGACCTTCAACAACAGTACGGTTTTTCTTGTTTTTTTGACGATTATGTGAACATAACTTTAGAATTGGACAAATCTAATATGTTTAGAAAGAAATATTACGCACACAAAAATCAGTATAAAAACTAAGCTAAGATACAATGCTCAGGTTTAGAATTTCAAAATGTATGTGCTACTACTGCAAAAATTGCTCTAACTTCAGGCGTCTGTAACTCCGTAAAATAGCGTTTTCTAACCCATGTTTGTATGAACTTTTACGAATGTTTTTTTGCTATGCTATCTGCTATTACAATATTTGCAACTATTTTTGGAACCACCCTGTATAGTGGTCTGCAATAATCAACAATTCTTTTGAAGTTTATTGCTTCCTCATACTTCTAATATAAATGAAAAAATATAATTTTCATGAAAATGATCGATTTCAATATTTAAACGAGAAATCTTCTGGGGGAAGGGGATGCGTTTTTCTCTTAGTTGCTCCTTACCTGTAAAACAAGAAATGAAACCTGAAATATAGACGCATAAGCTATATTAAAATCCGAAACACTACGAGGTTTTTTTTTAATGAATTTTTAAAATATGTATAAAGACGCGGTCTGAAAATTTTAAAGAAAATCTTATCTATTTTAACTGACTTGCTTGAAACTCTAAACTAAATTACATAGTGTTCAATTATTTAATTCTAAATATTAAATTTAGCGATCTAACAGTAAAGTGCTTCCTTCACTTTCAAACTTCGGTATAGTTCAGAAACTTAATTTTGTGTGGTTTACCTATACTAAACAGCTGTTCTATTAATATTAATGACACAAATTTTCCGTATCAAATTGAACATAAATCACTTTTGGCAATGACTGCAATACCTTACAATTTAGTATAGTTCAGGTGCTTAAAGTTTCCCGCTAAAACATTGCAGTTTGATAAACCTAAACTACCTACGTAATAATTCTGCATTCATTTTTTTAGCCGGTAAAAAAATAGCCTCATTGGTACTGGTATGCCCACGTTTCGGCCACAGTTGCACAGTTGTGTTCCAGCAGCAGCTAAGTCCACAACCCTGAAGATGTCCCGCGCAACCGTGGACGAAACGTCGGCAGTAGCAGCATATAATAATACATTATACAGGGCTTTAATGAATTGTAGGGACAAACTTCTAGGGCTTGCAAAACACAACAAAGCAAACAACTTTTGTTAATAAATGTGAGGTCAAAAGTGTTTCCTTTCAGAGATAGAGCTTCTCAAAGATTCATTAAGAAGCGCCTAAATGTAGGCAACTCAGTTTACTACCTACTATTTGTTTCCACAACGACGGAAATTAATACAGGATAAATAAAGCCCTCTTTCCCACTTTTCAAACTCAAATTAAATTTAAAATAAATTAATTAACAAAATGTTTCAAAACTAAGCAATAGAAAATCCACCGTTCGCCTTGTGTCTGTTGGCAACCAATGTACCTTCCTCTCGCAGCCGACGTGAAACTACACTAAAGGCCTTGTGCGTACATGAACATCATGTCATGCTGTTCGGCAAAAGTATAATTCGCCATAACCCAAAAATATGAAACGCAGAACGAAAATAACGAAGAAAATAATTATCAAAAAAATCACAGAACGAAAAAAACGAATTATAAAAGGCACAGAAGGAAACGAATGCTGGAAAAGTCAAAAAATATCACAAAAATATCGAATTGTGTCAAAATTGACGTTATTTGAATGGATGTATTTGTAGATTGTTTTTTTTTTCTAAATTCCGTGTGACCTGTGCAAAATACTTGAAAATGCAATTTGGGTTGCCTATTTTCAGGTACTTCTTAAAGAATCTTTAAGAGGCTCTATTTTCTAAAGGAAACACTTTTGACCACACATTTATTAACGAAAGTTGTTTGCTTTGTTGTGTTTTGCAAGCCCTAGAAGTTTGTCCCTACAATTCATTAACACCCTGTATACTAATATTACTTTAAAATTGAAAGTGGCAACCAACAGCTAGAATTCCATTTGTATTAGGGTAACCAACTATATGTTACAATGAGTAAATATTTTGCATCAATCATATTACTTTCAAATTTGTCTTAAATTAACGAAAATTTTCAATGAACTCTACTTCGGTCTACAAAAACCTCCATCAAAATCTGCATTTAAGTGTAAAATGGAACAAAGATATGACTCTATCGTTATAAAAACCCGCAGAAACCCCCCAATAGTGGGTTTTTCAGTAATAATAAAAGAAAATAATTTCCTGTCCCCTCACATAAGAATTTTTCAGTGCAAATCAGATACTACCACTTTTGTATCTATGATTCTATAACCGTACCTAAGCAACGCGAACGCTTCGCAGCTCAAATCTATATTTATGTATAGGTACATTTGCTCAGGCGTTATGATTCCTGAACAAAAATCTGATTATCAGAGACGTGTCTCTCCTATTCTACACGTGGGGTGTGACAATTTTATAAAGCATGTGTAAAGCAGAGGGTTGAACTGAACGGACGTGATAATGGATTCTCAATTTGCTCGAAGAATCGGTCCATTCAGAACGTGTTCTTTCAAATGGTGATAGCGATTCACGTAATAATGCTGTATCATGAGGTTGTATGTTTCAGCAGACAAACAACGTGGTAATTTTCAGGCTTTAAAACGCTTTATTGAAAAATCTATTCGTTATTCAATATAAAGCCAAATATTAACTGTTTTGTTTTCAGTAGACAAACAGTAAAAAGTTTTATCATCTGCAACATCGGGAAACAGGAGACAAACCATTTTAATGAAAATATTGTATGGTCAATAAAAAAGCTCTTAAACTATTAGTGGACGAAATGGGGAAATCGGTTTAAGGTTCTGTTTACAAAACTAATTTTACTTAATTTTTCTTTACAGATTTGTAGGACAAGTGCGTGCTGGCACTCAACAATTGTCAGTAAAACAAGACTTCTTCCACCAAAATGTGTCGCTAAAATCAGTGGTGGTAGATTTTTCACAAAGGCCACTGTCAATAAATAACCCGAAGAGTAACGTTAGCAATGATTCAAGATTCATTGCAAAAAGATCCCCTCTCATCGATGGTGTCAGCAAAAATATTACGATGGTCTTAGATAATCTTCTGAAAAATTACGAAAGCTCCCATCTGCCCACTCATGGCAAAGGTAACAGTGTTATCACATCCGCTTCTTGTTTCAGTTATTGCCAAACGTCAGACCCTGGACGCAGAATTTACTGCTTTCACTCGAAAGATAGATCACCTAATTTTGATGAGTTTTCTTGCTGTTTTTATTAACTTACCATGTGTAAAATTGATATTTTATTAATGGTCAGGCTGCAGCGAGGTTTTTATCTGTCCTGAATGAGTAACGGTTTTAATCGACTTGTACTAAAATGTTCACTGACTGAATGATGATTCGATAAATTTCTCTAATTTATTTTCGTTTTTTATTTACCTGAAATTGCAAAAATTACTTTAGTTAAAGTGTAGGTAAAATTCATGTAAGTTATCGTCTATATTCTGCTCCGTAAACTTTGCCACTTTTTTAGAATCTAAGGTAATTACGTTAGTAAGTATAAGTTTTAAGTACTTTAGTTCTGTTTCACTTTACGTGGAAGATGACTTATTTTTATTTTCACAAACACAACTTCTCATTTTTATTTTTTAAATCTTTCCGTATGCTCCCCTTTAAATTAACTCACTCAGAATTTATTTATTCTCCATAATCATAATCGCGTTATTTAATCTTCAATATTTTCGAATAACCAAAAAAAATATATCAGAGTATGTAATATACAAAAGAATTTCCATTTAAAGTCCAAATATCTCTTCCTCGGATCTTGAAAGTACAACAAGTCTGATTGCTCTGAGGAAGCTGTTCAAACAAAATTATATTTGAGCATGAAATTTTTGGGCTGCTTCCATCGCGTGAAATTAAAAAACCAAAATGCGATTCGCAAGTCTGCCTAATATTGAAATGCAGAAACCAAACAAGTTATACGTTCGTTTAAATTTGAGAGTCCTGGGAATGTAAAGGATACCGCAGTTATCCTGCGTTCACACAAAGCTATGCGGATAGCAACATCAAAGGTTTACTAGTGACAACATATTGTTAGCTTCGCTATGAATATTAAATATTCTCGTGATGCGTTTGTTCATTTACAAGTCATATTGCAGATGTATTGTTGCATTTTGTTGTGAAAGAATGAAAGCTTTGAAAAGTTTTTAAATTAAAAGCAAAGCATGACATTTTATTTACTTGTTCGCAGCTCATTATACAAATATTTATTTGTTAGGTAATTTGCAGTTTGCAAGATATATAAGTTTTACCTCAAAAAACTTATTTACTTATCGATTATATGTATGTTCAAGAAATCCTCCCTCCCCTAATTAAAACTTAAAACTATAGCCAGATATGTGGCGGTTCCACCAAATGTCACGAATTTATTAATGTTATACTGTTTTTAATTTCCTTATTACCTATGCTGAAAAAGTAATATAAGTACATATTGTAGATAAACCGACAATAGTGCAAACCAATATCTTAATTCGTAGTATGGGACCAGTATCAGAACTTGATATGGTAATTATTTGCACCCGTAACAGCTCTCGAACATATTCACTTTTTGTAATTTTTTTAGGAATATTCAATGGACTGTTATTTCCGACAATATTGGAGAGACCAAAGGTTGTCGTTTTTGGGTCCAATAAAATCCCTCTCCCTTTCCATTAAAATGTTGGAACGAATTTGGCGTCCAGACACTTATTTTTACAATGGCAAGAATTCTTACGTCCACACCATAACTGTTCCCAACAAATTATTGCGCATTAGTCAGCATGGAGATATTTTATATTCAATGAGGTAAAAGGAAGTCATTTGCCTTTCAAGTGATTTATTTCTCCGAGAAAATTAATCTCGCGGTACTTATTCATAAGGCGATGCCGTGTTCCCGAATAAATTATTGTTTTATAATTTTACGTAAGTGGTCGATTATTGCTCCGGGGACGATTACACTAGTTAGATATATTCCCTAGGGTGCATAAATTTGAAGTTTTTCATAACAACTAGTGCTGAAGTGGATCATCCGTGATTGCATGCAACTAAATTCTATTTAATAGAAAAAGCATGTTACAAGGAACAAAACTTAGGAGATATCGTCAATTTTTTTATACTTAAATAAATAATTTTGCAGGTTAACAATTAAAGCAAAATGTCCAATGGAACTGAGACATTTTCCAATGGATAGACAATCATGCCCTCTCATCCTTGGAAGTTGTATGTAAAATCATTTTATGTATTGCGTGTTTGAAAGAGCTTCTTTAAGTTACGTTCTTAACGCAAACTTATTAGTAGTATTTGTTTTTTATGCACGTTTTGCTATAAAAATAGAGAAAGCACTTTTCCTGGACTTTTCATGCTTACATACGATCAGCATGCTAACATTTAGTAGCCTACTAAAAGACTCTGAATAACACCGAGGTTCAATCCCCCCCCCCCCCCCCCCCCCCCCCCCCCACACACACACACACACACACACAGGTTATATCATAATTCAGCTGTAATATGTTAGGAGAGTCATAATATTTAGAAGCGTATTCATAATAACGTCATATATTACATCTTTCTGAGCTGATTTGGAACCGCAGAATTATAACGGTGACTAGAGGTTGCCAGAGTACCCGGGGAAGTACCAACTTATTAAACGATATAGAAAACACAAAATAGTTGGTAGTGGCATTGGTGTACGAAGGTTCACAGACGTTTTGGTTACTTTTCTCTTCTGTGCACGTGTTAGGTCATGTTAGGTGCCACGTGCACAAATAACCTACAGTTTAACGTGGGTTCCGAACCGCTGGAAGTATAGATGTACTTCTGCTCCTGAGGAAACACTACTAAGGCGTTGTCAATCGCCTATTGCCCGTTGTCTTGCGAGGGGAAAGCGACCAGATGTAGATAAGATGATCGTCGGCTGGAATTGAACCAAGGAAACTTGTATAGTAGTACAGCGCTAGGGAAATGCTGACGTGAGGCGGGGCAGGGGGGAAGCTAATATACTGGCACACCGAATACAATAATAATGCTAAACCATAAAAATAAACTACTACTAAATGTTTCTAAGTTTACGAAAAAAAAATCTAAGGGAAGAGTAAACCGTCTAAAAATTACTGCAAATAAAAGCTAAGTTTAGACTTAAAGTTTTTCACTGTTATATTAGACGCAGACGTTTCCCCTCTGTTTACTGAATAAAATGTATTTGTTTAATGTAATTTTAGGAACTGTTTAATTATTAATAAACATACCGGATTTTTTGATGCAAATAAATAATTTTTTGACATCAAAAATTAATTTTTGGCGTCAAAAAATCATTTGATGGCGTCTGAAAATCGTATACGAAATTATAACTAAATAATAAATTGTTGCAAATACAATTCTTTAAATTTAATTAATAATTTTCAGACTTCAATAACAGATTTTTGACGTCAAAACTGTATTTATTGACGTCAAAGAATCTATTTTTGACGTCGGAAAATTCTGCCAACTAACGGCGCAGCTGGCGTACCGAAACCCTAGTCGTTCGCTATACTAAATTAGTTAGTTGCTCGTATTTGATTTAGTTGCCATAAGAAAGCTTTATGCTTGGTTTATACAAAGTTTATATCAACAAATGTTATAAGTCTTATCCCAAGGACTATTGTATGTTGTGATTTTATGATTCGTATCACCCATTCGCTCTAGACACTACACATGCATTACTATATTGTTATTAATTATTATAATGTGCTTTAAAAAGCCGGCGCGCGGTGGTTTGCACGCTCTCACTACTACCATACGCATCCTATTAGGTGGCAGCATTTTTTGACATCAAATATTCTTTTATTGGGGTCAAATATTCATTTATTATATTTACTAATTTTGGACGTCAAACAATCATTTATTAACATCAAAAATTTACATGTATTAACGTCTGAAAATAAATTATAAATGGTTTGCGAGTATTTTCTCCTTCTTTTATTATTTTATTTAAAATTGCTTGATACGTTTTCAGACGTCAAGAAATGATTTTTTAACTATGTGAAATGGATTTTTGACGACATAAATTTATATAGTGACGTCGAAAAGTAAATTACTAATGGTTTAAGTGTATGTATCGTTTTTTTTTATTTTAATTTAATGCTTATTCGCTTTTTAGAAGTTACAAAAAACTATTAGACGTCATTAAATGGACTTTTGACGTCAATTAATGAATTAATGATTTAATAGATAAATATTTTCATCTGAAATGTCATCGCATTTTATTGTTTTAAAAGTCAAAAATTAATTTTTGGCTTGAAAAAAACTAAGTCATGTCATTTGGTATTTAATTTGTGACGTCTTAAAATCAGTTTTTTGACCACAGCAATTATTTAGGGACTTGCAAAAAATGAAATTTTGCTTTTCATAATTCCGAATTAATAAATAGTAAAACAGCTTTGTATTAGTAAAGAAGCGCTAAAATTTTAAAAGATTGTAGCAGCCGCAAATTAAAAGCTAGAAAATTGCGACGAAAAGCATTGAATTTGTATTTCCAATTTATTTCTCAGAGAAAAAGCTTTATTTATATTTACTTAATTCTGCATATGGAAAAAAGTAACTCGGGAAAACACGTGAAACTTGTCAAACACCGCATTTTTTAAGTATTTTCGCCAAAATCCCATACTGTAAGCATGGGAACGTAAAAATTGCGTACAATATTTTAATTTTCATCAAATTAGTAGGAAGCTTTTAATTAATCTAATTTGTGTAAAGACCATTTTTATAAAAAAAGTTGCGCAATTTACGTTTTAAAGGTTTTTTCTTAGACAATTTTTTCGCACATCTCTTCTCCCACATACAGCTTTATTTTTGGAATTTTTTGGCTGAAGGCTCTTTACATTATAATTATAAAAATATAAGCGTTGAAGAACAACCATCACGCACAAATTGAAAGGTTGATCTTGAATTAGAATATTTGTTAAATAAGTGCTTTTCACTAAATATGCAGAATTCAAACAAAAATTTAATAAAAATGTAGAATTTAAAATGAATAAGAAATTTTAACAACGAAATAATAACGTCTTTTATACAATCAAAATGTTTATAAATAAAATAACAACCAACACAGTTGATTATTTATAATAAATTTTTAGCGAAACATTATTTTATACGTTTAAAAAAATACAAAATTTGCACAGTTCGTACCCAAAGTAACAATTTACGATCTGAAGGTATCGTACATTGCACATCATTAATTTCATTCTGTACTAAACAATTAGCTAGCAGTTCATAGCAGATGCTCTCTTAATTTGCTTTTGCACATTATACGTAGTTATGCACATATATCTTGCAGATCCTCCTAAGACGTAGTTATACATTGTTTTCCAGATGCCTATACTACAAGAGAATTAGTATACCAGTGGCAAAACGACGCCAGTGTTAATTTTGTGCCAGGAATGACGTTGTCCCAATTTGACTTGATGAGCTTCCCTTACCGTAATTTCACATTCACGCGTCGAGAGGGTACCGCATAATGATTATTAGGTGATACATCAACTGATTCACTTTATTGTAGGCGATTTCTCGGTACTTCAAGTTTCCTTCAACCTCCAGAGGCACACGGGCTATTTTCTTATTCAAGTCTACGTCCCTTGCATTTTAATAGTTGTGCTGTCATGGGTGTCCTTTTGGATTCATAGAGAAGCAACCAGTGATCGTGTGGGCCTTGGAATTACCACCGTCTTAACTTTATCAACAATTAGTTTGGATTCTCGAACGGATTTACCTAAAGTTCGATACGCCACTGCGCTGGATTGGTTTTTATTGATGAGCTTTTTCTATTGTATTGCAACACTTTTAGAATTTGCTGGGGTTCATTATTTTACCAAAGTGGGAAGTGGAGAAATTCCGATTGACGAGGACGAATGGGAAGACTGCGAAAGTGAAGAGGATATCATTGCACCTCTTACTACTGATTTGGTTAACGAAAATTCGGTTCCACCAGGATGTCATATTGGAAGACGAAGAAGTTCTCTTATCTGTCCGATTTATAATGTAAGTTTGTAGGGTAACAATGGATTGGTTTCAAAGGAACGAGAAGAAATTTCTCTTTAGGTCAAATGTATTAATTTTACGCCCAAAAACATTCTAGTTTCAGAAGTGGGAAAAGTCTATTGAAAGAACTATTTTGTTTTTGGCCCAAGTGCGCCCCTTGTCTTTTGCATCTGAGGCAAGAGCTGCTATGTCTGTCTGTAATTTAAAAAAAATATTTTGTTCCTATAATTACGTACAAAAAGTGTGCGAAACATTCATTCAAAGCTTTCAAAAATGCAAACGTTTAAAGAAAAAATTCAACGAGGATATTAAAAAGGCGTTTATATAATAGAAATTGAATTTTCTCTTTTAATCTGTCAGCTTAGTCCTTCACGCACCAACGACGCTTGTAAGCCACCAACTTTTTAATTACTAAACGACTAATGAAAAATTTTTTGTATTATTTTCCCTAACACCGAAATCTCTGTTCATCAGTAATAAATTTCGCCGGAGTAGTATTTTATTATGTAAAAATGCTGACTTCTAGCTTTTTAGTTTGCTAACCGTCCACTCCATCACGTTTCGGTTCACATACTTTTTCATCATTCCATTCATTAATCACCGTTCATTTTGTCTAAACGATATTTTAAATGTAGGATCCTGCATTAACTTATGGAAATAGAAGAACCTCATTATCGGCTCATATTCAGCCACAATCTCCAGTTCGCCTGACGATGGAAAGAACAACGCAGACCGAAACGAGGCTTCCCAAATGGAGACAGTTTCTATATTGCTTAACGGGCAACGACCAATTTCGTAGACAAAGACAACGTGAAGCTGCTGCTTTAAGTAGGTAACCGAGATGTAAACTTAACGAAAATAATTATTATGTAAATGTTGCAGATTTACACAATCAAGGACACCATGGACCTCGGCAGCATGTTAACAGTGTCTCGTACATAGATCGCGCCGCAAGGGTCTTGTTTCCCACTTCGTTTGCGCTGCTTAATCTTTTATATTGGCTCGTTTATGTCCAATATCAAGAAGATTTTACGTGGAGAGATCCACCAATTCCCGCTATAAAGTAATTTTTATAATAAATAGTGAATTTTGCGTTTCAAACTGTAAATTTCAATTTTATTTAAGTTAGGAAAAATACTTGACTACTGTAAGAAGCGGGTGCTTGTTCAAGATTATTTGCAAATAAAATAAGAAAACAATAAAGTGTTTTATTGATCATTAAATAACTTTTTATGCATGTTTCTAATTTCTTTAAGTTAAATAATTTAACGTGGAATTTCAGAAATTCTTTTCAATTTTGTTCATAATTTAACTTTTTTAAACGATTCTTTGAATATTTAACATTCAAAATTAAAGTACGCCAAACAATAACTTTCGACGTTGCAAGTCAATTAAGGAAATATTACTTGAGCCTCTATGATTGAGCAGACATGCTAAATTACTTAATAGTTTCACAAAATCTAGCACAAAAAACTTATTTTGTGCCTGGTTTCGCTGCTTAACCATATTGCCTTAAGATCAATTATAATTTCACAATAACATTATGTAATATTAATTTTTGGGAACATATAACTGATTTTCAGTAAGTTACGATTATAGACCTAACTATTAAGTGAAAGACAATCTCTAGATCGGTCAACAAAGAGAAAAAATGATAAGATAAAATGGAGTAATCGAATTTATTGTAAATAACACATTTCTTAACTTTAACAGGTTTTTTTTTATTTTAGCCTTACACATATTTCGACATGGTAACATGTCATTTTCAGAGGCAGAATTAAAATTAAACGGTTGGTGTTGCTATAGAAACAATAAATCTTCATAACTTGATCCTGGTTTTCTATACCAGCGTTGAGATGACTTGATTTCTCATTCCAAAACGTCCAATAACGGTGAATTTAAGAGATCAGTTTGCTCATTCATTAAAAATACAGATTTTAAATGTGTGTGAATTTCAGATGCTTCTAGTATATCTAACTTACGTTCATCATCACAAAAGTGTAAACATGTTATAGTGTTATTAGATGTCATTGAATGATTGTATTCTAATAAGTGTTTAGCGCAATTGGATTTATGTGGGTGTTTATATTTGTAAGAACGTATTCCTTGTACCTAGTATCATAATTTCTAATTGTTTGTCCTATATAAAGCGAATTACAGTGCGAGCAATTTAATTTGTAAATCCCTGATTTTAGTAAATTGTCTGTTTTTTCGTTACCGTTACCGGATAACAAAGACATCTTACTTGCAATAGCCAATTTTTACAGAACTGTCAAATTAAAATAATTTAATTCACCTTGAATAGGGTATGGCAATGACAAGAAAGAAAGATTAATTTTAAAATGAATGATTTTTGATGAATTTTCAAAGTCGACGGGAAAATCATATGTGAAACTCGAGAAGAAAGTGCTTTTTTCCCTACTGTGCGCACCCAGCATCCGCGGGTAAAATAGTATCACTGTCTTCTATTGTGACACAGATAACTATTGTCATTTTTACCACTATTTAACCAAAAACTGTTTGTTTTTACACAAGAGCACAAGCTTTCGTTTAATTAAATCATATTTTCGTAATGGGATTCAAGAAAATGGTGAGTGGAGAGTTTCAGAAGTATCCAGTCTTGCATTAATAAACTATGAGAAAAATTTCGATTTTTCATAAAAAAACATGTTATAATCTCTAAAACTCAACATTGAAACTTAAGCAATCTGGTTTGCATCTTTACTGACGAAATATAAATTATAAATTATGTAACGTTTTTGCTAGCAACAATACTCCTGTGTATCTGTTAAAATCACAATTTTAAATTGACAGAGCTAATTGATTAATTTATAGTATAAGGTAAGACATGCAGTTTATATTCTATAGCAAGAGTTGACCAAAAAATTTAATGATCGCGCATCGGCTGACACAGGAGTTAACTCGCAATCAATTTTTGAACGCGCGAATATAGTAGACGGTCACGTGATCAAACTTCAGTCCTTTGCTCGTGTTAATTATGTAATCATCTACCTGCATTATCTAATGATCATCCCTTTGTCTCGTTTGACTCTTTATCAACGGCTTGTTCTGTTAATGTATATTTTCTTCAACTCTTGAAAACTAGAGGTGCATTTTAATTAAAATTTTAAAAAATTTTAAAAATTCATAGGTGGCTTCGCAGGAAAATTAGAACTTTAAAGCTTCCAAGCTATCGCCGGAGTTAAAACGTTTATATAAAATACAAAATTTAAATAATATTGTAGGTTAGTACAGAAAATACTCAAACATCAATTAATCATTGAATTTAATTTTATTTCATTTGAATATATAATAATTTTTAAAAGCAATTTGTATTATGGTGTAATGCATATTTCCCAAAGGAGGTTTTGTTTCTTATTTGGTTACCCAATACACCAGCACACATTGTTTTCGTTACATTCGCCATGCGGAGGTTTTCCAGTCAGAATACATATAATGGTGCATGCAAGATCTCCATGTTTTTCACAGACCCAATGTGTTTTAGCTTCGGCTGTAAAAACAACATCAATTAATTAACTATAAAAAGGTTTTCCTTATTAAAATAATTCGGAAACAAATATTTTTATTGTAGTTAAATTATTCACTACCTCCGATCTGGAAATAGAATATTTTATTTGTATTAAAAATGTAAGTCAAATAAAAAACTGCAATAATTTGTGAATGTCTGAATCGTAAATTAATATAAAATAATGGTAAGAATACTGACCATATTGTACCAAAATTACAGCTGTTAAAACAACTAAGACGAGAACAAACGCAAATGTACTTTTCATTTTTGCTTGTTTTTACTCAATGTGATTTTGTTTACCAAGTAAGTTGTTATATATACTTTTAGCTGTATAGGTGGGGTGTTATCAGCTTCATAAGAGACTGTTCACACAAGCTTTCAATTCGTATTGTACAAGTTGTGTGCATTTGGGAACTTAGCCTGCGGCAATTTTAGTTAACATTTGTATCCCCACATTTTTTGTTCTCATTTAATCATTAACAACAAAATCTTCATAAAGACCGATTATACTGATACGAAATGTGCAGAAATGAGAGTAAATATAACAACTTGTATTTTGCGGCATTTCACTAATCGCTTCGCTAGTGGCACTGGCCTAGTGCCACACTTGTGTAAACGGTATCTAAGTAATTGTAATTACATTGCAATTTTGTCTGATAATTATCATTTATCAAAGTATCACTGTGGTATCACTTATCACTTGGCAGGTACGTTAATGCTTACAAGGGTCAAGATTGATCCTTTAACTTTAATTTCTGAGAAATGTTTTAAAAACTGACAAAAATTAGATAAAGGAAAATAAGTATCTAGCATACAGCCACTAAATAAATAATCATAATAAGGCATAAAAAATTAGAGACGTAACAAAAACGATTAAATCAATTAAGTAAATGTGTACAACATTTAAAAAAAATAAAAGTCACTATAGGGAATAATGTCGCGTTGCATAGCAATCTCAAGAACTACCAGACGGATTTTAATGAAATATGTTATAATTAAAAAGCTATAGTAATTTATTTTAAAATTTATCGACAAATTAGCATAATTATAATTTAGTAATAGTCCTATTTCCACAATTTTAAAATTAAACAAAAAAACGTTTTGGTTGACTGGTCATACAAAATTGTGATTTTCAAACATTGGAGCTATAAATTAATATTTTCCCCGAGCTATTAATTTTCTCGTGACGTCTTATAAATATTTTCGAAATTTGGTAATTTATTATATAGCATTTTGCTAAACAAACCGGGGGAGTACCATAGAAAATCCGCGATTAAACTGAATTACCCAATACTCATTATAGGTAGTAAGTAAGTAAGTAAGTATAAGTGATTAATTAAGCAAAAATAAAACCCTTTAATTCTCACAAGAACTTTTTCGTATTTTTAATATGCATTTCTACTCTGCTAAGCAATCATCATTCGTAGAAAATAAAAGAGATTAACCACATCTGAAAATTACAGCAACGAAGTAGGAACGTTATTTTTCTCGAATTTGCCTTGCATACGTTGGCGACATTTTTACTATTTTTGATAAATCTGTAAAATTAGAAATTTTTTTGGCACAGTTAATTAATATGTATCCTTCCATAAAATTCACAATTAAAACTGAAAGTTCCAGTTAGCTTCTGCGCTTGGACTTAAAAGTTATTAGAAACGTCGACGGAAATGTGGAATTTGATACTTACAGAAAAATCACAAACACTGACAGATACATTACTGAAGATCCCATCACGCAGTGGCGTAACAAATACCCCCGCAACCCCCACACCAGAGGTGGCCCAAGCCTTTTAAGGGCCCAACACGGTTAAAAAACTTTAAAAACTTGTAAGAGTTAACAGTTTCTTTCGTGTATTTGCATATGAAAGTAGAAGTGAGCTAGAAAATACTAAAAAGTTAAGCATCAACGAAATCATAAATGAATTCGCCTTAAAAAATACGATAATACAAGACGTTTTCTATAAACTTAGGTTGTCAATAGACAATATTGTGTTTTTACCGCACACGAATATCATCAACAAAAATAAGGTATACTGGGGTGTTATAGTTGTAGTAATGTTTAAAACTTAATTTTTTTAATAATCGTCTTGGTATGTAACTGGTAAACGTAGATATTTTTTATTTTTAATTTGCTTATAACAAAACTGGAGGTGGGTTGGGGGTGGGGGCCTATTATAAGTCTGCGGGGGACTCCTTACGGTTTGCGTTACATTTTACAAAATTGCTTGTAGCGTTTTGAAAATATCTTTCCCACCTCTGATTAATATGATGTCATGCAGCAGCAATCACAATCTGAATATATTCGCATGTTAGAAAATTCTAGAAAGTGTTAAAAAAATGTATTGCCCCAACTTTATTTAAAATTTTACCAGAACGGTTAGGTATGTCAAAAAAGGATAATATACGTGTCTGATTAGTTAAAACCAATAAAGCGCTTTAATAAATTCTCCCTCTGTATGGTAATTCAAATCTTCTACCTATACTAAAAATCTCACAATTACAGTTAAATTATATGTTTGTAAGCTTTAGATAGATTTTTGAATTTTCTAACTAGCAACTAGGTTAGGAACTTGAACACTGCTTGAATAAAAAGAATAATAAAACTTAAAGACCTTTTCGCGCTTATTTTTTGAAGTAGCACAATCACACCTGTAACTGTACAAGTAGAGGGCTTGTTTGGTTTTTAACTCCACTAGCTGTCCCTTTAATGCGGAAGGAAATTTAGTATTAAACCGTACGAGAATTAGAAAATGTTAATGCTACGTGTAAAGATTGAATGTTAAAATATCCACCGAACAGTATTTAGCCTATCCAATCAATTAACTTGTGGAATGAATGTTAATGTAAATAAGCAAAGCAGTAAAACGTTCTGCCATGATTGATTTCGAGCGTCTCCGGATTGTCTAACAAGCATATATTTTGTTGTATAATGTGGGTTTCCTGGATGATTGTTGAGGCAGCAGTGGTAATTACATATTTCCTTAATTTCAAACTATATAATTTTAACCGTATTTGTAAGTTAGTAAGTCAATTAATCTACGAAATCCGAACTTGACGTGTAAAGTTCAATGGCTACTGTAAGTGCGCCATTAAAATCGCTTCTATAAAATAATAGAATTTTAGCTAACTTTAACACATTTCCGGTGGGTAGTGTAACATGTGGTTAATCATATTTTGTAAAACATTTCTGTCTTACAAAAAAAAACATACAAATTTTTAATTCTTAATGAAGTGGGAGTGTCGTGTGAAGTTGATGCGAAAAAAACTAAACTTCTTTGTTGTCAGCCTGCTGTTGACCTTGACACTTCTTGTGAAGTTGTTAATATGATTTCACCCTTTAATTTGTTTACATAAATTTTAGGTTACATAGTTTTAATTCCAAATAAACAATTTATTGATTTTTTGAGTTAAGTAACCAAAATCTAACCTCACTTCTTGTTTCAGTGATCAGAATGGTGGTAGATGTACTTCAAAGACCAATTTTAGCCAAAATGCAACCAACGGGAATGTCCCCTCGAGAACTCTCCGAGTTCGATGACTTAGCTACATCATTAGTTCTTGATCCACATTTAGGTTTTACAACACACAAAATGAATATTAGAAATAGGCCATTAAAAATTAATAGTAACGAATTAAGAGGTATTATTGAGGAGTTTATTCGTACCCAAAACTATGATAAAACGTATAAGCAAATTGTAAGTGGAGACTATTTGCCTAGACCTAAAACAAAACAGCAACAGAAAAGGCTTGAAGAACACGTAAGATTATTTTCTAATTTAAAAAGGTGTTTTTAATTTGCCTAGTAAATAAAAAGCTGATAACTGGGTATGTAGAATAGAGCTAGAGCTCTCATATTTGACATTTATATTCACCTACCAGTACTTCATCCTCTCTTATAATACCTTAACCTTCACCTAATTTTAAAGGCTAGTTTATTCATAACAAAATTTAATGTAGTAGGTGTTTAGGATGGCAGTTTATAGAAAAGTGAACTTTGAAGAAATACAGAAGCAATGAAAGTTTCTGATTTTCAGGAAATTTGTACACTGTTTTAATTAAAAATCTTGAAAATAATTACTGGAACTACCTGCATAATATCTGTATTTGAATTAGAAGTTTAATTCATGTCTTAGGAGTTTTAGATACAGTGAAAGTATTCTTCTTAAGGGTTTTTTTATAGTTGCAGGGCAATGATACACAATTATATACACACAGGTGCCCACATGCTTAGACAACATGTTGTAAACCAGTTATTATCTGCTGAAACATGCTTATCCAACCAAATCTCATCATAGTTCCTGGAGAAAATATATCATCCTCTTAGTTATATGAAAACAAAGTTAAAACAAGTATTGTTCTCATACACTAACAAATAAATAGAAATAAAATGACTTTTTTTTGTAATAATTGAATATAATTGTTGTGATATCATACATTACATACAAAATCATCATGATTATTGAAAAAAACTTATTGAAGAAGTCTTGAATGGAATTGTTTAACAGTAACTAACTCCCTTTTTGTATTTTATCGACTGAGAGTAAACTACCACATACAATGGAGTGAATGTTAAGTTATTGTATCTGCATCTGTTATTATATACAACATACAATATATAACCATTGTCATGGAAATCGTCCACTGTTTATTCAGCATAGTCAATGTACATGTCAACTGTTCTCTGAAACGCCGTACTATAGTTCAATTTCTCGTTAGGGAAGGCGGCAGACTAGCTGAAAATTTACGCAGACTCGGCTCACTCAAAATATCTTAAGTATTTAAATTTTGTATTTGCTATGGCCGTGAGACTGTTTATGATAATCCAGGAAGAGGAGGTTCAACTGAGAGGGAAAGTTCAGTGTCGGTTGATTCCCTGTGAAGGGGCGGGCTGCTATAGGGGTCTTTTGGATCTAACACTGGAGTACTAAGCCCCTCTTCAGCTGAGAAAGGATGGTTTAGAGCACGGAATTTGGATAAGGGAGGCCCAGCAAAACCGCCGAAAGAACTTGAAGTAGGACAGTTGACTGAGTCGTGGAATCGAACCCAGGCCTCCCGAATGAAAGATGGATGCGTTAACCGCAAAGTCATCTCTTGCGGTGAGGTTTAACTGCAACAGGAGTAATTTCTGCTGTCATTAAAGGTGTTGAAGCTTTGATCAAAGCAAATCATCGAATAACTGCCTCTGAAATAGTGGAGAAAACCAACAACATGATTAATGATAGCAGAAATAACTCTTGTTGAAGTTAACCCTTGTTGAACCTCCTCTTGGTGGATTGTCACAAACAGTCTCACGGCTATTTTTAAAACAGTTGGCCCATTCAAATACCTGTGACTTCTTGAGTATACTTTTTTGAAGTGAGTCTTGTGTAAACTTTGAACTGATTGTACGCCTTCATTAATAAGAAGCTCTAGCGAAGAATTGAATTATAATACGCTATTTCATGGTACAGTTGACATCTACATTGACCATGTTGAATAACAAGTAACAACTACCCTCCTACTTTGTAGGATGATAAGATGTTGATAAGTGAATGTAAATATGAAATAAGCTCTCTCTCTAAGTACACAGTCAGTAGGTAACCTTTTGCCCCAGTCAGTAACTTTAGACACAAACTATAATTTAGCATTATTACCATAACTTAATTAAAATGTTTTTTAGATTTATCGGTACTTAAGAGTATTTGACAAAGAATCTGGATTTGTGATAGAACCGTGTTATCGTTATTCTTTGGAAGGCCAAAAAGGTGCAAAAATATCTTCAACGCGAAAGTGGTACAAAAACGAAAAAATTGAATGTTTAGTTGGATGCATAGCAGAACTTTCAGAGGAAGAAGAAGGAGCTTTGTTAAATCCTGGCAAAAATGATTTTTCTGTAATGTACAGCTGTAGAAAAAATTGTGCACAGCTATGGTTAGGCCCTGCTGCTTACATAAACCACGATTGCCGAGCAAATTGCAAATTTGTGGCAACAGGACGGGACACAGCTTGCGTCAAAGTACTTCGAGATATCGAAATCGGAGAAGAAATTACTTGTTTTTATGGAGAAGATTTTTTCGGAGATAAAAATTGTTATTGTGAGTGTGAAACATGTGAAAGACGAAGTACAGGTGCTTTTGCTAAAGAAGCCGAAAAGAAAGAAGAAAATGGTTATCGTTTACGTGAAACAGACAATAGAATTAATCGAACTAAAAAGCAATTAGTTAAAAGTAGGGTAGATCAGTTTAATGGACACATTCGCGAGGAAAATGCTGGACAAATCGTAACGCCCCTAAGCATGAAAGAATTGCGTCAAAAGGGGCTCACAAAATATGATGCCGAACTCCTCATAGCTCAAGGTTGTAAATTTTCAGATATAGGAGAATTTCAACGCAAAAATCGTTCCAGTTTAAATTCTAGCTTGACACAAAGTAATATTTCGTCGCATAATTTGCGTGATAAAAAAAGTGATACAGATTCTGTGATGAATATGAATGGGTTACATAATCATGTTAGCCCGAAATCTTCCAGAGCTTCAAGGCTGCAGCGTAGAAGAGCACGACAAGCTAATCAAGAAATTGTACAAAATACAACAAGTACTATATCACGGTGTAATTTACTCGATGATTTACAAAGTAATGCAAGTACAAGTACTGGCTATAGTGATCATGACGTTGCTTGTGATGTGCCTCAGCCGAGCAAAGAATTTAGTGACGCCCTAGAATGCGGAAAGGGAGTAGAAAACATGCTAGGAATCACCCTTCGTAGCCACAAATGTCTTGCAGAACCGATTTTGGAAACGCGTACAAGAATTATCGACCCAGTATTACCAGTGAATGATGTTCATAATAATTTAAGTGAAAATGGAAAGGACTTTGCCAGTGATAATAGTAAAGCAAAAGCCGCTTTAAGGTCACAGAGAACTTTACGGTCGACTAGTAATAACTCGCGTTTGCCCACTCGCATATCTGCACGGTTATCAAGGCACAGTACTAGCACTGCTTTTTCAGAAGAAATGGATGCCAAGAGTGAACAAAGTGAAACTGGCAAAGACGTTTACGAATTTAACGAGGACGATAGTAAAGTGGATTTATTACGCTTACACAAAAATAAATTTAAAGACATCAGTGATAGTGCAGTAAAAGATAAAAATAGAAAAACTAGACACGAAGAAATGAGAGATAAGGCTGAAAACCCCATTGCTGTTAGGGATAATGATAGTGGAATTGGTAGTAGTGGAGTGTGTAATAGCCGCAGTGACTCTCCCGAAAGGATGCCGCAGCCAGCGGCTCCTATTGAAAAAACTCCTGAAAAGTGTGGTGGATTAAAATTAACGTTACGTATGAAACGTAGCCCAGTGTTAGATGAAGTAATCGAGTCGGGTAATAGTTTAAGCGAGGATAGTTTCGAACCTGAATATGAAGTGTTGCGGGTTGAAGGTGTAGATAGGCCTTCGACTCATTCGCGTCGAAAAAAGCGACACAAATCTAAAGATCACAAGCGAGAACGTAAACTTAAGCATGTTGATTACATTGTACCAAATCCTCCAATGAAAAGATTAAAGTTAATATTCGGTAATGAAAGTCATACTATCAATATCCCGTCCACAACTGCCAACTAACAAAATTACTTTAAAATTATTGTGATTGTATTCTTTAGTACATTGTCAAAATGTAGGAACTTATTCTGATTTTTATATAGGTTAATTTTAAAACTATTTTTAAGTATGTTTGTGTATAGGTATACAGTCTTCGTAGTTTATTTATTACTTCTAAATAGGTTTACACTTTTAGGTGTGAAAATGTATTATTTTTCTACTTTTTTTAATACAGAATGAGGTTTTTAGACTATCCAGAATGTTCCAAACATCATCATCAGTCTTTATTTTTCAAAATAATGCTATTAAACCTTGTATATATATTTTTATGATAGCAAAATGCACACAAAGCCTATAAATTCAAAGTTCCGACATACATTGTCCTTGTTTTGTTCAAATTGACTAAATAAACTGAAGATTGTATATAAGCGTAAGGAAAATAATAATAAACAAAACCGAATACAATAAAATGAAAATAACACAACACAATTAAGAGTAAAAAATTTAATTAAAAGCTACTCATGGGAATTCTTCATTTGTTTTTATTAATGACGGGAAAATACCGGGTATGCTCCTGGGAAAATTCCCAATAACCAAGCCATTAATTTGATACCAAATAACCCTAATTTTCACATGTTTTTCGCTTTGTTTTTCTTGAAAATTATAATAATTAATAATTTTACAAATATTGTGGAATTAATTGTGGAAAATGCAACAGGAAGGGAGAAAAATGAAAACTGTACAGGGTAAGTAAAACAAAAGGTAATTCATAATGTTTGTAACATTGTAAATATTGTTTCTAGGAAAATATGGTCTTGAGAAAAGTTGTTTGTTAAATTTCAGTGCATACTTCAGCGATGTTCAATTTTTTATACGTTTAGTTTAGTTGCTATGGTAACCAACATTTGTTTTTTAAATGGCACCTTACATCTTTTTCACCTTTTTGGATTCAGCGATTGCTTCTCTTTGTGAAACAAAATTTTTCTCACAGGATTACACAACAAAACTTTTAAATAAAATACGTTACAAATTTAAAAATCTTCTAATTGCTATAGCAACCAAATACTGAAACCTTAAGAAATTGAATATCAACAAAGTATGTACTGAAAGTTAACAAACAACTTTGATTAAGGCAAATTGTTCATAGAATCAGTGTATAGGAAGATATTATGTGTTCTTTTTTGCTCACCCTGTGTATATTAAAAATTTAAAAAAAATTTAAGGTATTGTCAAACTGTTTAACAAGATAATGTCTTTGTATTCTGCTCATAATTTATATTCACCTTTTCATCGTTTAAATTTTATTGTTTAATTCTGTCTGTATTGGTTACAGTTTTAGACAGAGATTAGTTAGGGTGCCAAATTTAAATTTGGGAATTTTCAATAAGTTCCCCCAGGAGAAAAACAAGTTTTGAATTTTTCACAGCCTCCCATCACTAGCTGTTACTATAATGTTGACAATGCTGTAAATTGTGGGTTCCACAAGAGTGACCTGGGAGCTCTTATAATTTATAGGGGAAAATATGTTGCAAATGATTGACATTTGAACACCCTGTGTGCAAAAATGGGACGTGTTTGGTCGTATAGGCGAATTTACCAATAATTTTTACTTTCCCATGCTTCTACTAAAGTAATGGAAAGATGATTTCATGAAAATTTCAGATTTGTTGTTGCGTTCGTTTCTTTATATCTCCAGAACCGATTGATCGATTTTTTTAAGTTTCTTATCCCTACTGAAAATATATATAGAAACCTCATATAACCTGATAATGTTTTCATCAGGTTGTATATGGTTTTATGCGGTTTTTGAAACAACCAGGTTCATTTTGTATGAGGTTTTATGAGGCAACTGAGGTGATTTTCAGTAGGGATGTGTAGTTTTTTAGTTGCAGGCTGTAAGTTTTTTTACCGTAACTGGAAATGGAAATTAGACCTGTTTTTTTGGTCTCGGTTTTTACTTTAATACCCGATTACTCAAAAACAAAACAATACTCTTTAATATCAATAACACGTTTTCCAGAAGTTACTTGATTTAAACTACGCCTATCGATAAGCTCTATATATCTACATATGTTTTTATTTTTTGCATATTTTTGATCTATAAACAAAGTTCTAACAATTTTTGGTCCGCAGTCGTGAGCAAACTCTTTAAATGAAGTTGTTATGACGATTTTTGGTTTGAAGTCTTGAAAACAGTATCTAGCTAGCGCCTTTGCCTAGCCATGCCATACCAACACCTTGGGTTTGGAGTGGTTGACTTGTAGCGGGTGCAGCTGATTGGATAAAATTTTAATAAATATTTGTGTGTGTCCATCAAATATCTTTAGTTATACAATTTTGGTCCTTCAACCAAAAACTTTGGGAATCCCAGATCTAAACAGTTTAGAGGTTGTCTTTTGTAACAGTTAATAATATTTCTGCTCTAACAAGACTCCTAAATAAGTAACTTCCTCAAAATTTGTGTAATGTATTTGTTAATTAAAAATGGCAGCAAAAATAGTATTTATTACTAATTATCTGTCAAATTAGCTCCTAAGATTTGTTTTAAGAATTAACATTAAACAATAGGACTGCTTGTTTATACAACTATATAAAACAAACAAATTAGATTTTGTTTCATGGTCAATTGGTCACTGGATCCAACATTTAGTACTACTTTTTCGATTAACAACAAATAACAAAACTTTCATATGGAATGTAAAACTGAAAGGAGAAATCGAATATCTCATATTTGCCAAAAATACTATTTAAAAAAATGATTATCACCATGTTATTGTAGTTTTATGCTATTTTGCTCCCATTTACGAACATATAAGGTTTAATTAGGTTATTTTCAAAAATAAAGAAGAAATATGGCCTGGTAATGATGTCTGGAACACCCTGTATTGTTCAGATAATTTAAGTAGCGAATTACCTCATTGATAGTTTTGTTAGCACCCTTGTTGAAAAATATTGTTAAACTTCACGGCGTGTTCCACTTAAAAGCAGTTCTGTGACTCCAGAAAATTAATACGTCTTTGTGACGTAATGCACAACATTTTTGAATAAGTCCCTATTTTCCATGGACGTAACTATGCAGGGTACTTTCAAGTGTAACACCCAATATAATAGTTAATGTGAAAAGCTGTACATGTTTGTTAATACATGTAAATGAAGAAACATACATATTGCTGCATAGGCTTGTATATATTGTATTGTGTAGTAACTATCACAAACATTAATTGTTGTAATTGTAATTTTTGTTTTTTTCGTTTTTTTTTACTTTAAAATTTACATTTTTGAAGTTAATTATATTATGGAAAGGGATGGTGGCCTTTACCCTTGTTGTTAAATTACCAGTGATTTTTTAACACTTTAACACAGGAATTGTAAAAAGTGATCCTTGACAATTATTTTTAATGTATATTTTAGTTTCTTAATTGGGTACTATGTTTGTGGTTATTTAAATTTACAAATAACATAAAGGATGATCTTCAAATGTATGTATTAATTTCATAAATTCCAGAACTTCATAAGTTCCTAATGTTATTTACAAATGGTTTTTCTGTATTTTTTAGCGGTTAAATCATAATATACATTTTCCATTAAACCAATTAGTCCTCAACATTTCCTTTAATTACACACCTAAAGTTGAGAACGTACCTTCAACATGCGCAAGTTTATAAAAAACAGAAATTGAATGTAACTATTAAAAATTGTATATGCAAGTATGATCGATAGCATGGTGTCAAGTCGGAATTTCCTTTACTACCTGGAAAAATCAGGAAATTATGCAAAAAAAACACCTGTAATTTTACTAGAATTGCGATAATGGCTATTATTTTTAATGCCCCTTGCTGAAAAATGTGATTATGTTATTTTATTTCATATTAAATTTTTCGTAATAGTTGTTCATTGTTTGAGACACCTTTATTGATGGTACGTTTGTTAAAAAGAGATATACTCATTTTAGAACACTAAATTTCTATTACCATTGGTGTGGCAAGATTATAATTGGAAATTGTGTGAAATTTTGAGAAATTATTTCTGTACTCATGTTAATTTTTCATTATCGTAATGTTTTTCAGCTCAAAATTTTTTTACAACTGACCCGAAAAAAATTTCTACATGCAAACACCTGAAAAAGTCAAGGAATTTAAGACTGAAGCTCTGGTAGACACCATGGATAGCAAAGAACTAAAGATATACAGTGTGCCCCACAAATAAATGGCTAAATCTATAACTTCGTAATGCCCATCTTACACTATCAAAGATCCTTGGCAAAAATTTTCATCAAAGGTTTAATAAAATTTAACAGCACGAGGCTCTTTGATGAAACATTTTTATAAAATATTTGTGTGCAGGATTTCTTTTGTAAAAGTTGACTGTGATTAAACTGGTGAGAAAATGTAGCCTTGTGCTGTTATTTTATTATTATCTATTTTATAAAACTTTTGATGACAATCTTTGTCAAAGGACTTTGATAGTGTAATACGGGCCTAAGTAATACTACAATATAAAACCACTTAATAAAAGATAAATGGTATAAAAAGATTTAAAAAATAGTGGTTTTTCTGGTAGTGTTACCAATTTTCGTTTTTACCTTCACTAATATAGGGAAGTATTGATTTTATTAAAATTTTCGAAGTCGAGATTTTGACGTTTTTAAAAAATGTTTGTCTTTGCGTGGGTGGGTGGTTATGTGCACTCCATAACTTCCAAACGGATGGTTCGATTTCAATGAGCTTTGGAATGTGGGGATGTATAAAAATGTGTTGAGGAAATAAGCTTTTAAAAAGATCCGAAAGCGAAAGTTACACATGTTCTTTTTCCAGCATTTTTTTTTTCAGAAATTGAATTTTATATATCTGAAAATGAAATCTTATAAAAGACTTCAGGGCTAATTTAACGCTTTTTTTCTGAACTCCCTAGCTTTAAAATGGCGGCCGTTACAATTTTTTTAATTTCAAAATATTGGAAATATTCAAAAAAATTGTGATCAAAAACTGGCCACTCGATTTTGTTTAAATTATGTAGGCTGATAGAGCTCGGTATAAACTACAATTTAGTACTTGTTTCAGCCTGCTAATTAGTTTGTAACGCCTTCTATGAATTTTTGAAAATCGAACCTTTTATTTAGTAAATGGGGTATGGTTACATAAATAATTTTTGTTGAAGCTAAATTGCTCATGAGTCAGGAGTGATACAAAGCCGCGGATTCGGTGATTTATAATGGGGGAGGAAAGGTAAATTACATCGCTCCATACTGGGGGGTCCAGGGACACTTCCTAAGATTACTATCTGAAAACAATCTGAACGTGGAAGCTAGATTTGTTTTTTCTAGGCCAAATTTTACCAATTTGAAAACGGAATCTGATGGAAGAGTTTAGGACAAATTCAACGTTTTTTCCCGAAATTTCTAGCTTTACAATAGAGGCCGATAAGAAATTTTGAAAATTTTCACAAGCGCTTTATTATTCAAAAACAGGTGGACAGATTGCGTTCACATATTTTATTGTAGTAGCCCTTGAGTGACACAATGTTACTGTGCACAAAAATGTATGAAAAGTTAAAGGCTATAAGACGACACATATTTCCAGTTCCACTTTTAGCAATTCGCCATAATAAGCTGGCAGAAGCGCCAAAAACTTCAGGCAAAGTGGGAAAAAGGCCTGTTTTAACATCCAGGATGAGTTTTTCAATATGTCGAGACAATTTTAATTGGTAGAAGCTAACTTAACCACCCCCTTCAATAAAAATACACCTGGGAAAAAGTGATTTACAACTTTTTTCCATGTGTATTTTTATTGAAGGGGCTGGTGGTCAACTTAGCTTCTACTCGAATAATGGCGCGGTTTCATAGCTAATCAGTAAACGGCATTGCTGTTTTTTGCTATAACGCGTGTAAACGGCGTAAATGGCTTTAAACTTGCCACGCAGTTTTTGAATTTTGCGCAGTCGTGAACAGGCGGAAATTACTGGTGGGCAATTTCTTCAATTAAATATCCCCAGTAAAGTGAAGCAACTGAAAGAACCATCTTTTCCTTGGCTACTAGCGGCAAAAAGGTACGTAAGCAACGTGTTTTGCAGTTTCACATTTATGATTTACCACAAAGTACGCGTTATTATTTTATAAATATTTGTTTAAACAACTTGGGTGGCAAGGGAAAACTTGTTTTTAATCGTTTGTTTTCTGAATAGTTATTAAATTTTAATTTTTGAGTCAATTTTAATTTCTTTGTTATAGAGGTGCACGTGCGAATGGCGCCTAGTTTTTAACCGTTTCTCAGCTTCCTCTTATTGCGTTGTTGACAATTTAAAATACTATCAGTCCGGCAATATCTGTTTAATTTTAAATTTTAGAGAAATGGCTGCAGAACCTGAACATGTTGGTGATTGTCCAGAGGAGTTGGAGTCTGTCGACGACGAAGAAACCGCCGACGATGTTACTCGTAGAATACTCAAGTATCCCGACGTTCTAGCAGCTCTCCAGTCTCAGCAAATTGCCGAGATCTTAGCCAACCTTCCTCCATCGGTGAAACGCAGAATAAAGGCCCTCAAGAAAATACAACTAGAGGCTACCCATATAGAAGCTAAATTTTTTGAAGAGGTGCATGCAATCGAATGTAAATATCATAAACTTTATTCCCCGTTGTATGAAAAACGAAGTACTATTATTTCTGGTGAGTATGAACCTAACGATGAAGAATCTCAGTGGGCTTCCGATGAAGAAGAAGAGCTTTCCAAAGAACTTAAAGAAAAAGCGAAGGTTGATGTAGAAAAGAAAGCTCCAGTGAAGGAAGATCCACCCGCGAAAGGAATTCCTGAATTCTGGCTCACCATCTTTAAAAATGTTAGCTTATTATCTGAAATGGTTCAAGAACATGATGAACCTATTTTGAAACATTTAAAGGATATTAAAGTGAATTTCATTGAAGCACCAATGGTAAGTTAATTAAAAAATCAAATTATGTTGAAGTTTCATGAAGTTTTCATTTTTAGGGCTTTGTTTTGGAATTTCATTTTGAGCCAAATGAATACTTTACGAACACTGTGCTAACCAAAGAATATGACATGAAGTGCGTGCCTGATGAAGACGATCCTTTTGGTTTCGAGGGTCCTGAAATTTATAGGTGTCGAGGTTGTTTAATCAACTGGAACAAGGGCAAAAATGTGACCCTCAAAACTGTTAAGAAGAAACAGAAACATAAGAGCCGTGGTTTGGTCCGCACTGTTACTAAGACTGTTCAGAACGATTCGTTTTTCAACTTCTTTACCCCAGCTGCAAGTACGTAAAAATTTGTATTTGGAAAGTTGGCTTTAAGTTTGTCACCCAACTAATTCCATATTACCTTCAACTAAATGGTTGTTTTTTTTTTACTTTGTCTCTTTATTGCGTAGTGTTTGTGAGATTTCATAATTATTTTATAACCGTATATTTGAAATGTTTTTTCTTTTAACAAAAGTCATTTATATAGTCCCCGATGATGTCAACGGAGCAGAAGTTGATGAAGAAACTCGCAATCTTCTAACCTCCGATTTTGAAATTGGCCATTATATTCGTGAGCGCATTGTGCCACGCGCCGTCCTATACTTCACAGGCGAAGGCATTGAAGATGAAGAAGACTACGAAGAGGAAGAGGATGATGAGGAAGAGGAAGAAGAGGATTCCGATACCAAGGAAGGTGGTAATCCTAAACCTGTCGACCAAAACTGCAAGCAACAATAGGATAATTTTAAATTTCGGGGCAAGTGTGCTTATAAATTGCGGAATAATAAATGTTTTGTTGGTTGATGAATTACCCACCCAGTGAGACATTTTTGACCGGGGTAATGATCTTTCTTTGTTATTCTCAGTATTGCCACACTTGCCTTGCAGCTTTTTGTCATCACATTTCTATTAAATTATTCCATTTTCGTTTTCTTAAGTACCGTTAAGAGATTATTTATAATGGCTCAAAATTTTGTAACATGTTTTTGCTTGTGTTGTTTTACAAATTGTTCGGAAACATGTATACATTGGAAATATAATATTTAATATAATGTATTTCTATGAAAATATATATTAAAAGTTTCTTCTTACAAAGTACTCTCTTATTGTTATAGTTGGAATTTTTGAATTAAAACGTGAACTTGTTTCGAAAACCTCTATTGTTTATATTACTAATATGCGATGCTTACACCTGGTAATTAGTGGAGTAGAAGCGGGCAAAAATTATGCTTAAAAAAGTTTGCTATATCTAATTGGAACCTACTACATATTGGTTGTTTTTGTTCAATATTTGCTAGTCTGGGACAATTTTCAACTTTTTAATAGGCTGCATTAATCTAGAGATGGCAATTGACCAACCAGTCATTTTTAAATTGGTAAGTAACTGGTCATTTTTGAAATTTAATAACTCGAATTTCATTTCAAGATTATATTACTAGCTTTAAAACAATATATTCTAGAAAAATTGCAGCAGAAATGCATAGAAGTAATTTTTGTAACAATTTTAATATAAAATGTTTATTTTTTGTTTAAAAAAACTTTAAGTTTTAATAATATCGATTAATGATATATCATTTATATCTGTTCTAACCATCGTGTTTAAAGGTAGAAATTTAGAATTTTCAAGTTTTTTATTGACTGCATCTTTTATGAAAATATTTATCTAATAATTTAGTGGCCAACTGTTGGCCTGATTGATTTAGAAACTTCAAAATATAACAGTATGGTTCCTATATACAGGCTGTTTCAAATTCGAGCCCCACCATGGGGATCTCGCTTATTTGAAGAGATAGAGAGTTGGTTAAATTGAGGCAAAGTTGCCAAATTTTATGCCTAACAATAATCTGTAAAGAAATTTAAAGTAGCCACTCTGGTTTTTCAGATATCTGAAAAAAACTGAAATTTTTTATTTTTGACTATAACGCATTTATCATACAGAGAGAGTTAAAAGTATGGAGACACCGATTTGCTGTCGTTAATATTCATTTTATAAGAAAATGTTCAATGCAAAAGTTTTTTATGAAATTTTTATCTACATATTGATATACACGAAAAATTTTATTATTCAATTGTTTTTGAGTTATCACTTTACGCGATATTTTTTTAAATGGTAACCTAAATATTTCAACTTCAACGGGCATTTTCTCGAAGAAATGTTATGCAAACCCAAAAAATTTTTATACCATTGTAAAGAGAAAAGAATTCTCTATCGAATAGTAATATAACATTAATAGGTTGCCATTTAAAAAAATATCGCGTAAAGTGATAACTCAAAAACAATTGAATAATAAAATTTTTCGTGTATATCAATATGTAGATAAAAATTTCATAAAAAACTTTTGTATTGAACATTTTCTTATAAAATGAATATTAACGACAGCAAATCGGTGTCTCCATACTTTTAACTCTCTCTGTATATGCTACATATTTCTAGTTAACGCATTATTAGAACACTTTTTTATGCTGAATTTGAATTGTTTATCAGATTTGGTGTAACTGTTACCATTGTTCATTTTCGACTGTCAACTTTTTTTTTTCTTATGGTTGGTATTTAAAATTTTTTCATATTTGGATAGAGTTTTCAATTCTGATTTCAACGATGTGTCACACTGCATTTCAAGTTTTGAGCATTTTATTACAAAAAATAAAAATTTCATGAGTGCCATGGAAAGACCACGTCATTTAATTTATTTTGAGAAAATTCTAGTAGGCTATGAACTGATGGAAGTAAAACAAAACACTTCTCTTATTTACTTTTACTTTTAGATACATTAAGTATGCGAAAATTTCAGGAAACTTTGTTTTGAGCGTAGGCAGCAGGTTAGGTTATTTTTTACAAAAACAAATGAATGACGCAGTTACTAACATACACAATTTACTAAAAATTCTACTTGCAGTTTTTATGTTTGCAACTGACATAACAAATTTGAATAACAGGTTAAATAAACACAACAGATAACACTACAACTACACTAATACGAACAATTATTAAATGAATGTTCAAAACATTTTAAACCTTTGTAAAACATGCTCAGAAGCTCGTCTAAAATGAACACTCTAATATGCGTGTTAGTAACTGTGTCATTTATTTGTTTTCAGTAAAAAATAACCGAACCTGCTGCCTACGCTCAAAACAAAGTTTCCTGAAATTTTCGCATACTTAATGTATCTAAAAGTAAAAGTAACTAAGAGAAGTGTTTTGTTTTACTTCCATCAGTTTATAGCCTACTAGAATTTTCTCAAAATAAATTAAATGACGTGGTCTTTCCATGGCACTCTTATGAAATTTTTATTTTTTGTAATAAAATGCTCAAAATTAAACAAAATGCAAAGTGTGACACATCGTTGAAATCAGAATTTAAAACTCTATCCAAATATGAAAAAATTTTAAATACCAACCATAAGAAAAAAAAAAGTTGACAGTCAAAAATGAAGGATGGTAACAGTTACACCAAATCTGATAAACAATTTAAATTCAGCATGAAAAAGTGTTCTAATAATGCGTTAACTAGAAATATGTAGCATAAATGATAAATGCGTTATAGTCAAAAATAAAAAATCCAAAATTTCAGTTTTTTTCAGATATCTGAAAAACCAGAGTGGTTACTTTAAATTTCTTTACAGATTATTGTTAGGCATAAAATTTGGCAAATTTGCCTCAATTTAACCAACTCTCTATCTCTTCAAATAAGCGAGATCCCCATGGTGGGGCTCGAATTTGAAACAGCCTGTATATAGCCCTAGCCAATTCTCTAGGCTAAACAGGGTTTCGGCGCTAATGTGATCAAGTAATTTTTTGAGTAATCTTTTCATTTGAAATTACTTTGTTTTTCATACTGTTATTTGATGGAGGTTTTATTATATTTTTGTTTATTTTTCTTTACTTTCTTTTTTGTTTGCTGTTGGCTAATAAATTCTACTAAATATAGAAATATAGCAGTTGTATATGTAGTAAAACTACTATTAGATATCTGTGGTGTTTCCTAAAAATGTGGAAGCAGTTTGCAAACTGTAAGGATGAGTTTTACTCACTAAAACAAAAAATATTTCTATAAACTTGGGTTTGCAATCTGCTTTCTCTGTAAGAGAGATAAGTGATCTTTGGTAGGCTGCAACTGTGTAAAGAAGCAATTTGGAAGTAAGGTATATTTTTCTTAATTCATCTATTTTTAAGTAAGCAAGGTCTCTTCAATTTTCCAAACACCTTGTATAAAATGAAAAAAAGCATGAGAAAGTACTGTAGCTGTAAATCAGTATTTCGTTATGTAATAGCAATACCAACTTAATGTAACTACTAATCTAGGGTGTAAATGAATTTGAAGTTCTGTATAAATAAATAATAATTTTAAAATTGTTTTCAAAGATCCCTAAATATTGTTAAAAGTCAAATACTAACGAATCACGTTTTATGTAATCATAATATAAATAGCCTCAAAATCCGAAATAGGCAGAAGTCATTCTAATTTTAGTGATTTTTGATTCCTAAGTGTTGCTATGACATATCAGTGACGTTGATCCACATTTTGTGTGCGCAAATGACAAGTACGAGGCTGCAACACTGCAGTATTTTGACGACTTGAGTGCTAATAAATTCTAATACAAATGAAAAAATGGTTAAACATCCTTTATCGAATTTTATTATTCTACTTACACTACTAGAAGTGTTTGTAAAAACGCATCTTACAGTGCATGACAGCAGCCATGGTTAGTATTTCATCCAATTTTTTGCTTTAACTTCTTACCTTTATGACTTCCCTAAACCAAATTATGATGAAAAAGGTTTATTTATATTCTAGCATTTTTTATTTATATTGTAGGTTTCGTGTCCAGTAATCACGAAAGATATTTCGTGGATGACATTTCTTCTTTGCATGAGGTAAGGTAACAATATCGCCAATGAAATTATGTTTACTTATTAATATTTAAACCTTTTTTAGGAACTCTCATCATCTGTTAGGTGAGTTTAAAATTTTATTTTTATTTAACCGCAAATTCCATAACTTTCATTTTGTACGCAGGAGTTCAGCAATTAGCGATCTCAACATGAAATTGCTTTTAAAATTTGAGCCAGAGTTCCTCGACTTCCAGCTAAGGTACGTAACATTTGAATGATTCAGTACAATGCTAAAGTTATAATTTATATTTCAGACCTGTAGGTGTACCACATTTAGAGAAGGTCACACTCTTCAACATTGACAGCAATAGAAGTATTGATATGACTTCAATATCTGGAAGTACTGTTCATTTTCATAGTTCATTTTTTGAAGATAAGGTAACATAATTGATCTATTTTTAAATAAATATTACACATTTTTTTCAGAGGATACCTCCCTTGGGGAATACCTCATTTAACGTTGTTTTTCTTGGCCGGGAAGAAGGTGCCATAGAAAGTAATCTATTTATTCATACTACAGAAGGACATTTTAAATATCAGGTATGTTTTTTATATTCTCATTTTATGGTGTAGGAATACTATAGCGTGGTGATTAATTTGTATTTTAACCTTGTGATCTGATAAGTTTTACCAACATGATGATCAAGGACATGTTCCTTTAAAAATACATCTAGCTAGAGATAAGATGATGTTTATTTTTTTGTTATGGTAGACTGAATTATGATAGTCACTATCCACACTATCAAACATCAAGGTCACTTAACAGTGCTGCATTTCTCTGGGTCAATTGAATTGAGATTGATAGATGTATTTATTAACTGTTGTTGTTGCTCAGGAATTTATTGAATTAATTATAGATTACACCCATACATAACTATTACTTTAAAGCAGATGCTACTAAAAATGAATAAAATATATTATTTATATTTCGTTTTACTGTTTTTTAAAATTGTAAAAACAGACAGCATAATAGTAACATTTGGAGTAATTCGTTTACAGGTTAAAGGTGCTAGTGTATCTAGTCCGTATAGACTACGGCCGATTGTTGGAATTAAATTGCCCTTAAATACTACATTTTCACCACTTATTCATATGTATAATCCATATACAGAACCCATACAGGTAAAACCATTAAAATATAAAAATGTTTCGTATAACAACAACTTCATTGGTTTTAGATTGTGGAAATATATAGCAGTGGCGGTGATTTTCATTTAGAACTACCAAGTGGCGAGCTGGAGGGACCTAAAAATATGTGGGAAATTCCCCCTCTTCAAACTAAAGCTGTAATTAGAGTGCGGTTTCATGCTCGCACTGAACAAAATCATACTGCTTATGTAAGGTTAGAAGTTTTGCTTGTTTTTATATACACCGTTTCTCAGAAAAATTGAACTATATGCTAAATGCATGAGAAATAATATTTTTGCAGACATATTTTAATGCCCTTGTAGGGAAGCGGTTGAGGCAGTAGCCTTCTAAGTAGAAGTTCAAGGTTCCAATCCTGGGTGGGACAAACGTTTTTTAAATCAAATAGTAATAGAATACGATTTGTACAGTAAATAGTTAACAAATTAGATAAATAACAGAAAAACAAATTTAAAAAAAGTTTGTCCCACAGGATTGGAACCTAGGACCTCTTCTTAGGATACATCAGCCTCAAACACTTTGCTGTAAAGACATTAGAATATGATGTTGTTGCTGTGGGATTTAAAGGACACGTCTTGAATTTATTAATATTTTGTGGATTTCTGCTTAATTTTAAATGTAAAATTTATTTTTTTTTACTGTACGGCACTAATACCAATAATACAGTTTAAATTGTTAGCCAAAGTATCCCGGGGACAAAATCTGGAAAAATATAATTTCCCATGCATTTTGCATACAGTTCAACTTTTCTGGAATAGGAAACCGTGTATGCATATATTTCTTGGGTACTACTTGGCAAATACCACACTGTCTAGATGTATTGCAATTTCAACCAAAACATAGTAAGTGATTTCATAATAATTATTACAGAGATGGTGTTGTTATGTCTGTCAACAGATTCTGATAAGATATAATTAATACAATAAAACAAAAAATTGAAATTGAAAACATATAAAATTAAATAAAGTTTGCTTTAAGCAATTTAGAAATCTCGATATTATCTAACTACAGTTATATTGAAAGGAAGTTATAAGTAGATAATATGTGGTTTATTAATCACAGTTCTTAAAAATAAATTAATTTAAGCAAGTTTGCTAGCAATCTTTAGCATTACAGATAATATGCTTATAATAGGTACTCATTATTAATTTGAGGTTCTGATAATAAATGTCTTTTTTTTAACTTGGATGCAACTTCAAATGGTAAGACTTGAATAAGGCTTTTTCTGTATCCTTTCAATAATATTTTTAACAATCTACGATAATCAGGCGAAAGTTCACAGATAAGTCTGGAATAATAGAGCCCTTGTGCTTGGGTATATTTTAATACTGCTATTTCACGATTTAGTACTTTATGATATAAAAGTCCACTTATATGAAAAATAACATTAATATTAAAAAATTGGATAAAGAAAAATATAAAATCCCAAAACTTATTTAATTGTTAACAGAACTATTATAGTGTTATGCATTAAAGGAGGATTAAACCGTGTAATCCCCCTTTAATGTTCTACTTACTGACATATCAACTTGTTTGCTTTTGGTTTCAATTATGGTTAGAATTATGTCCACCTGAAGAGTTCAAATAAGAACGAAAGTGGTGGTCTATTCTAACTATAGTAAAAAAAAGGGTTATATTGGTTAGGCGAAGCCTCATAACTCGAACTGATGTTGACCTGCTAGAAATGGCGTCTGGCTTCACTTTGTATGTAGATATTGTCAAGGGTTGTGAAAACACAACATTTTTCTGAAAAAGACGGTAAACCGGGGTTACGAGTTTTTTTTTTGTTTTATGGACTTTTGTTTTTTTTTATTGTTGAATTTTTCCGCCGCAGTAATACTTTGTATAATTTTTGTAGTTTGTGGATTAAAATTGCTACAAATATATCCTTACCTAATGAAGAATTTTTCAAAAATTCATTTTTTTGTTGTTAAATTGTTTCTGCTAACCCATAATACTATAATAGTTCTGTTAACAATTAAATGAGTTTTAGGATTTTATAATATTTTTTTGTTTATTTTTATTTCGATTTTTTAATATTAATGTTATTTTTCATATAAGTAGACTTTTATAACATTATCATAAAGTATTATTGGAAAATATCTTACAGATAATGATATTTATTTGAAAATAATAAAACCTGCATTTTGATGGCTAATATTAAAAGTTATCTGATTGTAATTTTTAAATAACACTAAATAACGTTAAGATAATTTTAATTCCTTATATTATCTGAAATTGAAATTAGAGTTTCATTCTAATATTAATGATGATCAGTATAACTTTAACAGACATGTTTTATCGTCCCTGGTTTATTAAATACTAATTTCAGTTTATTCAAAAATTTATAAAAGGTGTCACAGAGAAATTATAGCATTCACACCAAAACGAAATTGTATCCCATTTCTAACCGTTATGTATGAGTAAAAAAAAGTTTTAAAAACATCGTGTGGCCCGTTTTTAAAAATTATTTTTCTGGGAATTTTCACAAGTGACTATTTTGTCATTTTGCAGTTTTTTAAATTTTAAAATATTTAATTTTTGTTTTTTACATTTATATTGAAGTTTACTTTTACCACGAACCAATTTTGTTATATACAACCAAGTTTTAAATATAATTATGTAAACTATAAACTATTTCCGTCCACAGTTTTGATTAATATTGAATGAATCCTGCCTCCGCCAAAAATACTTACCTCTAGCACCCACACATTATTGAAATACATTTTGTCATTCAGTGTGATGGAGCCAATCCAAAACAAAATTATATGACATATTTTCTTTTCTAACTATGCACATTTTTTAAGGATAAAATTAAACAACACAGAAGATATTTTGGTGGTACCATTAGAAGTGGAGGTCACATCTAGTGCAGGTCTTTATACCCCACAAGGTTCAGTCGATTTTGGGGTTGGGGGTTCATTAGAAACACCGAAACAAGTAGATCTATTTGTTCATAACCCTTTAAAAAAAGCCGTTCGAATTCATAGCGTGTCTACAGCCTCTAAAGCCATTAAAATTGAATACGAAAATGTTAAAATACCATTGGATGTGAGAAACTCCAAAGGTGTCTCTGCTGCCGTCAAAATTGCTACACTGACGCTTGATTGTATGTATTTTTTTTTTCTGTTATATCGTTGTAAGTATTAATATAAATTTATTTGCAGGGAAAGCTGCCCATGAAAACCAAGAATTTTCAGGCAAAATTATAGTTAAATATAAAAATGGAAAAGGTAAAACAGAAATACCGTACTACCTAACTGTTTTAGAAGGTGGACTCTTATTTAATTCGACGATTACAACATACTTCATAAATGAATCGCCTAAGCAAATGATTTCTAGAAATGTAGTTGTAAAAAATGATTTTTTAACACCTCTTGCGGTAATTAACGTTTCTTTACCAGCAGAGGCCCATAATTTTTTTAATGTATGTAACCTCTCAAATTGCTATCTACTTACTGAAAGTATGTTTTTTTTAGATACTTAGTTTTAAACCAGTGATTTTAAAACCACAAGAAGAAACCACAATATTCATGCTTAATTTAAAAACTGACGCTGCTATGTTGAATTTGAAGCTTAATTCTTTTATTTTATTGAAGACAAATATTTCTACAATTGAACTACCTCTTTTAAGTTATAACGGAAAACTACAAGTTGTGAGTATCAAAACTTTATTATATTGAATTAGTGCCTTCATTGTTTTGAATTAATTTTAGAGTTTTCCATATAAAAGTAAAGACAACTCTTTAGACCTAGGACTAGTAAGCTTGGATACAAAGAAAGACACACATTTTCTTGTTTTAAATACAAACCCGGTTGTGGTTAACCTAAACCAAATGACGACGTCACTTCCTGCAAGTTCCGTTGAGATAGTGGGTTGCGGCAAAGGAAATCAGTCTTTTGCACTGTTACTCGATTTATCTAAAAATATGACTAAATGTGTAAGAAATTTTCAATTATTTCAGGACCTGGGTGACGATACTTGAATTCACTTACAATGACTGATTTATGCATGATTTTTATACAGGGTGAGGTCGGCAAATGTCGTTTTTCGAAAAAAGTTGTTTAACTGAGCAACGCCCCAACAGAATTTCAAAAACGAAACAAAGAAAGGCAATTAAAAGGCGAATAAGAATATACAAAAATATATAGGGTGTTCTATTTAAAAAAAAACGTGAGTTTGGTATGCCACTCTTATGTGGAACCCCCTGTATAAATGAAATCATTGAAAATGGGGTCCTCTCATTTTTCTAAAACATTTTTCTGTATTTTAAATTATAAAGAAGATATTTCGCACCCTGTACACCGGATGTCAAAGAAATTGTTGACATCCCGTATTTTCTAGAGTTTTTGAGATATGGCAACAAAAGTTAGCATTGGTGAATCTGTACCTAAAAAGGCACATTTTGACTTCTGGTTTCACTGAAAATGACCACAACTTTTGGATTTCAAATGGGACACTCTGTATATTTTGACATTTTTGGAATCCTGAGAATTCTGAGTACACCTGCACCACTTTTGAAAATTAATAATAAATGAAATAAATATTTTTTCGGTTTTTTGAACTTCATACACCAAGGAATTGTTGGGTTTAGATTAATATCAATCTGATTTTGGATTTGTGGTGTAAATCTACATCTAGTGTCTAAAGAATAGTGTCATTTGAAAAAAAAATGACTAATTTACAAAAAAAGGCTTTTTTTTCAAATATGAAGCCCATACTTACCAAAATACTCGTCAAAAATCATCAGGCTGTGTGATACATCCATAGAAAGCTTATTTTTTACTCTTTTCAGAAATATAAAACATGTATAGGGTTACATAAGAAAATAACACAGAAAAATTAAAAAACATTTGAGGCATGCTTACAACGTTTAGGACTAACTTTTTTTTAGGAAAATTCTTTTTTTAAAACAACATCGTGGTTCTGACAAGAAACTTTTTTTTTCATTGCACAGCAGTTCCGCAGAAGGAGATCTACTTCGAGCTGGTGTACTTGGTTAATTCGTCACTGCACATTTACTCAAATCTAGTAACCCTTGCATTAACAAAACGTCATAAATAAACAAAACACAAACAGTAATTAAAATTAATAGGATAACAAACAACATTACTTAAATAAAAATGAAAACAACAACATTATTAATTAACAGTAGTCAAGAGAGATGTTCAAATAGCAGCCATTTCAGTACGAATACGATTTTTCAATTCTTCTAAATTGTCAGGTCTATTTAAATAAACGCGACTTTTTAAATGGCCCCACAAAAAAAAATTTAAAGGAGACAAATCTGGTGCCCAAACTGGCCACTCCACGGGTCCTCTTCTCCCAATCCAACGCCGATGAAAAATGTTGCTTAAATAATTGCGCACTACAAGTCCATAGTGGGGAGGCGCACCATTTTGCTGAAACCAGATGCTTTCTTTGACTGCATTTGAGTTATCATGATTTGGAAAGAGTTCTATAATTTGTAGAATTTATTTATTTCTTTTTAAAATTGTTTGAATGGAACGTCTACTCATATTGTGGTTTAAGGCAAGTTGCTGCACAAACGTTTGAGGTTGCTCAACCACATCCAGTACTACCTCAAGGGAATTCTCTTCATTTGTGGCAGATCTTGGTCTACCAGATTTAGGACGATCTTTTACGCTTCCACTTTCAGTAAATCTTTTTAAAGTCCTACTTACTATAGATCTAGTAATTGGATTCCGATCGGGATGTGCCGTATTAAATAAATGACGTACCTCGTCGTGTGTTCGTCTTCTGTCACCATAACCAATCATCATGAGAATCTCTATCCGTTCTCCGATCCATATTGCAGAATTTTAAAGATTATTTGCCAGACAACACAACTACAAGAAGAATTAACAATGTGTGATGTTTATTTTGTCACCTATTAAACTCTTACTACTTGTTTTTGCTTGTGTTTTGTTTATTTATGACGTTTTGTTAGTGCAATGGTTACTAGATTTCACTAAATGTGCAGCGACGAATTAAGCATGCCTCACATGTTTTTTTAATTTTTCTGCGTTATTTTCTCATGTAACCCTATACATGTTTAATATTTCTGAAAAGAGAAAAAAATAAGCTTTCTATTGATGTATCACACAGCTTAGGTTGCTATTTAAAAAAATTCAAGATGGCGGCCGCGCTTAAAAAATATATGCAAAAAAAAATTTTTTTTTACTTCAGAATATGCAAAATAACCTCAAATTAACATATACCAAATATGAAATGCATATCTCAAACCGTTTGTTTGACCAGGGGAGCTTTGGTTTTCAAAAATAGTGCAGGTGTACTCAAAATTGTCTCAGGATTTTAAAAATGTTAAAATATACAGTGTTCCATTTAAAATTTAAAAGGTCATTTTCGGTGAAATTGGAATTAAAAAAATGTGAAATACGTCAACATGTGCCTTTTTGGGTACATATTACCTATGCTAAGATTTGTTGCCATATCTTAAAAACTCTAGAAAATACGGGCTGTCCAATGATTTCGTTGACACAGGATGTGTGTTTACTCAACGTTTCGCTCTCGCGAATATAACCAAATGTGATTGATTATACATCGCTCTAATTGCTAAATTCATGTACGTAATGTCATATTACATTTTGAGCTTGGTATAATTTTTTAGTTTTTGAAAAATTTTCATATCGTACGATGTGCGGTCTGATTTTCAAAACTTATTATTAGCCTAATATACAGCTTATAAAAAAATGTTTTGTTGCTCAATATTTTACAGTTTTGGAAATATCAGCTTGTAATACTTCAGTTGACGCACCCTGTATAACAAATCTTCCAAATTGCCCAGGTCTATTTATTTTTTTCATTTGTAAGAGTTTATGGGGATTTCCATTTACGCAATTCTGTTGCAGCAATACAATAAAATTGCAGCAACTTTTGCGTTTATACTATACAATGTGGGTAAAATAACATGCGATTCTTGTTGCTGCAACAAATTGCATGAGTTAGAACCGATTCTATTTTTGGGCAAATTTAGTAGGATTCCAACAGTAACTGTCTCAAAAATAGTGGAGAATACCAGCAGCAGCAGCAAGAGTGGCTCTTGTTACAGTTGCACCTCGATACTATGAGCTGATTCTGCGTAAAATTGCGTAAAAAATTATGAAATTGGGAATCATTTTGCAGTTTAAGGTGTTGCTGCAATGAATTACTTACATGAAAGTCCCCCTTTTAAATTTGTTTAATAGGGTTACGTACTACTCATTAAAAAAATTTAAAAAAGCAAAGCTTAGATTTTCTTTTTATAGGCAAGTTTGAAAACGGATGAGTTTGCAATTATCCGATTAATTATTCATTCTCCTCATGCAGAGGGTCAAGTATGGGGAGATGTAGTTGTGGAAACACAGTTTGAGCGACTATCAATTCCAGTACATTATAAAGTGGCACAAGGAAAGCTTGAAATTGGACCAGATCGACTTGTCTTTGATCAGTGTTTTCCAGTAAGGTTTCTTTAAATTTTATATTTAATTCAACGTAAAAGTTTTCCTGTTTTAGGGAAAAATTTGTTCACATCCTTTGAGGGTACATTCCACATTCAATGACCCCATGGTGATTGAGAATATAGTAAGTGTTCCACCTGACCCGCGATTGAGCAGTAAACACTTGGGTCATATTATGGCACGTTCTACTAAGGTTATAGGCCATCTCTACTTAGACCCTTCTTTGGGATGTTACAACGAGTGTTACTCTGGACTCAATCTGGATGATACAGGTGGGTACTTTAGGGAAGATGTGTCAGTGCATCAAATTAATGGATGTTAATGATACCTTAACATGATACATATCTAGGTATATCTAGTTCCTATCTGGTAGGTCCAGTGGTATACAAATTGCAGTAAAGTACTATTCATTCACTTTTTATGATTATCAAGAACACCTATTTAGTACCAGAATATTGAAATCTATCATAAAGTACAGGGTGTCCACTTTAATTTTTCTCAACATTACAACTAACCTCGGAGTCATTTTCAAAATTCTATTTCAGTACATATTATTGTTATACGGTTTTCTTCTTCTCCAAAATCAAGTCAGATATTGCCTTCACCTAAACAAAACAACATACGTTTAAAAATACTCAGTTTTTTTTCCAACATATGGGTTTAACTTCATTACAGACGTGCTCAAAAAAGAACTTAAAGTTCGTATTCTGCGCATGTTGCACAACCGCAACCATTTTGCTTTGACATTATACTGGTCAATGGGATGCCCACTTCTGCAAGTTCACATAAATCTTGTATAGCCTTATCAAGCACGTAATGGTCTGGCAACATAACTACAATATTATTATTTATTATTTTACATTTACACAGCTGCAGCCGAGTTTTTGGGGTACTTACGGAGCCACCCCTATTGACACGCAACCGATCTCGCCAGCCAGACTTGCATTTTAGTGGATGAAACCAATTTTAGAATACGGAGAGATTTGAAATTTCCATGTTGAAATTCTGTAGTCTCTGACGTTGCTAGCTCTCCATCTATATTTAAAATAAATCACCCACTATAATTGGTGCAAATTTTAGGTTATGGAGCAGTTAATTATAAACAACTTTATCAAGAAAACAATATTCTCAATAGTTTAGAAAATAATAGTGGGGTAACACTTAAATAACTCGCACTGTATGATGACGAAAAAATGGAATTTTTTTTGCAATTTAACCAAATTTGCATTTTTTATAGTTTCCGAGATCGCAGTAATGAGTAAAAGTAATGTGGATTTTACTTTGTGATGAATTTTACACTCTATACACGTCTCGACAAAACCCAGTACATTAATTCTGTGCAACAGTTAAAATCTATTTTTAACTGTACAGATTCTTTTAGTACTTGATCTAGAAAAAAAAATATTAACTTGCAGCGTCTACCCCTAAAGTGAGATTTGACTTCTGTTGATGCTTTGTGGGGGCCAACATGTGTTCTCGATTATCATATAGAAATTATTTGCCTTATTCTACTTTATTTAACATTCCAACACTTCTTAACCTGTAATGCAATATTACCCTGCATCTTACTTTAACTTTGCCGCAAACTTAAACACTAGTGAAGATATTCTATCTTTCCTTGTTTTATTAGCCAATGTGAAGCAATCTCAACTGTTAAGAATGTCAAACGTACATCAGAACTATCAGTGTTCAATTATTACAGAATTTGTTTTCTTTCACAGCTCGCTGGCTGCAAACACTTACATTACCAAATACAACTCCAGAACTGGACTTAAGCCTAGTTAATGTACTCTATAATCGTTACTTAAATGCAACATCTAATGGTTTGAAAAAATGGCAAAATCTTACCATGAGATTGGACACATCAGAAGTGAAGTGGCACGTATTTAAAACACGTGTTAAAATGAGTTGGCCGTCTTTAGTTGTGGATGAAAATTCTGGTAACGGGACAGTTTTTAAATTTCCTTTAACTCAAGTGGGAAATGTTTCGTATTACAATATCACAGTGCGGAATCCTTCTAGTCACAATTTGATCGTTCAGTTGGTTTTGAATCCTACGTACCCAGGCTTTAATACTTTAAATGATGGATTACCACCAAGTTTTGTACCAGGCTCTACAAATTATGAGTTTTTTAGCCCCAGTGAAGCATTTTTCTTTCACGAAAACAGTAAAATTCAACATGACGTATTTAAGAGACAAGTGCGATTGGATGCACATGAAGCAACACTGCCTGTATTATTAAGCGCAGGAGAAAATTTTACGTTTTCAATCGGATTTAAAGCAGAAGATGCGGTTTTAAATTCTGCTTTCTTATACATTAGAAATAATCTTACAGTCATGGAAGTAATACAACTAAATGGACAAGGAGCAATTCCCAACTTTAAGTTTGGAAATCGCAAGCCAGGTTCTGTGCAACCCTTATCGTTTGAATTAACAGAAAAACATTTAAAAGACTGTGAGCATAAAAAGCATCCATCGCCTAATCTTACAGTAAAAAGAACATTTACTGCCCGCAATATGGGCGACGTAACTATATTTATAAGAGAATACTTTATTAATGGTTTGCCTTGTGAAGGGTATGGGTTTAAAGTGTTGAATTGCGAGCCCTTTATACTTCTTCCTAATAGCACAAAAAAAATTGATATAGCTTTTACTCCCGACTTCACTTTGGCAAAAATTATACGTACATTAACCTTAGAAACTAGTTTAAACATTCCTGTTAACTACACACTCGTAACGACAGTTCCTCCATCTTATTTATTACCATGTTCCATGGCAATCACTCGACCTCTATGGGAACCTTATTTATATTACATGATGCTCTCTTCAATGTGCGTTCTACTTATATTCGTTGTTGCAATGATTATAATTGAAGCCGAGCACACTTTGAAGGAAGCTGTAATTTTTGCTAGTAGAGCAAGTCCTACTACACAACCCACTCTTGATTTACGTCTAGTGGGTGCTCAGACCAGAAACGAAATTCGCTCTCAGAAATCTGAGGAAACTTCACCCAAAGAGAAAAAGCATCCTGAAAGTAAAGGTAGCGAAGCTGATATTATTAGCTTAATGGATGATATAGGAAAGCCCTTTAAACAAGAAGGTGAAAAATATACAGCCCTTATTCCTGCTACCGGCAAATCGAAAAAGAAATTGTCTAAGAAGAATAGTAATGATACGAGTGCTACTGATGGCGATCATGAAGTACATAAAAAGTGTTGTGGAGAGATTCAAAAACACAAGAGTAAATGCATGGATAAGCATGTTAGTAGTGAAAATGATAATCCTCATGCAAAGAAAGTCACAGATGCCGTTAAAGAAAATAAAAAGGTGGCACATTTGAAGAAGAGCATCAGAAATGAAATTGTTGCTTTTGAGGAAGAGACTTCCTCAACTACAACAGAAAGTAGCAATAACGAGGAGATTGATAAAGAAAGTGATAAAATGGCTAAAGCTCAGGGTAAAAAATCACCAGTATCGAAAATCTGTCACACCATAGTTTCCAAACCTCATCAGATAAATGAAAGCTGCAAAGATGTTTCTCCTAAAGCTGAGTTCAAGAAAGCGTCACGAAAATCTGTTCTCAAATCTAAAGAAAAGGACAAGGAAATGCATGAAGGTAAAGTAGAAAATAAATCAACCACGGAACATAAGCAAAAGGGAACTAAAATTATGAAGGAACGTAGGGAGAAACAGCCTTTAATTAAAAAATTATCAGCAGAAAAGAAATCCAGTGACAATCAGATAAATAATAATGCAACTCGTGTAAGTCCCACAATGCAGTTCAATAACATTTGGGGCGAGAATAGGGCAACCTTCAGTGATGTTGTTGCAAGAAGTGATAATACACCCGCAAGTATTGTACGACCACCTTTAATGCAGTCCCAGAATCAGACGAGCAAACCAACTATGTATGTGGAACCCTACAAGCAGACAACAACAGATTTGGGTCCTATTGGATCTAGAAAAACTGATTACCATCAGGAAAATCATGGGCTCAGTTTGCAAGATCAACAGTTTAACCACTTATCTAACAGCTTTTTCAGTGATCACAGTTTGGCTGTCGATGGCTCCAATGCTTTCTTGAATTTTGGTGAAAATTGGGAAAACCGCAGTACAGCTTCTCAGCTTATGAGTCTTATGCAACCAAGTATTCCCTGTCCTGGTACACTGCCAACAGGTAAGGCTGATAACTTTTTGCAGCGGTAACTGTGATTTGTTTGCTGTTTTAATTAAGTTTGTGAATCACTACCTTACATTCAATACGAGGCAAGTCCAGAAAGTGAAAACCCAAGCACAGTAAATAATACACAAAATTCATGGAAAAAAATAGTACGAAAAGTTAAGGTAAGTAATAAAACAGTTTTCGATTTTATCAACATTGCTGATAGCAGCCGGCGCCTGCACATCACAGAACAATTTATAACCAATATACGGGCGAAAATCATACACAATATAATCTGTACTATCCATGATCGATATTATAAAATGCCATTTATCGGAAGTCTAGGATAATTAAAATAAAAAAAATTATTTTTGAAACTATTGGTCCTTCTTTGTTTACAATTACAATTAACTTTTAACCTAAAATAGCATTGGATTTAAAAAAAATCAACTAAATAATCATAAATCGGCAACTCCGAACTTGAGCCAGTGGCCCAAGTTGCAATAACTCACCAAACTTGGCAACAGTGTTTGCGAGAACAATAATGTAGAATAAGACTGCATTGCCATAGAAACGCACCACCTATTTGTTTCTTTCATAAATCTATTGTTCCCTTGCTGAATGTCAGTGCTTTCTGGATGCGCCTCGTACATTTCATATTTCAAAGCGTTTATAATAACTCACAATAATCTTATTTTTTTTAATGAAAGCACAATAATAACATTTTTCTTGCCAAATAACTCTGTTTCTTTTTTTAAAATAGGTATATATATGTTCTGGCAAATGGTTGCAACTTACAGTAATATAAAGGTTGGATTTGCTTTTTTTTGTGTTGTGTTGTTAAACCATAAAGTGACAATGTAACCAGCACAGATTGTAATTTCTTCGAATTTTGTCCTTTAAGATCCGTGGGGTCATCAAAATTCAAATTTCAACGGGTTTTGGGATACATCTCGAACACATAGCACGGTGAATGAGAATATTCCGGCACCAGCACAAGTTAATCAAGACAGTGGTTACCTGTGGGGTTCTTCTTCGGTTTGGCAACCATGGGCTCCCTCAGAAATTCCAAGAACTCCTACAAGAACACCGCCTGGGTTTGCAAGTAATCGTGAAATTGAGGAAGTAATAATTTAAACAGTTTTCTTTGTTTAAAATTTAACACTATTATTTATTTTAGCGTATGCAACAGCATAATCAAGCATATGATTTATTTGGAATGACTAATATATGGGCACAACAATACCCAAACCCTTGGAATTATCCCCAAGGACAGTGAATTTATGCCATTGCAGTAAAGACATGCTCCGATGATGGTTGTTTTTTTTTAAATTGTTTTAAGACTGTTTTCCTACACTTATAATACTCATATTTCTCGTAAACAAATATAAAATGAGGTATTTATACTTAAAAAAAAAGATAGAATTATTGTTACGAGTTTTTAGCAGGTCTGAATGTTAAACTGTGTTTTAAAAGTTTTATTGAACACTTGTAAAGTTTTGAGTTGATTAAATGTGACACTGCAGCCACGATTTAGTATTCCTTTCAACAATTTAGAAAACCATATGGCACTATAATTCAAACATTGTTCAAGAGTTGTTTCTGCAATCATTTTCAATAGAAATTTCTGTCTGATAATGCTACCTACTTGACACCCTAAATACGAGATGACAAAATGGTACCAAAATTCATATGTAATGAAACGTTTTGACATCATTGATGAGTTCTATCTCTTCGACCAAGCGTCACATTCATACCCTACGATATCTGGAAGTTAAGGAATATGCAGCAACAAATGCTAGCCTTTGTTGGAAAGAAAGGTTTTACACCAGGCTAAGTTTAGCTCGTGTTAACCAGGGAATCGAGCGGAGTGTCCCGAAGCAACCAGAACTTCGTCCTCATACATTTTCCCTGTAATGGTTAGACATCTTCCTAAATACCTCAATCAATGCTTACACCTTCATCTTCCCATTTAGTTTGCTGAAATATATATTGCAGGGCTAAGGTAAAATACTGCAGTGATATGCTGCCTTATCTTAACCTTGTTTTAAGTGGGTATTTGCTTACATCTTCAAGCAGCTATTATAAATTGTCATTGCATGTTTGTATATGTTGATTAGGATTACAGTTACTATTTAAAAATATTCAATCAGGTGATGTGAATAAATTACCGTTGAAAGCAGTTTTTAAGCCTAATAAAAGAGGAAGGCACAATAAAGTATACTCATTATCCGTTTTAAAGCAGTATTTGCTACTAGTTGTGAAAAGTGCATCGGATAGGAGGAAATTTAGTCAATCTATCTTAATTTTAACAGGTACAATATTGCCATACTGCTAAACATTTTAAAACTATGAATACATTTTTTTATGGAAAAAATTGCATAACTATACTTACTAGCTTTTAGTAGCTATCGTCGAAATGTATCAATTAGTTTGTCAACAGAAAGGATATGTTGATAAAAGAGAAGTAGGAACGAAAAATCGGCAAAGAAGCTATTTTCTATAATGTTGAATCTGCTTACTTCAAATTTGCGAATTAAAATTACATTTTAATTAAAAAAAGTTTTACTATTTTCCTGTTTTTATTACAACTTGAATTATAAATAAACGCATAACTAATTTATAACATTAGATGATTTACGAAAAACTTCCCATATAACAAAACCAAATTAATGCCCATACCTGCAAAAAATGTAATTAGGAATTTTGATTTAATACAATAAATGTATACCTACTTTTGAAATTCCCATTCTCTATTGTCCAACGGGCAGACTTGACGTGTCTTGAGCCAACGAGAGATACAATGGAAATGAAAGGCGTGCTATGAGAATAAATTAAGATTTCAGAGTATTTTTGTTCCTTGAAATTTAAAAATAAATCTTTTACATACATTACATACACCCCAAGCCACTGTACACTCTTCACTAGTAGCAGAAGCCTGATTGGCTTGACATTCAATGCAAAGATCCATAATGTGATTACGACAGATAGCACAGTTGTCCACAACAATATCTTTAGAGAAGGCAAATTTAATTACACATATTGCATATTTCTTAATTTTCAAAACTTACCCCAGGCCCAAAGAGCAACAGCATTCCACTAAAAGAAAAAATAATGTTACAGGGTGTTCTTGTAGGTTAGAATTGTAAATACTTACTTTTTTTACCTCGAATCTTTTCTTTTCACCTTTGGAACTGCTTGAGGTAGGCGCCTCAATTTCTTCATCATCTACATCCATAGCAGACGCCATTTTTAACTAATTAAGACCAAACACTTGAAATTAATTTTGTTATCCTGAACAATGACAATTAAAACAAAATGGGAATTTCATACAATGGACGACAGCAAGATGACTGACTGGAAGGGTATGGTGTTGTCACTCGAGTTTGATATGGGCGTCACGAAATGTTTGGTGGAGAGATGGCGCAGCAGATCATAGTTACTAAAAAAATGACGTTTGCGCGTCAAATTTGAAATCCGCACGCAATCCTATTCTAACCTTACTTTGTTTATACTGTGATATTATACTGTCATAACTCAAGAAGTATAAGAATATTATAGTGACAACTATTCTCGATCATATTTTCCTATAATTCATTATTTATTGCAATATTGAAAAGGTTAATATTTAATATAGCCTGAAAATTTATATCTTCACACTGATTATCACTGTAGCGAGCACTGTAGTTATGGAATTCAACTTCGGGAAAACTTGGTTTTGATTTTCTTGGGAAATTTGAAAAAAAAACAGATTTCAATGCACTCAGTTTTGACATCGATAAGGCCCCCAAAAGGCTTATTACAAAGCAAAAACACAAAAAAAAAAGGAAAACACAAAATTGGTTCTTAAAGCAATTTGGAATTGATAAATAAATTTGATGCGCCCGATTTGACGTTTGTTATGTGCATGGTCACGGTGGAATGCTACAGTTTATGTAGTTATAGAATGGAATGACTGTAGGGCATTGTAATTAAAAAAAAGAACATGAAAAAAATTAATAATTGACCCATATGAATCATACCTTATTGCTTACTCTACATATTTCCTTAAATACTATAGAGTACTAATTTTTATTGCAATTATTTAGTGAAAGTAGGCAATAGCAGTAGTAAAGTATAAAGATGTAATCGAATTAGAAGACAACGAAGTAACTGCGCAATTTTATCGTACAATGAATACCTGTGGTAGAAGCGATTTGGTAGTTATAGTCAAGTATCTAGCGGAATAATCGTTTTGGTTACGACAAAAGCCAATGTAAAGCTTCAAATTTGCACTTATTAGAAACCTGTATAGTACTACTAGAATACCGATTCATACTGATTTAAAACTTTGTTTTTAATAATAGACTTGTGTGGATGAATAAAACGATTTCTCGCGCATATGTTGTGTAATTAAAATTACTTTATAAAACTTGTTTTTATGTACTTATTACTTGCAAAGTCTTATTTATAATTTGAATTGTAAATTGTAGAAGGAACGAGCAGACAGTAAAGAAAATGGGGGAAAATATTAACTTAATATTAATAATTAACTAATAATGTAATATTTACTCTTTGAACTTAAAAAAAATAGTTTTTTCTTTATTGATTATGCCATTTGATAAGGTTAAAAAAGAAAATTTAAAAACGTATAACTATCGCCAAGCATTCAAGAAAAATTTAGAATGGTAGCACCTCTGCATGTGTTTCCAAAATACTCCAATATAGCACAAAAATTTAAAATAAAAAGTGAATATCCAGGTAAAGTATAGCTTATTATACAATATATTTTGGTTGCTTTGGATTATGGTTTTGTTTTTTCTTAGACGTGATTGGTGCCATTGATAGTTGTCACATACCAGTAAAAGTGCCTGCAGATCAACAGGACAGCTATCTAAACCGTAAATTTTTTCACTCGATTATTCTGCAAGGAATATGTACTGCAAAACTAATATTCAAAAACATTTGTAGGATTTCCTGAGTCTGCTCGTATTGCAAGGATAAGAGCAATAACTTACTAAATTACACGAAGGATAATATCAATACTTTATTTTAGGTGCTGAGATACTCCTTATAAAAATGTGGAACAATTTGGGGCACAGAAATATTTCTATGGAAAGTACCATTTGGTTGGGGACTCCGCATACCCCTGCCAAACATGGTTAATGACACTATACAAGTAGGTATTACCTATTATATATCAATTTTAATGCAATGTTTTATACTTGCCGTGTTACTGTCTGGTCTTTAATTCGTATTTTGTAAATAATCAATATTTTAAATAATTATATATTGTTATTTATAGGGATAATGGAAAGTTGTTGAAAAGGCAGAAAGAGCACAATAAAGGCTTGAGTAGAGTATTAGTGGAACTCCAACAGCACACAGCTAAACAGGAGCGCCTGCTAACAGACAAGGATGTGCCTACAAGTCTGCAAAGGTGCAACTACAACATACAAATGGCTCTTTTGAGGGCCCAAAACTCGTCCAAAAAAGAATTTCTAAAAGTAGAGTCTGTAATCGCTAATTTAAAACAATAAGGAAATTAACAGAGTACCAGAGTGTGTTTTTAGTAATAAGCTTTGTACATATGTTAGCTTCAAAAATTTGATTCTTCCAATGGTTTAGGAAATAAAAGTGGGGCGACACTTAAATGACACTCTGTGTATTTAAATGTGCCCTTGTTAATATGCTTGTATGTTGCATTATACAGAAATATACAATAAATGTGCATTTAACTGTGGTGTCTTTATTCTGTATCATTGTACATTAAAAAAGGCGTTAACAACTTAAAATTTTAATTGATTCAGATTCAAAAATATTGGCAACAATCTCCTTTTTCTGCTGCGATCCTGGTAGGTATTGCTCAAAAATTTGAAATTTTCAACTCCACAAATACCTAACAGCACCTTATTTATTCTGTCTCCTGGTAGTACTGGGTTAGCATATTGTTTCAGGAAACTTTTTTCCTTAAATAATTTTGATGCAACACCTTTTTCCTCCTATGTACTCCTGATACCAACTGGGTAAATATTGATCCCAAAAGTTGAGATAATTATTCAGAAAAATAATTATTGCAACACCTTATTGCCCTTCTGTAATCCTGATAGCAATTGTCTGGAATTTGATTATAAAATTGGGGTTTTCGAGCTTGAAATTTTTACTATTTGCTACCTCTTTGCACTTCTGTGATCCTGATACCAATATTGTCTGAATTGATTTTAAAATTGAGGTTCTCAAGCTTGAAGTTTTTCCCTTTACTATCAGGATCACAGAAATGGGAAAAGGTATAATGTCACGAGTATTTATTAAATCTGAAAATTTGAAATTCTGACCATGCGCTATTAGGGTCACATAAGTGCGAAGAGATCATCAATAAGCAAAACTTATAATTTTGAAGTCAAATTCTAACTACTTGCTACCAGGAGTCCAGAAACGATGTAGAGGTTTGTCAAAAATATTTTGAAGTTTAGAGTTTCAAATTTTGTCTATTTGGTAACAGGATTACAGCAATACAGGGATATTAATTTTGAATAATTTTGACTGTATAGATTAGAAACTTTAAAACAAATTTTTGACCACTTGCCATCAGATGTATTTTAGTAATTTTATGAGAAATGACAAAGTTGATAATTAAAACAAGCTGATTGTTGCAAATATTATTTTATTTTTTATATTTTTATTACAATTTGTAATTAACATTTTAATAATACATACATAAATACAATAATCAAAATTAATACGAAAAGTTTCACTTTTTCACATCTTCAAAAGATGGGAAGTTCTCCGCTACAATGCTGATTGATGATTCTGCATCTTCACAACTGAGGCGCCTTGCCATTTCTTGCTCCAATAACAACCTGAAATTTAAAAAAACACAATCAGTGAATGAGCTATTGGAATTATACTAACAAAAGGAAAACAGGTAAGTATATAAGAAAGAAGGTGGAAAGTCTCTTGCACATGTAAAAAACTATGTAAACTTAAAATTATAGAAAAACAAAAGTAATTTAAAAAGTGTAAACAGTGAATTATTAATTAAAAGTTAATCGGGCAAGAAAGATAGAGCTACCTACCATAAGGAATGTTGTTTTAAGTCGCTCTTTTTCACATCTTGAAAGGATGGGAAGTTCCCCGCTACAAGGCTGATTGATGATTCCGAGTCTTCGCAATTGAGGTGCCTTTCCATATCTTGCTCCAATAAGAACCTGAAATTTAAAAAAATACAATCAGTGAATGAGCTATTAGAATTATACTAACAAAAGAAAATCAGGTAAGTATAAATGGAAGAAGGTGGAAAGTCTCTCGCACATGTAAAAAGCTATGTAAACTCTAAATTATGGAAAAACAAAAGTAATTTAAAAAGTGTAATGGTGAATTATTAATCAAAAGTTAATCGGGCAAGAAAGATAGAGCTACCTACCATAAGGAATGTTGTTTTAAGTCGCTCTTTTTCACATCTTCAAAGGACACAAGATCTTCCTTCAATAGGTGATGATTCTGGATCTTCATAATTGAGGTGCTTTTTCCATTTTGTGCTCTAATGGTCACTTAAAATAAACAAATTTACAATCAATACAGTAATTATCTATAAGTAAGCTTTTAGAATTAAATACTAACAAAAGGAAATTTGATGAACATAAATTATAAATGAAAGCTGGAAAATCCTACCATCAGCTATGTAGCTCCTTTTTTGCTTTTTCAAAATCGACTAAAGTTGATGATTACGATCTTCACAGTTGAAGTGCCTTTTCGATTTCGTGCTTTAATGACGTAAATATTTAATATACAATCAATTAAGTAATTATATATGAAAAGATAAATTTACAAACTTCATTCTACATTCTTTTGACCGTTAAAAACTTACAAGATAAGTTATCATAACTGCTTTCCTACCCAAGACATCGAATATCCCTCCAGCAACTAGCAATGCAGTAAACTAAACATCAAACTCAGAAAACCACCAAAAAGGATTGAGCTGTATTAGTACGCGGGTACACCGACAAGTTCTTGAAAGTAGTATATTTTATGTGACATTCAGGCGTCCAGTCCTGCTGTCGGTAGTGTCCAACCATAGAGTCCTTCTAAATACTTTCTTGACACACCCTCGAGTAAATTGTCACACCTTAATTTAATCACTAATTTTTAATTATACCGAAAATTTAAACACAAAATAAGTTACAAACTAACTACATAAATACTTTTAGGTTAAAGCTCCACCCATTTTTAAATGTTAGGATTTGAAGAAAGGTTGCCAACCTGCTACAGGCAAAAATTGCAACGTTCCAAGGCCATATTATACAAACATGCGCTCGACAAACGCAAGGGAACTCTTGGTAGTAACATAACCTATCTGAACGCAACTCTAACCTAACTTTTCAAACAATTTAACCTAACCTTACTAAAATTCTAATAATAAATAAATTGACAATTCTTTATTTTTTAATACAATTACGACAGGATATGCACAAGACATGTTAAAAAAAATAGGTCATAGATAAGTCCCTTAACATGAGCTAATTTCGAGATGAGTAACGAGATTCAAAAGGGCATGGATTGTATTTACAACAATAAATCTGGATTCGGAATATGCAGCTGTTCATACTACGGCCGATGCAGTTGTTAATATAATTCATGTCATTTTGAAACTACATATTAATTGATTACATAAAATTAAAACAAAAAAAATCAAGGAACTTGACCTTTAGAAGACCTTTACAATACAAAAATGAGTATACAATATTTTTTTCTATTCGTAATCTTAAAAAGCAGCTGCATCTTCTTCTGTATGGAGATGGTGATTTGTTTGCCTCCTCCAGTGGTAGTCTGAGAACGTCTTTTTCTCTCTCCCTACCCTTTACCTAAATATATTTCCCACTAAAAACTTTGTAATTGCTTTAAAAAATTTGTACAATTTAGTTTACTCTGAATTTCCTTATACCTTTTTCATTGTTACATATTATATGCGTCCCAATCATTCGATTCCATGTAAACACTTCCAAAAAGAGAGAAAGAACAGTACACAGATATATTAAGCGCCCAAAAAGAAAAAACATAAGTTACTCTCTACAACATGTTGTTGATTTTCACTAGTTTCCCAATTATTTTTGGCAAATCCTCCCCGCAAAAATTAAGTTTAGGGGCAATGCTACTAGCATAACAGTTAACTTTCATATGAAGGTGTTAGTTTTACCGTAAGTACATAAGAAATGAAAATGTTGACAAATCTGTTGCAAGAAGCTGGAGTCACAACTTGAAAATTGAGGGGGGCCCTTATATAACATAAATAATATAATATACAAAATATAAAGAGACGAAATAGCTAGTAGCAATCCTATCAGCAAAATTTGGGTTCGGAGAAGGGTTGTGCCGGTAATGGGCGCTTGGTTCAAAAAAAGGAGTTTTAACCTTGCGATGTTTGAGATTATAAACACAGAAAATAATGTAGGGAGAGAAAAAACAAGTGCAACGGCAAAACTTATTGGTATCGAGGTCGATGGACCAAGAAAGTTTCCCAACACGCCAGTTGCCGTCCGCCGCCCAACTAGTCGACATGCCCCATCAGAGAACAGAGAAGGTGTCTCTGACGTCGATAATGAATAGGCAGTGGTCGTAATGGGCCCCATACCACGTATTGGGCTCTCCGGGGTCACTGCGCTCACAAGGATTGCAAAATGTGATGGCTCACTGCTGTCAGCTGGAGTCCCTCGCTTGTCGACCAGCGACAACGACCACCAACAAGTGATGCCGTTCAAACTCAGGGCGAAAATTCAAATGGGAGAGCTTATGCCGGTCGTGGCATAATCTCATAAGCAAACTTATAAGCTTTGTGCCTTGTAATAATGATTACAGGAAGTAGGCACATAAAGAAGACCTAATTCGATACTGTCCCACCCACTATACCAAATCGTAGAGAGAAAAAACGAGTGCAATAGCAAAACTTAGAAGTATCAAGGTCGGTGAACAAGTAAGCTTCCCCAACATGCCGGGTCGCCGATGGCCACCCCTTTCGGGCTCCATACCAAGTATGTTAGGCTCTTCGAAGTCACTTAGTGTATAGCCAACTACCGCCTGCAGGAGTCGCAAACTTGATCAACGACAACAACCACTTTCAAGTGATACTATTCAAAACTCTCGAAAAAATAAATGGGGAAATTGGTGGGGCTCATGCCAACCATGGCATAATCTCATTAGAAAATAACGAGATGCTGTGCGTGTACTCTTTGAACTTGAGAGGACAAATACGACAACTAATGTGATATCTATAAATAAAGAAGAAACAAATAGCAGTGCTATGAATAAAACTTGGGTTCAAAGAAATGGTGCCAGTGACGGCATTTGGTCATAAAAAAAAAGCTGGAAACTTTGCAGTTTGAAATTATGACCAAAGAAACGGATGCAGGGCGAGAAAAAACGAGTGCAATAGCAAAACTTAGAAGTATCAAGGTCGGTGAACAAGTAAGCTTCCCCAACATGCCGGGTCGCCGATGGCCACCCCTTTCGGGCTCCATACCAAGTATGTTAGGCTCTTCGAAGTCACTTTGTGTATAGCCAACTACCGCCTGCAGGAGTCGCAAACTTGATCAGCGACAACAACCACTTTCAAGTGATACTATTCAAAACTCTCGAAAAAAAAATTGGGGAAAATGGTGGATCATGCCGACAATGGCATATTCTCCTAAGCAAACTTGTAAGTTCTGTGCTTTGTAATAATGATTACAAGAAGTAGGCACATAAAGAAGACCTAATTCGATTCTGTCCCACCCACTATACCAAATCGTAGAAAGAAAAAACGAGTGCAATAGCAAAACTTAGAAGTATCGAGGTCGGTGAACAAGTAAGCTTCCCCAACATGCCGGGTCGCCGCTGGCCACCCCTTTCGGGCTCCATACCAAGTATGTTAGGCTCTTCGAAGTCACTTCGTGTATAGCCAACTACCGCCTGCAGGAGTCGCAAACTTGATCAGCGACAACAACCACTTCCAAGTGATGCTATTCAAAACACTCGATAAAAAAATTGGGGAAATTGGTGGCTCATGCCGACTATGGCATCATCTCATAAGAAAATTAATAAGATGCAGTGCATGGGTGCACCCTTGAACAGAAAGAACAAGCACGTAATATGGTACTAGAAATAAAGATAAACCCTTATTAAGAATCAGCCATTTTGGAGCCATTTTGAATTAAAAGTCACAAATACAAAAAGAAATAGTTACAGTTATAACCCCATTAGAAACAATGGACAAGTAATTATAAGGGTAAGTAATGGCTGCCTAATACACCAAGCTACAAGGAAATGCTACCCAACCCATAACGCGATTTCTGTTATAAATAGTTATAAAACTATTACGTTGTTAAGATTAGCAAAATTGGGTAAATTAACAGTGATGTGGCAGAGACGTAATCTATATCTGCCTTTGTTCTAGTTACTCACACTTTTCGACATACGCACATACACGTTTCCTGACACTTACATTATTTCAACAAATACCATTAAAAAGAAGTGCATTTACATCAGCATTAAAGAACACCAAAATTTAAATAAGATAAAGGAAATTTTAATGTTTAAATTTTAATTTGTTTTGAAGGCGATATATTTTTGAGGTTTCACCCAACCCTCCTGCTTTCGATGATCTGCAAAAACAGTCTTTTGAGTGACACACAATCAGAAAATTAACTTTACGTTTAACACGTTCACCGTCCAGTGGGTCATGCCACTGTCAATTAGGAAATATTCATTAACCACATTATGGGTCATATAATATGTACTGCCTTCCTTCTATGACGATTTCAATGTGGACTTGTGAATTTACACTAATGGACAATTAAAAAAAATAGGTTTATGTAGATCTTTTAAAGAACTTGAAAATATTACAAGTACCCACACGAACATCACAATTTTAAATAAGGCCGTGTGGGTAATAGAGAGTAGTTTACATTAGGTTAGTGAACGTGTTAAATAAAATTTATAAGTAAACACAGAAATCAAAATTAAAATTTTTCAAAAAGTTCAAAAATGTAAAAAAAATTTTTATTTCACCGGTAAAATATGTATAAAAAATTTTAAAAGTGTCAAAAGATTCTTACCAATAATTGTCAAAAACAAACCTTTTGTTAGGCACTAAAAAAATGTCTTCCCTCCAACGCTGATGATCTTCCCCCAACAGTTTCAAAGCCTTGTTGTATATATTGTTAACAGTAACCCTGAAAGCAAAAATTGTAAATAAACTGGAGGAATAATCAGAAGAAAACATACTACAGAGTGTTTCACTTTTGATGTAGTTACATGGGTAACTTTGTTAACCCCAGAGCACTAAACGGTCGTAAAATTTACGAGGACTCGATTTCGTATATACAGTTTCGAAGGTTTCCGCTTATGCATCGCTTATAATATTCACAGTAGCTGTTCATATCAGCGTTGTTTGGATACCCGCGCACGTACAGTTCGTTATAATTACCCCTTCCCATATTCTCTGGGTGAGTGTTTAGTATTTATGTTACTTGTCGAGGTAGTATATTTTACAAGTGTCTAGTGTTTATAGGTATGAATTGTGGACAAAAACAGGAAGATGTCCCATGTGTGTTTTTGATGACATTATAAATATAGCCACAAGAAATTCCGTTGTGATCTATAATTCCAATAGAAGCAGTAATAATGTAAAATTGGAGCCTAGATTTATGCTGAATCTAAGTGAAGAACTGATGAAACCGTGGTTAGAGATGCGAGTTAACACCTCATATTTGCAATGGTGGCCATATATGCCTATATGCAATATTTTGAAAATTAATAAGCCAGATAAAAGAACCACCCAGGGTGCAAAGAAGCGTACTATCTACAATTTGTGCCCATTTTGTCTTCAAAGAATGACAACAAATCATTGTGGACGCTCCAACTGCCGTATTTGTGGAGCACACCGAACCAGTTGCTGCCAAAACTGCGCACAGTAATTTTTGATCTTCAATTATATTTTGAGAACTTTTATTCATTAATATACAAAAAAACCAACTGTATACTTAGCATGTGATAATAGTTTATTTTTTCAAAATGTTTCTAATTAAAAAAAAAGTAGTAAAATTTACGAGTGTTTAGTATTCATGCAACTCCCAAGTATGTTTAGTGTTCTAGAGTTAATATTAAAGTTACCTACCACCATTTACATCTTAACTGTTCCAATTGTTTAAGACAAATTGAATCGTAGAAACTAAACTATAAAATCTTTGGTTTTTGGGCTATGCAATCTCAAAGCAAAATGTTTAATATTTCTATTGCGTATTACACATGTATGTGGATTCCTAAACGGTAAGTGATAGAGATTCGATTAAATGAAAAGTATTATTCAGCATCTCAACTACTGCTATGATCCACATTCAAATCCTACAATTTTTGCTTCATTTTCAGTACAAACTAAAAAAAACTAAAATGTTCATTTTTTGCTTTTTGTGTGTAATTAAAAATAGTATAGAGTTGTGAAAAACAAGTCTAACTTCCGCTTCCGGTTTAGGTTTTTTTTGAAAAGCTCAACTAGAACTACAATTTTCGACTTAAAATTTCATCAAAATCGTTCCAGTACTTTCGCCTTTAGAGGCATCACACATCCATCCACATACCATTCATTACAATGTAATGTGCTGTACACGCATAATAAAACACCCAGTATAATTTGTAATAATTTCACGTTATGCAGCAGTTAATGGTAAACAACTTTTATTAATAAAAAAAATTGATATTTTCAATAGTGTAGGAAATAATGGTGTGACACTTAAATGACTCATCCTGTATACTAGGATCATGATATTGTAGGCTGCTCATAAGAAATGTTCATGTTTGTTAAAACTTAATTGGCTAATTACCTTTATTGCAATCTTATTTAATCAATAAATTAAAATTCTACATAACCGAAAAATAAAAAAAAACTAGGTAGACCTAAATGAAACATAGTGTCCCAACATATACCCTTACCTCCTGGGTAAACACCACTCCCTTTAACATAAAAATTCCTAAGTAATTTAAATATCTTACCTTACCTATAAGAAGTCGTTTGCAGGAAAAAGCATCCATTTCTACTTTTATCAGATATATGAGTTCCTGATGAATTGGAAAAGGAAAAAAATCTGTCTCCCCTCAACACAAGCTGTGAAAGAGATACAAATTAGCAAAATCCAATCAAATATATCATCTTCGTGATCATACAAAAATGAAACTAAAGTCACTAACTCTTAAATTAATCAAGCAACATATTTTTTATGTTCATCAGTTTATGGTATCATCATTTCCAAAAATAATATAATTCGTCCATAATTCTATTATTTTAATGAATTTTCACCTTTTCCAATTAAAAGCTAACTCACTCACTTTGAAGCATTTTTAGGAAGTAAAATTATGTAAGTACCTATGTCTGTGCCTATATTGTGTAGAAATTGGTGTTTACTTACGCGTACACACCACGCACGTTTAAAACTGCCTACAATTTCTGTACAATTTTGAAGTTTTCACAAAGTAATACAATTAACATATAATTAAAAGAATTAAAACACATAACCAACATTCAGCGTACACTGCGCGCAAACTAATAAAAGTAAGCACTGGGAGGGGAAAATGAACCAATCACAGACCTTTGTTATAACCGAATCTGCGCACCTGCAAACTAAAATTATCTGCAAGTAACATGTTTAAACTGGATTTGTTAAGTGATGTCATGATGTGGTGCCCAGATGTTACATAAAAACAAAACACGAAACTGATAAGCTGATAATAATAAAGATAGCATTGAAGTTTTGAGGCATGTTGTTTATTATTACTAGAATAAATTTTATTCAAATATTGAAATTAATTTAAATTAATGCGAGGGTTTTATAAGAATTCTGACATTTAGCAGAACTGCAATTTAAATCACCACTAAAGGAGTCCTGCAGAAACTCAAACATTTAAGTTTAAACTTAAATTCTGAGGATTTTAATGTACAAGTTTTAAAATTTTTTTTGATGCGTTAAAGAGAGTTACAGGCTTCTGAAGAAAGAACAGTCTAATCACTTTTTGTCCTAACTTTTGCAATAGTTGCACTAAAATTTTGAAATGTTATATGTGAGCACTACTGATTTAGTTTACTATTTTTACTTATTTTTGTTTGAATAAGTGCACCAGAGGTGTCTCGTATAGGGTGTCACGTAATATTTGCTTCCCAGTATTTTAGATCTTTACAATTTTTGAAGTTTTGTCTAGAAAATCTTATTCTCTATACACAAAAACGGTGCTCTTGTTGAAAGTCGCTATATCTAACAGTTATCAAGATAATTCAATGTTTTTGTTAAATCGAGTTACCATGAAGCACCAACTGTGTTTTTACTAGTTAATTGTTATTCTACATACATATTTGATTAAAATTAAAACAGTACTTACTCGTCTTTAATTTTCTGCTGGTAGTCTGTCTTTTTACTAAGCTGAAACTTCCAATAAATTGAGTTTTGTAAATTACATTGGTGTGTTAATTAATAAATCACCGAAGTATGCTCTTATTCGTTATTACTTTACTTTTTGAACAAATCGAATGTCTCGTCGACTGTCAGAACATTTCAGGAGGGCTAGGTTAAAATTCACGGACTGTCAAAGACATAAATCTTCACTGCTGCCCTCTCGCGGCAATACATTTGTGGGTCCCTCCCAAAACAATGTTAATATTAAAAAGTGGAAACACCAATATTCGCCTTCGCAAACGAAAGAGTCGCCTCCAAGCAGCAATTTTGAGAACTAACCGAGTAGGGAAAACTTTGTAGCGCACATGCTAATTCGTTGAGTTTATTTAATATTTTTGTTTACAGATATTAGCTATCCATGCATCTTGGACATCTTATGCTAACGCAGCGTTGCCAGGTCGCCGGGAACAAATTACCGTATCGAAAGCGCAAAAATACCGTATTTACTATCAAATTTCCATACAACAAACAAATTAAAGTACTTCTATTTTAGTCGCGCACGGTAGAAATGCAGTATGAAGATATGGATAGTGCCTTGCGTGTGGTGCGGAATAATAGAATGGTTTTATTTAGTTTAATTTTTCAATGAATAATAATAGAGAAAAATTATGAAATTTTGACTTAAATAAAGGTTCGCATTGATACGTTTTTATTATATTTAAGAAACATACTAATTACCGTACATTTGCGTACGGTCAAGGGTTTGGATCGTATTCCGTAATTTGGAGGGAATTACCGTACGTATGGCAACACTGAGTTGACGCATTTATGGCAGAGTAGGAACCTATTAATTATCAACCGAATTCGCGCCAAATTCAAAAAACATAACAAAAATATGGTCTAATTAAAATACCTACAGGAAAGTGAACTAGTACGCCGCCCTCTCTTTTTTCTATGTACTAGGCCTAATTTTTACTATACTTTAAAAATGTAAGTATCTATGCACAACGACAACGTTGTACTCCCCAGTAGGAGTGGCACATTTAGGCAAAGCCCAGTAAGCGCTCGTCTACCTCAGAGTTTGAAAAATTAGTACATCTTTAGACTGTCAATATTACAATTTACTTTCGGCTTAGACCGCGTCATCAGTTGGGGATTACACTCAGCATAATCAGGAAAGGATCTTATCTGCTTATCTGCCTTTACAAGCATTTGCTCTATAAGTTTGAGGCATAGTTGTTTGTGGGCCCTGCCTGTCTAAACAGGGTCGTCTGCTTAGATTATTTAAACCTTGGGGCGGACAAGGATTTGATCTTAATGTATCTATCTTGTTTGTCATCACAAGGTAGGAGGTGGTATGGAATATTTTTGGAAATAAAATATTTTTAGCTCTATCTGGTAAACGGATCAACTGAATCCAATTTTTTTTTTATCGTGAACCACCTTTAAAATGATGTATCACGAGGTAGAGGGTGGTGTTTGAAATTTCAAGTAGGGGTAGCTGGAGGTGAGGGGGTGAAACCTAAATTCAATCTCTAGTGTTTGTTTTTAAAAACTGTTTTTTAAACGTTTAATGCTTTGGTATTTTTTAATAGTGTTTTATTTTATATTGAGAAGTTCAGTTAGTTCTTAAAGTCAATGGGGTATTTGCGGTCAAAAATGCATTAATTTAAGGTGCCACATGGAAAAAATTGCTTGACAACGCTTTGAACTTTCTCAAAACAAACTGTATGGCAGGTGTCTCTCAATTATTTTGCAACCGGGCCAAAAATCCTACCTACGCCACTGGTAAAGAATGAGATGCACACAAACAAAGTCATTCTATACTTAATTGTTTCAAATACACCTATTATTATTATAAGTTTACCAAGGAATCTACTCTCAAATAATTTGCAAGTTTTTGTACCTATAAGAAAACATAATTAATTATAATTTGGGTTAGTTTCTGAAAAAAAAGTATAAACTATCTATGAATATTTTGATCCAAGGATTTTTTTACGACTGTTAATGAAGTTCAATACTTGGCATACCTAGTTTCGTATACCTGCATATGCAGATTTCAGAGTGCACAGCAATTCAAATAATGGCACGGTTTTACAACCAATAAGTGAACATCCTTGTGACCTTTATGCTATAATGCGTGCGATCGGCATAGTTGTCGCGTAAAGATGGGGCGGTATCCAACGACGTATTTTTGGAAACAAACTTGGTGCAAACTTTAATTTTGAAAAATGATATCACGTAATATTTTAAGAATTCGAATTAAAACCGCACTCTTAGTTATAACAATCGTAACTTTCTTCGCCATTTACATTATTCAGGTACAAACCAAAACCCTTAACAAATAGTACCAGGGAGTGAAGCTTAAATATTTCAGAAGTATTGTATTGCAACCACCAACACCCGCGCTGATATTTCCAAATACCCAATAATCCTATGGTGGACACCGTTTATGTTAGAAACCAAAAAGATAATCAACTGTGAGGATCGGTTTCAATGTATCCTTACCAAAACCAGAAGTTACAAAAACAATTCAAATTTGGCGGTAAGTTCGTTGCTATGGAAACTATTTATTGTGAATTATTTGATTTTTTAGGCTTATTTATTTTACGGTAGTAATTTTGATTTCAATGATCTTCCGTTACCAAAGAATAGTATTCCATGGGCAATTTTTCACGAAGAGTCCCCAAAAAATTTGGCTTTTTTCTTATACAGTGATGGGCAAAAGTTGTTCAATATTACTTCTACATTTAGTCGTAACAGTGATTTTCCAATTCCCTTGCAGTTTTTAAGAGATTTGGATTTAATTACTGGTTATACCTTATAAATAATTAAATTTTACCAAATTTTAATATGTTATTTTGCAGATACGACGTATTACCTACCTGTATCACAAAAAAATAAGTTTTTAAATAAAATTGCACCTATCTTGTATATTCAATCAGACTGTGATACGCCTTCAGAAAGAGATGGTTTTGTGAGCGAACTTATGAAATACATCAATGTGGATTCATATGGTGTCTGCTTAAATAATAAGAAATTACCAGAAAAGTAAGGAATTTGCTTTTAATTCAATGGCCTTGCTAGACTGCCAAAATGTGGTGAAATAAAATAAATGCTACTGATGAGTTATAATATAAATGTGTCACGGTATATCCTAGCCATAGTTAAAACTAAATCCCCATTTTTATTAATCTGATGTATAGCTGAGTTTTAATAATTGTGAAATAATTGTAGGTATAACATGGAAACAATACTAGAAGACCTGTATGAAGACAATTTTATGAAATTTGTAGCCCAATACAAATTTACCATAGCAATAGAAAATTCCTTATGTCACGACTATATTACAGAAAAATTGTGGCGTCCTCTCATAGCAGGATCAATACCAATATATTTAGGCTCACCTAGTGCAAAAGTACAATATAATACAATTTATCATAAACTTAAATATGAACCGATCTGTTTTCAGGACTGGCTACCAAATAATAATTCAGCAATACTAATACAAGACTATAAAAGTATTGCCGATTTAGCAAACTATATTCATAAAATTAACACCAATGATAACTTATACCAAAAATATATGCAACATAAACGTGAAAAGAAAATTACAAACACATTATTAAAGTCTGCGCTTCAAAAAGGATTTTATGGTATTGAAAACAACAAGGAATTTCCAATTCCTGCTTTTGAATGTTTTGTTTGTCAATCCATATATGAGAAGTCGTATAAAAGTCGTAAAAAATCTGTGTACGATTGTGAAGAACCAACTTCAAGAGATAAAAATAAGGAAAACTGGTGGAAAACGCACTGGAAAGTAAGTCAATGCCAAGCGAAAACTTTGTACTACTATTTAGAAATCCTTAAACTTAGCAACTTTACCAAAGAAATGTTTACTGAGCAATATATGCAATACCTTAATCATAATGATTGTTGACTGTTAAATTTATTATAATTAGGTGGATTAATAATAATAAATCATGAGACTTTGACAAATAGTAGGGTGGCTACATAACAAATTTTACACAGAAGCTACACTTTTGAAAGAAATTTTGAATTTTGGTACACTTATAGGGGTCATCCTGAGCATCTATTATCGAAGGGCACCAACGCAAAATGGCTGCCGTTTTCAAAATGGCGACTTGTTTGTAATGCTTATATTGTATCAATTTCCTGGTAAAATACTCTCTCTCTCTCTCATCCAGCTTCTCCATTTATCCAGTATTGGATGTAAGCCTTCCCTTTAACTTTCCATAATTCTCGATTGAATGGAATTCTTCCCCATGTTTTCCCCGCAATCTTCTTAATATCATCATACCATCTCATTCTTGGTCTGCCTACACTCCTCCTTCCTGTCCACGGTCTCCACACCGTAATCTTTTTCGCCCACCTTTGATCGGGTTGTCTCATCAGATGGCCAGCCCATTGCCAAATTGAAATGGCAATGGGCTGGTAAAATACTATCTAAAACTAAAATATTTCTTAATACGAGTTGTTTACTTTGTAAATATCCATATTTCAATTCAAGAAATATTTCAAAACAGTTATTAGTTACAGTGTTCTTAAATAAAGGCACAAAAAATTACGACTTTTTTTTTCGATGCCTCGAACAAAAAAATTTATGCAGTTGCCGTTAAAAGAAACATGCATAAATGGTAAAACAATTGAATTTTTGCTTATATTAACGCGAAAAAATTGTTTGTGTAAATGGTGCAACAGTATAAAGTGCTCTATTCGAACAGATAGAAACGAACGTTACAAAAAAATGTTTAGAATTATCCAAAAAACTTATATGAAATTTCAAAACGATTGTCGATTGTTTTTGTTTTTTTATTAGGTCTTGGATTGGTTCAAAAATTGCAATTCATTTTAATTGACCATTTTGAAAATATTACCCAAGTTAAAAAAATTTTCATTTACAACTAAAGTACCTAACAGGAATTGCGTTTTAACTATTGGAATCTCGCTTATTTTATTTTATTCTAAATTCAACGGTGTATCACACTTTGCATTTTGTTTAAGTTTTCAGCATGTTATTGCAGAAAATAAAACTTCACAAGAGTGCAATGGAAAAAAACGTCATTTATTTTTTTTCAAATTTGTAGTAGGCCATGAATTGAACCTTATTATTAAATTAAAACAATACATACTTTTATTTTACTTTAACCTTTAGATACATCAAATGCATATGAAAATTTTAAGAAACTTTTGCAGATTAGGTTCTTTTCTCATTAATTAACATGAGTAAACGTCAAAATTAAAACAAAACTAAAAATTGCACACTAGATTTGTCCCCAAAAAGGTGTTTTTTGTGAGATATTCAATAGTTATCCATACATTATCGGTCAATATTTGGCAAAAAAACAGTGCTCTGAATTCCTCTTGAAGAGCTTTCAAATGAGCCGTCACACGGCATACTGTTTCATTTATAAAAAAATAAGGATGAAGTCACTGCGACATGTCACGTGACTCTTTAGCAACAGCAATATGCTTAAAATGTGGCTGGAATAAAACTGAAGTTTAAGTGTCGGAGCGTTTTCACAGAAAAATAATATTTCGGGAGATATTGAATTTGTTCCTTACTTTATCCACACACTGTATATACAGGGTGATTTTGGAAACCGGGCGGGCCACTATTGCCAACTTGTTTATTTTTTAAGATATAAAGTTGGTTAAATTATGAAAAAAGTGTAACTTTTTCTTCTGGTTACGATGGTGAAAACAAAAAAACAATTGCGTATCGCGTTTTTAAGTTATTTGTGAAAAGTACTTTTTTTTAAACGGCACGCCCTATATTTTTGAATTGCACATTTTATTCTCTTTAAAAAAGTGTAAGATCAAACTATGATTAAAGTAACAAATAACGCCATATTTTAACTTTTAATGGTTTAATAACATAATCGTAACAGTCGTTAAACAAAAGCTACTTGTTTTATGATATAGGACAAAATATTATTAAATTAATATGTAACAGAGTAATTATTATAGTAACTGTTCAAATTGGACACTTTCATTATCTAGACAGCAGTAAACTCTTGAACTACAGTATTCGAAAATTCGACGTAGCATTTCGTGGTCAATGTTTACAATGCATTTGTATTGGATTTGCCTAAATCTCTACATTGTTGTATCTATTTCAATAAATATTATCCTGTTGATATTCACAAAGAAAAAAATCTAGCGGTTCATGTCAGGTGAGCGTGGTGGCCAACGTACATGCCCATATGTTTCAAACCATTGGGTTCCCAACTAAATGTTTAAGTAGGTACCTACTATACCAGCGTTGAGTGCAGGTGCACCGTCTTGATGGTAGAATTACAACAAAGGAAAAATTAAGATCTACAACGGTATTGTGTTTTCAGTAAAATTATTCATCTTAAATGTTTAATAATATACATGCCCATATGTTCCGAACCATTGGGTTCCCATCTAAATGTTTAAGTAGGTACCTACTATACCAGCGTTGAGTGCGGGTGCACCGTCTTGATGGTAGAATTACAACGAAGGAAAAATTAAGATCTACAACGGTACCTATTGTGTTTTCAGTAAAATTATTCATCTTAAATGTTTAATAAAATTAGCACAACTTTTAAATAATGTAAAATAGAAACAATAAATTAAGCAAATTCTACCTTTTGTTTCACGGCTGTTGCGATGATGTTATTAAAGTATTAAAAGTTAAATCATGGCTGTCTAGATAATGTTTTTTTGGCAATTACTATAATAATTACTCTTATACATATTAATTTAATGATATTTTGACCTATACCACAAAACAAGTAGCTTTTGTTTCACGGCCGGCCGGCTGTTACGATTATGTTATTAAACCATTAAACGTTTAAATATGGCCTTATTTGTTAATTTAATCATAGTTTAACCTTTTAAAGAGAATAAAAAGTGCAATTCAAAAATATAAAAAAATACAGAGCGTACCGTTTAAAAAAAAAGTCATTTTAACAAATAACTCGAAAACGCAAAGCGCAATTGTTTTTTCGTTTTTACCATCGTAACCAGAAGAAAAAGTTGACTTTTTTTAATTTGACCAACTTTGTATCTTTAAAAATAAAAAAGTTGGCAATAGTGGCCTGGTTCCTAAAATCACCCAGTATAAGGCTAAAATAAAAAACCTGTTTTATTTCCGAGTAAATCCAAGCCCCGACCTGCAACCGCTCAACCCCTACAGCCCGACAGCCAATCACAGACCCAGCATTCACACCTTGTTACCCACCCGTCCCTTATAAACCCGGTCTCGCCAGTTGTGTTCCAGATCCCAAAGTGACCATAGCCCTGAAGATGTCCCGTGGAACCGAGGACGAAACGTCGGCAGTTCATGCACCGATGACGCGGCTCCAACCCGGAAGCCTACCTGTTATTAACAACGGCCGCGGAAGCCTGCAACTTAGATTAACCTGTTAAGTTAAGAATTGTTTTATTTACAATAAATTAATCAATTAGGTAGGTATGTGTTTGTATCTTCAGCACTTTACTGATGCACTATTTTATAAAATTAGTATTTCCTGCTTTACTGTAAGCAAAAAATCTGTTGTTTTAACATTTATGCACGTTTCTTTAAACGGTAATAGCATTAAAAAAAATTTCCGGGACATAAAAGTTGAGATTTTTTGTTTCTTTATTTAAGAACTATCTACCAACAATAAATTTTTTGAAATATATCTTGAATATAAAATACTATTATTTAAAAAATGACCAACTTTTATTAAGAAATATTTTAGTTTTCAACAGTATTTCGCCAAGAAATTGTTAAAATGTGATTTTTAGAAATAAGCTGCTATTTTGAAAATGGCGGTAATTTTGTAGGTGTTAGGATGTACCCCTATAACTGTACCATTATTTATAATTACTTTTGGAAGTGGAGCTTTTTTTGGTGTGGCCGCCCTACTAAAATTAAAAAATAACATTTACAGGACAAATATTATATTGATAATATATTTAAATTGAATAAAGCTATAAAAATCTCACTAGCATAACTGAGTTCCACAAATCCTGCAAATGTTTACATAACAAAAAAATTGTAAAATGAACTAAAATTTCTAAGAAGGATCTGTAACTCAAATTATGCCAATGAATGGAAAGGAATGACAACCAAATACCCAACTATTGTTGAGCAATAAAATAATATGGTGCTTCCAATTGCATACATTTTTTTCCATCACTTTAAGAATTACATTGTACATCGATATGCAGAAATAAATTAATACAGAAAAAATAGGTCACTACTCATTGGGGGTTACAATTTATCACAATTTTTAAATAATGACTTGGCATTACTAGATATTGTCAAATTCTAATACATAAATATGTTACAATTATAACAACCCTTGTTGTACTAAGGGCAAAGTACACTTGCGGTTCAATAAGAAAATCAGTCGAGGACATGTGCAATACATGCTACAGTTCTACTACTACTAAGTACACGCTGCTAGAAATTAGTAGTAGAATAGTTTGCTAATGCAGACATCTAACAACGGCCAAATACAAAAATAGTTTATTTTCTACTATAATCGTTTGGCGATTCTACAATATTTAATTCCCATTTGACTAATTACGTGATCGCTGAAATCTCATGGTGTTATTTTTTGATCGATGCATGATTATGTACATTAATCTCAATAAATTCTGCATCGCTGCTTATAAAAGTTATCAATAAACACATCAGGAATTATAACATTCCGATGTTAGAATTAAAAATTCTAAGTACTTTTAGGGCATTAAAAATCCAAGGCTGATTTTACAACTTAAACATTAAATTTACTAGAACAAAGCACCAACAGTGGACGTTGAGCTAATCTTCCTAACCTACATGGGTTATACTACAATGAAAGACCCAACACCTGAGCCGTTTGACATTTACAATTACCTAATTTTTAAAATATCACTTTAAAAAAAGTATTAAATAAAAATTGAGATTGCACAATGAGATTTTTGCCCCATTCCGAAAAAAAAAAAACAATCGTGTACTAACCTGACTAAAACGTTAATAAATTTTCATATAAAATAAAAAATTTCAGGTTACGCTCTGGTAAAAATCACCATCTCAAAAGCAAACACCCATATCAAATTGCACTAAAACAAATAAAGTCAATCACCTTTAGGCTTGCTTTTCTTAGCAAAACCAAATATCTTTCTCTTTCGCTTTTTAATTTCTTCGTCGACAAGCGATGAATCGGTAGAATAAACATCATCTTCAAGTGAGGTGGATGGTTTTTCTTTGATTGTCTGTTGTCTTATAGTTTTTAGCTTGACTTGACGATCTAGTGCAGTCTCTGACTGGGCAGGTTTAGGGTCCACAGCAATATTTTCGGAAGGCGGACAAACATCTTGGGAATATGATCTCACCATATTTCCAGATTTTATCGAACTCAGTATAATATTATTATTACTAACACTACGAAGAGAAGGCGGTTGGGAAGACATCCGTGCCTGTTTAAGCACTGTGGAAGATGTTGGCTCCTCATATGATCTATAACAACAGTAATATATTAATCATGGCTAGAGACCCTAGATGGCATTGACAGATGTCATATGTGTGATCTATGCTCGCTAATCACACACTCTTTGATTAGCGACATTGACTTGATGTTTCTATATCGCCTGCCGCATCACACAGTTTCCTACGAATTCTGCGTGCTAAGAAGGCGCTACTAACCAGTGGTCGGGTGGCATCAAAAATGAATATCATATTTCAGGTTAAGTTACTGATTGGAAAGACTGCCAGATTTTCAAAACGCTAATGTCAGAGATTCTTTTCTGTAGGCCGAAGGGAAAGGCATAAAATAAATTTATACTATACACAGTGTCTCATCAAGTCCGTAAAACGACTTATGGCGCTGAACTATGAAGAAAACTAAATTTAAAACCATTGCAAAATTTCTAATTCAAAGTTTTTATCTGAACATATGGTATATAGAAGTCATGTATCTAGGTAACTATATAAATAAACTATATAGAAATCTGTGACCTTATCAGTTTTCTAAAATTTTGCTGTTGCTATGGCACTAATTTCCAAACAGGCCTACGTTGATCCAGGAATTTGTATGGGGAGGGCTGAACTCCTCCATGTCGGGTCGTCCAGGGACACTTTTCTGGAAATAACAACCGCAAAAGCGGCGGACACTACAAAACTTTTTTGCCGTATTTGAGCCAAAGTATGTTCGTCGTTTTGTAAGGCGACTTGTAAGGCTTGGCCAGCAAAAGATTACACTGCTAACTCGTTAGTCGTAAGCGGCTCGCATATAACCAACACACCACACTCTAGTGTGCAAGATGTCATGAAATACAAAGTTAAAACTCTATATCGCCTATTAATCCACTAGTCTACCAGCTACACGACAGGCACCAAGGTGTACGCACCCGTCTTAACTTCGACATTTTTGACCTTGTAGATGAAAATTTTTAAGCAAGAAAAGTTCTATCTGATGGTATTTTCACTGGGTCTTTCCAAAAAACACACATTCCACCACAGTTTGTCAAAAATAGTGAATTCAAGGGCTTTTTCTGAAGAGGATTGGTTTTGGGCGCCTAAAAATTAGATGTTCCAGTTTCGTATTGTAACAGTTCGTTAGAGAATTTAATTGGCTATTTATTTAAAAAAAAAGGTGGTAGATCTCGATAGCTGAATTTGCAGCCTAAAGGGATGAATGCTAAATGTGACCTCATGGTTAAAAAAAGTTTTTTTTTGGTCGGAGGTGGTTCCTATAAGGCCAAACGTTATGTTCGGTCCTTTCATGGGTTGAACCTGTAGATTGCGCTCCCTCCCCTACCCCAATTTGGGACATGATGGTCGTGGTATAAAAAAGAAAAAAGTTTGGTGTCCTGTAGTGGCGGTATGAAAAAGGTAACAAATGAAACTCGTACAAGATTGTAAAGCGTAAATCGAGTTCTCCCGATCCCCACAATTGGATTTTTCAGATCGATCAAAAATAAATCGTTTCACCGTTCCAGCCCCTAATTTCAAAATTTTGATTTCGTATGGATTATAATGTTTAATTTCTTTTTATACAACTTTACGTTTCATTACTAGCAGTCTGGTCTTGCTCGAACTACCCTAACTAAAATAACCTGATGCCACGGCAATTTATTACTTGAAGTCGACTTGAAATTTAAAAATCACATAAAGTGGAAAAACCAACACATTTCAAAAAATATTTTTTTAGTTTTAAAAATAGACATGGTTCCGAATAGGAGACATACAACTGTATAAAGTGAGCGAATAAAATGTGAGTAAGCGACATAGACAGAGAAGAACCGCATTAATATAATAGCGATTTAGTGATCTAAATCATGTATTTTACATCAGACTCATTACAATACTTACGTTTCACCACCAACAAGAAAATGAACACCACCACGTCCTGGAGTTGGGCGTACTTCCACAGCCCCATCTTCATCATTTTTGCTAGCTTCACTTCCCGATGAATCAGCTTCCCTCCAAGCAAGTGGCCCACCAGCATCCATGTATCCTGCAGATAGAGTATCATCTTACACCTTATTAGTTCACCCAAGCAAGCAAATAAAGAAAATTTCCGTTATTAACACATTATATTATGTACATAAGGGTAGTGCGATTTTCGTTTGCTATACAATGTATTTAGTAAAAAAACATGGCTGCTAACCAGCTGAAGTCTGCATGCATTGCAAACAGATCCTAATTTCATTATTTACTATTCTACTGCATGCACTATAGACATTTGTAACTAAACCTTGCTTACATACTTGTCCTTATTTATCATTCTATAATAATTTAATGAACGGGTAATTTTCAACATACATTTATGGACACAAAACAATCAAGGAAGCTATTCTGTGATGCTAGGGTTCAATTAAAAGTTATTAGATCAACTAATATCTACAGAGTTAATAGAAGCTGATTAATATTTTATTGCAGCTATTAGCCTTAATAGAACTGCTATTTGAACAGTCATAAAAAGTATGTGCTTACCTTCTAAATACGCAACACCATATAAAGTGGCAAATAAACCAAATTATGCAAACAGAATAAACGGAATCTACATTTAGATAATTTAGTAAATGAAAGGGTTTAGAAAATGAAGTGTTACATAACATCCAAAACCAAAAAGTAGAAATCGCTTCTACTAAACATGACAGAAAAAAAAAATACACATAAACTCTTCATTTTGCAAGATTTTATGTATATAATAAAGTTGTACATATTATAACTATATGATATGTGTGCAATATCTTCAAAGATGCAAGCAATTGCGCCCCTATAAATTTAAACTTATATTACATAAAATTAAAAGCGATAAATAAATACATTACTAAATAAATAATGTTAAGTAAATCGTGTAAGTAATGTAATATATGTACGTTTTGAAGGGTTGTACATAATTTTAGGAAACATGTTAATTAATCAAAAGAATAGTTAATAATATAAGTACTTTTAAATTGTCTACACTATTAATGAAAATTGAAACTAAGTAGTGTTGTACAATTCAGAGGAAAAACAAACTTATACGAAATGCAAGATACAAAAAGAGGGATATCTACTACATAATGTTTTTATTACCACAATTCATACTTTACTTACTTTTGTAATTTGATATTTGCTTGTAGTAAAAACAAGTAGAAATTTTTATCCTAATAATGTACTTATTATCAACATGATCAATAACTTAAATCCAAAATATAAGGCGGCATTTAAGCAACAGAAAAACAAAAATTAAAATAACTAAGATTTATAAAATATTTATTTATAAGTTCGAGCTTTACTTCGTTGAAGTTCATTTTAATTTATTTGCTATAAATTATAAAATATTAGTTTTAAAACAAAACATTTTGCAACAATAAAAAAAAACAAAGATTTAATTTAACATCCAATTTTCAAAATGAGATGTAATTATCACAAAAACGTTTTCCACATAAGATATAATACAATGTAGCTTCTTTGCATTTCAAATAAAACAAAAATATTTCCAAATACACAAGGTTTCTCAAATAACATTACTAGGCCAACGTTATCACCTTTGTTTTTGAAAATAACCTAATAAAACAATATACAGGACGAGTCAACAAGACCACGGCGTCGGTATCTCCTAACTATTTAAAATAAAAAAATATTTTTCAAATATACAGCTAGTTCCATATAAGAGTGACATACCAAACTGTTTTTTTTTTCAAATAGAACACCCTCTATATTTTTGCAATTCTTATTTGCCTTTTAATTACATACTTTTACAGCGTGTGGATAATCTGGAACAAATTCAATCTCTCCCGAAATATTATAGTTCAGTAAACACGCTCGGACACTTAAACTTCAGTTTTATCCCAGCCACATTTTAAGCATATTGCTGTTGCTAAAGGGTCACGTGACACAGTGACTTGATCCTTATTGTTTTTTAATGGGACAGTATGTTGAGTCAGAAAGCCCTTTTCAAGAGGAATTCAGAGCACTATTTTTTGTTGGATAACTATTGCATATCTCACAAAAAACACCTTTTTTGGGACAAATCTAGTCTGCGATTTTTAGTTTTGTTTTAATTTTGACGTTTACTCATATTAATTAACGAATAAACCTGCGTATTCATATTTGAATGAATATTCGGGTTTCAAAACGTGAAATGTAAGCAAACAGAAGATGTACAAACGCGACGCATTTTTTCTTACATTCAACAGGGAAAGCATACAAATCCGCCTCCCTATTTTTTCCGTAAAGATCGGGAGTGTACAATTCTGCAGCGCCAAAATATCACCATCCAGGCAGTTCGGCGTTTAACATTTTCCCTGGAACGAAAGGGTTAAAAACAAACATAAGTTTAGTACGCCACTCTTATACGAAACCCTCGCATATTTGAAAATAATTTTAAAATGTGGTCCTCTTGGTCCCCTACAACTTTTATTTCAAGAGATTTTCTGTATTTTAAATAGTAAATAAGACTATCAAGCACCACGGCCTTGTTGATTCACCCTGTATATTCTTAAAAAGGAGGAAAATGGGCTTAAAATGGTTACGTCAAAAATAAATTTTTTTTACATAGAATCATAATGTTATTCAACTTTTTGTTCTCAAATAATATTGCAACCATGACATACAATCCTGAAATTTTTGATTTGAAGTGCTGCATTTTAAAGTTTTAATGGTAATGTTTACTGACTGATGAAAAAAACCAAGGCAAGATTGGAATTTTTAAAACGAGTTAATCAGGATCAGTTACTCATTTCAATCATAATCCCTTCGTCATCTATGAATGGACATTTCTGAGTTCTTGGTTTGCTTGTTTTAGAATCTTGATTTAAATCAGGTGATTAGATTGAAATCAAGCATACCCTGGTTTAATTGGGTTATTTTCAAAAAAGAAAGAGGTATTTGGTCTGGAAATAATGTCTGGGACACCCTGTATGTAGTAAATGAATGATTCTTTAAAAAACGATTTTAAAATCATTCTTTTAACTTAAGATTTGTAAACATTAATTTTTGTATTTTTAATGTGTTTTGAGATTCCAGCAGTGCATGTGAAATTTAAATCATAGTTTATTGAAATGTAAATAACAAAACACAAAGTTTAAAGTTCAATTTTGCAAGAGTTTATCACATATACAAAATAATGCTTAAATCTTCAAAATAGAGTTTTCAAAGCCATTACCCAATATTTCATTGTTATTAATAATAATAACTTTTAAATAATAATATTTACAAATTAGTATGGAGAAATTTATTATGGCCCCCGCTTCATATTCACCATTGACATAATTTCAATTCCAATTAAAATTTTATATTTTAATTATTTAATTTTTAAGTGAGTACAATAAAACTGTCTTTTTTAAAGAAAATAATTCAGAATTACAACTGCATTCTTTATCAATTTTGTTAAAAAATAAAATTTAATGAATTGTGCTAATAAACTACTATTAAACTAGCCAATATATGGCACATACGAAAAACAACACTAAAGAAAAATCCTACACCAAAAATCTACAAAACCAGTCCTATAATGGTAACTTATAATCTTCCATAGATGCAGGATAAGGTTGGGGCTGAATCACTCAGAAAAATCGCGCAAATCGTCATCAAAGGAGTTGTTCTTACCTGTAGTGCCGGTATAAATGGAACTCGTTTCGTCATCCAATTCGTCCTGGCTACTCATTCGACCTATTTCAAGTAATTACAATTAAAGTTACACCGGATAGTTTGTATTAGATAGCTCACCTCTTAATCCAAAAGTGGAACGACCATTGACATTTGCATTTCTATACAAAGTATTTTCCAATTGTTGCAATCCATTGTTATTTATAATATTAAAACCACAAAGCATCTCAATTTGCTTCCAGCGATGAACACGTTCTTGTAATTCTTGTGTTACTTCATTTAAGGATGTTCTTGCTTCTACTATGCTACGATCCACATCATCAATAGATTTTCCATGTGTGGACACGAAGGCACCGACTAGACTTGAGCGTTTTTTCCGAAGTTTTTCACACTGAAAATCATAAATGTTAGCGGTACAACATGAAGACCCTTTTTGTAACTTACGGCTTCTCTGGCTTGTTGTAACTGTTTCTCTGCAGACAGCTTTTTTTTAATGTAACCCTTTTTTTCGATTTCATGTGTCAACTGCAACCACTGCTGCAAACCCATTGGTGGTGACCAACAACGATCTTTCAGTTCACCTTCCGCAATTTGAAGTTCATGTCGTAACATCTACATAATTAGTAAACAAATTTTATCTTTTTCACCGTATGTAGCATATGTATACAGTGTGTACCAAATTCCAATTTCAACATTGGAATTTCAAAAATGGTAAGAGATACAAAGTCAGTTAAATGGGCAAAGTGTGGCATAAATTTATGTAGTATAAAGACATTTTCTCAGATTAAAGTAACTCTTTTAGTTTTTAAGATATTTTGGAAAAACCAAAATTTTTTAAATTTTCTTTTTCCTCAACAACTTCTCGTCGAGCTCTATCCAAATGCGTAAACCCCATCTCGCTATCCAGACTGGTTTCAGAGTTACAACATGTCAAAGAAAAAAGTATGGCGCCACCTAGCGAAGTAATTCCGAATTTTTGCGTATCTATTCGCTACACGCCGCTACATTTTAACAAGCTCTTTCAATTTAGAGAAACCCCTGTTTGGCCATCTTGTCTTCTTCCCGAAATATATGCTCTCAAATACCCTAAATTTTCATAAAAATTGAACAAAAATTTGCATGCTTTCTCAATTGACCGTTAATAACAGAAAAACGAAAAGCGAGATATTTTGATGCGGTTTATGCAGTACTTTTTTGTATATGGTCGAGAATCGATCTGTGTGGTTTTTTATGTCGATATCAATGCTTTCTGTGGAAAAGCGTTTCTACATTTTTGACCCTACAGATAACTTTTTTAAACTTTGTTTTTATTACGAAAATTGTTAAGTTCGAAGTTCTATTACATAATAGTTTCGCCAAGGCCATCCGTGGCATGAGAATACCCACAGTTATGCACCAAACATGTTAATTTTATGCACCTGTTTTTGGCGTCAATTTGTGGCGCTAAATAGCTTTTTTGGGCTGATTTAAATTATAATAGACCGTTAGACCCTTCGATTTGCTTTCTAACAAAAAAAAGTTGACCGCGATATCTCAATTTGTAGCCGAGCTATGACTGCCTAAAGGTCCGATTTTGCGACCTTCATTTAAACCAGTGCCGTTCGTGAACTGCTTGGTCGATCGAGTTCCGCTTGCTATATGTTATAGCCAGAGGTGGAGCGTAAATCCTCCCATAATAAATATTAGTTTCGTAAATAAATCTAAATTTCCGACTTTTACAAAAATTTTTTCACAGTCTTATTAGTCAAAGGTGCCCCAAATCGTTTATGACCTGTACTTCTCTTAAAAGGCGTCATATCCGGTCTTTTTGCGCGGGTTCCGTTGCCCTAACCAAATTGAGAACCCAGCTATTGAAAAAAAAATTTTTGACGCCCTCTGTCGGCCTTATTTTTCATTCGACAAACTAAAATCACATACTTAAAGCACAAAACAAGGACTACAAATCCCCTCACTTCAATTTTCCATATCAAAAAAATTTTCCCCCACCACCACCCCACTCTCTTGTCAATACGATTTTGTTCCCGTGTGGTGCAAACAAAGTTTGTAATCTTTTAAATTTTACAGTTCTACTCCTAGCTACGTTGGAAGTAGTACCCATACTATAAAAAATTTACCTATTAATTCCACAAAAACATCCCGATCAGGAGCATTTACAGACAAAAACCATATTACATCGTATCTCTTACGGTTTTCGAGATCTCAATGTTGAACTTGGGACACACAGTATACACAGTGAGTAAAAAGCAGCTGCTCGTAAATATTGATTATGAAAAAATAGCCTTAACAAATGTTGTTCGTCAAATTTAAGCTTTGTCAGTATTCAATTCTTTATACCTCTAGTTATTTAGTTGCTCTAGCAAGCACCTTTTATTTTTTAAATGACACCCTGAATTTTTTTGTCACGTTTTCGGATTTAGCAGTTGTTTCTCTTTTCGGTACAATATTTTATTAACAGGTTTACATAACAAAATGTTGTTCAGTTGAAATTCAAAAATATCCTAGTTGCCATAACAACCATATAAGAACACATATAAAAAGTTGAATATCAATAATCTAACAAACAACTTTCATTAAGGTTACTTTTTCATAAAATCAATATTTACATAATTACATTATGCTTTACTTATTACTCACCCTGTATATTGAAACGTAATGTTACCTCTATTTCTGCTTTAAGTTGTGATACTTCAAGGTCAGAATATGAATTGTTTAGGCTGGTAGAATCAGCACCAGCTGCTTCCTGTAATTTTTTCTCTAAATTTTGCTTTTCTGACACCACGTTTTCTCGTGCTTGAACTGCTCGTTCCAGCTCTTTCTGAAGGTTTTCCAACGCACTTTCAGCAGTCTGCAAGCCTTCCATGTCTTTGTTCATGCGATTTAAATGGTTTTTGAATTTTTTGTTCTGCTGAACTGCATACCACATCCCAATGCCGCCGCCAATGATTAAAACTATCAAAGTTAAGTCCTTCCAATGCGGTTGATGATCTGTTAAAATAAGTAAAATGACTTCACTCATCATTATGAAATTTTGCAAATGACCTCCAACCTTCCTCGCTTGCTTCCATGTGTGTTACATGCATATGTTTAGGTAATAATTATATTATTAAATATAATTGGATACCTTACACAATTTGAGCAAATTTAGAACTCACTTTTGTGATTAATTAATTGTATTATATTTAAACAAACATATACAGAATTTACTTTACTCAAACAACAATTTTATATACTTGATGAAAATATGTTCATGTACACGATCACTGTTCAATGAAAAACTAAATATTACGGTAAAGTGTTATTAGAAAACAATTTGAAAGTTTGACATAACCATGATTTGCAATTTATTCAAGCAAATAGTGGCACACAACAAGTAATTATGATAATAATCAGTTACATAAATAAAAGTTGAGTAAATTGTCCAAGTGTCATCAGTACCTTTTGGTGGTCCGAAGAGCACAACATCCATTGCCTTCAGGGCTATTTTTTGTTTATGAATTGGATCTTTGATGCCAAGGCTATTTAACAACTGCATATTGTTAACTGCTAATCTATAAATAAATGTTGTACAACCTGTTGTAAAAAAAATAAAAACAGCTCACCTGGGAAGCATGGCTCCATTAATATTGTAGTTGATAAAAGTATTTACATACTGTGGTAATTCTACGCAAACTGCAAGCCATTCTGAAGTTTGCTGTGCAGTCCAATTATGTACTTCTGACCGTAACCAGGCTTCCCACAGTTCTTTAACAGATACATGCATATCATCATTTTTATGAAATGCTTTTTGCCTTCTTTCATACCCCGAGTCATATTGAAGTTCTTCTCGAAGAAACTATAATTTAATATGAAACCATCTCAGTAACTACACAATTCAACACAACTGTACTTTATTTGATAAACATTTATGGTGACTAATGAAAACATTAAAAAAAATGTGTAGAGGGTGTCCTAAAAGTAACTAGCCAATAAATTTCAAAATCACAACATTTTGTTGTAAGTTTTTGCACCGTCGCAACGAACACCCTGTATAACCAAATTCAACTTTAATCAATCTGGGAATAGTATATGCTGTTGACTAACACTTAGCCAAAAAAATTTGTTTAATCCGTGGAAAAGCGGGTTTTGTAAGTTTTTATCAGTGACGTCTGCAAATGTCAATTTTTTGAAAAAGTAATAACTTGGCAACGGATTTTCAAAAACAAAAGATATTCATAGAGGCAATTAAATGGCCAATAAGAATATGCAAAAACATACAGGGTGATCAATTAAAAAAACAAGTTTGGTATGCCCCTCTAATGTGGAACCCCCTGTATAAACAAAAATAATTTTAGAATGTGCAAAAAATGTCAAGTAGTCCATGTGTACAATATCTTTTTGATAACTTAATTAACAAAGGAGTTATCAAAGAATTTCACATCGTTGGGACACCCTGAACTATATTATGCTCTGTGCTACTAGTTAAAAGTTACTACTGATATTTGGTGATTCACCAGCCGACTGTCAGCAGAATGTAGTGAGTGAGGCATATTAACGAGTCAAAACACATCAAAAGCATAGTCGAGATGCCAACTCAGCCACTTCTTGGCCCACATTGTCAAACGCAATGATATTTTGATATAAATATGAGTATGCGACACAAAAATGTCTGTATTGATTCAACCGATTCAAAAATAGTGCAGGTGTACTCAAAAATATCAAAATATACAGGGTGTTCCTTTTGAAATTCAAAAGTTGGGGTCATTTCCGGTGAAATCGGAAGTAAAACAAAATGTGCCAAATATGTCAAAATGTGACTTTTTGGGTACATATTACGTATGCTAATTTTCGTTGCCTTACTCAAAAACTCTAGAAAATAGTCTAACGATTCCATCAACACCCTACAGGATGATGAACAAAATTTTGAATCAAAGTTGGCCATAGAAAACAAAACTTATGTCGGAACCTAATTTCCGCACCCACGCTTTGTCTCCTCTTCCTCTATTATTACCACTAATAAAGTATTGGAATTAATTTTTAATACATAGACTATTTCACTTTTCACACATAAGTTAGCTATTTACTGAACATTAAATGTTGTACCAATTCATTGCTATGTAAAATCATTGTTTATTCATAGTAACGGTTCAAGTGCTCAATAATCCCACAATAAGGTGTCAAAAATAGCAACCCATGAATGTCTTTCCACGGTTCCAGTAACCAATCATTCTTAGTTATACTAAAAATAAAGTAGCTGGTTTCCTTTAGAAATTGTTGTTATAGAAACCAGAGAGCGATCTTAATGGCATAATTTTAAAGGCACACTTCTGCTGCGTATTATGCTACATAATTATGCCGCATAAAATGCTGGCATATTGTCTACAGAAACCACACCTTTATGCAAATTGACAATACAGTGTTGCAAATTATAAATTTCAATCATCAAACTTTCAAGATTTAAGGCTTTTCGTGTAAAAATAATCAGAAGCTAGAAAAAGATGTAAAAATAATTTTCAATAGACGGACTGCTAAAACTGCAATGCACGATAAAAAGAATTCTTTGCTTAACCACACAAACAAAACATTACGCATCGCCACAGGTCCTAAACTGGTAACAATTTTGCACATTACAATTGTACTTCAAGCAAGAGATAAGATATAGTACACGTTTGTACAGGTAGGTAATTTAAATATGACCTGATCATAAAATTGTATTAGTCATCGATTATTTGGTGAAATAATAACCAGTGTCTTGATTAGTAAAAAAATGAGTATAGGTAATATTGTGGCCCAGTTATTTTTAGGTTATTTTACAATTAGATTTTGGATCAAATCAATGAAATTTGGGTGCTAATAATAACATGTTTAAAGTTAATGCAATACGCACATCATCAGTTTCAGTGAGATCTACATTTCCATTTCGATCATCATCTAATTGGTCATGCAAAGCTTTGATTGCTTCAAGACCCAATTTATCTTGCGAGCTCATTGCGAAACATGAAACATCATCACTACTACAGCTTTCATGTAAACCTGCAATAAAATAAAATAAATAGACCTACTATATCATAAAGACATCAACGTTCTAACCTTCATCTTTTACAGCTTGCGAGATCGATTCACTAAGTACGGAATAAGTACTTTTTAGGTTTTCCTTGGCGTTTCGGTTAATATTAATGTCAGGACGAGGGTTTTCAGATTTTTCCGGTTCCAGACTGTCTCCATTGCACCAATAGCAAGCAAAAATTAACCAAAATGCGAATTTTCTAAAATACATGCTAATTCACATCAGTTAACCTCAATGCAAATACGAGTTAGTTTTTTAAAAGCGGGTTAATATTTGGAGCACTTTTATGGCCATAATAATGGTATTTTATTTAATTTTTCATTTGACATTTCACAGCCACACATCTACAGTTGTTGCACCAAGGTTGTCGTCGTGTTCTTGTGGTTAATTTATCGTAGCACTTGAACTTGAAATTCAAAACTGTTGGAGTTGGTGGCCGGATTGGTTAGTGACTTTCTGAGGTTTAAAATGGTTTAATTCAGTGATTTTGTATCACTGGTTTAATTATGGTTTAGACTTGAACGCAAGGCACTGACAATGTTGGTACTACTGATCCTGCCTACGTGATGACTTTTTCGTTTTAAATAGTATTATAAATTAATTAAAAGTACAAAGTTCTAACACTTAAAAAGTACTGTCATATTTTCCCATGTTAGTTGGAAAAGATAATATTCTTAATGAAAAATCAGAGATGTTAGTTTTACACAGAGAATAGATGTTCAATTTCAAATGTTTTGGCGCCAATAAAAAATAATCGGGAAAATAACAAGTGAATTAATTAGCGCTTAATTACTAGCACAAACAGTGCACTTAATATGATGTCATTTTAAACAAATAGTATTATTTTGAGAATTGTTACTGACATCAGATAATCACTTAATTAGTTAAAATTACTAATGAGGAACTTCAATTTTAAAATTACTTTAGTTGAAAAAAATGTTTAGTTATGTATACAGGGTGTCCATGAGATTACAGAATATAGGGAAAAGAGACATTACTACTGTTCGGCAATAACCGTGACGAAAGTTTTCACATGTGCTATAAAATTTTTTTTAAATCGTGTGGTTAGTTGTTAAAATTAATAATAAATAGTAAATGTCACCTACCTGCTTTTTGCGAAAATTAGCATTAGGACTGTCAAATTATTTTATAATTCTAAATTTACATTAATTTAGAATATCAAATTTATTGCAGCACATTTCTAACAATCTCGTCTTTATTTTTTATATATTTTATCACTGTCTAGAACATGGCGTTAGCGGCGAATTCCCGTACACATACGCCACCGCGGTCACTTTAAAGAAAATACGTGCCAAGAACACTCTTGTAGGAACGTGCTTATACGTTTTTGTATCGATCAAATATTTTTAGTTTTAGCCCAAAATTTGGGCGCCCGGGACTTAGCCGCTACAGCACCTCCTAGGCTGCAGCTTGAGAAATAAAAAAACTTGAAAATCAAATTTTCATCTAATGATGGGATTTTGTAGCACAGAAAATTAAAAGTGCTTATAAGTTACATATATAAATATTTTTATTTATTACTACCAACAGATTTTTGAGGCAATACATTTAACTGATGGAATAAAAATAAAGTTAATGAAAATATTTTTGTAGAGATAAATTGCGCGAGAGAAACCAACTCAACTCGTTTAAAAGTTTATAATGCATTAAGAATAGTTGACCTTAACACAATTACTTAATAGCTGGCTTGGACCAAGCCATTGACAAATAAGGAAACAACCTCTATCCAGTTTTATTTCTGCAACTGCATTGTACAAAATATAAAAATAAAAATGCATGTATAAATCAATTAGCGTTTTTGATTATGCGTTACACTTGGCTTCACTGTCTGTATTTTTCTCAACAAAATCTGAAATAAAAAAATATTTTTACACTATTCCCTACTTATGCTGATGGCAACATAATTAACTTACTAAATTGTCATGATCAATCTGTTGTTGTTGTTTCTTTCTGTTTACAGCAGCACTCGAAACTTTAATATTCCTTGGAGCTGGACTGAATCGATTGGTTCTGCGATTGTGCGACAAGATTCTATTCATAAGTATTGAATTTGTGCGTTCAATATCCCAAATTTTTTGTTCTGAAAAAGTTTTATTGTGTCGTTTCATTCCGGAATTGTCAACAGATTTTTCTAAAGCATCCAAAATTAGTTTCATGTCTGGATCACTATCTTGGTCTTCTTCATAGTGGGTTTCTTCATCACTTTCACCTGCATTTGCAAGTGAATATGATCCTGTTGAAGTAGTTGATCCATTCTCGCTCAGCAATGCATGCATATTTTTCTGTATTTTGTTAACATGTGACCTTGATTTTGTTGACGTTGCTTGATTGTCTGTTTTTTCTCCATCTTCAAGAGATGTAAGAATTTGTTCGGCAGAATCGCTTGCTTGAGACATTTTATTCGACTAGTACTAATAAGTTATTTTACACTTGTAGAGGTGAAATAAAAATGGGCAAATAATTTTTTGCGTTTCTGTTTTTGTTATGACACATATTAGTTATTTATTTACATGTTACTATAGCAACACACAATTTTTGTAATTCCTTTTGTTATTGACCTAATATTTTTCAATTAATAGCAGGAAGTAGGTACAATCAATACAGTAAAATTGCTCCAGGATAAAGAAAAAGTACGATACAATACGTATTTTAATAGGATAACATAGAAATTAACATCTACGTTAAAAAAATAGCAAATATTGCAGGCTCTACTGTTTTCCAAAATGGTCAAAATGTTTTTCAAAAATTATGTACAACTGAGGCTACATAATGTTTTTCTGTTTTACAAATTTAGTAAAAATGAACAAAGAGCTTTTTAGGGGTAAACTCCATATACCTAAGCTCTTACAAAGGTCGATTATGTTGACCTGACATGCCAGAAGTTAAAAACAAAATGACTACTTTATACAATTAAAGTTATTTTCTGTACATAATCTATCCTATAAAAATGGACAGTTTATGGTATTTAATGTCTAGATTTATAAAAGAAAGCAGCTGCCGCATATAATGTGCAAACTTATGGAACGCTCTTTGTCTTTTCAGTAGCAGCGATTTTTGGAAAAATAGAATTATAAAATGGCACGATTTGTAATTATCCGAGATATTTTTAAATATTTTAGGTTTTTTAATTTATCAGAACTATCTTCAATAGTCATAAATATATGTCTACAAGATATTTTTAATTTGGTTGCTTAAAATGTACCAAAAATATTTTAAATTCATTTAAAATACGTCCATCATATTTTTAATTAGTGTATATGTGTTAAACATGGTACTTGAATTTAAAATATCTTTAAGATATTGCCTTTTATTTAAAAATATCTTTCAGCTATTTGTAAATAAATAACTTATTAATATTTTAGATATTTTTTGTTATTTAATATTTTTATTATAAAAAAATATCTCTTTGTACACAAATAAATAAAAAGTATTTTTGGAATTTTTTTATTATTAATAAAACAATTTCTTCTTCTTCTGCGCTTCATGGATTAGGCTGCAACTCCCATTGCTTTTGTGGCCGTCCACGATACAATAAAAAATATCTGATAAATTTGAAATAATAATTTAGATAAATTTTTAATTATTCTGAACTATCTTCAATATTTATAAGCATTTGAAAATAGCTCTGCAATATTTCTAATTATGTAGAAACATCTTTCGAGATACTTTTGAATAGATGAATAAAAAATATTTATTTTTAAATAATTAAAAATATCGTATATTTTTAATTATTTAGAACTATCTTCCGATATTCATAAATATTTGATAATATCTCTGATATTTTTGATTGTTTAAAAATATATGAAATAATTCAGTTTTCCTTTAAAAATTAATAATATTTAAAGCTTCTTCTGGTTCATGGAAGTAATTTCTTGTACTGTTTTGCATTAAAACAGATTATAGTAATAGAATGATGTGTGTACATAAATTGACAATATTAAAGCTGAGGAAGTAATTTAATTTTTAGAGGAAATTTCATAGATTTATTGAAATAACTCCATTCCATTTGGTTTTTCCACAACATTCTAATATTGCTGCAACACCCTCTGAGAATTTTTGATATTTAGAAACTAATAACTGTCATAAACAGAAGACAATAAAAAGTGAGCAAAACAGTCGCTGGTAGTTTCCCATACTTTTCACGTTTTAAATATTCTCGCGCCAATGTGATTAAAATTTACAACTAGTTATCTACACGTGGTACAAGCCGCTCGCTCTAAACCCAAGGCACGGCATGGCTACTCACGTAAAGGCGCTAGCTAGATAGTGCGCTCACGACTTCGGGTCAAAAATGGTCATAACAACTTTATTTGAAGAGCTATCAAAAATATGCAAAGAATGAAAAATATATTTTTTTACTAGAGCTAATCGATTTATTTTAAATTTTTTAAATTGTTTAAAATTATTTTTTTATCTCAATAAACTACTTCAAATGGTCTATTGAACTGTTTAAAGTTAACAACGATTGGTGTTTGCGTTTTTGAATAATTAACCAATTTCAAATTTTTCAAAAATGCTGGAGGACGTCAGAGTGAAATTCGGGAGATTAGTAAAAAAGAAAATTGTAGTGCATTGCAAGCTCTATCGGCTCATAAATCTGGAAAAAGGGTGTGAAATGTCCAAAATTTTGAAAAGCCAGGTATTTTAACAATTTCATATTTGCAAAAATATGTTTACACCATATAATATTTTGGTTTTTGCGTTATTGGGCATCAAAAATAATTTGATTTGCCTTTAGTTCACTATAACTCTATGTTTTCAAAATTCAAAAAAGTGTTAACAAAATAATCTATACCAAAAAAACTTTTAATTAAATGAAAATATCTGACATATTATTCAATAATGTAAATTTATATTTTTGTTTCGGATAAAATTAATGCACCTAAAAAGTTAGATGCTGCATACAAACTGGTTGTAATAAAATATTCCATACGAATATTTCCAATCCGTTCTTGGAAAGTACTTACGGCAGATAAAATAAAAACCAAAATTGATTTTAGCATAGGGTTGTTTATTCAATTGGCAACGTAGTTATATTAGGAAGGCATTTTAGTACATTATAATGGTTATAGTTAATCATAATACTACCAATTTACTTTTTAGTGACAAAATATAAAAATATTTTAAATTTTTTCATATTAAACTACTGAAAATACTGATGAAATCCGAACATGTGTCTTGAGCTTCCATTTTTATTTACAAATTTATAAAATTTAAACTATAACCATTGTCACAAGGAAAATGAAATACAAGTCACAATAAAACAGTAGACAACACAATACTGTTATGTGACGAAGTGGCAATGTAGGAATAGTAACATAAAACAAGAGTAGGTTTAAACATATTAAATAATATTAATACAATAAACCAACTAGTACGAATTAATACTAATGCAATTGCCAACAGTAATAGGCACATAAAGCTAAATTTTCAAAAATTCCTACTCTTAACTGACTAAAAAATCAAAAATGTATACATTTTTTTAATAGTTATTTATGTACCAAGTCAGTAAAGTGACTCTTTATCGAACGAGTCTGAGATTATGAGCCGAGCGAGCGAGGCGAGTTCGATAAAGACACTTTACTGACGTGGTGCATACAAACTTTTATCGCCAACCGTAAAAATGTCTTCTTTCATTATTTTCTATAAATAATTCGCGAAAAAACTTTTACTGTTAGAGCCGTGAAACTGACTAACGATTTCTGATTAATGTCAAACCGTTGTTTTGGCATGTTGATAAATATTAGCAGCAGATAAAGTGTTTGATTTTACAGTAAGATAAAGTGTTTGTTTACTTCCGAAAATCGCTATGGTAATGCATGGCTTTATTGACGGTTGGCGATAATAGTTATTTAAGTAACAAGGAATGTAAAGACGTAATAACATTCGAGGTAGGTATATACGAGCCGAGGCGAAGCCGAGCCTTGTGGCCTGCCGAGAATGTTATTAGTCGATACATTCCGTGTTACTTATTAAATTTTTCACGCTACCGGCAATGTAAGTAAGCCTACAGGTAGAAATTTAATCATATTTTTAAAAGTTTGTTTTGACAGCCGTCATCGGAATTATTTTTTAAAAGCTCCATTATTCTAAGTTGTCTGTGCTTGTTAGCATATCAACAAACAGTTAAAATCAACATTATTTTCCTAGGAATGTAAATGACACTATTAAGTTCCGTCGTCAAGGGTAACTAGTACACGAATGTTATCAGCCATTTACAATCCCTGTAGCTATGGATGTAAGGCCTACTTACATTACCAGTAGCGTGAAAAATATATTACCTATAATAAATAATAGTGAGCATAGAAATACGATTAAAAGCCCCAAGAAACCACGATTGGTATATTCTGTGCGTGTTTATGTTTATAAATAAGCTAGCCTTTAACATCCGTATTGGGGCACTGTGATGTATATGAAAATTTCAGCCCTATTGTTCCATCTTACTCTGTCATGCTTAGTTTGTTTTAAGATATTAAAATGCTGCAATTAACATCTTTTTTAAAATACTTTATAATTTAGTAGCAAAATTATTGATTTAAACATTCACCTCATATTTTACAGATAAACATTGTTACTTATTGTGTATTATTGTATATATTATATAACAAAATCATATATAAGCAACCTCGCAAAAAGCATCCCTTCACAATTTCATGCAACATTAAATGATTCATTAAAATATTAATAATTATATGACTCATATTAAAAATGTAAAAATGTATATATAATATACTAATGCTACAGCTAAATGATATGTTACAATATACATATGATAATGCAAAATTTTTACACCGAGGACAGCAGGATAAGGCACATACGTCTTCATAAATAATTGTAGTTCGTCAAAAATCACCATCGAAGTTTACCTTACTGACAGGACGACTCATATAACGGTGAGTTTGACTTACAGGCTTACTGCAAAAACAAAAACAATTACATAAAAAAATTATGTACAAATTTACTACAGTGAAAATATACACGGCAAGTTTAGCACAATGCTGAAGATCTGCCAACCCTGATTTGCTATCATTTTAAAAATACTTTTTCCTTGCCCTTCCTACACAAAGCTGTAAAAGTGATAAAGTGTTTTTGGAATAAAATAATGTGGGAAGATTGATATGGTCATGGCAATCAAGAATTTAGGACAAGAAAGATTACTTATGTGACATCCAACTGTATTGAATTAATAATTACAAAATTAACTTAACCAAGATAGAGCTGGTTATATTTGACACAATTGAGCAACATTATTGTACGTCTAACAATAATTTGTGAAACATTTTTTAAAAATATTTTAGGATACTACAAAAAAAAACTATTTTGGCTTTGAATTGTACCACCTTTATACAGTCCGTCAAAAAGTCTGCACCATATACAAAGCTTTTTTATTATTTTGTTTTTTTTAAATGGGTTTTGGCATTAGTTTCAGCATGATTGATAACCACAAAATTGCCAAAAATATTTGTTATGTCACATTATTTTATTTTATTTGGATCGCCGTTATCTTTTATGGCAAATTATAGAAAACAAAATTAACATTTTCCTCAAGTCGCTAAATAATTTCTAAAGTCATAAATTGAATTTTTGCACAAATTAAATTTCATACGCCAATAATTGATTTTTAAATGTGGCAACTAGATAAAATACGTTTAAACAATTTTGTGTGGAGACCGACTAAGACTTCGCTACTACGCCAGCTGCGGCGTTAGGTGGCAGCATTATACGACGGCAATAAATAATTTTTAACGACATGAAATCAATATTTGACGTCAATAAATATACTTCTAACGTCAAGAAATCATTTACTGCCGTCTGAAAATAGTTAGTTACGGTACAGAATAGATTTTATTTGTTTAATATTTAATTTTAAATTGTCTCAAGCAATTTTAAGGCAAAACATTATTTAGTGACGTCAAAATACGTTTTATTTATTATTGACGTCAAAAAAAACAATTTTTGACTTAACAAAATAAGTTTTTTTTGACATCAAAAAATATTATTTGGCATCAATAAATGTTTAATTAAAAATAAAACAATGTTCCATATAATTTTGTTAAGTTGTACTGCAATTACACGTCCATACATGAAATAAAATGAATTGTAAAAATTATGTATTAATTTGAAATTAACTTTTGATAATTTAAAGCACTCTTACCTGTCAGTTCGGGGACCAGGTATTCTAGAAGTCATAGGTCTGGGGATAGCAGAAACTGGTCTAGGTAAGCCACTAGCTTTCAACTGGGGTTTAGCAGCACAATTAAGGTAAGTAGTAGACTTTACCTGTCCCTTAGGTGCTACACCTCTTAAGGTCGGGGCCACCTGCAACTTAAAATTTCAATTGCCAATCTACTCATTCACTTGTTTCGCATTCTCACCTCTGCAATTTTCAAGTTTCCATCGGCAGCCATCTTTAGATGTAAATCACCCCCTTGTCTTGATACAGTTGTGGTGGCGTTGGGGTTAAATATTTTTAGGTTGGTGTCAGCAGAGGGGGGATTCGTTAATACTACCGGCTTAAGTTGTGTATAGGAAGCTTTGAGATTACTACTCATAGTTTTGAGATTTGAATAGGAACCCCTTAAATTGCTGCCTGTTGATGCGAGATTCGAATACGAACCTTTCACATTAGAATTAGTTGCTCTGAGGTTGGTATAAGACCCCTTTAGATTACCACTCACAGTCTTCAAATTGGAGTAAGAACCCCTTAAATTACTATCAAACCTTTTATTATTGACAATTGTTTTTGTAGGAATTGCATGAAGGCTCCTTGGATTTGCTTTCGGTATTTCTGGTTTCACCTTGAAGTTCTCTAAGCTTTTGTTTGACTTGACTATGTGTGCATCTGATCCACATGCAGTTACCATGTTGCAAGTACTTGATCCAACAGAACCGACTGTGAGGTAGTCTTCATTAGAAGATGCATCAGAATCAGACAGTCGGTCACCTCGATCTAAAGGTACTATGGGAGATATGCAGTTATTTTCCCATAACTTGCTGATTATTTTGCTCGAAGGTTTTGGCGTTGACATGACTTGTTGCAAACCTATGCAATAATTTATGGTATACGTTATAATTTAATGTCTTTACAAAAGAGAAAAAAAATTATAACTTCTAAATTTTTAAAACACCTGGATTTAATTAGAAACGTTAAGAAAAGTAAAGCAACAGCTCATAGCCATATGAATAAACCGCCGCAGCAAAACCTTATCCTCGCGTATTTTTGAGGAAATCCTTCATTTGTGAAGAATAAAATGGGATTTCTTTTAATATTACTTATTACATTACTAGATTAAGACAACTGACATCTAGCGGCTGATTTTAAAAAATAGTTTAAAAAACCTTCCATTGTAAGCAAATGCTTTCTTCAAGTAATGCGGCACGGCTTGAGCAAATCCTCTGCTTTCCGATGAATAAAATGGAGGGTTGCTTTTTATTAAAAGCATCTACATCCAAATCTAGAATCTAGCTACTCATTGACGATAAAGTTTTTCAATACCTATACAATAATGACTGAATTTGAAAAGAGCAGCTCAAAAGAAGCAGAGCAGACGTCAAAAAAATCAGTCAAATAGTTTTTTATCCGCAGGGGTCGAAAGTGCCGTTTTTCGCCTTAAGTTGCGCTCTTAGAAGCCACCGTTTCAGACGCTACCACTATCAAATTTGAATCAACTTTTTTTTAGTTTGAGTACTCCCAGGGGTCTGGAGCAGGGCTGTAAAATTGTAAACTCGTTTTGCACCATACGGGATCAAAACCCTTTGACAGTTTTTGGTAGATATTGAAAATCCAAATGGGGGTATCGGTAGTCCTCGCCTTAGGCTTTTCAACAGTGCACGGTTTTTGATCAGCTTTTCCGTTCGGCCGCTAGATGGCGCCAAAGTTTTTCTTTTCTTTTGCTTTCGGCGTGTTCCCAAATTGGGTTAGGGGAATGGGATTTGAAAAAGATAAAGTTCAAAAACCCATATGCTTCTAGCCGATTACTTTTAAAAATACCTCTACAGTACGCACTATCTATTCGCCAAAAAGCAGTCTATGCTATTCTAATACTCTCCCAACAAAGTTAATACTGCTCTAGCTAGTGTGATGCTGAGTTGAAAACTCTAGCTAACACGTAGGCTACAGCACTTGTGCCGTTCTCATTTTAAATAATATATTGATGCTACAATAATAAAAGAATGTTGTTGATTTAAAGGCAATTTGGAAAAAAAATTTACAATATTTCCATGTATTTATTTTGTTAATTATACAGGGTGAGTCAACAAGGCAGCAGTGATCAATATCTTCTTTACTATTTAAAATACAGAAATATTTTTCAAATAAAGTTTCAGGGCGCCAAAAGGCCCACATTTTAAATTTATTATCAATTATACAGGGGGTTCCATATATGAGTGGCATACCATACCAAACAGTGTTTTTTCTTAACTGAACATCCTCTAATTTTTTTCATATCCTTATTTGCCTTTTAATTGTCTTTCTGAATATGTTATTTAATTTTTTTTGAAAAAGTTCTGATTTGCAGACCTCACTAATAAAATCTACATGAGTCGTATTTCCAAAGATTAAACAAACTTTTTACTTAGTCAAAACTAAATACTATACATCATGCCGCTGTGCTGTCAGAGCTTGCTCAGATAGTACTACACTCTTTTGGTGTGTACGATAAACATTGCATTCAGCCGCACGTGTTTGTATATCTTCACATCGTTTTTGTCGTGTATTTTCTAAATTTTAAAGTGTTTTTTGTTTATATTTAGTAAAACCAATTGTGTGAATTAGAGTTTAAAACATCTACAGTGCAAATTCAGTGTAAAGAAATGGCATTTTGAAGTTCATCAAAGAAAATACAAAATTAAAAGTGAACCTGCTTTCCAATTCCAATAGAACACAGCTGATTAGACTTATATTTTCAATCCTTAGATCATGTTACAACCGTTATCACTGTTTTTTATTGATTATATCAAAATGTCACCTACTAGGAAGATGTAAAAACCAATAAACACGATATAAACTGCTATGCTGCATAGGCTGAAACTCCTTGTTTACCCTACAGACCACTGCTGACAACTACCATTTAGTCACGTGATGTATATGCGACGTATTTTTAAAGTGAGTTTGGTTATAAAGGATCTTTGTTGCAACACTGCAAAAACTTCTAATTCGAATGTGCCATAATTTTATTATTTTATATAAAACACCCTGTATGTTTTGACATAATTGGAGAGAGCTTTTTGTGCCCTGTAAATTTTATTAACCAACGGTTATACCTAAAACCAACGCTTTTCAAGAAAATAGATTCTAAGGATAAAATCAGATAATTTCTGGAAATTTCTGAAAGACAAATAAGAATACGCAATAATATAAAAAAAAGTATAGTATGCCACTCTTGTATGGAACCCTGTACACAATTAAAAATAATTTTAAAATGTAGTCCTCTTCGTCCCCTAAAACATTTACTCGAAACATTTTTCTGTACTTTAAACAGTAAATGAGATATTGGCCAACACGGCTTTGTTGATTCACCATGTATTTAATATTCAACTTACTTTGTTCCTGTTGCAACACAAGTGCGTCCACTTCAGCCATATTCAGCATTTTATTAGAGCCTTTACTGCTGTTAGATAAGCTACTCATGTAGTCCAAGCTGTCGGTAGAACCTGCTGAATAACCAACTGAATTGCGTTTCAAGTTTGTGGTATAATTTGAATCATATTTGCGATTGTCTAAAATATAACTATGGCGTTTGGTGTTACTCAATCGATTTGAATCGACACCATCAACAATAGTAATCGTCCGATTTATTTCATCATTGAGCAATTCATTACTTTGATATTGTGGCGATTTTTGAAATGTATTGTTCAATTTGGCTAATCCACTTTTTCTGTAGGTGCCATTTAAAAAGGAAGGTGATGTGTTGTTTGTAATAACCGGATCTGGATTAACATGTTTTTTTTGAGGTTGAGGTACCGTTGGTGATATGATTGTTGACCCTAAATAAAAATTAATACAGTAATTCGTTAGTTAGTTGCAATAAAAAATATCTAAATAAATATACAGGGTGTCCCAGAACAGTGCCATAAATCATACAGTGGTACGTTCTGTGCCACCCTGTGTATAACCATTGATTATATAGCTACGCTACAGATTGCTCATTGCAATGAGCGATCAGACTGTTCCATAAAATGCAAAACCACTGATTACGAAATACGAAATTTTTATTTTTGCGCTTGAACACAATACATATTTCGCATAAATTCCCGCTCATCATGCTAAAAACGATATGCAGTTTTTGAGCTCAAAACTGTAAGTGCATTTCAGGAAATATTGGCGATGTGATTGGTTAATGCTAGGAATTATTTTAATCTCCATGACGCCCACTTCGTTCTAAACGAAATACCGTGCAACAAACAAGACATGCAGTCAAAGCGGGTTAAGAAGAATAAAATGTGGCTGCAAACTCGACCTATGTAGGAAAACAAACAGGTATATGATGCACATTAATGACATTTTTTAGCGTAAATTGGAAAACTGCATCCACGTGAAGCAGTTTGCGCCACTTTTTATTTTTAAACAATCTATAGCGTAGCAATCAACAATGGTATTATGTATGTTAATTTTTATGTATAGTACAACCATCCAATTCTCGTTTTTCATTATTAAACTAAAACCTCAAATTCGTTGATTTATGCGCTCTTCGTGGAAATGTTAACGAGAAATTTTTTTTTCAATTTTTCAAGCCGTTTATTAAGTAATTGCGAGCACAACAAAGACAATGTATGTTAAAAAAAACTTACCAGGACTTGTACCAATATCGCAAGAATCGACTTCACTTGAGGTATCTTTCATATTAGTGCGATCTAATATGACTGTGGTATTTTCAGTAGTGTATGTATCATTTAATGAACATTCTTTACTGTAAGAAATATTTTTCCTGTTCAATTTATTAAAAGTATTGTCTGAAGTTCGTTTTATAAATCCTTCAGTTGTATCTGAACCAATACTACTGCAACTATCTGTAAATGATTTGAACACAGGAGGATCGTAGTCTTGCAACATGGCTTCTGTTAATTCAGCATCCCTGATTTCTCTTAATGTAGGATCATTCTTTATGTAGCTGTTTTCCATAATATTGGTGAACGTCGACGAACACATTGAATTAACTAAGCTAGGGGGCGACATGTTCTGGAATGAATCTACATCATGAGCATTTGCTGCGATTTTATCAAAAATACTACTTGTTGTAGGTTGAGAAAAATCAAAATCCAATGGTGTATTCGAAGTCGTAGTGTCAGATTCCACAGTCACACTACTGTCAGACGAAAGATCTACGCTTTGCTTAAGGGCAGGTTCTCCTGCACTTCTGGCATTTTCACTTAATTGTTCATTAATTTCTATATTACCTTTATATCTATTTTCGGAAGACATGTTATATTTATCCATTTTAAAATAACCCTCGTTGTATTGTTCAATACTGGGACGGCTCACACGTTTTTTGGGTCGAGTGAAGGTTCGTGTGTCTATACTTTTCTTCGTGTCAATATGTGCTATTTCGCGAATTAACGATAAGCGTTTGGTGTGAAAATCGATGTCTTTTAAATCCATTGAGTTTTGATACAGCCATGCCTTTAAGTCTTTCACTTCGGAATTTTTTATAGGAGATTCGTACAGCCTAGAAGATTTGATGTTTTAGTTCTAACGAGTAGAGGTAGTTAATTAAATTGTACAAACCATGTTTCGTCATCGGAAAAGTCTATTTTATTAACATCAATCAGCTCATCGACATCGGTGCGACTTCTATAATCATGGGGAGTAATGTTTTTGTGAGAGCCAATAGATCCTTCACTTTCTTTAATAAGTAGTTTCACTTTGGTTAATACGTCGTGCACCTCTTCTGACAAATTCATCATGATGTTTACAGTTATTTTTGTTGATTAACAAACAGTAAAATTCCACAACAGCTGATCCGTTTAACTTCTCTTTGTAATAACAATGTCACAAAACTATATAAACCTTTAACGGAAAGGAATGTTTATACATTTATTTATTTTTAATAACTGAAATATTTACCTTTACAAATAAACAAATAGAATACACATACAATTTGCACTATTTTTAATCACCCATTGCACTTTCAATTCTGGAATCTCGCATTGCCAATAAAACAACAAAAATTGAAAAATTTAAATCGCCCTGAGCCACAACATTCGTACTAAGCAGCCAATCATGTGGCGATATTTAATACGCAAGACAACGGCCTTCTACATCCGATCTGAGACAGTTTATTTATTAATTAGAGCCAGTGTTTATGGAGCATCTCCGAGCGTTAGACAAAATAAATTAGCAAACAATTAAACAACAAAATAACAATAACGGTAATAGATGTCCCTAGAGACATCTATCTAATGTACGGCGAGGTATAAAGTAGCAAAACTACAATCCACTCAAAAATGGCAGGACCTGGCTACGCCGATATGAAACCGGTAGGTAGCCTCTGATTACAAATATACAAACATCATAATAAATTATTATAACAGGCGAAGAGATGCTAACATTTAAAAATAGCAAAGACCTAAGACGCGTTGATTCTTATTAGGACTTCTCAGTTAGGTATAGTTCCTGTTTGTAAATGCTAGCATCAAAAGCACTGCAGTGGTGCCAACATTAACAATAACGGTGATAGATGTCTCCAGAGCCATCTATATAATGTACGGGGGGGGGGGGGGGAGAAAAGGAGAGAACGATTCAAATGTAAAAATTAAAATTAAAAGCACTAATGAACGAGGCTAATTTTTAAGAAAAGTGAGTTTATTTATTTTAAAGATTATTTGATGTCGATCACGCTGGAATGGAATTTAAGAATTTAACTACAAAATGATAAATATTCGCATGCTTACTTGGTAGCTACAGCTGATTTATTTTATTTTAAAAAGAAGTTACGTATATCACTACCCTCAAAAACCCTTCAAAAACGACGGCTATCATAGAAACGCAGGTACCAAATTATTGGATTTTTTAAATAGGTGCGCCACATGATTGGCTGTACAAGTGCTGATGCTGTGACTCAGGGTTATTTCAATTCGACACCAAAATCTGATTATAAATCAGAACTGTTTCAATTCTACTTCTCTCTTACTTATGACACTTACAGACTTCTGTCTTTGTTTACTTACCAAATTTTGCTTTTAAAGGTTGGTGCTGCAAGTGTCACATATCAAAATAAAACGATTATTAATGTAACCTATAATTTGTTTTTGTTGTTTTACATTCTTTTACAATGAATCAAAAGCATGTTTTAGTGGAACACTCAAGTAACATAAACTCCGTTATTAAGCATCCGCTAAAACTTACTCAACGTATTAAGGTATACTATCGAATATTAAAACAAATATGAATTGTAAAAGGTTTCGTTTTAGTTTACTTGCTTCGATGTATCTCAAAATTACATAGTTTTCGGAGCCACAAGTGGAGGATTGTACGTGTTTAATCGGTATCCTCATGCTTTCATAAAACTAATCCCCAGCAAGGTAAAAGCAGCTTGAAATGTTTAACTATTTTGAACCAATTTTTGTTAATTGTAGCAGGGCTCCGTCGTGCAGGTTGCTATATCACCAAACGAGAAAACTGTAGTACTGGCCAGCTCAAAGGGTTTTATAATTGTAATAGAAAACTGTTTTGGAGAAACGAATGTGCAATACCAAGTATATATGGAACACGAAGGAAGTTTAATCACAGCAATAAAATGGCATGTAGATGATGTTTATTGTGGTGATAATAAAGGAAAAATTTCTGTAATAATGTTACCAAATCTGTTAGTAAGTGTACTCGTATGATTACCTTGTAATTGAAATGAAGTGAGAAATTGTACCATTCCAGAGAGTCATTTAAGTGTGGAGTCACTATTATTTCCCAAACGGGAAAAGTGCAAGATAGTTGACACAACCTTGTGCACTAATCTTTTCGTCCTATATACATATTACATACATTTCTTGGTCTCACTTCTAACCTCGGCACCAGTGCACAATACTTTTCTCCTTATTTCTTACATACGTATCTAACTACTAACCTAGAGGTCATATTCAATATTTATGCATCAGAAGTGGTATAAAAAATTTTGAATATTATGTAAATATTTTTAAAAAATGTGTAAAAGTTTTGTAATTTCGAAAATATTTGAAATTTTGAAATAGGTATTTTGAAAATATTTTTAAAATGTGTGGATATTTCTGAATGTTTAAAAAAATTTAAAAATTCATTATTTTAGTATTTAAAATTTAGCAATAATGAGGAAAACTCCTTTAGTTCTCACAAGAACTTGTTCTTGTCTTTGTTCTTGTGAGAACTAAAGGGGTTTTCTTCATTATTGTTATAATTTTCTCACAATCGCTCATTTTTACTAACGCTAAAAGCCACGACGTGAAAAATATTTTCAAAATTATGGAAATGTTTGAAAATATTGCTCTAAAACTGGCCACACGATTTTTTTTTAATTGTACTGTAATGTTAAGTTCGTTGTTGTAAATAAAACACTAGTTTGCAGGAGGAATTTTAATGTGTTATCTACTTTTTACAAGATAATCTTGATAACCACCTATAGCAACGTAAATAGCAACACCAGTCGCCAAGTTACAAAATACAATTGAATAATAATAATACCAAGGGCTGCTACAGTACAAGCTCATAGAGCTGGAGATGACCTACAAATTGGTTTGTGTCGCAGCCCGCTAATTTCTATATGACGCTTTCTATGAATTTTTTTTGGATTTAACGCCTATTTACTCAAAAATGAGTTATCAGAGATGAAATTTTATATTAGAAATGTCCTAAGGGTGCACAACGTTACAAGCTATGAGAACTTTTGGAACTATTAAAACAAGTAAAATGTCAAATGCTGCAATACTCTCGAAGCTAGTAATAACAATACCGTAACCCATTGCAACACTTGGCACTCAGTCTGGATTGTCCACATCTGTTAATTCTGCAGGTTTTCCTATAATTAATAATTTATATATGCTCTAGTGACATTCAGTTAAATCCGCTAGTTTTATGGCATTAAGCCATTTCTGTCTTCTAACTTTCGAAAGTTCGTTTAAAGTTACTTTATGTTGAAAAGATAATATATAAAGATAATGCAGCAGGTATACCACATTTCACTTTGCAACAAAACCCAGGCATTGCCACTTTAAAAAACAACACTTTTTGTCAAATAACAAAAACTATTCCAACACCTACAGCACACTACGTCAGATAGGCTAAGTCTGCCCTACAGCTGCCATATTGATTTTGATGTAACAGCATTCTAGAATGCCTTATTGTTAATGATTTTAGGTTATGCAGCAGTTAATTATTAACAACTTTTATTATGAAAACAATTTGATATTCTTAATAGGTTAGGAAATATGGTGGGGTGACACTTAAATGACTCACCCTGTATATCATATGATGTATAATAATATTCAGTTGTGGTTTGAGTGATTAATTAGAAACATTTTATGTTTTAGACAAAAGCAATATTTCAAACCCCATGTGCATCACTAATGCAACTTGATTCAACTGTAGTACAAATCGAATGTTACTCGAAATTCCTACTGATATCAACCTACACACGTACTTACATATGTGATACCGACAAAGAACAGTACCGACAGATTGGAAAGAAATTAAGAGATGGATGTTTTGGGGCTTGTTTTCTTGCAAATGATAAATCTGAAGCTACATCAGCACATGCTTCAACTAGCAGAGGTTTATTTAAAAAGATGAAAGACGATGAACAATTTGCTGCAATTATTAACGATAATGTTAAAATATTTTGTGCACGTCCAGGTGCTAGAATGTGGGAAGCAAAGCTTGATGCTTCTGTAATACGTACACATCAATTTAAGAACTTTTTAAAACAAAAACCAACAAGTATAATACATTTAGTTGATGATACAGATGCACATTTGAACATAATACATTTTTCGGAATCAGAAAGTAATGCACCAGAATTATTTAATTTTACCAAAGTATTTCTGTTGAATAATAAATTTATATTTACTTTTAATAGAGAGGGATTTTATGTTTTTAATCCAGAAACAGTCGCACTAATTTGTTGGTGTAATTATTTTAAGAATATTAAAGATGTAAAAATTATTAAAAATTTCATGTACATTTGGAACGAAAGTGCTGAAGTGCATGTCATAGCTGTTTATGATTTAGAAAAGATTATTCTTAAAACATTATTCAACAAGCAGTATTATTTAAGTAGCGAATTGTGTATTAATTATTTTGAGGACGTTTCAAAATTAGTCGAAACATCAGAAAAAATTCATTTAGTGTCGGTTTTAAAAGACAAACTTACCGAACTTGAAGCTCAAGATTTAATAAAAGACTTGTCACCTTTATTTAAAGCAATACAAGATTTTTCTGATGAAAAATGTTCCAGCCAAAGATTTACAACTGGAATTGTAGTTGTCAATAATTCTTACATGGATATGGATGCAGTACTTGACGGATTTGTTGAGAATAAATACGAAAAAGATCAACAGCTTCCTGAAACATTGCAAACTTTAAAAGAAATTGGTTTTACTGTAACAGATAAATTAACAGAAAGAACAAAACACTTTAAAGAACAGTTACAAATATTAGAAGCTACCGTTAAAAATTTAACGTTAAATGATTCCAAAACCTTTAGCGATACTAGTCGTACAATTGAGCCAAATCATATTGTTGTAAAAGAAGATCAGTTTGAATATGAAGAAAATGCCGAATCAGAATTGATTGTGGAAACAAAAATTCAACCGAACTTAGCAGAAACTGAACCAGTTCCAGAAGTGAATTCTAATATAAAAATTTTCCATCAACAATACGAGTTGACGAAAATAAATCCTAATATAGAAATACCAAAATTTAACAAGATTTTCCTTTCAAACAATCTAAATGATCTCGTCGGTTTGTTTCAAGATTTTCAGCAATACATGATGGAAAAAAATGTAGACGAAACAACTATAAAATTGTGGTGTTACAAACATTATTTCAAACAATTATTGAAAAAAGATTTTGAATCTGAAATAGAAAAACTTGAAGTAGAGGATCATGCCATGAATTTTTTGTCGGCAGCGTTTCGTGCTGTAAATTTTTCTGCCCGACATAGTTGTGCATGCTTATTTCCTCTACCATCAGCAAGAACAAAATTACCAGATTATTACGAAATCGGATGTGCAATTTTAAAAAAGTTTAAGAATAATAAACGTAAATCATTTGAGGAACTTAAAAAAGAAGTTCCATATATGTGGAGATGTGTTCTAGAAAATTGGAAAAATAACGATGTTAATATTATATTGCCCCTTCTCATACAGTTTGGAGATGAAGATTTACTTGCTACATTTTTAAACAAATTCAAGTATGATATGTGGGATAATGCAGTACAACTTGTAATTAAGTTAAACAATAAGATATGTGTAAATTGTGACAATAATTTCGACAATAGCTGTGATGTCATAAATTGGACAAAATTTGCAACTTTAATGGTACAATCAATTGGAGGACCAAGTGCAATAACTTTACTTATGAGATATGCTAATTTTATATCCTCTCAAGAATTAAATAGTGATTTTTATCAGTCATGTATTTTTGCTACTACCGCTGATGATTTCCAAGAAGAATTGAGGAGCAATGCAGTAAACTTTACAAAAACTATACAGTCAGATGAAAATGCTGCTTTACAGGTAGTGTTTTTTGGATTTATTTATTTAATAGTTTTACTAATTTTGTTTTGATTGTAGTTTGACAAAATGATGGTTAAATTTCTACAGAACAAATATGTAAAAAAACCAATAAGGTATTGTAGAAACCGTTTGCTGGATGTCGAAAAGACTGATTCCAATTGTTCTTTCTGTGATTTGCCCATTGATATTCCAATAATAAATGGTAATGTTAACTTAGATTGCAATCATTTATACCATATGATTTGTTTAAAGTATAATAACAATATTTGTATTAAATGTAAAGAGTAATTATAAAATTATATTGAATATGTGAAAGTGAATGTATTGAATTTTTCTGTTGCAATAAACAATGAGATCTTAAAAGAGCTGAGATTTATTTTCAACTCCTTGAATGAGTTGCATCCATATTGATTGCGATGTTATTCATCACAACATGTGTTGCTTAAAAGTTGCCGTATAAGGGCTCGGTTGTATAATCCGTTGTGGTTAGTTGGGAAACAAAGTTGAATGTAAAAATAAATTCAAATTTGTTAGCTAATTAATATCAGTAAAAAAAAATTTAAATTGTAGCTTGAGCTAATCATCTGGATGTCGAAAATTAAGATTTACATTGAAAAATTTTGTTTAATTTTTTTAGGAAGTATATTTTTATATTTGCGTGCATGGGTGGGTGTGTAACGCCCCTAAAGGCGAAAGTACTGGATCGATTGTGATGAAATTTTAATGACGAGGTATATCGAAAATTGTAGTTCTAATTAAGCTTTTCAAAAAAATCCATGACCGGAAGCGGAAGTTAGACATGTTTTTTTCGGCAATGTGTTTTTACAATCCATAAATTTGAGCACAGGATCTGAGAGAAGAACTTAAGGCAAATCAATAACTTTTTTAACGAACTCAAAATGGCAGCTGCTACAATTTTTTGATAATCTCGACTTTAACGCCCATCTACTGAAAAAGTAGTTATCTAATTGGGATCAATTACAACTGGTCTGAGAGCCCTTTGTGGGTAGTATACGATGAAACGAAATTAATTTTGAAAATCTGAAAACGAAATTATTTCTCCAAAATTTAAAAAATTTTCAAAAAAATATTTTTCCAAAACTACAACACTATTTTTTTAAACTTTGTAGGCTAGAACCAAAGATTTTTCTACAATTTGACTTTTTCCTAAGCTGTAATTTCACTGTGGCTTTTTATATGAATTTTTGAAAATCGAGAATGGCACACCTTTATTTATTAAACGGAATCTGATAAAAAATTTTTTTACGCAGAAGTGCTCATCATGACTAGTAGAACCAAAATCGAATGTTAGCTTTTAAGCTAACTAAATATTTAAAATTTTCAAAATAATATTTTTTCAAAACTGGCTATACGTATTTTTATAACTTTGTAGTCCTGTAGAGGCGAACTTGGCTACAATTTGTTTTTTAGCTGAATGTCATAATTACACTGTGTGACCTTCCATGAATTTTTGAAAATTAAAAATTTGTACCCGTTGTATTTATTAAACGGGAAACAATAAATAACTTCTGCTTAAGAACAATTACTCATGTTGACTAGTAGAACTAACATGGCAGGTTAGTTTTTAGAAAATTTTATATTTAGTGCGGCTAATTTATTGGCTGACGAATTTAGGATTTTGTTGACTACCGTAGAACATGTAAATTCCAATTGTTCTAATCTAAAAAAATTCTCTCATCAAAATTTTTGGGCTTGGGACAAGTTATGACCCGAGCATGATCACTGAGCGCCCGCACCATTATTACCGACGCGACGTCAAGAACTGACGTCTGTAATGAAGGTTGAAATATGGATCGAATAGAGGGTTGCCTATATAATGTGTGTTCTTAGAAATCTAAAAGACGGTGAATAGTATAAAACGGTATAAATATAAAATTAAACTTTTGCAAATACGGTAAGAATTAATATTCTATGGAAAAGTTTACTCGAAGTTAACACTTCAGCTTTTTTTGGAATGATATGAGGTGACATGAGGGTTTAAATAAAAAAAATTTCAACCAGAAAATGGAAATGTTTTTTAACATTTTATAGAGCGGGTGAGGCTTAAAACATTTTAAATTTCCCGATAAATATTTCTGCACCTAAACATTAAGTCGTGAACTTTATTGTACTTGTTCATGAGCAATTTAGCGTTACAGATATGTTTTATCAGCCCCCGTTTGCTAAATAAAGGGGCATAACGCATAAATTTTTACATTAACCAAATTGTAGCCTATTCCTATTATGAGCCTCTAAAAAACGTGTGATCAGTTTCTTAATAATATTTATTGATAATTTTTAAAAAGTTTTTATTTGTACAAAATTCTTTTACCCAGCGACAAAATTCTATGGCTATTATAATACCAAATTTCACCTCAATCTGTCAACTCGTTTTTCGGTAACAAGGCGTTAAAGTCAAAATCGTCAAAACATCGTTCCGGCCGCTACATTGAAAGTATGTAGAAAGTTCGGAATAAAGCATTGGATTTGCCCTAAACTATCAGAAACCGGTTTCAAATTTATAAAAAAAACACCCTTACATTCCTAAGCGCATCGAAATCGGGCTATCCGTTCCGGAGTATGGGGCGCACTCCCCTCCCCATATCCATATAGACAAACGTTTATTAAATATTACTTTTTTGGGGGTTTTGAGGTTCAAAACATGTATTTCCGTCAAAATCCGAATTTGAAAATTTGGATGAAATCAATACTGAAATGACTATTTTGTGAATCGAAAACAAAGACGCATGCATTTAATTTACAGAAAAGTTGTTTAAAAAGGAAGTGTTGTGTTTTAAATTTGTATGGCCTCCGGCCTCCAAGCAGTAAGTGGTTAGCAGCCGCTACTGCTTTAATTATGTACTTTTTTATATAATCCAATAATTAAGTTTGGCGTTAATTTAGCCTACATTCAGCATGCAACACATTGTAGAAGCCAGATTAACCCACTAACCTTGGTTCCTTACTTCAGAACAGAGTTTGTAGGCCATCATCATTAGCAATAAATTTACAATCTCTTAAGATGAAACTCTGATCTGCTTTCCATTGAAGAAAGAAAGTTATCGAAATTCTTTTGCTGTTTGACGTAATATTATAGATAGTAGGTATAATCTCACGACTTTAACAGTTTTGAAGGAAAAATAACTTTCATCTGACATCACGCAGGCATTAATAAATAGTTTTTGTAATGCTTGAAAATTTTCCTATTGTTATACGTTATAGTCTTCTTTAAATTATACCTTATTATAAATAATGATAGCACTCACAAAAATAGTATTTATGGCGCACCGTTTGTATGCCTTACAACACTGTAAATAATTGTTTTAAAGAAATCTCGTGTACAAATCGTTGCGAAAAAATCCATTACAGCAATAATACTTACTTATAGAAAAACAGCTTTCTTTCCGAGTATTAAAATTCCAATATGTTATTATGGCGCAAAGAATTTATCCTAGGTGACATGGTTAACATGAAATAGTAGTAAATGGATTTCTATTTCCTAACTGATAATATTAAAATTAAACATAGGTATAATATGTATTTACTCGTATACGTCTACATGGAGTAAATTAAAAAGAAACTGTCAGGCAGGGTTCTAAAATATTTGGAAATTTTGAAAATCTAAAAATTTTTGAAAATTTGAAACTGATATTGAATTTGTTTTAAACATTTCAATATTTTGACAAATTAAAAAAATTGTTAAAAGTCTTGTACGTTCGAATATTTTCAAAAGTTTTGAATATTTAAAATTTTTGAAAACTAAATTTTAATTTAGTTTCTAATACCGATAATAATAATAAATGTTTTAAAACTATCGATAATATCGATATTATCAAAATAGTGATAAATATTCTCAGCCTTAATCATCACTAATAAAATAGGTATACCAACATTGAAATCAATTAATGGCGGAAATGTTAATTAACGTGATTCAATTTTCCATTTTCGGAAGGTTGTAACTCCGTAAGGAAGGTATTTAAGGCATATCTTAAAATAACCTAGAAAATTATTTTTGGGAGTTAGTCGGTGGAATTTTAAAACACCCTTAAGTAAAATATGTAATGGTACGCGATTTCTAGTCCAAGTATAGTTAGCACAAAAAGAGTTTTATTTGTATATTTGTTTAACGTCGATCATAGTTTGCTAGTAAGGCTTATCACCGACGCCAGAGGGTAAACTGGTACAACACAAAATTTTGTCGAAAGTTGAATCTACCTTTTATACAGAATAAACCAAATTTGGGCTAAAATGAAGAAAAAACAAGAAAAAAACAATCTGACAAAAGAATAACATTTACATTCCTTTAACATTTAGTTTAAAACCGAACAAATAAAATATCTCCATCGAAACCGTTTTAAAAATTTAGGTATGTTTTCACAATATAAATTGTATTTCAAATAGCTAACTTTTATTTTTGTTAAGGTTTTGCATAACTGTTCATAAACAGACTAGAAAGCTTTTTAACCTTGTTTAAACTTCTATCATTTCCTAGTAGTTGGTACACAAAAAATTTCGCTCATGAATTTAAAAAAAACACTCGAACTGTGGAATAACAACTCTTGAAAAATACGACCCCTTCCACACAAGTAAGAAGTAGGAGGGTATTGTATTTTTCAATGTTTCTCATAATCAACAAGTGGGAGAATAACTGCAGAAAATTCGCTTGAATACCTCCAAAAGAAAGTTCCTGTAAGAAGGGATCAATTAAGTAGCAGTGAGAGTAGTTACCTGACTTCTAAATCATAAAATATTTTCACAGAGCACGGTGATAAAATGAAAACTTTAAGAATTTGTAATCGCATGGCTCATTCGCAAACGCCTGTAATTAGTGTAGTGAATGAAATACCAAAGTTTCAAGAAAGTGAAGCGTGTGAATGGGAAAATACTATCTCTTACAAAAATGTTCCAGGACCAAGAGCTCTTCCGTTTATTGGAAATACTTGGAGATTTATACCATACATTGGTCAGTTTTTTAACTACATTTTTTTAAATTTTTAACATCAAACCAATCAAAATTGATTTAATTCTTTTCTATTAACTTTGAAAACTTACTCAGTAACTGAGGTAGAATTTAATTAAAAACAATGTAATAAGTTTTTCTTAAATATAGAGTAATCAGTAAATTATACATTACAGGAGATTTTGAAATACAACACGTGGATAAAGTGTCGAAAAGACTTTATGAAAAATACGGAAGCATTGTTAAACTCGAAGGACTTTTAGGAAGGCCAGATATGTTGTTTTTATTTGATCCTGACGAAATAGAAAGAGTTTTTAGACAAGAAGACGCGATGCCTTTAAGACCATCTATGCCGTCATTAAATTATTATAAGCATGTCTACAAAAAGGACTTTTTTGGTGATACCGCTGGAGTTATTGCAGTGTAAGTATTTAAAAAATCTTGTTTTATTAATGATTTTATGGGTTTAAAGGCTCTCATAAAAATTAATTGTGTAATTAGCGAGGCATTATAAATGCGGAATAAATTAAAATTGGGTACAAGGATTCAAGTTTGATCCTGACAATAGTGATAATAGTTTTTTTAAACAGATTCAATGACTGTAAACATTGTGTAACTTCTCTCAAAACAAGTCGTTTTATTTGTTGTTTACATGCACTTCAAATAATGAAAAGAAAACTTCACAGTTCGGTTCGTTTTTGGAGTAATGTGAAAGTTCTCACTGAATATCTGACACGTTGATCCAAATTTGACAATGGCTTAAGCAAGAAATAGCGTTAAATGAATTTTAATTACGTTGAGAAAGAATCGGCGAAATGAATGTTTAATCGGAGCACAGTAAAATTTGCAGGAAACGGACGGAAACAAACGAATTATTTACGAAAACTTAGCACGTTTTATTTGCTAAAAAAGTCTATTGTTTTTATTACTCAATTACTGTAGTTTGTCAATGCGAAAGTCTGGATTAATATAATACAGTTGAACACTAAGTATCAGTAGTGTAAAATAAAAATGTAGGTAGGAAAAATCACATTTAAATATATTAGATTAAAATTTACTTTGCTAAGCCTATTTCTGGTGACTTTTCCTTCTTTAAATCTACTAGTTCAATTAATCCGTAGAAATTAAATTTAGAAACAAAACAGGTTTCTTGGTCTAGTTGGTGAAAAAAAAACAGAAATATTGCAAGTAAGAGGTGAAGGCGTATTTTGATATAACAAAAAAACATAAAAGGCGCAGAAAGCGGTGAAGTAATATAACGACTGTAAAAAAATGTAGGAAGTGAAATGAATTCATGTCAGAAAACTGTGCAGGAAATAAAGTAAAAATAATAAGTATTAACTGATTGATTCATTAGAGGTGAGATGAACATATCGGAAGAGAGCGCCAGGGTGATATACCTGAAGGTCGCAAAAGCAGCGCCAGTCATTCGCACTGAAGGTCGAATCACACATATCCGGGCCGGTCAATTCCAAAGGCCGTGGTTAGCTCTACGAAAGTCGGAGATATAACAAATTGTACTCCACGACAGTCGTCGATTTGGTACAGTTTGCTAAAACTACGCAAATTAAAGTTATCAATATGGCATATAAGAGAAAAAGTGATATAAACCCATACGCGGTGGTGTCCAAAAGTAAAAACTTATTGCAGAGTTTTTTTTAATAAAACTTATAATTAGAATTTTTTGACTGCCTACCCTGGCTAATGGGGCGAACCGCTACTGCTGAAAATATTAATGCGCCTTAAAAATACTAGCTAATGAGGCGAACCGCTACTGCTGAAAGTATTAATGCGCCTTAAAAGTGTTAATAATAATAAAATTTTAATGCGTCTTTCACTTTAGGCTGAAACACATAAAACGTGCTTTTATTTTAGCATTTTAGGGTATATTTAAAAGTAACTAGCTAATTTAATAGCTTTAAGTACATCCTTGTTTTATTTTATCTGTTATGGCGCGCGTGGTATAATTTTTTGCTAGACAACATGGCGGTTGTTATTCACCTTAAAGTTATATTTACTAGATTTTATCACCTTAAAGTATATTTCACTTTGTTCAAAGTAGTTGGAACTATTGAAAATGACTTTGCAGTGATTAGGACCTAAAGCTGGTAATGTTTACTATGAACACCCTACACTTTTAGGTTATTGCTACTAACTATAACTATGGAACTTTAAATTTCCTGCTTCTTTAATTAGATAACTACGACCGCTACAGATAGCAGCGCGGTACGGTGTAAATCAAAAACCACCGACAAACGCGTGCTTTGCAGTTCAACGCCATTGTTGCTTTAAGATGGGTTTGTTTAAAATTGTAATACGAAAGAGAAAAACGGGGTGTGTTTTACGGCAGTGCCACACAAATAGAGACAGAATGGATATTGTTTCCTATAAATTCATTAAAAATAATACCTTTCTCTAGCTATACTCCGTATAGCGAGCAAGGTAAAAATTTATTTTCACTACTATTTTTAATAACTAGACTGTAATTTTCCAAGGTTTTCGATGTTAAATTTTCTACATTAAATAATCATTCCGTCACGTTTGGGTCAGAAATTTTGTTTAATTGCCGTTTCGCTTTTCGATAAAATGTAGACCGTTTCCGATACTTTTATTGTTACACTTTTATCATTTCTCTTTTAATCCCATTTCAAACTTACAAAATTAGTACTGTGTACGTATCCAAAGACAACAACGTGCCATTTATACAAACGGTACCTCAATTAGTATCTTTTACGTAATGGGATCTTCAAAGTAGTTTTACGTTTGATTAGAGAAAGTAAATATCACATTAAGGTTCCTTTATTTTTTGTAATTCTTGAATATGACATTGAAGGAATATTTTGAAGTGAGGAGCACGTAATTTTCACATTGAGTATTACTTAAATTTGCAAGAACAAGAACAAGAAGTAGGTGTGTAAGAAACAAGACAGGGCTAGCTGGAGCAAGAACAAGATTTCTTGTTTTATGTAGATACATGAAATAAATATGAACGCCGAACTTCTGAAATATGCTTCTACAAAATTAAAACAGAGATTACTGGAACTATACAGTACGTGCTGGAGGAAAAAGGCGGTTCCAAAAGAATGGGCAACATCAATAGTTAAGTCCATATATAAGTCAGGAGATAAACACAACTGCAATAATTATAGAGGAATTAGCTTACTTAATGCAGCTTACAAAATATATGCCACAATTATTAAAAATAGATTAATACCAATAACTGAAAATATACTCCAGGAAGAGCAAACAGGTTTCAGAAGAGGTAGAAGCTGTATAGTTAATTTGTTTACAATCAAACAATTAATTGAAAAGAGAAAAGAGTTCAATAAAGAAACCCACCTCGTCTTCATAGACTACGAAAAGGCTTTCGATAAAGTAAACCGCAGGATTTTATGGAACAGTCTAACGGAAAAAGGAGTACCAACACATTTAATATTAGTTATCAAAAATATGTATGAGGATACTAACATAATAATAGACAATGGTCAGAATACCAGCAAACATAATACGACACGTATAACCCAAGGAGTAAGACAAGGATGCCCCCTTTCGCCGGTATTATTCAATATATATATATTGACGAAATTATTAGGCTGTGGAAGAGAAAATGCAACCTCAATAATGACACAAATTTTAATAACGTAACAACACTCCTCTTTGCCGATGACCAATTAATAATAGGACCATCTGAAAACACGGTACAAATGGCATTATTCCAACTACATAACATAGCTAAAGAATTCAATATGTCCATATCACTCAAGAAAACAAAATCTATGGCATTCAGAGGAAAACAGTCCGTAAGAACAAAGTTGATATTGAACAATAAAGCAATCGAACAAGTGACTCATTTCAAATACCTCGGATGTACAATCTCATACGAAAGGGATGAAGATATAGACCATAAAGTCACGAGATTCCAACAATTATGTGGAACCATTCGTAGAACTTTAAGAGGAAAAGCCAACCGAGAAAGTGAAATAAAACTATATACAACGATGGCTATCCCCACTCTCCTTTACGGGAGCGAAGTTTGGGTGATGCGAAAGGAACATGAAAGAAGAATAGAGACAGCTGAGATGAGGTACTTACGACCTTTAGCGGGATACACTAGAAACGATATGAAAAGAAATGAAGACATCAGAGCAGAATTAAAAGTCGATAGTGCAAATGAACTATAGAGAAAACTGGAAACAACATGTAGAGAGAATGCCAGAAAACAGACTGCCCCAAAAAGCAATGAAGTACAAACCTAGGGGGAAAAGAAATGTCGGAAGGCCTATGAAAAGATGGAATGTATAAAGAGCCGGAACAGGCCAAAAGGCCTAAACCTTGCTGCTGATGATGATGATGATGACATGAAATAAAAGTTTCAAAAAGCCGATTTTACCGCTTCTGGAACTGTGGTGTGTGAAAACAAAATGAAACTGTAGTACAAAATAATAATTTATAAGTTTTGTTGCAATGTAATATGAGCGATAAATGAGCTATTTTCTCAATAGACCCATGATTAGGCAATAGGATAGCCCCTGCCAATTAAAAAATGAACAAGCACATTTTGTAGGTAGGTTCCAATCTGATCAATAAATTCAAAGCCAGTAAATTGTTTTACATTTAATATAGATAACTCTTAATAAGCAGTGCGTTTCAAACAAAATGAAAAAATCAGTATAATCAAAACCAAGTTTTTTCGCAAAACTGCTATTTTAGCTGTCATTTCTGTACAATAAAACCATAGGGAAACCGAAGCAGATGTAAAAGGCCAAAACTGACAGTTCAAAAAATAAATAAATAACGTTTTTTTTGCTATTTGTTAAATATGTGCTTCATTTAGAACGCACCGATAAAATACAAAAATTAAATTGTTAATGCAAAGAAACCAAATAAAATATATGCAAGTATAGTATGTATGTTAGTCTACTAACTACCAAACGCGCTAACAAAATATAAAAGTTTCAAAGTCAGTATTACGCGGTACAAAAGCATTTAACGAGTAGGCGCACGCGACAGGAAGCCGGCGCCGCTTTATCGAAACTTCGATAGCTCGGGGAATCCCCCAACTAGCAAGAACAAGAAATAAGCAAGAGTCTTGCTAGCAAGACAAGAATTAAGCTAGCAAGAAATTTGCAAGATAAAAAGTTGTTTTACTCCTTGTCTTGCTTAGCAAGACAAGACAAGAAGTTGCCGAGCAAGACAAGAAATCTTGCTTTGTGCATCACTACTTTGAAGTAATTCTAAAAGTTTCAAAAACGCAGTAAAAACTATAAAAAATACTTTGTACAACCAGAAACTTTGAAGGACATTTTGAAGTAGTTTTGAGACTGTAAATAAGTACTATTTAAAAGTTGAAAATTAGGCTTTATCTGAAAAACAGCATTTTACCAAAGTAGAACTGGTATGCCAAATTTCATACTTTTAGCCAAAAGTGCGAGGTTCTTCTTCTCCTTTTTTCTTTTAATTTATTGTAAATAAAACAATTCCTAACTTCAACAGGTTTTGTATTTTAGCTTTATACGTATTTCAACGTGTTTACACGTCATTATCAAAAGCAAGATTAAAATTTGCTGTCACGGGTCGAATTGACTTTAATTGGCTTCGGGTAGCGCTAGGATCGTGTTGAGAATATTTAGTAAAGTCGCTTCTCTAGTCGTTATATAATGCGAATATCTGTTGATGTTTACTTCGATGCTTCATAAGATATTTACAGCAAGTATACACACAATTGATATAATTACTCCGGACATGTTATGTCAAAATGAAAGAAGTGCCAACAATTTCATAAAAGCAACAATCGATTGCGCGTTATCAAAAGAAGGGACGCAGTTACTTTAGTTGTATTAATTTTATTGTACTAATCTTTATTTATTCATTGTTATTAAACCCATTGCTGCTGTAATCATTATTCATTTGAAATAACCTTTATTCATGTAATTGTTCTTGGTAATTTGGGAACAAAGCACTAATCATCAAAATTACAGGTAAAATTAAATTCTATTAATACATTTTCAGACATGGCGAAAATTGGCAAAACTTCAGATCTAAGGTTAATCAAATTATGCTTCAACCTCGGGTTGCCAAAATGTATGTAAAACCTATTGAAAACACAGCAGAAGCCTTCGTGGAAAGGTAAGTAACAAATCAAGTTATAGATTGACAACTCTATTCACTATAATTAATTAAAAATTTAATAGGAACTTTTGAAGCACCAATGTTATATAAAAACTATAATAATTATAAGTACCATAAATTAACAGCAAAACAGTTATTTGTAGCTAAATCCTAAAGTCAGGAAGAAGTATTTCTTTTATACCTTATTCACCTTGTTGGTAATAATTTTGTAACAAGGAACGAAATATTTCCTGGATGATACTCAAGGTTTTGCTTGATTTGATGTCAATAATTCCAATACATAATTTGTGGTGTACATTTCATTTGTAATTTATTTTTTCTGAAATTGTAACTGCAAAGAGATCTAGGCAACAACCACTGAACACAACGGCCATCTAGACACAATAGTCACTTGGTTTTTCTCGTGCTCATATCAGCTACGTTGGTATGGTGGGCACAACGGCCTCATTGGACCCAAGGGCTGCACCTTTAGCTAGATACAACTGCTACCTTGGACACAACGGATACATTGATCTAGTAGATACAACGGCATATGCATACTTCTATTACCAAAGTATTGTACTACTTATTCTCTTTCTTCGTCTTTATCTTTCACCTCTTGTGCCCGAAGGTGTCGAGGACTTTCACTCCGGGTAGGCTCTCGCTTGTGTAATAGGAGGTAGTGGGGCCTTTGGCCTTTAGACCGCTACGCTCCTGATGCTTATGCCACCCTTCATGCCCATTCATTCAATGTCATTCACACACATGTGTTTAATTGTATGTTTTTATGTTGTTTATGACTTTGTTACTTATCCTGGTCAGTCAGTAATCAAGGTAAGTGCCGTTAATTGTAACCCAACGTCGAATGCCAAGCTCGATACCGATCCACGGAATTACAGAAAAATTTTCTGCTTCTTCCGGGATTCGAACTGAGGGCTCACCATTGTGAGCCTGATCCTCTTACCACTGGACCACTCGGACGATTTTCATACTACCTATTCATTACTTCCAAATTTATATTGCTATTATATAACTATATTCAAAAACTTTAAAGCCTACCGCCAAGAGTCAGGAGTCAGGTGCCCTTAATTTTTTTATACGTAAAGGTGGTTCCTAAGGTACCACAGTTAAAGGACCGCTGCCCTAGTCCAATGTGACCGATATGGTCACGACAAGTACCAAGCGGCCGTTGTGTCTAGGTGGCCGTTGTGTCCAGTGGCTGTTGGTTTCCAGGTCCCCGACAAAGTGAAGGATTATTTTCAATTAATTCAATAACTTTAACTAATTTTTTGAAATACCTTTTAAACATTTTTAAAGTCTTTCTGATAATCACTTAATACAAAGTTTTTATACGTAATAAAAGAAGAACGAAAAATTGCAGGATACAAAAATTAAAAGACAAAGACAACGAAATGCCACCAGACTTTTTAAATGAAATTCACAAATGGTCCTTAGAATGTAAGTTATGGTTTTGTTTCAATTTTAAAACTTTTTCACGCTACCGGCAGTGTAAGTAGGCCTTACATCCATAGCTACAGGGATCGTAAGTGGCTGATAACATTCGTGTACTAGTTACCCTTGACGACGGAACTTAATAGTGTCACTTACGTTCCTAGGAAAATAATGTTGATTTTAACTGTTCGTTGATATGGTAACAAACACAGACAACTTAGAATAATGGAGCTTTTAAAAAATAATTCCGATGACAGCTGTCAAAACGAACTTTTAAAAATATGATTAAATTTCTACCCGTAGGCCTACTTACATTGCCGGTAGCGTGAAAAATTTAATAAGTAACACGGAATGTATCGACTAATAACATCCTCGGCAGGCGACAAGCTTCGGCTCCGCCTCAGCTCGTATTCGCCTACCTCGGATGTTATTACGTCCTTACATTCCTTGATACTTAAATAACTATTATTTCTATTTAAATCATTTTTAGCCATTGCAAGGATTGCCTTGGATGTTAGATTAGGTTGTTTGGATGATAACGCACATCCTGACACTCAAAAACTGATAGATGCAGTAAGCACATTCTTTCTTAATGTTCCTATACTAGAATTGAAAATTCCGTTTTGGAGATTATTTAGCACACCAACATTCAAACAATATATAGCAGCTTTAGATACCATTACAGAGTAAGTTCCCTTATGATATTTATTTGTCTCATCTCAGTTATTTAAAATTATTTTTAGAACTACCATGAAGCATGTAAATAAAGCATTAGAAGATTTAAACAAGAGACATAAAGACGAAGAACCGTCACTTTTACAAAGATTGTTGAAAATGGAGAACAACACAAAAATAGCTTGCATGTTAGCGTTAGATATGTTTTTAGTAGGAATAGACACAGTACGTAATTACAGCATTGGTTCTTAATAATAAGTAAAAATAATTAAAGTTAACTTTCGCAGACCTCAAATGCGGTAGCTTCAATTTTGTACCAGCTTGCCTTAAATCAAGATAAGCAACAAATTTTGCATGAAGAAATTACACGTACACTTCCTGACAGATTAACAACATTAGATAATGATAAGTTGGAGACGATGGCGTATTTGAAAGCTTGCATTAAAGAAACAATGAGGTAACTATTAAACAAGACTAAAATCACTGAAGTGGTAAAAGTTAAGTACCTAACAGTTGTATTTCCAAACGACATTTATGAAACACTTAATGCATTCTTTGTTGTGTTTTTTTAGAATGTATCCTGTTGTAATTGGAAATGGTCGATGCACTTCGCGTGATAGCGTGATTGGAGGGTACCACATACCAAAAGGAGTAAGTAAAATAAATAAGTAACAATACGACACTCGATACAAATTTAGAAATCTTGTGAAAGCTTAATTAGGTACCTTGCAGACATGCAACAGTTGCATTATAATTATACCAAATTAATCTCGTGCTGCATTCCAATCAAAAGCAAATGTAGGATAATAAGTCGCTTATTATGAATTAATTAATTTTTTGAACTATTAAATTAAACACAAGTTATTAAACAGAAAGTAAAAAAAAATTATTAATTAGTTTTTAAAATTTAGATGTTTCGGGTCTAGGTCACAACCACCGTATTTTTCTCAAATCAGTGATAGTCATAGTCTCTTCTATTTTGGTCACTACAACGCCGACCTTGGTCACAACGCCCACTTTTCGTTTTAGTCACGACCCCCGCTTTCGTTCAAGGTCATAATTCTTAACAATCAATATTGGGCGTTGTGAATAAGTAATTGTAGTAATAGTAAGTAGTTGAGGGTTGTGACTAAAGTGGCTGTAGGAGTTGTGACCAGGTCCCGTGAAGACTACCAATCCTTCAATTTTTAGCTCATGGAGGAAACCGACACCGTCTTCCTTTCTAGATCCAACACCAATAGAATTATTTTCTTGTAGGTTCAAGTAATATTCCAGCATTATGTAATAAGTAATTTAGAGGAATATTTTCCAAGAAGTGACCAGTTTTTACCGGAACGATGGTTGAAGACATGTCCTAACTATGATAACATCAGCAGAAGTCATCATCCTTTCGCATCTTTACCATTTGGTTATGGGAAAAGAATGTGTCTTGGTCGAAGATTTGCTGATTTAGAAATTCAAACTGTAATTGCAAAAGTAAGTACTTAAGTAACTGCAATCAGCAAATATTGAGATTTGTGCCAATGTCAGAAGCTTCCGCACTTAAAAATGTCATTGTAACTGTTAGCAGCAACGTGTTAATGACTTTTTTTTAATTTGACAAGGTAATAAAAATGCACACATCAAAATAAAATAATTATTTACTGAAGGCAAAAAAGTCAAAAATTCATATTTGTTGTTCAAATTGAAGTTATTTCTGCGGAAGTGTTATTGAACCTATTCCAGAACGTAATCAAAAATTTAACGTGTAGAATTTTCACGTTCAAATAAATAATTAAGCAAGCGCTTGTCAGCTACTAGCAGTTTTGCAATATTAGTAATTATTATTTTCTAAATAAAAATAAATAAAGTTATATTGTTGAATATTCTTTCCAAATACCACTCCTGACAAGAATTGTTTTAGAGCATGATTTGTCATTTTCATACAGATTTTTGCTAATTTCAATTAACAAAATCGCCGCGAAATCCAACTCGCCTAACGGCTCTTTAGATTTTTTAGCTGGTGTTCTTTCGTGAAATTTCGAAGCAATAATTTTCATGGAAATGACAAACCATTCTCGAAAAATTCTCGACGCTTGTGGTATTACCTGTGATAATTCAACCGAACCCAAAACGCAAACCAACGAAACCAAAATAGAAAGCTATTTGTGGTACACAATTTTAGCAATAGGTGGCATTCTAGAGGTCTGCTTATTAAGCACATTTACATTAAGATTAATCATGGCCTTAAGCTGTAAAAACTGCCAATTTAGAAGTCCTTGGGATTAACATATTGCTGTTGCCATTTCAAACTGTTCGAATATACGCAAGTTATAAACTTATAAAAATTATTCAGGTTGTGTAATACCTCTGCATTTCCCTGTTTCACAAGAACGACCAGACATATATGATATTATTAAATCTATCACACTTGCACATTTCCCAAGAAAACCGAGTTTTTCTGAATCCGCGTGTGCATAATCGTAACCGTAATATAAACGTAATATAAACGTAGGTGTAGTAAAAATTCGACGAAGAAAACTTAAATTTTGACGAAAAATATGAATTTTTAACGTTTCTAGCCTTAGTAAACAATTACTCAAAATAGCACCTACAGAAATTTCAAACCCAATAAAGCTTTAATTTTTTTCAGATAATTCAATCCTTTAAAGTAGAATACCATTACGAAAAACTGGATTACCATGTGCATCCAATGTATACGCCCAATGGACCGTTGAAGCTACGTTTTGTGAATAAAACATAATTAAATTGAAATTTGATTATCTCTAGCTTTAACTTATTCAGATATTCTACTCTTATATTATTAACGATGACATTGTCGTAATAAACAGATTCCACAATACTTTGTCCGGTTGAATTTTAATATTGGTGACGATGTGTGTCAAGGTGAAGTTTAATTGTTGTTAGAAATTAACACTTTTGCTGAAAAAGCTTTATAATTTGGACGTTACTTTCCCATTCATTTTTATTTGAGCACCGATTTTCTGTTGGTGTAACTCGTTATAAAAGTGTTGTTTTTATGTCAAGGTGATGTACAAAATGTTATATAATGTTATAATTTACGATGTTGTAAGAGCGACAATAAAGTTTTAAATAAATGTATTTTGTTTAAATACTTGCTTAAGTATTATAATTTCTTCTACAGTTATATATGAAAACCTTCAGAACATATCTGAAAAAAATTCTTTGGAAATCATTCTAATTATACACAATAGAATCGTATCAGGCACATATTAAAACTATACAGTTACATTCCAGTTTTTTTAAACGTTTATATTAATTCATAAAATGCATATTTAAAAGAAAAAACAAAACAAAATTAAACATCTTTGTTTAAAACATTTCTTTTGCTGGTTCTGCTCGAAATAAAACACCACTTTCACGCTTTATAGTTACAAAATTAAAATAAAAATTAGTGCAGCACTTCCCCAAAATTTATCTATACTTTTAGACATAATAATTACTTTTGTGTATCTAATCACAACAATTACAGTACATCTAAGTAAGAACGGTTTTCAGTTGTAGGGTATTTAAATATAAAATTCTGCTAATTTCTCATTGCAAGGGCAACTAAACCACCTGCTGGATTGAAATATTAGGCTCATGCATAAAGACCGGACTTTTAGTCGCAGAACAACAAAAAGTTTCGTTAAAATAGACGTTAAAACTCAAATTTTCTAAAATTCATAGAAGGCGCTAGAGAGAAATTTGCGAGCTGGAACACGAACCAAAGTGTAGCCCATTTTTAGCTGTTTGTGAACAATATTTTTTAAATAATTTCGGATACATTGCAAATTTTTTTCACTTTATAGCTTTTAACGTTTCGAAAATTGCTGTACACAATAACATTGTGTTTGTATAGAGCTATTACAATGAAATATTTGAACGCGATTTGCCAATCGGTTTTTGAGTAATAAAGTCATGCCATTTCGTCAAAATTTTCAAAATATTGAAGCGGCCGTCATTTTAGAGCTAGAAATTTTGGAAAAAATAACATTAAATTTGCCCTAAAGTCTTCTATGAGATTTCGTTTTTAAATTTATAAAATTTGGCGTGGGAAAAAAATGCTACCTAAAAAACATTGTCTAATTTCCGCTTACAGTTTCGGATTTTTTTAAAAACTTCTTTTAGCGGTGAATTTTTGATATAATACCACATTCTAAAGCTCATCAAAATCCGACCATCCATACGGCAGTAATGATGCACCACAAACATACTCACCTACCTACACATTCACTCACAGAGAGGCATATTTTAAAACCCACTTTTTAAGGTTCCTGAAGGTCGAAAACGGGTAATTCCGTCAAAATCTTGATTTCGAACATGAACATGAAATCAATACTTTCCTATACCTAAAGTATAGGAATGTTAAGATTTCATGCAAGATGAAACTTCTTCTTATAGTGCCATACCCTATTCAGGGCGTTGGCTACCTCTCTCCTATGTCTGTGTTTCGTGCGCGACGATAGATAATTTGCCCAGACAGACAACATAGGGGACCTTACAGTTTAACGTGGGTTTCCGAACCACAGGAAGTGCATGCACTTCTTTTCCAGAGAGGTTTTCATGGGTAAAAATCCACCTTGCTGGTTTCCCGTTGTCTTGCGAGGGAGAACGACCGGGCCGGGGATCGAACCCGGATCCACTGCATTGGTAGCCCGCGCGCTTACCACTGAGCTATGGCCGCTCTAAGAATAAACTAATAACTAATATTTCCCAAACTGCATATTTCAGCATCCTCAGACAATAAACATGTGGAATTATAAGACAACAAATTACGGACTCATTTATTATTGCTAGGACGCTGCGCAAACTGATATTCTTGTGGTTACTGTTTCCAAGTAGATGGGATAAGAGGGCATACTGAGTGGCCAGCCATATATCTAGACTTTGAGTAGACAGCCATATCTCCAGACCTTATTCTGGATCTCTTTTTTGCAAGATTATCTGAAAAGATACCCAACGTTAATTAACAAGCGAAATGGAATTTATATTAGCAGATTGTCAAGCTGTCAAGCTACCATTGGATGTCGATTTGAACATTTAGCTTTTAATTAAAAAGAACTACGGTTTCATTAAAATGCACAATCAGTCACATGTTGTAAAAATTACTGAACAAAATTTAGGGTATATTTTGATAAAATTAATATGAACTATGAACGCCGCCGTGGAACAATTTTTGCATAACTTCTGTTCACTCTGAGTGGATGACCCTGTATATTATAATTACTGCTGCGAGTCATACGTGTTGGTTATCATAAGTAACGTTATAATTAATCTAATGTGTGTGTTGTAACATATAAAAATTAATACACGTAAGTGGTTTTGAAAGATGTAAATGTTAAAGTAGCGCTTTCGGATGACCACTTTGGAACACGAAATATTGCAGCTAAATACTGTTGAAACTAGAACAATGTCCTCATAATTGTTACAATGGAAGTTTACTAACAAAATTGTTACGTATGTCGACGACAATACCGATGTCATAAGTTAGTTTGATGAGCAGTGCCAAAGGTAGCGGCCCTAACCGCTGCTTCACCGCCCGCCCCCTTTCAAATTTGAAGCCGCATTACATTTACATATTTAAACTTCTGAGAGTTTCCTGCAACAAGAATACTCTTAGAATTTTTAATACACATTTTGGTAGTTACAGCGAACAAATAAACCATAAATAATTTATCTCACGTTAGTAATTCAATTAGACATTCCATGCCATTTGGAAAACACAACACCTTTTCACATTAGTAACTAAACACCAGGTACGTATTTCGACAGCAAAGCTATCATCAGCAGTGGTAAACTGAAACTTTTTGAGAAAAATTTTAAACACGTTTTTAAAGACAGTACTACTTGCTGAAACCGAATATAAATTAAGATAAATTGAAATTAAATTCTTCGAACAACACATAATTTCTAAATGTCTTGAAGAGTTGCAGAAAATTGAAAAAATATTTTTCTATGAAAGAAGGTAAGGTTCTTGTTGGAATTATTAACTTATAATTTTTTTCCAAAATAATTTATCTAATAAATTTAATAAATCTTATTCTTAAAAGACAAAATATCTTCGGCTTTTCTATTTTCTAAGGCCCAATTTATAAAAATATGTTTTTTCTTTATTTATTTGTAAATCACAAAACTTGATATTTAGAAAGTCATAGAAAGCGTAATGTTATTATTGAATTATTGCTTATATACTCGGCTCTAATTACTGGTAACTAGAACGAAATCAACATTCATTACAAATAAAATATATTTTATCTAATCGTAATAGATTAAGAACTAAAAAATTTGTTTAAATGAAAATTCACAAGTATTAAGGCATTGGAAGTAGTATATTATATTACACGAGTAAATATCACGATTTCGTTGATGGTTTAACCAAATTGTATGTCAAGGTAAAATTAAAGTAGAATGATTTGTTAAACGAATATTGCATCACAAACAAAATTTAAATATTAGTACTAGGAAAAAGGCCACTAGTCTGTAGCTACAACATTATATGTGTTTATATGCATTTCGGAACCCGCGTTAAACAATAGGTCTGTCTGTGTGTATACGCTGTTATTTCTAAGGTTGTTGAAATTGCATAAAATCTGGCCTAACATATACACGTTAGGCCTTGTATACATTTTGAGCATTCTGGTAACGTTACAGTTACATTACACGTTACATTACGAGGCTCCGGATTCATGTGTATCAACACTGCGAGCATGCAAATGAATGCGGTGGTCGCTAGTTATCTAATAATTATTTGTTAACTTGTATTCGAATAAAAACGTGGAAATCGTTTACACAAGAGCAACTGGTGTAACATAATATCCTTCGATATTGGGTAAGAAAGCGACAAGAGTATGAATCAGGCGCGGCTCGTTGCGAACGGCTGCAAATGATACAGTAACGAGTAACACCCTCCACACTTGAACATTGGTTTTACATATAGAGCTGCGCGCGTTGAAAAAATATAGATAATATTGTCATCGAAAAAATAACGACATTATACCGATATATCCATGTACTCGATATATCGTATATATCGATTTATCGATATTTTTAAAATTCTATATCGTAATTTACAATGTCGGAATCAATATCGATATATTGAATAAACTTCGGTATCTATCAAAACTAGTCGGCATATCAACCACGCCATATAAATTATTATTTTTATCGTTCGATATACTCGTTATATATCGATATATGGAAATATGAATTATATCAAATATATCGATTATATCGAATACATCGATTACATTGAATATCTATATCGAATATATTAATATATATTGAATACATCGAGTATATCGATTTATCAGAACATCTGATATAATATACTGATACATATATCGATATTTTCAAAATACTAAACGTTGTTTGATATATCTATACATATATCAATATCAATATATCGAAATAAATCGTTGCCCTAGTTGCTTTACACTGTTACGTTACTTATGGCAGAAAGCTCAAATGTATACAAAGTCTTTAAATGTAGGTACGAGTGTTATCGCTGTATATATTAAATTCACTGCCTCACCATAACAAGACGATGGGCTCTTGCAGTTTGGCAAAATTTATCACTATACCACGAAGGCGGGCCCTTGCAGCTCGAGTCAGTGTATTAAATTGCTTTCAGCGAAAGTTTATGTTGCTGTCACTACTGTCGGTATTAGCTTACTTTACCTAACTGGTCGGAAATGTGTATTTTTCGCGCTGTTGACATGAGCATTTTTGCACTGCATATTTCATATAATTTGTTTCAATAACAGACCGTTAATATAATAAGAGCGGGATTAATTTTGGTATTACAATAGCTCTAGAGAAACACAATGTTACTATATACAAGAATTTTTGTACAAATGGAAACTTTGAAGTGAAAATGTTTTCAAAAGTTTGGACAATAAATCTATTGTTCAAAAACTGAGAACACGATTTTTGTAATCCTTGTAAGTGTATAGAGCTAGGGATGAGCTATGATTTGTTTCATGTCGGAGTTCACTAAGTTCTCTCTGATGCTTTTTCTGAATTTTTAAAAAAATGTATGCTTGTTTCTTTAATAAACGGGGAACAATAAAAAGTTTGTGTGTAAGCTAAACAGCTTATGAGTAATAGCAGTATAAGGTTCAGAACTTTAATTTTAAATGCAAAAATATTTAGGGTGGTTAATTTTCCCCTCATTCTTTAATTTTACGAACAAATCCGTCAAATTCGATTTATATAGAATTAAAACAATGTCTATATTATTTATAAAACTGGGACTGCGATCCACGGTCGCTACACTACCAACTAATAAAACAGCGTGAGCCATGGCTCACGGGGTTCGGTAGTTTAATTTTATTGATCATTAGTAAATGATTACTGAACTAGGTTTTATAAATTCTACATGTGCTTTAGGTGGTGAAATGTTACCAAAAAGGAAATGCATTTTGCTGCACGTTCAACCGGTTGCAACGGTGCATGATTGCATTTCTTATTGCACACTTTGTGGTTTTATTGCTTTCAGCTACAGTACTTTTGCGGTATTTTGTCAAAGAATAGTAATAAGGAATGCCTACAATGCGGTTTTAAAAAAATGTAAACATCTCGAGGCGTTTGATGAAGCATTGGAGAAGAAAAGGAGAAACCTATCGAAGTTTCTACATCTAAGTTTAATGTATTTTATAGGAAGTACAGATATTTACATTTAAATTTGAATACTTTAAATAACATCTATAAAAGCTGCATAATTATATTTACTACTCATAGTGCTAAAATTATAATAAGATTCCAACAATGAAGTGACTAATTTTAAACCATATAAATTTATAATGATTTGGTCGTTACATCACGTTTCAACTTTATTTTCTTGTCAACGATGAACAAAAATAACTAGACGTTTTTTACAACAATTCTTTTTATAATATTTTTTTAGCCAAGTTACTTCTAACGAGCACATTCAGTACGCAGCAAACCTTAGCCTTGATAATGCACCAATTATATTTTCTGACAGTTATTTACTGGTTGAGTAATATTTTAACCAAAAGAAAATACTCGAATCTTGGTTCATTACTTCAGGCGTGACTTGCATTTAAAAATTAAGCGCTATTCTTTCTTTACTTGTTCTGCTCTAAGATATTCTCCACTTCTATTGAACCTGCTCTTGAAAGTCCAAATATTTAACTTTCATAAAACAAGAAGACATTAGCTTTGCACATAATTTATTTACTTTGTGTAGTAATCTTAAGACTCTCGTAATAATTTAGAAATCCTATTCACAGTTTCTGGCGGGAGGGGGGGAGGAGACACCCTGATGTAAAAAGTCTTGGGAACGGTACAATACAGGATGATCAAACTCTTATTATGCCCCTATTAGTTTTGAAACAGGTGAAAATAAAAGAAAAATATGTTAATAAAAGTTTTTGTTAAATTTTAGCTATCTTTCTGCATATTTTAAATTACCAATACTGCATCGCCATCGTCATTTTTTTCAAATAGTACCCTAGTATTTTTTTTGCTCGTTCGATAGCCGATTTATGTGCTTTCAATGATATGAAACTTGTCCACCTTCGTATAACAAAATTTTTGAGTTTTTACATTAGCAAGTTCAGAAATGAAAAACAGCCTACCGCAGTTACAGTAGTGTGCTTTGAAATTTGATTTCTTTACAATTAACAAGAATTGAAAGTACATAATGTTAGAGCCGCCAACAAAATATGAATAGTGACTAGCTTGGCCACCTGAATTAATATCGGCCGACGTCTTTTACGGCCTGCCGCATCAAGCATTTTCCAACAAATTTTACATGCTGCAAAGCCGCTACTAACCGGTAGATCAAAAATGTCATATCTAGGGTTAAGTTAATAATTAGTTACCGTAACGTGTGATACTCTTACATAACAAAATTTTCACTTCATTTTAAACATAATCGTGTTATTGAAACGATTTCAACGGTCTTGCAAACCGTAGCTAACTGCAAGGCGGTTGCCATGGTAACGTATCTCCACGGTCCCCGGGCGTTCAGCAGGGCTACTCAGGAAGAAAAAACTATTATATTACTCACTTATGTTATCGCCTAGTTGAAGTATAAAGAGAAGTGTGGGACTCATTTTATACCCAGTACCCTTACATTTTCAACCTACCGATATATCGAGATATTCGTCGAAAGGCAGCCGTTGAAAAAATTACATTGGCTTGGAACAAAAAAAATAGCTAGTCGTTAATTTTTAGGAAAAAAGCTGTAAAAAGACGAACTGTCAGTGGGTTTCACGACTCACGGGCCCTGGTTCCGCGGAACCCGGTAGGTACGGCACTGGCAGGCGTAAGTCTAGGCACTTGCCTTTGCAGGCAGGCTCAACTTTGGCTCAAATCGATGGATGGAATCCCAAACAACAATGCGATCTAAGGTGAAAACATTTAACTAGAGCTCTAGTTCAATGGGTGAAAGTAAATTGTAATATTAGCAGTACTAAAAACCGCGAAAGCCTGAAACTATATATTTTCAAATGTTTTTATTTTTTAACAAATTGATATTACAGTTTAAGTAAATAAAACCGTTACATAACACTGCTAGAAGAATGTACATAAATTTACTATTTTATACTTTCTGTATCAATAAACAGCACAACAGATATTATTTACACCTGTGAATACAAACCCTTTTGCTTAATTAGTTTAATAATACATGTTTGCATTTCTGCTTAGAGAGAATTTCATTAAAGCTTAAATATGTTTACAACAGTTAAATTTTAAATATAATTTACCAAATACCTTTTTTATTAGGTAAAAAATTAAAACATAATTTATGCACTCAAATAGGACGCAGCTGAAAATACATTTATATTTCAACAGACAATATAGTAGTAGTAGTATAATATATAAACTGCAGCTATTACTTTATAATAAAAACGAAACCAATCAGAAACTGTAGTGCTTTATATAAGTAGGTTTTCCACCTCATTCTTCTTCTCTTTTAGTAACCTTGAATTTGAGTTCGCCTTCAGGCGCATACATGAAAGTTACTTTATATTCCAAAGGTTGATGAAAGTATTCCAACTTGTATGAACGTATTAACTAAAAGAAAGTTACTATTAAAACGGTTTCTTACAAGCTTGAATTCACAATCATTATACTTTAGCTAGCAATATTTGAATTTCAAAATCAGCAAAACGTCTTCCGAGACACATTCGCGCCCCATAACCATATGGTAAAGATGCGAAAGGGTGAATTTTAAATTCTCCATTTTTAGACATCCATCTTTCTGGCATGAATTCTTTGGGGTTGCTCACATATTCTTCCATACTACCTGTTATCAGGTTAGGAAATACTACTTGTACCTGAAAAGTGTGACGTTAAAATTTATTTTTAAGTAAATAAATAATTTTTTTTTAAATATTTGCTTGTTTTACCCCTTTAGGTATTCTGTAGCCTTTAATAACGGTATCTTTTTGTAATGTTCTTCCATTGCCAATTACTGTCGAATAAACTCTGCAATTTAAGTCATTATAAATATATATTAACTCCGGATATGAAAGTGCATTGTGAATACCGGAAAACTTCTTTTACAAATGCTTTTAGGAAGACCATCTCATCCAGTAATTTCACGGTTAGAGGCGCAGTGGGGTCAGGTATAACTCGTTTTAACTCTTTGTACAATTTTTCTTGCTGTTCAGGTCGCGTTGCTAATTGATATAAAATTGAGCATACAGCCATAGAAATCTGAAAATATTTCATAAAATATATCTCATAAGCATTAAGGGCATATACTTACAGTGTCTATGCCTACTAGTATTAAGTCAAGTGCTAAAATACTGGCGGTTTTTGGATTTGGTTCTTTGGCTAAAATTCTTTCAATTAAAGATAAATCTTTCTCATTTTGGTTTGTTTTGGTTTTCAAACGGGCCATTGCTTCGTCAATATATTTTGTACAAATTCTAAAAATAAAATGACGTAATCTTTGGAAAACATCCCATTTAAATTATTTACTCGATAAAATAATTCATATTATTAACATAGTTGGTCCAAATTGTAGTCGGAAAATAACGCCAAAATGGAAATTTTAATTCCAAAATTGCTACATTTCGAAGGGCGTATTTAGCTGCGTCAATGATTTTTTGAGGTTCCGAATTTGGGGATAAATTCGGGTCTAAGCATCCTAAACGCACATCCAAAGCTACACGACCAATGCCTTAAAAAATAGAAATAAATAAAATTGCGACATACACTACTGAACGTGATTTGCTTACATTCCAAGGCCCACTTATGAATTTCGTTGTCGAAATCAGCTGGCATCTCATTATTTTCGTCCTTCATTTCTAACATTCTAAAAAATGATTATTGTCAGCATATAAAGGTTTTAGTTTAAGGTAGTTTTAAATAGGTACCTTGTTATAAAATAATTAGTAACATCTTCTATTGGTTCAATATATTTTCTAACGGTTTGTAATTGCAGTAATGGTTTTTGAACCTTCGTCCTAAACTTCCTCCAAGGTTCTCCATGACTAAAACATCGAATCGTTGGAAAGATTCTTTATTAAAAAAAATTATGAGCTTACACTCCAACAACTCCTGGTAAATCCCCAAAAAAATCATTTCTAACAACACTTTTATATTTAACCAAACAAGGCATGGAAGGCCTGTAAGGCGTGGGTCCTTCTTCCCTATAAACTTTTTCAATTTCATCAGGATCATAGACAAAAAGCAAATCGGGTCTTCCCATTAAACCGGACAATTTGACAATTTTTCCATATTCCTTGTAAAATAGTCCTGAAAGTTTTGCTACATCCGATATTTCATACTGGCCAATAATAGGTAAAAGCCGCCAAGTATTTCCCAAAATGGGCAAAGATTTTGGACCAGGTACTTCCGAATATGGTTTTGCTTCTCCAAGGGTAGATTCGTAAGGACAAACTGCTTCCGGATTTGCAATTACAGCATGCGATCGTTGGCGTTTTATTTTAGTTAGCAAATGAGTCCGGAGATTTACGGATTGTAGAATTATTCTTGAAAATTCTGACATTTTTATTGGTTTTATTTTTTATTGGATCTAAAATATTGATTTTTAAGGAAAAAATAAAATAAATGTATAAAATAGAAACCCGGTATAAATAATTTTGTAGTTTTAGTTATTAAAAAGTAAAGTCAACAATAAACTTACCGTTTTTTGTAAATTACAATTGCTACTCACTGATACAACACTCTTCACATAACAATAACAGCATGATAAATGCGTTAACTTTCTTTGAAGAAATGCTACTCGCGACAGTTGTGAATCCTGCAAAGTTCGTTTGTTACTAGCAAGTCGTTTTACTCTGACGGTGTGTCCCAATTTCGCTGAAGTTTTATGAGAGAACGTGCTAAATTTTAAACTATAAAGTTTTTAATAGTAAATTAGCATTTTTTTATTGCACATTTAGTAGTTTTACGAAATAATTACCTATTTCCCAAAACAAACATAAAGCAATATACAAATTTATGTATTAGTAAAAAATTAGTTACATTTTGAAAGCAATAAACTGTTTTAATTATAGGAAACCTCTTGGATGTATTGTTTCAAAGAAATCGGTATATATAAAAATTATATACATTTACATGTAAAACATCATACTGAGTACCTAACATTCTAACTTCAGAATTGTGCTCGGGCCTCTGAAATTTTTTTTATAATTTTGACCCAGCTTGGCCTGATCGTGTCCGATGTTAACCAAATTCATACCACACATGTAGAACATCATACTGAGTAACATGCTGGCTTCAGAATTGTGCTCGGGCCTTTGAATTTTTTTTTATAATTCCGATCCAGCTTGGCAAGATCGTGTCCGATGTTAACCAAATTTATACCATCACACATGTAGAACATCATACTGAGTAACATACTAGCTTCAGAATTGTGCTCGGACTTCTAAAATTTTTTTTATAATTTCGATCCAGCTTGGCCAGATCGCGTCCGATGTTAACCAAATTTATACTACACATGTAGAACATCATACTGAGCAACATTCTACCTTCAGAATTGTGCTCGGACCTCTGAATTAGGTTTTATAATTTCACCCAGCTTGTCCGGATCGTGTTCGATGTTAACCAAATTTATACTACACATGAAGAACATCATACGGAGTAACATTCTGCCTTCAGAATTGTGCTCAGACCTCTGCAATATCTTTTACATTTCGGCCCAGCTTGGGCCAGATCGCGTCCGATGTTAACCAAATTTATACTGCACATATGTAGAAGATGATACCTACTAAGCAACATTCTACCTTCAGAATTGTGCTCGGACCTCTGATTTTTTTTATAATTTCGACCCAGCTTGTCCAGATCGCGTCCGATGTTAACCAAATTTATACCATCACACATGTAGAACATCATACTGAGTAACATACTAGCTTCAGAATTGTGCTCGGACCTTTGAAATTTTTTTTATAATTTCGACCCAGCTTGGCGAGATCGTGTCCGATGTTAACCAAATTTATACCACACTTGTAGAACATTATACTGAGCAACATTCTACCTTCAGAATTGTGCTCGGACCTCTAAAATTTTTTTTATAATTTCGATCCAGTTTGGCCAAATCGTGTCCGATGTTAACCAAATTTATACCATAGACGTAGAACATCATATTGAGCAACATTCTACCTTCAGAATTGTGCTCCGATCTCTGCAATTTTTTTTAATGATTTCGACCCAGCTCGGCCAGATCGTGTCCGATGTTAACTAAATTTATACTGCACATATGTAGAAGATGATACCTACTGAGCAACATTCTACCTTCAGAATTGTGCTCGGACCTCTGAAATTTTTTTTATAATTTCGACCCAGCTTGTCCAGATCGCGTCCGATGTTAACCAAATTTATACTGCACATATGTAGAAGATGATACTGAGCAACATTCTACCTTCAGAATTGTGCTGGGACTTCTGAAATTTTTTTTATAATTTCGATCCAGCTTGGCCAGATCGTGTCCGATGTTATTCAAATTTATATCACATATGTAGAACATCATACTGAGTAACATACTAGATTCAGAATTGTGCTCAAACCTCTGAAATTTTTTTCTAAATTTCGACCCAGCTTGTCCATATCGTGTCCGATGTTAACCAAATTTATACCATTACACATGTAGAACATCATACTGAGTAACATACTAGCTTCAGAATTGTGCTCGGATCTTTGAAATTTTTTTTATAATTTCCACCCAGCTTGGCGAGATCGTGTCCGATGTTAACCAAATTTATACCATCACACATGTAGAATATCATACTGAGTAACGTACTAGCTTCAGAATTGTGCTCGGACCTTTAAAATTTTTTTTATAATTTCGATCCAGCTAGACCAGATCGTTTCCGATGTTAACTAAATTTATACCATACATGTAGAACATCATATTGAGCAACATTCTACCTTCAGAATTGTGCTCCGATCTCTAAAATTTGTTTTATAATTTCTACTCAGCTTGGCCAGATCGTATTCGATGTTAACCAAATTTATACCACACATGTAGAACATCATACTGATTTTAAGTACGCTTTAAAAACCGGGAAAATCTAGGTGGTCAAAATTTGATTGGCAACAGAGATTTCTAAGAATTTTTGAGCAGTTCACGATCCTTAAAACAATGATCTATAAAACAATAATGTTTTTATGAAAATAAACTTACAAATTACACTTGAAAGGTGTCAAAAAAAGAACACGTTCTTTTTTGAAGTTCATTGTCAATCATGAACCCCCATTACCTCTCTTCCTTGTTGCACTCATTAGCTGCCTATGCAGATCGTGTCCGACGTTAACCAAATTTATACCACACATGTAGAACATCATACTGATTTTGTTCGCTTAAAAAACCTGGAAAATCTAGGTGGTCAAAATTCAATTGGCAACAGAGATTTCTAAGAATTTTTGAGGAGTTCCCGTTCCTTAAAATAATGAACTACAAAACGATCATGTTCTTATGAAAATAAACTTTCAAATTTCACTTGAAAGTTTTAAAAAAAAGAACGAATTCTTTTTAAAAGTTCGTTCCCCAACACTGTCAATCATGAACGCCCATTATCTCCCTTCCTTGTTGCACGCGTTAGCTGCCTATGCTTCCAGTAAAATAGCGACAAACCTATTATAAAAACCAACTTTAAATTATTAAAATATTTTTACATTATTAAAATATTAATGACACAAGCATTTTTAAATTTTTTTATGTATTGAAACATATCTGACTGATCACATTTTTTATGGGTACCAATGCCCATAAGAATTAAGAAAATAAATTTCCTAAGAGAAGACATTTTTTGTTACAATATTGATTACATTTCATTTACAATCACAATCAGTTTTTTCTAGTTATTTTGCTTTAATATCAAGAAACACTTCCAGCAGAACCAACAAATTCTTAGATGACAAGATAGGTAATTTATTTAATTCAATAAAAATGTAATTGTAGACAGAACTATTCAAACCACTTCTTCTTCTTTGTTGGAGCAGAAGCTGAAGCATTTAACAATTTTTGTTTGTAATCATTAACTAATTTAGAGAAATTATCACTAGTTTTGAGCTTTTTCTTATTTATTTTTTGTCGTGGTTGTTTTGTGAATTCTTGTTGTTTCTCCTGTAATGTTTTCTTGGCAAATTTCTTTTTCTTCTTTTCTTTCTTGAGATTTTCATGATGAATCTGAGCTTGAGTTCGTAAATTAAATTTACTTCGCATTTTTTTAATGCCAGGTGTTGCTGCAACACCAGAAAATTCATTTTGTTCCTCTTCAACATTTGCTTCAAGTGAACGTTTAGTTCCTCTTTGTTTTTCATTTTTGTGTTTTTGTTTTGCAACATTTGGATTGTAATTTTTGTAGTTCGGATTCTTTACTCTTGAATTTTGTAATCGTTTTTCTCTTGCCTGAAGTTTTGCTCGGTTTTCTATAGAAAATGCTACTATGGGTCGCTTGCTGGCAGAAAATATATTTGGATTATTATTTACAGCACGCAATGCTTCCAGTGCTGCATCATGAGTAGTAAAAGTTACAAAGCCAAACTCTTTGGATTTTCCAACACCCCAGCCATCAAGAAGTCTCATATTTCTCATAACTCGCGCTTCTTTGATTGCACCTTTTGGACCAGAATACTTTGCAAACAGGGCTTTAAGTTTGGCATCGTTCCAGCTTGCAGGAACATTGTGTACAATCAGTCGTGTCCTAGCAACAAACATGTTGAGATTCCTCAACATTTGTGTTTTATATTGCTCAATTTGTAGTCGTTTTGCCATGTCAGCTGCTGAAACTCCTTCTGCTGCTTTGCTGCCTGCCAAGACAACCCCTTCCTTTACAAGATATAAATTTCTTGAATCTCTCTGCTTGGAACCCTTATCATTCTTCTCGTTCGCTCTTTTTTTTAGTTCATCTTTTGTAAGGGCATAATGGCATTGTAAGTTATGGCCCATAAGTGTAATTCCAGGTGTTGCTAAACACTGTTCTGCGTCTTCCTTGTTCTAAAAATATTTATTAATTATATTCTATACTATTGGACACGTAAGAGACAAAAAAGGCAGCAATTTTAACTTACACGAAATTTAACAAAAGCAGTGCCTTTTGAATGCTCTGTTAAAGGATCCATACATACAAGTGCATAATATAAAGGTCCAAATTGTGAAAAACAGCTTTTTATATCATCATTTGTAGCGGTGAAAGGAGCATTTTTAATGAATATTGTTCTACCTTCTTCTGCATCATTTGATACCACATGTGGCTTCCTTTCTTCCGTTTCGACTTCCTCATCCTCTTCATTTTTCAGGTCCGAGTCACTCTCATATTTGTCATTTTGTTCCACGTCATCCTCATCTTCCTCTTTTGATTCTGTATCATTATCATCCTCATCCTTGTCTATTTCTTCCACATCGTCGTTGTCTATTCCTTCTTCAATATCATTCTCAGTTTTTAGCTCTGCTTCTTCATTTTCATTTTGTAAAGACTCTTCTGTACTTTCCTCAACCTTTTCAGTTTTAATTTCAGTTACATAACCATCATCTAATGGTTCTTCTTTAATTTTAACCGGTTCCACTTCTTTTTTCTTTTCATATTTATTTTTGGGAAGAGCCCAATCACACTCAATATCTCGATCTAAAAATGGTTTTCCATTTAAATGATGTCGTGCTTTAGCCGCTTTCTGCACAAGTGTAAACTGTACAAAACCACACCCTAAAAGTTTGCCATCTTCCTTTTTTAAAACTTTAACTTCATCGATTTCTCCAAACTTTGCGAAGTGTTCTCGAAGATTTTCTTCTGTGGTTGCAAAAGGGAGGTTCCGAACAACTAATCGAGCTCTATGTTTATTCTGCTTTGATTCCTTTCTCTTTCGACGAAGTTTTTCTTTTACATATTCGTTTTTCTCTTTACGTTTCTCTAAAATTTAAAATAAATAAGGTAAAAAACTTAACTGCATAACCTTACTTTTTAATAAGAAGTAGTGTTTTTGTAGTACTTACTTGTGTTGTCCATATTTTTGACGTGAAACTGAAAGCACAGATGTAAAAATCTCTTATAATATGCTGCTTATTATTTTACGAGTTAAATCAAACTCAAAAATCTGTAAAGCCCACGTGCAGCACGTGCGCATTTACTGAACAGCTGTCAGACGTCAAGTGGAGTGGAAGGGACGAAGGGTTTCAAATCGATAATTTCAATTTAAAGTTATGTTTACGAATTTACAGGAGCTTATTTTCTAAAATTTCCAGCTTTTTGAAAGATACCAAGTAGAATAAACTGAAAAACTTTTTCAATATTATTTCTAACCTCAAAATAACCATAACAACACGTGGTTGTTTGAGCAAAAATCCTTTTAAGAATATCTCTTTGTCTTGTGGCCATAAAGTGAAAAAATTAATTCATGATGACTGAAATTGAAGGTGAGCAAATTTTAAATTTTGGTCTTTTAAATATTTAAACTGAATAAATCATCTTTAGATACACCTACGCTGTGTGAGGGAGATGATAATGATGATTCCGATGGGTGGGATGAAATGGAAGTATCAGGAGAACAAACCACATGCCTATTTTGCCCCTCTCAATTTCATACAATAGCTGTCGCTTTAGATCACTGTCGTACAGAGCACAAATTTGATCTTTTAGAATTAAAGACAAGGTACAACATGGACTGTTATTCATTTATTAAAATGATCAATTATATTCGTCTTCATAAACCTGATCCAAAAATAATTACCGAGTCTTGTGTTGCACTTTGGGAAGATGATGTTTATTTAAAACCAGGAGAAATGGAGCCCTGGTTAATGTATGGTAAGTGTAAATTTGGATTTGTGGCTTTGTCGTTTAGTTTTTAATTAATTTAAAGATTTTGATGATCTTGGGAGTACCCCATCGACACCCCATTATGCTATTGATGGAAAAACTCCTATTAGCAACAATATCAGTGACTTACAAAGGCAAATATATGAGTTAACTTTACAGGTAAGAGTTGTATTAATGAATTATTGCTTGAAAAGTATGCCAGAATGAACTGAACACGTCTGAGTTTCAACAAAAATATCGGTGTGTGTATGTAAAAATTTTTGTTAATTTTATGATTTGACTAGTTATTGATCCCAATGCAAAAATGCTACCGAATTATGCAGAGTGATTCAGAAATACATGTCGTAGATTTACCCACGTACCCCTGAAAGCAAAATATGTCGATTTGACGCACCTTCCTATCCAAAACTACACCTCTTTGCTAAGCTACAACTTTTTAAAATTGAAAAAATAAAAACATTACCCTTTCATATAAAGCATCATTGCTAATTTTTATTTTAAGAATAGGTTGGAAGTGAAGCCTCGTGCTGCATATCGATTATCATTAGAGCATATGCATAAAGGTTTATCAGGTAGATCGGCAGATGAATGTTTATTTATAATAAAATGTTAATTATTTACAGCAGATATTGAATAATTGAATACAGGCATATATATAATATAGAAGCATCTAGCTCATAAATCATAAGTGACGAATTTTCTGGATTCATTTTTTTGTTAATTACCAAGTTTACTTGTCTATAATGATTACTGGCCATCTAAAAACGACCCCAGGTCCAACATTTGTAATTGAGATATTCATGTTTACCCTTACGTCCTATATTTCGTTGGTTGGCATCCTGTATCAAGGCATGTTGAATATAAAATTATGTAACTTGAACAAGTTATTGATGTCAAAACAAAGATGTTAATTACATAATATGATGCATGTTACTATCCCATTTCCAATTTCACGAGACTATGTTTTCATATCGTAACAAAAAATTGTTTTATAACACCTTTCAACTTGCAGTTACGACAAAAAGATACCCTTCTAAAAAGTGCTATGCAGGACATGGCTAAAATGCGAGAAGTAACAAAAACTATAGTAGAAAGTGGCGATTCCAGTAAATCTTTAATTCCAACAGATGTTGCATCTGTACCTGCAAGCTATGATAATGAATATTTTAATTCCTACTCACATTATGGTATTCATCAAGAAATGCTAAGTGTATGTAATTTCATATCTAACTATCTATAAGCTCAGACTATACAATTTATTAATTTATTACTTCAAAATTTGTAGGATTCGGTCAGGACCATAAGCTATAGAGATGCGATATTAAATAATAAAGACATATTTACAGGAAAAATAGTTTTAGATGTGGGTTGCGGAACAGGAATTTTATCTATGTTTGCAGCAAAGGCTGGAGCTGCAAGAGTTTATGGAATTGATCAATCGGATGTATTGTATAAGGCAATGGACATAGTTAGGTATGCTTCAAGAAGATCTGTTTTTGTGCTTGATTAAATTTGTAATTAACTAAACCACTATTATAGTAAAATATGGCCCTTCTCTACAAATGCACCTGTTCAAATTTTATTTACTCAGTTTATAGTATGGTCTCACCTATTTGAAACCATTGAAATAGTTAAAAAGGATTAAGACACAGAGGGCCAAAATGTCGTTTTCCTGCGGTTTTGGAAATTTTGATCACGTATCATTTTGCTATTTATGAACCTGATTTTCAAACAGACTTTGAATAAAGCCCGCTATGTCAACAAGTTTGGTTCTAGAAAGCCCCTGTTTCGGTCGATCATCAGATTTTATCGAATAGTTTTTAGTTAGGGTAATTTGAGCACCTCCAGAGTTTCCAGAAATTTTGGCCACGTTTAGTAAATTTCTGCATTTCAGAATTTGGCGTAGGAGAAGCCCTAGTCGTAAACCTATTGAAACACCCCAGATCCACCAAAAAACCGTGTTTTTGCAGGAAATGGTACGTTTCGTCCCTATATGAAAATTGTTGTTCTGCTTTTGTAATTAGCTTCCATACACATCTGAGTGTAACATATTGGTTGCCCCGTTAGATGCACATAATAGGTGCCAAACCTGCCCCTTCCTGTCCTGAACGATGGATGCATTGTTGTTTTCCCAAGCGTCGAAAAATTTCGGATGCCCCTGTCCCTCTTGCCAATTACTTTTAAAAGAATTTAAAGAATTGGTAACAGTACACTGCCTTCTGACCAAAATCCCATCCAAACAACTAGAATCGTTTCGCACCTACTATAATAGTGGCTTAGTTTGATGTGCGTAGTAAAAGTCAAACTTGCGCGTCTGTCTGGTACGAAGGCATAGAAGGGCAGAATTTTTATTTTAAAACAAATAAATAAAAAATTCACTTGCAACAAAAATCTCTTAATTCTGAAATTAAAAAGTCAAAATTTAGTTCGCAGTAAATGACAAAATAAAGGAAAATTAAAAATAAATGGAAGAGACACTTAAGTAGAATGGAAGAAATAAGAATCCCTAAAATGACCTATAAATACCGCCCTAGGGGCATAGGAAGTCAAGGCAAACCTAGGTTGAGATGGGAACAGAAAGAAGCTGGAACAGACCAAACGGCCTAAACCTTGAAAGGGAAGAAGAGAATTTCGAGATTAAAAATACGATATTTCGAAAATAAAGAGCTCGAAATTTTGAAAGTAAAAGGTCAAAATTTGGAGGCTATAAAGTCGAAATTTTAAAACTAAAAAGTCGAAATTCTTAGTTCAAAAAGTCAAATTTTCGAGATTATCAAGTCGAAATTCTGAGATTAGAAAGTCAAAATTTCGAGACTGTCAAGTCGAAATTTCGATATAATCAAGTCAAAATTTCAAGTTTCAAAAGTAAAAATTTCGAGATGACAAAGTCGAAATTTTGAGATTAAAAAGTCAAATTTTCGAGATTTAAATGTCGAAATTTTGAGATTATCAAGTAGAAATGAACCAATTCGAACTTTTAAGATTATCAAGTCAAAATTCTGAGACAAAAAGTCAAAATTTTGAGATTATCAAGAAAACATTTCGAGGTGATATAGTCGTAATTTCGAGATTATCATGTCAAAATTTTATTATGTCATTAGAAAATTCATATTTTCGAGATATCAAATCGATATTCTGGGATTCCAATCAGAAGTTTCGAGATTTAAAAGTCGAAATTTCGAGATTATCAAACCGAAGCTTGGAGGTTATAAAGTCAAACTTTCGAAATTATCAAGTCTCAATTTTGAGATTATCAAATTAAAATTTCGAGATGATCAAATCGAAATTTCAAGATTAAGATGTCAAAATTTCGAGATTATACCTCGAAATTTCGAGATTATAAAGTCAAAATTCTGGGAGTAAATAACAAATTTGGAGATTATAAAATCAAAATTGTGAGATTGAAGTCTATTTACGTGATTTAAGACATTTCGAGATTAGCAAGTCGAAATTGCGAGATTAAAATGTCAAAATTTCGAAATTTTCAAATTAAAATTGTGAGATTCAAAAGTCAAAGTTTCGAGATTTAAAAGTCGAAATTCCAAGATTAAGAAGTCAACATTTCGAGATTATCAAATCACAATTTCAAGAGGATCAAGATGAAATTTTGAAATTAAGAAGTCAAAATTTCGAGATTCTTTTTCCGAGTCCTTTACTCTTGAGAGAGCGTGGTGACTTTTGCTCCTATGTCTGCGATGAGCGTGTTTAGTGAATCACACAGACATAGGAAATCTACTGTTGAACACAGTCTCTGAACCGCAAGAAATTCAACATTAAAAAGTCGAAATTATGAGATTGAAATGTCGAAATTGTGATTAAGTCTAGTTTTGTATTTTATGTTTTATAAAATCATGTCCCTTCTACGCTTTTGTAGTTCGGTCGCTGGGCCGCACTCATTTTAATTTATTTTAGGGAAAATAATCTCCATGATAATATACATTTAATTCGTGGTCGTATTGAGGACACATCTTTACCAGTAGATAAAGTCGATATCATAATCTCAGAATGGATGGGTTATTTCTTGCTTTTTGAAGGAATGCTTGACAGTTTCGTTTTCGCTAGAGATAAATATCTAAACCCCGAGGGCACAGTTTTACCTAATAAATGTAACATAAGTTTAATCGGATTAAGTGATGTTGGTATGTACTTTCTAATTGTGAAATACTAATTTATTAATTTGTTCATGCCGATAACATTTTTAGAAAAATACCATAATCGTATTACATTTTGGAATGATGTCTATGGATTTAGTATGAAATGTATGAAAGGAGAAGTTATAAAGGAACCAAATATCGAAACAATTCCAAGTGATAAAATAATCACGACACCCAGTCTTCTAACCGAAATAGATTTAAAAACTTGTACAACAAATGCAGTTCAGTTTAGTTCCGATTTTAAGTTACAAATTACCAAAAGCGGAACTTTAACAGCACTTGCTGGTTATTTTGATACGTTTTTTGACCTTCATAATCCAGTTTCGTTTTCTACTGGACCACATACTACTAAAACGCATTGGCAGCAAACAGTTTTTTATTTGAAGAAAACATTAGAAGTAAACGAAGGTTTGTTTGTTATACATAAAAAAAAACAATGGTAACAATTATATTAATATTTTAGGGGATGTATTGGAAGGTAACTTAAGGTGCAAAAGAATAAAAAAGAATGTTCGAGGTCTGCAAGTAACGATTACAGTGGGACAAGAAGCACAAGAATACTTGTTAGATTAAAAATAAATCTATTTGTTAATTTTAAAACTTGTATCTGAAAACAATCATGAGATGGAATGTACTTTGTATAAATTACGTACATAAATTACATACTTATAAAAAATCTATAACCTATGGCAATCACTAGTTTAGATGTATAAAATATACATTATTTACAATTTATGGAAAAGAAAATCCATTACTCCGGATTTTGAACACTTGATTTAAGGGGTTGTATGGCGTCTTCTGAGTTGTAAAATAATTTATCCTCCTGTTAAAATCTGGCTGAACATCAGCTCTTAATATTACGACACCTAAAAAGAAAAATATGTTATATATGAATATCAATTAGGTAACACAGAAATTGCATTCCAACCTGATGGGTTCACTTTCACTTTGATTTTAGTTTGTGAAGTTAGAACTCCATAATCAACGTCTTCGTAGAGATCCTAAAAAAGGAAAAAGCTGTCTTTCACAGTTACATGAGAGCTGATTAAATTTATTACCTCGACTCTGTAACCGGTAGGTGATACTAAACCTAATTCTTTAAGTGTAACCGCTACATCGGACGGAGTTCCATCAGTTCTTCTGTTCACAAATGCTATGGCATACGAGAAATAATTCTGGTAAAGAGGAGTAATTGGCCTGGACCAAATTTCTATTCCTTTGTGCTAGATATTATAATAATAGCATTCATTGATCATTATACTTTAAGAATAATTTTAATAATAACAATGCGGTAGTTAATTAAAGTGTTAAAAATTAATTGGTATACTTTTTCTAGTGGTTTACCTTGTATATTCGCCTTCCTTGTATTCCCAGAGGGTCTTGATCGACGGATATTATCTTTTTATTCTGCAAAATTGCTTTATACTCTGGTCGAATTGTTCGAAGGTCAACTGACATTAGCAGGGGAGCTGCTAATATTGCCCAAATTGCCATCTGGGTTTTACTTTGCTCGTAACTCAAGCCAAAGTTTCCAATTATTAACTAAAAGGATTAAAAAAAAAATTATACAGGAAGCTCATAAAAACAAATTAACTAATTTAAGTGAAAAAAGACAAAACAATTTATGGAGCCCGTTGACATTTAGTTTCGGTTTTAAAATTCCTATATTTAAATAAGCATAAAAAAAAACCATTCTCTTATTTTAAAACTTGTTAATTACAGAAATCTCAAAGTTTGTCTTACAGTATTACATTGAACCTACTATTGTTGATTTTTGTGTACCGAAATGTTTTCTAAATTAAAAAAGTTTTGTTTTATTTCTAAGAACGTTTTTGCCAGGGGGTTCTCCCACTGCATTACCATACTGTAAATATATACTGTGGCAATACTAGACAATTGCTACAGTAGTATGCAATGTGGAAATATTGAGTAATATTTATGACTTACCAATAGGCAGCAGTTTTTGGCAATATTCAAACAAAATTATGCAGCACTAAATCGGCAATACTGGCAGGAACTATATAATTTCGGCAATACTAGCCAATATTTGCAACTTGGTAATATACATAAACATTTGGCAAAATTACGCAGCTATTAATTGGCAATAAGTATATATACGACAAAACTGGCACACAATATGGGCAATACTAGACAACATTTGGGACTTGACAATCTGCAGCAGTTTTTGGCAAAATTTAAACAAAATTACGCAGCAATAACTATACAATTTCGGCAATACTGGCACACAATATCAGCAATACTAGACAATTTTTGGCAAAATTTAAACAAAATTACACAGCAATCAATCGACAATACTAGACAATATTTGCAAATTGGTATTACGCAGAAATATTTGGCAAAATTAAAACAAAATTATGCAGTAATAAATTGGCAATACCGGCAATAACTATATAATTTCAGCAATACTAGACAGTATTTGCAACTTGGTAATACGCAGAAATATTTAGCAAAATTACAACAAAACTACACAGCAATAAATTGGCAACAACTATATAATTACGACAATACTGGCACACAATATCAGCAATACTAGACAATGTTTGAGACTTTGCAATCTGCAGCAGTTTTTGGCAAAATTTAAACAAAGTTACGCAGCAATACTATAATTTCGGCGATACTGGTACACAATATCAGCCTTGCTAGAAAATATTTGGGACTTGGTAATACACAGCAATATTTGGCAAAATTTAAACAAACAAAAAATCACGCAGCAATAAATTGGCAATACCAGCAAATGCCAATAATTATCATCTCAACAATATTAGGCAATATCTGGCACTGGGCAATACTCAAATATTTGGCAAAATTCAAACAAAATTATGCAGCACAAATCGGCAACACACTGGCAACTGTCAGAAACTACTAGGCAATAGTTTGGTACTGCAATACTACACAATATATTCGGTAATAGGTAGCAGTATTTGGCAATATTTAAACAAAACTATGCAGCAATAAATCGGCAGTACCGGCAATAACTGTAATTAATTTGGAAAATACTTGTACAATTTTTGGGTTAGTTGATTTTCGCTCTCTTTATGAAAAAGTTTCAATTAAATTTAGCTTTACTGTTTTATTCACGGTTTTTGCTGAACAAATAATTTTGGCCAATATAGTACCCTATGAGTTAATTATTGATATTAACTGTAACTATTTTACTGGAAACATTTCGATTGATAAAAAAATTTATTAGAGCAGGCCTCTATCAGAGTGCTTCACGTCTTAAATGTATTCAGCAAATTACAACTATTAACCATTAACATGGTGGTTCAGGTCTGCTGTAATGTATTTGATTCTTGGTAGGCAACTAACGAATGCGACAAGGAAGAGAAATAATGGACAAACCAAGTAGGGATTCACGTAGCTATGCATACTTTTAAACCTAATTTTAAAAATGCATGCGTTTATGGATACATGAATCCCCAATTGGCCCGCCCATTATCTCCCTTTCTTGTTGCACTCATTAGCTGCCAATATTTCCAGTAAAATGGAACAGTATAAATCATATTGGCAAAGCACATAATATGGAGTGGGTACAGTTCACAGGCTTTCAATTACCAAATGGGAGAATAATTATTAAACAAAGTGTTACTTTGTGCCAGTTGGGGGCTTGTAATATGTGGCCATTTAATATACGTGGTTTTGCTAATCTGTAAACATAAAATCAATGGTTTCTAAGATAAAATATTAGAGGTAAGCCATTAATAATGATACACAATTAAAATTTTAGCCCTAAAGCTATGTGACAAGGGAAACAGAAAAGACGAAAAAAAATTACCAAACACATACCCAAGGATTTTTGGTTGTAAACTACCCATTTTACTAGAATTTCAGCTTGCATTCACTTTAATTATATACCTATTAAGTGATCTATTATTAAAAAGAAAAAAACTATGCTTGTTTTAATGAACACATTCTAAATAATTGTTTCATTAAAATATTCACGATATTACTTATTTATTTAAAGCTAAGCTTTCAGTGCAATATATTCGATGGTAATTGATGTATTAAATTCATCAATCTGGTTTCAAGGTTTCTAATTTTTGCTCATTAATTAATAAACCTATGGTAATTCCAAAAATTAATAGGACAGGCATCAGTGATTAAGTAAGAATAAATGTGACTTCATAAAATACGCAATAAATACTCTTAATAAATCTATAAGTTAATTCAAAAATCATTTCCACTGGGAAATGACAAATTAATGAACAAAAAATCAGTTTTTCACATATTGTCGGTATCAAAAAGTACTATACACATTCTAAAAGATTTTGTTAACACTTTTTAGCGGGACATCTATAACAGTTTGTGTTGTAAATCAAATACTGTTTATACAGGGCGAGTCAATATCTCCATTACTGTACTCTATTATTTTATTATACCGTACATATGTTCAAATAAAAAACACATAAGGCTATGGAAAATAAAATTTTGCTATAAAATTTAAACAAACAAAACATTATGTCACTTAAAATTCTTAGGTTAAGCTTGTAATTTGTTATTTGTAGTCACACTGACAGAGTGATGACAGTTAAAATCTAAAGCAAGCAAAGACAAACATTTTATTTTGCATGGTGAACCCTCATGTATTTTTTATTTGAACATAGGGTAGAATTCAGAGCAGGCGGTATTTTGCAGCTATTTTTACAGTGTATCCAACATGTTTACTAAAAGCTACCAAATTTAAAATAACAAATGAAAACTTTCAATCTGTCAAAGCCAGAAATCAAATATTTATTTAACAATGTAATTGTACTTAGGTAACTTGTCCATTCGGTATTTTGTAATTTTTAAATTACAATAGACCACAATTCAAAATGCCAAAGGGGGGTGACGTCTTGCCAGAAAATATACGAACATAAAATGTCATTTTGAATTTAGTAATTTTGGTTATAAAAATACTCAATCTGAATTTACCATAACACTTACAATTATTTCAAATCATAGCCTGCTCTGAATTTTATAATAAAAAATTAAAGTTGATTTAAAATTCAGAAAAAATTTTCACTTAAAAATTGTAGGGGAGCAGGAGAACCACATTTTAAAATTATTTTTAATTTTTAACTGGCATATCAAACTTATTTTTTAAATAAAACGCCCTGTATGTTGTTGTTTATTTGTATTCACCTTTTAATTGAGTTTCTGAATATGTTTTATTTTTGAAATTTCGTTATGGCGTTGCCAAGTTATTCAACATTTTTCAAAAAAAAAAAAAAAAAAAAAAATCTTTCGGACCTCACTAATAAAATCTGCATAAGTCGTATTTCCACAGATAAAACAAAATTTCTCTGTTAAATGTTAGTCAAAACCATATAATATTCTCCAGGCATACAGGGCGTTTGTTTTAAAAGTGCAAAATTTTGTAACTTTATGTATGTATCGTAACTACATTTTAACGTTCCTATACTTTCAGTATAGGGAAGTATTCATTTCATGAAAATTGTCTAAATCGAGATTTTGACGGAAATACATGTTTTGGACCTAAATAATGTCTGTTTGTAGGTGGGTGGGTATGTGTGAGATGCATCATAACTCCAGAACGGATGGTCCGCTTCGATGACCATTTAGAATGTGGAGATGTATCAAAAATTGACAGACAAACTAAGCTTTTAACAAAAATTCGAAACTGGAAGCGGGTTTTTTTGGTAGCATTTTCCTTGGAAACCGAATGTCTTAAATCAGAACGCGGAATCTGATAAAACACCTTGAGGCAAATCCCGCAATTTTTTTGCGAACTTTCTAGCTTTAAAATACGATTTATTAAAAATTTCAACTTGAACGCGTTATTACCCAAAATCAAGTTGGCAGATCAGGATCAAATTTGGTATTGTAATAACTCTAGGGGGCACAATGTTATGTACAAAATGGTTTGAAAAAATGAAAACTATAAAGTAAAACATTTTTTCAAAGTTTTGGAAATTCTCAAAAAAGTATTGTTCAAAAACTGGCCATTTAATTTTGTAGGCTAATAGAGCTGGCCCGCTAATTTCTCTGTGACGCCTTCTATGGATTTTCGAAAATTTTTGCTTTAAAAACCTTTGGTTTGTTTGCAATGTTACAAGCTATGAGAACGTTCAGCACTACTAAAACTGCGAAGTGAAAAAAAATCAAACTTTTGACATTTCAAAAAAAAAATATTGCCCTAAAACTAACCAAACGATTATTTTTAAATTTTGTAGGCTCATAGAGCTGGAGATGACGCCTTCTATGAATTTTCGAAAATTGAATATTCATGTCTCTATTTAAGAAATGAGAAGTGTTAAAATTTTTGCACAGCTGCAACCAAACCCTGTATAGCCAAATACAACTTTAAGATATTTGAAGAACAATACCATTTAACAGAAAAAGTTTGTTTAATGTTTTGAAATACGGCTACTGCAGGTTCAATTAATGAGGTCTGCAAATGTCCAATTTTTCGAAGAAAGTGTAATAACTCGGCAACGCCGTGGCGTAATTACAAAAATAAAACAGATTCATAAAGACAACTAAAAGGCGAATAAGAATATGTATAAATATACATGGCCAGGTTAGATATGCCTCTTTTATATGGAACCCCCCTGTATAATTGACAATTATTTTAAATTGTGGTCCTCTTGGTCTATTGACACATTTTTTTTAAATAACTGCTAAAAAATTCTCAAAGCATTGCTAACAAAAAAATGTACTTTGGGAGATTTTGCAACATTCTGTAAACACATGCAATGTTTTATGTATCAGCAGTAACAAATATGGCCTAGTAATACAAATGTAGATTTTCTTTGAAAGTATTAATAAACAACACAAAAGTAGGTGAATTACATACATAGGTATATGTGTTTGTGAAAAACGAGTTTTTCTCCAAACAATTAGTATTGCAAATCTTGTAGCAGTCTTAGGTACCCACACACAATTAACTAGAGGTCATCATTATGTGGCAATAACAGGTGGGTTCACACAAAGAAAAAAACCGATTAAATGAAGGCAATATACCTATGAACACAATTCATTGTGTTGCACAGTGTTAAAATTTATATACACTGTGTCCATAAAGTAACCCCCCCCCCCCCCCAACTAACTTTTGAACGACTTAATATTTTACTACAAAATTTGGTGTGCTTTAATGGGAAATTAAATACCATTTTTTAGCTCATAATTAAATAATGTATCATTCAAAATGGCGGCTGGGCGCCATTTTGAAATTTTTTTTTAAATAGAAAGGGGGGTCGAGTGGCACCTCATTTGAAAGGTCTTTTAGTTCTGCGTCTGATCCTAGAGTTTCAAAGAAAAATATTGAGCCATAACAAAATGGCAAACGTTTGAAGTAAAGAAGTCTATTAAAAAAAACTAAGAATTAAAGCAAAAACAAATGAAATTAAGTGTTCGAAATGTTCACCATTCACTTCTTGGCACATAAAAAGTCGGTTATGACATTCCTGCCTTACATTTTCATAAGATTCTGGAGTGATATTTCTGCAAACTTCTGTAATGCGTTTTTTACAGAAATGTCACTCCAGGAACTTATGAAAATGTAAGGCAGGAATGTCATAACCGACTTTTTATGTGCCAAGAAGTGAATGGTGAACATTTCGAACACTTAATTTCATTTGTTTTTGCTTTAATTCTTAGTTTTTTTTAATAGACTTCTTTACTTCAAACGTTTGTCATTTTGTTATGGCTCAATATTTTTCTTTGAAACTCTAGGATCAGACGCAGAACTAAAAGACCTTTCAAATGAGGTGTCACTCGACCCCTCTTTCTATTTAAAAAAAAATTTCAAAATGGCGCCCAGCCGCCATTTTGAATGATACATTATTTAATTATGAACTAAAAAATAGTATTTAATTTCCCATTAAAGCACACCAAATTTTGTAGTAAAATATTAAGTCGTTCAAAAGTTAGTTAGGGGGGGGGTTACTTTATGGACACAGTGTATAACTATTTACTTAGTAAAGCTATTAGAATAATAAATAACAAATTTTATTGCTGCTGAATCAACATAAACTAGTGATAATTTCGAAGTTGGGATTCACACATGTGTTTAACAATGAGTATATATAGACAGGTAACAAAAAAGGAATTGAAAAAACCAGTCATTGATTTCTTACATTAGATTTGATGACTATTAATTTTATTCAAAAACCAATTCCATTAGGGTCATAAGAAATTGTTTTTTCTAGTATTTAAGTAGAAAATAAGTGTAACAAAAACTATAAGAAGCAGCAACATAACTCATAAGCAAATTAGAATTTAATGATGATCTGAGGACATTAACAGTTTTTGTAGTTTTGCAACATTCTACATATCATCGTGAAGTTATTAAAAACGACTGTTACACAATAAAACGAGGTTCGTTCTGAAGATTAACACATGATTATACATATTACTAAAAGTAGAAAGTGAAAATTGTCATTAATATAATTCCAAATGTTTTATATTAAACGTCAAGAAAAAAAATGATGTTGAGACTTTCACTTTATCAGGAGCACCTATTGTCCAGATTTGTATATTAATGTGGGAATTTAGACATTGAACTAAAAATACCATAGCCATAATTGAGTGAAATCTTTAATACAATTTTGAAACTGAAAATTTGGCACTGTATGCAAATTAACGCTTATTATTACTTTAGTGCACATACCATATCTGGATCGTTCCAATGCCCAGGACCACTGTTAGGTACAACAGAATCTTGATTATTTCCATAATAATCCATAATGCTCTGAACACTATCCCATGAATCTTGAATATCATCAAAATTCCTCCATAAATTGCAATGGTGAATAATGGCAGTGTAATTTGGTTGCATTCCTGAATATATTTGATAAACTGGCCAACTACACGAGTAAACCATGGCTTTACCAGTTTGATTTAAGTAATAACCAAATTCTGGATACCCACGGTCCATCTCACTTGGATGGGCGTAACAACCATCCAATTTAACATAGTCTACATCCCAAGACCCAAATGTCTCGGCATCTATTTGCAGATACCCTAAAATACCAGGATATCCTGCACAAGTATAGTTTCCGAAATCCTGATAGATTCCGAATCTTAATCCTTTGGCATGTACCTGATAAGGAGGACGGTTAATAATTACGCTAAAAGTAAACTATTAAAGCAAGGGGTCATTTTTTAGAAACATTCAATGAACAAACCAAGGACAGAAGAATGCAAGGCAATGGAAATATAATATTGAAAGTATGTGGAAAAGAAAAGAAGTACATAAAAATAGGTGGAAGTACATGAAAAAAAAAAAGAGTAAAGGAAATAGGAATATGTGAAAATAAGTGAATTTGCATGAAACTACTGTAAAAAAAAATACGTGGAAGTATGTGGAAGGGAAGTACAGAAAAACAAATGGAAGTGCATGTGAGTATTTGGAAATACGTGGAAGTATGTGGAAAGAAGTACAGAAAAATAAATGGAAGTGCATGTGAGTAAGTGGAAGTAGGTACACATAAGTATGTGAGATTATATGGAAGTGATATTAAAAATTAAGTGAACGTACGTGACAATAAATGGAGTTATAGTATAAAAAAATTTAAATAAAATATGTGGAAGCATTTGGAGGTACTAGCAATATAGTAGTGTTCAATTGAGAGAGATCTGAATGTTACATACGAAAATAAGAGAAAAATTGAAGTAGTACAGTAAAGTTTCTTGAAATATCTAAAAGTATGTAGAACTATATGGAAGGAAGAATGGTGAAGTACATGGATGCAACTAATGATTCTGGTAACAATCAAAATTTTAGTGATGGAAGTATTTGTGAAAAATGAAAGTAAATTTACAGAATTTTTAAGCACGGTTTACATCTTATAAGCATCTAAAATCTGTCCCCTGAGGATTAAGTAATTGACTCTTACATAATCTGCTAAGGCTTTCATGCCACTAGGAAATCGTTGTCGATCAGGAACTAACTGTCCATGAACACTTCGTTCTTTTTCCAACCAACAATCATCTACATTTATATATTGGTAACCTGCAGCAGCATATCCTTGCGATACTACGAGATCAGTCATTGTACGAAATAATTGTTCGCTGAAACAAGGAAGTTTTGGTACAGCCTTCTATTTCAGATCGATTTAATTTTTGAGTTTGCAAGATCATTTAGAAAAATAGAAGACTGCTTTAAAAGTTTAAAGTCTAACCTTATGCAATTGTCGGGGTCATTTTTGCAGTCGGTGTTGCATCGAAAGCGTTCCCAGGCTAGCCAGCCCATCGGAGGAGTTCTGGCCAAGCCATTTTCTAATAAATATACACTACCGGATAGGTATAAAATCACAGCACCAAGTAAGAGCCATAACTGACACATTTCACTAACCTAACAAACTGGGGTGAAATAACCTAAAAGGGTAAATAAAATTAGTAAAATTATCACTTCGACTTTCAAACGTGTTAGGAATCAAACGGACCGTTAACAAACACTGATTATAGCATAATTACGCAATAATTTAGTTTAATTGGTGTTAAAATGCAAAGAGGATATGTCTCTGTTCACACACAACAGCTGCTCGTCGATCTCGTTCTACACACACCTCGTTACTAAAAGAGGCACTAACTTGAACAGTAGCTTCACTGCCACTTCCTAAAGACAACTTTTTACGTTTTTTGCACCACCTGCACACCACAGTCAGCCTCACTTTCACCTAATGCCCTATTTATTACACAAAACGCGTTCTGTTCTACCAGTTGAAATTACACCTCTTACTCGGTTGCAAGTCGTGAAAGAAATCACGAAAAACAACACGCTACGCGGCTTCTAACGGAATTGCATATTACTAGAGGCAACAATCAAATCAAGACCATAAAGTATACATTTTTTCTAAACTTTTCTAAATGAAATTTAACCGATTTTAACCTTTTCAACACTTACTCAAACCTGATAAGATTTAAATTTCAAATTCTCGCGATTCACAACCAATTTTGGTAGCTTACCAAAAAACGCCTAACAATGGAAAACAAAAAACGTACGATTCCTCAACAATGGAAACTTGTTTCGGCTTTAGGATTGCATAATTCGTTGTTATTAGATCATTTACCTTGAAATTTGCTGGATTTAAACACGATTTCTTTGTTCGATCTACTTTAGTCAACGAAGGTAAAAGTAAAATTGAACACCCACGATTGGCCGCCACGTCCGTATTTTACCGCGGTTCGAATTGAATAAATCCCTTCGCGAACGCTAACGCTGAGATATACAGTGCGAGGCCGAAGAACAGTGGCGTACGCTAAGTTTAATCATTTATTTAATAATTATTGTAATTAATTATTTTTCTTTTTTGAAATCAATCTTTAAATAAATAATTACGTAATATTGAAATAAACTTACGTGCCAATATACCTATTATATCGTTGTTTTTTTATTGTAGTTTATTTAATTGTACGAGTATAATATCATTGCATGACAAGACAAGTAGTAAAATACAATTATTTCATAAGCTCTGCTATCCTATGATCATAGTAAAGGAAACTCTATAGAGGCGGTTGTAGAAAATTGGCTAAGAGCAGAGAATTGTTTATTTTAACAAGGTAAAGAATGAGCAATCATTGAAAAAAACTAGAATCACCAACTTAGATCAACCGATTTTACAATATTTTTATAACGTACGTGTCGTATAAAGCGTAGTAGGTTTTTAATAAGGAAGTTTTGCTTAAACCAAGTATAAAACAAACTGTGTTTTTATAAACACTACAGTACGTATCCAACTATTATCAACTTAAGAATAAAACACGGAGCAAACTAATTATACATTTTCAATTGCATAAAATATTTAATGTTTAAATCCAAAACGCAAGAAATATCGTAGTATAATTACATAGCACATTTAAAAAAAAAATTAAATTATGTAACCTGGACATAACGGCCAACATGGAAACAACGGCAACGGCTTCAGGTGGACGCAACGGCCACTAATGTTGCTTGAACACAACAACGGCCGCATTGGTTTAGTGGACACATGGGTCATCTTGGACATAACGAACAACGACGCCTTATGAACATAACCGTCACCGACGTTGGTCTCAACCGCTACCGTGGAAACAACGCTATTTCATGTGCCAATATCGGCCACACAAGACATTATTAATCATTGTGTCTAAAGTGGGCGTTATGTCCACTACACCAATGTGGTCGTTGGGTTCAAGTTGGCCGTTGTGTTCAACTAAAAGTATGACCGTTATGTCCTGCTAAAGGTATGGCTTGGCCGTTACGCCAAGGTGGCTGTTGTGTCCAGCTAAAGGTACCTATGGCCGTTATGTTCAAGGTGGCCGTTATGTCCACTAGGACATATTAAGGTGGCCGTTGCGTTGATCTAAAGCCGTAACCGCTATGCCCAAGGTGGCACTTGTGTTCACAAAAACAAAGTGGGCGATCGAAATCACTCGTTTCAAATCAGTGATTTAAATTAAGTGATTTGCTAATAAATCATGATTTAAATCAAAATTTTAAAACTGGTAAACTAAGTGGGTTACTTTGAAAAAAAACGCTAAGTTTTATACTCTACAGACACCCCATGAAAGGTATTAAAATATAGTTAAAAATCAAGATTTAAAAAACATTCATTGATTTTTGAATAAATGAAAAACGTTTTTGTTTGTTTTCTTACAATAAAAATTAAAACCTTACGTTACTTAAAACTTAAATTTTTTTATCCATGTAGTGTGCTTTCCCAAAAACCACTTGAATTATATCGAAAAAAATAGTTACAATTAAAATAATTGATTTAAATAAGAAAATCGATTTAGATTAAAAAATCGACCTTTTTAAATAAATTTATGTTTTTTCATACCCTGTCCAAAATTATCTGGCAAGCTTGGGGCTGATTAAAAATGAGTTGTTGGCCTGAGCTCTTTTCACATTTTCATTTTGATAGACAATTTTTTTACCATAATATCTAATCATACAAATACCCAGGCCCGTGCCCATATACAAATCTTTTGTTTTTGGCGCCTCCATCGGAAGTAGCGACATAGAGGCCCCCTCTCCCCAAGAAATTTTTGAAAAATTGAAAAAAAAATACACAATTTCACGAACCAAATTGGTTATTTTTCTGATTTATTTATTGTAACTTCACCTTCACCCAAAGGACAAAATGAATAAAAAAATTAAAATATATTATAATATTCACGTACGTTTGCGGTTGCACTGAAATAGTCGGAACTAATTTGCATTTAATAAAAAAAAACTGGGCTCTGTGAGGGGTTCGGACGGTTTAGGTGTTTTATTTATTTGCTTTTTTGAAGATATAGCGGCTTCTTTGCGGTGGCGCCGCGTGCGGTGCACGCACCGCACGTGCTTTGCCAGGCGCTGTACAGTACGTGGGGTTTCTTAAGGTGGGTATGGGTATCACCATTGACTACTAAAGGTATATAAGCAAAGGTATCACTCAAAAAAATCCAATGGGTTCCACACTAGAGCCAACCCTGCTCCATAATCATTTGGAATATATAACCCTTAATCATTTGTTACAAATTCCGGTTTACATGAACACTATATCTGAGGAAAAATTAAGTTAGGTAAGACATTGAAGAAAGGCGCATACTATATAAAAATTTCCTGCTGAGAATATTGAGCTGTTGATCAAACAATACATTAGAAAACTAATTAACATCTTGTAAACTATTAATACAGTACTAGTTATTATAATAACAGTCTGTAATAAAAGCAGTTTTGACAACTAATACCAACTGATACTCATCAATTTATTATCATGCAATTTTATACTCTGGCTTTACTCTACATATATTAAAGATTTTTAAATTACAAGAAAACGTGAAATTTGTATTAATTTTATACGAGAGTCGATAGATCCATACAAAGTTTGTTTATTATTAACATTTAATACGCAAAATATTTATGAAAACTGACAAAATATGTAAATTGTACAAATTTTACAACAAAATTTTTGTTTAAAAAAATTTCCTTATCCACTTACACTATTTATGAATCATTTTTTCGAACAGACATCTTCTGCTCATATATGGTTGGCAATTCTGCATTGGTTTCACATTTATTACTCAATCCGCCCACTAAAATACGTTTCATCACAATTAAAAACAATGATACTCATAAGTTTATTATCTACCTAACTATACGTGCTTATTTCAGCAACAATTTTTCTCCTAAACATGTTTATTACTTTTCCTGGATCGTTATTGTTTGGTTTCAATTACATTATTGCAAAATTTTGTGCTGAAATTCTATAGTCGCCAAAATTTTGAAACTTTTAACGACTTTTTCGTCATTAATGGACAGTACGGAACTAAATCCGTATTTGGAAATTAATACCACGATGAAACAGAAAGTGCGGATGAAAGTGAAGGTGACTTGCAGCTGTAGATGATCGGATGGGCAATTTAATAATTAATGGTTCCTCGTAATAAAATTGCATGGATTTATAGCGTTTTTCAGCTTTATGAGTAAATTGACCATATAAATACGAATTTCTAATGCACTAAAGCGAGGCACCATTCTCTAAGTTTACATTTGTTTGTAAAGAAATGCAACCTTGAAAATTAATTTTTTTAAATACCCTTGAGAAATTTCAGTTTTTATTAATTTTAAGCTACCTGAGGTGTTCCAACCAATCGACTTCAAAGCAAATTCACAGTTTGTAGTTTCGCAGCAAGAGTTCGTTGGATTATGTAAATAAACAACCGTTAATTGTGTAGCTTAGGAATTCATAATTAATTACAAATATTCAAAAAAATAGCTGCAAGGTGCAGTCATAATCGAACCGGAATAAAATTTAACTTACGAAATGTTACCGCATTTATCTTATTAGTTTAATATTTAATATGCGTGAGAACAAAATAGTCCCTGTCTTTCAACTAATTACATATCCTAAAGCTTCGCTTGTAGTTACTTTAAAATATTTGTACCTAAAATGCAGAATACATAATTTTCATATTATTCGTACAAAATAACCGTTCTTTTATAATAATCATATGCAAATAAGACTGTAGCGCACAAAAATGCAGTTTTGTAGTAAAATAACGGGACTGCGTATAACTGTTTCTTTTTTTGGTGTAATTTATTGTCAGTAAAATGCAGGCACTAAAGGTTCATTTAGTTTGATAGTTAAAAGGAGGCTGCTATTTTTAATTAGTTATGAAAATGTTAAGAAGTTTTAAGAAATCACTGCAGAAAGTGTTAAGTTCTGATATTTACGCAAATAAATAAAAAATGGTATTAAAGTAATATAGGAAAATATATAATTAATAAATCGAAGAGAAAGTTTTCCATAGAATAAAAACTAATAAGTATCATGAAGTTGGATTAAATATTTCGTCTCGAATTTGTTTTATTTTATTTATTTTTTGAACTAATTTCTTCGGGATAAATTTCATGGGTGTTGTTTTGCAAAAGTTGTCTTTTGAGCAACCGTACTTAAGTTTTTCAACAATATCTACGATTTTTATCCGACAAAATTATAATCGCTCATGGTATACGAATTACGAATTGTTGATTCTGATTGGCTCCTTGCAGTAAAAGTGGAATAACAGCGAATAAATTTAAGCATTTTAAGCATATTTGTTAGTTTGAAAAAAATTACTTGACAGTTTGATATATTAATCGCAATATAATTCAGTCGTATACCACTCGTGAATAGAAAAATATTCGGGGAACATTTCTCAAACTTCCTACATACGCTTGGGTTGATAGTTAACTCGTGCTAGTTAATTTAAGACAATTAATTATTGTCTTAACTGGCAAAAAATTCTTGGATGCTAAGTTCTAGGTAAGAACAAAAGTCCTAGAAGTGACCTTCTTCAATTTAATGACATTTATTACAAGCATTTATCAAAATATGAGAATTAACAAAAATAGCTTCTTCGAAATGGGTTGCCTTTTCTATACATATCTATCTATCTATTTCATTCTATGCATATCGTGGTATTTTGTAAGAGAATCGGAGTTTATCACTAGTAATAGTGGTAATTTATCACTTCAAATAGTGTGAACTCAAGCAGAAAGGTATATATTTTAGTGGTTCTTCAAAAATGTGAATTTCTTTAATTATCCTCAATTTAAAAAGTACTTTTCATCGTATTTAGTGCAGAACTGTGTACAATATAAACTAGCATTCATTCATATCTAACAATACCCCGACAGTAAGACATATGAAAAGCTGTCGGGCAACCGCCACGAGACCTTCCCAACATCTATTGCAATTTTTGAAAATTTTTTAAACATTTCCAAACTTTTGATTTTATGGATCTTTAGAAAACTTCTAAAATTCTCGAAGTATTTCAAATATATTTTAAGCCATGTTTAACAATAGTTATTATAAATTTTTGGAGAAATATTTTAAAAAACTAGAACGTTTGAAAATTTTGAAAACTTTGAAAAGTCTTAAAAATACTTTGAAAATTACTGACAATTTTTCGATAATTGTTTGAAAATTCTGGAAAATATTTGAAAATTTTGAAAACCTCCCAGAGATATTTTTTAATAGAAAATTGTTAGTATTGTCATTTAACATGTTCATACCGATTTTGAAGGGGAAATTTCAAAATGTGTGAAACATTAAAAAATCGTTAGGGGGGTATTGGGGGTGGTAGGAAGATCGGGTTTGCGTAGACCGGCTGTTTGATATGTGCAGAATACGAATCTAAGTATCTTTTCCGAGCACTTTTATTTTGAAGTAGAACATCCCTCCCCCTCCTCCCTATCTTTTACAGCGGTCGAGTGGTTTTATGATATTTTGTGTTGTCTCGTTGCAACCAATTTTTACCCCCTGAAGTCTCAAAATTTATTTCATGATTTGAAGATTTTTGCGATTACTCAGTCAATCTTTTCAGGTAAACAACCAAAAGGAGACCTCTGAGTGGTGTTTTCTTAATTAAAAATTGTCCCTAATGTCATTTAACGCGCTTATATTAATTTTGAAGCTGAAATACGTAAATTTTTGAAAAACAAAATATTGATGGTGGGGGCAATAGCGATATCGCGTTTGCGCAGATCGGCTATTTGCCATGCGTAAAATACGAATTTAAAGGGTTTTTCTCGAGCGCGTCTTGTTTGAAATACGGCTTCTTTCCTTCCCCCTCCCCCTTTTTTGGCGGACCATTCTCATTTTTTGCGGTGCCATCTTATTGCAATTACAAATCTTTGGGCCAAGTTTGGGTTTTCTGCGTTAAAACGTCTGGAATGTAAAGTGTATACAGACACACAGACAGATAGACCCCCCCGCAGTAGCGTCCACTGTATCAGCCTCCCAAGGCCCTAAAACTTGCTTATTAGTCAAAATATATCGGTTAAAAATGTTCGCCATAAAATTACTTTTCTTTCTGGATTAGAGAACACCAGAGATCTATGACAAAATTGGTTAGTTAAAAATTTCACGGAAGGTGGATAATTAATCCCCTAAATGTTGTTGCACCCGAACAATAAGTTGTAAATCTTATTCTACTATCACTCATGAGTAATTTAGATTAAACAGAAATGTTTTTCCGTTGACGATTATTAAATAAAAGGGCATAAAGTTTAGGTTTTCAAAAATTCGTACAAGAAGTTAGAGAGAAATTAGCGAGTTGGGACACTCTCTAACTTATCCTACCGCTAGCATTATGAGCCCGCAAAATTAAGAAAAAAATCATGTGATCAGTTTTTGAAAATATTTTTATTTCATGGGTTTCGCAATTAAAAAAAATGTTACCTCTAGAACTACTACAGTACATATTTTCATTCCCATCTGTCCACTCGTTTTCGACGAAAAAGACGTCCAAATAAAGCAGCGGCTGCCATTTTGAAGCTAGTGAGTTTCAAAAAAAGCGTTTGATTTGCTGTAAGGTCTTCTATTAAATTCAGTTTTTATATTTAGAAAAATCGGCTACCACAAAGAATTTTACTAAAATAAAACCGGATTGAAATTTTGAAAAATGTTAAACAGGATATAAAATTAGAAGCTTTTTTTGTGCTTAATAATCAACTTAAGGTGGGGCTGTTAGAAAGGAAACAATAAACTAAAACTAATATAAACTAAACTACGACATAAAGTATGTTTGTAATGAATCAACCACGATAAGATATTTGTATCGCCATGAATATATCCTCATATCACACATTCACAGGCAACTCATACAGGAAACTTTCTATGATTATCCTTTTGTTTATTATAGTATAAATATAACAATGTTTTTTATAATCATGCTTTCAAAATATTCTCTAAATAAGTCAAACGCCATCTCCTTTGTTCTAAAACAGTTTCACTTTTCTTGCTTTAAAAACATCAATAAATAATCTTAAGTTTAATTTTAAACATTATTTGTGTACATAAAAAATACAGCACCCTTCTACACAAGTAACTAAATACCAGATACGTATTTCGATGGCAAAGCTATCATCAACAGTGGTAAACTGACTGACAATGATGATAGCTTTGCAGTCAAAATACAAAACTATATTTTCCAAGTGTTGTTATTCCACAGTTCGAGTGTTTTTAGTTATTTGTGTACAAAATATTATAGAGAACAAATCTCAGAACTCTCTAAGGTCTACACAATTACTTTTATTGCATTATCTTTTAAGACAATCTTGTCCACACTAACAATGAGTAGTTGTCTTCCCACGTTGCCACGCGCCCGCATAAACTAAATGAGTTTTTAACATACAAGTTTTACAGTTAATTTGGATGTTTATAACAAATATTCCAATTATCTACTTGAAGTATCGACCTTGGAGGTGTATCTATATTTGTATAGGTTGTGCTTTACTTAAAAGTTTATTGTAAAGTTTAAGGTCGTTCATGCGTTGTACTTTCGTAATCCCAGTCTAGTTATTAAAAAAGTTTTTATTTTATTCGTAGGTGAGGAATTTGTAAAGACACAAAAGGAGTACGTTGTTATGCAAGAGGCTGTATTAATTATGTACAGTTGTAATTTTTGTTTAATATTTGCATTAATGTTAATTAATGTTAAGAAGAAGTACAGCGAGTGTTTATAAAAATACAAAATAATTTTACCTTTTACTTTTTTCCAAATACAATATTTAAAAATTTTTTGAAGCTGTAGGTGGTAAAAATCATGCAATTTTGTGTGTGTAATACTTCACTTCCGTTTTACAATTTTATCAGAAACCAGATTTTCAAATATTTGCAATTATTTTTTTAAGTGGGAAAGTAGGTCAACACCTTGTAATTTCTTCAAACACCACTAGACAGATATCGTTATTACGCAAAAGTTTTTGAACCAGTTTTACGTTACTGTTCCCACAGTGTGGTAAATACAGGTTTAATGTAAAAAAAAATAAATAAAATCTTCTTGCTCTTAAACCAAATCCTAAGGACAATCCGGGTTGTGGTTTAAATTCTTTGCAAGTTTATAATGTTAACATTACGTAACTTGTGGGAAATCCTCAGAAAAATAATCTAAATAAAATATCGGCACTTCCGTTATGACTAAACAAAATTCAAGTATTTTCTAGTTCAAGTTCTGTGAGCGTAACACCAAAGTCCTTAAAAAATTAAATGTGTAATTATGTGTCTAGAAAACTAATTTAAATTGTAATTATTAAATGTTTTCTAATTTTTTGTATCCGCGGTTACCTAGCTTTTTATATACATTGAGTCTTCCGGTGTCATAAATAAAATGTATAATGGGTATTTCTATTCATATAACATATAATACTCATACATTACGATAATAAATTACAAGGATGCATAGTAATTAATATATTATTATATTATATCGGCAAGAACAACAGAAACCGAAAGTTTTTGCTGTAAAAGTGTAAAGTACTTACACCACAGTAATTTCTAATAAAACAATTATAAATAAAAATAAAGCAAAGCAAAATATAATAAACAAGGTTTTCTTGGTTAACGTCACGGAAATGATATAGTTCGAAATCGAAATGTTATGCTTCCGTAGATTTGTATAGTTTAAACGTTTGTATGGAAATCACCAAGGGATTTCTCATATAACAGTTTGAAGAAGAATAGAAAAATACAATTCACGTATCAATTTGCTGAAGACATGACTGTATTACGTGTTAGACACAATTATCTCACTTATGCACATAATTATCAACAGAAGGAAGTCCTTCGAATATGTATTACTTCTTGTACGTTGTTATTATTACTTTAATTAGTAATTACTTTTCCTTTGAACACCGACAATGGCGTGCGTAACAGTGAAATGAAACTTTAAGATGAAAAAAACTTTGTTGAAATACAAGTCAATTTTGGAAAAAAAAAATTTAAAAATGCAATATTTGAGTTTAAATAATATATGTATAGGTTCTAGCTTTACTTTGTTGAAGTGCATATTTATTGAGTATAAATAAAATACATTTTACTTCAACAATAATTATTTATTTTAACCAAAAGTTATATTAAAAAGTAAACAGTTAGTGCTGTTATAACAACATTAGAACTTGGTGACTTGATCTCGGTAGTCGTATGCAGATGACTTGATTTCTGACTTGATCTCGGTAGTCGTATGCAGATGACTTGATTTCTTATTCCAAAATGTCCAATAGGGGTGAATTTAAGACAGCAATTTGCTTGTTCGTTAATGGCACAGTTTTTAAATGTTTGTGAATTTCAAATGCTTTGATCTTATATATTGGTGACAAAATCAGAAAAAATGCTGAAATTATAAACAAGACAAATTAATATAAAGCAAGTTTTAAAACAACTAAAACCAATTCAAACACTTTGTTTAATTCAAAATCATAAACAGATGATTTGATAAAATCAGGCATTTACAAATTAAATTGCTCTCATTGTAATTAGGTTTGTATAGGGCAGACAATTAGAAATTTTGATATAAGGTACAAGGTACACATACGTTGTTACAAAGACAAACACCTACATAAATCCAATTACGCTAAACACTTACTAGAACACAATCATTTAATGGCATCTAATAACACTATAAAATGTTTACACTTTTGTAATTATAAACGTAAATTAGACATACTATAAGCTTTTCAAATTTACCAAATTTAAAAACTGCACCGTTAATGAACGACCAAATTGATCTCCTAAATTCACCTTTATTGAACATTTTGGAATAACAAATCAAGTCATCTGCAGAGATTACTGAGAACATAATACATTCTTATAATGATAGCGAGATGTCGGGATTAACAATTTTTAGGAAACTAGGTTTTTTGTTATTAATTTATCAACAATCGAATATCAAATAACACAAAAGATGGATAAGTGATTTTTATGTTGCGAGATTCCCTTACTATTAAATTTTAAAACCTTTTAATGCAGGTACGTTATTACGGATGAGCCAGTAGACAAAAAATGACCTTTTAAACACGGACGTTGATTTTTTGAACAACAAACGTTTTAGCGGCAATTTCAAAATTTTATTTTAAGCGAAAATTTTGAAATTTGTCCACACAAAAAATGCTGTAACTCTTAATATTATATCTACACTACCGAAAATCGGGATTTTAGTGGAAATCAAGACTTTTGTCAATTTTTGGTTAAAATCCATGACATCCAGGTTGAAATTTTTATTCCCTGACTTTTTCATGATTTCCAGGTTATCCAGGATCAAAGGGAACCCTTCTAATGTCTCTGATGAGCAATTCAGATAAATTTTGTATAGCCTTGCACTTATTCAATGAAAAGGTATTATTATTCAAATTTAAAAATTCATAGGGGGCGTTACAGTTAAATTAGGGTGTTAACTTTAAATAATTGTGTATCCAAGGTTTGAAAGATAATCGTTTCAAAATTTGAAATTTTGACTGTTTCTTGGTTTCAATCATATTTTTCGTTTCGTAACATTTTATTCTACTAGGATTAATACTAATTGTCATATCAAGCTGCCAACTCATTTTTGGGTAAATGTTTGCTGAAAGTTGAAAAAAATTCAAACTGTGTTTAAAAATACCTGCGTTGGTATTAACAAAATTATATTATAAAAAACTGACACCAACGATACCAAAAAAAAAACATTATCTTATTTCTGTTTCCCGAATATTTTGAAAATTTTCATTTTCGATGAATATTCTTTATAAGATTCAAAATTTTATTAAAACCGATCTAGTAATTTCTGAGTTCGTGCACACATCCAGTCGATAGGTTCCAAAAACAACATTTTTAAATTTCTAGGGATATTCAAAACGTACATTTCCGTCAACATCTTGAAATTGATTTTTTGGCGATAAATCATTCCCATACTTGCAGTATGGGTGAATAAAAATGTTTTAAACTTAACATTGTCTAGAAAATTAAGAATAATATCTTTTCACTCTAGAAAACATCCACATTTTAAAGACTTGAGGCTTTCTAACATGAAACATTGAATGAAATACCTCTTTGTCTTATGATGAAAGAGGCACTAAAGCACTAAACCTAATTATTTGGCCAAGAAAGTTGACCTTCCATCTATAATCGAAATACAGAATTGTCTTGTGAAATATTTGTCAAAATTCATAACCACTGCCGCCGCCGCCACTGTTCTGGGGTTCGATACCTGAAATAATTGTGGGTCCGATTCAAAATCAAATAAATTATAGATGTCAAAGGTCAAGAGATGCTAATGAACCGGAACTTGCTTAAATACCACAATACACATGTAATTTTATGATTTTCAATTCCAGATTTACGCATTCTTCGAGGAAGAGTTTGGTATATTTCCGGATTATGTGGAGTTTACAATACGAGTACCTATTGACAATAATACGAATTCAAATAAGTGCATTTACGCTCTTGAAACGTGCTAAGAATTTTAAAACACATAAATTCCTGTTTTTTTTTCATTTATGTTTGACTCATCTTCAGGTTCAAGGAAAAATAAAAGTTCATTGTTTTACCAGTATATTTACCTAGAGACCAACCCGCCGAAGTCAGGTAATTCCACTCTTCAAAAAACAAACCTGGATATAAGTAAATGAACTTAACACTGCTTGCTAAACACTTTTTGGTTATGAATTCGCGTTGTCTTTAGTACAAATGCAATAACTCAATTGTTACGTACACTATACAATTACAACACTTAACAAACACTTGACACGTGCACAAAACGCAAAAAAGTGGCTTTCTGTGCCGTATCTCGCAAATTTATATTTGAGAAAACACGTTATCCATATAGTCCAAGTCCATTCAAATGCGTTAACCGGTTTTTAGTTATTTTAGCTAATTTAAAAAAAGTTATTAAATAACATTTCATTTAACTAGTTATCGGTCATCTGTGACGTGATTGAAAAATAATACAAAACAGACAAATAAAGCTTGTACATACCACGAAGCGACTATAAAAAATTAAAGTTTCTAAAATTTTTTTAATTTATATGTGGCAACTTCAGCATAGTTAGTCAAAATTTGCATCACAGCAGGTTTTGAGGTTTTTACCAAAAGGTTTTGGTCTTTGAGGAAGGGAATTGCTCAAACGTTTTTTATTTGTCATAAAATTAATTAAATGCCAGGTTTAGTCTCCACTAGACCATCCTATGAGACAGATTTGCTTGGCTGCTTTGGCTAATTAACAAGAATTTTTTTGCAGTGCTAATAATGCAAATTGCTTCTCACAGTGCAAAATGTGTAAGAAGTTGTAATGTATTCATTTGCTCGAATTCCGGATATGGCGCGGTTTATGAGCGTAAAACGTCATAGAAATAGCAAACAGCCGCAAACCGTATATGGCTCAACAAGTTCAAGAAAAGAAAGTTATTCGTAACGCCAGGTTAACACGTTAACACTTACATTTTCGTTCTAAGGTCGCTACCGGCCGCCCGTTTGTTTATCATGTACCATTAGTAGTGAAAACAACAAAACTCCTGTGTAATTTGTACATTTTACAATTTATTTGTTTGAATTTGGCACAGAAAACAGTGAGCCTATAGTTCTAGCAATCATTTTCATTTATATTGTGATACAGGTCTATGACTTGTTTACATATTTTATGCATAGACATTATACATTGATTATGGTAGTTTATAAACAACATTCACTAGCCCTATATGCATTAAGGAATATTTTAAATGCATACCACATTTGCCTCTTTCTCGCTCTCTTGTACACACTCTAGCACATTACATCTGAATTTAAATACTACTTCAAATAAACTATACCTATGTAGATTACAGGTATCACATTTTATTTAACTTATTTTTGAGAGATATAACAAATTTCCTATAGTTTTCTTATAAACAACTAATATTTCTGTAAAATAAAAATTAATTAATTTTTACATAAACCGAGTGTCAACCTACACAAAATACAATAATAGTATTTTTAGGAAAAATATGTGAAGAAATTTAGGTTTTTAGAACAAATTTCCAATTTCCTTATTTAGAATATGCATGTAGGTACTATTCACAGTTTACAAAACAATAAAAATGTTAACATTTTGAATTGCAAATCACCACCATGAAACAGATTAATATTTAAAGGTCAAATCACCACCATGAAACAGATTAATATTTAAAGGTCAAATAAGTTGAATACTCTTCAATACATCTAATATTAAACTGCAAGTAAACATCCATCAGAAAATATGAATAAAAATCTTTAAAAGGTATGAATGTATTATCTCTATTTTTTCTTTTAATGTAAAAAAAAAGTAGTTATAACTAAATCTCAAAACAGCAGAATGGTTGTTTTTTTTTGGTGGTTTTTGCAAAAATATTTCATAACTGTATGTTTTTCTGAATGTGATAATGTTATATTTGATTACATATGATCAAGCTTTTAATATTTCTTTGCAATGATAAAATTATTTAAAAAGAAACTGTTTTTCTTTTCTTTCCAATTTACAAATCAAAATTGTTTGGCACATCTTAAAAACAATGTTTTAAAGATGATTTATAAAAATTATTAATTATTCATCATAATGAGGAGAATTTCATTATTTTTACATAATACATAAAAACATCTGTAAAATGGAAATTCTAAATTGTGTTTAAAAAATATAATTAGATTAGAAACCAAAATCCTTTTTCCTAAATAAAATCTCTCAATATTTAGGTATTAAAAATATTATGGTGAAGTTATATAATTTGCTAGCATGAAATTCTGCGTTTCAACCTAAATTTAGGCAGTCCAAACAAGGAACTATCAAGGAGTTCCGCATTTTTTGTACAAAGCATCATTTTAAGAATTCTGCTGTACATTTCCCCGATTTATCTCACAGCTATCAAGTTATGGGCTAGGAAAGTTGTAAATTGGTGTCATTTCATAGCAACCACTGAAGTTAACATTGAAACCTTGCAATAAATTTGCTTCCAAGTGCCAAGACCTAAAAAAAATGTATTCACGTCAGGTTTGCTTGCAAAGTAGTTCAAATTATGCAATAGTCCGATAAGTGACATTATGCATATCAAGGACACTTTAAAGTGTAACATAATTTGGATATTGTGTTTAATTACAACACAAGTAATAAAATTTAATTAAACTCAATAGTGTAAAATATTAGTTGTTCATAAGAATATAAACTGCCCTGTTTGTCATGATATTTCAAATTTGCTGTTTTTTTTATAAATATATACATTTCTAATGTCTACCTGCTTAAATACCCAAGAACAATATTATTTTAATTATGGTTAAATACATCACAATTGTGAAGTGCAAGAAGAGATCTGCGCTTAAAATCATTTAATTCATCCTACCTACCACTACAAAAAGCATTGGAATCGTACATAGCAACTCAAGATTAACCAAATGTGATTTTTAATTCAGAAAAAAAAACCTGAAAACTCTTCAATGAAATTTTCAGATATTTTTTGATAATGGTAGTTAACTTAATCAGTAATACAGCTGTAAATTAAAACTCTCCAACAGGTGCGCAGATATCTCATTCATGTATAAAAAGCTCCTGAATGGGAGAGGAAAACGTCATAGGTACCTAATTAATTTTTTAAATAAGTAGATCATTAAATACAGTTACATAATTGTAATTTTCCTGTTCAGTAGTACTATGGTGATATTTTACATCACTTTACAATAGTTGACTTGTTTGTATAACTGAAGTATTACATATTCTATCTGACCATGCTAAGTACAAAACTTGTCACGTAACCAAAAACAATGGGCCTGTACAAGTATGAAATAAAATAAATAATATTACTTAAAGTACTGGCTCTTAATATTAAAATATACAAACATCAACAGTAGAAAACAATATACAAGAAAAAAGACATTGCACTTAGATTTTTATAACATTTAGAAACCAAAAACATCGAGTACATAAAGCTTTTTTGTCATTACATTTATTTTTTTTAATAATTCAGGAGTATGCAATGTAAAAAGAACATAGATATAAAACTTTACAAGAATTTACAAAAAAAAGGAAAACAAATTTCGATATAACTAAATGTAAATAAATAACATGAAGATCTGAATGGCATATCTACATAACAATACAACTACAACACCAATAAAATTGTGATAATGGTTATTTCTTTATAAAAGTCCTCTGGCGAGTTGACCAAAAGAGATCAAGTTCACATTTGCGTCAACTGGATGGCACACTTGAATTTGAACTGCCCTGGGGAACACATAAGGGAATACACATCACGTATGTAAACGATCGCTAATATCGTACAAAAAAAGGGAAAGTACTTATATACAAATCCCCGTGTGTCGATAATAAATAATTTAAAATACTTGTCATGTCATATATTCGAGTAAGTAACAATTTCAGACTTCAGCCAAACTACAGCTGAAAGTCTCAGTCCAAATCAGATTCGAGATTAGTTAGAGCCAAGGGAAAAACCTTTCCCTTGTGACTCAAGTTCAGTCATCATCATGTCTAGGACTGGAGTCGTAGGCAGAGTGTTCGTGTATAAAATTCATAGCTTCTGGTGAAATACTGTCAGATGTATGATAATACCCATCGGAGCTGGGTCCCGCTCCATTCATAGGGCCCATTGGCGGCGACGCGGACATTTGGCCCGCCGAAGTCGAAGCTGACGACGTTAAATCGGATCCCGGGCTAAGAAAACTCATTTCAGACCCGCTATCACGACACCACAACTGCCTCATTTCCTGACGTCTTTGGCGCATTAACATTTTGTATTCGGAAATACGCATTTTTTTCCCGTCAACTATACAAGTTCGTTTCGGTCGCGGTCGATATCGATAGTCCGGGTGTTTCTCCATGTGCTGTTTCGATAACCGAGATTGTTCCTCGTAGTATGGCTGTTTTTCTGCATTTGACATCGATTTCCAACGTGCACCTAAAATCTTAGAAATGTTTGAGTTATGCATATCGGGACAGGCTTTGAGAATCTTCCGCCGTTCATCTTTCGCCCAGACCATGAAGGCATTCATTGGTCTCTTGATGTGGGGTTTATTTTCAGCTTCCCGTTTCACCTGGCGAACGATTTTTGCTTCTTTACTGTCGTCGGAAAGTTTATAACTTGAATCGGGTCCTCCCCACACTGAAACAAAATTAATGTTACCATCGATTTTACACTTTTAAAACCTTTAAAGCTTACTGTGACAAGCTGCCATGAAGTCCGGTTCGTCTTTTCCTGCAGGATCATCTCGCGATTTTCCACCTAAATGTGGAGGAGCGGGCAATCCATACATGTGCATGGGAAAATGATGCTGTTTATCAGGACTCAGCAGTCCGTCTTTACCAGACTTGTGACGATCGTTGTTTGGGGGGAGAGGACTAAACTGTGGTGGTAAACCTGCATATGGTAAAAATGCTCGCGGCATCACAAGACTGGGCGGTAGAAGCTTAGGGGTCGTTGCTGCAACTGGCTGCTCGTTAAAGTTTTGCATACTTGTAGGGATATTATGAGGACTTGATCCTGTGGAACCAGAACTGGAAGACTTGGGCTTTGTGAGGTTCAAGGGAGTATCGGGATCGGACAATTGCGGAGGCGGCGAAGGTGTTGGTTGTCTTGGAGGAGTTCGTTTTTCTGTACTACTACTTGCTGCACTCGCCGACATTTGGGCCAAATGAGCCGTCGCGGAAATCCAACTTGGAACTTGATGGGGAGGAAGCATCTGGAAGTAAGTGTTTGCATCAGCAAAATTTGAGGAATTATTGCTGTACGATCTTCTTACTTGATTAGGAAGATGAGTCTTTCCAAGACCTGGAGGAAGAGCAGCTGGATGAAGACCTCGCAGCTGCTCAAGGAAAGGTAGGAACATAAGCCCTTGAGGACCCACAGCACCAGTTGCTGCATATTGGGCGGAAATTTGACCTTGTAATTCTTGTAATTTTTGCTGGTGCTGAAGGAGTTGCTCTTGTTGGCGGCGCTGAAGTTCGAGTTGTTTTTGGGTTTCACTTACTAGTTGATTTGAGCTTGATGCCTGCAAAGAAAATATTTGCAATTAGAAATGTAAGTCGTAAAGTGTTCAAACTCATATGCACTTAAATCCAAACAAAAGCCCCCATACTAGAAAAAACATGAAAAGTGTAACCGGTAAATTTTCTGTATAAGTATGCAACGCTTTATGGTCGTTTTGTACGCAGATACATTTGAGAATTGTCCATCTGTTACATTCCCAATCTTTTTTCTTAAGTATTTGCAGGTTGCCAAGCCGCCTACTGCTACTAAATATATGTCGGCAACCGTCCAATTTTATCCTCCATTCACTGCAGCTTCCATGCCGAATGCATATTTCTAAATTCTCTGGAAATTAAATAATATTTCTATTCATATGTGAAGTTGTTAATCTTGTTTGTCAACAAATTATTTGGTGATATTTTTAATTCGTTCAATGCGGCTTAAGAAAAATGACAATGCGATGTCACATTAACGCAACTTCCTGCGGAGAATATATAACCATTGCTTTCGCAAGACACAACCTCACAACAAGAAAAGAATTCTGAATGGGATATCAAGCTCTGTCGCAAGAAACATATGTTAACGCAAACGAAACGCTTGAAATAATGATCTTTTATCTAAGTAGAACGATCTGGCATCCCAGAAGAAGAGCATGATGGAGAAGCTCTTGTGTGTGAAACGCGTTCGGGATGCGATATATTATTTAGAGGTACACATTAGCGCTGGACAAGGATTAGAGGAGACAACTGCCAACTGAATAAGAATAAAAGTAACATGAGGGCAGATATTCTGGTGTCGGTCATTATTACGACATGATGTATCACTTCCGGTGCGTGTTAATTGCTAGACCAGCTAAGAACAAGAACGGTTGGTGTCAAGATTCTACTAGAAGTTGCTGCTGTCGCCTTCCTAGAACAACGACGGACTTTTTGTTCCGTGCAACAAGATGCAGCTTTACTCGTTTTCTGATATTTTAAACTAGATAACGATCTGAGAAACAGAACAGAACAGGCCCCTGTTTTCGGCTTTGTTTGAATTGTAAGTTAGCTCCCCTTTTTACAGCTACTGTATAAATTTACACCCTAACAACGGTGTTTTAATTGTAAACTCGAAAATATCATAAATTACTTCGACAATAATAACGACATAACAATTAAAACAAAGAAACTTTCCTTTTAGTTCCACACATCACAGATGTCTGATCAGATTTTTTCCAAAAACTTCTTCACGGTTGGGTGCATACGGCTGGGATTATACGGGGGAAAAGAAGATGACAAAAGATCTTAAGGCAAAATTAAGTCGAAATGCATTGTATACACACGTGAGACACATAAAATCGAAGCAGACGTCAACTGCTAACAGACGAGGAACAGAGTTTATAATGAATCAGGGAAGCGATAAAGAATAAAGTGCGCCAATGAAGTGGAGAAAGATCAAAGTTACTCAAGCGGCACGTCAACATACTTCTAATGGAAACATTCGATACAGATACTCAAAAATATAAATTTGAAACCATACCAACAACATACATAAAATCTTTGACCGCTTTACATGAAAAAGAAGTTTGTTTTGTAATGTCGTAAAAAAGTTTTGCAGGATAAACAGTAGACAGAAAACGGGAAGATGATGGAAAATTAGCCAACAATAACAGCCATGAAACAACAATATACAGTCATTTCCTATGCAAAACTTCCACCTTTGTCACATGTGTTCAACATGTGTGCCCTCAAAAGGGGCGATTAATTTCTGAAACAACGCCGGTTTGTGCATCCTCCTTGATTTAAAACAGACTTCCACCAAACACAATTATTCATTGTTTAGAACATGTTCTTAGGTTTAAATGCATTTCATAGAAAATAAATACGAATACTGAAGTTGCTTCTACATCATCACTCTTCACCTCATTTATATGAATGACTAAACTTGTTTCTTTTTGCACTTTCATTTCATCAAGATATAAGTATTAATAAACAAATTATTCCCGAGAATATCAAGGATATTTTATTACTGTTTATAATTAGCAACTAGAAAATACGGAAAAAATGCACCAATTATTATTTTTTCCGTGTTATGATAGTTACTACTTGTTTACGTCTTTTTCTCTGTAAAGATGTGAAACATAATCAAATTTAATGCGTAATTTTCCTAAGATTTGTGTTTTAAACTGTATTATTTCAATTTTGATTAGAAAACAATTACACGTTGTCTATTTATAGATAAAAAAATTATATTTTCTTATTAATTATTTACTGTTATTTGGAATGCATTATAAACACAAAATCTATTTTTAAGCAAACATAAATAAATGTGGACATCACAACAATCAGAATCGACTTCCTTAGCAAAATGTGATTCAAGTAAACATCGATATCAATATATTATCAATTTTAATTAAATTTACTGTAAAATATGTTTTTTTTGAAAGGCTAAATATTTTACTATATTGTACTCTGTATATTAAGTTTTGTAACTTTATTAAATCAATGTTGCATTATTTGTTAAAAAAAAGCGACAAAACCCTAATTGGCTCACTACAAAACAGTTACAGTTGATAGGGGTGCTACAAATAAACATGATCCGTGCGGGCGACTAGGTTTTGGGGAGTCAGAGGGCAATACTTAAGGGAGGTCAGACAATAATTAAAAAAAAACGTAGACAGCGGACGAATGTTTTAAGTTAAAAAGTGTTGCCAGTATACAATTCACATTGTGTTTGTTGTATTTAATAATTGTTTATTGATAAACTGTTGATACTTGTACAAAGGTGGTGGTAGATATAACGTACTATTTGTTGATGAATTGATAATATTATTACTGTTGTTAATGTGTTGATATAAATTGTTAAATTAGGACACAAATGGGAGTTGATAAAGACCGTCGAGACAGCTAGGTGTATGCTTGCCAGCAATTCTTTAGCTTTAGCTCTGGTTGTGTCCTAAGAACTATTGCCGGGGGTCTAAGGCAAAACTATTGTTAGCATATAAATATATTTAAAATCATACTTAAAGAAACAAGTCTACAAAGGGATTTTCCGCCCAAAATAGGGAATATTGTGACCCACCGTGGGTATATTATAGTAGGAAGATTATGTTTGAAATTATCATGAAGAGGCTATTACCTAATAATTTATCGAGGGTTCCAAGTTTTTTTTGTATGTAAAAGTTAAAGCAGTTGATCATAGAGGCCATTCTAGATTCCTCGCCCTGGTGATTTGATAATGTGATTCATAGCGTTAAAGAGTATTAACCAGTAACCGCGGAATGTATATTTTGGGGTGGTACGGGATGCCCATTTCTTACACATCTATGTGGCTCTCATGGCTTTCGGGAGGAGCGGATTCCAAGTTGTGAACACATTGATATGGGTGCGGTTTCCATTGATCAGCTTAACAATCAGTTAACCAGTATCCACTATGATAAGCATTCTTTTCTTTTCATAGAGGTGTTTAGGTACGTAGAACTAGCGCACTAAAGATGATGTAAAATAGTCAAAGAATAAATTCTAAATGCTAACTATCCCATAAGTAATATACCGTGCAATTGAAAAAAAAATCAGGTAGGTTATGGTTAACATTCTAAAGTTGACACTACTGGTTGGGGCTAATTATTTTTTAAAGAATTCACAACTCTTACTATAACCTGTTAAGTGTTTGTTGTTGTTTTGATTTAAATGACATTTAAAATAAACTTAAAAAATAAGCCAACGTCGCGGTCGGCAAAAACGAGCACTTTTTGGTCGGCTACCAGTAATGCCAACATTAGAGTGTTTATTACAGTCTACCTGATATATATTGTTTTATCGCGCAGTATTTTAATCATGATTTGCCTGTGTAGTACTGTAGTATTGTATATATGTTTGCGTTTTATGTTAATACTGGTGATGTTCTGAATGCTGAATGTTTGGTGTGTCTGGGAGCAACATACTTACGAAAAGTACGTAATATAAGTAGGCCTGCACGTGGTTTTTCGTGAATGCGACCTGGCTGCGTTTAAAGACTTGAGTGAATAATTTATGTGTTTACGTCATCTTACTTTAGCATCAAAATAATTGCTGCAGTGGTGTAATTGTCTTAGCATCGGGAAGTTTTTAGGACCATAGAGAATTTATTGCGTCGTGAAATTAATGCAGTTATTAATAACAGATTTATCAGATATATTTTATTACTGCTTAAACCTACATTCAAACCACCATCTGGTTAATCTTGAGCTTTAATGTTTGTGTTTCTTAAGGTCCTTCCTCATCAGCTATCGAAAATTAGGGTTTGAATGAAAACAAAAATACAAACTCATTTTGTTGAGTCATTAATTAATGGACATTGGCCCAGTGAAGTTTGACAAGAATTTCACTATAGGTATACTTAGTGCGCTACCCCTAGCGTCGGTGGTAAGTCTTAGTAGTAGAAATAAGCGGAGGATAATAAAATAATAAAAACATCATTTACCATATTTTTCTAGCCGTATATTATTTAATATCATCGAATAATCGTTCAATTACAATTATTTGTAGAGGCAAACATGCGTTTTATATTTCGGATATATGAAAGCTGTAGCGAACATTTGAAACAAAACAAAAAGGCGAAAACTGATTTTAATTAAAAAATCTAACCACTGAAAGTTACGTTTGGCTACACGTCAATTAAATAAAGCAAACGACTTTAAAATAATACTCAAAAGTCAATTTTGTCGACCCTTGATAACCATAATTGCCAATAACGCTAATGCCGTTCCTCTTACTAATGTATTCGAAAACAAGGATCAAAAGACCACAAAAAAGCTCGCTCGGAATGACGAATGCCTCTCGAAAACCCATTTTCATTTGTTTCAAAAATGCTAATGTTTGTGGACATTGTGCTATTAAAACTCATGACAAAATATATTTTTTGTTTTTAATAAAATATTATTTTTATTTATATTGGGGAAAGCATTAAACCGCTGGTTTACGAGGATATTTTCTACTTTATTGTTTGCCACTAAATGAAAACACAATCAACATGTTTTAGAGCATAAAAAACACTAGCATTTAAGCGATGCCCTCCGCAAGTAAAAGCAGATTTTTGGGGACATTCAAGACTGTTACGCTCTGTTTGTTACAATAGCAACAGTTACAGGCTTTATTAGATAGAAAATGAAATGTTGACATCTGCGTTTAACCTGTTTTTAGTCTTTAAATAAAAGCCAAGTACATCCTTAGGGCAAAATTTGTAAATTGTTTCATAACATAAAATATTAGAGCACCCCAGGGCCGTATAACGAAGCCAGCTATGCAAACACAGAAATAATATAGCGCGGTCTGAACAAATATGTGTTATATCCAGGCTGTGTGGCTATTTTCTTAATCCATATTGTCAGTTTATCGTCCATAAATCACAATATATGTATTTAATTATCATCTGGCTTTTGTACGCCTGTTTTCATAATTTCCGTTTCTGTTTCCTTGTCGTGTTTATTGTTACAGTGACTCGAAATGTTTATCATTATTAGTTTATATGGAGAAATGTTAAATTACAGCTTACGCATACAAAGCTTCTATAACGGTGTATTCAAGAAGCAAATGCAAATTGTTACTAGTATAAGAGCACACTGTACAGTTACTTAACAATAAGTTAAGAGGAAAACGCGCAATAGTAGGTAGTAAATCATATAAAAATAAATAATTAATTATGCAGCATTAATTGAACGTTTATTTCAACATAAGCATATAATGCAATGGTAGTAGAAACGATGAAAATAGAGAAATGTTAACATGAGCATTTCACGTTTAAAATAGAATAAGTGAAGTCATACAAGTGTCTACAAGCGTCTATAAAGTTTGAAAAGAAATCGAATACGAGTAAAACAATGAACGCAGACGTGTAAAACCTGAATTGATTTAAAGGCCATTAAGAAATAACAGCCGCTATTAAAACAGGAAACGTAAGGTAAACTTCTGTAATATTAGAAACGAGCTACTATTACTATTAACAGTTAATAGTGTCTATAACTTACATAAACATGTCCTAACCAAACCAGATTACAACAAATTACTTATTATTTTCATGTAAATATACTGTAATCGTAACAGAACATTGGGAAATAATACCTAGTTAAATAAAAGGTTTTTCAGAAATTAATTTTGAAACAATTTCAGTTAAAATTTGATGCAACTCGAAAGCTAAAAATGATTAAATTTAATCTGAAATTTCCAATATTGTCTAATTTTACATTGGAATTGTGAAATTTTACAATGTTCAGTTCCATAAATAGAAATAATTTTGTGAAAGTTTCATTTTGTTGCTGAAATTTAACAAAATCGTTCAGTTAATTCTTCTAGCTAAAAAAAAGTTATCAGGAATACACTCTGAATTTCATGCTTTGAAAACTGAAATTCTGCAAGCTGCGTTTCCTAACCTGACAAAACCGTATTTTTGCTTTAATGCACTCAAAACAAATTTACTTAGTATTAAAATTTAATAGAAATAAATTGTTGGAATTCGGTCATTTCTATTCGTACATTAAAGAAGTAATCCCTAATTTTGTGCTTACGAACAAGAAATTCAAGTATTTTCAGCCTGAAAAAGAAAAATTGAGGAAATTTACATTGAACAATTTATCACCAGAGAAGAATAGAAAAAAATAGGCGGTTTCAGCAAAAGTTTACGTTTTGCTTTATCATTGAGAAAACAATGTGGGTTCTGTCATAAGATAAATGTGTATTGTCTTAAGGCTGGTTAAGAAGATGCTCCGAAAAAGTAACAAAGATTGACAGGTTTCACGTTGGCATTTAAATTTAAAGCAACAAGATCATCATAAAACACTAATCGTGCTTTAGTTTTCAGCGTTGGGATCCGACAGGGGATTTATGTAACACGTGAAGGCTGTTGTTTCTCGCGGTCCATCAGTCACACGAGTAAACACAGTAAATCAGCTCAACAGTTACGGCCCAGTCTTCCCAGTTCATAAAGTTACGCCAGTTTATTTGCTGGAACTGAATATTGCGAGTTCACTAACGCGCTTGGATTGTTCGATAATAAACCATGTCAAGTACTGAACCTAAATACACTTGTCGAGAATACTTCAAGTACTTGTTTTGTGTTTGCTTTTCGCCAGAAATCTATTAAAACTATAAGAGCGGAGCGCCAACTCTTCTTATACGCCGCACGAAAAGAAAGAAAGTCTAATCCCATGTTCGTCTGAAGCCGCATTATATGGCTCTGTATTGTGGGATGACGTGACAAATCCTTGGGGATACGCTGTCTGGAAGAGGCTTATTCCATGTCACATTCACACCGTATTCTACATCTTTTATAGTAGGTAGGCGTCACTTGCTTACGGTTACCTCTAAAGCATACACGAAGAAAATCTCAGACATATACAAGGTTTGTTACAGAAACAAATTCAAAACCTTGAAATTATATAGTGGAAAAACAGAAAGCAATAAATGCAATATTTTTAGAAAACCAAAATGTAATTTTTGAAATGTCCCAAAAACTAGCGCATTGCGGAAAAGTATGAATATTGGAAAATATTTCAAATGGTCAACTGCTGAAAAGACCTGCAGATGAAAATCTTTTAATGGGGGATGTTTACTTTTCGTCTCTTTCGAAATGAGATAATTTGATCTTTCCACTTTGGCTAAGATGTTCATAATATTCTTGAAGAAAATAATGGTCGGTAGGGTAATTACTTACCTGTATCAAAGACTTAAAACCGGTCGGGAACGATATATGGGATTGCAAAGTACTACATAAAGACTATACGGTACTAGACAATACAGGGACTCCATAGAAACTGTATAAGACTACACCGTACTACATACATGATATATAAGACTACACAAGGGCCACAATAGGACCACACATTGTATACGAGACTACACGAGAATATACACATACTTTAATGGAGCGCCATTGGACCTACAGAGAACTGCCTTTTTCGAAACTATATAATACTACACGGTACTACATTCAAACTACACATTAACTACATGATCTATGCCAGACTCCACGCGGCTACATAAAAATTACATCGTACTATAATGGATTCCATAACACCCACACGAGACTACATAGAGACTGTATCTACAGACAGATTACATGGAACTACACACGGCCTAAATCTAAATAAAATAGGAGTACAATGGGGCTCGATAGGAACTGCATGGGACTACATAGATAGTACTTCGGGCTACAATAGGACTCCATAAGAACTATACGAGACTACATCGTACCACACAGCGACGCTATTAAAAATTACATAAAACTACACCGTACTACAAACAGATTACATCGTACTACACACGGGCTAAATGTGACTACACATCGGGTACATGACACTACTCGAGATTGCATCGAGATAACATCAAACTGCAGTGAGACTCTATAGGAAGTACCTACATCGGACTATAATAGGAGTCCATAAGAACTATACCAGACTACATCGGACTACACAGGGACGCTACTAGTAACTACACATGCAGATTACATTGTACTACACAACTACATCGGGTACATGACACTATTCGGGATTGCATAGACAATACTTTGGACTACAATGGGGTTCTGTAGGAACTACACAAACTACACAGAGACTCGACAGGAATTAGATAATACTACAAGGTACTACATCGGAGTAGACAAGGGCGCCATAGCAACTACCCGTGGAATACATGAGGGTATCTATGGACTATATAGTCTACCAAAAACTACACAAGTAATTATTCCCTCGACAATTCCAAATTAAATAAATAAGATGTAGTTATTCAAACGGTTTACCTTACCAAGAAAACGAAGCAGTGACATTTTTTTGGTACTGGTAACTTCAGCAGAAAAATTAAACAACAAAGTACAGTACTTTGACCCCAACCTTTAAAATTTGCGATCCTAGGACGTTATGGCAGAGAAAAACAAATTAATTGTTTTTTCTCATTTTCCATATATGCAGAATAACAGAAAATATTAAATTACTAAATAGCAATATTCGTAAGAATCATGCTTGTAAACTGGTGGACAATTTTCCAATACGCTCAAGATACTTGAAAATGTATTCATTTTTTTCTGAGAATACTTTTACTTTTATGAAAATTCAAGAAGGCAGAGGCAGCTTCATCAACGACAAGAACTTGAGGAGCTGCTATTTTCTAACTTGTAGAACGGTTAGAAAGGTTTTAAGGAAAATGAGAGACGTACATTGAATAAATAGGTAAAGAATAATAGACCAAATTTGGTAGGACGCTGTCGTTGCTAATAAGCTGTACTCAGCCCTTTAGTAAAAACTTAAGTGAATTTAAATTTATCTTCTCTAAACTTCTCATACAGTGATAAGCTTCAATTTGTACAACTTACAAATATAAAAAAAGTAATCCCATTGTTAAAGTTTCATTTACATACATGACTTTCTGGTCTCGAGGTAATTTTCCTATTAGGAAAAATTACAAAAAGGAAAATTCATTTAGTAGACAATAAGCTGTATAATGTAGTAACATGAGAATTGTGTAAGGTTTTGCGATTTTATTGCACTGTTTCAGCAAAAAAATGCATTGTGACATTTTAAAATATAGGTTAGGTAACAATAGCAGACAATTACAACAATTTTATGCAATTTTTACAAAAGGTTTGTTGTACTTTTCATGATGTGCATGTTGATGTCTACCTATTTTAAATTAATGTTTCGTGCCAATTATAAAAATTACGAATATCAGATTTGTGTATTTCTACAGTTGTTTAACGTTTTTCAAATAAAACGTCAAAATGTTTCTAAGAGACCAGGTGAGCTGGGCCCATAACCTGTTGAAGTATTTGTGAATCGTGGTGATACAAAATAATGAAATCATAAAAAACGAAATCCGCAGACCAACTAACTGTTAAATATAAAATAAGCGCGACATAAAAAACACACATTCAGCATTACATCATCAAGCTTCACAAGTTATTGATATACTTAACGTTTTTCAGAAATACTAAAATCTCAACAAAGTATATACAAAAAATTTAAAACTGTTATCATTTATCATCACACCAGGTGTAAGTTAAATGTGAAATGTCTGTTTTGTTGTGTTTTTACACTTCAGTGTACTTTTTTGTTCCTTACGTAATCTCATTTTAAAACTTTTCTGAATATGTTTCTCGTAATAAGTTAGATAATACATGAAAAAGTTTCTAGATATCAGAACACCTGCATTTTGTAACTTTTTTGTTATGACAGTATTAACATAGGGATTATTTACAACTTGTACTTCCCTTGTTCGGATAACTTACTATTTCGTGTTAGTTCTTAAAAAATGCTTGAACAAGCAACATATAGGAAACTGGTGTTTTATTGTTAGTGTATTATAAAGTGCAGTGTTGTCGTGTAGTTGGATTCATGGACTGGACATCTGAAGAAACCTGGACCAGCGTGGAAGTGAAGTTTAGAAGAGGACAACGCAGATTTACTAAAGGTAGGTTCGACGGCGTTGGAAGGCGTTCCAAGGATTCAAGATCATCACAATGTGAGTGATTTTTAATTTTTCGCAGCTGCAAAGCTAGTAGTTAAAACTCGCATTAAAAATTTACAAAATAAGAATTGTTACATTCGAGAATACGCCCAGCAAATATATTAATAAGAACTCCCCCTTCTTTTTCCACTTAGGTTAATAGATTGCCAATCATACAATCTAGAACCGTATATGTTTAAACATGTATTTAATGCTTTTAACATATTCAAAATTCTAGTGTCTGTGTATTGTAAATAAGTATAATGGCAGCGGTATTTTTAAATATTCCTCCGAGATTAACATTTTCGGTATTTTTTTCTTTTGCCTATGCAGACTCTTCTACTTATGGCTATTTATTAATTTTCGTTCATCGCAGCTATTATTTCTCTGACGGGAGTGTAAAGTGTAAGTAATTTTTTTTAATGGTAAGTACAGTTCAGTACCCCCTTGTAACGATTGGGGGTATTATTTTCTATTCATTTATTGAACTATTTTTCCCCCGAGATTAACATTTTCGGTATTTAATTCTTTTTTGTTCCAGAACAATAATGTAGGTCGTTACCTATGCATATTTAGAAAATTTCAACTGAAAATGAAGGTTCGTAAGTATCGGTATTTTTTTAATTATATTTTGATGTGTTCATTTTTTTGTGTATATTTGCGTATTGCATAAAGTTATTGCAAAACTAAGCGTTAAAAGCCGATGCGGATTTATTTTTCGTGTTTTCTTTTACTTATGGCTATTTTGCCATTTTTCGTTCATCGCAGCTATTATTTCTCTGGCGGGAGTGTAAAGTTTAAGTAATTGTTTTTAATGGTAAGTACAGTTCAGTACTCCCTTATAACGTTATTATTTTCTATTAATTTGTTGAACTATTTTTCCCCCGACATTAACATTTTCGGTATTTAATTCTTTTTTGTTCCAGAATAATAATGTAGGTCGCGTACCTATGCATATTTAGAAAATTTCAACTGAAAATGAAGGTTCGTAAGTATCGGTATTGTTTTTATTATATTTTGATGTGCCCAATTTTTTGTGTACATTTGCGTATTGCATGCAGTTAATGCAAAACTAAGCGTTAAAATCCGATGCAGATTTATTTTTCGTATTTCTTTTACTTATAGCTATTTGGTCATTTTTTGTTCATTGCAGCTATTATTTGTTTGACGCGAGTGTAGTTAAGTGTAAGTAATTTTTTTAATGGTAAGTACAATACAGTACCACCTTTTAAATGCGGAGGTACTATTTAATATTCATTTATAAAAGTTATTTTTTCTGTTTAATATTTTCGATATTTAATCGGTTTTTCAGTAAAAATAACGCCATTAAAAATAGCGCTTAGTAAATATAGCCCAAGTCAAAACTGTTACCTGCAAGAGTTGCGTCAGTCGAAAAAGTTACCGCCAAGAAATAACGCCAGTCAAAAATGTCCCCTGCAATTATTTCGCGTGCAAAAATGTCGTTTGCAAATCTTTTGCGTGTAATAATGTTGCCTGCAAACATCTCTATTGCAAGTGTCGTTTACAAAAAAAAGCGCCTTAAAAAATGTCGCCTGCTAAAATAACTCCTGTAAAAATGTCGCCTGCGATAATTGCGCCAGTCAGAAATGTCGCCTCTTAAAAGAACGCCATTGCAAATAGCGCCCAGTAAAAACAGCGTCAGTCAAAACTGTGGCTAGCATAAGTGTCGCCTACAAAAATTACGCTTGCGAAAATGACGCCGGTCAATAATGTCGCCGCCAAAATCATCCATCAATAAAATTGTCGGTCAAAAATGTCGCCGACAAACATAGCGCCCATCAATAACGTCAAATGGCGCTCATTAAAAATAGCGCCTTTTAGAAATAGCGTCAGTTACAATTTACACTGCGTGTCGTCTACAAAAATAACGCCTGCTAAGAAAACGTCAGTCAAAAGTGTCGCCGCCAAAAGCATCCATCAATAAAATTGCGGGTCCATAATGTCGCCCAGAAACATAGCGCCCACCAATAACGTCGCCGTAAAACATAGCGCCCATCAATAACGTCGCCCACAAACATAGCGTCCATCAATAACGTCGCCGGCAAACATAGCGCCCATCAATAAAGTCGCCGGCAGACATAGCGCCCATCAATAACGTCGCCGAAAAAATAGCGTCATCAAAAATAGCGCCCAATAAAATAGCGGCAGTTAAAATTTCCCCTGCGTAAGCGTCGCCTACAAAAAAAAGGCCTGCAAAAAATCGTCCATCAAAAATGTCGCCGCTAAAAGCATCCATCAATGAAATTGCGGGTCCATAATGTCGCCCAGAAACATAGCGCCCATCAATAACGTCGCCCACAAACATAGCGCCCATCAATAACGTCGTCCACAAACATAGCGTCCATCAATAACGTCGCCGGCAAAACATAGCGCCCATCAATAACGTCGCCGGCAAACATAGCGCCCATCAATAACGTCGCCGAAAAAAATAGCGTCATCAAAAATAGCGCCCAATAAAAATAGCGTCAGTTAAAATTTCCCCTGCGTAAGCGTCGTCTACAAAGAAAACGTCTGCAAAAAATCGTCCATCAAAAATGTCGCCGCTAAAAGCATCCATCAAGAAAATTGCGGGTCCAAAATGTCGCCGATAATCATAGCGCCCACCAATAAAGTAGCCGCCAAACATAGCGCCCACCAATAAAGTCGCCGGAAAAAATGCGTCAACAAAAACACGCCTGGAGGCTCTCCCGTGGAAAACAAGCGAATAGTGGAATAGGCCTATTGGGGAAACCACTTTAAAAAAAGCGCACCACTATCTCTACCTCATGGGTGGTGTGGAAATGAGTTTGTATTACCACAGTCTCGACTGTGGTATTACTATGTGTAAAGACATTTACATTTTTTATGAAAAAATGCTTTTTCCTGACCATAGTCGAAAATTTATCGGTCTACAATTTCATTGATTTAAATTTTTATTGAAAAGCTAGTCATTTGTACGTTATTTACAAAAATAGAGCGCGAGAAAAAAATTTCTCGCAGCGCGCTAGACATAACCACAAAAAAAATCTACTTTTAATTTTTTTGGAAAAAAGATTACTTGGGGTTAAAAAAAACACATTGCAAGGAACAAATTTGTCTGCCAAAATTTGGTTTTGAGTGAGAAAATTAATTCCTCTAATTTTCGCTGCACCTAAAAGTTCAGAACCTTATTCTACTATCACTCATGAGTAATTTAGTTTAAACAAAAATTATTTTTCGTTCTCTGCTTACAAAATAAAAAAGCATGAATGTTTGATTTTCAAAAATTCATAGAAGGTGCCACAGGGAATGTAACGGACTGGGACAGAACCTAATTGTAGACCATTTCCAGCTCCATTCGTCTATAAACTTTTAATATATAATAAAATATAGTGTGGCTAATCTTTGAATAATATATTTATTAAAACAATAAAATTTTAAAAATGTACCATTGCGTACCATATATGTAAATGTTCGTTAAAACCAAAATCTTCAAACATTCATGGTAAGCGTCACAGAGAAATTAGCAAGCTGAGACACGTACCAAATAGTAGCTGATCCTCAGCTTTATGAGCCTACAAAGTAAAGAAAACGTGTGTCAGTTTTACTTTTTACCGTACGCTGTCCGAAAAAAAAACCTCTGGAAAAAAAATTTCAGAAAAACCCCCAGGTAAAAAATCCCGGAAAAAAGTACCTAACAAACAATACCCTAAAAACCGGTAAAGACATTCCCAAGTAAGAACATTTCCTGAATAAACAACTCCTGTAAAAGCATCCCTGGAAAAAACATTTCCGGAAAAAACAGCCCCGATACAAAATACTTTTGAAAACAGGTAAACGGCATCATCTAGAAAAAACAACGTTCTTTTTGCCGTCTCTTATTTAACTTGCCACCACCCCTTCAAAAATCTTTTTAAATAGTGGCATTGTGTTCCCCTACGACTATTTTAATACCAAACTTCATTCCGATCTGTGAAACTCATTTTTCAGTAGGTAGTTAAAGTTACAATTAAGAAAGTCGTAGCAGCCGCGATTTTAAAGCTAGAAAGTTTGGAAAAAAAAATGAGGCTGATTTATCCTATAGGATTCTGTTAAAAAAATCGCTTTCTAGGCAAAATCCCTACAAAAAACATGTGCGTCTTAGTTTATATATAAAAGTCGAAAAACTACTTGATAAATTATAATTATTAATAGAAACTAGAAGAAAAATTTACTACGTGACAACATTTTCTTCTTCCTGATTAGTTTAAGCCTGAAGATGACAGTCTTAAGTAAAAGCTTTATTTATTGTCAAAATTTTTACTGAGTAATTTACTTAAAAATTTTCAGGATTAAAAATCTTGAGAAATGTGATTAAAATAATTCTTTAATCAAAAATGTACACGCACTTTACAGAAAATTTCAGACCAGTTAAAACAAACTGATTATATTTTTTATTGACTTTGTATTCCGAAACAGGCATCTCAGGAATTATGTTTTTTAAATTAGAATTGGATGCATTTGTAATTTATCAAGTGCCAAGAGAATTTACACGCCATTATGCACGCACTCTTCATTAAAATACTGAAAAATGCGGCCAGGTATTTTAGGTTTAAGCCAGGCTTACAGCTGAACGTCTTAATCTCGTCATAGATAAGAGTGGTTTGGGTTTCAACCGCAGATTCAGCTAATTTCGTTGAGCTTTTTTATATGTGGAACATCAGGAGCGATACTCCATAAATATCTTACTCTAGTATTTACACGACAGTAGTTTCCGTACGATTTGTCAAGTGGAAGGCATCTGAGTTTATATTTTAAAAAACACTTTCGATTTTTAATGCCGCAACACTCAATTAGTTTGCGTGCGTTTCACCATTATTGTCCTTGCGGAAATGTTCTGTTTCATTAACCTGCAGTAACGACGTACAGTAATCCAAGGCAAAATATTAACTAACAGGAACCGTTTTCCTCAACATAAATGAAATTAATGGCGTGTCGAAGTCAAAATGTAAAGTATGGTTTTGTTAAAAGACGCGGGCATTATTTTTGTACCAGACAATATGATTCTATTTATATTTCAATTTTTTGTAAACATGTTTTCTAAATTTAAATGTAAGTATACAGATTTACTGACGACAATATATGTTTCTATATAGCTAACATTAAAAGAAAGACTTTCAGCGACGATTAATATAGTAGGAGTTAAAAAATAAATGGCACCGTTGTTTCTTTTTGTTTTGTAATCCAGAAATTTATGATTCCAATTTCAAAAGAAAAGTAATTTTAACAGAAACAGGACAGGGAAATTTATAAACTGCTTAAAATTAAATATGAATTTTTGTTTCAGCCAGAAGTCGAGCGTTCCCCCATCAATTTCCAAATAAAAAAATACTAAACATCGAAAAGTTACCAACAATTGCGAGGAACAACCACGCCACATACAAACCTCATGAATATTTTACTTTCATATTCCTTTTGTGGTCTACCCTCGTGTAGATAAAACAGAATACAACTTTACACCGTCTTTCAGCACTCACATGCTCCCCAAGAAACCCTAACCTGACTTTGACAGCGCCTTCTCCGTCACCATGCTTTTAATAGCTCAAAGACCAGTGAGAAGGATCCAGGCGAAAAATCAGCAAGTTTTGCTGAAGTGCTTGTTTTTATTATGCATTTTCGCGAGTTATTTCAGATTTCAGAATTGGGAATTGCTGAAATATTGTCGAACATTTTGCTGATATATCAGACAGGCCGTCATAACTACCATTCGATGAATACCACGATTGGAATGTTTCTCAAAATGTCGTCGGCCCTAAAATACAGTATATTGATAGATTGCTGTTAAATACAAAACATATACGTTAAAATTTTAAGTGTAGGTATGACTCAAAATTTCTGTAATTTTGGTTATACAAAATACCTTTTTTGTATCTTAAAGGTTGGTAATTGTTTAGAGTTTCCATTGAAATAAAAAAAAGTTATGAAGCTAAAACAGTTTTAGTATTAAAAGAAAAGTGTCTTTCCTAACTTCTAATAACCTAACCATCTTCTAGATGGAATTTACAAAAATAATACAAACCAAAATAAGTGCTAATTGAGGTGATAATAATTTGTCTAAAAGTGCAAGTTACGTACTAATACGTTAATCAGATACATATTAAAACAAACACCTGTAGTATGCATTTCCGAACAACTGAAATAAATTACATCAATGAAATCTGTAATGGAAATGTTAAAGTAATGTAAATAAATCAGTAAATTTAGACCGGAGGTAATAAAATAAGACTGACAATTTCACTTTATTTCTCACTTTTGTTTACTTGTTCGTGTCTAGCAATCAAGAAATAATAATACAAGAATGGGGAACAAGTGAACTTGTTTCGCAAGTGCACTTTCCTGCTTTCAAGAAAATTCCTGTAACGCAAATCATTAACTAATGCGAATAAATACAAAGCTAACATGTCCGAAGATAATTGTTCAAAACGACAAAAATTTACATAAATTAGAAACGAATGAATTTCCAGCGTTACACAAGAGCGAGCAAATCGCAGCCAACAATGCGTGGCAAAGCGTAAAATGAATTATCATTATCTCGCAGACAATTACAGCAGACGTTTGTATTTACAGCTTCACAATGGCTGCGTTCGGTTTGTTTTCGGTATGAAATAAGAGTCGATTTGTTAATCCTGCAACTCCCAGGAGCACCGCAATAATAACGCCACGCTAAAACGGATTGCGTCTCCCGCAGGATGATGCACGTGGTTGTCAGTAAGAATTTTGCGCTTGACATGCGACACTCCTTCTAACGCAGACTGAAACAAATATTGTTCATTCGCTTGTTGTTATTAACCAACCCTGACGTTTGTCAGGAGCTTTGCTTGAGCTTTTTGTATTTTCGACATCATTTCCGACTACGCTTTCACACATTTTCTTTTTTCATATTACGTTGCTATTTCCTGAAGCATGTTAGGTCAAATATTAAAAGGTTTGGTCGAAAACTGCTTGTGGAATTAATGACGGTAACATTTCCAAAAGAAGCATCTCCATGAGAGCTTTTGGTTGACTTTGGGTGCATCTGTTTATGTTATTATCAACATTGATTTTATAGTAATAGCCAATTTGATAGTGAATGGTTGCACCTATGACGTTTAAAAAAAAACTGTAAAATAAAATTGAATTTTAAGGTGACACCATTTAATATATAGCGTTTGTCAATCTGTATTATTTAAATTAATTTTTCTAGGTTGTTATGAAAAAACAAATAAAATCAGAAGCAATAATTCGGTGAAATCAACGCATCTAAACAATTTTTAAAGCCACAATACAGTATACCTTAACAGAACTTGTAGAAGATATATCAGTTTCACGAGCCATGTCGTTGGTACTGCTACCGCCGACGTTTCGTCCACGATTAACGAAACGTCGGTAGTAGCAGTACCGATAGCTAGATTTCTGGAAGCCAAAATGGTACTGGTACTGAAACTGCCAATGTCAAATCCACGTTTAACAAAACGTAGACAGTAGCAGTACCGAAGACTCGGCGCTCCAAACTGGTAGCCAAGATTCCATTGACAACGGCCATAGAAACGTAACACTTAAATATGTCGGTTTATTTGCAAGAACTTTCCTTTAATTCTCTACAAAGATTTTCACGTAGAGGAGAGAATTGCATGTGCTAAAGAAATGTCGGCAGTAGCAATACCGATGACTCGGATCAAACGAGGAAGCCAAGACGGTGCTGGTACTGCTACTGTCAATGTTTCGTCAGCGGTTAACGAAACGTCGGCAGTAGTAGTATGCTTCTAACCTAACATTAACTTTACTTCTCTCCCCATTCTCCTACAAATTTGCAAAAACAAGGGGGGAATTGAAAGGGTTTTCCTGAAGATAAACGGCCAGCGTTTACTTGTTAAGGTTTGTATTGTAGTCTAGAGAGCAAAAAAACCCTTTTTATGTACTGAAGTACTCGCAGAAAATATGTCAGCTTCATTTTGGCTTCTACTACCGACGTTTCGTCCACGGTTAACGAAACACCGGCAGTAGCAGCATCAATGACTCGGCCCCATTGCGGAAGCCAAGATGGTAGTGGTACTGCCGACTTTTCGTCAAAGATTAACGCAACGTCGGCAGTAGCAGTACCGATGAGTCGGCTTCAATCCGGAAGCCAATATGCCATTGACAACGGCCACGGAAGCCTCCCACTTAAATATGTCGGTTTATTTGCAAGACCTTTCTTTCCATCCCCTACAAAGATTTTCAAGAAGAGGATAGAATTGCACGTGCTAAAGAAATGTTGGCAGTAGCAATACCGATCAATACTGGCTCAAACGAGGAAGCCAAGACGGTGCTGGTACTGCTACTGTCAATGTTTCGTCAGCGGTTAACGAAACGTCGGCAGTAGCAGTATGCTTCTAACCTTACATTAACAACGACCACGGAAGCATTTAACTTAAATATATCAGTTTATTTTCAAGAACTTTACTTCTCTCTCCATTCTCCTACCAATTTGCAAAAACAAGGGGGGAATTGAAAGGGTTTTCCTGAAGATAAACGGTCAGCGTTTACTTGTTAAGGTTTGTATTGTAGTCTAGAGAGCAGAAATACCCTTTTTATGTACTGAAGTACTCGCAGAAAATATGTCAGCTTCATTTTGGCTTCTACTACCGACGTTTCGTCCACGGTTAACGAAACACCGGCAGTAGCAGCATCAATGGACTCCGCCCCATTGCGGAAGCAAAGATGGTAGTGGTACTGCCGACTTTTCGTCAATGGTTAACGCAACGTCGGCAGTAGCAGTACCGATGAATCGGCTTTAATCCGGAAGCCAATATGCCATTGACAACGGCCGTGCAAGCCTACAAATTAAATATATCAGTTTAATTTCAAGAATTTTCCTTCATCTTCTGTAAAGATTTTCAAAAAGATGAAAAAAGCACGGATTTTCCTGGAGAAAAACAGTCAGCTTTTGTTTTTTAAATACGGAAGTTTTCTCTTAAAAAACGAAAATTTAAGTAAATTAACAGTAGGTACTTCATTAGAGGGCTCAGCTTTTTCTTTATTTCTTTTAGGCTCTAGTATGTTTTTCTTACCTTTCCAAACTTGATTCATTTCCCGTGGTAAGAAAGACGTTTAATACAAAAATATTCATTAACTATGCAAAATTCATACTCAGATAACTGTAAATAAGTAATATGAAACAAATTAAACTCATTCAAACAAAACTTTGGAAGACCATAATTCTAGCGAATCGGCAGATTCCATTTATAAATTCTATTTCACCTTCAGCATCAGCAAAAAGCGATAATCAGATATTGCAATAATACAGAGCTACCGAAATAATACACATTAAATCACAGACGGATTACAACTTCAGAGCTTTGAACTTCTCACGCACCGCAGCACTCATGAAGGGCGTTGAAACAACCCAAGGGTTCGTTGGGTGTTTTAGCATTGTTTGAATACACTCAATTAGCGCAAAGCATACGGTTGCTGACAACCTTTTGATAGATATTATATGGAAAATAATTTTGAGCGTCATGTTACTCCTGAAATATGAAATTTATATTCAGAATTTTGCCAACAATATTTAAGAATTTAATTCATAATTTTATACAATGCAGCTGAGGTATTGTTTCTTTGTTTGTGGGTATGCAACCACCATTACATATGTATGGTGTTTTCAACAGGTTGCTATTGTTTTTGAACCATGCTTTAACTTTTTAAATTTAAATAAAGAACATTTAAAGATTATTTTATATGAATCATCGTATTCAAAAAAATATTTATTTACAACGAATTAAGACAATTTCGGTGGACAAATCAATGTTGGTTTAATGCTGCTTCTTCATTAATTAAATTCATGAGTGTAAACCTTTTAAATACAACTGTTTTAGGTTGTATCCATGGTTCCAAATTTTCTGAAAATCCCTTGTGCAATTTAGTCATTTGTTGTAATTGTATATTGTTATTTTATGACAACATCAAACCTGATGGAGAAATATTTTCAATGTTTTTACCTCAACTATTTAATTTGAAGTTAACAACACTAATAATAACATTAAAATGCCTTACTATTAATCAATATTTACTTCCAATTTCCAATAGGTACCAAAAGGCGTGAAGATATTGGAGTTGGGTAAACCATTGTGTACAAGCCACCCCTGCATATGAATTATGATTTATGAGGCATAGCGTCATGAGGCAACCACTGTTGAGGGTAATTAACTTCACATTTAGGGGTCTTAGAGGGGAATAAATTTCATTTGGATTACAAAATTATGATCGTTTTTTGAATAGTCCAAACTGGTAAAAACAACATATTTAGTTGTTTTCTTTGTTGCGATAAAACTATTTTTGTTATTCTAAATTTGCTATCTTATTTATTGTTGCTATTTTGTTTATTTATTACCAAGGTTTTAGCAAACGTTTCATTAAACCTTAACACGAACAAAACAGGGAAACTACGATACCGCCGATAATTAAAGTATTCTGGAATGAGCTGTTAGCATGAAATAATAATTATAATAAAACAACGAATTGTTATAGCTTCCTTTAAAGTTGCATGTAAGGTAACAAACAAGTTGGCATTTTAATAAAGAGCTCTAACTTGTGCTATACACACATTAATTTCCTTTCTTGTTTAATTACGGAGGGAAAACACAATTTTTAATTCATCGAGTTCGATATGACAAGAGCTCGAACTAATATTTACAAGGCTTTATTTGTACAATTCTTTGTCCCTTTGATGTCAAGTAGAGCAGTAGTAACCCCCGCTAATCCTAAAATAACATAATACACATGTGATTGTGGGGTGGAAGAGAAGGGGTAATGCGGAAGAGAACATAATTCGCCTGGGATCCACTTGTTTATGGCACGTGTCGTGGTTATTCGGACCACCGCTGATTACCCTTTATGATGTTCAATTAGTTTGTGATACTCAATCAACATTTGTGTTCTAAAGGAACAAGAACTGCGTCTCTGGCGATAAGAAGCTTTAATACTATTGACAGCGACTTGTTCAATGCAATAATTAGTTTCGAAACAGAAACAAACTCGTTCATGTTTAGTCAATAATAAGATAATTTAACTTGAGATCTGAGGTTTCTATCTCTGATTTGTTTAATGTGTACAAAATCAACAGAAATTTATAAAACAAAGAGTAAAGTAAAAGTTTTAAAATACAAAATCTCCCATCCTCAGTACAACAAATAAGATGTTTCTAAGTTTTAAGATATTTTCAAATTGTTTGATGATGTTTCATAACACTTATTTTTTTATAGATTTAATTCCAGACTATAAATTCTGTAAAGAAAAAACAAAACTAAAGTAAGCTTTAAAGGGAAATAATAAAACAGACATAAATAGTTAGAAATAATAAATTAAACTAGTTAATAAGGCCAAATGGTTGATTTTCTATAGAAGAAAAATAGGAAAAAACATTAAAAGTAGATTTTTAAAACTTAAAAAGTTTGCCAAATAAAACAGACTCTTAAGTCTTGTCTTACGTTAAGTTTCTTGTGTTTTTGTTAACAAATTTTTGAATTAAGATTAAGTAAATCATCCAATGTTGCACATTTTCATTACATAATGACATTATATACAGTTAAAGAATATGTTAATGCCATCAACAATAAACAATAATAATTGATTGACCATCTGAAATATTAAGATGTAACTATGACGTAATTAAGGTCTATAATTACATCGTACCACAGAGATCTTTTTGTAATATAAAAATGAAAACAAACACGAGAAAATATGGAAATTTCAAAAAGGAAGAAGCTTTACATAAAAAAGACGCAAAAAATGAAGGACAACAAAATGTTACTGCAATGCCCGAATGAAACAGTTTCAATTGCACCAACATAATTTCAGTTTCAGTTATGACAATGTTATTGGGTTGCCTATACGGTTATTCTCGAAAAATACATTTGACATTAATGACTTCCTTATTTCTCAATTTTTCAATTTTACGGAGAAAACAAAAAGGCTTTGATGTATTGTGCCAACATAAATAATAATCAAATTAAATTTAAATTTGTCATTTCAAATCAAATATAAAACGTTTTAGAGGTCATAACACATTTTCAGATTTCAACTGTAAAAATTTTTGTTACTACAGACTGTAATAATAAAACAAACAAGGTCTGTAGGTGTTTTTACTATTCATATGGCGGTAATGGGCGGAGGGGGCGAGCCTTATACTCCATAAATTGTACATTAATCAAGAAAAGGACGATCGTAAATGTATTGTAAGCATTCAAACTATTTTGTCAGTCATATAAGATAGCATGTCGAACGCAGAATCTACGCAAAAGGCCGTTCTGTCACAACAGAGAAACTGTTCTGCCATAGCAGAGGAGCTATTCTGCCCCACCAAACGAGCCGCTCTGCCTTGTACGATGGCCAGTTCTGCCCTGTAATAAAGGACGTTTTGCCTTGTACTGGGGTCGTTCTATCGTATAAGCAGTTCTGTCCTGCAATGAAAGCCGTACTGCTTTATCCGAAGGGCCGTTTTAAACTGTCGCAACAGCCGTTTTGTCTTATAATGAACGCCAATACATATTATACGAAGTGCCGTTTTGCCCTTTAATTATAGCCGTTTTGCCCCGTAAAGAAAGGCCGGTTTAACCGTAATGAAAGCAGTTCTGCCCAGTAACGAAGACCGTTTTGCCGTATACAAAGAGCCGTTTTACTCTCTGAATGAAAGCCGGAAGGCCGTTTTGCCTTGCACTGCAAGCCGTTTTGTCCTGTACTGAAAATTGTTTTGTCCTGCACTGAAAACTGTTCTGCTCTGTAAGGAAGGCCGTTTTGTCGTACACGAACGGACATTTTACCTTGTAATGGAAGCTTTTCTGTCCTATAAGGAACGCCGTTTTGTTCTGCAATGGCAGCCATTCTGTCCTATAATGAAAGCAGTTGGGCCTTGTAAGAAAAGCCGTTTGCTTTGTAAGAAGGGCTGTTGTGCCCTGTAATAAAAACCGTTTTGTCCTGTAATGAGGCGGTTTTATTCTGTACGAAGGACCGTTTTGCTCTGTAATGACAGCCGTTTTGTTAAGTACGAGGAGCCATTCTGCTCTTTAAGAAAGGCCCACCTGCTTTATCCGAAGGGCCGTTTTGCCATATAATCAAAGCCGTTTTTCCCTATAAAGGAAGGCCGTTTTGCCCTATAATGAAAGACGTTTTGCCCTACACAGAAAAGCCGTTTTGCTTTGTAATGGTAGCTGTTCTACCTTGTATGGGAGGCCGTTTTGGCCGACAGAAATTCTGCTCTGCAATGAAGGCCCTTCTGATTTATCCAAAGAGCCGTTTTGCCTTATAATGAAAGCCATTTTGCCCTATAAAGGAAGGTCGTTTTGCCCTATAATGTAAGCCGTTTTGCCCTATAAAGAAAATTCGTTTTGCGTTGTAATGATAGCTGTTCTGTCCTGTAAAGGAGACCGTTTTAGCCTAAACGAAACACCGATTTGCTCTGTAATGAAAGCCGTTGTGCCCTGTAAGAAATGCTGTTTTGCCTTGTACTAAGGGCTGTTTTGGCTTGTAATGATGGCCGTTCTGCCTTGGACCAAAGGCCGTTCTGCTCTGAAAAAAAGTTCGTTTTACCTTGTACAAAGGGCCCTTCTGCCCTACAATGCAGGCAGTTCCGCTTTGTACCAGCGGCCGTTTTGCTCTGCTGAAAAGGCCACTTTTCCGTTTAGGGAAAATTGTTTCACGGTGATACATGATGGGCGAAATACGCAAGGTCCCTGGTTGTTTTGGCTACCTAAGTGCAGGTGATAGGGAGAGGGGCGAGCCGATACCCGATAAACGGTCCTGAGAACGAGATGTGTGTAAGCTGAACATTTTGTGACACGTTTCTATGTAAGTGAATTTTCTTTGACAAAAAAAACCAACATTTCCTACAAGTAATGATGTAAAATGGAGGTAATTTAATAAAACAGTTATAGTTGCATTCTGTCATTTTATATTTTCGATTTTGGTAATTATTGTAACTGTGCGGTGATTATGTGAACATGATACTAATCATACTCATTATTTTAAAATAGAACACAAGCACAGAAACGTTAAGACATAACACTTAATTGACAATTTAATTAGTAAAAAACGAAAAAAAAACAACTAATGCGAAATAAAACTTTAAAACTTGTTTTGCCGTGTTATTGTAAAATTTTGTATTCGGTACTCCTTATCAGTACCACCTTTGAAATGACTGTCGCATAATTTTGATTATGTGACATATTTTATACCAAACGGACGCTCTTGGCAGTTTTGTCTCACAAACCACTTTCATTATGCCCGTGACGTTATCGTGTCAAACAGCAAATTTTTTTAGGTTTCCTTTACTAGGTGTTACCCAATGCACAACATTGGTATTATCTGCTGAATTTCAACAATTCCTTTTTCTGTTAATTTACTTTGGAGACTACTAAAACTGAATTGTGTGTGAATTAAATGATTCAGTCGTTATTCTATTATTATTGCATACGTGTAAGCAACTTATAGAATAATGTAATCCAAATTCTTTCAATTAATATTTACATTAATCTTTCTGTTAAAACTATATATTTTTACTTCTGGCCTGACAGGCATTTTAAGATTATTAGATTTCACGTCCGTGGGAATTCTAATTAGGTCCAACAAAAGTTTTCAGATTGTTTAAGATTAATAGTAAAACTAAGTTAACACTTGAAACAACAGACGCCAGAAATTTCAGCATTTCAAATTTAGTTTCTGTCATTTGTTATTCACGCTTGAGTACTGGTGATTAATTTGTTTTTAACAAAATTAACAAGGGGCTATTTATGACTTTTTATTGTTTAGCATTTGGTCAGGGATACGATCAACACAAAGGAATAAAACTGCTGTAAAAAAGCCAAACAATGACTCAGAAAAAAACCTAATTTTAACTAACCAACATAAGCGGTATTTGGCAGTTTGTACATACATACATTCATATCAAGGTCCATTGTATTATTAGATGTATGTTCCAACCATTTAAAGTTATTGTTTCGAGAAACAAACAAGTTTTTTGTATGTTGATATAAATGATTTATTGTAAATGGAAGATCAAAAATTGATACAATGTACAATGGTTTAATTAAGTATATTTTAGGATGGGTCTTTGAACTTTTATTATTATAGATAACTATTGTCTACATTGTTGCTCTGCTAATAAACACAATTATATTACACTCCACATCGACTGTTATATTTGCGGATTTGGCTTAATTTATTAATACAATAGGCGTGATAAAAGGAAGTTTATCACAGGAAACTTACAGTTTCGCCGGATGTTTACAAAGTCTGCTATGCACCGCTACCCATTCAACACTTTCTCAACGGTAAGTGAATGAGCTAGGTATATTTTAGAAATTTAGTGGACACAAATATTCGAAGCTAATTATGTTCATAATCCATCACAAATGTCAACGTAATTCTAGTTTACTTCCTAGACAGAATTTTTAGGTCAAAACGTTTCCTGCTAAAAAATTCACTTGTACTGCTACGTCGTTTAGTACTTTGTCACTCGTCACTTTTGCATTCTTTTTAGTTTGGAGGAGTTACGTACACATAAATAATACAAGGAAAAATCAGGGAAGAAAAATATGACAATAAATTATATTACCACCCTTAATACAACCATGGAATTTGTATTAACTATAGATTGGCAAAACAACATAACGAATCTTTAATCAACAGAGGGCAACACTTCTGTCAATAGATTAGTTGGTAAAAATCTCTCTAGCGGTTGAAATATATTTAATATATAAATATATATATGTCAATCTGTTATTATAAAATCTAATGGCCATATTAAGTAAAATCACGACCAAAACTCGTTGCCAGCTTTTGTTAGAAGGAAAATCCTCAGATTTTCAAGTATCCATCGTGCAAATGCCATTCATTTAAACTAATACGCGAAATCTCAAATAAATAAAAGCTGAAAGTCCTGAAAAACTCTTAAAAAGCTCCGGCGTCGTTTGCCAAGCAATACAATTATACTAGAGTGGCGCAGGCCGAATCAAATCATTCGCCCAACGGAACGCATTATTGCACCAAGTGCACATTATTTTATAAGAGAGCAGTTTGTTTATGACTCAACAATGTGCCTTTTCATGTGCCATCGAGCGTCCTGTTTCGCTGTTTGTGTTAAAAGATTATTAAGTTGGGCGTCGTTCGTTGAAATTAATTGGGACTGAAAAAATACCGGCTGCTATTTAAATCGACTTTGATTGTTGAATTTGATGATTCAATCAATATAGGAAATTCAAGCATTTGCGGTTTTTGTGGTTTTCTGGTAATTAATTAAAAAGCTTTTATTAGGAATTTTATTTTCAGTTTTTTAATTTTTTTTGGTGGATGCGCCACACAAAAATGACGAGTTTCTAAATTTATGTGAATATGCGCTTTATTTGTTTTACCACATTATTAATTTCGATCTTCACTATAAAGATGAAGATTAGAAGTTTGTTTTCTTTATAAAAATACATTTTGTTGATACATTTATTTTTAACGCAAGTGACTACCAATTTTTCATTTTTTAATCCCGTAGGATGATGAATGTGCAAATAATTTAGTCAATTTTGTAATTTTAACAAGGCAAACCTAAACCTTTTTCAAAACATAATTTTAGCAACACTAACCCGTAATTCAAAATAGCTAACTAAATCTTGTTATTGAAAATTCTTTTCCTCTATGTGAAAACGACGGTTTAATATTTGCAGCGTTTATAAACCAAAACATTTCTACGTGTAGGTATGTCGTATATTCGTGCAGTGTTAGTGCAATATAATTATGCACCACACTTGTCATCAGAAGCACGTAATAGTGATGATTGCTGTATTTTCGTAACGAGGGTCTTGTAGGTTCGCAATTTAAAAGGAATTTTACAAAACATTTGCAAATCTTGTAGTTGATATCAAAATTTCTCATAATTTTCAAAGACAATAAGATGATTAACAGAAGTGCGAAAAAGTTGGTGTGAATTCAAGAGGAGACGGCGGTATTATAAAAAAAAACATTCAAATACCGACGTGAAAAGCAAAAAACAAGGACTTTGATTTAATATGAAAGCAATATTTCATGTCCTTGTATAAACGAAGGCCGTTACAATTTCAATTTCAATGAACAGACAGTAATAATCGTTCGGCATTTTGGAATAATCGGGTTTAGTTTTATATGTATAAGTGGATAGCTGTCATAAGTACGAGACATGTAAGGTTAAAAGTAAAACTGATCGATTTCTTTGTTTGTAAAGAAATAGCTTCCAGACTATTCCATGAATCAAAAAAATTGTGTAATAAACTCAAAATTTTTTCTTTCCATGAAAAACATCCTCGGCGTAGCGCTCTCCCATCCATTGTAAAATATTAATAAATAACTTCGCTAAAAAATTTCTGTAATTAGAATCTAGGAAATCCCAAGCATTTTCTAAAAATACAAGTAAACTCTAAATTAAACATTTTAAACTTGAATGAAGAATGATTAGTGGAAGTAATTTGAACAAGTAAAAACTGGCTTATTAAAACAGGTAAAAAGGTCTTTTTTGGAAAAGTAACAAAAAAAGCTCTAAGAAGCCATTGATTTTTAGCAGGAGCTTTCAAGTTGCAATTCGCGCGTCATATATCTTTTGCCCGAGATGGCGACACGGTCTGCCGCAGGATGAAGCATAACTTCCGAGCTAAATCCATCAGCAAAGCTTCTGCAAGTTAAATTAGTGGAAGGAACGACAATTGTTAATTATTTCTTGTAGGTGATGAATCCAACACATGTTGTCTGCGCGGAACAATTGAGCTGTTCAATTTCAATTTGTCTTATTGCCGACATAATGAATCTTTGTCGAAATCGGCGTAACTAACACCGCGGCGATCAATCATTGTGTCGCGGTTTCACGTAAAACAAGCACCTGGTGGTTATTTCTAGTAAAAAGCCGCGAGTTTATTTTATTCCGCGTTTTTGTGTATGTATTTTTCGTTAGATCTCAGTACTCCCCTAATTATAGACGAACCACGGCCTCGGGCAAATAGATTACGTCACAAGTGTTATTTTTGATATTATCCCTCTAAAAATATAACCGAGATCTATTAAAACATATTCTTGGTGCTAAAGACGGAACTGCTGAAAATTGTGCCAATTATTGACGTTGGTTGATTACGTTTTCAAAACACAATTTTTATGACTCAGGATTTTATTACTTTTTTACGTTCTGGGCCTTTTTTATTTTCAGGACTTATAAAAGAAGGATGGTGAGTTTTAATCCACTTCACGTTGAGCTCGCTGTCGCATACTTTTCTACAATTTATACGCACAGACATCGCTTGTAATTGTCTTCCGCATGGCTTAACTGTTTTTATATACGCGGCTGTTGTAATAATTACAATTAAAATGATAATGTACGATTGAGACATTATCCAGGAGTTGTTTCAATCCGTTTCAGCTGTTCTAGCTGAATCTTGCGTAGTGCCGGGAGTATTAAAATAACTACAAAATAAAAAGAGTCCAACATAATGAAGATGACATTTCAGGAATGTCATTGAAAAGACGTTTCTTGAACACACTGGAGTCCACACAAACTCCACAGCTGTGATATTCATTCACATTAAGCGGATAAAATTAGACTATGTCCTCCTGCATTAGAATATTGCACTTCTGAACCAAATTATTTACCAGTTTCTGCGTGAAACGCATTTATGCAATTGAGAAAATCAAGGATTATTGCGAGACATTCCTAACTGTAAAACCTACAATCGAATTTATTATATTGGATTGTTGTCAAGCCATTTCTTCAATTACTGTACATGTTTTTTACGAATTGTTAAAAAATGTGTGATTTATGTTGAGTTCATTGTGATGTGATTTACAATACGCAAAAATACAAATTTTTTTGATATTTGTTTTCTGTCTAAATTGGAAATAAAAAATGAAAATATTCCTAAACCTTAAAACCCCAAAAAAATGCGCTCGTCTATTTGAACTAAATTTAAAAAACCGAAGAATTTTTACGTTCGAACGCACTGACCTATGATAATTACTGGACTATTTCCAGATTTTCAAGCAACACTTCGCGTTTAGTAATAGGCGCGAAGGCTAAAGTTTCACCAGCATCATAGTTTACCAACGTCGAAGCACGAAAACATATTTTTAGGTGATTATTGGGAATTTTTATTACAACGTGCGCAAAAACTCGGGGGGTAGGTTAAATTCGATTCACAAGTAATCCCAGCACGTGCTCCTCTTAGTGAAATCGCATTTTTCTATGTTTTGTTATCTTGGTTTTAATTCAGAAATTCCAAAGTTTATGAGCAACGAAGTAAGCTATTATCATTTGCCAGTTATGTTATTTTAGCTGATGAAAGAATCACTTCAGTCTATTTCGGTTACATCGATAGCAAAATTATTTGCCTCAAATTTTTGTTGTTTATCGACCCATGGAACCAGGCAATGATAATGTATTGAAAAGAATAAAATAATCATCCTGAGATTGTATGCAAAGGTCACAAAATATAATAAAACACATGTTGCACAATTAATTATTTCTGCACTAACGTGTGCATCACTTACATGCATGTACAAGTACAATTTAATTAGCTTAGTGCTACGTAAACGGGAAGTTGAGATTTTTTTGGCGCCAATTGCTCAGCACTAATAATAGTAATAATTACTTATAACAGTAATAATAACAATATTTGCAATTTTTCCTGATACAGCATTTTTGGTTTATATTTTCGTTATTCAGTAAAGTATTCTTAATGCGCATGCAGGACCGACTTATAATAAATTGATCTGGTTTTGTAAATTTGCAATAAATCCAATGTACCTGGTTTCCACTTTAGGCTGTAAGACGAAGGTCATTTGTAATTTTCAATTGGAAATTATGTTGTAATATTTTATCTCCTAATTTAAAGACAATTTATATCTGTCAACATTTGAAAAATAATTACAATTTAAGAAGAACTTCCTCTCTCTTAACCAAACTAACCTAACCCAATGAATATGATAAATGACGTTTTTTTCAATTTTTTGAAAAATGGAACAGATTTAAAAAATATACACATTTACTTATTTACACATTATCATAAAGTATTTTAGCAAAATTAAAAATAACATGTTTGATTCTTCCCTATTTAGCCAATTTATAGTCGTAAGATCTTTAAGAGTATTCTGTTCTTAATGCAATTTTCATGTTAAGGTTTATTAAATTAAACTAAAAACAAGACTAAAAACAGTCTCCATAGACTTATAATTTTAGTGTCATATCTATTATCTACAAGCCAAAGAATTACTTATTATTATGGATATTTACACTTTATACACATAAATTGTTAACAACCTCAATTCACATGTCGAAGATCATTGCCCTGTATTTAAAAATTGAAACAATGATAACTATACAATCGAATATTGTTTTTAATATTGCTGGTCTTTTACGATTGACGATATAGATTTTTTTAAAGAAATGGGATTACTTAACTGTTAAAACTATTTACAAAGCACGTGATATTAATCGACCATAATAATACACTACAGAATATTTATTTATTTTAATATTTATTTAACGTCTGTCGGCCTAGTTCTGCTGCTACGGCTTAAAACCGACGCCAGGGAATAAGTCCACCATAACTGGAAATTCTTGCCTTCTATAAGACATCGTACAGTACACGGTAGTCACGGTTTTGCATGTCCCCCGCAAAGGTGGCATATCTGTCGTATATCGCTTATTCAACTCCGTTTGGGTTCGAACCCGAGTTTTTGGATGTGATCTGTTATGCTAGGTCAACTACGCCACCCGAAAACGATCAATATAATGGTTATTTATGTTACTAGTGGGATAAAGGCGTTATTATAAAACAAGTTTGAAAGTTGCACGACGAGGTCGTAGACCGAGTCTTGTAATCAAACGAGTACCATAATAATGCATTATCCCACGTTTGACATACAAGAATTTGATCCACGACTACTCAAAATTTGTTAAAAATCGAATTTTTGTACTTGAAATGATATTTGATATTTTGCATTGATTTATTTACAAATGTTAAGTCAGTTTTAAAATACTTTTGTTGTAAATCAAAGGAACGAGATAGATTCGACTAGTTCAATACTATGGCAACCATTAAGTTTTCTTATAAACATAGCTTCAGTTTTCTTTGTGTAAATAAAATGAATTGGGTAATAAATTCGTTACGTAACTCATTTTACATTAGTGCGATAATGAACTTCATTACCTTACGCAAATAAATGACATAACAAGTCCTTATCCAAGCAGTCGTAGATAAAATAAAAGATATTGTTTTTACCCCACTTACGAAGGCTGAGGTCATGTGACTAAAAAATAATTAATGCAAATCGCATGTTTTATAAAGATGCTAATGTTAAAAATGTAAATCAGAAATGAGAATATTCGTTTTTTTACGGCAATATATTATATGTGAAATTTAAATCCAACGTAACGTTTTACAACAATGCGCCAATTTGCTAGTCTTGTTCAAGTTTAATTTACTGCACAATTTATTTTGGAGCTGGAAAATATTATTATTTCGGGTAAAAGTATTTCTGTGGGTAGAAAGCAAAGTCTATAAATGTGCTGCACTTCAATAAAATGCTTTAAAATTTTTTTTTCTAAAATAGATATTTAAAAAGCGTGTTCTACAGAATACAAAGTGGGTTGGCTAAGGAATTTTATCCCATTACATGATTGTCTATCTATGAAATACGAACAAAACACATTTTTAGTGGGAGTGGTGTTGATGTAGAGCACTCGCTCACCAAAGGGAATCCCGGGTTCAATTCCCATAAATGCTGTCTTTTTTGAAATTATTTTTTGATTATATTTAATAATTTAAGAAATACTTCGATCACTTAATATTTAAAAAAATGCTGTAAGATCATGAATATAATAAAATAATGTAAATAAAGTGAATTTGAAGGGAATTGAACCTGGAATCCTCGCATCTGTGAGCGAGTGCGCTACCTCACGACCATTCCCACCAAACACGGGATTTGCTCTTATTTCGTGGTATAGTCCAGGGTAGCGGCTCCTTAACTTTTGTAGCCTTGGTAAGGGTGACCCCTCTCCCTTAGCGGTAGACTTGAAAGATTAAGCTGCCGCTAGTCTAATCGCCAAATAGCGAATTTTATTGCCATTTCGCGAATCCAAATCATCGTCGATTCGCTAGATTGCTACCTGATTTCGCGTCACAATTCTAAATAAAACCGAAACTGAAAAACGGCGTGTTTTAAAATTTGTGTAAAAGCGAAAATATTTATAATTTGACGAATTCTGCTTCAAATCCACGTCGCCAAATTGCTAAAGGAAAATCAAGTTAACGTTAAACAGCGATAATATACCTATGATGGGTGAAAATACTCTCTATTTTGAAGCAATTTTAAATAGTTATTTAATAGCTACAGTTTCTAGAATAAATGGACACATTTTGCGAATAGAAATTTGCATTTTTCCGGCAGTATAAGTAATTTTCATTTTTCCCCGGATGGCTAGGGGTTCGCGGAGCCCAGTTAGAGAACCGCTGATCTAGGGCAATAAATGCGCGTTTGTTTTTGTTACAACAACAAATTATTTTAACGGTTACTTCGGATCACGTTCATTCCGGACATACACGATATAGGTGAAAATAAGTACGGACAGACAGTTTTGCAATATATTAAAGTTGCACCAGATGCAGCAATCTACCCTGATGATGAGCCTTACTTGCAGAAACAGGCCAACGGTTAATAAATACTGAGGTGTAAAATCTGGGGGGGGGGAGTTACAGGTTGCACCATCCCTAAAACCACACTCCCCGTTTCGAGTTTTTTTTCATATTGCATCAAGTTATTTGCAAGGTAGATCTGAAAACTATAAATTCTAAAGTAATTGCGATTCTTCTGTTTCTGTTCTGCAACTTTGCTGGGCTGTAACTCTTCGGAAGTATTTTTTGGATAACAATAATTTTTCAGTTTTTTTTTAAATTAAAAAAACTTTCCTGAACTAATCTCTATCTGCATAGTGGGTTGCATAAGTTTAAGTCACTACTTTTTAACTACGTCGTACCCATGGCTTTTAGAAGAAAATTATGCGGTACTTAAACAACATTATTTGAGTAAGAATAATTGTATGAAAATAGACAGACAGTTGAATTTAACTAAGCAACATAAAATGAAATGATGTAATGAATATGATACTGCTTTTCACTGGAGAATTCTGGCAAATTAAATTAATTTAAAAAAATTAATGGGCAACTATTTAAATTATGTGTGTATCGAGCTGTAAACTATTTAAAGTCAATGTTAAGAACCTGAAGCGATCAAAATAAATCGCTTATTTTAGTTTAGAGTTAGATTCAGATTCCATATAAGTACATAGGAGAAAATCGACAGTTGGAATCTTTGAATGTTGAAATCCTTAGTAGAAATGTAACTTCGAAATATTTCAGTACGTGTCTGAAACTAGATACAATGTTAAGTGTAATTTATTAATTTTGTAGGATAACGAAGTAGCATGATTGGTTTCAAACTGGTTTCAACTTCTTGCCTGTGAGGCAGTCAATGCCCTGGAATATTATTTAATTCCAACATTCTGTATTTAAATGATCTGACAAGTGCAGTTTGCTTTTCTCATTGCTTTTTCAATTTTTATCCTGTTATTCTTAATTTGCATATATAAGAATTTCACGTCATTTATTGTTACGAGTATTTAAAATCGTATTACCGCGGCAATGCAAGAAATAAACTGCAATTGCTGTATAAAAATTCCGAATTCAAAAATAACCTTCATTTATTTATAAATACAATTAGAAGTTACTTTTATACTTCAAAGGTAGCTAACCTTACATTCATGCAGATCCAGTAAAACTATTTATTTGAATTTTAATCACGAATAATTGTTGAAATTACCATAACTGTTATAATTAATTCTTGATAATTAATACGATGTTGTAAATACCCTTTGCAAAATCTTGCCGACAATTTAATAATCTGCGTAAACAATACGCAAGCCAATTAACAAAACGTCCCATCTTGACTTCACCACAACATCAGAAGAAAAATAAATCTTAATACCTGCTTTTAGAACGGATATTTGTTCGTTTTAACCGCATGTTTAAAAACTGCGACATGTCGGTTAACACATTTTCAGTCTCCCTGTATTTTTTAACACATTTCACCCTTTGGCAGACAAAACATCCTTTTACTGATTTTACAGTTTTTTTTCAAGTCAGTCATCACATCTTTTGGTTCGAAAACGCAGACGCTTCAGCAGCTGGATCTAAAAAATTATTTGTTCGTGGGCATGTGGAAGGTAAGATCGGTTTGTTATTATTCATAGTTAAAAAATGAAGAATGCGAACCGGATGTGGCATAATCTGTGAAAGATGTGTCTTATCACGTCTAAAGGGGTTGGAGCAGTTTTTTGTCCCCCTTTTAATGATTTCAACCCCTTAGACGTATAGTATATTCGAAACGGATATGAAATTTGAAACAAAACATTAGATTTTAAAGCTGCCAAAAAATTCGTGGCGACATTAAGTAAGACGGCACAAACGGGTTGCTTTCAGGAAGTGTTTTAATTTTAAATGAAAAATGGATAGGCGTGCTTACAGCATGTAATGTGGAACACTAAACGATCGAAATAGTAGACGATTTATTCTCCAGAAAAACCAAATGAATCCAATTTCACGTTCAATTGCTCGGAATTGCGCCACATGGAGTCCGCTGTCAAAAAATAAAAATCTTACAATATGTGGGCTATTTTTGGTAAAACAGAGAACACAAATTAGAGGCGTAAATAAAAATTTTAATATATCGCCCTCCATAAAACAAGTTGAGCCAGAGGAGGAGCAATAAAAGAAATAATAGCGAATTTCAACGCACTCTACGACGTGTAAACAACACATTCATATACATTCTTCAATTAAGAGTGCTCTAGATGCCAAAAATAACAAGATTTGTCAAGAAAACATTTTATTTTATTTTATAGGCTTGCTTGATTTCATGTTGATTTCACTTTCAATTTAATTTTAACATAATTCTATCGTTTGTATCTACTATCGACCTGAAATAAATTTCTTTCAGTCTGCAAAGTAGGCAGAGTGTTCATGATTTTATGTTGAGAATTTCAGACGGCGTTAAATTGTTAAGAAAGAAGAATATTTAAAAAAAAATGTGAAATATATTCATCTGGTTGGAAAGTTATTATTAAAAACTTTAGAGATGCTTTGAGAAAATTATTATTATAAGTCGGTGATTCATATTTCTTTAACAGTTGGGTGGTAATAAAAAAATTGTGAAAATTTAGTTAGCATCCAATATTGTTGTTCAATGCGCTGTCATTACTAATTTTTGGTATGAAATACAATTAAATAAAGTAAAAGCTTGTCAGGTTACAAGAAGTAATACAGGGTGAGTATAAAGTAACTGCGTAAATATTGATTATATTAAAAAATAGCCTTAATAAAAGTTGTGTCAAGCATAAAAGTAAAAGAAAACAAATAAATATTTATACGATAAATATAAATTTTCATGATAAATAATATTTATAATGATACATTGTGAAAATACTGTTTTAAACAACAGATGGCGCGATAACGATACGACGTTTTACTTTGCTAAGTTTAGCAACATAGTTAAGACGACACGTGGTCAGCAAGCTCGGCGCCGACTTCAATGCCTGTCAGAACCTAAAGTAGTGAAGGTTATGGTAAACGTTTTCAGGTGAAATTAATAAACAAAAAGGTTAAGCATAATTATAAGCTTCACCTCAATGCATGTATCCATAACTTTCACCACTTCAAAATTTTGGCAGGAACAGAAGCAGGCGCCGACCCTGCTGACCACGTATGGGTCTTAACAACGTTGCCAAAATAACCAAAATAAAAGATCATTCCACTATATAAAAATTACTGCATGCAAAATTTATTTATCAGAAATATTTATGTTTATCATAAAAGTTTTATATAAAAAATTTATGTGTAAATAACAATTTTGTTTATCATAAAAAAACTTTATCATAAAAATATTTATTTATTGTTAAAAGGGTATTTTATTCCAAAATTTAAACCCTTGCTGCAAACCTACAAAACAAATATTGTACCAGAGGGGAAATCAACTGCTGAATCCAAAATCGTCAATAAATATATAAGGCGCCATGTAAAAACCAAAAGATGGTTACCATAGCAACAAAATCACCAAACGTATACAAAATTAAAATTTATTTTTTAGCCACCTTATATAATAATTTAATTTATTATAATTATAATATTCAAAACAATATAATAATTGGTGCCAACTGCCGACATCTATTATTATAGTCTCTAATCACAATTTCAACTTGGAGTAAAATTTCAAATACTATTATTGTGCTACAACACCGTTTTGCTATTTACATAAATTAACATACGTTGTTACAAGTCCATACTCTTGTATTATTTTCAATCATTTAATTAGTAAGACTAATACGATTTTATGCAAGGCATAATAGCATTTAATATTTCCATTTAAACATAGCTGGATGTTTATGTGACACAATAATTTCTTGAACTGCAAGGCAATAGTAACAACATTCCTGAGAGATAAGCTAGGTATGCTTTAGTTTTGTAACGTTAATTAGATTGGCTTGTTATTGTAAGAATAATTTCCAAAGGAAGTAAAAATTTGCTTCGGTATAGCGCAATATTCTAGTTGGAGCATTTTTGACTGTTGTGTGCATTGAAACAATTTATTGCTATTTATTTTAATTACTTGTAGTGTATAACTGTATACCTACTGTATTTTCCGTTTAATTATTTTTTAATTAATTATTAGATCAAATACGAGTTTCTGCAAAATTTTCAATATTTCCCAAGCTTTTAAATATTACAGGATGTTTGGTTAATAACCCAACAATTCTCTGGTACAACAATAATTAGTACAGGAGTAAGGTATTCAAGCCAGCAATTATGCCTATATGTGGAACTTGGTTACAAATTAATGCAGCCTTAGAAGCTAAGAGGTACAGGTGACTTACTAACTTACAGTGTCGTGTACTCGCATTACAGACTAGTGACTTGCATGTATAATTGTGTTAAATTGCCCGCACTTTCAGATAAGCGCTAATTTAATAATGCAGGTAAAATAAGCCACGTCATACTACATCAGGGAGTGGTTGTAGCTCCTTTAAGTACACTTCAATGATTTCGTCATCAATAATGGATATCAGTGTCGCGATTTTACATGTAAAGCTGCTTTAACTGTCATTAATTATTGTTTAATGATGCCTGTATTTGACAACGCGCTGTTTATCTTCGGGGGATCAATCCGCGTTTTCTTGCAATGTCAATTATGTGTGAATTTTGAATTTTCTTACGCTTCAGTGGAAAAACCAAGGTTGGGAAAATATTAAATGAAAATCAATTTTAACAGGTAAATTTAAGGTTCATTAAAGCCTTTTAAATAATTACCGCAATAATTCTTGTGTTTTTATTAGCAGAGGCTTTCCTGTATGCAAATTTCTAAGTGTGTAGGTAGTTTAACACAACAAATGCGCTTTCTCATCTTGCAGTTAACAGGAATAGATTGCAGTAAGATTTAAAAAAATATCGTAGGTATGTGGTTACAAAAATGTGACAGGTGATGTTGCGTGCAGAACGTCTACTTTTACGTTTGATCGATGTGGTATTAGTACTTGCCAGATTAAAAACAACTTTATTAATGTTTGGAATTACCTCGTTCGTTTTTCAGACACTTTAGAACAAATTGTTGCTATCATATAAGGGCAGAAAACTTGCTAAGAGAACGTGCCTATCCGTTTTCATTTGCCAACTCATTCTTTTTGAATTCACTTTTAAGGTAAAATTAGAATTTTCTAATTTTATTGTTTACGCATGTCGCATAATTACTTAGCGTTGAAACGCTGATTGGCTTACGGGGATCCTTTAAAAGCCATGACTTATAGCATTCAACATACAAATTAGAGTTACATAATAAAATTAATCCGGATACATTTGGTGCATATAAATCCTCTTCTTTTATATCTAAGAATAAAGCCCTCAAAGAATATAAGATGACGTCACAACAACACAACCGTACCTCTTATCTTTATTAATGACTCCATCTGCACTAAAATTAGAACAAAAGCGTCGGAGTACTAAGCTTAAAGTGCTGCCGTTTTAAAATTTATATTTAGATTTATAATATGACAAAAAATATATGAAAGGTATTCGAAAAAGTTTTACTGCCACTCATAAAGTTTCATAGTTTCAGTTTGTGCCGCTCGCGCATCAAAAATATGAAATTATGAAATCTTGAAAATTTATTAGCTTGTTATGAAGAGATTTTTGACATTCCTTTTAGCATGTTCGAAAAAATACAGTTTTGCTTAATTAGTTCAGCCTATTAAAAGCTGGTTTTACTTCATTAAAGTAAATTTTATAACCTGATGTGTTGAATACGAATTAGCTTTTTCAAATTTTATATACAATTTCTTTAACATTTTGTATTTGTGTGCTAATATTGAAAAATTCAAAAAAACAAGTACCTACTGCAAGGAATTCGTTTAGAATTAGAATAACGAAAGCGAGAAATATAAAAACTCGAACTTTATCGTATTTGTGCAAAGAATTTCACCTGATTTTTTCAAAGCTACCAATTTTAAATTAATTTGTTGGAGTTAACGCTGTTTTATAATAGTTTCTAAATATTAAATTATAATTAATCACATGTCTTCAAAATATCATGAATAGTTACAAACCGATTTTAATAAAATCCATAATTCCAGGATGTTTAAAGCAGGGAACTTTTAAGCAATTTCAGGAAAATTTACTAAAAATTTGACTTGATTTTGGTTCATTTTACATTATATTTTTGTAATTACAAGCTGAAAGTTATTTTAGGTCATTTTCAGAAATTTATAAGTATAACTGCATGTGAACCGACGACTTGATATCAAATAATTTCCTCGCGTTTTCAGAAAATAGCTTTCAAAATAGCCTAAATAATTTCAAATTGATTTCAACAGAATTCATAATTTTAGCAAGTTCAGGACAGGGAACTTTCTTCAGGGGATTTCTAAAATTTTGGCTTGATTTTCCTTCATCATCCATACAACTTTTGCAATTACAAACTGATAAATAATGTTAGGTAATTCTTTCAGTAATTTACAAGTAAATTTAGGTAAACCAACAACGTCAAATAATTTCCACGCATTTTCAAAAATAAAATAGCCTCAATAGTTTCAAATCAATTTTAACAGAATCCCTAATTCAAACAAATTTCAGGCAGTTTTAAATAATTTCAGGTAATTTACAACAATTGTGACTTAAGTTTCGTTCATGTTACATAAATCTGTTGCAAGTACAATTTGAAATTAATGTTAGGTAATTCTACAGACATTTTTGGTAATTTATAAGTAAACCGAGGTAAATTAACGACTTGATGTCCAATAATTTCTACGCATTTACAGAAAATTAATTTGATAACAGCCTCACGATTTTAACAGAATCCATAATTTCAGCTTATTTCGGGCAAGGAACCCTCATTAACGTAATTTTGGGTATTTAACAAAAATTGACTTGATCTTAGTTCATCTTACCTACCTTTTTTGCAAATACAAACTAAAATTAATTTTAGGTAACTCTAAAGAATGTTTCTGTGATTCATAAGTAATTTCATGTGAACCCTTCATTTACTGTCAAATTCACAAAATTGTCGTAAAACAGCTCCAATAATTTCAAATCGATTTTACTCATGGGGTAGGATCTTTTCAATAATTTACAAAAATTGACTTATTTAAGTTCATCTTACGTAAATTCTTTGCAACTACAAACTAATATTAATTTTAGGTAACTCTAAAGAACGTTTCAGTAACGCATAAGTAATTTCATGTGAACCCTTGATTTGCTGTCAAAATCAGAAAATTGTCTTCGAAACAGCCTCAATAATTTTAAATCAATTTTATTCATAATTTCAACAACTTTTGAAGGGTGTATTTTTTCAGTAATTTCAGGTAATTTACAAAAATTTACTTATTTTAGTTCATCTTACGTATATTTATTGCAACTACAAACTAAAATTAATTTTAGGTAACTGTAAAGAATGTTTCAGTAATTCATAAGCAATTTCATGTGAAGCCTTGATTTCATGTCAAATTCAAAAATTGTCTTTAAAACTTTTCAGTAGTTTCAGATAATTTACAAAACTTGACATGATATTATTAGTTCATCTTACATAATTTTTTTGCAATTACAAGCTGAAATTTATTTCAAGAAATTCTTACAATATTTTTGGTAATTTACAAGTAATTTCAGGTAAACCAACGACGTCAATTAATTTCCACGCGTTTTCTGAAAATTGCCTTTAAAATAGCTTTAATAGTTTCAAATCGGTTTTTCTAGAGTCGGTAATTTGTTTGAGACAGGGAACTATTAAGTAATTTCAGGTAATTTACAAAAAATTTGAGTTGATTTTGGTTTATTTTACATAATTACTTTAAAATTATAAGCTGAAAGTATTTTTAGGCAATTTTATAGAAGGTTTTAATAAATAATTTATACGTAATTTGAGGTGAATCAACGACGTCCAATCATTTCCATGCATTTTCAGGAAATTTGAGCTTAATTCAAGTAATTTTAAAACTAATTAAGGTCGCAACCTGACCTGAATTTTATGTAATTGTAAGGGAATTTTCAGTAATATCTAACTAATTTCAAGCATTTTCAGAAAATTTGAACTTAATTGCAAGAAATTTTAAACCAATTAAAATGATTAAAACGATATAACTGAATGTATGTAAATTTTAAAGTAATTTTCAGTTGTTTGTAACAACTTTAATTCGAATTTAAGTTAACTGGTGATGATACTCAATGTAATTTCAGGTAATTTAAGAGGAAATTTAAATATAATTTCTGTAGATTTCACAGTAATTTTCAGTTACGTTAAACAAAAGTTTTAAAGGATTTTCGGTAAACCAGTTTATTATACTTAACAGTATACGGTATCATAAAATTTCAAAGTAATGCCACTTAATTTGGAAGCAATTTCGAAAAGTTGAAATCAAAATTAAGTAATTCATTGACATATCTTAATTTTTATAGATTTCAAAGAACTTTTTCATTAATTTTCAGTTGCTGTTAACAACTTTACGTTCCAGTAATTTTAATTAATTTTATATGGTCTCATACAAATTTAAAGTAATTTTAAATAGTCTGAATTTCGGACAATTTAAATAGAAATCAAGCAACTACAATGGTTTAACTTAATTTCGAAAGCAATTTCAGATCGTTTAGCAAAGCAATATGAAAGAAATATATTTTAATTTCGCAAGTGATTGCAAGGAAATTTCAGCTACTTGTTGAATACTTAACTGGAACTAACTTCGGATGACTGTAATAATCATTGCATTTGAGATAAGTGAATTTCTAAGAAATTCTAGGTAATCCCAAAACAATATCTTAAAACATTTCACAATATTTTAGTTGTGAAATGCAATTTCAGACAATTTGTATGACGCATAGTAATTTTAGATGATTTCTATTGATGTTAGATGATTTATATTAACTTCACGCAAATGGAAATAAATGATAATAAATTATTTTAATTTTATAAATCAATGCATGAGTTTTTTTTTCAATTTGTATAACAACTATTAAGAAATTTCCTTTGATTCATTGCTAACATAATTGTATAAACATAAAATACAAGTACTTATGAAAGATAATTATGTTTTTATATTTCTTTTTTGATAGCTACTGCTTTCTCAAAGTCGCTATCACGTTCGTCCTTATTGTTTTTGTCTGACATTTACGAACTACGAAATGTTTGTTTAGGAAACTTTGCACAATGTTATTATCTAAAGGTCATGTCATACGGCTATTATAAGTAGATGCAAAATTTTAAATAATTATTATCACTTCAATAGATTACATTATTTTGCTGACCCACATTTTTAATCGCTAGGTATATCATTATGTTTTGTTTACTCATTTATTGATGTAATGTTTATAATTAGATACAGTTTTTTTACTATACGTTTTTAATTGTTTTTACAAGTAAATTATTGATAACAATTACAGCAATTAATTTTTAATTAAAATGAATGTTACTAAGATTCAGAAAGCAATTTTGTGTTGATATAGCTGAGATACCGTAACACTTGCTTCTGTTAACATCTCTTATTTAAACTATTTCGTGGGTTGCATATTTGCGTATATTCGGAAGGTTCTATGTCCGTCAGGTACCACAACGTGGTATTTTAGCAAAAAAGACGTCAGCAAACGAACGTCAGGACGATAACTTTCCAACTTAATTTTTAGATTCAGTTGCGACGGAATCTGTAATCAACACAGTTCGCAATACTCAACACGCGTAGTTATTCCGAATATTGTTTTTCATTTCAATTTTGCAAAATGTAATTCCAAGCAAGAAAATTAGTTATTATTGAAATGTTTTGAATTATTAAAAATTTTCCATAATTCTTGATTATTTTTCAATTCTGGTAAGGCAATCAATTCATAAACATTCCTCATGCTTTAATGTCGTTTAAAAATACTTAACCATTTTCTGAAATTACCAACCAACTTTCAATAAAATCCTAAATTACTAAACTTTACTTGTTTGGTGCATGTTGCAGGCTGCTGGGGTTGAATTCAAAAGCCCCGTTGTGTACATTTTGATTAGCCCCTAATGGTTGTCATTATATCATTGTAGCATCAATGGTAGTTGTGAAAATTAGTTATTATTGTGTATGCACATGATGCTATGAAAGCGCATACAATCATGTCGCGATGTATGCCTCTATGCAGTTCCGTTATTTTAGGAAATTTAATTTTGTTTGATTAATTATTCATCCGACAACAAAAAAAGTTGGTTGTTGCAAAAATGAATATTTATTTTTTTGGGTTACGCAACTTTACCAGTTACTAAGAAAACATGCATAATATTTAAAAGAAAATAAAGGAACGATTAAAATGTTAAAAAGGGATAACTGTTGCACTTTACTATAGATTTTTGAACAAACAAATTGCTGAAAGTTGGATATTATTCATTAAATATTGAAAAATGTCACTTTTTTTGTATGACCTTTAACGAAACATAAGTTTATTATTTTCAATTCCATAAAACTGTATCGACCAACTTCACTGACCCAAATTAAAATTTCTATTTCAGTATGTATAAACTTCTTTCAATAACAGGTGAATTAAAAGGAAGTGAATTACGCAAAGTGCATTGAATTGAATTACCTAAAGTGAATTAAATTTCATAAATTAAACTCGGCTTATTTTAAACTTTTCTTGTTGTCTCAAGTAAAGTGATTAACATTAGAATCGATGGAAATACCTGAACGGAATTGAAGTGAATTAATCAAAATTAAGCAATTTTACTGAATTTAATTTAATTAATGAAGAATACATAATTTTATTAAATTAATTAAAAAATAATAAAATTACTTTATTATATTTAGACAAAATACTTCAAAATTGTGAAATTTATTGAACCAGATTGTTTTAATTTCCTAGATTTAATTACATCGAAATAAATTAATTTATCTGAGCTGGTTGGAATTTCTAATTTAATTTAATTAAATTTTACTCAGTTGAGTCGAATTAAACACGGAAAAATGTCCTTTTTTTGTAAAACCTTTAACGAAACTACAGTTTGGTGTTTTAATTTCCACAAAACTGCACCTACATTTAAATTCATATTTCAGTATATATAAACTTTTTTCAATAATGCTTAAAAGAACTAAAATGCTAAACTTAATTCAGCTTAGTTTATACTTTTTTGTTGTTTGAATTCAAGTGAACTGATTGGAACAAAATTGATAGTAGTTCACTTAAATAGAATTTCCTGAATTGAACGGAATTCATCAAGATTAAACAACTTTACTGAATTGACTTCATTTAATCAAAATCAGGCAACTTTATTGAATTTAAAGTAATTAATCAGGATTAAGCAATTAAACTGAATTGAATTTAATTAATAAAGATTAAGCAGTTTTATTAAATCGAATTAATCAAGATTAAGCAATCTTACAGAATTGAATTTAATTAATGAAAATGAAGCCATTTTATTAAGCTAAATTTAATTAATCAAAATTAAGAATTTTTACTGAATAGAACTTAATCAATTAAAATTAAACAATTTTAATAAATTGTATTTAATTAATCAAGATTAACCAATTTTATTGAATTAAATTGAATGAATCACGATTAAGAAATTATACTGAATTGAATTGAATTAATTAAGTTTAAGTAATTTGACTGAATTAAATTGAATTAATCAAGATTAACCAATTTTACTAAATTGAATTGAATAAATCAAGATTAAGTAATTATACTAAAATGAATTTATTTAAATTAACCAATTTAACAAAGTTGAATTAATTAGAATAGGTAGACAAATTTAACTGAATTTAATTTATTTAATCAAAACTAAGCAATTTTATGGAATTAAATTTAATTAATCAAGACTCAAAAAGCAACTGAATTCAATAGAATTAATCAAGATAAAGCAATTTTATTGAATTGAACTTAAATAATCAAGATTAAGCAATTTTACCACATTGAATTTAATTAATCAAGAATAAGCAAGTTTACTGAATTGAATTTATCTATTCAAAATTTAGCAATTTTATTGAATTAAACTCATTTGATTACAACTAAGCAATTTTACTGAACTGAATGGAAACACCAAGTTAGTCAGCAAGTTAAGCACTTTTCTTGAATTGAATTTAATTAATCAAAAATAAGCAATTTTTTGAATTAAATTGAATTAATCAAAATTAAATAATTTTACTGAATTGAATTGAATTAATCAAGATTCAGTAATTTTAGTGAATTGAATTTATTTAATTAAAATTAACCAATTTAACTAAATTGTATTTTAATTAGTATAAAAAAATTACTCAATTGAATAGAATTAATCAAGATTAAACAATTTTACTAAATTGAATTTATTTAATCAAAATTAAGCATTTTTATTAAACTAAATTTAATTAATCAAGACTCAAAAATGTAACTGAATTCAATTGAATTAATCAAGATGAAACAATTTCACTGAATTGAATTAATTAATATTAAGCAAGTTTACTAAATTGAATTTATCTATTTAAATTCAGCAATTTTGTTGAATTAAACTTATTTGATTATGGCTAAGCAATTTTACTGAATTGAATAGAATCACCAAGATTAAGCAATTTTGGTGAATTGCATTTAATTAATCAAGAGTAAGCAATTTTAATGAATTGATTTTAATTAATCAAAATTTAAATAATCAAGATTAAGCAATTTTACCACATTGAATTTAATTAATCAAGAATAAACAAGTTTACTGAATTGAATTTATCTATTCAAAATTTTGCAATTTTATTAAATTAAACTCATTTGATTACAACTAAGCAATTTTACTGAACTGAATGGAAACACCAAGTTAATCAGCAAGTTAAGCACTTTTCTTGAATTGAATTTAATTAATCAAAAATAAGCAATTTTTTGAATTAAATTGAATTAATCAAAATTAAATAATTTTACTGAATTGAATTGAATTAATCAAGATTCAGTAATTTTAGTGAATTGAATTTATTTAATTAAAATTAACCAATTTAACTAAATTGTATTTTAATTAGTATAAAAAAATTACTCAATTGAATAGAATTAATCAAGATTAAACAATTTTACTAAATTGAATTTATTTAATCAAAATTAAGCATTTTTATTAAACTAAATTTAATTAATCAAGACTCAAAAATGTAACTGAATTCAATTGAATTAATCAAGATGAAACAATTTCACTGAATTGAATTAATTAATATTAAGCAAGTTTACTAAATTGAATTTATCTATTTAAATTCAGCAATTTTGTTGAATTAAACTTATTTGATTATGGCTAAGCAATTTTACTGAATTGAATAGAATCACCAAGATTAAGCAATTTTGGTGAATTGCATTTAATTAATCAAGAGTAAGCAATTTTAATGAATTGATTTTAATTAATCAAAATTTAAATAATCAAGATTAAGCAATTTTACCACATTGAATTTAATTAATCAAGAATAAACAAGTTTACTGAATTGAATTTATCTATTCAAAATTTTGCAATTTTATTAAATTAAACTCATTTGATTACAACTAAGCAATTTTACTGAACTGAATGGAAACACCAAGTTAATCAGCAAGTTAAGCACTTTTCTTGAATTGAATTTAATTAATCAAAAATAAGCAATTTTTTGAATTAAATTGAATTAATCAAAATTAAATAATTTTACTGAATTGAATTGAATTAATCAAGATTCAGTAATTTTAGAGAATTGAATTTATTTAATTAAAATTAACCAATTTAATTAAAAAATATAAAAAAATTGCTGAATTGAATAGAATTAATCAAGATTAAACAATTTTACTAAATTGAATTTATTTAATCAAAATTAAGCATTTTTATTGAACTAAATTTAATTAATCAAGACTCAAAAATGTAACTGAATTCAATTGAATTAATCAAGATGAAGCAATTTCACTGAATTGAATTAATTAATATTAAGCAAGTTTACTAAATTGAATTTATCTATTTAAATTCAGCAATTTTGTTGAATTAAACTTATTTGATTATGGCTACGCAATTTTACTGAATTGAATAGAATCACCAAGATTAAGCAATTTTGGTGAATTGCATTTAATTAATCAAGAGTAAGCAATTTTAATTAATTGATTTTAATTAATCAAAATTTAAATAATCAAGATTAAGCAATTTTACAGAATTGAATTTAATTAATGAAAATTACGCAGTTCTTTTAATTTGATATTAATTAATCAAATTTAGCAATTTTATGGTTATGTTAAATTAACAACAATAAATTAATTATATGATGATTTGGTTGGAGTGCGTATTTCAAAATTTAAAATTTATTCAACCGCAATAACCTTTCATTCCCTATCTTTAATTATATGGAATAAAATTAATTTATCTGAGCTCGGTGTAATTTCTAGAATTTAATTGTACTCAGCCGAGTCGAATTACCTTAGACAAATTTAAATTTTCTTTTAAGATTTCTAGAAGTTGATCGGATTAAGTGTCTGTTAAACTGTATATGAATTACGGAATTTTGTTTCAAATTACTTCAATTTAAATTTCAGTAAAATTAATTTGTTGAAACTGTGTTGAGTGTGAAGTTCCGAAATGCTGCAATTACATTAAAAACTGAAAGGCAACTTAGATGTGTTTCAAGTAGAATTACTTCTACATTATTGAAAATTTCTTGAATTTTTTCCAAAATTATTTCAAAACTACGCACTTGTGGGTCTGAAATAAACTTTTTAATTAAATGGTCTATATGGAATTATTAATAGAAAATTAATTAGTTATGAATTGCGAAAACTTGCCATACTGAACTGTTTGAAATTTAATTTAATTAAGTTTGAATTTTTGGTGATATCTATACTTACATACATGATGTGCAAGTCGAATAGAACAACCCATGTCAATTAGCAAAACTGATTATTATTTAAATAATTAATTCTGTTGAATTACATTTAATTGTCTAATTAATTAAATTAATGCTATCAAATTGCGTGGATTAAAATAAATTTTACATTTACGCTGGAATCTCTTGACATCGACTTAATTTCTATTTATTTTTGTTTCCATTTGAATTATTGTTTATATTCCTAGTTTTCTTTTTCTATAAACATCTTTTATATACACCCTCGTTTAACACCAAACAGTATTAGTAGTCAAATTATAGGTAATTACAGTGACAATTTAATTGAATAGTGAGACCTTAAGTTATTTTTCCGAAATTTGTACTTTAATTGCCTTCAATTTTTAACAAAAAAATACTTTACTTTCCTTTACTTAGTACATATTTTTTGTTTGTATTTAAGCATTGCTATTAGTTTTCTTTCTGAGCAATAAAACCACGAAATGTGCACTTAAAATTAAGTAATATTGTCAAAACTGAGTTGTAATAAATAAGGCCGGTAATTACCAAAGCAATTAGTTCCTGTAATTTTACAAGCAGTTGGCATGCACATTCTGTTAGATATAGTATCATCGCCTTAATGCCTCCGAAATAATCAAACATATGAATCCTGACTTGGGGCTAACAGTTAACTGCTGAACAAATAATACACATCAGAAAGCAGAACTTTGATTCCCATTACGTAATTACACTGAATCTAGATTCGAAATCGCGATGAGGGAAGGCGAAGCGAGAAGTGATCCTTTGAAGGATTCACTGGAACCTAAATCAGAAACGTTACTGCTAATGATAACGAGGTTATGTACAATTACATCTTCTACAAATAATTCCAACGCGAGTTATTTATTTATGCCTCCGACTAGGTGGTTGTTTTACTCAAAATCCGGCAGATAAATAACACAGTTGCGTTACGGTTGTTGAATTTGGGTTTTCTTAGGTAAACGAAAATTATTTTTCTGAAAAATAAATATTAAAAAGAAGAAAAGTTTTGATACTGCCTTAACAATGCTACAAAAATTCGAAATTACTACCGAACATCAAAAGTAAGTTCGGTTAATTGAAACGTAGAAAAAAAGTAAATAATGTTGTATCGTTATCATGCTATGCAACGCAAATAACAGCTATTGTTAGTACTATACAAAACCATCACCAGATAACTAAGAAACTTAAAAGTGCAAGACATTATGGATAAAATTTCCTAAAAAATTCAAAACTTGTCATTTCATACATAAACATAAATGCAGGTTAAGCAGTAAAAAAGTAAATAAATTGCTTGATCTGAATGTGGCAGTAATTGGTACATGTAGCAAGTAAATTATTGCAATATTACAAAAAAAATTTTCTTGTGCAAATTTTGGTTACGGTATTATCTTATAAATGTCTAGGTAGGTATTAACGAATTTGCTAAAGAGGTCAAGGAATTCAAAGTTTGCATTTTAATACCTAAATAAAATAACGGAAAAGTGAACAAGAACGTCTTTGTGGCTTAAAGTATATTATGTCGAATAAATACGAAGAAGCAAACTACTTAATAATAAATTTCTGCAAAATTAGTAACAAGTTTTCTGAAACGAAATTTAGCAAAAAGCAGTTTTAGGACAAAAATATGTCCACAATTCCCTACTCGTAATTGGTACAATTAGGTGCAGTAGTCTAGGTGTTAAGACTCTCGCTCAGTCGCATGGGGTTCGAATACTGGGCAAAGTAACATGGAAATTTAAGAAATCGGCGTGCTCCGTTGGATGGCCTCGGACAACCACCAAAGTAGTCTGAAGTGAGTTGTGTTTTCTATAGCTTGTAGAACGCTTTTTTTAGGTTAGTGGGCTTCGATTTTCACACCAGAGATTGTCCTAGTAAAACTTCTCTGAAGATGAAGCGCATGCACTTCCGTGGTTCGAAGCCCACACGATAAAAAAGAAATTTTTAAGCTGAGGAGCCCTTTTCTCTCGATACCTCGTGGGAAAGCCCCGACGGCTAGATGCGTGTGTACGTTGCTTAGGTCTAGTTATTTATGAATTGGCTAAACAGTCAAGTATTTTACAGAAAGTTTTCATTTTAAAATTAATTGTTGTGCTGTTGTTATGTAATTTCCTAAATAAAATACGATAACTGAAAAATGTTTGATTTTATTTGCTTGGCACAGAGGGGGTAAGAAAACTGGCAGTTCACCGAAACCAAGCAGTTTATTCGTATTAAAAAATTGCAAATGTTACTTGAATTGATTTTTAAATTTTATACCCTTCTAAACCAAAGGTCAAACTAACCACTTTGCCTTGCCCCCCCCCCCGCTCCCAGAAAAAAACCTATAGGCGCCCATGTCTACACTAACTGCTAGAATCAAACGTGCACAGATACCTAGGGTCGCCCTGCTAGGGACTTGAACCAGAGCACGTTTGTTAGACACCTTCACTGCCCGTCCCAGAAAAAAAATGGCACTCTTAAAGACCAACTTTTATGGTTAATAAAGAAAGAGATCATAAAAATGGTTTAAATTAGTTGCACAAAACGAACGCCATTTTGTAGCAAACACATTTGAAGTGTTTCTTAAATCGTTCTAGTAAAACTAATACGTTTTGGCAATTGTCTACAAATCAACAAACAGCATCGCATAACGCTGCTTTAATTGGTTAACGTTTTTTGAAAATTTCACGTAAACAGTCTCTTTAAATAACTTCAAAGAAAAAGGTTCAGGGGTGTAACGTCAGGAGACCCAGCTGGCCATTGCAAAATTCCCAACCAAGGAAACCTTTCATTAAAAATGTTATATTAATTGTATCATGTTTCCTTAAAATTCAAAACTTGGTATTTGTTATTACATAAACATAAAAGTGTAGGTTATGCAGTAAAAAAGCAAATAAATAGCTGATCTTAATATTTATATTGCTACATGAATGAAGCGCCCAAGCATTAATTTTTAGTCGACACCTTCAGGTATAAGAAGTAGATAGGTAGACAGATAAGAAATGTTACAAAAAAAATTGATGAAGCAAAATTTAAGATAATTTAATTAAAAATGTAAGAAAAACTGAAATTTTGGTTAGGTTATCCTAACTGTTTTACAAATAAAAAAATTTAAATCCCTACAATTGTTGACATTATTTTATTTAGCGACTGTAGTCGTAAAAATTTAACTATTTTCTACCTTACACGTTTCTGTAAAATATTGTTTTATTTATGTAAATGCCAGCTACTATTCTGAGTAATGTGACACTGAAATATCTTTATATTCTTGTAAGTTATAAACAAAATATTATTTTTTTCCCGACAACTGCTTGCGCCATATGGCCTTCATCTAAGATGCACAAACATACACATACACCCAGAAGCATCCTGCTCCACATTCGAACCTGAGCACGTTTCGCCGTTTTCGCCCCAAGAAGAAAAAAATAATTATTACTCTTAAAGAATAACTTTTATGACTATAATTAATCGCAAAAAAATTGTTTACTTAAAATGATGTAATGTACGTAATTTTAAACATTTTCATATTAATGTATTGTGGCATTTGTATAAAAATGATTATTGATGAGTCGTGCTCCAAATAAATGTAATAATTGGCTTGCATTTTTTGACAATATGATTGGCTGCTAAATAGAACATGACGGAGTATTCGGCGCCTCCACCAAATGTTCATTTATTAAGTGTTTACAAATTCAACTTATGATTTTAATTTTTAGTTTATGATTAGGTAAATAATAACAGCAAATACAATTGTACAAATAAATGTTTTTTCTGCCTTTCTTTTAGTTTATTTTTATTTTACAGGGAGTTTCTACTGTAATTTCTACTTGTATTTAAAAGTATAACGTAAAGGAGCATTGGTGTTGCTCTTACAAAAAGGTATTTCTAAATGGACAAAGACTTGAAAAAAATCTGTTTTTTTAAATGAGATAATTTAGTCCAAATGTGCTGACAATAATATTAACATTTTCTTTTATGTAAATTGACTCATATCATTTATTAAGATTTGCATAGAAGTTTTGTATTCGCTTTATCAAAATTGAATATAGTACCTACCTATAGTATACAGCTGCTCATTTAATTTAGATTATAAATTCGGCTGAAATTGCAGGATTTGTTGGTTGGTATACAGACGGTATTTGTGCGTTCAGGTTTGTTTCAGGCATTGGAGCGGTATGTATAGCTCATATAATACCAAAATTTCCATACAACACAATCACAAAGTACAAATGCAATCAAATTGGAATAGCGAACGATAATAATACAGGCACAGTGCTGACAAAGGCACAGAATATTACATATGATTGTCCGGAGCAAATCCCGGGAAAGGACGATTACAGCGATTGCGATCAGTGTTGGCAACCGACAGATTAATATACTGTGGCGAGCAAACACGGAGAGCAGCCCAGTAAACTGTGCTATTAAAATAATAAATGGTCGCAATAAACCTAGACATTACACGAGAGTATCGACAGCGCAGCAGGGCTTTATTCTTGCATATTAATCGCACAATAATTATCCCCTTTTTTCAAAAGTCTCGCGAAAGAGCTCAGCAGCAAGCTGCTCTCTGTCCGACGTGCACTTTATGTAAAGCACGTTACGGATTTATTCGCAGACGATGGGCTGAAAATGAGACCTTTTGCTCGCTCGTAAAGCTCGTTATTATTAATACAGCTTTATGAAATCGCTCAAACGGAAGACAAACAAAACTCGAAACTTTTAAAATACCGTTGCTCATCATTATCTCATTAGTGTCATCCCACGAGCGATTCATAAAGAATCGTAATTATAATTAACAAGCATACAAACTGAATGCTACAAACTTGCTCGCTTTGCCTCTTTGCTGCCTTTTGTCTGCACCAACTGAACCAATCAACGTCTCGAGCAACAATCCTCTGAGATAGTGCACAGAAACACAGCTCTAAGACGTCTGATGGAATTGAGTGTTCCTTCCTTTGATACAGACTTTAAACAACATAAATACACACGTCTACAAAGAGATTGTAGCTATTGACGTTCTGTATCCCGTCTTCATTGGTTCACCGCATATCTTCGCCGAAACATCTTTGTCTATATCAAAATCAGTAATACATCAAAATGTTGGTACACGTTTTAAGCTACCCCAACGACTAGTAATGAAGGGACAAATTTTTATATACAATACTCATCATATTATACACAATTTCCACCAAACACATCTACATATGATCGGTTGAAATACACATATTATTTTTTTTAATAATATTACAAATGGTTTCCACCAACTCTGGTTATCTCCGAAAAGTTACCATTATTGACTCAATTCTCTGGTCATTTCGATATATTATGTTTAATGTTGTTTAAACGCTTAGATGAGGGCTGCATGGTGGCCATGATGGAAATATGAAGTGATTACATGCAACTGCATATTTTATACATTTTTAGTATAACATGCATATTTTACCTATTTGCATTGATGCATATTTTACGGCATATTTCGGTTTAAACTGCATAGATAGCTGATTTTTTGCTACGGAGGAGAGTTCTGTAGGAATAGTTTGTAATTTCTGGAACTGTGAATATTACCACAGATAAGGTTAACACTACAGATATACGGTAAATATGTGAGCTATCGGCAGCTTGTTTTATATGATTAATAATCTGCAAAAAGATGGCGCTACAATGACAATTTGTACTCTCACAAATAATTAAGTCACAGATGACTGTGATTGAGCAGATACTTAGCACATATTCAAACCAAAAGTTAGACAGCCATCTGACATGTTTAACGATTTGATTTGAGATGTTTAATTGTCAAATCGCAATTTTTCGTAAATAATTAAAATTGAAGCCAATTCTACTTAAATTATATTCATGATGTGACAGACTCCAAGTAAATAAGACTACAAAGACGTATGATACAGTTCTGGAATCTAGTGTATTAATAATAAAATCGGTAGAATTGTAACCTCAAAATACATTTAAATTACAATTTATTTTATGTTATACCTCTGGAATCATTACATATTACAGTTTTAAAATATAAACAATATAATTTATACGGTAAATATCTAGGTATAGCATCACTTTGAAGTCGCCCTCATGTGGCGAAGCTTTAAAAACCTTTACCTATGGTCTTCAGCTCTGGCACTTAAACTGCTGTCTGTAATAACTAATAAGGTAACCGTAACCTTGCAGAATGCAGTGTTAAAGATAAAAACATTAGAATGAGCTAGCTTTTGGTGAAATGTGAACGTAGGTATACACATTACGTCTGCGAGAACCTTAGAAGAAACAAACAAAGGTTCAACAACAATTTACTTTTTCTGAAATATCAAATTTCAGTAAACAGTAAACACAAGGAAAATATAAAATACACGCTTTAACCAGATCCCAAATAAGGTTAAGTTTTTAACGTTATCTGTGACAGATGCACTCAAATCCCCGATAAAACAGTTTCCAACACATTTCAACAGTAATACACGAATGGCGATAGCAGCGCCCTAAAATTGGTCTGGTGCGTTGTCGCCAAACTAACGCTAATTTCGCCTCTAAATATGAGTGGACATATTGTATAAGGGGTCGTATATCTGTAGTGTTAACCTTATCTGTGGTATTATACATTGCCTTGGAAAATCACCTACTCTTTGATATTTAAAGACTTTCATACTTCTTTTAAGTTCTTATAAATTACAAAGACGTGGTTGAAGTAATGATGCCATTAAGCATTAACAAATAAATCAATTACTAGGAAAGCCCTGACCAATCTGGTCAGGTAGCTTAAAATTCAACAATCACAATGAATTACCTTAATACCTTTACCCAAAATATAAATTTAAAACACTATTCGAAGTGCCTTGCCAAGTTAAGTAATTTTTTACAAATATGCAATACTCTGTAGCTGAAACGAGGGATTTTCTCAAACTCTTGCTCCGTATCTACGATTATTATTACTTCTTGGGCGCTGTTCGCGTATTGAAATCACCAGGTTTTTAAATTTTTTTCAAAAATTACGAAAACATCCTTGTATGATTCGTTTACTGATGATTTCTCTACTAACCGAAACCGAAACGAAACGGAGCTTCATATTTCAAAATTTGCTAAGAAAACTGAATCGATTTTAATTATTTTTGAATGCCATCGCAAATTATCTCATTTCTCTAGTCATTTCTTGGAAATTTTATCTGTCATCTATTATTTGATAAAAAAATCTTTAATTAAGAAGGCAAGTTAATCGTTCTCATGTCAATAAATCTTGAAGTTCATATAAGATTGTGCATTCTTGTGTTAATCTTATATTACTCATTACTCTCGAGTACTTAACGTTTAAACAGCGGTTATCGTATATCTTTCAGATCAGGTAATTATCATGAGAATGTTTACCATAAACGCTTATTTCTAGAGCTAAGACTTATCACTTTTTTTAAGAATGTTAAGTGCGAGTTTACTTAAGCGTCTTTATTTCAGGAGGATGAACAATAAATCTTATTCACAGGTATAAAAAAAAAGTCGAGCCTCTTAGTATGTGAAAATTAATGGGCGATGCTCGTGCATAGCTAAATGTATGATGAAAAATCCCAGTAAGGAGATACCCCGTAAGTGAGCGACGATTTATCAAGAGCGAACAGAAATTGAAAAATTGACACGTTTAATTATCTAAACACACAAGATGAATCTCGCGCTTTTTATAGAACAACGTTTGTTTTTTTCCAGTCACGATTATTTATCTTTTTCAGTTCTATTTCAGAGCTTATTCCACGCTCATCACTTTGTTAAATAAAATAATTGGATTCGGAGGTCTTAAACTTTTATTTCGTGTTTGACATAGCCATTACTTTAACCGTCATTAACAGCAGCTACTTTGTAAAGGTATGAAAATTTTAATTTATGGTTATCTTTAACCTTACTTCTATAAAACTAAAAGCGATGCCGTTTTAATAGATACTCGTAAAACCCAGTTAAAGGATCCGATGGACATCATGCACAGGGTTTATTGCGATGACCATTTCTCTAAACTGGGGTCATGAAATAACAAACTCAATGAATAAGACTTATTTAACTACCCATCTCATAAAAAAATTTTATCTTGAAACAAATAATTCAGATGTTTAATTTAGAAGATATCAAAAAAATTAAAACCGTACTAATATATTCCAATTTCACACCATATTAAGCACAAAAACTTAATATTCAAATGTCCAGCTAAATTAAATTATTGCTTAGTCAAATTTAGCTTAATTTTTTTGGTCGAGTATCGATTACTACGAGATTAAGTAACTAAATTAGGCATTATGTAAATTTGAAATTCGTGGAATTTCTTGCTTAATTGCCATAAAGAAGATTGATCGGGATCTATAACCAAAAATAAATTAACTGTATACGTTTCCACTTTGAATTACTTCTACTTTCAGCTTTGTATATTAACTTTTTTTGGATTTTTCATAAAAGCATTTAAAAATTAGTTAACGCCGGTGGGCTTGTAGTATGCACTGATGGCTTTGATCTGAATCAAACGGGTTCGATTCCCGAGGCTGGCGAAAAGCATTGGGTACGCGCATTTGGGCAATTGTACTTATTATGGATAAGAATAAGAGGAGTTACGTGAAGCTTTGTATTGAACTACATACGCTATTATAAGAGTGCACAATGTGAAAGCGTATAATGAGAGTAAGGAAGTTAACACCCAACCCATAAATACGCATTTTCATTCAATTACACAAATAAGAAATCAACATAATGATTTAATCTTCTTAATGTCCCTCTACTTTCTTGAGAATGTGTTAAACACGCTTATTTCCATAACTGAAATAAAGAAGCTATGCAAATGTCGCAATTGCAGAACGTAATGAACCTTTTGCAAATGACTGCCCATGCAACTGCCGTGAGAATCCTTTTGCGTATTTTAAGTTGGGTTAATTTTTTGTGAAAGTTCAATTAAACGGCACAATTACAATAAACATCGATTTTGATTATTATTGTCTTAAGCTGTATACATTCAGTTCCGTTTTATTACGTCGGATTATTAGAAAGTAACGTTGATTGAATTGCGGTTTATTTTAATGCCCCTATATCTACCTGTATCTGCTTATTGCTTAAAAGCATTTGATAGCTTTTAACAGATCGAAAAGTGAATCCTGTGCATAATAAGTTTTATTCAAACGTCATGATTGCAACCTACAACGTTTACTTTAACCTCCTCTAACTATCAGCGTATCATTCAAATGCCTCCACAGCATTAACAATTCCTTTCAGAACAACCATTTTGCTCTCAGCACAAAATAAATTAAGCTTTCTATAAATGTTGATACAAAACTAGTAAATGCAAATAGTGAATTCCAACAAAATGTCAAAAAATTAATAAAATTAATTTATAAAATGATAGATTTGATTTATATAGAAAAAAAGGTATCATGTTTATAAAAACTTAATATCATCAAGTTGTTCTTTCCTGCAAAGCTCTACTAATAAAGAACAAGCTTAGTAATTTCTTAGAAATGGTAATTTCTGTCAAATTGTATGCGATAATTAATTTACAGCAACAGGAAAACGATTGCTGGAAAGGTTAATTTTGTTGTTTGATTAAATTGAGAAACTGCGTCCGATTATTCAATCCAAAAATATGCGGTTGCAATATTTATTAATCCAATTGAACTGGTTGGTCTTTTAGCTTAATTACCCAGGTAATTAGTGTGATGAAATTAATGTGAAAATAAATTAATTATGCGCAATTGGGTGCTGACTCCAACCGTATGGTGCTTTCTACTTCGACAATACAATAAGAATTTTGAATTGTGCAGTAGATACTGAAATCAAAAACTCTTAACGTATCTTTAACACACTCGAGATTTTTCAACTTTTGACTTAACAAACTTATTCTCCATCCAATAATATACAAAAATGCACTCTTGTAAAAAGTCGGTAATTCCAATGGTTGTCGAGATGAATCAACCATTTCAAAAAATCGAGACATTACACAAGTCCGAGTAATTTTACAGTTGAAGTCAAAGTTACGGTTGTTTGTGAGTTGGGCCACGGGTCGCTAATTCTCCTACCTGAAATCATGTAATTTAGGCCACAACCCCTATATACAGAAAGGTATTTTGGGCCATGGATTAACACAGCTCTTAAGTATCGGATTACAACCTTGAGATAATATTTTAATGCCTCTGTGGATAAACACCACGAATATATCCTAATCCTTTCTTAATTTTTTTTCATTGGCTGGAGATGCTTAAATAAAAATTCAAAATGTTCGGCACTGTCGGTACTGTCTTATAATATCACTATTTTTATTTTTAAATAAATTCTGTTAGTATAAGATTATTTTTAAATTATAAAGGTTAGACTTTAATTAGTCGTCTTTTCAAAGAAAAGCTTCAATAAATGGATGTAAAAAATGATTTAAGAATTATGTATTATTTTTTTTTCTTAGTATGAGGAAATGTATGTAAACGTGAGTCCTTAGAACCCGCATTTAAATAAATTATTATTAAGTAATTTAATGTATATATTGTCTTATAAATGAAAAAAACCGGAACTCCGTAACAGCATATTTACGGAAACTAACTATTTGTACATTTTGAGGCATGATACAGACTTTCATGCCAACTCGATTTTGTACGAAGATTTAATTATATCGAAAACAGTTGGATTAAGCAACATAAAACAAACATACATTTTTTTATGTATTATTTATACTTTTATTGTAAAGTTTTAACGCAGGAATAGTCCCGTTTTCATAGTAATTTTTTTGTGTCCTCAAAACATGTAGAGGGACAGAAACATGTCCGGTTTTTCAATAATTAAGCTGTATACTAGTGTCTTGATCGTACAAGTATGCCTAATGATAGAGCCCTGCGTTCATAAAATTTAATACATAAACCGGAAAAACCCCTAAATCAGGTGGCTCCGAACGAAAGACGATCGCAAATGTATATCTAAATATAATAACAATTAGCAGAATCTTTGTTAATGTTTTTAAATAATAAATAAGCTAACTAGGTAGATAATGTAGCGGATCGCGGATCGATGTTCTAGTTTTATGACTTATTTAGCGATCGCTGGAATTCTTATAACAATTTGTTAAATGCAAGCTTGTTAGTGTAAACAATGCGACCGCTATTTTTTTGTCAAGCAGGTTTGTTATTGCAACGCGAGATCCCAATATTTGGATAAAGTCTGGTTTGTAAATATTTATAGGAAGTAGAATTGTCTTTTTAATTATTAATTCTTAGATGATTGCTTAGTTTGTTATGTAATTTTTCAAGATTTATTTGTCTAATTATTGCTTTTACTTTTATATATTTTAAGAAATGTCCTATTTTCAGTAATATTGTATGACATTTTCTAACACTTTGTTATAAGTGCGTATTGCAAAGTGCACGTGTTCTCCAGTGTTTAGTCACAGAATTACGCTGACCGGCTTAATATGCGTCCGCCGTGGAGTTCAGTTTGCTAATGACGTGTCAGCACGTTGCGACCAAATCGTTCAGCCAAGCACACTTTTATTAACAGCCGCGAAGAGTGTACTGGTTCACAAAGCAGCACTACCTACGAATATGCGCCTTATATAATTGGCGCGTAGAAATGCGGCTTCTAGTGGTCGGGGCCGCGAGGCAGTGAAAGGTTAGACAGTTGGAAAGGATTTGGATTTAATATATTGCTATGATATTTAGAGGTGTTTGATTTGACTGGGGTATTGTGATTGCTGGAAGGCAATTTTTGAATGCTTGCTGCAGTTCAATTTACATTTGGAGAATTATGAAGACTTGTAAGATTTTAATATTCTAACTTATAAACTCAGGGTTGCGTATTTTTGCTAGAATTCCTGTTATAAATTCTAATAATTGTTATTTTTCATATGGTTTGTTTTTACTGAAAGAAAAGACAAACACAACAGATTGATACGAAGACTATTTATGTTAATTGTAATTATAATTTAATTCAGAATTGTTAAAAAGGTTTAGTTTATAAAAATTTTTAGAGTTACTTGATTTGTGCGTCAACTAATGTAAGTTAGGATGTCAGTGTCATTGTGACAAATATATAAAAGGATACTCTTGGACATGAGGTTTATGTGTTTGTTTTATAAAAATAAAAATCAAAGAAGGAAGACAAAAGATATAAAGAAATTTGTTTAATTAGTTACGGCTCGTCTTTGAAAAAAAAAGACAGAGAATTTGAGATCCTCTGGATGAAAACAGAAAGAACGAGTTCAAAACGTAATGTAAACTGATTTTCAATATAAAAGAAGAAAATATAAGTGATTATCTACGAATTGTGAAAAGTACAGAAGTATTACAAGTAAAAGGCGATTGAGAAAGTTTCTTCGTTTGTGATGATGTTAAAAGTAAATTGGAAATAATATAAAACAGATCAGAAGAAGATTTGGATTAAGGGCGAGTATTATTTGTTGCTCGAGAGGCCAGCAGAACGAAATAGAGGTTGGACACTCAGTGTCTTGCTAGAGCGAGGAATGTCCTAATAAGAAGACGCTAAGATAAGTGTTCTAATTTTAATAAAAAGGACGATAGTAATTAATAAAAACTCATTTAATATTTCGGAAACCACATTTTGAAATTCATTTAATAAATAAAAACTTGTTTTGTAAAGTTGATATCGTTGTGTGTGTTTATTTCTATTTAAAATTAATTTAAATAACTTATTTACAAGCTAATAACGACCCTGAGAAAATTAGAAGAGTCTCATAGCAAGTTTGAATTTAATTGCGTGAATTGCAGACAGTTTAGGGATTGTTTTCTAGTAGTTACAAGACCAAGCATATCATTGCAATATAGAGAGGCAGATAGATTGGGCAAGTTCGCCGACATAGAGAAAACCGCATTTTACAAATAAAAATCTACCACTGCCTTAAATGTACTACACAGCGTAAAATTATGCTAAACTTCATAGTATTTTTTTAAAGTAGATCATACTTCCAAAAACGTTCGATAATTTATTAGACTCGATAAAATCAATTCTTTTACATGAACTCAAGCAGTGCAACGTTGAACAAGAGAAGTTTTCAGCATATCGTATATATCCTGAAAAATGTTTCTTAGATAACATTGACTTGCTTCTATGAAGCATGAACTTAAGCAATGTAAAAGTGTTGTACGAAATGCTTCGTTACGGAGTTACAGCTATCAGAAATATTATTTACGTGTTATGAGTTGTTATTGTTTATTTATTTATAAATGTTAAAACAATCTTTCAGAAGAAATTCAACCGATTCAACGTGACAACTTTTTCTTGAACTAATCGATCATGAATCCACCACATAATAAAAATTGCTGAACTGTTAGTTGAATTAACAACTTACTATTACCAGGGTTTGGGGTGCATTTGCACCCCACTTGATTGGGCACGTACGCAAGACAATGTTGCACCTATGAAAGCTAAACTCATAATTCGACAATTTTATGGAATCTTTACGTTTGCCTGTAGGTATTATTTTGATTTTAATAATATCCATAAAAAGGAAAAATGGGTATATTTAATATACAGTGAAATCTAAAAAACTATTCAGGGTAATGTTTTTTTTCTCCAATTTCAACTTGTTATCAAAATCTGACAGAAAATAAATTCATGTTTACAGTCCTTGGTTGGTATTTGTTATTAAAAGCACATAATATAGTTTATAAAAACACCAACCCTTCAGAAAAGCGAATTTTTAGCAGAGTTGAAATTTTAAAACTCTATTTCAGGAGAATCAATAATTGATAAGAAAATAAAAAAGTTTTGTCACATTTCTAAAGCAGAAAACACCAAGCTTTCATGGCAACTAAACAATGTACCTAAACTTTGATTTTAATGCTGAAAAATACTACTAAAAAGCATTTGTTAGAACACAATAAAATATTTAAAATAGTATTATTTTAAAAGTCTAACTCTGAAGTAGGTAATCGAAATGCTGTAAAAATTTTAATTTTGATCAAAATAATTCCAAAATAATCAGTTGAAATTTACATATCTATGTTCTCACGCAAAATTTAACAAAAAAAAGTATTAATAAGTGTATTCTACTGTAGGAAAATAAATAAAGAACCTACTGTTGATTTCTAAAGCAAGTTATAAAAGGAAATTTCAAAAAAAAAGTATAATATTCGATGACCATTTCGTTCGTAATATCATAAATAAATAAAAGATATCTAATGTGCTCTTATAAATAATTGAAACTATCGTTAACGCGAACTCCTTGAAAATGCATGAAATTTTATGGAACTTCAACCAACATCTTTCCAATTAAACTAACTTCTAACTCAAGACATTAAAGATAAATTTGAATCTAAAATCATAACAACAGGATCATTTTTTAAATCAACCAGCCCTTTGCGTTCCCAGAAAGAACAAACATCAATCCCTATCACAAAGGCGGAACCATCAAGAATGAATCAGTCCCTTTGGCAAAACCTCTCGAAAGTTCATTCCGGTGTAATAAGTCCAGCCAAAAAGAGCTTCAGATCCGTGATTATTTTCACACCCAATCAAGCAGCCATGTTTGGCCAGGGCCGTAGTAAGTCGGGCGGACATATTTTCGTCTCGCCATTGTCCGACATACCCATTATTATCCCACCTGTCAGATACGGGCCCACAAAAGCAACTCATCCGTCATGGACTGACCAATGGAAGGCTCGCGAAATCCGTGCCAGCCAATAGCGCTCTTTACTGCGCGTGGGTTCCGTCACGGTTACGGTAATAACTTGAAACAATGCCCGCAGGAATGCTTCAATTTGTGTGGGCTATACTGATGTTGCACGTACGAACAAACTAAATTTACCCTGTGTAATCACGAGCTACCGTTTAAGAGGCCGAGCTGATTTATGTGCACCCACTTACATTTTGTTTGTTAAGTTGTTTCTCTTTGAAACTGAATCTGAAGGTCTTAACGATGGAAAAAATGAAGCAATAAAAATGTGTGACGTAAATCAAAGATGATTTCAGTGTTTTAGAAAATCGTTGGCAAATGGAAACTTACGTAAAAATTAAATTTTTTTAAAGCACTGGAGTAACAGGCGCCATTAATTTGTTTTGGAAAATAGTTTTAAGTTTATAATTTTCTTTCAGCTTCATCCACTTGCAAGCTCTGATAATCTTTCATGTAGCAAAAACAATTTGCGTTTATTAAAAAATTTACGAACTTCCTGTTATTTCTAATTAAATTTAGTTATTCCTAAAATAGATAACCGACGAATAATACTTTTTAAGTTCCCAAAACAAGGCTAATAATTTTTTTCACACATTTTTGATTAAGTCAAATGTCGTTAACAGTGTTGAGATATTGTTTATAAAAATTGTTCAAGAAACCTAACTATAGCGCTTAAAAGCAGAAATTTTATTTTTTGGTGCACATGTTACGCCAAATTTGTGAAATTTTTTTATTTTACCTCATCAGCAAAATTTTGCCTGTTACATGAAATAGTCGGACTAAATGCCTTTTTCATAATAGCAAAATTATGTGAAATGGGCAATTTCATACGTATTAGACGTATCAGACGTATCGGTAACATTTTTTGTATACTGTTAAAACTCACACAGATATCTTTAAAAATTGAAGGAAAACTAACAATTTTTGGGGTATTGTATGCAGTTTTTCCGCTAATTCAAGTATACAAACGTAGGATAGATCAATTTTCTCAATCCTGAAATTTCTACTTTCATTTGTTTGGATACGCAAATTTACTATATGCTTCTGAATCTTTACACCAAAAACCACCAAATTTTCATGAAAATAGAAAGCAAAATTGACAATTATTTTGTTAAGGTCAATTCTGCAAAAATATAGCTTAGCAGTTTTAAAACATCTGTAAATTTACAAAATTCCATTTTTTATTCATGACATTTGTTAACACTATTTTTTCTCATTATAAAATTGGTGAAATAGTATTCAAAGTCAACAAACACGGGACAGGGGTAAGAAGATATGCCACACCTCGCAAAATCTACGCAACCGTAATAAGAATTGGTGCAATTAAATTAGGCGTAACCGTAAACGTAAAAATTATTTTTGTTATTTATAAAATCAGAAATTTGCAAGTTTGGGAGCCCTTAAATTGTTCGCTAGACGAATGGCGGGAAAGTCCCAACGTCTTAATGCGTGTGTACGTTTTGGAGGTCTAGTTATTCACGAATTTGCAAAACAGCCAAGTGATTTATTGAAAGTTTGCGTTTTAAAATTAATTGTTGTGTTCACTGTAAACTGTAAAAGTTGATTAATCTACTTTCAGGTAATAAAAGTGTATCCAACCTTCAGGCTGATATCAGTATACCTAAGTTAAAGGGAGAAAATTTTACCTCTACTACCTTGCAGCCAGAACCCTGACTAATAAGGAGGGAAAAAAAACCTTAAGACATTTATTAACAGCACTACCGGTATTAATATCCCCTGTTTTAACGTAACAGAAAAATGTTTGTTTGTTTGCTTTAGCACAGAAAGGGGCGCTACTTGCGGGACAGTTGACCGAAACAAAGCAGTTTGTTCGTATTAAAAAGTTGCAGATTTTACTTGAATTGATTTTTAATACCCTTCTAACCCAAGGGTCAAACTAACTAACCCCTTTGCCTTGCCACCCTTTAGAAAAAATTTTATTAGCGCGCGCTTATGGCTGGAAGGAAAGTTGGAACAAGGAATCGCACAAAGATATAGGTTCCTTTTCTTCAAATTTCCTTACTGAAGAGCGCAATAGCTCCGAACCGAAACATCGATGGTTGAATCTGTGCCGTCGTTTTTTTTTTCAGTAATTTATTAATGGGCAATAAAAATAATTTGTATCGCGCTGTTTTTCATGTTTTTATTAATAATTTTTTTATTATAAACTATGTAAATTTAATGATGAAATTATCAAATTTGGCCAATTTGGCACACCACCTGGAGTTCACAAAACGTAAGGAATTAGTCCTAGTCAACCGCTGCTCGTGGACAATTACCTGGCATCCTAAATCAATTAATTAGGTACCGCTAGAATAATTTAATAGGGAATATAATATATCAACCTGTTAATGATTAAAAAACCCATGTCGCTTTGCTGTTCGCTTCAACAAATCACGTTTCGTGTTGTTATTGTTATAACAAAGAATAGAATTCACTTTTTTACGATACAGAAAACCTTGTCTAGATGAATTGTGCTAAGATAGCGCGTTTGAGAACGCCAGCTGCCTAAAATCGCTTGCGCCCGTATTACAATTGCCAAAGAGAAATGGTGCGAACCAATTTTAAATTTGAATTTAGAGGCCTAATGCAGTGGTTGCAAAAAAACAGATTAAAATAACGAACTAATGTGACTTGTGTCCAGTTCTGCGGCGCGCGCCCTCATACGAAAATAAGTGACTTAAGTAAATGTTTTATAAATTATCGGAACAAAACTAATTAAAATATTTTGAAGTGAATTGAGGTGAATAAGTGAATCGACTAGAAAAGTTCTGCAACTAATGTAAGTGTGATTTCATCGGAGCTGCGGGGCTGCAGAACCGCCACCGTTTTAGTAATATTAATAAAACAAATTATCATCTTTATTCATTTTAAAGCAAAGCGCGAATTTTCATAAGGTGCCCGGTAAAGTTTAAATTTACAAAGGATTAAAGCGAAAGCCGTAAGATTATCAGAAGCGAGGCTAGACGGATAAACGCGTCTAGTAAAGAAGAACTGTGCACCTATTTACTCCCGTTTGTCCTGTAATTGACCAATCAAAGGGTAATACACTACGTAATTGTATTGCAATTTTAACGTGCAGCACCAAATCATTGTTTCAGGGTGGCCACTTAAAACTGCTTTTCAAATTCCCTGACTTTTCCCGGATTTCCCTGACTGATAAACTTTAGTTTTCCCTGGCTCATTTTTATGGTACAAAACCCAATTTCAACTGTTTTTTTTAATAAAAATTTTAACCCAACATAAAAATTAGCAAAGTTACCTAAATTACTTTATAACAATTGGAAATTTTTCAACAAGCATAACAAAATACATTTAAACTTTAACGAAAAACCAAATGAAATGAATATAAATTTTATAAACATATACCTGGTAACAAAATTTTCGTTTTGCATGCAAAAATAAAAATATTAAAATAATTGCATTTTACAGAATTTTCCCTGACTATTTCGTGGAATTCCCTGACTTTACGTTGAAATTGGTACAATTCTTTGATTTCCCTGACCAAAATAAAAATTTTCCAGAAAAGTGGCCACCCTGTGTTTTGGTTTTCAGTTTGCTGACGGGCGTTTTTAATTGCGTCCGTCTTTGTGTTTGTATAAATAATGCCACTGAAATTGATTTAGCTAATTAAATCAACAAATAATAACGAAATAACAAACGAGTTTAATAATTAATTATTGAATGTAATTGACGGTGCCGGCACAGTGTTCTTTGTGAAGAAGTTTTGTAACTTTTCTAAACGTACATACGAAAACTAATTGCAAATAAAACAGAACACTGACATGATTATTGAATTCACAAAGAGTAGCAGAGCAAAACTGCTTCCTTTGGCACCCACGAGCCGCCACTGTGTGCTGTATCCCAAAATTTTTCTTCATGGAATTATTAAAACATAAATCTAGATCTTCAAATTTTAGGTTTCATGTGAAAAAGTATTTTACCGGTCACCAGAATATAATAACCAAATCCACAGTGGTGTAGGCCAGGGAGGGTTTAGAAAACGTAAGGGACAGTAATGGGGCAAATTAGAACCATTGTTTCGTTGGTTGAAAAATTTAATTAAACCTGTTCCAAATAGCAACTCGCTATCTAATCTGTTGTTCGTGAAGAGAGAAAAAATACATTTATGAATTTGAATCAATGTTACCCAATTTTACTTTATATCTGAATATTGCATTTTTGACACAAATTATTTTAAAAATCGACAGTTCAGTTTGTAGCCCTCCCGAGATACAACTGCTAGCTAGCCCTCCCGAGATACAACTGCTAGCTACGCCCATGCAGACCGACATCCCTTCTGCTGACTATTGTTTTTTAAATCTGAAAATCAAGCTTACAAATATCTAATTTTTTTCTGTAATGTTCTCGAAAAAATGAACGAAACAAAATTTAAATCAAAGCTAAGAAAGTATAAAACAGCCACAGTTTTTTTGTTATTAACATTGATTGCAGTCGGAATTTATAGCCATAATCTCGAATGATCCGACTTCAGAATTTTCGATTTTATTTATGAAATTATTGACTCAATTTCTGATTTTTATGTAATATTTTAGGGAAATTCCGACACTAATCTTGAAAATGTCAGTTTTGAAATGAAAATTTCCACCTTGCCACCTTGTAAATACCGACTTTTATTAAAGTAAAGAGAAAAAGGTGCGAAATTCTGTGATGAAAGTCTGAGTATAAAGTCAAATATTCAGAATTCAGAATCGGAAATTTTTTGTTTAGGAATTCCGGCTTGAAAGCTGAAAAACCCAAAAAGCAAGTCAAAAACTTCAGAATTATATTTATATACAGGGTGTTACATAAGTTCAAACTTAATAAGCACATTACTACGGTAATTTTAAGTCGAAAATGTCTAATAAACATTAGTCTGGAAACGATTCGTTACGGCGTTACAGCGTCCCGAAGATGAAATAGTCTAATCACTTTTTAATTAATATTTCCACCATAAATTGGGATATTTGGTGTAAATTTTAAATGGGTATTTTACTAATAACAATTTTCATTTTTACTAGTTTCAGTTTAAATCCATTAAACAGGGGCGTATAGTGCGGGGGATAAGCGATATACCTCTTAATGTATTATGAGCACCCCTTACATCTACACCGATAGTGAATGGATTATAACAAAAAAATAGTTAGTGTAAATCATCAATTATAGTAAAGTATTCATACAAAATAGCTCAATCTTTTTGATTAAACTATTTCGTCTTTGGGAGGCTGCAACTCCGTAAAAAGCGCTTCGGATTGATGTTTATTCGACATTTTCTGCTTTAATTGATCTCAGGAATGTGCCCCGTAAGCTTGTAGTAAATACAGAAAGTCATGCCATATTCGTATAACAAAAACAATTGTACGTTTCCGTCCAAACAAACTGCACATAAGTTTCTATACAAACAATACTATTCAGAAGTTTAGAGTTGAAATTGGAATACATTTTCAATACAATAAAAATCTGTGATTTTAACACTCATGTTTATTAGACAAATACATTTTTGTAGTTAAATTATGATTAATGATGTTTCACCACGTGCCTTGCGTACAATCAATACAAGATATGAATATATTACGAGTTTTAAGAAAATTTTTGAATGCTAATAAGCTCTTTACATATCAATGAAAAATATTTTCATAAATTGTTAATGAACTTAAAACATATTTCATTCTGTCACCTGTTAAAAAATTATTTTTCGTGTCATAACTTATCTGCGTTACCATATCTGATACAGAATGGATATTTCACTGACTTTTCTAAAAAAATTAAATATTTCACCTAAAATTTATTGAGTTTCAAACAATACAAGATATATGTCAATATTATGCTAGACCTACAAAATTTATAGGGTTCTTCGACTTAAAAGAAAACGTTCTTAACTTATAAATAAGTTGTGGAAGCAGAAAAGTTTCTAAATATACCGAATTTCCTATTTGCTGATAGTTTCAATTTTTTTAAATTATGGTTCCCAAGTTCTAACAATTTCAACCTTTGATTTAGATTAACATATTTAGCATCTATCGCATAAAAATAAACATAAAGTACGAAAAAATCAGAAACATAATATGTATGTAGCGTGATATCGATATTCGGTGCCCATCCACGTGTTTTAAGAGATTGAAAAAACGACGTCTGTCAAAAACTGCACGCTCCTTTAACTATGACACGTCTATTCTCTAGTTTCAAAAAAATAAGCTTCTAATTTAAAATAGATGTTAAAATGTAACTTTAAACTTTAGATTTTCAAATTATTAATAAAACTTTATAATTGTTGTTTGGTTACGAAAAATAAATCAAATTATAAAAGCCCAGAGCTTTTGATAAACTGTTTCCTAAAGAACTAAATATGTCAACTTCAAACGTTTGAAAAGTTGGTATTCTTCCTGGGTGTTTTTTAATAGAAAAAATATGAGATTAAATTAAAAGGGGAAGGTACAAAGAAAACCGAGGGTTTCGATTTCCCTAATGGCAAATTGCAAATTTGGGCTCTTGGTAAATAAAAACAGATACAAAGAAAAGCCAAACAACAAAGTATACAAAAGGGCTCTCGACAATCAGTGTGTGTGTTGCATATTTTACATCGACTACTACTCGATCTGCATTCAGGTCACCTTGTTGACTTGCTCTTTTGAAGCCGCGGACTACACAGAAACGAACACAAAAGGGGATCTGAATAGATCCGCGCTTCAGAAAGAACAAACTCCCGGACAAGTTAAATTAAACATACAGATTCAAGATACATAACACACTACCTAAAAAACAAATAATAAAACTGGCTCTGGTGTACTATAAGGCTCTACAAGGAGTATCAGAAAGTCGCCCTGTAATTTTCATAAAAGGAATTCTAAGTTTTTCAAACTGAACAAACGAGAACTATTATTATTCATTACAAGATCTTACGAGACTTTTCTGTGTTTTACTGATTGGGACTATCGCATACACTACATTTCTGCATCTTCAATAAGTAGGACAACGAAGTGCATAAGTATTTCAAGATTCACGGAGTTCTAAAGCACCATTTTATAAGACTGTTTAAGCAAATGAATATTTCTTTAAATAATGGCATAATTTCGAAATAGTTCTTTAAAATCCAAAAGATGGCAGCAGGCTAGTTTACGTTCAAAATTTATTTACTTGTCAAAATGACATTTTTTGTCATTTTTTTCAAATGTTATTACATCAGATTTAAATGTGACACTTGGATATTTACAAATTTAATACCAATATCAATTATGACAAAGTACACTAACTAGCCTGCTGCCATCTATGTTTGTCTAGGAATGTGTCAAATTTTGATTGGTCGACTGCAAAACAATTGAAGTCAATTGGCAGCCTCGAATATAAACACCCTTACAAGGCCAAGGGACCAGATGACAGTGGCTAAATATGGGCGGCGAGTGGTTAGCAAGAAGGAACGGTTTTAGTTGAAAAGCGTTGCCAGTAATTAGAAAGAATCGTAGATATTAAGTGAATGTTTTGAGTTGCGCATGGTGACAAGCTATCAAAATAACAATGTTATGTTTGTTGTATTAAATTGCTGAATGATAAAACTATTGATATCTGCACAAAAGCGCTGGTAAATACAAAGTAGTGGTGTCGTGACTACTGTTAATGATTTATTAATTATGCATTTGTTTATTTGTTCATATTATTGCAGATATGTTGATACAGTTCTTGATTGTTTTTCTAGCTGTTGAGAACCGACCAAGCCCGCCAATACAGCTAGCTCTCTTCTTGGAATCTGGTAACCAGGCTATTGAGGTTATTGAGATTCACTAAACTGGTTAATTAAAAAAATAGCAAAAAATGACACCACAACGTGTATCTTGACGTGTTATAAAATGCCCACTTTCCAATTAGAGTCCTTATATAATACGTAGTTTTACGGGGGCGGGCCACCGACTGGTGAGCACAATGATAAGGATTAATTTCCATTGATCGAGTAAACAATCGGTTAAACGATATCAGAAGTGATGAGCGTCCTAGAGTTTATGTGAAATTTCCGAAGGGTGAAATATCTCCGCTTAAATAATATATTTTGAATAAATTGTGCCAGCGTAGTGAGTAATGAGTATACGCCAGCAAAAACAGCGCCGTCAAAAATGCGCCGTGAAAAGTAGCGCCGGTTAAAAATGTCGACAGCAAAACTAGCCCCGTCAAAAATAGCGCTGTCTGAAATGTCGCCGGCAAAAATAGCGTCCTCTAAAATGTCGCCGGCAAAAATAGCGCCGGCGCCGTCAAAAATAGCGCCGATCATATATGTTGCCGGCAAAAAATAGAGCAACAAAATTAACGCCTTAAGAAACGTCGCCGTACAAATACTTTGCATTTTGATAGAAGTTTGATCAAACTTTCATCAAAATGCAAAGTATTTGTATGGCGATGTCTTTTCTAGCGTCCATATTAAGGCGCTATTTTTGCCGTCGACATTTTTGCATTCGCTGTTGTTGCCGCCGCTGTTTTTGTTTTTGAGGGTGCTATTTTTGACGGCGTTATAATTGCTGGGGATATTTTTGACCGGCGCTATTTTTGCAGGCGCTATTTTTGAAAGCGTTATTATTTAGGCGCTATTTTGAACCCCAACCAAATAATGGATCGTATATCTGCATGTTATTACTGGTGATATTCTGAATGCTGAAAGTGCGTAAACTACGCAGGCCTGCGCGGAGTTTTTCAAGAATGCGACCTGGCTGCATCGATCGTTTACTTAAAGACTTCGGTGAGTGAAAATTAATTTATGAGTTTAACATTCTGCGTTCGTTATATTTAAAAATTTCATCGTACTGTTAAAGTAAGTTATTTTACCATCCTAAAGTAACTTGCACGTTTAAAAAAGAACTGTACTAAATTTCCGTTTTAAAATCGATCGTAGGATTTTTAAATAAAGAAATATAGATTCAGAACAAGTTTACAAGAGTTTACATGAGGTCGTATTAGCTCTGGAAAAATTAACAAGGCAATTAACAAAAATTATGGCCATCATATAACTGAACATCTTAAAATTGTTATTCTACCACACTCAAAGTTTGGCCAGTTTCGCTGCTGCACCTTGCTTTACTTGTAAAGCTAACAAGATTCCCGCTGATTTTCAGTTAGTATAGCTTAAATCCTCTTCTATTTTATATGACAGAGTTATAGCAAAGTTCGAGAATTTCCTTGTTGTGCAAACGTGTTTAATTCTAAATTTTGTCTTGCGAATTATGTTTCTAGTGTAGTGGTTTTGACTGCTCGTCGCGTAGAATTGTTGTATTACTACATCTGCATTTGCATAAAATTCTAAATTTGAATAATTCATAATGATAGGTTGACATCTGTGTGAAACTATTGGGTATTCTGATTTTATGTGCTTAAAAAGGTTATCATGCATGGAATTTGTTAGTATAACAAAAATGCATTTTGTTATACTATTTTCGTTTGTAATAGTACGAATAAATATTTAGATTCATTTGGTATTCAATCATCAAGCAATTAATTAATCAATCAATTGAACTATAATTAACAACCCTGTTAGGTAATTAATGGCTACATTTGTTATACCTACATGTTAGTATACACTTTTTTTGGAAAGTTATTACAAAATTGATAAACATTTTTTTAATTTCAAATTTATTTGCATATTGAAGTAAAATGATGCAAACATTTTGCCTACAAAATTACAGGAATGTTTTTATTCAAAAAGTTTACTCTCTCATTTCGTTTTAGTTGCTTTAACTGACTTGATAAATCTTTGGTTGGTATTTTTCAGAACGAATACTACGGAAAACTTAACTAAAGCTGAAATTTTATTTTAATTTCCAAAACTGCTAGTTTCATTTTTTTTGTGCTACTAGAAATTTTTACTGTTTTGCACTTTCTCACCCTGACAAGATTAGTTGAAAATAGATTGGAAACATTCAGAAAACTAAACCTTTTATTGGATGTGTAAATTTACAATTTAGAAATTTATTTTGAAATTCTTTACTATTTTGTATTTATTTTCAACATTTTCCAGTTTCTGTCAATAACAGACGTTTATGTTAATGTTTAAATGTTAAAAATACAAAAAATCTTACTTAAAACACACATTTATGTTCACTTAAGAATTTCCAAAATTAACAGTCATACCCAAACGGAAATCGTTTTTATTGCTTAGGGTGCGTTATGAACGCTTTTAGTGGTGTCGTTTGATGTGCTGCTAATTGTAAATTATAATGACGCCATAATTTTAGTATAACAGACTTCAAGCAGCGACAGTGAAAGTTTACTCGTTCTGCGTCTTGCGGTTGGAAAAATTCTTTTCTTAGTATAAAAGCTTTTCATACCCAATTTTTCGTTAACTAGAATTGGGCTTTAGATACCCCTAAATAAGGGGGTAGTCAGTTTGTTATTGCCAATTAAACTTAAAAAAAAATGGAAATTATTAAAATAACAGGGAAATTACAACATTTTATATATACTTCATAATCACGTTGTCTATTTTGCTGCTAAATTTAAAACACTACGATTGATAATAGTTATTTACGATATAAGTGCAACCCCCACGAATAAAATAAAATCACTTTTAACATGTATATCGTACACTATTTTTTATACAACTATTTATATTTAATTTAAAAACGAATTCATAATTTTTATTTTAAATTGTTTCACAAACATCAGCTATGTCGTGATATAGTCACGTTAATGCAGTGGCAATTGTAAATTGTTTATTAGAAACTTAAGAAAACGTTTTGTTCGCGTTTTTGAAAACAGTTCGTATTGATACTGCAATAATAAAAATGGAGCAGCAGTCGTAGTAATGTTGCAATGGCAACGAGAAATTTGTTAACTACTTCCCAAGGAATTAATATCAGTAATTGTTCTAATTCTAATGTGTATGTTACTATTTATAAATAAATTATAAACTAATTACCATTAGTGTTAAAAATCTTTTTTTTTACTAGATTTAAAAATATTTTTAACATGCTACCTTATAATAGTATATTAAAAAACAAGTTTCATAAGACATGATTTGAGAGCACGCGTCCAAGTTAGAAAACGAGCCGCTTGCGGCGAGTTTTCTAATGGACAAGTGCGCTTAAATGTCTTATGAAACTTGTTTTTTATACTATTTTTTCTATTTTGGTCCAAAAAAGTTTAAAATTACCTTATTTTATATTTTAATTTACAAATATAATCGATTAGGAAAATTTTTTGTATTTTGTTTTTGTTGTGTGGCTGTTGGTAACATTTAAAACAATTTCAAACAGTTCAAACTACTGTCAAATTAAAATTTAGACAAACTGTGTCTGAGAGTGATTTAATTTTTAAAATACCTAAGATTTGAAGATAAGATAGAAGCAGAATTATCTTGCACCCCACCCGAGCTACGCAAAGTAGCGGAAAATACACTAAATACTATTAATTTTTAGAACTTACAATTTGAAGGTTATGTTTATAACGCATGAAGATTTTGTTGTCACATGGTTGTCACCAACCTAACAAAATAAAATTTCGAATTCTTTAAGGAGTTGCTTTAAGAAATCCAAATGAGTTTCACAAAGTAGTCAGTAAAGAACCAAAATAGAAAAAAATTGAATTTCTAACCCGGGTAAGTTGAACTAAAAGTGTCTTTTTAATGTCAGTTGTATACAAAAATCGTTATGTATGTTTTAGATGTTAAATAACGAGCGATGAACACCGTTTTTTCACATCTACTGCCAGAATATAAGACGGTGAATAAGACAAGACAAGTGAGAGTATTTTTTTTTTGTGAAATTGTGGATGATCACTTCCTATCAATAAGATTGATAAACAGATACACGATAATTATGTAACATATGCAAGCGGTGTTGGTTGGACACCCATGACATAAAATCTGATGTTTCCGGTTTAGCGCTTCGTAACATCAGATAATGAAGATTAAAAAAGATTTAAAGTGACGGCATTAAATAAAACTAAATCATTAAAATTTAAAGAGTAATGGTGCAACCTACCTTATTAGGTTCTTGCTGATGCTGTTGCTGTAACTGTTGCTGCTGCTGCTGTTGCTGCGACAGCAACTGCTCCCTCACCATCTGCAGCTGCAGAATCATTTCAGAGAGCCTTCGTTCCTTTTCCAAAATGTTGTCACCGGAAAGTGCCTGCTGCAGTGCTGCTGCGTTTTCCGCGTCCCTGAAAAAAGTGGAATTTCTCACAGAACTGCACCTATCTGCAATCTACATTTAGCATGGAGTGAAGGAGCGGGTCTGTTTGTTTTACAATGTAGAAAACATACGAAACATAAAGATGTTACACAAATGTAAAAAGAAAACGTATTGTTCGCGTTTTGAATAAAAGATTAAAGCGATAGCGGTTGCTTTGTCCCTTTGTACAATCGCGTTGGTGCATCTCTGGGTTAATCATCTCCTATTATTTTTCACCTCCCTTGGACTTATCGCGGATCTTTTATCGAAACTCCTTTTGTGTTAATCTATACGCATATTTGTTTTAGTCCATTTCGCTTCGATTATTGTACTTAAGTTTAAGAGAGCGAAACATTTTCAGAGGATCAAATTAAACCAATTATTAAGTATCCCTTTTTACATTTTTGTTATATTCTGTGTTAGTAAGAGGAGTGATAAATGAAATTATTGAATAATGAATGGTAAATTTTTCTTACAGAAAATTGTAACTGGTGTTAAAAAAGGGGATCAAAATTGCTAGCATTAAATTTTGTACGGTTGGGCATGTCTGGACGCGTAAGATACACGCAGATTTCACAGATGAGTTGGTTGAGTTGTCAAATTTTTTGTTTCCTTGTTTTTTGTGTTTTTAGTACATAGTGATTGATTCAATTACGAAAAAACAGTTTTTATCAAAACTAAAATGCGGGCATTTTCACAACTCACTTATAATAATTGTTGCAAAATAGTTTACACCTTTGGCCAAAACGCATTTATGATTGAATGTTGTTTTCGTAACGGACGTAAGGTGGATGAGGTTTGGATATATTGCATACATGACTGCCTAAATACTTAGCGCCAAATATTCAAAAATTGCTGTTAACTGCAAAACCGTTTAAACATACTCTAAATCGGTGTGTCAAAATTCTTCGCGAGATAGGAAGCATCGGTAGAAAACAGGGTAGCGGCTGGCCACCACAACGTAGTGAAGAAGTTATCGATGCTGCTAGCGAAGTTATTGAAAATGAATCTAAAACATCTATTCGTTACTGATTGCAACAACTGGAACTTTCTGTTGCAATATGGCACACAATTTTAAAGAAGGATCCGCATATATTTCCCTATCAACTCACTATAATTCGTGAGTTCCTACTAGTTGACCCACCGCAAAATATGCTAGTTTGTGAATGGTTTTTCAACATACTAAAATAATGATGACACTTTTTTTACGCATGAGGGGTGATTTTCCCTGTCGGGATATGTCAATGCCAGGGTGCAAAAATATAAATTAAGTTGATTTAAATCGTGATTTAAATCACAAATTTATATTTAAAAAAGCAATTGATTTAAATAAATTAGTTTTTTGCTGGAAAGTCGTTTTCATATTCAATTTTCCAATTAGTACAATAATGTGCATGAATCAGCAGAAAGCTTCAATAGAATAGAATTACATAAAATTAAAAAAGTGCAGAGGTACCTGCTTCTATCATTTGTGACGAAACGTCTATACAGCTTAAGAGTCATTAGTATCAGTATAGGGATTACGTGTCTTTGGTCATTACGTGGAAGAAACGTCTACTTCCTTGCTCTCTTATTATAGTCACTGGTTGATACAAAAATAGTTGAAAATATAATATAATTAAGAATATGGTAACGTACGGGACGACGACGTGGTCCGGCCAGATTTAAATTGGCAATGAAATTCTGCATATAATTTATTATTTTATATGCAGAATTTCATCCCGAATTCAAAAATCAGACAATATACAGGGTGTTTCATTTAAAATAAGTTGGTGTCATTTAGGTGAAACCGAAATTAATTATCTTATTAAACAACGAAGAAATTGGGGGTGAACCAGTTTTCCTTTTGCAAAAAATCAAAAAATCAATTGAAATAACAAAAACGATTTAAATCAAATAAATCGATTTTTTCGGTTTCTTTAGAAAAATAACGATTTTTTTACAAATACAAACGCGCAAATTCTGAGAACTAAGATTACGGAAAATATTCATCAGTTTTTTGAGACCTCCTTGCGCCCTTAAAAGGTTGCTCTAAGTAAAAGGAGATTTGAAGGTAACAAAACATTATATAAAAGCAAATTTCTAAATGTAAAGTTTACACTTCTAGGTAACAGCGAGATATTCCGTGGAAAATTTTCAACCATTTTTGGAGGAACTGCAAAATGAACTACATCACGCTTCTGTGAAATGTTAGCCAGCTTCGTAAATTCTTTGATAATTACTCAAAACGCTGAGTTCAGGTATTGCGAACTTACCGTAAAAGCTGTATAATAATTTACATGCGCACAACAAAAGTGCGAAGAAATTAACAACGCTTTACATTTTCTAGAAAACGTTGTGAATGGTCTTAAAAGCAGAATTTTAAATTGTTGCCAAGAAGGCGGCAGACATTTCGAACACCTAATGCAATGAAATAAATGCTGTTACGTTATAGTGTTTTATTATTCAGTAGTTAATAAGCAATGACTAATAACTGCATTTAAGCAAATTACTGTTTATATAGTAAGGTTATTTAATAATAAAGTGTATGAACAAAGTTCAGCCACCTTCTCGTAAACAAAATTTAAAGCCAGGTAACACCCTTTTTGAACAACTCATCCATTTTAATTAATTTCTTTAAAAATGTGAAAAAAGCTATAATAGTAAGTAAAACACTCAAACTAGCTCATAGAAAAGACAAACATAAAGGTAGTGCCGGATTTACTTCCTTAACCGCTGGGAGCGGAGTGTAAAGTCTAAAAACTGCCAGTAATTTACCTATTAAAAATGGAATAGCGCCCATATCGTGAAAGTAAAAATTAAACACAGACTAGCGGAACCCGTGGGCTGAGCTCCACGCTTTTTCGTTTAGTTTTTTGAATAATAAATAAGCTAAGTAAACAGATAGTGTAGCAGACCGCGAATCGATAAATGCGCTCGCCGTGGAGCTCGGATTGATAATGAAGCTTCAGCGGTTGGCGGTCCAGTCATACAAGCAACGAGTGAAACTTAAATTTTTTTATTTTTCACGAAGAGTGTACTCGTACGCAACACAGCAGTACAAACGAATTTGTGCTTTATTGAAATTGACGCGTATTGGCATCAAAACGCGATACGGGTGGAAGGGATCCGGATTTAAAATATAGAATAAGTTGCTGCCGAGTGCAGAGTGCCGCGCTCTGTACCATCACGCCTTGCAGTTTGAGATTGGCTCTTGGCGGCGATAAAAAAAGATGAATACCGCCGGAGGCTATAGGGTCCTAAAGCATTCCTCCCCTAGAAACGGCACTGGATAAAAGTACAAAATTATAGCGTAACAAAATATAGCGTGTATCTTTCAAAAATGTACTTGCAAACCACGAAGGAATTAAGGTCACTAAGAAATGCTTTATTGTTTCTTCTGAATTAAAAAAAAAGGAAACCTTAAAGAAGAAATTTCAAACTACAGTACAGTACAGTACAGTATAAGTAATTGAATACTAAAATGAATCAATTTGTAACTGCTATGATTCAAGCAAAAACTTGGATTCAGCACAACAACGCGTGAGGGGGGTATTCGCGAAAAATTAAACCACACACGAAGCCTATTTTGTTTGCTCTGCATGAACCATCCTAACTATATTTCTAACCTTTAGAATTGGATATGTAGTATTTGTCAAAAGAAAAATCACTAAATAAAAACATAATAAAAATTAATAAGCAGATGTGTTAAAAAAAACACCCAAATAGAACAATTTGGATTTTTCACTAAAATTTTCTTACTCTAAATGAGTATTTTCTTAATACTGGTAATACCATTAACTAAAGGTGAACAGACAAACCATTTTACTGACTAGTTTGATGACTTTTATATCTCTTTTATAAGTCTGGAAATAGGTACTACTTTTGTTTATATCGGTAGTTGTACATGCGGAGCAATAAAAAGTGGGTAGAGTAATTCTGTTGCAATACCACCTAAAGGTAAATTTATCCTTAATGCAAAAAGGAAGCGACCATAAAAGCTTAGATTCGTTAAATTCTGCTAATAAAATCACGTAAGAAATTTTAGTGCAATTCCATTAAATTTTTCGATAATGAATAAAATTTATATTTATTACAAGCTGATTTTTACTTTCGTTATATAGGTACTTCGTAGATTTACAAAATAAAGTCAGAAAATTAAAATGATTATCTGTATATAAAATATTTAATTACTTTAACAATGTTTATTTATTTTAACCTTATACGTATTTCGGCATGTTTACATGCCATTGTCAAAGGTTATAGAAAGTAAACAGTTAGTATTGTTATAGCAATAGAACTTGGTGACTTGATCTCGGTAATCGTCTGCAGATGACTTGATTTCTTATTCCAAAATGTCCAGTAGAGGAGAATTTAACAGATCAATTTGCTCATTCATTAACGGTACAGTTTTTAAATGTTTGTGAATTTCCAAAGCTTCTAGTATATCTAATTTACGTTTATCATCACAAAAATCTAAACATTTTATGGTGTTATTAGATGGCATTGAATGATTGTGTTCTAGTAAGTGTTTAGCGTAATTGGATTTATGTGGGTGTTTGTATTTGTAACAACGTAAGTATTCTTTATACCTAATATCAAAATTTCTAATTGTCTGGCCTATATAAACTGAATTACAATGCAAACAATTTACTTTGTAAATGCCTGATTTTAGCAAATCGTCTGTTTTTGATTTTGCATTAAAGTCCGAACAATGTAAAGTGCAGGGGTATTGTACCATTTTTGTAGCAAGAAAAGGGCAATGTTTGTGCGGGGTTTCCATTCCCCTATTAACATTGTCATACTACCGGTAAATAAATAATCAACAGTTTATACTTTCAGCTTACAAATATTATTTCAAGTAAATGTTTTTGCAAAAACACGTAAAAGATTTTGACGATTTCAGTCGAGAAATTGTAAAATTCAGTTACAACGCTCAAGACGATTTATTTCCGTTTGGAAGATGCAATTTATTTCCAGTAGCTAAAAGTCACATATTCACTTATGTAAAATATGCAAAAATGTACGAGTAGACAAAATGAGAAATGCAAAAACATTAATTGCACCTACTTTAGCGAAAAATATTGGGTTTCAAACGTTTAAGGTGAAACCTTTATTAATACAGAAATATCAAAAAGTCCTTTTGAGTGTGCAAACTTCATTATCATGTGCAAGATGCAATTTGTTTTACACAAATGCCTAGAACAACTTTTTCCAAGTTTAGATCGAAGAAACTCGCTGTCTTGCTGCTGTATTATGCAAAAGCTTGACCCGACCGGGACTACCCTACGTCTGCAGAAACACCCCTTCTGCATTCTGCAGCATAGACACGTAACCGCTGCCCGTCTTATGTCGAGTCAATGCAATTTGTCCCTAATGTGTAATGCATTTTCAGTATCCAATTACCTACGTCGAGTCGCGTTTATCAAAATCAGAAATGCATAAAGCCAATATTATTATTTATTATGATGTAAGCATTGAAGTATACACTGAGTTAACTTTCAATATTATCTGTTTAGTCGAAAACATTTTTTTTACTGTACTTTTATCTATAGCGGATGAAAAATGCCCCCATTATTTTATTACCATACAAAAGCGGCTATTGTTTCAAAGACTTTGTTCTTATAATGTGACCCGAGCAACTTTAAGAATGAGAAGGTTATTTTTATCGTCGACTTACAACTGCGCGATAACTTTGAAGTAATCTCAATAAAATGCGATGATGTTTCCGTTACATAGATCTATTGTACGATTTTATAAAGTACGCACTATTAATGAATGGCTTGTTCGATAATGCTAAAAACATTCGACGCGTGTTTAAGATCATGTAAAAAGTCTGAAAGAATTGGGTTAATCGGTTCTTTAGTTATCTAACCAAAGGGTTGTTGGGTCAAGGCAAAACCAGAGATACTGTAGAATCAAATGCAGTAATAATGAAATATTTTGGTTTAAGAAATAAGTCAAACTGATAAAGCTACAAAACACATTTTAACTTACGAATTGTGAATCGAGTTCGGCGTCGTCGACGGCGTCGGTCGTTTGTGTTCTTCCTTAATTGTACTGTTGTTCATTTTAGACGTCAACCTTTTCAGCACATCGTCCATTGAACGTTTTACAGAATGTGAGGAACTATTATTATTGTGCAAACTACTGTTATTATTATTATAATGGATACTGGTTTTAATATCAGATGACGGCGAACTGCATTCAGACGAATTTCTTCGTCGATTTTCTGATTCTTGTCTGAGTTGGTCGTTGTGTAGGGCCATAGCGGAAATGGCTCCAGGAACTAGCACATTACTATTAGGGGCGTCTGAATAAACCATTCTTTGTTTTTTATTAGGGGGAGATCTGTCTTCTTCTATACCATCGTCAACTTCGCTCCCAGAAGCGGACGCCGAAGACGATTCGGACAACTTGTAAAACGCCGAAGAGTTACTGACCATGGTGGAGGGATCTTCTTCCCCGAGATCGCTTAGATTATTACTGCTAGTTTCGTCTAGGTCCGTGAGGCCACCTCCGTCACTACCGCCACCCACTATCGTCGGTGGTAGAGGAGCTGCTTCTTCAACGCCGGAACCGCCTTCTTGAAGTTTAGTCGGCGGAGATTTCCTCTTTGAAGACATGTTTCTGTAACAAACAAATCGATTAGTGTTGTAATTAGAGAGGCGACTTATTCGATAGAAGCTTAGACGAACGTTCATTACCTATAGGCGATCTAATCACATCCAAAGGAATTGAATGTGCGGTACTTCCTAATTTCCGTCCCTCAAATAACTCAAATTGCGTTAGAATATTACAGATTACCAACACTTAACATCACTAACCGTCTAAATAAGTACGAGTATTATCAGACTGCAATATTTGTGTGGTTTATAGCTGATTAAGACACGATTGGAAAACAACAAAACTGAGCAGGTCATAAAATTATAATTGACCTGAATTTAAAAAGGACCTTTTCATGCCCGGGTCACATGAAATAATGTGTTCATGTTCGTATCACTTGGCTTTGGTTGTGCGATTCGCGAATATTATTGTAAATTTAATTATCGTTATAAATTATAGCCCCCGATAACTTTATATCATTGTTTACTTTTTCTACAAGTTCTGAAGTTGAATCTGGGCGCAAAGGTCGAGAAATACGGAAGACGACTGAATCTGAATTAATTATTACAAATATAATTACTGAACGAGTTGTCGCCACTTGGGTACCGTTGAACTCCGTCTTTAGCTATCATCATAAGCGACCGTCGCGTATTAAATGTAGTCTTGTTTATGGAAAAAAAGAAAAACTGGAATTATCAACAACACGTTAGTTATCTCCTAACCGTATAGAATGCACCTTGTTCTTTTTATTACGTGGAACAGCTTTTTCTGCCGATTGTAACTGTTTATTAGTGTCCATTTGAAAAATATCCCACAACCATGAGAATCGCAGTTCGAGCTGTTCATTTTCGATGGGAATTTTTTGGAGAATGTATCGAATTTAAATTAGACAGGAAAAAGACCAGTCTACCTTGTTAATACAACATAGGATCTTAAATTTTTCCTGACGCTTCGCCAATATATTATCACTAGGTTCGAATAGGAATCCACGAATAACTTTCGGTTCGTAGTATTTTAACGAACGGGTTGAATACTATTATTTACGTTTTTTACTATCTACCAGATTATTTATCATTAATTTCAATACCACTTTTAAATTAGTGTGCTCGTGCTCATATATCTCGTATACTTTGCTTAAATGCTATATTTAGACAGTTATGCATGACAATCTTTACTAATAGCTATTTTCTAAATATATGTTATCATATAATTTTTGAAGGTTTATGCATTACGCTATTTTTCAAAATTTTTCGTAATATTAGTAAAAAATGGCAATTTTATTATTACTACCACCTTTGTGTATTTAAAACCTTTATTATATATTAAAACCAACTTTTAATGAGATAACGAAAACTATGCACCAAGTTTACCGTACTTACATAAATTGCAAATATTTTGTTCTAGGTATATATATTATGATACTCACAGACCAGGTCATCAAAGATTGACTGAACAAGAATTATAAAACCCACTCTCTTTTTAGATACAAAAGTGGTATTTTGTGATCTCGCCCCGATTGGTTCGAAACATATTTTGACCAATTTTAAGGTGATTCCAATGTAGGTTCGCGCTCGTAGCAAGGAAAAAAAGATCGCTGTAGTGTACTTACCTAAATACCCCCGTTTTGTTCTTCCTACGAGCGCCCCCTACATTTAAGTCATCTCAAAATTGGTTAAAATTAATTTTGGACCAAGCAGAGCGAGATTACATAATAACATCCCTGTTTCTAAAAATAAAGATGTTTTTATACCTGTTGTCAGGTAAGTCTGGAATGATGTGTATACAATATGTCCGAAAATGAATGTTGCAAAAGATAGTTACAACTGCTAGTGATTTACCAAATAGTGATTTTGGATTTTGATTAGTGGCAATATCAAATGTTATGCCAGGCTCTTGCAGCATATTAACGAATATTTTTGGAAAGTCTGTTTTTGCCTACAATTATGGCAGTCGCGGTGTTATTGCAGTGTATTGTGTTTAATACTAACACTGTATAGATATTACCGAGATAATATTAGTTTTTTATTATACAGGGTCTTATGTATGTAACCAACCAACGGTCCTCTAATCAAACGGTTTAAGGTAGAAACCTGATTGAAATTTTGCAGGAATACGCAAGAAACGCATGGAAAATTGGGAACATTGCGAAATTATCACTTTTTTTTATTTTCAACAATTTTGAAAGATAATAAGGTGCATCTTGATTGTTTTTTATGGCAATCTAGGTCGTAACTTTTATAATGTAATCCTACAAAATTCTTACGTCACTAAATAGGGGAAAAAAACTTTACAATGATACAGTAAACGACCAATCCAGCCATTTAAAGAAAATCAGTATGGCGCTTTATCTTTAAAAGGGTTTAAAGTGAAAAAAAAATTGGAAACACATTACAATATTTCTGTGTATTTCCTATCTACCCCTGCAAAATTTCCGGTTTCTACCTAAAACCATTTCGGCGGAGGAGCATTGTTTCTCCATGCATAATAGGGGTCATTAACTTTATTTATCACATTTAAAATCTGTACCGTTAATGAATGAGCAAATACATTTCTTAAATTCACCTCTATTGGACATTTTGGAATAAGAAATCAAGTCATCTCCAGACATAGATGACTAAGATCAAGTCACCAAGTTTTGTTGTTCCCATAGCAACACTAACTGTTTACTTTTTAATATAAGCTTTGATAATGGTATGTGTAAACAAGTCGAAATAAATATTGTTGAAGTAATAAAGTATTTTATTCATACATTCCATTAACTGGTGCAAATATTCGATCCAACGAATACTCGTTGCATCCCTAGTAATAACCTTATGTAATTTAAAGGTACAGGTTTCATTCACAGTCACACAACTTAAAAAAAATCAAAATTTCATTATCTTAATTTAATAAACTTACACGTGTCTTCCGTTCCAATAACTAATCCAATCCGTCGTTAAAATTTTGCAAAGGGGCATTTAGGACAATAGCTTTAAGGGCTTATTTAAGTCTAATGTTTAGTTCATTTTCATGTTCTGCGACTTAGTCTGAAACCGTTAGTTTTTTATATAACCCCAACAAATAATTCAGAGAGCTCTATGATTCGATTCTATCGATTCTTTTTGTGTTTTTGCATTTTCCGACCCGTCGCGGATCCCGACTTATTGGGGCTTCGAGCTACGTATTTTAAGGAGCTCTTTATGAAAGATGCAACAACAGAAAAGCCAAATGCTGTTGTTATAAAAATATTTATTTATACAACCACCACAGGCCGTAAAATACATTATTAGGAAATACTAGCACTTTGCACAACTTGCTTTAAAATTGAAACATTTTTCTGTAACAAAACTAAAAAAAAGTGCAGAGCAACTGGTAAAATAAGCTTTTTTTTTCACATTTATTATTTGCATTATTCGCTAACAGGATGAGATTTGTTACATCATTTTTATCGATAACATTTAAAGAATATTTAATGCATCGTGTTTCGTAGAAATTGTTATTTATAAATTGTTAATATTGAAAAAGCCTTTCAGCCTCACTACTTGCCAAAATAAATTCCTATAAATTAAGGAATTTCTGAGGTACTAATTAAAAACTAACTTTTAGTTGCCTCCTTTGGGGCTGCCGCTCGCTTAGGATAATTATTTTAGGACAAATGTAATTTTTTTCTTAGAACCCCCTAAAGAATTCCAGCATATAGTTTGATAGGTACCGTTTTGAATCACCCTGTATAAATCAATGTTCTTGATAACCAAGTAAATCAAAATGAAGATATTTAAAATATTGAACAGTAAAAAAAGTTTTATAAATTTTATTTTATTTGTGAAAGTAACAAAAACATAACATTTGCAACAATTTCATTTTTATCTTAAAGAAATGCTGAATTTTGGTACAAATAATAAAAATACCACGCTGAGGTTTAATTATCAATTTAAGTAACAAATTCATAAACAGCTTTTAAATAGAATTTTAAAAGGTATCGAAAGCTGCAATCCAATTGAAGACAAGTGTGTTGTCTACCTTTTGGCGTCGATCATTAGCATTAGCAGCAGCAATAGGCCAACAATAATACCTCTTGATTTAAAAACATATACAGGTTGCCGCTACTTTACAGGAACATAAGCAACTAACGAGTCCGACAAGAAAAAGCGGACCAAGTGGGGATCACATATCCATGGATTAGCTTCAAAATTGCTTTAAAAATTCACAAATATGAAAGTATCCATAAATGCGTAAATGATCTCATTAGTTGCCTATCCTTTTTGTGTCGCACTCATTAGTTGCATGCGTTTCCAATAAAATAGTTACTATCTGCATACATTCTTTGTCCTTTTTCTAAAACTTTAAAATTTATTACAAAGCCCTTTCGGATTAATCTGTAGAAATTATCAGGGCTTAGAATAAAAGTCGTAAGACGGCAACAATATTAAGCAGTCAAACTCAAAACTACCAGCAATAATATAGCATTAATTTTATGAAATATTGCGTATCCGGACTGCACCTTGCGTGTGTGTTATTATTTGGTCCTTGATTTTCATTAGCATATTTTCTGCAGTAGGGGTAAAACGTTTCCTGTTAGCATTCAGGCATTTTTCTCCATTAATAAAACTGAGATTTTAATGGAATAATTGAATAATTATTAAGAAAACCTTAAAATGAATTGTCAAGTAAAAAAGATTTTATAACTAAAGTTAACAGCTAAATTGAAAGCCGCGGTAGCTCAGTGGGCTAAGTATTCACTTAACATCCAACCGGTTTCGGGTTCGAGTCCCGGTTAGATCATGGGTATTTGTGTCTGTATTTGCATGTTAGATAGGAGCTAATAACATTAGTAGTTGACGCCTTTCGTAGTGAATGCCTGATAAAATATAAAAGCAAAATTTCTCCAACGAGCACTTTAAACGAATAATTTCGTACAAGTTTTAAAACGCAAAGAATTAACAAAAAGTTCGTTGAAAGCTAAATATAAAGACTAATTGAAGTTGGGTAAAGTTTTGCTATCATCAGGTCATCTGTTCTAATTTTAAATACGGTAATGAAGTTAAAATGGAAATATGTGAACATAAAGAAAGTTACACTCGACTTCTGCTCGGTGTCTTCGGAAAATTAGTGTGGACTTTGGTGGAATGAAAAGCGAGGGATGGGTGGTGGAAAGCGCACCCGAGTGTCCCCGACACAGGCTCGAATTAATTAAAAGTATAGCTTCTCTTAGCCTTAATACGTAATTATGAAAACGTACAACGAGATGCTTTGCAACATCGCGTATTGTGAATTTTTAAAAGCATTTTTATTCTCTATGAATAATGCAGGAGCTTCTATCAAAAGAAGAAACGCGAATTTGTTTTATAAAGGACGATAAAGCATTTATATAACGGACTTTAATGATACTTTTTAAGAAAATATGCACTATAGAAATGGTAGTCGCCTGTTTCTGTATTGATTGAAAGACTCGAGCAATTTTAGACTCGACACAGCGGGGAAACAAATCTAATTTCTCAAATAAATATTTTCTTTACTTCATTATATTATTTCTGCTTCTGTTTGGTTTCCGCGTCGGTTTTGTAGACATTTTCTTTCAAATTTCACCTTTATATTATTATGCCATCTTTACAGCTGCTTCGCAAATGCGATTTATTCCACAATAACGGCGAAGAGGAAATTTTAATAACCCGAATAATAATGCCAGGCAGTTATGTCTTCAGGCAGACTTTGTTATGAGCGTCATTAATATGCCCGAAGGACTATTTGGCAAATACTTGTAGCTTACACAAGCCTTTCTTCCCAGATGTCCGCACTTTTGTTACGTTTTGTTTTACTTTTGTCTCTGGCAATATAATTGTTGACGCTCTTGGCAGTTATTGCTTATCCCGACGCGAGTTATTAACTAAATAAATGTTCAATTTTTCTACGGTATTTGTACAGAAATACTCATCTCTTCCAGACCGCGCAACAGAATTTAGGTTAACCAATACTTAAACGTTTGAAATTTTCTCTCTGACTAACAAGGAATCCAAAACCACTTTTAATTTTAAATTATTTCACTTTAAATCACTTTATATTACAAAACATTTGCCACACAACGTGCTTTCCAAATATTATGAAATATGAGAAAAGCTTAAACATTTAATGTTAAACGAGAGATTCACGACTACTGATTCAACATTGTCAACAAAAGAAGAAATAATATGTTTTTAATTTTACCTTCTATAATTTAAAGGCATGACTGGAATTAGAAGCTCCAGATTAATTCAGTTCAACAAACTGTAGTTAGACGTACAATAAAATCCATATTACATATATAACTCGGGTCAAGTTGTCGTGTCCGAGCAAAATGACTTCCTTGCAGAACAAGCGCGCTGATGACACGTATTGTAACAGTCATTATGTAAGCGTCCAGAGCTTTTATTAACTCCGTCCGTTGGGGAGAGAACCTCGAGTTCAATGGGACATGTATGTAATATCTGCAGGATAGATAGACATCAGACAAAGGGGTCCTCTATTATATATCAGCCCGCAGACGAGATGTGTTATTGATTAGGTGATTAGACGATTACTACTTTGTGATGATGCTCGGTTTGTCATCGCAACGAACAGGAGCAGTATTAAAATCTCTATGAAAATCTTGAAAACTCACAAGTAGGAATACATTTTGAAACCTTTAGCAAAAACTTATTTAAATAATCAATGAAATATTAACATATCACTGCATGGGTTATTACGACCAGCTAGTATAAGTTGGATTAAATTATAACAAATTAGCAGTATCCTTAGATTACAAGCTGATTAACCTTACTGTCAGTTAAAAACAAGGAGCAAAAACTAGTGCACATAAATATAAAAGACATGCCAGAGTGTGGTGTAATTATGACTTCATATTATATTTATATGGCACGCGCTAATGATTGCTGATTAGAATTACAAAAGTAACATAAACGCTTTACACAAGATGGCATCCAATTTTATAAAAAAAAATTGTACATGCATAAAACGTGGAAAACAAGACCTGTAATACGATAAATGAGATATGTTAAGTCGACTTTGCGTTCCTACAAAATTAAGGTTGTTTCAGTTTAAGCAAACGAGAATTGAACATAATTAAAGAAATATTGGTAAATAATTACATACAATTTATTACTGCTTCAACGTTTATAAGCAGGAAAAGAAAAATAAATACAAAAATTAAAAAAAACTAATTGAAAGCTCACAACGTTATCTTAGAACATTTAGGTATAAATAAGTATTAGGATTTCCTCTCTAAATTTAGTTTTTTTCTGTAAATTAGCAAACTTAATCGCAAATTAACAAAACTGACATTATGACATTACCGGCCTGTTATCGAAGTTTTTAAAAATATATTCGTTATTCGATCCATCTGTGTTTATTATTAGAACCATGACATCCTCAATTTTTAATGGGTTTAATTTATTTTCCGTTAAAACGAAGTAAGTAAAACAGTACTAAAGTATCTACTTTCTTTAATTGAAAAAGTAATAAATTCACAGCGAAAGGCTTGTTTGTACAGTTTTTAAGTAGCCGAAATTGATGCCACCTACAAGATTAGGTTCATCCATTTGTTGTTGGCATAGTTAATATTTGGTGTTATTGGGTTGATAATTTCTTTGAATGTTTCAGTTACGCACTTATGAGAGATAGTATGTTAACCTAGTTAATTTACCGCAATATATGATCATGTAAATAAACACAAATTTCTGATCGTAGTTGAAAATTTGTAGTAAACCTAATCAAAACTTGGTTTTACATAAAATTACTAAAATTATGTATGCAATTCAAAAAAAACATGAGCTGCATTACTTGACTAGATTAGAATTTAGCAAGTTAGTTTAATAAAACGAAGAAATAAAAACTGTACACCGATAATATTCGTCTACGTAGTATTAAAGGGACTTGGACACAACGACAACTGACCACAATAGCTACCTGAATCGGGACACAATGGCCACTTTGGATACAACGACCCCACCTTTAGTTGAACACAGCGGCCATCTTGGTCACAACGGCCACATTAGTCTGGCGAACGCAACGGTCACTTTTTGCACAACGATCACAACTTTAGCTAGACACAGCGGCCATCTCGAACGCCCACAATTCTCTAGACATAACGGCCAACGACGCCTAGTGGACACAACGACCACCAACGCCTTGTGAACACAACTTCCACTTCCACACTAGCCGTCGTTGGTCATTGTGTCCACTAGATCAATGTGGCCGTTGTGTCCAGCCAGCTAAACGTGTGGTCGTTTTCTCCAAAGTGGCCGTTGCGTCAACTATTCCGATGTGGCCGATAAGGCCAGGCAAAATATCAAGTGGACGATTCGCCGTTTGCCGTTGTATCCATCAGATCAATGCGGCCATTGTGTCCAGCTAACGGTGTGGTCCTTGTCTCCAAGTGGGCGTTGCGTCCACCTGAAGAAATGACGGTTGTGTTCATTATTCAAATGTAGCTGAAATGGGCATGCGAAAGAACAAGTGGCCGATGCGTCTAAGTGGCCGTTGTGTCCTAGACTCGTCTTAATTTTACATTTTTTATATCCTATAAACGGGTAGAGAATCTACCCAAATGAAATCCACGAAATTTGTCGTTATAATCTTAGATTATTCCATACAAAGCAATCGCATTTGCTGTTTTTGTCACCAAAATTAAGTTTCACACGTAAAAAAATAAACACTCGTTGATACACAACAATTTTTCATAATTTTATAAACCAATTATTTTACTCAAGGTACAACTGTTGATTATGAAAAAAAAATAGTAGCTAAACCTCTTCCTTCGGCTAAGCCTCACGCAAGCTTTTAAAATTAGGTGCCCCGGCGCCTAACGTGACTGTTACATACACATTCGCTTCAAACACTGCTAACAAAATAATAAATAAGTGGTGTCAAGATGTAATAGCATAGCCCGTCGTCGTCTTTGCGTAACGTTGAGACAGTTCCGGATTTACTATGTAAATTAGTGTTAGATTAGGTTCGTCCTTCACAAATTACTAAACTATTGATATTCCTTCAAAACTATGACGCCAAAAATTGTCCATCGGAGTAAGGTCTGGTGAAGATGCCGGCACATCTACCATTGTTGGCGATGGCCAATTTTGACACTATTATAATGACCGTCTGAACACCATCAAGTGCATCACTATACTAAATGTTCAACCTATTATAATTTATAACAACTTAAACGTTTAAGAAAAACTATAAATTTCTTACAAAAGTGTAAAATTTCGTTTAGGCCACATATTCATCTATACATACTATAAAGCAGAACGAATGTGTGCATGTTTGTATGTCCGGAAATTTTAAGCCGCTAGCAGATGAGCTAGAATCTTAAATTTTGGACGCTAATAGGTCTTGGTGTACTATCAAGTATAAAATTTAAAAAAAACTCATGCTTTTCGTTTTTAGGTATTTGAATAAACAATTATAACATAATGCCGGCTTAAATACAAGGTGTTTTGCACGTTTCTTTCTAACTATTGCGGAAATGGCACGAAAACGGCGAGAGAGATAGCAAAGAAAATGGTGGAAAAACGTAGCGGGAATTCAATGAAAATATAATAGGAATTGAATGAAAAAGGTAGGTGGAATTGAACTTTTCTCTGTCAAAGCGACATGGTGTAGGATCGGGCAACGCTGGGTATATCTGCTAATTTAATAATAAATTCAAAGATATTACACATAAAAAAGTTCATCGGGGCAAGGTCTGGTGCACGTGCCGGCCCTTCGACCATTGTTGCTAAATTAAAACGAAACGGCGGCCTAAAAGCAAGAGTTTTTGCACTTTTTATCTAAACCATGGCGGAAATATAAGCACAAAGAGGCGAGACAGGTATGCCCAGGAACATGGTGGGAAATTATGACTAGAATTGGATGATAAATAGCGAAAATTGAATGAAGAAGGTATGGTTGATATGGCGAGAGTTGCATTTTTCTTTGTTAAAGAGAGCGGCGGTAGAGGGGGGCGGACAACGCTGGATATATCTACTAGTTGATAAAAAATTCAAAAACATTACACATAAAAAGTATATCGGGGTAAGATCAGGTTAACGTGCCGGCGATTCTACCATCATTATATGGAACTTCGTCCACCCCATCATTTAAAATAGAAATAAAGCCACAATTAATCAATTATTAAATTAATTATTAAACGACGTACAGTTTTATGAAACCGTAGTCTTATCTCGACTTTATTGTATGCAAATTTAAAGGCCCGACTAGATCAAAATTTGGTTTTTTACTTTTAATTGGAGTACTAAACATTTGCACGTTAACAAGGTTTTTCCTAATGTTACCAATTACTGATCTGTTTATTAGTTCCTATAATTTAATCCTTCCTTATTTTACATAAACGACGGATTCAATGTTAATCTAATGTTAAATTTTGATAGTTTATTAAGCATTTTGCCAATTTACATAGATTGTTGGAGATATCTAATTAACAGAGAAAAATGAGGAAGGTCTTGGAAATAAGTTATGAAAACGCGTTTCTTCCTTTTAAAACGAAGCAGCTCCTATAAAATATAATGTAGCAAATAACGCAAACGTAACATTTTTCATTCATTCAAGTAGCTGCAGCTATTGGAATGACCATATATGACGAGCTGGCCGCTTTGATAAACGAGCGCAAATAAAATACGTTATAGTTATTTCTCGTAATTGGACTTCTTGTAGAGTTTATTCATTACTTGCGTATGTTGTTGTAATGTTTGTATATCCGTACTTTATAGCTGAACTTGCTGTTGTTTCTTGCTGATGTACTTTATCAATATTATATGCTGGAGCTGTAGCTGTTTCTGTTACGTTATAGCAGTGTTTAGTAGACTTTATTTGCATAATCTCGGAACTATTTATGTGCTAAGAAGGAATGACAAGAAACTCACAGGCGCTTACTTTTGATGTGGAATCTCGAATTACCATGCACGGTATAACGCACTCTGCAATCGACTTTATAACGTCCAGTTATTTACGTAGGGTCATTCTCTAAATCTCGATAAGATCTGCTAGACTTGTAAACAAAAGCTTTCACGCCGCTACTTTTGATTTACACGCGTTTTCTACGTGGTTGTAGAAATTTCAGATTTTTAGAAACATTCAGTTATGTGCCTGGACTTAACACTTAACTCGACGTTTTTGATTAATTTCACACCGGAATGCGTTGTACTCATCCACATTTTACAGTATTCTACAACAAAAGATGATGAACTACACTTCCAGATACTTTCTCATTACTTGGCCACTTACGTTAATTTATACTGTTTTCAGTTTTTTTTTGATTTATTCAAACATTTTTGAAAATGCAAGCATGCTTTGAGGCTTTTAAATTATGAAGATGGAAACGGAAGCGTTAAAAACGATTGAATGAAATACGATATCACTAAAACACTTTTGTCTTGTTCTATTTTTTTTATTATAATAAAACGAGAAAATAAATATAGACACTACTATGCTGCTGAAATATTAAAATATGGATAATGGATGATGGGTGTCGCGAGTAGAATGTTGTTACCTCTGGCATAATGTCAAAGTCCTTCAAGAAACTACTGAATTTTTTGAGTACGCTTTGGCAAAGATCAGCACAACAAATAACTTAGTTGCTTATATGAATCATCTCATAAGGCGATTCCATTTTTTCAGAAACCTAACTAAACTAAATTCTTCACAGCATTAAGGAATTCCACTTGTAAGCCCACAAAAATTTATATGAAAAATCTGTATATCAAGGTAGGAAGATAAAATTAGACACACACCAAAATTATAGAAAAAATTAGATTCAATATTAAAAAATATATTTTTGGGACTATTTCTTTTCACACACTTCCGTGGTTTAAAAAAATTAAAATAACCAATTAATACGTATACGTATATTTATTTAAATGAGTTTCTTAACCACGAAACAAAGTTAGCGAAAAAAGTCGATGTTGTTGAACAAGTGCTTATAAAAAGTTGGAACATTTAACAAAAATAAAAAATGTTTTTACCTAATGAATTTGTTTCATTAATTGTGTTTTTCAAGAACAAGCCATATTGTAGCAAAGTTACTTGAATATCCGATTTTTCAGTTTCTATAAGGTTCGTTACTTTTCAGTATTTCGATAAAAATAATAGTATGTAATGTAATAATTTTAATAAACGCAATAGTTCTAATAACGTCACATGACAATGTATAATGCAAATACTACATCACAGCAAACGTAAAGAAATAAATAATAAATAATTCCTAGAACAACTGAAGCATAAGAAAAATGCACTTAAAAACATAAAATATTTACGGAACTTGCTAAAATTCCAACCAACTTGTAAGATAACTAAACAGCTAAGCACTTAAAAACTGCATAAACTATAATTAATTTGGAAAAACCAACACTTGTATGTAATTTCCTGGCTGTAACGATATTCTATGTTAATAATAGTTCATAAGCAAATAAATAAACATAAAAAATTACGCGGCTAAATTGCATTAATCAATCAGTTACTCACTATTTAGATTATTATAAGTATGTACTTTTTTTAGATTTGCAAAACTTTACATGCGTAACTTGAACTGTTTTATAATTTTTGATAAAATCATTGAGGAAATAATTTTTGAAGCGAAACATGAAAAAACAAAATAAATATATTTAAAACGAATAAATTTGTACTTCAAAACTCATTTTAAAAGACATAAAAATTCATTTTCAATAAAAAGTTTTACATTTTTAAGAAAACTAACCCTCTTGATTATTAGCTAACCGTCATAATTTCGTACAATTAAATCATTTTTAAATTATATATTTAACCCCATATTTAGATTGACACGTCTTATATGTAGTTTTTCACTTTAAAGTGTAATCTAACAATTTTGTTGAGATGTAAGTTGCAGCCTTAACCTTAAGTGATCATTTTCAAGCATTTACTATTGAGTAACATTCCAAAATCTTAAATAATCTGGTAAAGTTGAAACTTTCCTTCCTAGTTTAATCTGACCTAAAGATCTCACAATTAAAAAAATCGCTTTTTGTATAGTTAAGCTATTTTTAAAGATATGCAATATTTTTTCTCTAGTTCAATTGGAAAGTCTCCCATTATTTTTGTTGTTTACAGTTCCAGGCGTTATGTGGCTAATCAGGGACGTATAGATTTGCAAATTTTGCGGGGCATTCAAAAAAAGTTCCAAAATGTAAGACACATTTTTTAACTGCAACATTATAGCGAATATTTTTTAAACTGTATACTAACAGTAGGTATAATTTTATTAAAAAAACACAAAAATATCACAAAACAAAACAGAGCTTGGTGAATTATTATTATTATATAAAAAATATATTAAGTTTAACCACCGACTGTAATAATATGAAATCGTCTACCAACTTATCGTTGTTAATTTCTTCAGAAACGTGTGTAAAATAGCAATACGGTTTATTTGCACTTGAGCCATGGTAGTAGACCTTTAGAAGGTTTTTATGTTCTCATGCATGCAAACCAAAGTTTTGGCGCAATGGAATTTAGATTAGTTAATTTTTCTTAAATTTACGACATATTGTAGTTTCAAGTTTCTACTTTTATTTTTTTTAAATTTTCTTAGGTTCTCAGATTGTCGCTGTTTTACTGAAAACAAACAAGTGCGGCAAGAAAAGATAGGCAGCTAATAAGTGCGACAAGAGTAACGAGCGGACCAAGTGGGGAATCACGTATCCATGGATATTTTTAAATTTATTTGAAAAAATCACGTAAACGTAGATCCTTTTTACACCTTTCCTTGTCGTGTTCATGCCATGCCCTATCCTTTGCTTGTCACAGTCATTAGTTCTTACGTTTCCACTAAAACAGTGACAGTCTGTACAACACTAATCAGTTACAATATTTATTTAAACTAACCTAATAACGCAGCGTGGAAATACTTTAGGTTCGTAACATTTTACATTCATGTATGCACACTGCACACCGTCTGGCGTCGGTGATCAGCTGGAGCAACATAAGTAAATGTACAAATGAGCGCAGCAGTTTGCCGGGACATTCCTATACTTCAGAAATCAGCATCTTTTACTTTTACTATTTCTAAAAGTATTTATGTACAGCGTTGTAACCCCAACGACAGTGACAGTGATGAATCGCACCTATTGCAAACGCATACTACTATATTCCATTTGGTGCTATACTACGCAAGGATGGAAATATACCGCCCATGCAACGAACAAGAGATAATATGACGTGCAGTAAAAACGATCAATTTAATTTTGGAAAAAATTTTTTGGAATTAAGAAAAAGATAACCAAAAACAGAAAGACGAATTCGTTCGGTAAAATTCATGTGCAGCTGTGGGATGAAGACAATTAACGCGCATAAATATTGCTGCACCTAATTACTGAGTTGTGAATCTTATTCTACTATCACTCATCAGTAATTGAGCGTAAACAGAAATGTGTTATCATCCCACGAACCAAATTGTGGGTATGGTATGGGACGTTTCTATGCCGTTTCCACGCCGGCCGTTTCTATGCTAGAAATATTGTTTTGTAACCCTACTTACATTTTTTTCGAGATTCTCATTAGCCCTCCGACAACTAGCCATTAAACTTTTAGAAAAGTGATACACTGGCTAATGGTAGTTCATGTGGTTACTAAATTGTAAAGTAGGGACAAAACTCTTGTTATTGAAGGGTGTAAAAGCTATTTACGATATTTCAAGTTTTCTATTTTATCAAACGTTTTGGAATTTTCAGCTAGGTACAAACTCTATTAGATAATTTTTCGCAAATGTTAGGTTGTCTGCCAGAAGCTTTAAGAACTCGGACACAACAAACATCTGGATAATATTTATCTACGTATATTTTACAGTACTGGTTATTATTTTAAGTTACTTCTTCTAAGAAAGAAAACTGTCTTCTTAGAAATGCGCGCAAATCACGACATTTCCTACCATCTGCTACATTATTGCAATCTGTATTTGGATAAATATGCATTTGAACAAGTAACTTTCAAAATTTGCACTTCAATATAGACGTAACAGTTCTTTCAGAAACTGTATTTATTTTGTTTGGTTGGGGATTATTTTATGGCTTTATGGTACAGAACTGCAATTTTTAAATTTTGAGATGCTTTTAAATACTATTGCGGACCACAAATTTTTTGCGGGTGCAAATGTACCTCTACACCCCACAACGCTACGCGTCTGCGCAGATGATTGTCTAATCATTTTTAAGGTAATTTCGCAACATTCAGAGAAACGTTCGCAGATCATACGGGTTGGGCGTAAGCATAAGGGAAAACTTTCACATCTTTAGGTTTACAACACCCATACTTTTTACAGTGTTGAATCTTACTTAAGCATAAAAATCCGCCCTTATCCCCGACGTCTTCTTTAGATATTGCTTGATTGTATAATTTTAATTTCAACTTTTTTTGTGAACCTGAACAGGCTTCACCACTCCTACAAATTTAAATACTGAAAAAGTTAACATACATTTCCAAAGCTGAATTATTTAACATTATAATTTTTTCTTAGGCGCTTTTGTTCTTTCATGGAAGACCTGCGAAGGAATGAACAAATCTTTTGTTAGCGATTTGTGTTTCGCACAGTCTGACAATGATGATGTATGGATGGGTTGTAAACAGCCATCATGTGTGTTATTCTAAGGAAGCGAACATCCGCCTTTCGGTGAAATATCGCCTTGTCTCGAAACAATCCTAAACAAGTCGTACTTTTGTCCCCATCCCCCGATTTGATGATGCGTTAGTAAAACGGTTCGGTGGATCCGCAACGGAAAATATAAATAGGCTTTGATCATCATATATAGGAAACGACGTGGTCGCCGTTTGAAATGTTTGATTCTGTACAAAAGTTGCAGAATAAATAAATGTATGGCTACAGTGAATTATTGTCTACGTTTACACACACATTTGCAGTGGCGTTTTTGTGTTTATGCCGCGGTCACAGAGGCGGATAAAAGTCACTGAACGGCGGAACAATTTTCTTTTGCTTTACTCGAAAAATAGGAACGTTGTATCGGTAAATACAGTTGGACACGGACAAAAAATTCATTCGAAAATTGAACACAATCTCCTGACAGAATCCTTTCAAGTTCCATTATCGCGAAGTTTCCATCTTCATTTAAATAATCACCGAGATATTTCTAATCCTACTTTGATTAATTTGAACAAGATTCGTTTCTTTGATCGCGGTCTACCGACTAAAGCCAAATAATTCCCTAGATGGACGAGACTTTTACTGAATAACGTTGTTTTATCTACGTTTAGCTTTTAGAAAGCATTTTTTGAAATCTTTATAACAGGTATTAGTAGATCTATAAATTAAATTAAGAGGTGATAAAATTATATGAACAGATTCCTATTTCACACCCTGGCTCGTGCTTTCTACCAGAAAAAAAGTATAATTAGATATTTACAGATTTAAGGCTAATGACACTGATGTACGTGTACGCATTTCAAATTCCAAATCACAATTTTAAGAAAAAAAACAGAGCTTAGGTAAAAGCACTTTAAAAAACCTGTTTTTTTAGTATTATTAATTAATCAGGAAGAAGTACGCAATTTGAACTCATAAGTAGGTACCTTAATTCGAAATGTAAATTAATATAAGAATTTTTAACACCTTCCACTTGTTACTATCGCTATTTTGCTTGGTATAGAATATGTAACGCATATAATTTACTGGGTAGGATCGGCAAAATCCCCACAATGTTTTGGTTCAGAACAATTTTTTTAAATTTTTATTTTCTTTGAAAAAAAGCTTGTTCTTCTAAATTGTTCTAAAGCTCTAGTTAACCCCAAATTTTCAGCATAAGATGTTTTTGCATTGTGCTCGTAAATTTTTTTCTGGAATCCAAAAAAAAATCACGGAAAACAAGGTTGCGGATAAAAGGCTCGGGAAAAAAATGACATCAGATAAGGATTACCCGGAAAAAAGTCATTTGCATTTGTCGGATTGCAAATTTTCAGCATAAGATGTTTTTGCATTGTGCTCGTAAATTTTTTTCTGGAATCCAAAAAAAAATCACGGAAAACAAGGTTGCGGATAAAAGGCTCCGGAAAAAAATGACATCAGATAAGGATTACCCGGAAAAAAGTCATTTGCATTTGTCGGATTGCAAATTTTAAATTTTAGTTTTGAACCCAAATTATCTTTTGAATTTAAAAAGAAATCTTAAAATTATATTTTATTTGAATTAAGAAGGTTTAATTTCTAACTTCAGAAACTGTATATAGAAAGTTTGATTTGCACGACTCTTAAATTGAGCTCTGATCAACAAATCGACTTAAAATTCTAAATTAATCATTCGATAAAATATAAATATTAGGCATCTAGAGAGCTATACTACATAAGTTTTCCTCAGCGATCATTTTAAGATAATTATTTTTGATTGGTATATTTTTTCCTGTAGTTTTTTCCGATTTTTTTCCCGGCGACCATCACTCCGGGTGACCTTTTTCCGGTGATTTTTGTGCCGTTTTTTTAGGCTACCATTTTTCACCTTTTTTTTCCAGGTTAACTTTATAATGTTTCCCGCGACCTTTTCTTCCGGTGGCTTTTTTCCGTTTGCCTTTTTTTCTGGATGTTTCTTGTATTTTTTTACATCTTAACAATTTTTACTAAATCGTTGAATTTACGGTAAAAAATGTTTTTTTTTACTGGTGACCTTTTTCCTGACGACTTTTTTCCCGGTGATTTTATTCCCAGCTTTTACCGTTATTTTTTCCGAGCAAACTTTTTTCGTTACTTTTTTCCGGGAAACTATTTTTACAGGTGACCTTTTTTCCGGTGACTGTTTTTCGGACGACCCTTTCGTGGTGATTTTTGTTTCAGGTTTAGTCCGCGACTTTTTTTTTCCAGGAGATTTTTTTCCGGGTGACCTTTTTTTCGGTGGATTTTTTGTTTACTATTTTTCTAGATGAATTCCTGAAGTCGTTCAAGTTATTGTGAATTTGTTTTTATATTTCTAGGTTAGATTTACGGTAATAGTTGTCATAACAACCGTCTTTGCTACACTAAAAGACCTCAATGATGTTACTGTTCCTATTTTTTTTTGTTAATTTGTGAAATTTAGATTAATTAAACTTTTGAAGAGCTAATTCTACATTTTCAATTTATGTCGAACTTTTCCCATTAAAATGACAAAAAGGTTCTTCAATATCTAGTTGGAATAATCCCAAAGGTTTATTTTTCAAAAATCGTTTGTCCGTCTCTCGAAATAGCAGACGCATAATAGCGCCATCAAACCACCCAAACAAGGGATAAAGAGCGCATTCTATGATCAGGGAAATTGAATTGTTCATGAATCGGAATCGCTAAATCGCTGAAATGACAGTAACTGTTTGAAAAGGGATATAGATGGCCGGTATGCAAAGCACCGCTCGGATTAGGGGTGGGATATTGTGAGGGTGGATTGTTTTCGGATTGCGTGTCCGTTTTGTTTGCTCGGTATTTTATTTTATGCGGTTTTAAAACCCTTGATGTGCGCAGGATTGAAATTTCCATTTTGTACCTGTTTCTATGCTTTTAATGCATTATTGTGTCTGTGTTAGTTACGAGTATTTAAATGTTTTGCGATAATTAAATGCATTGCTTAAATTCTAATCGCTTTAAGATGTTTTGTTTTGTACGACACAAATCTACGGCGCAAAATTTTTATATGTATTTCACAGACTGGCCATGACAATAAGGTACAAGGTTTTTTCGATAAGAATAAACATAATAATATGATAAAATTTGACATATATTTTAAAGTCGATTGTAATAAAAATAATGGCTTTATTTTTAATGAACGAAATCCTGTTTGCTTATCTTCTTTGTGACAACTTCAGACACAATATTGTTTTAATATTGATAATTATCGAGTAATACTTAAGCAAATGGTTATGTCATAAAAAATAGAAACGCGAATTTGGTGTAATATTCTGAAATATTTTCAGGATTGTTATTTACGAAGGACGTTCATTGTGCAATTACGTCACATATATATAAATAGAATAATAGCAAGATGCCCTGACATTTTGAAACTGATATCATATTGATGATGATGATATCATCTACGCTCATCTTTTACAACCATTCGTATAATGTCACAATGCACTTTAGCAGGAAGTTGATCGACCGTAAATATGTCTATCAAAGACAAATTGGAATCCTTGAGAAACAATAAACGTTCAATAAAAAATTCATTGGGATTTGTAGAATTTTTGTAAATATTATACCCGTCTTCCTGCTACGAAACGATTTATAATATTAATATGTATTCGTATTGCACATGTTAAGGTTTCTAGAATTATCAAAAATCTAAAGGATTGTAATTTTCTGAAACTTTCAATTTTACGTTTTTTTGTAAGTAACATGGGGCGCATAAATACAAGTAAGAAAGGAGATTACTGGTTGATAAAAGTAAAAAAAACACAACCGAACAATTATTAGAACAGAAATAAACCAAAAAGCGATTATATAAATATCACTTTAGATATTTCTAGATGGCCCACATTTTCTGAGATAGACGATGACCTGTGGCAGCATTTAATCACTAAGGCAAGATGACAACCTTTTAACTGGTCGAATTTGTTTGTAATAATTAAGAAAAATACTTAAAAATACGTCTTTTGTCTTCAAGTGTTATCAAAATGATTCAATTATAATTTTAAGTAAACGAAATATTACAAAACTTGTTATTCAGTGTAGATTGATAAATTATTTAAATGAATTGCTTACTTGACTAGAAGATCGTTAAAATTACAGTTATTTTGTCAAAAAAATTTAATTTTCTTTGTATAAGGTAACAAAAGAATTTTGGTGCATCGAAAACTGAAATATAACATCTAGTCTATTTATTATAATTCATATGGTGGAGGCTTAGCAAAAACTTCCAAATGTAAAATGATATGCGGCCATATGGAGATATACAATGGATATACGAGTAAAGCTTCGAAAAACAAGACTAGGATGGGATTTTAGACAAAGAATCCACATCTGGATGCCATTAGCTTAACTAGAAAGGCACAGACAGTTCGGTTTTTGGTGTTCGTTTGCCTGCACTAATATTTGCAACATCCTGTCCGACCGATTTTATGGACAGGACGGCCAATTTTGAGACTTCTTGACTTCATTATGTTGCACAACTTATATGCATCTGTTGTACACTCTGCTTTAACAAGTACAATGTTTCAAAACTAATTCTTGTGTTTTATGTCTTTATATTTTTAGGCTCCTACGCCTTTGTAAAATAGACTAATAAATTTCACTTTTGCTGCAATAAATTTTGAAAGTGGAATTTTAAAATGAATTAATTGCCGCTATAATTTGAACCGAAGTCACAACGAGTTTATAATAGTAATGGATACTCCGTATACTTTTACTAATTTTACTCCTTTTGTTTTACTGGTCATAATTTTCAGAAGTTAACTTTTTGTTTAAAGTGTCATTAAGGCTGCAAAAATTAGATTAACTACCAAAATCTCACACGTAAATTTAGTCGGGGTGCTGAGCATTAAGCACTGGATTTGCTATTCCTGAAACTATGCTCAATTGATAGGAAACAACATGAAGTTTTTGAAATTCTGATGCCACCGCTTGTAAAACTGAGGCTTTAGAAGATACAGTGAGTTGAAGTCAAAAGTGGGTAACAAAATTTGCCAAACTTAATGTTTTGTAGTAAAAGCTGCAACTTTTATATTTGTAAAGCTAGAGACACATTCTATAGCTCTCTGAACGCAGAAGCTAATAAACTGTTCAAAAAAAAATAAGTTGCCGGAAAAAAATCAAAAGAACAATTGCTTTTTCTAGCACAAAAGTTTTAAAAAAATTTAAAAAAACGCTTTTTTGGCATAGAGCCTTTTTCTTTCTCTTTTTTAGCCCGTTTCTAGAGAGAAAACCTATCCGTTTCTTATGTCATTAGATTCCTTGGAAAATTTGATGTCTAGGATGATAATTGTATCATTATTGTTTCAAAGTTTTCAGCATGAAAAAAAGTAAAGGAATAGTGTTGTCCTTTTGCTTGAAAATTTTTTGATCGCGTTTTTTGGTTTTCATCTGATTTTCGGGTTATTTCTTTTGATCGTAAGGTATTAAATTATTATTTAAAATTAAAAAAGGGGAAAATTATTGTTTTTTCCATAAAATAAATTAACCTTGTTGCATTTTATATAAAAATAGGAAGATTTTATAAAAATTGCTATTGTTGGCACATCATTAATCAAAAATTTGTTACAAAAAAATTTTAGCATTTGTTTTCATTTAAATGTTTAGTTTAAGTTTAAATGTATACTAGTGTTACCCCAGCACACAATGCACTGACAGACAGCGTTGACAGAACCGGCGAAATGTCAAGTCACGTGATGCATTAGTTCCAATAATGACACGCGACGTTATTGTAGATGGCGCCCCAAGTGACGCGCGTCTAGCCGACCTTCATATATATTATAAATTAAAATAATTATTATTAAAAAATCGACGTAGAATAAAAATATAAAAATGTTTCATGTTCCATCTGTGGATAGAGACCTTTCATTTAAAAAAAATGATCCAAATTGGTGAAGCGGTAGCCGCTGGAGGAACCGGAGAAAAAAACCCTTTGTGCTTTTGTATATGTATGGATTAACTAATTTTTTTTAGAATATATATACCGGGTATAACAGAGAACCGATTCATCCCCTTCGTTATTTATTAGGATAATCAATTCCAATTTGGTATAGTTCATACACGCACAGGGCCCGATTACCTAACGCATATTAAGACTATCTGGCGCTTCTGGTTTCGCCGGAAGTGACACCAACTAGCTTATAAATAATTGTAACACCCTGTATATTTTTAATTTTTTGAATTCGGATTGAAATTCTACATAGAATAGTGTTGTTTAACAAAATTTTTGGTGCAATAATAAGTTTTGGCGGCAATAATAAGTTTATTATCTAGAGTGCCATCACTCATCCAAAATGGTTGATATAGAGTTAAGTATTGTTTTAAAAATGTTTTTAAAATTTTAACTTTACTATCTGTGATGAAGAGGCTTCCAAATTTCGTAAAAATATGTTGTTTTCTATAAAGAAAAATTTTAAACGATATAGGGTCGTCATAGTTTCGCGAGAGAATATTTCTTAACGATTACAACGACACCCATAATATGACACTTTATTGAATGTTCAACCATTAAATTATGAAGTTCTGTTTGATATAATTACAATGTTATGGAAGTCGTTGTAATCGTTAAGAAATACTCTTTCTGGAAATTATGGCGAGCCAATATAGTTCTTTATTTATAATTTCCAGCTTTACTTCGTTAAAGTCCATATTTAATGAGTATCTGTATATAAAATACTTAATTACTTTAACAATATCTATTTGTTTTAACCTTATACGTATTTCGGCATGTTTACATGCCATTGTCAAAGGTTATATGAAAAAACGCACAGGTGATATTACTATATAAAAAAGGAGATAAATTAAAAATTGATAACTATCGGCCTATTAGTCTACTACCTCATCCCTATAAACTGCTGACTAAAATTGTAACAAATAGATTAACAAACAAACTAGACGACTACCAGCCACCGGAACAGGCAGGTTTTCGAAAAAATTACAGCACAATCGAACATATACAATCCCTCCGATCATTAATAGAAAAATGCAATGAATATAACGAACCACTACATCTTGCATTCGTCGATTACAACAAGGCGTTCGATTCGGTGGAGCTATGGGCTATCTTCAAAGCCATGAACAATGCAAGAATTGACTCAAGGTATAGAAACTTACTCCAAAATATATACGATCATGCAACACTTGTAGTCAAAATTACAGATGATTTAAAAACAAATAAAATACCGTTAAAAAAAGGAGTTAGGCAGGGAGACACCATCTCTCCGAAATTGTTTACTCTTGCGCTGGAGGACGTTTTTAAGGCAATGAACTGGAATGAAAAGGGAATTAAAATTGACGGTCGATATTTAAGCCACCTCCGTTTTGCGGATGACATTGTCCTATTTAGTCAAAATATACATGAATTACAAAAGATGCTAGAAGAACTCGAAGCAAAATCAGCTGAAATTGGATTACAAATGAACCTTAATAAAACAAAAATCATGACTCTAGAAGATGTAAATATAAGTGTCGGAAACGAGAACATAGAAAAAGTAGAAGAATATGTTTACTTGGGACATAATATCAGACTGGGCAGGGAAAATCAGATCGCGGAAATAAACAGGCGCATTCGAATGACATGGGCAGCAACAGGAAAATTGACGAATGTATTACAAAATGCAGATATCCCAATCAATCTAAAGAGAAAAGTGTTTGACAGCTGTGTGCTTCCCGTGATGACATACGCAATGGAAACCACAACGATCACAGTAAATTCGGCAAATAAGCTCAGGACAACTCAAAGGGCAATAGAGCGAAGAATGCTAGGAATAAGCCTCAGAGATCATGTTACAAATGAGAAAATCAGACAGTCGACTAAGGTAAAAGATGTCATAACTCGTATAGCGGAGCTCAAATGGAGTTGGGCTGGACATGTCGCTCGACAGGACGAACATCGATGGACAAAACGTATAATACAGTGGAGACCCCGACAGTATAAGCGGAGCGTTGGAAGACCTCAGAGACGCTGGCTTGATGACATCAAAAATAAAGCGGGAAGAAAGTGGCACCAACTAGCACAAGATAAAAAAGCATGGAAGAAACAAGGGGAGGCCTATGTCCAGGAGTGGACTATTAGGGGCTGTTGAAAGAAGAAAGAAGATATGAAAAAATAAACAGTTAGCGTTGTTATATAGCAATAGAACTTTGTGACTTATCTTGGTAATCGTCTGCAGATGACTTGATTTCTCATTCCAAAACGTCCAGTAGCTTTTGAAATTCACAAACATTTAAAAACTGTACCGTTAATGAATGAACAAATTGATCTCTTAAATTCTCCTCTACTGGGCGTTTTGGAATGAGAAATCAAGTCATCTGCAGACGATTACCAAGATAAGTCACAAAGTTCTATTGCTATATAACAACACTAACTGTTTATTGTTTCATATAACCTTTGACAATGGCATGTAAACATGCCGAAATACGTATAAGGTTAAAATAAATAGATATTGTTAAAGTAATTAAGTATTTTATATACAGATACTCATTCAATATAGTTCTATTTAAAAAAATCGACTTTAATATTTTGAATTGATTGTGTGGTAGGCACTTGATGAAACATTATTAATAAATATTCAACTATTTAAAATTAATAGTATATTAATAAAATAAAACACTTGGTAAATTGTTTCACAATTTGTTGGTATTTATTTACTCGACTCGAGTTTCAACCATCTCGGTTATCTTCAGGAGTTTACAATATTGTAAACTCCTGAAGATAACCGAGATGGTTGAAACTCGAGTCGAGTAAATAAATACCAACAAATTGTGAAACAATTTACCAAGTGTTTTATTTTATTAATATACTATTAAAATCGACTTTATTGAAAAACCTTTTTTACGAAATTTGAAAGCTCGCTCAGGAAAGCTAAAATCACGAAAATTATTTTTAAAACAATGCTTCACTCCATAGCAACAATTTAGGGTGGGTCATGTCACTCTAGACGAGAAACTAAATTTTTGCCGTCAAAAATTTTTATGGTACTAAATACTTTGTTAAACAATTTCATCCCGAACTTCAAAATGTAAAAATATAGTGTTCTATTTGAAATAAGAATGTTAGTGTCACTCCCGGCGAATCCGGAAGTGCAAGAAAGTCGTAATATACGTTGAATAATAGGGCTTCTATGCATGTATTAACCAGACCATGTTTGAATTAAATTAATAAATAACGAAAGAAACGGGGGTGTACCAGTTCTCTGTTACAGCCAGTATATGTATTCTCAAAAAATTAGTTAAAATTATATAAACTTAAACTAAATATTTAAATTAAAATAAGCCCTAAAATTTTTTTCATAGATATTTTAATTGGTATTTGTCAATAGTAGCAATTTTTATAAAATCTTATTTTTATATAAAACGCAACAAGGTTAATTAATTTAATGGAAAAAACATAATTATTTTCCCGTTTTCAGAATAAATAGTAAAATATTCACTTATTAATTTATTGTTCCATAATTCCATTTTTACCCTACATTTTACTCTATTATTTATCTTTCTTTTTATTTGAACTTAATTTTTCATTTTAAATAATAATTTTATACCTTCGAGTAAAAGCAATGACGGAAAATCAGATGAAAACCAAAAAAAACATGATCGAAAAATTATCATGCACTTTAATATTTTCAAGCAAAAAAAACAACACTATTCTTTTATTTTTTTTGTGTTGAAAACTTTGAAACAATAGTGACACAATTATCATCCTACACTTGGAATTTCCAAATTTCCCAAGAAATCGAATAGCATAAAAAATGATAAGTTGTTTCACTAGAATTAGGTTAAGAAGGAGAAAGAAAAAAATCCTAGGCCAAAAATATAGATATTTTGTCCTTTTCTTTTAACTTTGGTGCTAAACAAAGCAATTTCACTTGTTTTTTTCATAAAAGTCCTTTTGATTCCACGTCCAAAAACTACATAACGTGTCTCTAGCTTTACAAATAAAAAACTTACAGTTTTTATACTAGCTCTCAATTTTTCGTGAAAGGGGGTTTATTTTATTACTTTCTTCAGTTAAGAATAAAAAAAAACTATTTTTGAAGGGCATAAGTTATATTTTTATTTTAAGAATGCAGAAGTAATTAACGAAGGACATTTGGATAATTCTTAAACTGTTAATATCAGTTTTTCCTCATTAATAGGTAATAAATTAGGCTTCAGTATAAAAAATTATACATATTCAACACATTATTAATTACAACTGAATTATTCTGTCGCCTTGAATGATATCACCAGAATTATCATTTTTATAGACATTTTACATTTGTTATTCCTCAGATCGTTTTGTTTCTAGCCACCGTTGTAGAATTTTTTAAGTCGCTTTTTCCGTACGGTTTTTCCAACATTTCTTTTAACCAAGAAGTGAAAATTCTGAAGCACATCACCAAATCGTTTTAAGATTTTCTCATAAATGTAACAATATTAATTGCAAGATTCCGTTTCTTTTCTGTACCATTTCAAAAACTAACTTTTTTTTACTATTTAATTTTGAAAGTTACTATAAAATATAGTATTTCATATGGCCATGACATAACCAAACGAAAAATATTAATTATTTTATAATCTTCCTTAACACTCTAACCACTCTAACTGAACTGTCAACTATTAAAACGTGTTAATTTACAACCTTTCTCAAAAACAGTAATTTTATACAGACTAAATATAAGTTTGTTTTTAAGGAGTAACGTTACAATAACCGGTGTTGATTTTTTACTCTGAATTAACAAGAGTCCCACCCACGCTGCAATTAACTTTTATCAGACACGAATCGCAGGTGCTGCAGCTCCTTCAGGAGTTTCAAAGAGAAACTTTGTGACAAAGCCCTTTGATCAAGTATTTTTTATAAATAACATTTATTCTATCGGTTTTTTCATAATTTAAAAACGTCTTTATTTTTGTAAGACACAAACATAACATAAATTATTTTAATTTGTTTTAATGTGGTAAGAATCGAATTTCAAGAACTGTGGATTATCAAAGAATTCTGATATTTTCTGCACATCTATTTTAAATATAGAAAGACGGGTTTTCGTTTAATTGATCTTCGAAAGTACACAAGAAATAACAATTAACTTAAAATATTTTTACAAATGCTAAGGTTATATTTTATAAAAGCAACATGAATTATTTCAAGATGTGTCTACCTATTTATAAATTTGTTACGTTGGTTCCGGTTGTGGTTTTTATTAAAAATAAATTGCTTGGAATTTCAGCTACGTTACGGATCCTACCCATATGCAAAAATTGTGGTCACATTGTTCATGCCGTATTAAAGAAAGTACAGTACTATTCGAGGAAGCGGAGGAAATTAAAACAGGCTCAGAATTTCCGAAATTGTTTCCAAGTGAATAATAAAAGGAAGCCTTAATCTTTATTCTGCAAAGTGGTGCCACATCTGTTTTCAGTCAAGATATAGCCCAGCACTCGTCCATAATGTCGGTTCAGCATGTGTGGGTGTTCGACCTGATTTTGAAATGCACCGAAAGCTCCCCCGAAAGCTCCTTATTGTTCCCACACACGTATCAGGTTACACCACTGACCCAGCTCTATAAATCAGGTTGGAGTGGTTGGGACTGCAGCTTTGCACCCCTTGTTACACAACGACTTCTCGAAAACGAGGGTGCATTTCTGATTTTTGTGCTAAAAATACTCCGAAAACTAGGGTAGGTTAGTGTGTAAGAATTTCCGATGTCACATATTAGGTTTGCGTAACTATTCGTCCTGAAAAGGGATACGAATGCTCAGAAGACATACAAAGAGCTCTTTATATTAAGATACAGAAACCGGAAACTGAAACCGTTTAAATCCAGAGCTGCATTCATTGGCGCCAGATTTTAAAACTGATTGACTTTATGTGAGTATTAAGTACTGAATGCTACAATTATCATATAAGCTCTTGTTCATACATTAGTTTGAAGCGCAACTCAATGTGTTTTTGTTCGTCGCTGATGTCATTAAACAAATGACAGATGCTATTGTATTTCCACTTACACCATAGCAATTTATTTTGATAAAGCGCAAAAAGTTATAAATTTTTCTTCACCGCGTCATTGTGAATCATTCTTCTAAGATATCCTTTTGTTGTTGTTTTCAGACAAAAGTCTATGTTGCAAGAAAAACAAACGTTGTTTTTTTGTTAATTATTCATTGTATCCACGAAACCGAGCAAAACCGTAACAAAATTCTTTTGAATATTTTCGTTCTCAGTTTTTGAAATAATTTGAAAGACCGAAATGCAATTTGATTTTATTTAAAATTTATTTAAAATTGACTACTGATAACAATAATTTGAGCCTGCAACTTTATATTTCCTCAACGCGCAGTTTGCAATTTTGCAGCAATACAATGAAGAAATGTATCTCAATTACTATAATATAAACAATGACATAAATTAGTGATATAATTATAATAATAGTGATTGATTAATGAAGCTGCTTCATGCGCACACAATGGTTTGTAGTAAAGATTAAAACAACATTTTCTGTTTACTTTATAGAAGTCAACAATTATAAAAATAATAAATCAATGTAACATAATGGCACCCAAGGGTAAGAAAAACAATAAAATGCATGTTCGCAAAATCAAATTTAATATCAGATTACACATATAAAATAATAGAACAATAGTCTTCAATAATTGTATTATTTAATATGATCCGATGGGGATTTTCTTGTTAGCGAATTGTAATTTTGCTGACTAGCCGTACACCAAATATTCCACCTGTCTCTCACGGCCTAATAACGAATATTCGGCCACATATTAGGCGAATATTCGGATCAATATTTAGCCGAATATCGAATATTAGACCAATTCACCGACCAAGGAAGAAATATCAACTATTTGGCTAAATATCGAATATTAGCTTTGATTATAGTCAATGATATTAGCCAATTCGAGCCAATTATTCGGCACAGCGCATATACGGTAATAATGTCATCATTTTTCTTTGATTCAAAAGCGGGACGCTTTCTACACATGAACTTTCCCCTCCCTCTCGAAATGAAAACTTTTCCTCTAATTCAGTATCAAAAGCACACTTTCGTTTTTGTCTACTCATTTTCAAGATCTCTTATTAATAAAAACTTCACATAAATTTTTTTAACTAATTTAAAATAATTAGCAAAGAGATGCTAACATTTACAAATAGGAACAACTAGGACGCGTTTTGTCCTTATTAGGACTCCTCAGTCAGGTATAACTTAAAGCGTGTCAACAACAACAATAACGGCGATAGATGTCCGTAGAGACATATAATATACGGCGAGGCATGAAGATACAATCTACGCATTCAAATTTAAAACCAACGTTTGACATAGAGAAAAAATCCAGAGAAATAACCAACGCATAACTGCATAACAGTGCTGGCAAAACTTTTTTTTTAATTCCCTTGAAAGGTGTTAGAATTCCCTTTTTAAGCCAAAAATTCCTCTTTGTAGTACATATTTATGAAAAACGTTTTAAAATATGTATACTAAAAAAACACAAAAATATCTTTCCAAATTTGATTTATTTCTAATAACTTGAAGGTAAATTTTTTATATAACGTAAAGAATTTTTTTTTAAATTATTAAAAAGGGTGATATTAAGAATTCTAAAATTATGGTAAATACTTGAAAATTGGGACGTATGACCTTAAACATTATCCAAGTCCAAAATATCCGAAGTCTACATAACGGAGCTCCTAACAAATTTGTCTTACAAAAAAGTTGAAACGGTAAGTCTAGACTGTTAAAAAAGTAACCAAAACAAAAAGAAGATCATTACAGTAGTGGCAAGACAACACAAACAGCAACATAGGTGTTTCGCGGAGTGCAGGCCATAGCATTTTCACCACGTTAATTTGGGTAGCACCAAAAAAGCTTGCCTAAAGAATTTTCTTACGTTACGTTCTCGTCTTAATCTCCATGAAATAAGAGTAAATCACGTGGTTGATGTGAGTGACCTTTTGTCTTCAGGTAAGCACTCGTTCACCAATGCGAGGACTCTGGGTTCAATTCCCATAAAAATCTTATTTTGGATTGTTAAAATTTCATATTTATATTCTTAGGACATTTTGATCAATACTAAGTAATGGGAAATATTATTTAAATTACTCGGAAACGTTAGCAAAAAATCTGATTATTGCAAATAGCACCGGCGTTGAACTGTTTTATTTCATTTTTAAATATTAAGAAAAAATAGTTCGATCACTTTTTGTTTCATAAACATGTCGTAACAATGAAAAACAAAATAAAAAATAATAAAAAGAAAATAATGTTATGGGAATTGAACTCGGGACCCTCGTATTGATTGGGGGTCTACCTGAAAACCATTCCCGCCAAACATATTTCATTGATATTAAAGTAAGCATGTAATGTGATAAAATACTGTAATTGTAACTAATTTAGAATATGCTTCAAATGCTACGGCAATTAGAGACGGCTGTGGCTATGGACCGTACTTAGTAAAACACCCATTATTAAGACAGAAAAGCACATTAAAAATGCGCAAAATAAAAACACTTCAGTTTTCGTGATTTGATTATTAGTTTCTAATTTTTTGGAAAGACTCCACGATTTTTCGACCCCTTTTCCCTCTTTTATTGTTATCGATATTAATTTATCCTTACTTTCTTACATTGCCTTTTGTCATTTTTGCTGAATTATCTAGTATAACTTTACACACTGAAAGTTCTTGGTTTCATATGAAGATACCTACCAAGTTTATTAAATGTTTGTTGCAGATATAATTAGTTGTAACAAAAGTATTCGTTTCTTTTAAAAAAATAACAATAGTAGCAATTTTTCAAAAATGTAAGATCAATTCATAAAAACGCACACTCTTTGAATAAATTATTTTATTCTGATAGTATTGGATAATCTGTCCTGCCATAAGAAAATAAATCAGTCTTTTAATTCCGAAAATACTTTGAAAATGCCAGGATACGAAAAAATAGTTCAAAAACAAACGTTGGCACTGAAGTTTGTCCAAAAATTAAAAAAAAAAGTTTTTGCTTGCGATGTGTCCGGATGCTTTGTCTCACTACCGCACTTACACGGTGCACCAAGTTCTGAGGTCACATGAGCCCCCCGTCCAACATGCACAAGATAACAAAAACATTGCCTATGGCCCTGGCGGAGATTTGAACGCCAAACCTCCGCATTACCAGCTCTCGGTCCATGGGAACAAGCTCCCAGCCTAAAAATTTGTTAAACCATTTTGGCAATTTTACACTTGGATGAAATAAAAAAAAATATTTAGAAAAAATCCAAATTTCCCACGAGGTCAGCATTTATAATATGGTTACTAATATGGCCATTTATTTAAGTATAAATCATATTTCCATATGACAAATGCTACAAAATATTTTCAAAATTTCAATATGTGCTGATCACCATTTAAGTTCATGTATTTTTAAATACACCTGTGAATTTTAAAAGTTGCCAAGTGGAATTTTATTAATGTTCTGATACTTCCGTCTGTTATGTAGCTAAATCTTTCGGCATTTTCCAAAAAACCAGAAATACTGTAATAGATGCGATCCATTACTTAATAAGTTATTTTAAAACTTGCGAAGATATTTATAAAATGCGGTTAAAGAACCATCAAAATATTTAATTTAAATTACATAATACGTCCCGAAATCCATTTGCATAAAAACTCGAAGATTGTCATCTGATTATCAGAGTATCGTTTGTATAAAGTGAATAACCTCCTTAAAATTTCAAACCGGTTCCCGATCAGCATAACAATTGTCCCCTGAAAGTTGCATCGAGAAACAACCTGCTAATTGTGTAATTATGCCGGATAAAAGTCTCAAGCGTTGGGTTTCTGAACCCTCACTGTTGATATAAACATGTAAATTGAGTTTTTACCCTCCTCCTTTTCTTACCATAAAAACGGTTATCGCTAAACAGTTATGAGTTTTTCACACAGCACACTTTCCGCTATTTTTCTGCTCTTAATTAATTAACTGTTAAATTAATTGTGTAAGTACAAGTAATTATTTCATTAGAATAAATTAAATTACTATTAATAATAATTAATAATAACCTATCGGTAGGTAGATATCTTAGGCGCTACCACTAATTGATGAAATAGATCACGAAATAAAATAAATACCTTTAGTTGGCGCCGCCAATGTTCCGGAACATCGATTTTTACACCTGCCAGGTAATTTGCTATAAACTATCATTAAAAATCGGTGTGATTTAATGGTTTTCCGTTTATTAAGTCTACGCTATTTAAGACCTTATCCCATATAAAAGACGTATTAACTTTGTTATCTTTGGTTGCATTTATCACAGGACAGAGATAAAACTGTAATGAATTAAAACATTTTTGGTGTTGAATATTAAAAAAGAAAACAATGCCGTTCGATTTAAAGCGACGAGTCAATTCGTACACCCCTAAAACGTATTACTTTAGAAAATTGCCAACAGCAATACTACATTACAAATTATCGATAGGTAATTGTACTGTTGCTAGGAAGCATCACGACTCCGAAGAAAAGGTGATATTGCCGTGCTTCAACACAATTGAGTTGGTCAATGCAACGCAGAATTATAGAACATTTTCAATTTACGAGTGGAGTTTTTTACGAAATAAATATTAAAACACTTAGTTCGTATAATTATTTGTTACTTACAAACGCGTTTTTAATTATCAAATGCAATAATAAAAAATGTTGTTGATACGATAGCTATGGTTACAACAGCGATAACAGCGGAGCTTCGTAAAAAAAGTATTATCGCGGTCAGTCATGGTGCGATTGGTTAAGAGCCTGAAAATAAACGGCTGCCATTGGCTGTTGCAATGTGAGTGGAATATTCAGTTGAATAAAATGAAGTGAGTCTTATAACCGTAAGCCAACCATATTATCGCGTTCGTTTCAATCACAAAATAAATAACAATTTTTCAATGCTTTAATAAAATATTTCAAGCGTGCGCTTATATATGACTCGCGATTTTGAATAATTAATTTACCACAGTAAAAAAAATTGCGACAAATCTTCAAACCAATAGCAGATTAGCCCAAGGGGTAACATACAGTTTACAAAAAATAATTGTAGTTTTTTTTGTACAAAAATTAAATAAAACAAAATTTTGTTTGAGAACTACTGAGATCGGTACAAAATGTGTGTAAACTCTACAGCGCGATTGTAATAAAAATCCATTGTGGCAGAAACGTAAAAACTTACCTTGCAGAGGTGATAAGAAAATTTTTGTACATTAACATTTTTTACTTTTCTTTTGGGTTTTGTATTCTACCGATAACATGCCTTTGAACACAAAGTTTTGTAATTATCCTGCAGTACTCAAACAATTTTAAGGCAAATTTTTAATAATTATTTTCTGGCACCGTAAAGTTCTTTTAAACAAATGTTTTTGTCTGTTTGTATAAACTGTAACCTACCGTGGGTTTTCATATTTGTATTTTTGATACACCCTGCATACAAAATAGAAATATTGGTCTATTTTAAAAAATGCAAACTTTTGCCGTTATAAAGTTAGGTAAACTTAACCCCATGGGTTTTTTCAATGTACGTTTGGTTGTTACCAATAACCAAACGAAGGCAACACCAATTAAGAGATGAAAATGAAATATCACTTACCTAAAAAATAATTTTGTCAGTATTTAAGTATCCCGTTAGTTAAATGTTAGGGCTGTTCTAATTTATTGCCAATTTCACAGTTGGATCTACATGAACAAAAAATGCAAATAAATTATATACGTTCCTAGTTCTTAAAATATATAAATTAGTTTTATTTTCTATGGTATTTTGGCAAGTCTTCGTTTGTTAGTTTAATATGAATCAATTCTTTTATACAAATTCATGGACATTTTAGCATTCTGCATACAATACAGGTCTGTACGCTTATATTTATTAATAGGTATCAAAGTTTATAATTAAGAGCGGAATTTTAAACAATCCGTAAGGCTGATTGGGATTCACCGCGAATTTATTATCTTCTAGCAGTCATAACAAGAAAATATAGAATACAAGCACATTGCAACAATGTTGAATTCAAATTGATCATTAAGCAAAGCGTCTTTGTACTGTAAACTGTTTACATCAACTGTCAATGGAACTTATCAGACTCGGTACTCTTCTGTTTTAAGATAGCGGATTACAAATAAAGGGTTTGCAAGTTTTGGAATACCTGCTCTAAATTTTAGAGATGTAGAAGCATTTGCGATAAGCCAGCCAAGTCAAGTGCAGCGGTGACGTAGGTAATAGGAATAGGAGTACTAAATATTGTGGTACGAGCACATACACTGGCGTTGCAAGTCGAAAAAGTGCCAAGATCAATGTTACAGGAAGGAACATTGTTTAAGTTTCATGTATTGTTGTTTGTCTTGTTGCGAAACTGAAGGCAAAGTTATTTTTGGCGTATTTCTATTGTATTGGGACGTCCTTCTAATGCATGTACATTTCGCAAACTGAATGTAAAAGATTAGGGACTAAGAAAGAAGGCAAAACGAAAGCGAAAAGAATAGTCAGTAAAAAAAGGTTTTCTATTTTCACTATTCTAAAAAGACGGTAACCATATCTGATTTAAATTTAAAAATAAGCTCTTACGTTTCCAAACGATACCTTTTGTACGAGACGATTTCCTAGATTCAGCTAGTAAAATTATAAAAAATATCGGTTCCCTTGGTATTTACCTGCTAATTTATTACAGTCTATCGTTACTTGTTTTAATAAGGTATTGGTATATGTCATTCTAAATAAATAAACGGTTTATAATAAAGCAATAACAAGAGAAAATTAGGAAAATTATTTAAATTGATGCTTATTACAATTATATAGTAAACTTGTCAAATTAAAGTATGAATTTTATGTGCTGGACATTGGTTTTACACGGTTTCAAGGCGTGAGAAATTTATATATCGGAATATATAGCCTTAAAATTGGAAAGGCGTATTGTGAATTAGGAAAAGAAACGGGAAGGCGCTAAATTGTTTGTTACCTTACACTCAGTTTTCTAGTTACGAAAGCGCGGGCCAACATTTATTAATTATACCTACTGAAACCCCAACTTTAATATTGGGGCGACGATTTTTATTTTCCAGGCGCCGACTTTTAATATCAGGGCTCTAGGTTTAATCTCGGGGTTCCGGGTTTAATTTCGGGGCTCCTGGATTAGTCTCAAGGCACCGACTTTTAATCCCGGATCCTCAACTTTAATCTCGGGTTCGGGATTTAGAAATAGAGTTGGGGCTCTAAGAGAAAAGTCGGGGCCCCCAAATTAAATCGTGATTTTACTATATTTAAAATTACGTTAGTCTTTTTGCCTTTTCCGTGTGCTAATTAAAGCATGAAGCACGGTATTTTTTTTTAAATATTATCACCTGTAGGTACATACAAGTGGTAATAAAACTTGAAATTTCAGAAATGTACAATAAATATTTTTTCAGTAATCAAAGCAAGCCCAATCCCTGCTAATTCCTATATCTTAAAAATGAAAGATGCCGAACCTTTCTTATTTTTCAGAAAATAAATAGAAGTAGTGAGAAAATGTAGATTTGGAAAACGATAGGCGGACTGTATGGGGTTCTGGGTAGGCTAACTCCCCTCGCCCCTAGAAACCAAACTAGCCCTCCCCACTCCCAGTAATATTGTACATAGAATAAATTTTATTAAAAAGAGTTTACGAATTTTAGCAATTTTTCAACACGTTTAAAGTTTTTTCCTACATTTTTCAGCGCAAGATAGCTTGACTGCATTTTTCTCTTTTATATTCGCTATTTTCTTACTTTCATTGAAGCTTTATGTTTTTTCGCCTTCTTTTATGAGTTTCTTCATTATCACGTTGTGATATGGTCTGTATTGCCAATTTTTCTTTATTTCCTGTCTCTGTTTCGATTTGCTGTAGATTGTCGTCATTTTCATCACTACTGGCGAATTAAATCATCAACACCTATCAATATTATGCTGAGATAGTTGAGATTTATTTGGTTTTGAATTGAAATTTTTACAAAAATATTAAAAACAGCTAAAAAGGTAAAAATGTATCTTACATGTTTATACTTTATAATTGTAGGAGGGGCTTCGCCCCCCCCCCCCCAGCTAATGATGAAAGTTCACTTACAGTAAGGTGACCATACGTCCCGATTTTTAGGCCCGTGTGCTGCTTTCCTCGGAAAAGCGGGTGGGACACCTAAATGTCCCGCTTTTCAGAAATTGTCACGGTTTTGCGCATACCATATTATACTACATAGTAACGTAGTGCACAAAAAACCATTCCGTATTTTTATTTTTATGAATTCTGTCTCCGTATTTTTACACTTAGAGCCATAGTCACACGACCATACTAATACCACAACACTACTCACTATGCGGTAATATGTTTCCTTGGTATTAAATAAATACCATTGTAAAACTAAAAAATGTAGCAGTTTTTTCAATTTTTTTTTTAATTATAAGAAAAGTTATCTTTGAGGGGGGTGGTCCTGTGTAGAAAGTGTCCCGCTCTTGTGTCAAAGGAAAATGGTCACATTACCTATGCATAAAGCATAAAGGCACAAATTTAAAAAATAAAACTATATTATGTGCAAAACGTTTCGGCCCGAGTAGCTTATAATCATCAGGGTTACAAATAATTGGTTTTGATTATTGATTTAGGTAAGAGTTAAAAATCAATTGCATAGACATGTCAAAATTACTTAATTTCGTTATTCTGTACAAATCTTATGATAACAGAACTGCCTTAACTGAATCATGTAGCCCAAACGCGTTTCTATAAAAAATCTGCAAATAATCCATCAACTTTTTCATTCGCCTAAAAAACCTTTTATCATAAACTGCGTTGTAATTGTAATAGGCATAAATGAAGGAGCAGTAAATGTAGATACCACATATAACTCTTAAAATTTAGGGTAAACAGGTCCAAATCAATTAAAAAATAAATACATGACGAAGCCTTTCTCTATAGCGACACTAGCACAATAAAAAATAATTTCTCAACTTCGTCCATGAATATTTATAAGTAGTAGCTGCATTAAATCAGGCGTAGCGTCGATTCGATAATAGTTATGTAACTGTTTTGATAAAAGAGATGGTGCAATAGAAACAAACATTTCATTATAAGAATAATTTATGGCGGATGTCAGATTATTTAATTTTGCCCTTTTCAACTTCTGTAAGAACTATCCGCAATGTTGCAGTTTACATTTGAACGTTTATTCGTCAAGTGTATAAAGCTGAATAAGCGGCGGAATCTATTGTTACGCCACTGAGTCTATCCAGGTAGGTAATAATTAGATTGATAGGTGTTAGATTTTATTTAACTGGGTAACAACTCAACATTGTCAATACAACATGAGTATGAGTATATTAGTTAGATTTCGAAACCAAGTGGGATTGAAAAAAGTTACACAATTTTGTTTAAGAAATTGAAAATATATAAAAACTGAAAATTATCTCCAGGCTATTTTCTCCTCGACATATTTTCAAATTTCAATGTTGTCAATAACTCGGCATTTATTTAAAAAATTGATCATAAAGTGGGGTTAAAAGTATTTGCGGTTCTTCTTGCATTGTTTGTTTATAAAAATCAAAATACATAAAAACAAAAACACAAAATTGCCTGAGGGTGATATTCTTATTATGTAGCCATCAAGTCACCTCACAAAAATTTAAAAAATGCAGCTTACTTAACGGTTATTCAAAACGTTCCATTTAATAAATACATTGTTAAAAATCTACACCAGGAAGTTTTTTTCTCATTGGACCGTGGGCAGCAAATAATTTATAGGTTAAAAATTCGGAAGCACAAGTTGTAGTCGTCGGATAAGTTTAATAAACTCACCGCAGCTGTGTGAGGAGTGTAAGGTCAACACATGGCGGAAGGGTCGCCTGAGAGCCGACCTCTTGGAGATGTGCGGTAGCCACGGTGTTGTCCACGACTGTCCGCACATACAACGGAACAAGCGCCGCGACGCGCACCCCAGCCAACCCCTATGCGCGCACCCCCTGCACACCTATTGTTAATCGGCGCCGATTGGTCCCACACCGTCGCGTCTCATCAGTCGATTGTCTTAGGCACAAAGCTCGCAGTTGTTGACTTTCTTGGGCAAAAGCTCGGCACAACACCGGAGTTGCAGCGACGCGTGTGCGTATACTGCGTTCAGAGATGCGTCTGTTGGGTCCGGATCTCAGCATCTCTCCCCTCCAACCGCGGGACCGCCTTTGATCCTGCCCGGGCACCCACGTGTTCGATCCGCCTACTACGCGAATTGTTGGAAGCCTTTACCACCGAGCTTCCTAGAGAGCAAAAGAACGATTTCGGATTCGCATTGTTATCGCAAGGCGGAGCTTCTGTTGCGACTCCCACGGGGTCTTGCCGAAGACAATGGTGATATTGGTGTACCCTGTCCAGTAGGATCACCTCCTTGTGGTACCCCTTGACGAAATATCAAAAATATTTGGCACACTTCTTAATCCCTACCTAACTGGATTATTCCAACAATCAAGATTTCCGAGTTCTGCCATTATACTTGACATGTTTTATTCTTAATTTTTTTTTAAGTTGTTATCGTGTGCAAAAATGTTATTATGTAATCGTATTTTTATAATTCGAGCAAGATTTTTATTTAAAACCAGCGGCGTGCATGAATAATTTAATGTTAAGGTAAGTGTTATTCTGGAGATTTCATACATTCATGCATCGCATTGCTTTAGAAGAAGGAATAGTAATTTAAAATTTAATTAATATTATACATTTTAAATTGATTAAAATATTACACATCAAAATTGCCAGCACTTAATCAGTGACAAATATATGATACACATATGCAGTAACTTCCAGTTCTTTCGGAAAACCCAAGCTTTTCGTATGATTCGTTGTTATTAACAACTGTGAAAACTATTGAATTACTGCAACTTATGAAAATTATTAATTACGCAGTAACAAAAACATATCATGTTTTGGTAAATAGACAAATAGTACTATACTCATCGTGAGAATTTTTTCGCAACGTGTTAGGGAATTTCAATAAACAATAATTTTTTAACAGAAACTTCAATATTAGGCTGATCATAATATTTTCCGAAAAAAAAACTGGTTTCCGTTGTGATTCTGACAAGGTTTTCTTTTCGATTGTTTGAGGTGTCGCTATACTATACCTAGCGTTACCTAAAAATAATTGGTCTTTAAAGAAAATTTAATTTCTGATCGCGGTTTTTAATAAAACTCCTTCATAAAGAAATTATTTCCATCTTGTTGTTATTGGAAATTCATTTATTCTTGATATAACTTTAAAAATTATGTAATTATTTTTATTTTCTAACCTGCTGATCTAAATCATGGACTTTAAAGAAGTGTTGGCGATCCAATCAACTCTACCATTAAAATATAATTTTTCTTAGAGAATATATTTGACAAATACCTAATATGCTTCATTTTTATAAAGATTTTCGCCTCGATTTCCTTAAAACCACATTTCAGCTTTAACTGCTCCAGAGTTACATTATCCTCTTACTAAGACCTTAAGAATGCCCTATGTAAAAGTAGCAGTTTAACCGGTAGGGTGGCTGGAGAAAGACATCGAATTTGTTGCAAATAAATTCAAGGGGTAAATTGAAACTTAAGAAAAGCTCAGAAATTACAGCTTAAATTTTAAATCAGAATGCTTTTAATAAGATTAGCTTAATTTAAAACCAAGTGCAACACAATTTGAGGTTGCGGTTTTAAAGCCTGGTGAAAACTGAAAAAAATGAGGAATATAGCAATAATGACTGTAACTATGTTTATTATCCAAATTTAAATAAGTAAATGTGGGTTTTTCACAGAAAATTATTACTTATTTTTGTACTAAAAATATTTATTGTAATATTTCTTTTAAAGGGATATTTTATTTCGAGAATTCGTTTTCAAATATAATTCTTAACAGTGTTTTGCAATTTTTGTTGTTTGGATCCTAGGGATCAATTCAATTTTTTATTCTTTCCTGTTTCCAGTAGGGGAATGGTATTGTGATGGTGAAGCTTTTCGATTCTGAGGTTTTGACGGAAATAAGTAGGTACGTGTATTGGTTCTCCAAGAACCCAAAAAGGCGGCTTTTAAAAAATGTTTGTCTGTCTGCGTGTAACACAAAATCTCAGGAACTACTACTACAACTACGTAAATATTCTTTTGGTGTCATTTTTTTAAACCGAAATCAAAAAACGTTATGATAAAGAGCGCCTACAAATGTAAAGTTTTCAAAATGGTGGCTGTTACCATTTTTTTTATTTGAACCCCTTATTTTTTAAAAATAGGGCTGGGACAAAAACCGACAACGACAATCGATTATAATCGATTATTTTATAAACCGATTCTCAATTTAAAAGATATTTTGTTAGAATCGATTCTTCATATTTTAATCGAAAACCAATGCCTACAAAAATCGATTTTTTCGCTCTTAATTTTAATTTTGAACGTGGGATATTACAATCGATTTTTTTGGAAAGTGCACTTATATGTGACATCGTTGCAAAAAGCGTTTCAATATTTATCATGAATGCTAAAAATATACAAGGTGTTACATTGAAAAAGTACGAGCTATATCTATTTAATTTTGCAATTTGCTCTCCAATTGTTTTTCTAGATTATTGGTTAAATTCGTTGTCTTTAAAGCTTTTTCTGAACTGAAAAACTACTCAAATATTAGCTGTGGACTGCTCAGTGAAACATCCTGTATAAGTATACTAAATTAATAACAAAATAATTGATCGTAACAAAATATTGTGAACTAGGATGTTATATTGGATATCACACGCGTATGTTCTTAATTCATAATAGTTTTTTATAATTATGTACTGGAATCGACTTTTTATAATCAATTACTAAAATCAATTGTTACGATCAATTATTAGTATCTGTAATTATGATCGATTTTTAAAGTTGATTTTTGAAATCGCATATTAAATTATATCGATTATTGTTTTCGTATTGATTTTTAATCTAATATCGATTTATACCTATTATCGAAAATCGGTTTTAAAATTTCAAAAAGTCCCAGCCCTACTCAAAAGCGAGTTAACAGATCGGAACGCAATTTGTTATTAAAATAGGCCTAGGGGAACACAATATTACTATGGAAAATATCATTTCCATTATTCTACCTTATCAACAGTGCCTATTTTCAAAATTTACGCCAATTACAAGAGTATTTCACGAAAATATGCGGTATGTCATGGCGACTGGTATTTTCCTTGTATTCTTATTTTGCTGTTTTCGTTTTGGTATTTCTGCTGTTCTATGTTCTATAATAAATAATCAACATTTTTTTCAATTCAGGGTTTTATTTGTAGAAAACTTTCCCTCATTTCTGAACAAAACGTGTTGCGTTTTGAAAACACCTCTCGCGTTACGCTCCGGATGTTTCCAAGCAGCACAAATTTTGTTCTCAAAGTCGGGAAAGTATTTTTCGAGTATACTAAGATAGTCTTGTGATGTTATAACAGAGTGTTTGTACAAGTAAGGATATTTTTAAAATTTTGAACATTTTAAAAATATATTGCTCAAAAACTGGTCACACTATTTTTTTAAACTTTGTTAAGTTTCCAGAGCCAGAAATTAGCTACAATTCGGTTCGTCTCCCAGTCTTCTAATTTTCCTGTGCCACCTTCTATGAATTTTTGAATACCTATCTAAAATTCATGCCTATTAATTTAATAAACGGGAAGGGGGATCAAATATTTAATGTCAAAGCAAAATTGCTTATGAGTGATAGTAGAATAAGACACTCACTCAACTTAATTTTTAGTAGGGGGTTTAATTTCTCTCCTTCTCCTAATTATTGTCTTCTAGATTTGCTGTTTCGTCTCTGGTTTTTTTAATATCAAGGAATCTTTTTCCAAATAATGAAAAAAAGCTTTTAAATTGAAAAAACTATATTTTGACTGATCAGTGCGACTAATGCCCAAGCATTTTCGCGTTTACCAGTGCGACCTTGACCGCCGATACGCCTATTTTCTATGATGGGGATGGAAGCCAATTTAGAAATAAAAATTCCGTTTTATACAGGTTTTTGTAAATTTGACAAATAATCTAGATGTGTAATCACAGGGATAGGCTAAGAATATTTTTATAATATTTTGTATTGTTGCTATATTTTTGTTACCGAAGCTAAACACCGGCGCTAGAGAGTACTCCGCCGGATTCTTAGTGCAACTATTTATCACATGCGACCTATATCTATTCTGAACGATGACACATTAACTAATTAATACATCTACCCAGTACATTTTTGTACCATCGTTAAATAACAAACTCTAGTACGCTTGCTCAAAGAGAAATGTGCGGACCACTCTGGACCATCGGCGCTAGTTTTTGTTTTCATGACTGTGATGTTTCCTACGTAAATTTGTAGGATCAGCATACTACTTACACATATTTTAATGATTTCAAACAGAATTTCTTCGAAACCTTGAAATTTTATTATAATATTATAATAATCTAATATCTTTACACGTTAAGCATTATACTGAAAATACTTTTGGTGCTATATTATAATTCATTAGAGATATAAAGTTATTAATCGAATAATTCTATTATAACGATTAAAAACTACTTGAATAAACAAATTTGGTAGTTGATGAAGTTGAAGGGGTGGAATGGATTAAACTTTGTTATCTCTGATGTATACCTCATAACAAAGTGGGATTGCTGCTACCCCGGTTGGATCGTCCATATTTTATGAACATTAGGTAACTTATAATGAGGATCTGTTTGAAGCTGTTTGGTTCAAAACAAACGATGTCAAAGATGGAATAGCTTCCTAACTTGTTGGATCCTCGGAGACTCGAGACGGATGAGCAACAGTGGTAATACAGTTATATAGCGGTGCATTAAACGTCATGAAATTTACATGAAGGGTTGCTTTACCTCGTATATATAAGAGCATCTTGCGGTATAAATTAATATGGTATAAGTATAAACCCATTTAATCTCGGGGATATTGTGAAAGATGTACACTGTTATTTTTTAAGGTTGAAAAAAGGTATAATCGAAACATTGAGGTATTTGTATCTACCTTTAAAGGTATAATCCGGAATTCAAGGATGAAAGAAATACCCCAAGAGATTTATTTATACCTTACAACTTAAGGTATTTTATTCTACCTGAAATATCCAAATAAACGTAGAAAAATAAACGTCTTCAACGATAATAAAATACCTTAACCGATACTTAGCAGCTTCTACCTTTGTGGAATAAAAAAATACCTTTTAAGGAGAAATTTTCCATCGTCACCTGGAGCAAAAACCTGACTAATACGAAGGTAGAAAAAAAACACGTTAAGATATTTTTACATCAATTGTTTACAAAATAAAATTCAACCTTGATGCTAAAAAGTGTCGCCAATATAGTGCGTATATAATGTTTAATTTTTATTTGACTTTTAATCTTATAAATCTTTTAATACCCTTACAGTTTTTACCGTATTTTAATTTTTATTAGCAGTGCGAAGATATTCCAACACATTAATTTATTTTTGCGTAAGAACGACAATGAAATAAATGAGATGTAAAAGTTTTTACATAATAATTATATTTACAGTTGAACTTCTAAGTCGAATTGGCAAAATTCCACCAGAAAAATTCGAGTTCAAGAAAAACATTTTTATTCAAAATAAGGATAAACACTTTTAATACATTATTGTATTATAAAAATGAAATAAAAATGAATTAGCTCATACACAAACCCACTATTTGGCTTATACATATGTAAATTAGACAGATTATGTTGAAGTAAAAAAAGTCAGTAATAAGCGGTTGTTTGCGGCAAATTTTAAAATTGCAGGTTTATTTTTTATTATCGTTGACAAAGTACTCTTTGGGACACCATACTTTTCGGCAATATGTGTTTTATTCATCACGCCACTGTCTACTTCACTTAATATTTTAATTTTGTTCTGAAGTTTTAAAGTTTTAACTTGTCTGTTAGGCGCCATTTTAATATGGGATGGATTAATTAACAGACTGTTAGGACAAACGAACCAGTTACTAATAATTAATAAACCACGCACATAACTGAACATGTTTTCGTACTAATAAGAATAACGCACGTATAAGCAATTTAGAGTTTTATACATGTAGTTATAGTTCTCAGAAAGCTGAGATATTGCTTACAGGGGCATCGGCTTACATACAGGAAGTGGAAATTCCCCAAAAAGTCTACTTGTCGGAATCATTATTCACCCTAATGACGGGAAAAACGTTCGAGTTGAGTTGAAGAAATTTTCGACTTGTACAAATTCGAGTTAGCGAAACAAAATGTCACACAAACTGCATTACAGCTGCTACTGCCAAAGAAAAAATTTTAGTTGAAGAGAGTTTTGAGTTGGGGAAGTTTGAGTTAGAGGAGTATTTATTTAATTTAGTCAAAATATAATACTTAAAATATAAACAATAAAATTATACAAAGACAAAGAGAGATACAAGAAGAATTATAAATAAACATTAAATAAAATAATTACAACATTTTAGTAAGGACCAATGCAATCTTGTATATTGCCTCTTATTTGAACTTTATTTTCGCTATGCGGAAAACAATCGGGTATTAAAAATACCATACCAAACATACCCAATCAGAATTTTATTTTTGATATGTTCGGCAAGAATATTTATTTATTAATGATTGTATCTTAACAGTAAAAGGTGCCATCGTTTTATAAAGGCCTTTTGTTTGGCAACTGGACTTTTGCCACTGCGCTGTAGCTATGACAAAAGCATGACGCATAGGTAAGTTGGTGCATTGGTGTTGGGTTTTACCTACCTACCTACTACCATTGTTTTAGGGTGGTGGTAGTGGGGTAAAATAGCAAGCGGTATAACAATTGCACTTCACAAATCGACGTTGTTACCTGCAGTGGTAAGTTAAATTTCTTATTTTGTTGTTATTTTACAATCTAAATATGTACGATTGTCATATCTGTGGTAAAACATTTTTTCATTTGCAATTGATGTTGCAACATATGAAGTTTGCCCATTATTATTTAAAGCAATGCAATATAGTTTGTTACATTGATGGCTGCTTAAAAGCATACCAGCGTGTAAATTCTTATATTGTCCATTGTAAGATGGACCACAAGTACTTTATTAAACGGTACCGTAAACGTGACCGTGTTATAAATAAAAAATTTAAATCAGAAGTCCCCATTAGTATTAACGAGTATCCTTCACATGCAAATACTGATAGTTTCGATTATGCTGATTCGATTTTTGAAGATGAAACGAACTACAATTTTGCAAAGGAGTTTATAAAACAAATTTTAATGTTTAAATTACAATTAGAAAACGAATTTCTTTTGCCGGCGGTTACTTCAAAAAAGGTATTTTGTAGAACTAAAGAATTACTTCAAATACTTTCTGAACATATAAAAAAAAATTTAAAATCTAAATGTAAGCTTTCAAACGTTAGCACAGAACAAGAAAGTGAAATCCTAGATGTATTTAGGTATTTTAATTCAATGTTTGATATATCTAAAGCTGACGAGGAACAATTTTTTAAAACAAATAATGTTGTAAGACCACGAGAACATTTATTAGGGCACGTTCTACGATCGGGCAAAACTGTAAAACATGTTTTTCATTACGTACCTGTCCTTGAGACAGTACAAAATTATTTAAACAATGAAAATGTTTGGACAAGTTTTAACAGAAAAGGTGGTTCTTCTAAAATTTTAGGGAGCTATGAAACAGGAGAACATTTTAAAAATCATGAACTTTTTAAAGGGAATCCTGCGTATATTCGTTTGCACCTTTACACCGACGAATTCGAAATTTGTAATCCAATTGGTAGCCATAAAAAAACTCACAAAATTTCTGCTTTCTATTTTACTGTAGGCAATATAGAAAACAAATATTTATCGTCCCTTAAAAGCATTCATCTTGCATTATTAGTAAAGTGGATTTACGTAGAAAAATATGGGTTTGAAGTTATTTTGAAGCCTTTACTTGATGATCTTAAAATTTTAGAAACCGAAGGTGTTAGCGTTGAATGGTCCAAACACAACATTTTAGGAGCTGTTGCTACCATATCGGGAGATAACTTATCTAGCAATTGCTTAGGAGGGTTTAATTCATCTTTTGGTAAAGGTCGTTATTGTAGATATTGCTTAGTTTCTAATGAAACCGTAGATACGTTATTTTCAGATAGTGAATGTAGCAATAGGACGGCCACTGATCATTTACATCATATTGAAGCCGTTGAAAAAGATAAAGCGTTATGTTCAACTTATGGGGTGAAATCTAGATCAGTGTTTTATAATTTGAATTACTTCAGTAGCATAACTTGTCTTCCTCCAGATATTATGCATGATATCTTAGAGGGACTAATTCCTGTAAACTTAAAAGTGGTCATTCGTGGATTAATTGAAACAACAGATCTAACTTTATCAGAAATAAATAATAGAATCCGCAACTTTCATTATCATAAAAATGATAAAGTTAACGTTCATCCAGGACTTCCATGTGATTTCATTAAAAAAAAACAAACTGTAAATGGCACTGCATCGGAGAAATGGAATTTGTTTAAGTTTTTCAGTTACATGCTTGGCGAACTTGTACCACCGGATAATATTTACTGGAAATTATACAATATATGCTGTCAAATTTGTAAAATAGTTTTAGCATCTACTGTTCAGTATAAGTGGGTTATTTGGCTTCAAACAGCAATTCGTGAACACCACGAATTGTTCACTTCTCTTAATGAACATATTACCCCTAAGCTACATTTTTTAGTTCATTATCCTCGCTTTATGGTAGAATTTGGCGCTTTAAAGTCACATTGGTGTATGCGATTTGAAGCTAATCATCTGAAATTTAAAAATTGTGCTAGAAATTCGAAAAATTACATTAACGTAACAAAAACATTATCAACTAAATACCAGCTTAACAAATGTTTGGAGTTCTGCAATGGAACTGGGCTTCCGTGTGATATTGAAATAGTAGGAGCTCAAACACATGTATATATTTCTAAACTAGATAAGGAAGCTGCAAGTACCATTTTAGACTTTTTTGGAAAACAATGTTCAACCTTGTTATCGATAAAAAAGTTAAAATACGCTTGTAAAACATTTCAGGTAGATCAGTATTTTGTGTACGATGTAAGCGAACATGAAAATGTACCAGTATTTTTTCATGTTGTTAATATTTTGATGTTTGCTGGTATTTGGGTACTCTATGGTGAACTAACAGTTCCGAGTAAATATGACAGCCATCATGACGCATACGAAATCCAAGAACACAAGCAAATATCTATGTGCATTGAAATTAGTACTATTAAATCTTGTAGTGCTATCAATGCATACATTGTAGGAGAAAAAAAACTATTGAAAGTATCTACATATGAAAGTTTCAGTTATATGTAAATATCTATACACTGTGTTTTCATGTGACTTATGTTGAGAAATTCCAATTATTTGAATTTTTGCATAAGTGTAACCAAAGCATTAGTTTAAATATATAAATATTAAAAATGTATATGTATGTATCGATACCAATATCGGTATACCCATGTAGACCTATTTATATGATATTTTAGTTTATACATTATTTGAATTTTTGCATAAGTGTAACCAAAGCATTAGTTTAAATATATAAATATTAAAAATGTATATGTATGTATAGATACCAATATCGGTATACCCATGTAGACCTATTTATATGATATTTTAGTTCATACAAGTAGTACGCGACCATGGATGCTTTCGAATGTTTAGTGAGTTTGGGAGAACGGAAAAAACTTATACGTTGTAGCAAATTGCAATTGATCGAAAAAATTTGCCAAGTATTTGATATAACTGACGGTTTCGAGTTGCAAACGTATAATTCCGAGTATGAGGATTGGGTAGAAACGGAAGTGGAAAGCTTAGAACCTAAAACTAAAGTTAAAATAGTTTTACTGCAATCAGGTATATATAACAGTAATTAATTCCACTGTAAACAAGTGTTCACTAACATATGTGTATTTTTTAGCAATAGAGGTGGCATCGGAAACAGTACAAGGCGAAGAAGCTGTAGACTTAGAAAATATAACAATAGTGCCCCTTTCAAAAGTTTTGCCCAGACCGTATCGCTTGCCCAAATTTCCCCCTGATTTGGAGGTAGCGATGACTAACACGCTTCTCGTAACAACTACACTCAGAAGAAGAGTTATTCAAACATTATTTGAAGACATAATTCAATACACTATGTAAGTAACAAAACATGCAATATGTTGCCAACATGCTAATATGTTTTACTGTATAGGTATCCAAATTCAAGAGAATACTCCGAAGTGTGTGCTCTATTAATATACAGATACCCGAAGTTGTCGGACAAAACCGCATCCATGAAGATAAACGTGAGACCTTATGTAAGCGTCCCAGTTTACAATTAAATATTAAATTAACTTTTAAACGTTATTTTATAGGAATCGTGGCATAGAAGCCTAGTAACTAAATTTAAAGCAGAACGACACAAAATAAGGGACGACGAAATTGTTAATGAAATGCGCAGAAAACATGCATCTGTGCGTAAAGCAGCCCAAGGTCATATAGCCATTATAGAAAAAAGGAACCGCCATAGCAACGTGGTACCACTTGAAGGGGAAAATGAGGAAACAATTTCAAGCCACGCTGAAGAGATTCGCCTGCAGTCCCTCAATGAATTTATCGACGGCGATCTCATTGATGATCGCATGATACGTACCAAATCATATCGCCAGGCACTTTATACGAACGCAACCATAGTCGAAGTCTTGGAAATATTTCCATGCTTAAAATGGCACTCACAGGTAAAAATTACAAATCAGAAATTTGAATTGAGTTTATATAATTTATTTATAACTTTTTTTAGCTCATTAAAGATTGCCAGCTGTTTTTCAAAGAAAATATTACGAACAGAATGGACTTGTTTTTCAACGGGGAAAAAAGGACACGGATTTTAAGTTTATTAAAACACCCAAGTTATGATACAAAAATTAAGACCATCGACAAAGGGTGTAATTTAAATTTATCTGGTAAGCATACGAAATATCAACAGTACAAGTGTAGAACTAATTATTATTGTGTGTACTTTCAGATATTGAAGGGGAATCATTTCTGGTACTGTTGCCACTCTTATTCAAGGAGAATCCTCTTCAACTAATTAAAAAAGTTAGTTTATAAAAAAATTATGCAAAAAAAGAAGTTTATTCTAAATGCACATTTTCTTTCAATTGCAGGAGCCTGGAATACTACCTTGTATTGTGCCGGTAGCGGCAGAGGAAGCATCGTGGTTCGGCCCAAATAATTCCGCGTACTATGTGTGTGCGGATCATACAAAAGTATGCGAGGTGAAGTCGTTCAGAGAGGCACTAGAAGCCACATTAGCCATAATCTTTTTGTTTAATATACAGCATCCAAAAAGCACAGCTAAAACATTAAGTTTTTTGTCAGCCAATGTGTGTGAGCTGGAAGAGCCATCACGCCAATACAAAGGACAGATTGCGTTGGTACTGAATAAAATTTTGTAATTATTTTATGTAATATTTATTTATAATTTTTGTATATCGTTTTGTCTTTGTATAATTTTATTTTTTATGTCAAGTATTATATTTTTACTAAATTAAATAAATAAATATAATTATGTATAATCTTTTACATCTGATTTATTTCATTGCCTTTCTTAAGCGAAAATAAATTAATGTGGTGGAAGACACTGCTAATAAAAATTAAAATACGGTAGAACATGTAAAGATTTTAAAAGTTTTGCACTATATATTACAAAATATCTTGACGTGTTTTTTTCTACCTTCGTATTAGTCAGCGTTTTGGCTTTAACGAATAATGTTATACCAAGGAGGTAGAATTTTATTCCTTAAAATGAGGTATATTAAAATCGTTAGAGGTTTAAGAAAATATCCCAAGGTTTTTTCTTGTACCTCTGGATTAGTAACGGTTTATGCGTTAAGGTATAAATTTATACCTAGAGGTGGAATTATCTACCTCAACATGAAGTATATTAAACACGGTTGAGGTTTACAAATATACCCCATGGTTTTTTCTTATACCTCCGCAATAAACACCAATTTGACCTCCAGGTAGAAGGATATACCTTTTGAGGTAGAATTTTATACCTTAAACTAAGGTACATTTATATCGGTTAAGGTAAAATGGCTGCATTATACCTTACTACAGGGTATTTCTATTATACCTTAAGGTTGGATATAGGTAATGCCTTTAAAGGTAGAGTTATCAACCTTTTCAGTTTACAGTGTACAAGATATTCGAATAAAAATTCTTCACGAGCTGCGTGTGAAAGTTTCCTTTTCGTAAATTCCAGTTTGTCTAATCGCCGAATAACAGAAATGTTTAAATGAATCCCATTAATAACGTCTACTTTATTGAATTGAAACATCAAACGGTATCGACTGGCATTACAAAAAAGCCGCAGATAAACAAACATGAAAAATGCATTTATAATTTCTATTCTCGCTTGGTTTGCTCAGCGACGAGCGCGAATCTTTGTATTCGCAAACGTAAAGGGCGCTTTCATGCGCGGAGAAACTTACACAAAGTTTCAGCTTTTTAAATTTTTGTTGCGGAGCTTCATGAAAAGGACATCGCTCACGTTAAAAGCTTTGTAGTTGTTACTGTAAATCTGGGATTTCTCTTTACCTCATTAACAAGTAACATCTTTCGTGTGTTTCACAACCATGACTTAACTAAAAACGGTCTGTCTTTATGACTTCTAGAAACAACAAATCGTTTGTTGCTACAAACCGGAAATTTATAATTTTTGCCGAAATCACTTGACTCCTCAAGATCACAAAAACCCATAGCCCTGGCAGAGATTTGAACCCTAAACTTCCGCATTATTGCACTGGTAGCTCTCGGTCCATCGAACCGAGCCTATGGAGGTCGCCGGACAGATATTAATATGCAAAAATAGATTTTTAGCATAACTTAAAGTACAGGGAAAAATCAACAAATATGAAAGTAAATTGTTAGAAGAAAAGCTAAATTGCAACTCAAGGTGAAAATAGACCTACGTAAGATTTTGATTTCTTACTAATAATAATTGCTAAATATGAATACACAATTATAACTGTAACTTCAATTCAACAACCTGTTAATGGGTTTTTAATAAGTAACTAAATAAAATTGCAATACTTACCTAGGACAAACATAAGTAGTTCTAATTATATTATTAATACAATATATCCATAATCAACTCGGGTGAATACTTGTTTTAATTTAAAACAAGTATGTGTACAATATAAGTTGACATATTCATTAATTAGTTACAATTACCTATAATTATGGTTATTATTTTATATAAAATTAGTTTTCTTACGTGATTCATAATTTGTGATGAACTGATGGCATTTGTCAGTATTTTCAGAAACAAAATATATGACATGACTGGCAAAATTAGGTTATTAGGTAACAAACAACAACAAATGGGATAATATGCAATAAAAATCAAAATTCAATTTCGGGTTTTTTCTTTGAATGTTATTTTTTTTGTCATTTTTCCGCGAATAAATTATATTTTCCTAGACCCGTGTTAATTGCAAAAAATTACAGATACTTTTCTCAAGTGACAAATTGGCGTTAAAAATTTTTTTATTGCCTCGTAATAGACTACCCGAAAATTTAGTTGCTTGTATCAAATTGATTTAAACTGAAATAAATAGCTGGAGACTATGTTGTTGGAAGTAAAAATAACAAAATAAATTTAGCTTCTTTAATGGGTGCTTAATTCAATAACTACGTTTTTGCCATTTACCTTGTTTAATTAACGGATTTAAAAAAAATACTTTGCCTTCATCTGTATCTTCGGCCTTCGCCAGATTTTAGTCATTTTAGCTACGGAAAAACATTTCTGATTTTTATATAACGTCCCTGAAAAATATAACGTTTCGGTTTTCGGTTACGGTTCAACTTTTATTTTAAATTCTGGCTACGGTTTACTGCTACTAAAAATTTCTGTTTCTGTTACCACGCAGTAAAAAAAAATTATAAAGTTATCCCGAAAAATTGGCGGCATAATGAAAAATTCCGTTTTTGTCCAATTATAGAAAACTTTCTGCTGGGGAGTTAAATTAAGAATAAAGTAGCTATGGTCTTCGGCTCTTTTCAAAGAACAGACTGTAGGTCTGTAGTCTTTTGGTCAAATCCGCCTTTTCACCAAATGCCCAGACAATTTTTTATAATTATTTAGATAAACGCTTTTTCGACAATAACCTAGAAACATAGAAATTCGGGAAACAAGGCACCATTGTGCAAGAAAAGCCATGAAAAGTAAATTACTCTATGTGACTTAAGATTATGACTAAGCTTTTCATGAAATGCTCAATTACACTATGGCTCTGCGATATATGCTGGCAACATTTTGGCGATATACAGTATACCGTCATCGGATAACATGTAGAGAAGTTTACCGGCAATTTAAAATTGGCCGGCGGATGAAGTGTTGTTTAGGTATGTGTTCTATATTGTAGCATCGACGATTAACACACGCCGTGCCTCAGTGCTAGAATGCGTGTACAGCTTTGTGAGGCATAGGTTGGTCGAAAGCGTCACAGACAAATTAATGGACTGGAACACGAACAAAAGTGTAGCTCATACCTAGCTCTCTTAGACTACCGAATTAAAAAAAATCGTGTGGCCAGTGTTTGAGCAACATTTTTATTATTTTATTTATTTTATTAGAATATATTAAAAATTTAATTAAATCTTTTTTTATATCACTGTCCCGAAAATTCTAGTAATTGCAAACATTGTGTACTTCTTTAGCATTTGCAATGTCAAATTTAATCCTAGTTTGATAACTCATTTTCGAGTAGCCTACAGAAGAGTTAAGTTGAAACCAAAATTTTCAAAATATTCCAGTTTTAGATTTTTTTAAGTTTCTTTTCCCGATAAATTTTTGGTCTTTTGCACATTCTGAAGCTCAACAAAATCAGCTCATCCGTTCGGAAAATACGGGGTGTTTACTAAACATACGGCAAAAAAGCGGTTTTCCGAAAATCATCATCGGACAAAATATTCTTAAAATAACCCAGGCAATCACCCCTTGAATTTTTGCCGTATGTTTACTAAACACCCTGTATAAGCCGCATATACCCACAGACATACATACAAAACCCAGCCGCAAACATGTTTTTAAAATCATTTTTTTGGTACTTAGAGGCCACGTATTTTCCTTAAAATTCCCATGAAATCGCTACTTCTACCGAAATGAAAAAGTAAAATATTGCTAATCTTGGCAATTTCGTTAGCTCTTTAATTAAATTTAAAAACGATAAAGAGTTTGTCTAGAAAACGTTGGTTACGTTTCTTCTGCTCGTATATTACCTTTTGTGACTCACCATAATTTTATAAGAAACAGTAAGAAATCAAAGTACAACTGTCACCCTTGAAAATTTCATTAGATCTTCACAAGTAATACAATTAGTGATTCCGTTTTTTTTTTCAATGAACTTGGATGATTGCTAGGGAGTGCTAGTTAAGACGATAATTTTGTTTCAAATTAACTAGCACGAGTAGTATTTGTAATGTCTGTATCACACCTAATTAACTAAGACGTTTTTTGATTTAACAGATTGTATCAGTTATATCGTAATTTTGTCGTGGTTTTATAACGTATTGAAATCCCTCGGTGATTTTTTCACGCTCAAATTAATTTTGATACGAAATGGAGCACTCCTATTGGCTAAACTGTTTTTGTAATATAGTCAGTGATTCAGAAAAATAGTTATAAATCTTGCAGGACTTCCGGCTTGGCAAGGTACGTCAAACTGTACCAAGAAATAACTTGGCAGTTTTAAAATTTTAAGGAAAAATTACCATTCTAAAGGTTGAAATGGACAGGTGACTTAAACCTTTACGCCCTCTTTTGGTTATATCCCTAAGTATAAAAAATGTTTTAATGTTTATGGAAAATGCAAACAGTGGTGGAGAGTAGAACGCAAGTTCAAAATCTGAATATATTCTTTTAAATTTTACCGATTAGAAAAAAAAAGTTTTCACAGTTACGACCTCGAAGATCAGCTTAAGAAATGTCATGCATATCTTTTATGGTAAAAATATATGGGGTACCGCGCTATCTAACTTTCTGAAGGTGATTTTAGAATTCGTCTGGGACAAGTGTGAGGGTGCGAAGGTGCCGCTTTATTCAGTGGGTGACAATACGGCCTGTCAATGCTTAATGCTCGAGGTCATTAATCACCAGCAGCTCGCTGACACCCGCGCCGACCCGAGATAGCGCCCATCTGCCGATAATCACTTTCATGTTATCTCCCCGTGCGCTTCCTCAATCACCGACTCGCTGACAGAATGTCGAAAAACTACACCGCAACTGCAAGAAACTAAGGCATGCTCGGAATTGGCTTCTGTCTGAGCAAAAAGCTTGCTCAAAAATCACCATCACACCCTACTTGTGCGGTGTTCCAACTCAGACAATACTAACAGTTACAATATGTCAGTTAACTAATGATACAAATGAGGGTTAGGATTGTTATGACATCAATTGGTTAATGATCAGCACTAGACTGACTTGTGTAAGTGAGCTTTTACGCTGAGGGAAGCTTATACCTGAGCTTTTGTTAATTTTGTTGCTAGTGTATTGTACCACCAGGACAGTAAAGTTTTAAGAAATTTGAAACTTTATTTGTAATTATATTTGACGTTGCTTACAATTAAAGAGAAAAAAGTTTCCATAAAGACTTGCCGTTGTTTACTTCGTGTGTCCGAAAGTTCTTCTACGAAATTTTTTCTAAAGTGACCACGAAAGATAGAAATTTTATGTTAGTAAATTTTTAAAATATCTAATATTTTGAATTGATTGTGTGGTAGGCACATGGTGAAACATTATTAATAAATATTTAACTATTAAAAAATTAATAGATTATTAATAAAATAAAACTCTTGGTAATTGTTTCACAAAGTCGAGAAAATAAAATCCAACAAATTGTGAAACAATTACCAAGAGTTTTATTTTATTAATAATCTATTAATTTTTTAATAGTTAAATATTTAAAATATCTAATCCCAACGGGACAATATATTATAATGCTTCCCTTGTAAATTATTTTGCTTCTATTTTTGAACAAACAGAGACAACCAGGAGGCAAATACCATAGAAACAAATTAGGAAAAGTCCTACACAGTATAAATCCGGACAAAAAAATTCACTGAAAAGAAAATTCAGATGCTTATTTTTATTGATGAACCAGAAAATTTAAAATCCGGAAATTTTCCCAAAACTTCTGGGTAATTTCTTATGGCATTAAAAATGATATCGAACCGATAAAAAAAATACGCGTGATTGTTTAATAGAAAACGTAATACGATTATTTTTAGGCGCTGTGGTTTTAAAGGTTAATTATGTAAACACTACCTATCTATCTTTACAAATTAGCAGTAATAACACTGCTTGAAAGTCTGTGACACTTCCCCCTGCACTGTAACAACCTGATTAATGAATCAGTTTCGCGTTTATGTTGAAGACTTGCTCCCTGCTTCCTACATATTCAGGGTATTCCCCTATCTTTAGATGAAGGCATTTTATAAGCCTTAAGTTTTCTGCAAAAACCCTGAAAAAATTGTGCTGAAATTTTCTAATTCCTAGAATTGTCCACCCTACATCACTGTTTACTTTATATTATTTTCTGTACCTTAACCTCTGTATTTTTTCTTAAATTTTAGTACTAAAGTTTTTGATTTTTCTTTGTATTATTTTGAAGAAAATTTGCCAACTTCTATAAATGTTTTCACTCCACATCACTGTTTGTTTTGTTTTAGTTTTTGTGCATTAACCTCTGCCGTTTTCCTTGAATTTTATTCCTGATATTTTTAATTTTTCCCATATTTTTCTTTGTATTATTTTGCTGAAATTTTCCCAACTCCTAAAATTTTCCACCCTACATCACTGTTTATTTTATATTATTTTTTATGGTTTAGCATCTGTATTTTCCTTGAATTTTAGTACTTATTCTTTTTATTGTTCCTGCAAAGAACATGCATTATTTTGCTGAAATTTTCCCAACTCCTAAAATTTCCGCCTTCAATCACTGGTTATTTTATATTATTTTCTGTGCCTTAACCTCTGATTAATGTTTGTTGCCTACATGTTCAAGGTATTTGCCTATCCTCAGACGAGGGTAGTTAATAAGTCGTAAGTGGTTTGCGAAAACCCTGGAAAAAGTCCGCTGATATTTTCACAACTCGTGAAATTTTCCACTCTACATCACCGTTTATGTTATATTATTTTCTGTGCTTTAGCCCTAAAATTTTTCACCAACATTGTTTATTTTATTTTTTTTGTGTTTTAACTTCTGAATTTTACCTTAATATTTAGTACTGAATTTTTTGACTTTTCTATATTTTTCTTTGTATTATTTACTGAAATTTTCCGAACTTGCAAATTTTCCACCCCGCATCACTGTTTATTTAATTTTATTTTCTCTGCTTTAACCTCTGCATTTTTCCTTGAATTTTAGTACTAATTTTTGTGGTTTTTCTATATTTTTCTTTGTATTACTGTGCTGACATTGTCTTAACTGCTAAAATTTTCCACCCCACATCACTGTTTATTCTATTTTATTTTCTGTGCTTTAACGTCGGTATTTTCCTTGAATTTTTTGACTTTTCCTTTATTTTTCTATGTATTATTTTGCTGAAATTTTTGCGATTCCTAAAATTTTCAGCCCACATCACCGTTTATTTTATTTTATTTTCTGTGCTTTAACCTCTGTATTTTTCCTTGAATTTTAGTACTAAAGTTTTTGATTTTTTCGTATATTTTATTTGTAAAGTTTCCCAACTCCCAAAATGTTCTACCCCACATCACTGTATTTTTTATTTTATTTTCTGTGCTTTAACCTCTGTATATTTTCTTGAATTTTAGTACTGAATTTTTGATTTTTCGAATATAATAATATAATAATAAAATATAAGTATATTTTCTTTGAATGTTGCTAATTTATTTTTTATGTTTATACCGTTCAATCAAGATTAAATTAACAGTATCACTTTTAGTAATCGTTTCAGTTATTAATTTTTCTGCAATTATCTAGAAATAATCAATCTGATGCCAACACACAAGAAAAGCCTGAAGTTGTATGAGACTAATTAATAAATACTGTACTTGAAAGCCTAACTTCCGTTATATTTAGAAATGTACCTGCGAAACCTGAGCGTGTCCCTGAGTTGCTCGATCTATTTCTATCTGAAGAATATTAATTACTGCCTCGTTGCTTGTAATTGAATCTCTGAACAGCGGCGATAAGTTTAAAGTAAAGAAACAAATCAACAAAAAAAAAACAAAACCAATAAAGAGCTTTTTTATATCAATTTGCCTAAAATGGAATGTATGCGTTGTTGTCCTAACTATAGTTATGAAATTACACTACGCAATAACGTGTTGCTTTTGTAATAATCCAATAAAATTGCTAAATCTGTGATTTATCCTTCTCCTACGAAGTTGATTATGACGTTAAATCAGTAAAATATGAAAAATGTTGGAAGTATTTCAAGTTTATTATAAAAATACGTTTGTTTTTATCTTACATCGTAAACTGATCATAATCTTGGTTTAAATCTGATTTTGATTAAGTTAAGTCATAAAAATACGCAAAACAGCGCTTTTGAGATTGCAAGGCAAAAATTCCTGCAAGATAAAATCGACGGTAAAGTACCAACTTTTATTAACAATTTAAAAAGCTCAGAATTTGATAATTTTAAAAAACATTAAGTCAGTTGCAAAACGAAGGCAATGGTGCTATAAATTTATTTATATTTAGTAGAGTACAATCGTAAAGTAAGTCTCGATGTACTGCTGATGATGAGAGAATTTTTTGGAGAAGTTTTACTGCAAAAATGTCACGCTTCTGTATTTTTTAACGTGCATTTAAATTGATTGGTTGTTTAGTTTCAGTTTTGCGGTGCAAGAAGATGACGAAATGCTTTTTTTTGTGTAAATTATGTAAAGTTAATGCATTTAAAATATTTGCAGTGGTAAATAAATTATAGCATTGACTGCGATTAAAGAATTAATAGCCACACGTTCCTGATCAGTTAACGCAAAATCCATTTTCAAATAAATTTATTTTTCTGATTTTATTTCCTTTATTGCTAATGAACAGTTCAGGTTTCCTATATAAAGTGACATCACCAAATCAAATGGGCTTTTTTTACGAAAATTAGCTTGGTTTTACATGAACAAATGTTGGTGATAAATTTTGACATAAAAGATTAGGAATTTCTGGAATATAAATAAGAAATAATTGAGTTTTTGAGTAAATAAACGAGCTTTTCTAAGCAGTATTTCTTTGTATGAAATAATTTAGATGTTGTAGTATTGGAATCCATTATTTTAAATTTGTAGTTGTTTGCATTGTCAGTAAAATAATCACAGTAACTATAATTTGCATAAAAATATGAAAGCACAATATTATTTTGCGATAAACGTAATCAAAGAACAATAATCAATTTTTAGTTAACGCAGCATAAATACTGAATTATTTTAAGATTATCTTGCTTATCTTATTAACAGTGAGACTTCAGTGATACACCTACGTACTGAATTCTATGCAAACCGCTCTGCAGAAGATTTAAAATTAAATATAATTACCTGCAATAAATATTCAAAATGATACTGAAATTAAGTTGTAGACTTCATTTGAAATTAATGCGAAACAGGCTTGAAATGGCAGAAGTTTAGGTGGAAATAAAATTAATCTACAATTAGTGGTAAGATTGGTAAAATTAATGAGATTAGCTCAAAATTTATGACGAATTTTGGTGAATAGCTTTAGGTCTAGAAGAAAATAATTTTTGTAGTCTTCTTCACATTTTGGAAGTCCTTTTCAGTTTTCCTAATGTATTTTTCATTATTTATTTAACATAAATTCTTTGTAGACTTGCATCACTTTAATACAGAACAAGTCAAATAATCGATTTAAACAAAAAAATTATATTTGGTTTAAATTTAAATCCCTCAAATATCAAATTTGAAGGATTTAAATCAAAATATCAGTGCTGTATTTTAAACTTTAAAGGGCTACTGTATGCTGACGGATTGCGATCGTTAAGTAAGATACAGAAGGTCATTTAGTGCTTTCAATCCAGCATTGACACGATTCAATTAAATTTTCTAGTTTTCCAAGATTTGCATTGGGTGCAAGGTGCAATTCATTTTCCGTACCGCATAATGGTTTTTATACAATAATCTACAGTACATAATTCAGACAGAGTGTCGCACGACTTTCCGTACAAGCTTAAGGGCTACATACCTGAAATACTATTAAGTAAAAAATGACTGATAAATATCACTCGGGAGACACTTCCTTACAGAGTTATAACCTCTTAAATATGGAACAGTTTAATCATTCTGTAATTATTATCTCTGCCAAAACATGAGAAATTTGATTTACATTTTGCACAAATATTAAACTATTCATGATTTACATTTTCACATATTTTTGTTCAAATTCATTAACCAGGTGCGTAGATGTAGGGAGTTAAGAGATACGTAGCTTACCTCTCACATATATACGTCCCTGGTTAATAAATTTGAAGAAATAAAAGAATAAATGTCAACCATCATCAGCACAATATCCATGCGAAATTTATTACATATGTCCTAATTTATTACCAAGATATTAACTAAAGCGTGATAAGACTATTTCGTGGTTAAGAGGTTGTAACTCCGGAAGAAAGCGTTTTCGAGACATGTTTATTCGACATTTTCTAACATAAAACGACCTCGGAATGTGCTTCTTAAGTTTGTATAGAATGTCATGCAACACCCTGTATATAACTTAATTTGCACCAAAATCTGTGTATGTACGAGTATTTAAAATTTTTTTATAAATATTATTTAGGGTTTTTACGCAGAACTTTATTACAAAAGAAGAAAATATCATAAAAATGAAGTAATTAAGTTTTAAGTAATGTAAGGGTTTTATTTTTCTGTCTTAATCAATCAATTTATGATTTTTTTAATCGTTTATTTTTCTAACCTTGTTTTTACGCGCCAGCAGTGACTATAAGTTCTGGCACTGTAGTGGGTGCGTAGCTGCATAGTGATCTTTATAATATTTTTAATTTAGGATCGTGGGTTGCCTGCAGAGTTAAAATCTTTGCGTTTATTCAGAATACTTAGTTAACTGGTTTTCGGAAATATGTTTATTAGACATTTTCTACTTAAAATGACCTCAGTAATGTGCAGTTTGTACAGAATGTCATGCAACGCCTTGCATATTACTTTATTTGCATTAAAAAGTACTTATATGTTTTTCATTTGTGTACGAGTATTTAGACATTTCTGTTTTTATAAATATTATTTAGTGTTTTTACGTAAAACTTTATTAAAAAAGAAGTGATTATCACTGATATGAAAAAAATTAATTTTACGTAATATAAGGGTTTAAATTTTCTTTGTTAATCAAAAACAAAAACAGAGAAAAACTTGATTTTTTAATTTGTACAAAAAAATCAATGATTTTTGATTTTTTAAATTGTTGATTTTTCCAACTTTGTCTTTTACGCCCCGACAGATACTATAAACTCTGACACTGTAGAGGGTGCCCGCAGAGTAGAAATTAATGCGTTTTTTAAAGTACTGAGTTTACCGGTTTTAAAATCTTGATTTAAATCATAGTTTTAACAAAAATATAACATTCTAGTTTTAATAAATAATATTTTTATTATCGGAATCCGTTATCGTTAAATATCACAATTTTTCAGTTTCAGCGGTAAAAGCTACTGCGACGGAACTGAAAAAATAGCACACGGTCATTCATTCATGAACTTCACGAACTCTATATTAAGACTTGCAGTATAGTCGTGCTCTGAAACTGAAATGCAGTAGGACAGTAGGTCAAAAGTATTTTTAAATAAATTTCAGTTTTGATTTATTACCACTGTGTTGTAATTACGATATTTTCTAAAATAAACGCGTTTCGATAAGAATATTAAGAATTTTTTCAAAAAATTATTTTTGCAATAATATAATAAATTTTCAGGCAGACAAGTTGCTGACTGTAGCACAAGAGAACTTTTATCGTTTTCTAAAAAAAAAATTAAGTGCTGTTTGTATTTCAGTAAAAATTAGTCGGTTAGATACTTTTATTTAATCACTCTCCGATGCGAATTAATGAGACATCAGCATTAAAACGTCAAGCCTTGTAATTGGCTTAGCAAAAAAATGAAATAATGGAGCCGAAGAAAAATTAAGTAAACCTACAGATTTAGTTTCAAAGACAAAGACCTACGCCAAGATAGTGATATCTGTGTATCTTTTGTTTGAAGGGGGACCACACCGCACTCTAAACAGTCTTGATTAGAATCAATAGCTATTTATCCAGCAGTTGACGTGAGAAATTTCAGACGTCATTCTCGAGATAGAATTGAACGAGCACAACGGTGGTCGAAATGTCCTGGCAAGGTTCCAAGTTGCACGGAGCAGCAACACATCTATTCGTCTTCCCAATCAACCAGGAATGGCCATTCATGCCGACCCGGATGAGCCCCCGTATTATTTCAGCACACTTTGTTGACAATGCGCTGGCGATAAAGAATCAAAGTTAATTAGGTTTGACTTCAAAGCTCGTTGACAATCAGCGCACCTTAAAATAGCAGCGGTCCTGTTGCTCTACCCCCGCCGCACTTCCGGCCGGCGCATTGCCAACACTGACAATGGAAATCCCTGCAGAACAGCCCGAACCCACGTGCGTGCTTTAAAATAACCGCGCGTGGATTAAGTGCAAACAATGGGCCACTTGATGGACGTGTTTAATAACACTCTTCAGCTGGGGTTAATTTTATTCCTGTTGCCGTTCGCCAAATTTTTCAGCACTTTGGTATTTATTGCGGCTGATCTACGGCCAGGGTGCAGGACTTTGTCTTGTAATGTGTCAAAGCTCGGCGCGTTGTCCATCAATCAATGGGGAATGCGGCCAAAAACAAACCCTCGACAAATCTCTGCTTGTTGTCTCTCGCAGGATGACGACAGTGATCTCTGTTTCAGGAGGACAATTCAACGAACGCGGACGCGGCTTGAACTTCTATTGACCGCACATTCTTCGCGCGACACCTGAGTTTATTTTATGGGATGCTATATTCTTATTTTATATCTGTCTTATCGCGTTTTATGAGCATCTTTTAGAAACGGCACCACCGCGTTATAGACGATAAAGGAACAAGAACTTCGGTGCATTTGTTCGAATGGACTTGGCAAATATAAAATGTATAGAATAATTTATTTGGAGTCTGGCGACCGCTGCATGATATTCATGTCGAGGAAAAGAAAGAAAACGAGTCTCGCATGTTGTGCTGGATTGTAAAGTAGATCATCGCCGGCCAGGCCGCCTGGATACTTGCGTGTTCCAGAGACTAAATTCGTCTCCGAGATGTTCATTCATAATCGCTGCACCCGGAAGAAACGACACCTTGCCAAAGTTCATTCACAGATGCAGCTTCGGACAAATTCTTAGATTATTCTTGGCCTACCCCCAATCCGGACAACCTCAACCGTACATAATAGAAGACTTAAGTAAAATTACATAAAATTGGTGCTTGATGTAAAATTCAAACGTGGATTTAAAGTAGCTAAACGGTAACATTAATTAAGAAAATTGTAATGTCGACTGCTTGATACTTTTACGAAATGAAAATACATCTTCAGGGAGCTTTACCACAACAGAAAGAAAGTTTAATACATTCAAATATTTATATAACATCCTGAAGTCAGTGGCGTAGCCAAAGTTTTCATACAGTAGGTGCTGAGCGTTAAAGCAATAAAAAGCACATTAATTAAAAAACGAAAACTATGGATGTATACTATTTTTTTATATATAACAATATAAATATAAAAATGTAAATAAAATAAATAATTTAAAATTTAAAATGTTATTTTCAGCAATGTTAACATAATATAAAAATTGGTGATTAGCATATAAAAAATTGACGTGTATTCTAAGAATAGTATGTATGCTAAAGAGGTGGATGAATTAGCCGAAATCTTCTGTATTAATTACTTGCAAAATTATCAATAATGCAGTCGATACACAACGATTTTGCTTCTACGTACTCAACATTGAGTATAGCCAAACCATGCAGGTTTTCTTGATGTATGTTGGCGTCAAAAAACATTAGTCGGCGTCAAAAATGCTTTTTTTTGGCGTTAAAAACTAAACGTAATTTTTTATGAATTCAGTAAACAATATTTTTCGTCTACAGTTGGTTTTTTACGTCAAAAATCACGGTCAAAAAATTAAAATTAATATTTTGACGTCAAAATTAAATTTTATGACGTCAAAAAGTAATATGTCGATGTCTGGAAATTGTGTTATAACGTAGAAATATGAAAAAGATTTATTATCGTATTAAGAAATTTCCCGCATTTTTTGTCGACTATAAATATTTTTTTGCGACAAAAATACATTTTTTGACAATAATGCAGTCCATAAACACAACATCTATCGACCCAAAAAAAAATTTTTTGTGTTCAAAACTGAAATAAATATTTAGTGCTGTCAGTAAATAATATTTAAAATCTAAATTGGTTTTTGAGGTTAAAAAATTATTTTCAAAAGACTCAAATTAATATTTTAAAGGTAAAATTCAATTTTCTAACATCAAAAATTGATACAGCGATGTCTGAAAACTGTGTTATAACGTAGGAATATAAAAAAAGAATAATTTACTTATTAATACATTTATCCAATTTCTTGATGCCAACAAATATTTCTTTACGCTAAAAATAAAATTTTTGACAATAATGCAGTCCATACACAAAGACTTTGCTTCTTCGTCCTCAATATTGAGTATAACCAGCGATGCAATTTTCTTTTATGTCCTAAATGTTTAAAATGAATACGTTGGCTTCAAAATAAGGGAGGAAATAATTTCTGACGTCATAAAATGGGTTTTTGTTGTCAGAAACTGTTTGACTGCGTTCCATACATTACAGTGCATAAAACATACATTCATTTGGCGCGCGCGCACTGACTTCGAGAATTGATTCATAGTTCACACCAAATATTATTTATTTTCATTTTGTAAAATATCTTATTTCTCAAAAGAGTAGCAAGTGTTGTCGCTTACTACTGCTTGAAATTTTTTGTAGGCGCTCGGCGGAATAACAGTAATGCCGTCTACGCTATTGCGTACAGTAATAAAATTTAAGTGAAAATCGACGCTTTTATGAGCCAATGGTAAAGCTGTGAATCTAGTAAGTTGTGGGTCCCTGGTTCAATACTAGCAATAATCGCAGATTTGTATGAAATAGCGAGCTTAAAACTTATAGGAAATACATGGTTCGGACTGTTAAATGGACTCAATATAACCTTAGCTGCTGAGTCGTCTATAAATAATAATTTATTTGCTGAATTATACCCTAAATTATTGGTTTGAAGGTACTGTGGTACGTCAAAATTTTGATATAACAATGGCATAGACTAGGCTCGAAATTAGCTGCAGCAAACCAAATAATAAGCAAATATGTTAATATTAAAAATGCTTTACTCGAAATAAATCCGAATATTAAATTTATTGTACGACTAAATATATTGTTTTAATTTCTAATTAACTCACACTGTGCCCTATAAGCAGGAATAACAAATATAAAATTCTTTCATGCCTCCTGTGGTTCTGAAACCAATCATTCGAGTTAGCCTGCTAATAAATTTAATGTGATAACTGATAGAAATTGAAAGAAAATATGTAAAACTAATTGGGAATAAATTTCCGTCCAATTACGCTCAACAAATTCTCGTAATTGTTAATAATTGGAAGAAAATATGTAATCAATAGTTTCTACTTTCTAAAATTGTATTAATATTTGTTCCTTTTATAAACTCGAGCTTGATATTGTAAAACGTACAAAAGTCTTCCTATTCTAATGAAACCTGACGCGTCTGCGGTTTTCTTTGATATTTTGCATAATTTACAAATATCCTGTTACCTTTAAAATTGCCATTGCTTCAACGATCTATCCACTAATTTACACCCATAAAAAATTCAGTGGCTGCATATATTATTTTTAATAGGAAGTTTTCTTTGAAGTCGCATCAGAAACATATAAAGTTAACGGTACTTTATTATATAATGTCAATAACATAATACAGGTGTATATCTATAAAAATTCCCAGTCATATTTTTTCCCAGAAACAGACTGTGTTTTGTGACAAAAAAGTATCATTTTTAGTAATTAATAATTATAAATCTAGTCATATCCACTGTTACTTTCTCATAAAAAAAACTGTTTTGAAAATATATTAAAATTAGAGTTTAAACACGTGTTGTCGTCATGTGGTCAAGGTTGCATTCTATTTTTTTTTTAATTTTAAACTAAGTTAAATTTTGATAGGCTGCAAGCAAATGTACACCCGTATGCAATTTTAAACCCCCCGTTTGAGTCTGACATTAGATTAGTGATACATATACATGTGATGCTCTGTAGACATTTAAATTGAAACGCAGACAATTGACGGATTTGAGATTGAGATCTATAATACTCCAACTCCATTCTGCAACATGAGCCGTTAAGTCGCTTTTCTAAGGACGTGGTAATTGAAACTGCTCCTTGTGATGGGACACAGACGCTCATAACGCGGGGTGTTGTTGCGACAAAACCGGATTTTTAATCTTCCCATTCAAATTAAATACTCCATTATTCTTTTTATTCCATAGACATTGATTCTTTTCACAATGGCAAGACCCCCTTTTTTCAAGGCTTCGCGTCTTTAAATTCAGATTGAATTTGGATTAATCAATACTATTACTAGTAGTCTGATTTGGTATTTAAAATATTAATTGGAAATGGAAAAACTAACTAAAAAAAGAATGAAAATTTTCAAATAGTCTCGTTGTCTTAGTGTAATTTGACACAACCTTTTTTTTAATTTATAGTTCAAGTAGAGTTGAGTATATATAATCTAAAATGGGTGGTATAGTGTGTGTTTCGGATACTATACAGTCACCTTCAGGTACTACCTGCAGTTTAACAGTATTTTGCAAAAAGAAAGAATATACCAAATACCGATGTCCGGAAAACTGAATATTATAGACTTTTCAGGATAATCACTTATAACATTTGAAGATGAACTGTAATAGAAACGTAGTACATATTGTTAGGAAATATGGCCCCAGTGATCGATACTTTCTTTAGTATTTAAAAACAGAAAAAGAAATGTTGTTCGGTGCAACTCGAATGTGGCGCAACTCGATTTTTTATTAAATAAAACAACTTTGTGTATTTTTACATAAATGTGTAGAGACTTTTCCACAACATAAATATTTATTAACCGCTGGTTATATCTAAAACCAACGGTTTTCGACAAAATCACATTTTCAGGGAAAAACTCAGGTAATTTCTAGAAATCCATATGGCATAGGAGGCAGACGTAAGAAACGCATTTTAAAATAAAACGATAAAATCAATATCTATTTTAGTAGAAGCTAGTTCATAAGCTATTCACTATATCAGCCATTTTCTGGCCCACAAAATCTTAGGCAGCTCAAAAAAAGACGTTTCTTCACGTCTGGTAATTGCAGTTCTAATTCTTCCCTTCGTGTCTTCAGGTATATTTGACAGAGGTTTATAAACCCTTTCTTTTAGATAAACCTATTTAAAAAAAATAATTTAGTTAGGTCTGGAGACCTAGGTGGCCAATAAATTGGTCACCTCTAACAATCCACTTATCTGGAAACTAATTATTTAAATTGTAGTGTACTTGCTTACTGTAATGGACTATCACCCCATCGTACTACAACTATAATCTGACTATTGTTGGTAAAAGTACATTTTAGAACAAATCAGGCAGACCAATTCGTAAAAACAGAAGAAAAGCATATTTTGGATTGATTGTGTGGTAGGCACATGGTGAAACAATTACCAAGAGTTTTATTTTATTAATAATGTATTAATTTTTTAATAGTTGAAGAAAAGCATTTTTATTTTTTGTATGTTCGTTGTAGTTGCTTCTTACAAAACCCAAAACTCTATCCAACTAGGTAAAAATACATAAGCTGTTCCACGAAAACAATTCAATTATAACACATTACCACTGTATAAGCAAATTTAACTTAAAAATATCTGGAGGATATTAGTACACCGTCTTGACTATCATTCAGCAGACACATCTGTGGAAAGACAGCTCGTGCAGATATTATTAGTAGGGTCCAGTGGCGTTCGTGGAGTAGCAAAGTGGGCGGGCAGTTTATGAAAGTATGGTAAAAATGCGCTGCAGGAAAATTTTTATTCAAAACTGGGCGTGGCTTATTTCAACGTGTTTTAAAAGCACATGAGCTTTTAGGGTATCTTAAAAAAATTGCAAAGTTTTCCGTTTCTTCAAGAATAAAATTTAAAATCTGAATAGTAAAGTGATATGTAAAAATTTTTTTGGCCATTTAAACACTTTTTTAAGCTTTTAACACACATATGACCTGCCTTAATTAATTTTTTTATAAATAAAATTCATGCGTTTTTCTTCGCGCTGTTTTATTGACACATTATATTTATTTTGCCAAGCATTGAACATTTGACATAATTATTTAAATGTCTTCACTTACTTCGTGTTTTTTACTTTTTCGCCAAAATTTTTTTCGGAGTGTTTATTATCAAACAAACGTTACAAACAAAGGCGTTCTCCAACATAAACAATTCACTAACCGTACAACCTTTTATTAAACTTTCTTGTGACACTTTTATTTGTATTTCTGTTTGTTTCGTATTGATATTAATACCTCTAGTCTTGGTTTATAAACATTAATTTAACATCATAAGTCAAACTATTTTAATTAATTAACTCTATCACACTGTTTTCCAAATTGTATGTAGCCGTTTTTATAGGAGTCGCAACAAACTATTCCCCCCCCCCCCCACTCACTATAGAATACGCTGCCACTACCCTAGTTTTTATTTTGTGTGATTACTTTGGATCCGAAGTTAACTTCGTGGTACTAGCGATCTCCGCCAAATTAATTTTCTTGGATTTTCAAATATATAAACGTTTTACACGGTTACAGTGCAAAAACAAATACTGAATCGTAGCAAATAGCTATTAGGGCAGTGCCCTGTTGCCCTCCCTGTACCAGCCGCCACTGGTGATGTCTGTAGATTAGTAATTTATCAAAAAATGTTGAATAACTTGACAACGCCGCAACGAAATTTTAACAACAAAACTTATGTTGAAAAGCAATTAGAACGCGGGTAAGAATATGCAACAATATACGTGTTCTACTAAAAAGAACCGAAAGTCCCATTCTTATATGGAACTTCTTACGTAATTGAAACTAATATTAAAATAAACTCCTCTTGGTCTCCCACAGGTTTTATTTGAAACATTTTTTTTGTTGCCTTAAATTAAATTATTAATCGTTATTAAATAAAATAGTAAATTCATATTTTGTCGGAACGTTGTTCAACAATTAATTGAATGCACCCGGTATGGGCGTGGTTGCATAAGCATGTAAGCTACTAACGAAGCTTAATAAGATTTTGTATATAAACGACAAACAAACGATTTTTAGCATTTAATTAGCACCAAAAACGTGACCAAAAATACAAATCCAAGTCAACAACCAGCTAAATCAGGGTTCAAACACCTGACTTAACCGGTTTCATATAAACACTGCCATAAATGCCACTCATTAATACCTGTGTAAAATAACGACCGGTCGATAACAATTACTTAATATAAATCGTCGAATCCGGTCCCGTCATTTAATGTAATGATGTCATAATTTGATCTTCATATATTTTATGTCAATGCTTTTTTAATGAGATCAGTATATTATCGGGAAATTAGATACTATTTAATTATGTCTATAAAATGGATGACCTGATTTTGTTCCTAAATTAATCCAGATTCAACAAGTCGTTGTCCTAAACACCTACGTTGTTTGTAGTGTAGGTACGTTTATCTGATATCATCTCGTACAACTTTTTAAAATATGAACATTTACTGTTAAGGTTATAAGGCGATGTTTACACGATTGGATTATAAGATCTGATATGCGGGATACCTGTAACAATTTGTCATAGGCGATTTTAACATTAATAACAACTTATTGGTAGGTAAAATTAATGGAAAACACTTAAAATAGAATTCTTCTTTTATATAGTGAATATAACTTGTTTACTTTACCTCCAATTCTGCGTCTATTTTTCTCATTGCATTAGAAAACGTGAAACTCACCTAAAAAAAATAAAAAAAATTAGATTTCTAATATATGAATAGAACAATTATAGTCCGTGTCATCAGTGGTGGTAAAAAAAATAAGGCATGGTAGGCTGTGTCTACCCATAATTTTTTAAATAAAAAACTTCAAATTCAAGGTTTTAATAAAAAAAAACTTTTAAATACAATTTGTACTATTAAAAATTGGGCGCTAAATAAATAGACAGTTGCCTTTAACACTGTATTGCATAGGCAAAGGCGAGATTTTTCGATCCCAGTGATTTCCAGCAACAAAACAATCGACGAGTCTGTTGTTATTAATACGTCTGCATGCATGTCGGTAAAACTAGCGTCTAGCCCCTTGTATTAGTGCCGATCATGAATTGCGCAATATCATGTAATAGGGCTCGCATATGTGCGAGTGTGATATTTCCATCGAGATTTGCATTGTTAAAGCCGATTTTTTCATTGCTAATAAATTGCATTCAATAGAAAACAACAAATCCTTTTTTTTTAATTTATTACCAGACTTGAGTGTTAGTATGACGTCAATCAGTGAGTGAATGCAAATTTGTCTTCGTATTTTTTCTTTAAAAATATAACTGCTCTTAACAAATAATCTCGCGTTAACAGCAAAACGCAAGAACAGTGTTTAAAAAAAAACTATAGAATAAAACAAAATTTTTGGTTCCAACCGAGATTCGACCCCGCAACTACTTTATGCAGTAAAAAATTAACACGACCGAACACACCCGCATATCCATCTGCGCTACTACGGTGTTATGGTTTACTCACATTTCAGCTGCATGCAGAGGAGGTGCGCAAGTCATGTGAGGTATGATCGGCTGTAAGATAAGGGGCTAGACGCAAATGTTGGTAAACGAATATAACGATCAGATGCAAAGAAATAGTAGGGATGTCAGGATGCAGTAACAATCGAATAAGCGCGCCTGTTCCTGTAGTTCAGTGTTGCCAGGTCTGGCAAAAAATCACCAAATCTGATGATTTTGAAAAACGGACTGGGCATTGGTAAAAACTTTTGCAAAAACGCAAAAGGCAATTTTTAATCATCCCAAAAAATTTAAAAATATCATCTTTTCATAATTCAATAATATAAATTAAAACAAAAATGTGTTTATTCGTCATAATTTGATATTTCAAAATTGACGCTGTTTGTTAATCCGCTAACCATTTCAACTACTGAGATGACAACCCCAGGAGCGGTGCATTCACAAATAGGCGCAAGAAAAGCTATCTGAGGGCTAACGAAGCAATTAGTGGTGGATTACCGCACATAAGCCTCAAAACAAACAAAGAAAAAACACAATATTAACCATAATTTACTGTTCGTACCGAGTAGCGGCATAGATCGACGGTCTACGCAAACAAGAGAGCATGCGCCTTGCCTAATACAGTGTTGACGATTCGGTCAAGGCTCGCTACGCTTATAATGCATTGGTGAGACAATGCAGTGTTACAAACCATCAATCTATTTGTCCATTTCAAATTTTCAATAAGCCCCATCACGCAATGCATTTTTATTTTATAAATTTAAATTTTTAACTTGGCAACACTGCTGTAGTTTTTATTTGTATATCAATCAGCAGTAATCAGGTGCAGCGTGAAGGATAGGTTATATGACACCAAATAAGTTTTTATTTATTTTATATGTAGTTTGCACATTTGTAGCGAAGATGGAAAATCAATGTTATGAAATACATGTTTTGTTGTTTGTTGAAATTTAATAGAGATAGCAAGCTTAATTTGCAAAAAATGCAAAAAAGTTTACTATAATTTTTCTCATAATTTCACAAATTTATCACCAACATTTTTATTTCTACCCACTTCATCCTCAAAGATTTTTTTTTCCTTGTTTTATTAAAAAAGCAAAAATTAAATATCTTAATGCTATTTTATGCACTAAACCAGTCCCACAATGATCCATAATGGCATTTACCAAATTATCCTGGAAATAAACATTTTGCGAACAAAAACAAAATTATTCAAATACTAAAAATCTTGCTCTTGGTGGTAATGAAACGAGCCAACAAAAATTGCAAAGCTGACGTCACAAACTGATCGTTTTAGAGTGACACGTATTAACATATGTAACATTTTGTCTAAATTTAAGACGCTTCGTCGCACTACTCATTTCACCGTTCCTGAAAATTTAGCGAGCAACAGCACGTACAGCTTCCAAGTACGGTGAAAAAAGGAAGATTCGAAATAATGATTTCTTCATCCAATTAGGAAAACCAGGAGCTGCAGTAGCTTCTACAATCACCCACGACGATGCTATATATTCATTGTGTCGCTCGCAGGACTAAATGTGGAAATTAATGGGGATTTTATCTCATTAACAGGCGTGTGGTTTTATTTGCTAAAGATCCACGAAATCCACAGATACCTAAAATGTAGATTGTCATGTAAACCAGAATTTATTGTTTTTCCACCTTATTAATGATCGTGTTTTGGAATATGTTTGTGGAAAATATTCCTAACTAACAAACAAGGAACAACAGAACAGTAGAATGAAGGTATTAGCGATCACCTTAAGAATATTAAATACCCCAAGCAATAAAGTTACTCACTCATTATAATTTTCAGATCATAATGATATAATATAGATAAGGTGTATGTAATAACTATGTTTGTCGAGCTGCATCCGGTATACGTTTAAATGCCATTTAAAGAAGATTTTTTACCGATATTAAACCTACAATTAAATATTTATATAACATATAATAACTAACTAATAAGTTACTGATAATTTTACTGCAATTTGTTATAATTTAGGCAATATGAAGAAGAAACATTCGAACTGTAGAATAACAACACTAGAAAAATACAGCACCCTTCTAGATAAGTAACTATATACCAGATACGTATTTAGATTGCAAAGCTATTATCATCAGTGGTAAACTGACCCTGTGTCAGTTTACCACTGATGATGATAGCTTTGTTATCGAAATACGTATCTGGTATTTAGTTACTTGTGTGGATAGGCAATATGCTTTAGTTATTGAAATATCTTCTTTAATGTTTGGTATTTTCATCAATATTGCATGATTAGGCTAATCTGGCTACTAGTCGGGGCTGGTACCTAGCGTGGCCACAGCACTCTATGTTTGGTCCTTGCTAATTTTGGTGACTTTTGAAGTAGAGAAGAACATTTTAAATAACTCAATGACAAAAAATAAAAAAAATAAACCTTTTCAGGTTTCGATAACAATCGTAAAGTAGTGAAATTGATAATGACAATAATGGCGATAAATGTTTTTTTAAGTAAAATGCTAGCATTCTACCTGTTATTAAAGTTTTTGAAACCCCGCACTTGTCTGATCGACATTGTACGAGCGTCAGTCGAACAATGAACTCCTTGAGATTATTTTTAAATTCGAGTGATATGAGCCTCCCTCGCTCATTATAACTGACATATTCCGCACAGCTCTCGACTTAGCTTCGTGAATTGTGGTTCAAGATGTGCAACTTTTAATTATAAACAAAAGAATCCACATCTGTCTAGTGTCACTTGTTTATTTTGTTCTGTTCCGGCCCACGCACGCTGTGATTCATCCTAATGAATGTTCCTCCATCTCCAGAAGAAAAAAATTCGGAGATTAAAACGATTAATTAAGATTTAAGAGATTTGAAATGTAATAACGTAATCCTTTAGATTAGCTGAAACGGTTTAGAATTGAACGCACAGGTGTATAATTTTCGGATCCCGTTATTGTAAAACCGTGAATTTAAAATTGATCCGACATCTAACAGCATGTTGTTCCACTAATGCGGGTTGATTGACATGGTTTCGGATATTTATCGCGTTATTCGCGGCTCTCTTATTAAGCGTACTTTGCTGCAATTAGCTGAAAAGTCCACTTAAGGTTTTTGTGTCAAAATAATTGGTCATTAAATCCTAATCAAGCTAATAAAGTTCGGCACACTTGAGATTGACGCCAGTCGCGACCACATCGCCGGCGCCCATTCTGCTTCCGTTTCCTTAATTCCATTGGCGCTAGTCACTTCCGGTTAACAATGGGGCGTTATTATTTTTACAGAACGCACTTAAAACTCGGCCCCGGACAGAAGTGGCCCTTCACTGCGAGCTGCCCTCTCAAATTGTAATAATGCCCGCCCCTGAGAGTCAAGAGTCTTCCTAATCAGAGAAACACAATAGAAAGCTCTCGCCGCGTTGCGTTTGCGGTCGAGATTATTCAGATCATAAGAGCTTTTGTGTTCTTGCAAAACAATTTTGTAAGTACAAGTGTAATTTACTAATGAACGTCCGTTTTTTGTTCTCATAATAAAATATAGCTTGTTAAATTTAAAATTGCAATGAAATACAAAAGTCTGGGTTGAGTAGTGGTTACATGTTTCGAAGGTTAACATTCTTTCATCCTCAGACTTTACATTTTATTTTTAGTTAGTGAAACAATCGCGTCTATTTTTATTAGTGTAATAGGTTGTTTATTACTTTCTCCAGTACTATCAATTATTATATATTTTGTTGATATTTCTCACCTCTGTAACTTGCGTTGAGCAACAAATTTAGTAAAATTTCACTATGGATTATATTACGGAAATACACACTTCACCCCTATGCAATATAACTACCGTCAGACGACGATTCAAACAAAAATATACAGTTTTGCGAAAAAAATTGGATTTGTTGCAATAATGGTGGCACATTTAAAATAAAATAGTGTAATATTGGCTGTTAAAATGGCATGCATAGAAATTTACATGTGGGTTGTAATTTGTAAATAATAACCTATTTCTCCATTTATTAGGAATAAAATGGTACGACTCAATCTATACTTGCAGATGCTTCAAACTGATATCGTTCAGTACCTAGTTGCATACTAGTCAATATGCGGATCGAGTATTTCCAAATAGATGGATCAGAAAGAGAAAACATATTTAGTGGCCAGCAAGATCACCAGACCTTACCCTTTGAATTTCGTGTTGTGGAATCATCTGCACAGTAGTGCAGCTTACTTAAGCTTAAACAAGCGCTCAAGCCACGAAATGGTATTAATATCATCATTTTACTGATTAAATAATAAAAACATTTGTTTATTTATTTATTTTCACATTTGTGAAATGTCTGAAGATATAGAAGTAAAATTACAGTATTTTCTTAAGATCGCGGTGGCTAAGTGGATAAGTAACCGTTTAATAACTAGCCGGTTCCGCATTCAAATCCCGGGTTTGCCATAAATATTCAGCATTCTACGATGTCAAATAGAATTATTTACAATACGTTGCTATGCAATGTCTTAAAGTTTTATTTATATCACGGTCTCCAGTATTAATATCGACTAACATCCCCCCCCCCTAAGGGACTTAGGGCTGGCAGCCTGATGTCATGACTGGTAGGTAACTAGTTCTAGTTACAATTGTTAACTTGGACAAGCGCGCTGATTGAGCGTAACTCAATCCGGCCCAAAAACGGAACGTGGCGGATTAGGGCGCGCTAGGTGCCGCCACATTAAACAAAACAAGGTGGGCTGTAATGGCCAAACCGCATCAGGTGCTTTCTAACAAAATCTCGTGCTGCGGCGGTGCCGAGGCAGAGATGAAGAAAAAAAACGTCATCGTGTCAGACATATTAAAATTTCTGTAACTACACAATTTGTCACAGATACCTAGACCAATAAAGTAAACGATTTTTTTATTCCAACAAAAAATATTTTCGTTTATTCCGATAAAATATAAGAACTTCCTATGCTTATATAAGTATAACACGTGTGATGTAAGCATATTATTCGTTATAATAGCACATTGCGGTGTTTGGAGTTTTTAAAGACGTCTGTTCCTCGGAAACTCCCGCTCAGTCAATATACTAAATTCGGATCAACTTTTAGTTTCGAGGAACCCCCGCTACTAGAAGCCACACTTTTACGCGTCCATTATATAACTCGCATATTCGTTTGTACATCGGACCGTTACAGTTATAGATGCGGATATAAGAAAAATTAGGATCACATACGACGCAATCTAGAAAATAAAGTGGAACAACCCTGCAGCTTCTCCAACCTGCTACGGACCAAACTAGCGAACAATGCAAAGTAAATCATTTCCAGGACCTAATTCAAGAGAGAATTAGCGTTTACAACAGTAACGGCAACACCAGGTCTCGACAAAGCTCTGCCGACAGCACGAGACCATTCAATAGTGAAGCAGCTTCCATACCAGACCGCAACCCCCTCACGAAATGTTTCTTAAACGAAACAGAGCAGCGCTCCGGAAAGATAGCCACCAGATCATGCAAGCCACCGGCCCGGTTTCTAAGCAAACCACAACCTTCTGATTTCCCAGATCAAGCCTCTTTGTTTTTTGCAATAGTTTATTTATGTCAAACTTGATGTTTGGTCACGTAGGTACCAAATAATTGTTTGTTCGAGTTTGATATTATGTGTTCTAAACTTAAATATAAATTGAATTTAAATAAGATACACTTTCTAAAAGTGATTTTTGGATGAAATGAAGACGATGCAACTGAAAACAGTTGAACGAACGAATTTTCTGATTTTCTTGTGAAATACTTTATTCACTCCAACTCTCTGCTGCTCCACTACTGCTTAAAAGTTTCGCGTTTTTGACTACTATTCAAATTAAACTGATGTAAGACGTGCATTTAGTTATATGTGCTATTATTAACAATAACATAAAAATTCCTGCTAAGCCAAAAGGTCGTGTGCGATAAACAATTTGCTAGCTTGTTATGAGCTTTTGGCCTGGCACGGTAGACATATATACTATAATTTATTACTAATTTTATGAGTCATGAAAATAAATGTTAAATTATATAACTTAAATTTTATTGCTTTTATATCAAAGTCCTTTTGATGATTATAAGTTAATTATTTTATTGCTGTAAATGAAACCTCCAACTTCTAATAAAACACATCATTACATTTTAATTTTTGATTTTGCATTTAAGATTCCATATGTCAGTGAGATAATTAAACAAAAAGCTACAAAACCCCACCACACCTTAGCATTCCACCCTAACACAATAGTCGACTTACTAAACGCAGAAAAGACTTACTGAAATATATAAATTTTTTGAAGTGAAACGTCTTTGCCGGCAGGAGCAGCCAGGCGAATGCAAGACGGAAGCAGGAGCGGAAGTAATAACACGGAAGTAATGTGATGGAAGTGACGTTGCTTAGGTACAAACCGGAGCGATCAATGTTCAGTTGTGCCATCACAGACAAACAACTCTAAATGAGTGTAATGTATTGTTTTAGGGCCGGCGGGTGGTCTAGTGGTTAAAGTCTCAGGCTTTGAAACTAGACTCCCAATGGCAGTTGGTTCGAGTCCACTGCTCGTCGGTAATTTTTCTGAATAAGTTAAATCCGACGGGTCCATGGATGGTGTATGTAGGTGTGTATGTTGGGTTGCATGTCTTTCAGGGATGGGAATCATGGGGTCGTGCTCACGCACGGCTTCATGATTCTTTAAAAAAATGTATTGTTTTGCTTATACAGCGTTTCCCAGCAAAGGTGTTTTGTTTATTATTAATGTAATTTATTAATAACTTAATTATTTCATTAGCTAAAGTATTACATTTAAAATTTACTATACAAACTGTGTTCTTACTACTACTTGATTGTAGAACTAGTATGAAAATTAATTAAATAACAAAAAAAAATCTTTTTCTTCGAGTCTTTTGCTCCTTAAAAAATATTTAATCTCAACTAGGATTGGAACTCGGGACAGCACATCTAGTGAGAGATATGATTTATAATATATTTGATTGAAGATTGAATTACTTTCGAAAAATATTTTCTTTGACAAACACAAAAAAATAACCATTTGCAATTTGTATATTAACATTTGAAACATTTATAACATTTTACATGAAAATACATTACATATTGATGAAATTTACATGTAAATTGGGTAAATGCTTTTTGTTCGTACAACTAAATCATACCGACACATATTGTACGTTATTTGCTATACAAATACTTTGCCATTTACAACCTTTTTTATCGGTACCGAACTTTTTTATTATTAAAAAAAATACCTAAATCGACAGTTTTAAAATTAAGTATTTTTTAACACGTAGCACAAGTAACCAGCGTATCAACTTGATTATTTTTGTTTAAAAGCAAATGCATCGGCGTTGTCTATGATCTTATTACAATTTTCAAAGAAAAATAATTTTTAACCCATAGAAAGTACGAATATGACTTTTTCCTTTCGATGTAGTGAACTTTTTACTAAGCGAGAAACCTTTTTACTTGTAGATTTTAAAATATACATGTAGCGAACAAAATTAAGAATGCAGGTAGAGAAATATGAAAAAAAAAATTCATACAGCCATGATGTTGATCGTGTGAATTTTTAAAGTGACACCGCTTTAGAGACAGGGCTAACTTTAGTTCATGAAAACAGATTTACGGTCGCCCTGCATGCCTGAGTAAGATTCAAACGTTCGCCCTCGCCCTGTGCATTCAGTGGCGCTAAGGAAGGGCCGAAGGATTGCTCGCGTAGGTACTATGGTCCATAGCTGCTTATCTATCTATCTGTTATAAAACAACAATTATCTGATATAAATTAAACTTTACGTTTATTCAGAAATAATAACTTTTGGACTCAAATTTTGTGTGATTTTAGAATTTTTGTGTTCTATACTTTTAAAATTTTGAATAATCCAGTCCCAAACATTTATATTTATTAAAGTTTATGCTTTATTAACTTAATCTTACCGTTTTAATAATATTTTTAAGATGTTACTCATTATTCAAACATAGCGCAATAATAATAATAATACGCAAACAGAAAGAACAACAAAATATTAACATTGCGTAAGAACAACATTTTATAATAAAAGTATTAGAACAAAGGTAATAAATATTTGTTATGCAACTTTTATTAAAAAAAAAACAGTATTTCTAACTGAAAACGTTTTCGTTTTCTGTTAAATCATAGAATTCAAAACACACTTTCCGTGAGAACACGTTAAGAAGTTTCAATTAGAACTTGCATTTTTTTTGAAATTTTAATTAATGTATTGCTATAGTTGAACTAATTTGTAACGGGTGAGAGAATTAGGTCTTAATATATTTTAACCTTACGTATATTTATTATTATAACTCAGTGAAGGTGGACATCTGTTTACCCTGAAAAATGTTTTTCCACCCATTATCATCTTAAATAGTGAGTAGTGGACAGGTGTCACCACTTTATTTATTAAATAATGTCTAACGCAAGAATTCAATTTTTTACGTTTTTTTGCTGGCATAGTTGTAGCTTGTGAAAAGCTACAATAATTAAATCGGGATAAAACAATTTTTTATTGTGACAACTCTGAAACATTTCAGCGAAATTAATGAAGACAAGTGCACAAATGAACTGCATAGTAGCAATGAATTGAGTCATTTATTTACATTCGCAATCTAAGAATGACCTGTACTTAGTGTTCCACATATGTGCTCAGAATTCATAATTACAGGACATAAATGTGCGAATGCAATTATCAGCATTACATCACTCTCAACTCGAACAGCCCTAGTTTCTTCGGCTTTCCGTTCGCGTTTTTCGTCTTTGTTGTACGTACATAGCAGGATTAGTTGTACAGGAAAATTCTATCCGCACGTATTTTTTATTAGGTTTCATTTACAATAAACATGCGCAGGATTTAACAACAGGTATCACTAATTGCCAGTTGTATGTTGTTGACTTATATGGTTTATTAAAACTTTTGCAATGAATGGGTGGATGTTGATAATATACGATGTTGTTATATTGATTTATAGATAAATGATAAGTTTTAAAGTTATTTTACTCGTAAATGGAACTATCAAATGAATACTTTAACTTTTTATGTCATTTGCTGCATGTTTTGTAATTACTGCAAAATTTTTGCTTAAGCAAGTACTAATTTCCCCATCCTCCCAACGTAACCAATCATAGTAAATTTATATATTTATTACACAAATCTTGCGATAATGGCATATTTAATAATTGCAAGGATTATTAAATTATATAGATGATAAGATCATGAATTAAAAAAAATCTGTAAACGCAGGGAGCTCATATTTTTTAACAAAATTACGTTATCTCCTTAAAAAACTATATAACAAAATTGCGCCCCCTAAATCGTTACGCCCGGGGCGAAAGCTCCGTACTACTTCCGGCACTGAGCGTCAGGAATTTCTAACAATTTTATATTAAAATACTTATATTTATCTTTAAAAAACGTGCATTGCTTAGTGAAGTACTTACACAAAAAATACTTGACTGGATTAAGGATATGGCAATTATGCAAAAAAAAATATAAATAGGTAATTAAGTTGTTAAATATAAAGTTCAAAGCAGGATATAATATCCTATATAATAAAACTATTTTCTTTTAGTTGAGGGGATACCTACATGTGAAGTCGTGATGTATAAGATGAGATATTAAAATAAGAAAACTTTAAAAATTTGAAACTTCATTTCCTGCTTATCATAAAATTCAATCGATAGTTTACTTCTACATTCTGAGAGATGATTACATTTTCTTATACAGCGTCAAGTTCTTCTTGAGAACAAAAATAAAGCTAAACTTGGTCTTAGCAATTTCCTACCCAGCAATTATATACATTAAGGAATGCGAGTCATTTTAAGTTAAAACTGGTAAAGCACGCTCGTGACACGAACACTGTATAATTCACGTCTTACTGTATAATTTGTCTCTTATCATGTAATTGTTTGAATAATTCATTGTAATGAGTTAAACTTACGGGATTTATGCCGTTTAGGTAAACGTTCGAACATTGTCTCCTAGACTGAATTCCTAGTTCAAATTGTACTTCCTCTTTCAGATATACTGTTTACTTAAAACGTACCGTTATTATTCATTCTATTTTCTATTCTATCAACAGATGAAAGTGTAAAACCAAAGTGAAACATACCCTACTCATAAACTATGCTACTGCACTTGCTCATATGCAAGAGGGTCCTCATCCATCTGCTTTACGCTGTTTACAAACGCAGTATAGATGGCATGGGGCAAATATATGTGAACTTATTTATAACAGAACACGGCACGAGACCAAACATCCTTTACTTTCAAGTTATACGAAAAATGGGGCTTCGGTTACTTCATTGCTATAACTATTTTTTCGATGAATTCATTCAGAACACTTTAGAAGTATTCTTTCGACAATTATTTTTAATAGGATACATTTTGATATTTCAACTAAGCCCTTATAACTTCATGAAAAAATTAGTTACAACAATAATGAAATTCTTAACAGATATAAGTGAAAATGGCGTTTGTATGCACCTCTGACTTATTTTTGGAAATCGTTTACAGCAGAGTAATTTCTTCCAACGTTAAAGAATAACAATATACTGACATAAATCGCAATTTACTACTTCTGCGAAATAATATAGACTTACGATGTAAATTTTTGCTAAAGTTGAATTTCCATCATTCCATCATCAGCGCCCAGGACAAACCGAAGATACAAGCTAAGAAATATGATTAATATTATACAGTGTGGTATTACAAAAAATTTGCAAGAAGAAATGGCAAATGGGTGTCATAATGTGGAAACTTTTCATGACTGAATATTGCCAAAAAGAATCAAAAGTCGTAAATAACTAATTTTTTACAGTGTGGTATTTAAAAATATTGCTCAAACATTTGGGTATGATAATAGGAGCCGAGGTCATGGAATTAATTTTATATAGCATGGTATTAGAGAAAACTATTTCACAAAGAAATGGGTATGACAAGGTGGTCACTCTTCATGACTCAGTATTGCACAAAATACCCAGATAGCACAGAATAGGGTTTTAGGTCCGATACACATCCTCACATCCATGGACATAAAGTGGATATCCGTAGAATATCCAGAAGTGGATGTCATAAGATATCCCTCAAGGACCTTCTATAGGATTCCATTTTACGTCCGGTGGTGAACATTAATAATTTTTTTAACAACAGCAAATTAATGCACCTAGTGTAGAACATATGTATTTTATAATTGTTCATTTTTTAAAGCTGCCATCGTTCGTGGTAAAATGTAGTTGTTTATGCTCGATTGCCTACGTAGTACATGCGCAATGAAAAAATGTTTTTGCTCGGTAATTTCCATGGCGGAAGTTTGCACGTTGTGCGCTGTGGACGCGTCAACTAACCCATCTTTATCTCAGCGTCTTAGTTTTTGTTTTTAGTAGTTTGAAGAGTTTAAACAGAGTATTTTATAATTCCTTCTCCCTGTAGTTGTTGTGGGTAAGCCTTTAAAGTTAATATTGCCAAAACTTTAAGCAAATAAGTAGAAGGTAAACGAACAAATTAGATAATGGAGGGTAATTTACATGTGTAAACAAAATTTTAGATTTAACTGTAGATTATAAAATAATAACTTTTAAGGTTATTGTTTCAGGTAAACTATTTTTCTTAACACATTGTATATTTTTAAATAAAGTCACCGCTTTAACCGATTAAAATCACTATTTTTTAAAAATATGAAATCTGGATGATATCCATGGGAGGATGTCGTATAAACATCCATTAATGATGTTTTATGGATGTGCGTAGTTGTGGCAGATGGACACGTATTAACGTCCACAGAATGTCTTCAGAATCGTAAATCATAACATCCATAAAGGATGTCCAGAAGATGTCCTTGGTAGCTCCTTGTGCTTGGGGTAGTTCATTGAATTAATTTTATACAGTGGTATTAAAAAATATTACACCAAGAAATGTGTATTTGGGCAGTCTGCAGTTCGAGTTCATAGCATTATTTTCATACAGTGTGGTACTAAAACATTGTACATTAAACAGAAAATACATATGATAATGTAGGTCACTCTTCATGACTCAATATTATGCAGAACGAGCTGAGGCAATAGAACTAAATTTATAGATGTTATTCAGTATTTAACTTGCTATTTAAAAAAATGCTTAATGAAATGTTTATTATAATGTGGTCGCTCTTCTTGATTCAATGTTTCGCAAAAAAAGTTGAGGTCATGGAAATAATACCATACACTGGGGCATTACAAAATTGTTGGACAACGAAATGGCTATCATAATGTAGTCACTCTCCATTACTTAAAATTACGCAAAGAAAGCGGAGTTTATGGAATTATTATTATACAGTGTGATACTAAAAACGCACAAAGAAATAGGTATGATAAGGTAGTCACTCTCCATTTTTTAATAATGAGCAAAAGAAATTGAAGTTATAAATTTAATTGCATACAGTGTGGCATTAGAAAAACTTTGCACAACGAAATGGGTGTGATAATGTGGTCACTTTTCATGACGCAATATTGCCCAAAAGGAGTTGAATTCACAAAATTTAAAAAAAAAAAACGTCAAATTATATTTTTGAGTGTATCCACATTACATTCCTGATTGTATACATAAACAACACGAGATTTTATTTACGTTATTATGCTAATAAAAATAAAATTTAGTGCTTTCAATTATGAATGTAATCCAAAAAATAATTGCAGGCATGACGCGTATAAAAGATAATGGAAACAAAGTTAATTAGCCAATATTTTATAATTATGTAATATAAGTTAAATGCTAATTTTAATAGGTTCATAAAAATTACAATCAGCAGCTGCCCAGTGATATAGCAAATAATTCAAAATATTTACTTAGTAGTATCTTGAGTATCGGCGAAAGCAGCTTTAACAAAAACTGAGAAAAGAGTTCTCTTGTTAAATAAGTCTGCAAAGTCGAGGAAGTATGTAGTACGTGAACCCTTTTTAGTTTCACTCCTGAGCGTCCTGCATAAGTCCACTCTTAATCCTTTTGATACATGCTGGACGTTTGCATAATCTTATTTGCATATTATTCTAACTTTGTCTGCTCGTAGTTCAGGCAGAGTTTTGCTTTTACCGAAATAGACTACAGCAGGATATGAAGCAAAAGGATAGCTTTTATATTTAAGGATATAAACGAGCTCGGAATCGGTGCCGTATGGGTTTCGCATAAATCACTTTGACAGACAGCGATATCTAAAACTGTCTCACTTTCTCCTCGTTCATTTTGATTCCCGCAACGCAACCCTGATATATCACAGTTTTTCTTTTACATAACATTAAATAACTCAAAGCCCCAAAATCTATTCAAATCGTTGTAACAAATACCGAACGAATCATAATGAAAGCTGTCGTATGGGGAAGGTCGAAGATTCCCTCGGGACTTAAGAGCCACGGGAACAATGTGGCGAACTGCTGAATTATTCCGTTTGATAGTTGCTGCGAGCTTTCAGGGGTTACAAGCATAATACAATGAAATCTATCCAGACAAATCGTTACTTCTTTCTTAATCCCGTACGTTTTATTGTCTTCCTAATCGATGCTAGTAAAAGCTTAACCTCCAAGAACCCCCGAAATTCGACAAAGAAATGAACAGGAAATTTTTTCTCTTGAAGATTCCAAAAACGTTTTACGTACTTGAAAATCCTGCTACGACGGAAGTTTTGGAGCAGTTGCCACCCTATGCATAACAAAATCTCCCCGCTTAATCCAACCACATTATCGCCAATTCGTTCCGTCGCGAATTACGTATTATTACTATGATGGATTAGGTGGGTTCAGCAGCATTCAGCGGTGTTAACAATGTCTGGGTCCTATTTCAATAGAATGGGTGATCCGTCTCTCTGCAATGACGTTATTTGTTCATTGTGTACGTTTAGTTTAATATGAGAGACATTTTAATGGAACTACCTTATGTACATGGGAGTACGTGAAAATTGTTAAAAGCCTTACGTTAGCTTAATTTTTTTGGAGCTACGCCTTAACGGGGTTTTTATAAGTATCCGTCAGATAAAATCAGATAAATTCCGACAATTAAGTATATTTTCCGATTTTCGTAATGAGTTACCTTTACTATTTCAGAGAAACATGAAGGACTATGTGTGCTTTGTTCTAATTTATGACAACACGTTTATGTTAGGTGGCGAGTTCATACAGACTGTAGCATCTGTAAGTTGTAAGACGCGTATACGCACTTCTTCATAAAATCAAGCAACCATAACCCGACAGTGATAAATCAAACCACATACTTTCTACAGTCATTTATAAGGGCTAGCGTCGACTTACCTGTCGATTCTTGTTATCAAACTATTAAAAATGTTACATAAAGTGTATTATTTATAAACTTCTAAGTTTTCTCTTCTAGTATAGCGTGTAAGGAATTCCGGTACCAGCAAAAATTCGTATTCACAAACAACCTTTTCTGTAGTTATGTATTACATGTATTTAAGAGATAAGTATCTGATCTTCTAAATTTTATATTTATAGAAACCTATACCAAGATAACATCAATAAGGTTATCGGAAAACTGATGGTAAATGATAAAATTAGAAATTATTGAATGAATTTTCTAAAATTCAAAAGTCTCACAAACTAATGAATGTCAAACATTATGCTAGGAAATGAGTGGGTGGCTAGGTTATAAATCAAGAGAGAAGATTAGTTATACTTTTAACAGAAGACTATTGGAACGCGTGGGTTATGTCACACGCTTTTTGTTTATTTTTTAATAAATACGATAATTAAGTAGTTAGTGTAGCGAACCCGGATCAAAGTTCTATTTTTATTATTTAATTTGCAATTTCTTAATTTAAATTGAGAGGTGGCAGTGTAAACGCAGCAACCTCAAACTGCTTGTCAGCAGGACGTTTGTTATTGTAACTCGAGCTCCCAATATTAAGTCACGTTTGGTTTCTAATTGCTAATTCTTAGCCGATCTATCTACATACTAAATTCGGATCCCTTCCATTCGGTGTTTATTTTTGACGACGACGGGCTATGCTCTTACATCTCGATACAGCTTATTTATTATTTCGTTAGCAGTATTGGCAATGCGGCATTTGATTTAAAAAAGTTTGCGCGGGGCATCGCCCACGGATTCAGCTAGTTTATTTTTAAATGTGAGCGTAACATCGTCAATAGACGATAACAAAATCTATTTGTAATGTAATTAATCAATATCTATTTGTCCAATTACTGCTTTTACTTCTACAGATCTTAAAAGAATGTTTTATATTTCAGTAATATTGTAGGCTATTTTGTTGCACATTTTTATTGTTGCATATTGAAAGTGCACGTGTTCTTCAGTGTCTAGTAACAGAATTCACCTGACCGGTTCTATATGCGACCGCCACGGAGTTCGAATTGCGAATACATGCTCAGCACTTTGCGATCCAATCATCCTGCCAAACAACCGCGAAAACTGTACTGTTCCGCAGCCCAACAGTGTATACGAATATGCACCTTATTTAATTGACGCTTATGAATGCGGCTTCTAGTAGCGGGGGTGGAAAAAATCCGGATTTAATACATAGATATCTCAGCTAAAAAGAATTCAATTATATCATGCCATTTTATCTACTACAACAACTGTTAATTAAACAATTATGCATGTTAAGTTAGATTTACGTTGCTATTGTTAAACAGTAATAGATGGCCCTAGAAACATAGTAAGGGTAAGGTAAGGAAATTAATGTAGCAAAGCTAAAATCTACTAGAACTACAATTCAGCTTAGTTGATTCACCCCAATTTTGAGTAGATAGTAGCATTGTTATATTAATTTCCCTAAATTCACAAATAGGAACTATACCTAACTAAAGAGTTTTTTTATAAGAAATGCGTCTTAGGTTGTTCCTATTCGTATGTGTGAGCATCTTCTTGTTTATTTTGCGTGCATTTCTTATTAGTTTTTTTATTTCCATTGCTACGGAACAGCATTTAAAAAAGGGTATATAAACCGCGCATTTGAACAGAAAGTTTGAGTTTATGCTGTAGGATCAATCAGCACGGTCCAAACGAAAAAAAAGCGAGAACTTGTCTATGGATCGAACTTTAGCTTTCCTGATTACATTACCCTGATCTCCTTAAGCGCCAAGCAGTACGGCACCTTCAAGAGAATCAGGTGTCAATAAAGTCTCCCCAGTACGACCACAACAATCTGATGCTCCGAGTCTCCTCTTTTTTGAATTAATTTGTTAACGTGAAAGGTGTTGTTTGTTCAAATGAACTAACTGTTGATTTTGTTCTTTATCTTTTGTAAATACAGTGGAATTAATTTGTTTGATTAATGTTGTTCTGTTTGTTCATATGAAATGTTACTAAAATATAATTTAGTCTGGTAAATAAATAACTAAAACTTTACATAGTGTTAATGTTAATAATTCAAAAAAAAGAAAATGTAAAAGGGTAAAAGTGCATAGCAAAAAAATCTCGGTCGTTTAGAAAAATCGTATTGTGAAAGGAAAAAGATCAGAATAACTCAGCTACTTATTTGCAGGAATAATGAAGTGGAAAATACTGCTAGGTCGAGAGTACTACATACCGTGGAGAGAAATGGTTAAGTAGCAACATGAATCACTTGAGAAAATTATGCAGAAGAGATATGGGGATCCAAATCAAATTAAGGTCCTTGTGTCATGAACGTCTTACAAAAGTTTTTAAACTATGGATTATGTTAAGATATTTATTATAAATGCAAAGGACAAAAGTTAATTCTTTTAAGAAACTTTTTTAGAACTAAATTTAGCTTCTCATAAATAAAATTATACTTTGAGATCATTAATGGAGTTGAACGTGTTTTCCAATGCTGTTGGTATATGTTCGACCAAAACCGTGAACATCCCACTTCTGAAACCATATTTTGTATTAACAACTATTATTTGCTTAAATATGGTTATTTTAGAAAGCTTTATAGATTGATATAACATCGTACAAATTATGATTAATACAACATCATGTACCTAACTAATTGTTTCCTTCCATATAACAGTTAAAAATTTAAATTTATGTAACCTTGTGGGCAATAAGTTATGAATTAAAAATTATTACCATGCTAATAGTTGCCATTAAAATTACAAAAAAAATGGATTTCTGCCAGTTAGACAGCTTTCTGCAGCAAGGAATCAACCCACACATATTTAAAGTATCTTAGTTGTCGAATTTACCTAAACCCATGTAATTTTATGATTTGGTTGTACTTGCGTACGTGCAAAAAGGGTTTAAGCATCTACAGAAAATATGAGGAAATAAGACTAGAATTCGTTGATGTGATAAGGTACTGAAAAAAAAAAGTTTGGAACTTTTTGCCCACGAATTAATTACTTCCGAGCTGTTTCACCTAATTTATACATAATTATTGCACCTACACCTAAACACTAGAAGCTTATTATTAGTGTAGGAACCGAGTACTAATGAATTAATGAATAAACAAAGAAGTTGAATTTTTAGATCTATGGTAGCGATATTTAACGCTCGAATTTTTAAATGTTATAGTGTTCCTATTAACCAGTGTTTTATGTTGTCTTCAAATGGTAACTGGTAACAACAAATGACTGCAAGCAACGAGCATTAGCATTTCCGCTAGTTACACAATGAGCAACAGAAGCACGATTAATGTGGTTTATGTGGGAAGCTGGCGACTAACTTGTCTTTAACACATTGTAAAAGTAGCTAATTTAAAAGTATGAACGTGCCCATAAGAATTTTAAATGTCTTAATTTAGCATCAAAATTCAAAATTTACATATGCAAAAAACGTAAAAAAAACCTGAACACAACACTTAATTTTTAATTGGAGGAAAGCTCATTTACACCTTTCTAGCACAAATTAAAATACAGAAACTTTTGTTCAAAATTTATTCAGTGTTGTACACTGTAATGTGTCTTCTGGCATTTATGCGTTTTTAAAATTTAAGCAAATTAATGTGGTTAATTTGACGAATTTTCCTAACGCAAGCGAACAATTTACAAGGTCCGGTTTTGTCGAGACGAAAATTAAAAGTAACATATGGCAGGCCATTCCGTTTCTAAATTACAATTTTATTTGCCAGTGGTCAGAGCGAAATCCCTAACCGAAAATAAAACAGCTCTAGACAATTTATTTTAATTAAAATCGTATTTCCAACTTCGACGGTGTAAAACTCGCTGTGCTTTCTTTTCAGCGACAACAAAGTTTGAGCTAACATCAAAAAGTCCATTCTACGGTGCACGAGGTAGAGAAAATACGCTTTTGGAACAAAAAGCGCCGAGGACACAATTTTCAGTTTTATGCATTGATAGCGAATAGCATAGTTCATTAATGCCTGAGCTGAACAAATGCGAAAGTTTGTGAATGCGCTGAAAGGCGAGATAAAGGGATAAAAGCTGGAGGACTGAAAATACATTGCATGTCGCATAATGCCTGTGTTCCCGGACGAATAGACGTTGGATTACCGGAGCTTATGATCTACGACTTCAGTGCAATGTTCAAAATAAAACGCTCGAATTCGTTGCTTTGTCCAACCGGAACATTTTTGATGGCGATGTTTAATATCTACGATACGTTGCTTTTCCTTGCGGATTTTTATTTAATTCTGGAGGCTCTTACATCCAGCAGGGATATTATCAAAGTGGTTCTATTCGACACTTCTCCAAGTCATAATGAAAACGTACTTGTAATTTTGTCACATTCTGTACTTATTATGTGTACATTTCAGCTTCAGAAGCGTAATATTGCTATAGGTGGCCTAATACCGTTTATACAAGGCGTACAAAGGACATATAGTCTGAAGGATTACGACTTCGTCAGCTTATGTTCAGCCCTCTTCAATAGCTATTGATAGCGCACAATTACTATGGTTTGAAATAACCCTAAGCTGTTCTTGTGTTCATTCAACACCTTGGTTATTGAAGTTGTCATAAAGTAACATAAAACAGCGGAGTAGGCACAAATTACTTTATAATTTCTCATTTATAAACTTCGCTATTATTGTACCGAACAAAACATTCCCTAGAATTCCTTATATTTTAGTTATTCAAATTTAAAACAAAATTCAAGTTAATTTAAAACATGAATTATAACATTTAAGCAACTAAAATTTACTTATGTATTGATGAAATTTTGCAACCATTCAATAAACTTTGATTCAAAATATTTTCAGTTCTAAATAATTAATTAAGTCCGGAGAAGGTGGTTGCGCTACTGTAAAAGCTAATAATCTTCCCTTCGAGTTTTGTGTCCATCTTTCATTTGCGTTTAATCTTGGACGACTTGGCGAGCGTCGCGAGAGCGCTACTGTCGTTGATTCCGGATTACCCGGAAACTCTAGAACGGCGTTATCCTCGCTATGTACTCACAGATAAAAGAAAATTAGCTGCCGTCTCGTTACGATGGATATCATGTCATGCTGCTATAATATCCAGTTTATTAGCTTCGGTCGTAATAGGACTTTTACAGGCATCTCGTGTCAGAGTTTAGTGTCATGACTTCATTACTCTATGGTTTATTGTGCGGTTCTTGCTGTTTATTTGCATTTGTATTCGAATGCTCAGTATGTCGTTATAAGTGAGGTAATCAGTAAAAACATATTCTATGTAAGTAGGGCAAAAACTTTTATTTTTTATTTTACCCAAAGTTTCAATTACTGGCAGAAATATTAATATAAGGCAAATACTAAAGTCAGTTGGAAAATAGGAAAATTAATTTTGTAGTCAAGTTGCCATGGTATTAATTCTGCTAATGAAAATTCTTTAAAAGTGTTAAAGTATAGAATATAAAATAATTTTGAATTTAAAATTTGGACCATTAGAATAATGTACGGCAAATTTGATAAACATTTTAATATGTAGATCCCGTAGAGTGCGATATAGCCACACCTGTAAAACTGTGAATGTTAAACTGGGATACTAAAATCAAGGGTACGTTGTGAAAAAAATTTGTTTGACCGTGTCCCGAAAACGACTTGATTGTAGCTGTCGGCAATATTCAACCAAGAATTGATATACAACTGTCAACCAAACAGGTTCATGCAAGCCATTCAGTCAAGCATCTTGCCACTATTTTACTGAAGATATGGGGAACTAATGAGTGCGACAAGATAACTGATGACTGGGGCAAGGAAAGGAAATAATAGGCGGCCCAAGTAGGAGTTCACGTATCTATGTTTACTTTACATAAATTACATTTTTATATCCATGAATACGTGAATCACCTTGGCCCGCACGCTATCTCTCTTCCTTGCCCTACTCATTAGTGGCCTTCCTCGTGCTTGTCGTACTTATCCGCAGTAAAAAAAGTGTAACCCCTTGACTATTTAGAGTAGGCAACACACCTTGCATGTCATGTGTTGCACTACTATAAAAATATAATTTTACAATTGTAAAAAAATTATACTATTTTGTATATATTGTAAATATTTACAAAGGTGGACAAAAATTTGGTGTAGGTATAGGTCACTGTACGTTTTTTTAATAATAAAACATTAAACGAGGTTTTTTTTATTCGCAGCAAACTATTGTTCTCATTTATATAATAAATTATATTTAGTGACGTGTAACTTGTGTTGCCTACTCTGAACAGTCAAGGGGTTACACAATAAAATGGGGACCCTGTATAAAATTTGTTTGGGTAAAAAATTCAACCCTATTTAACTAAAATTAGTTTTGCACGTGTCCTTAAAGTTTTGTAGGGTACTTTAATAATGTTTAACAAAATAATACCGAACTGAATAATATAAAATATAAACCATAATGATTTGTTTTACTATGCACGAATAAAACAATAAAAACCGTAGAAGTATTAGTGCAAAATAATAGCTTTGCCTCGGTTTAAGCCTGATCATGATTTCTTAAGAGAAATGTCAGTACGATAATAACATTAAGACGCAAATCAATAAGTATATTGACTTTTAACATGCTCAAATTACCTTGCAAGTTACATTACAATATCCACAAAACTTGTCTAAAAATTCATATGGCTAAGTGTCTTTCAAGATTTATTTGAATCTTTACATTGCTGTCAATTTTAATTATGCAAAACTCTTTTGGTTTCTTAAATGGTCAGATGAAATAACTTTTCAAGGATATAGCGTAATAGATTAATTTTTTTCTGAAGTCGCTTTTACCACTATTTATGTTATTTAAAAAAACATTTAAGTATTCACTGGTTCAAACGAACTAAATGCTTTAGTCCGGTCAAACGTCTCATACGAACACGAATAATTTGCTGTGGATGATTTTGTCGATGATTTAGCGGAAAAAGTAAGGCAAATGAATGTTAAGTTATTTAATCCAAAAAGAACTGATGCAAGCTTTTCTATACAGTGTGTCCCAAGACTAGCCAAACATAGGCAGATAACATGGGAAAACTGAAAATCTCGTATATCTCCCTGAAATGCACAGGTCGTCGTTAGAAGTCATAATAATAAACATCAAACATTATTGTATTATTTGGTAAAAATGTTGGCAAGCTTCCGCTTTAATTGGGGTTTTAATTAATTTATATACGATTGCAGTACACAATTTCGACGTACAACTCGAAATTACACGCTTCGTGAATGCGTATATTAGTAGCCCAGTTGGCAAGCGGGTGTAGCACGCTCGCGACACAACAACGATTCCAAAAGTGCAGCGATTCAAATTCCGTCCACCGTCATTTTTTTTAATTTGTAATTGCCAGTTTCATTTCAAAGAGCTAAATATTATTTTTGTACTGATTTTTGTCAAAAAAACGTATTAAATTACACAAAATATTATATTTAACTAAATCTTCATTAAGTTATTTTAGACTGATAAAAAGCCGAAAATAATAATGTATGTGTTTTACCATTCTTTTAAGCAAAAAATTGTACAATAATAATATTTAGCTTTGATGAAATAAAATTGATAATCAGAAAATAAATAAAACATTTAAAAATTACGGCGGTGAGCGAGATTTAAACCGCCGCACCTTCGGTGCCGTTTTTGTGTCGTAAGCGTACAACACCCGTTTGACAACTAGGCTATGACTAAACATGTCATTAGTAAAACAGATTTTAAATATGAGTTAAGTAAAAATTAAACTAAATAGGAAAAGTAATTGCATGAAAGCATTTATTTACAGTTTCAGTTCGAGAACTATTTTGTGTTTTCTAGACAAGCCAAATACATATAACAGTGAAAGAGTAAGAGCTAAAACAAACATGGATTTCTGACTCATATTTAAATTTAACCTTCAGTAATTCCTAAATTTTCAAATGACAAAAAATGTTAATTATAGCAAAAAAATATGATGTGGGTATTGTTTGTTTATGTAGCAAAAAATCAAATTTGTTTAAAATGTTAGCAAGACTTAAAACTACATAATAAACTATTTTAAACTTTAAGATCAATTACTACATTTTATAAATATTCATTAGTAAAAGTTAAGGGCGGGTGTGTGACATATCAGGAAACAATTCACCTGTTAATTAAAATAACTACCTACGCAGATGGTGATGATAACAAAATTATTTATTAATCAGGAAATGATTTGACATTTTTTTGCATTGCAACTTAATTATTTAATTATAAAAAAATAAATTTGCTTATAAATAACAAAAATAATTATTTCACGATCGTGTTTTACCAAAGTTACAAATTACGAAGTAAATTTTGTTATATGAGGTCACTATGGAACGCAAGTTAAATTGTAACAAATTTTCCAATAACCCAAAAAGTTACATTTTCATGTGCTTATATGAAGGTATATAAAAGTACTTTTATCGCATTTGTAGCTCATATTTATCTGACCACATCGAAACTTTGCTATTTTCTGAATGTGTTTCTGTCCCCAACGGGCAAGAATATCCTGGGAAAATATCATCCATTAGCAGAGAGTTTTATGATCTGTCTGAATAAGATAAGACATTACAAAGTTAGCCAATCTATACTTTAGCACTTTGCGAACCTTCTACGAACACTTCCTTAAGACTGTTTACGAGCACAGATATCTTAGTCCACTTGTATTGGCGTATTTAGTTTAATCCTTTGTAAGTAGCTGTCTCTCCTGAGACAGGAACTTGCTTGTCCTGCTCCAGTGTTGCAGTTTTTGCTTCATTAAGTTAGAGCTTTTCCTTTGCAAATAATATTTCAACCGCTGTTTAGGAAATGACTTAACAATAGCGAAACAGCTTATTTATGGTAATTTTTGTTTATATTTTTATGTAAGAGGGACTACTACTTTTGAAACTTGCATATCGTTAAGCTATTTTTAGACGCTCTTTAATTAGGCGCATATTTAAAAAACTATAAAGTCGCTAGTTTACATGAAGTTCCCGTAAATTTATGATGTGTAACTATTGACTTTACAATTTTCTAAAATTAGTTTCAAGGAAAATTTTAATATTTTCCCTTTTTCTGAGCTGCTCTGTGTTTGTGTTTTTTTATAATAACAAATACTAGAAGCAGTTATAAAAACTGACGTCTCTAATGTTAATTTATTCATGTTTCCGATATACTGCTTAAGAATTCATTAATAAAAAAATCTACGAGTTGAGTTTCATTTCACAACTTTTGCCACAAGAATGTGAAATATTAAAACGTAGTTTTTTAGTTTCACATTTACGTCAAATTATGAAATTTAACAGATAAATAATTTTTAAGGCAAAATGTAAACAAATACGAAGGAATTTAACAGAATTGCAGTATTTTAATAATCGCTCGGATATTGATCTTAAGTTTGCCATTACTTCAAAGCATATTCACGAGATTTATTCATCCAACAAATTTTTTCTTTGATCTCTATCATAACTGTTAGCGAGAAATATAATTCATATTTTGTTGTCACGTATTATTCTGTTGGGTGCAAAATAATGGTTCACGATTAAGCGCGGTTGCATAAAAAATTGTTGGAGATGTCAGAATTTTTAATTTTTACAACAGCAAACATAAGAATCGCATTAAAAATGTAGGTAAGATCGTTAGCTGGTAGGAAGCTAAAGTTAAAACGCCATAATTCATCTTTCTGTTTCTATTTTTTCTCGTTAAAAATTTACCGGAAGATTTATTCCAGCATTTTCACTTTTCAACACATTTAATTGGTGAATGCGAATCGGTGATGCCACTAAGCGGTTCGCTCGATTTACAGCTGAAAATTTAAACCGATGTTGCAAGGAAAACGCTGAAGGGTTAAATGAATAATGTTTGTAAGACCGGAAGTGCATTTTTCACGAAAATTAGTTACTCCATCTTCATTTGAACAATTGCGTTTGAATTTAAAAGCCGAATAACAGCTGTTTAAAGCTTCACTAAGTGGATACGAACGTCATAAATACTAAATATGAATCTGACATGCTATATCGGCAACACATGACAACAGCTTCTAAAGGCGAGGTAAAAATATAGTCACAATGCGGGAAACATAATTCATAACGCTTTTAATAAACAACGGTGGTTGTTTCGGTTTTATACGAGGTATTTTGCGGTCTAAAAGTGTTTTGCTTTAGCTTTATGACATTTCTGGCCTCAACATCTTCATCGTTTCGCTTTCTGCTTTCAAGTTTTGACGCCTTGGATTTCGCACTCTTATTTCTCAGGCACGTGCTCAATATCTTCCCGTTTATATTTAATTTTTTCTACTAATATACTTTAGTAAATTATTAGAGGGATTTAGAAGTCATAGCACGTTCTATTACCCAAACCTCTGTAAAGGAACCACAAAAACAGTTAAAGAGTCTGATTAAAAACTGTAAATTTAAAAATAAAAGTCGGCACTAAAACCGGGTATTATTTAATTATAATTTTATGTTTTAAAGAACCAAAAAAATCAGCAAAATTAATTTTTTGTCCAAAGCTGTTAAGGTGAAGCGCTTATAAATAGCTGACCCCGTGGGAATTAAGATTTTAAATCGCTGATTAGGTAATAATAATATAGAGGATTAGTATAAAAAGTGTCTTAACTTTAGTCAGGTATTCTGATTGTATGTCGAATTTTTTGTCCTGTCGACGATTAACGTAGACAGACCAGAGACGGAATAGATATATTTTCAATTTTTGTCCCACTGAGAAGTTGTTGAATGTTTATCTTGTATTTGTATTAAAGAAAAAATATTAATTACATACGACAGTTGGGTTCATCTATGAAAATAAAATAAATGTTATAATGTAGGCGCAAATAATAGATATACAGGGTGCTGCAGAATTATATCCTAGGTTATTTGAAGAAAGCAAGTTTCTTTGAGCGTATGGCTTAAACTGCTTCCTTACAGATTTACAGCCTCCGGAAAATTGAATAGCTTGCTTAAACACGCTTTAATTAACATTTCGCCATAAATTGAAATGGTTGATTTAAATGTTGTATAGATTCTTTATCAGTGATGGCTCGCAATTTCATTTGTTTACGTTCAAATTCATTAACCTGAGGGGTATATGTGGGGGGTGCTAAAAGTATTTCATAACATATTTTTTAAACAGTTGCAATTTTCTATTTTTTGAAAAAAAATCGTATTCTCTATGCAAAAGTGTAATAAACGGTACTGTTGTTGAAAATTACCAAATCCAACGGTTTTCAATATAATTCAACTTTTTTGAAAAACTCAGTTGTCATGAAGGTCTGAGCCAATCTTCAAATTGTAGATATAGTTTTTACAAAGTTTAAAAACGTCTGTATTTATGATGAATTAAGTAGCATTTTGATTGGTTGTTGATGGAAACGTACGCGTTAACATTGTTGCGAGCTAAGCGTTTTTGGATAGTTTGTGGTTAAGTAGTATTTGGTTAAGTTCATTCGTACAAACCAGTTATGCAACACATCTAACAATTATAAAAAAAATATTTGTTAGAATATCCTACTAGATAGCGATTTTAGATGACTTCATTTTTATAAAAAAATTTATAAAATAAATACAAGAATTTTTACAATAGAACGGCAGCTTTATAGCTGCAACTAAAAATGCATAGTGTTTTTTTTGTATATAACGAGCCGTAGCTAGCCAAGTGATTTTCGAAAAAAATGGAACACCGTTCAAAAATAACGTAAAACTGAAAATGGGCGTGAAGATAATATTCATTTCCCCCAACAGCATACTAAAAGTTCCTACGAGTCTGATGACTGTGTCATCGATTTTTCGGGAACAAAAAGGGGCTAAGACAGAGAAAATCGCTTTTCTTCTTCTCCGGGATTGACCCAGTAAAATAATCACTGGTAATTTATTAATATTGCAATACCCGTGTTGAGTGTTTTTTTTTGTTAAATATGGGATAATAACGAAAATATGTACAATTTTCACGATTATTAAATAAAACTCGAATGCGCATTTTATGACATATTAATATTTGCCATTTCGGTTACACCAGCAGTGACATGAACTTTTCTTAAATAGTATTATATATTTTATACAATATATTCTGATAGAGCATTAAATTCTCTATCTAGACCTGTATAAAAGTTCTCAAAAAGTTAAACGGTCAACTAGTAGAGGGCGTTGAAAAGCAATTCAAGTTTGCTATGAATTTCATATTTAAGTCTGCCAACACTTTTTCGAAGCCGTTAGTGCTATTCAAAAAGTGTATAACAAAAAATTGTCTTTAATTAAACTGTTTGGTGACACAATTTGTCAAGAAAAGAATTTTAAGCCATTTTTTAGAGGTTACCTCGGTCAATTTTTTCAAAACCACTTTACAACCATGAAAGAGCTTTTTTGCATTAAAAGAAAGTGGACGAAATAAACTATTTGCAATGCCAAAACCTAAAATGCCTGGGCTATATGTATAGATATACATAACTCACATTTATTTCTAACAAATTTTCGGATTAAATGAGCATGTCAAAAAGATTACACACAGAAACCGATGATATACCTGGATGTAACGAACTCGCTAATAGCGCTCGTACGACTATATTTAAAACTTTTCTTCATCAGGATTCTTCTCGTCGCGTCGGATTAGTTTCTAGGTTGTTACAACTCCCCCCTTACTCTGGGTATCAGTTTATAATTTCAAAGCTCCAAGGTGCTTTACGATTTATTATACTAATTGGGGTAACTAAGATCAATTTTTTAAATCCCAGATGACTTTAAAATATATTTCTTCCCCAGAAACCGTTCTTGTGAAAAAATAAAATATGAAAATCGGAAGCTAAATTTAATAATATAAAATAGAATTGATTCATTTTTCATTGAAGTGGGTATGTCAAATTAAATAAATTCAAACCTTTTTGTGTTCCAACTATTATTTATTATATAAAACTTATGTATTAATAATAATAATGTGATTGGTACAATTAACTTAAAATATTATGGCGAACTTTATTAGATACTCATTACTGCCACTATTTAAAGTTTGTTATAAACTAAACTTTTCAACTTAATCTGCGGAAAGTGCTCAAACTTTTAAGTCGCACTCTGTATCAGATTTCACGTCTGAATCAAAATGCTCTCAGCAATAGTCCTATAAGGATTTTACTTTGATAAAAATAGGAAATACATGTTGGTACGTTCCTGTAGATCGACTGTAAGCATATCAAATATCCATATACGAAATCGATAGAGATAAAGGTAATAAACAAGGAATTTAAGGTTATAAAGTGTTTAACACTAAATAAAACACACAAAACGATCTTTCCCTTATTTACAAGGCTTTTAATAACTGAACAGGAATTCGAAACTCATTCGCGTTTAAGTTTCTAATAAATGAATTTATGTATCCGTAAAGTCAAGTCTGACTTATGCATTAGTTTGAAGATTATCCTAACTTATGCCCATTTTGTGTATAATGAATTTCCAAAGAGCGAAGTTGTCACAATAACGACTTCCAATTCATTCTTCCATTTAAAAAAAAATAAAAGGCGAGGTTGGAACGACTTTTAATGGAAATGGGAACGCCACTTCGGTAAAAAATGCAAATGCTTCTTAAAACCAAAAATTCAGATTAATTCGTTATACCGACACCAAGATGATAATGAAGTTTCGGTGCTTTACATAAAAAAGGAAGAAGTCTTTTATGAACCCTTTCGGTCCGGCTGAAGTAAAAGTGTTACATTAACAGGAGGGCGGCGGTGATTATAAAAACATTAAAATCTCTGTCGTACCGACCTCATTGCTATGCAAGACCGGACTTTCTCGGGTCGCACTCACAAAAGGAGGCATACAAAAGGGACTAGGGATATAGAGGTTATAATGCCATGCATAAAGGACACCTTTGTAGGGGAACGTCATTCACATTTTTATCAAAAACTTTTTGTACTGCCAGAGAATTAGGTTGCGTACATTTACATTGTGAAGACGTCACTCGATAGTTTAATTATTACAGCTTAGGCTTAGAATTTTTTTAAAGAAAAACAAATAATTGAGCTAATAAGATGCTAGAACGTTTAAGAACAGTAAGTAACCAGGACCGTACGTACTAATAATTTTTTAACATACTATTGAAACTAATTTCAGATATTCCTATCTGGAAAATGATTTAAAATCGCAAATAAATAGATTAATATCTTCAAGGATATTATTACGATATTAATTAGTTTAAAAGATCTCATCAATTTTAACAACAAACAAATACAAGAAATATTTTATCATACTTTAAAAAATGTTCACTTGTTATGTTTCAAAAAAAATTATATCCCGTTCATTGCTCGTAGAATACTACGTCTACGGCTATGTAGCTTGTAAGGACGTGACTCATCGCCTTCAGGTGTGGCTTGGGTGCCTATAGAAATACAAGTTAGAAGCTCAAAACGTTATTGCTAGTTTCAGAAAAACTCTTTTAAAGGCGAAAAAAATCAAGCTTTCAATATTCTCGAAAAAGATTGTTTAGCATTACAGAAAACAAGAAACCAGTACCTAACTAAAATTCACAAAATAGAAGTTGTACCCTCCTAGATGTTATTATTTTTCCTACTGTTGTTACGATAATAAGTATTTTTTTCTTAAACGCTGATTTTTGGTGCCTCTTTTTTTTTCTTCACGCTCAATTATACGACCGTAACACGTAAACACAATTGTCGCGTATAGATGTAGCTTCTAGTAGGAGGGGCACGGCAGCAATAAAAGGGGGATCCGGATTTAATATACAAGGTGTTCATGAATTGTAGGGACAAACTTCTAGGCCTTGCAAAACACAACAAAGCAAACAACTTTTGTTAATAAATGTGTGGTCAAAAGTGTTTCCTTTACAAAATAGAGCCTCTTAAAGATTCTTTAAGAAGTACCTGAAAATAGGCAACCCAAATTGCATTTTCAATTATTTTGCACAGGTCACACGGAATTTTGAAAAAAAAACGACCTAGACATACATGCGTTCAAATAACGTCAATTTTGACACAATTCGATATTTTAAATTTTAAATTAAAAAGTTTTTCTCGTATAATGGACGATTTCATGAATTATGAAAATAATTTGTCCAACAACAAAATAGACATTTTTAGCAGCCTTTTAATTAAGGATTATTAGCGAAAATAGGGACCTATTATGAGGCCTGAAAAATGTACAAGGAAACCTAAAATTTTATTTTATGGGGACTTTTTGATCGGGAGCTTTTGTCCGAAGCCTTTATATCCAGGTCTCTATAGTCCGGAAATCATCAGGTCTTAGACATATTCTGAAAACTACAATAAAAATGCCACTGGCATTTGTAATCGTTTTCTGAATATGAATATAGCTAAGACGCTGATCGAGGCCTGCTTCAATGTGTTGTGGATCGCTCGGTATAATAATAATGTGAAAGTTAATCCGCGAGTTAATAATGAAGCATTTTGTCTTCTCGATTAACATTTTTAACAAATAATCTGATACAGTTGATTATTGTTCGTTCCTAGTTTAAATTCCTAAATTAAGATTGTAAAGATAACAAAAAATTAGGAAGAATAGAGTGGCTATTTTAAATAAAATAATTCAATTCGGCACCTAATAGTTTTTTATATAAACTGATAATTTTGAGATTAAAACTTTAAATTGTTATTATCAGACACAGCATTTTATAGCAGTGTTATAACTTAAAAAATGCGACCAAAACAATTAAAATAAAATTTATTCATGTTTATGATCTGTTGTTTTAATTGTCATAAATCCATCACTTCTTCCAAATGTTTTCAAGTCCTTCAGGTAGAGCTCAGGGTCATCACTTTCTGAATTTTTATAAAATGTCTCCTATGCATATGCATACATAACTGACAAAGCACGTAAGATCTTATGTAGATTATGTCAATGGGAATGCTAGAGGTATTTATTGATACAGGAATATGTGAAAATGTAAATATTTTCCGGAAAGTTAGCAATTATTGTTTTTAATTTTTCTGCTTAAGAAATGTTCAAAGTACTTGCGTTAGTAAACAAAATATTTGAAGTTCTTTGAGGGTCTTGATATTCAACCAATAAAATTCCGGAATTATGAACGGAAACATCCAGAATTTTACAGCTAAATTTGCATAGCTGTCGTGTGCGTTCCAGATCTACATTTTTAAGAATTAAGTGATCAAAGTGAACGTAGAACGGGGGCTGTTAACAATTGACAAATGACAAACCAGTGTACGCTACCGCCCGCAGTTTCTGTTATGACAACTGTCACTATTATTAATATGAAATATGAGGCCATCTCTAAGTCCGGCATGTACATAAATCCAAAGATTCTAAACCCATTAGATCCTACCTCACGCGCAGTATCGGTAACTATAAACACCTATTTTCGAATGTCAAATGTTAAAGGCAATAGTGATGGCTAAAATTATTGTGCTATTTGGAACGCATCCATCTTTTCAATTTCCTCCCGCATTTTGTTTATAGTCTGCAAAAGATGCGGTCGCGAAAGAATTTCTTTTGTTCCGCGCGAAGAAAAATTGCAACAGTCAGTTTGCGGTTTTGTTTCAACATTAGCGCTGTTCAAATTTAAAACGGCAAAAAAATTCTTGCGTAGTAAACCGGAAAAGGGGTTTAAAATTAAGCTGCAGATTTATTGCAGTTTCGATGGGGTATTTCTGAATACGCGGGCACATGCTGCACACACTTTAAGTAAATAAGGGTTTCGGTTACGTTGAAGAAAGGGTTAAACAGAGGGATGTAATAACAAATGTGACGTCCTTGCTATGGTGCATTTATTTTTAACGCCCCCTGTACAAAATATGGAAGCACTAAATTTCCAAATTTAGCACCACTTCCGATATTTGATTGCACATGCTGGAAAAAACTGTATTTGGTTTAAAACAAGAATAAATAATTAATATTTCCTATGTAACATGTTCTGTTGTTCAGTTAAAATTGTTTCGTTAGTATTTAAATCTCTATCACGTTACAAAAAAATTACTTATAATTTAAAAACTGTCTCGTAAACACGTAAGTGTTAATTATTTAAGTCCATTTTTGTCACAGTTCCTTGGAGTAACGTTTCTTTGTTTATGCATATTAACATAATACCGAGAAGCTACAGAATAAAAATGCCAAGGTCACAAATTCTTAGTTTCTTTAAAATATTTAAATGTTTCAGTAAAGGAAGCGGTCAGATAAATACAATTGATTTTAATAATGACACCGAGTTTGCCTTGAGAGAGAGTAAATTTATATCACAATTAAGAAATATTCACCTAAACCTAAATCGAAAACTGGTTGTGTAACTAAAATTGTTTTCGTTGCTTTTTATTACCACATCGGGCATAGTTCTATATACAAAAAGGTAGAGATAAATCGACTTTCCAAATTAGGCATTGTTAAAAGCAATTTTTTTATGTGTTTAATATTTAGTAGATTTAATTCGTGCTATTTAGTGAAAGTTGAATAACAGGTGACAATAACAAATTGAATCGATTTTTTTAAATTGAATCTGTGTTACAAAATTGTATAAATTATTACATTCCTTGTATGATGTAATTTTTTGGGTATGGTTATTGTACGTACACTTCATTTAAATATTTAGCGTTAAAAACAACGTGAAAATTATTTTACTTCAAAATAACTTAGGGAAGATTACCAAAATGAATGCCTTAAGGAAATTATTAAATTTTATTTCAAGATATTTCAGAAATATTTATTTACAGTCAATCAATGTCAGGTTGGTTTAATGGGAAATGGAAAATGCTTACGTGGCGTTAACATGTGTTATTAGTATTCTAGTAAATTAAACAGTTTCCGCTTGCGGGATTTTAAATTACATTTAACTGCAATAATTCTCTGGGGTTAAGAATTTAAATCAGATGTATTTAGTTTCATAGAAGAAATAATCAGATCAAGAAACACCAAAAACAAAAACAAGAAGCAGATATGGAGGAGAAAACGGAATAACACTAAAAGAGAACAAAGGAGGGTAAGAAAGAAATGCAGGGAGTAATAGAAAATGAAGGCAAGATTGCAAAATTGTAAATTTTATAATTATAACGTTGTACAGTTCCCCGACTGTTAGAATTCTGAAAAAACAAGCTATATACGCAATCCTCAATTCCATCCATACTTTAAGCTTTATTACCGCTCAGTCAGTTCGGGACGTCAGCAAAAATGATAACTGCTAACGCATTTTCGAAAGCTTAATTCAAAATACAGTTATATTTGCCACATTTTTCACGCTGCTAACGCACAAAAAAAACATTTATCGGACACTCGGACCTCTGTTCCCACTTACTGGCTACGTCATATTCATAATACTTAACGGTGATAAGGGTATGGATAGCACTAATTAGTAATTGTTTCGTCAGCTTTCTTTGTACTGTGGATTCTGCTTGGTTCTTGGTTGTTTTTATGCGTTTCAGTGCAATTCATCATTAGATTTTGCTTCTTTAACTCTGAAATTGTCAGATGTCAGATTAAAACCCATTTAAGTTTCCGCTTGCAGGGCTATTCCTCTCTCGCTTCTGTTAATTACAACCGACACCATGGAATAGATCGCAATACTAATTAAAATGGAAATAATTCCAAATTTACGTTTTGCACGAGTAAGGATCTTGAAGGTAAATATCACACGCAAGGTGCAGTTATTCTTATAAACACAAAAAGCTCAAGAAACAAACTTATCGAAATTAAAACCAGTCTCTTAGAAATGTTAAGATGAAACGCGTTGTTTGGCCAGAATTTTTCATTTAATCGACCACAATCAACTTTAATCCTTAAACAAAAAATTATAACTCATCATTATACTAGCGAATTATCGCAGGAAGTGAAAGCTTATGGAATTTTAAAGCGTTTCGTTTCACTTTTTTTAAGCTAACACAGTTTCTACAATTTTGTATCTAGATACCAAGTTATATCAAAAATATAGGTAAAAATATTAAAACCGACAGTTGATTACAGTATGTTAAAACCAAAAAAAAATTTCTTTGTTAAAAGGATCCTTAAGGTACGAGAAAATAATTATTGTGAATTTGTCCCCTAAAATTGTTTAAGTACTGCAAGATGATAACAAAACTTTGAGTTCAAAGACATGTTACCGGTAGAAATAAACTACAAAAAATTTCTTATCACCTGCAAGGTTAAGTTTTTACGTTTTTGTCACATTGGATTTTTAATTACATTTTATGTAATAAACAACCTTGTAGCTTTTAAATACATTTTCTTATCACTCTTAGCAGTTCTCAAACAAAATTTTATTTAATTTTACATTTAATTTAAAGAACATGATTTTTTGGAAATTAATGGTACCGCTGGATTCTACATCAACTTTGGCTAATTTATTATTGATTTAAACATTTGTATCTATTTTTGATACACCCTATATATTTGTCACATACCAACAATTTAGTTGAGCTTAAGTTATTTTTAAATAAAAACGCTTGTATAGCTTATCAATTTTTCAATCACATTTTGCGTTTGTTAAAATTCTCTTCTTATAAGTGCAAATCCTTTCATCAAATTCCACATAGAATCAGATAATGATAACTGTAAACCTCTACTAGGTTGCGAGCCTACAAGAAAAAAAAATTAGCTGAGTAGTCGCGTGTTGATGCGACTGACAGATGCGGTCTGCCGTGGTGGTAATTTTTTGTTGAACGGGAACAAGACGTTTATTCTTACTCATTATCTCGAGAATCCAAATAAACAAATAAGAAAGTGCTCCTTTCTTTGCAATCTTCTCCGACACGTAGCCGCACATTCGCAAAATAAAATGCTTGCGTTTTAGGAACAACATAATGAATCTGGTCACCGCTTGCAGGATTTTTGCTCTTGTTTTCGTGCAGTTTCTGGCATCACTCCCTGTGCACATTCTCGAAACCATCATGAATGAGCTGCAACAGTGCTAGACGCAGCTCATTATGGTTTCGCTCTCTTCCAATTTTCGTAAATTATGTAGCAAACGACTTAGCGGTCCAAATGCGATTGCTGCAAAATTATTTTAAACTTGGGGAATTCGACAAACAGTTAAATATGTTTCGCGGAGATGGTACACGACTTTGGAATGCTTTCAATATTTACTTACATATATCATTATGCCTTCGTGATTATACCACAGGAAATAACGAAATAAGGTCAAGTTTTATAAATAAAAACGGGGTATAATGAAATTTAAAATAAACTTGGCAGATGAAAAATTTGGTTTACTAAATTGTAGATATTCGCATTTTTTAGTAATTGTTTACCTTTCTACAACATGAAAAATGGGGCAATTATTAAAGCCGGAATTAGTTGTAATCGGTAACTGCCCTACAATTTTCTCTAATAATTTTTCCAAAAATTAAGTCAAAGATTTTTACCCTCTATTAAGAACCCAAAGCGTAAAGCGGTTGATTCTTACAATCTTACTTGCAGAATAAACAATATCAATACCTAGTCACGTTTTAACTACTGCAAACTTAGCATTTATTCTCATCTTTGATATTTGCGTTCAATTTTTATTACAAAGCTTTTTCATTACACACCTCACTGGAAATTCCAATTTTAATTAACCGTGCACGTTTTGTTACTTACTATAAAAACAACACAATATATGCAACATGTCTATTACCTAATTTAGTTTTAAATTATCCACTTCTTTGTGCCTTATACAGTTACAAAAAAAATACATAATTACACTTTCTTTATTAATAAAATGTCAGGGTGTTATTAGCAATATTTTTCCACAAACTATTGGGAAACAAGCTTTAAAAACATTTAGGTAAATATGGTTGTTATTGTGGTTGCATCAAAATAGCAAAAATAGTGCGCACAAGTTAAGTAAATGCCCAGTTATTTATTAACTGTAAGTGTTCGTAACATTATAAATCTGACCATAATTTTATCTCCTGATCACTTCATCATAATTATAAACGTTCTTTCAATGCAATCAATAAGATTGCCTTGCAAGCACAAAGGACCTGTTTTGCGTTTAATTAGGATTACCACACGTAATAAAAATGGATATTAACAATTAATTATATATAAAAACGTTTCATACCTACTTTTTAATGAAAAAAGGACAAAGGAATGCAATAAATGTGAGTTCTACTACGTAAATCCATTATTACTAAGCAACGCTCGCAATAAAAAACATTAAAAAAGTAAAAAAGAAAAGAAACTTGAAATTTTACATGCACCTGTTGTGCACTTTTGAGGAGGCTAAATAAACCTTAGTGTCTGGAAAAAACGCCCTTGGAAAAACAACTCTGGAAAAAAATCCCAGGGTAAAACAGTCCCGAAAAGAGAATCCCCGGAAAAAATAAAAACAAATTTTGGTAAAAACCTCCCCGAAAACGGCCAGTTTTGCTTTCTCTTTGAGAGTGACATTGTGTTGCCCTAGTTTTTGAGTAATAAGATGTTAAAGTGGAAGTTTTTCAAACTTCGCAGCTGCCGCCATTTTGAAGCTAGAAAAAAACAGTTGGATTTGCTCTAAGGTCTTTTACCAAATTTCGTTTTCAGATTTAGGAAATACGTCTCCAGTAAAAATGCTACCAGTCTAGTCTAACTTCCGCTTCTGATTTTGAACTTTTTCAAAAGTTTGTTTTGCGGTGAATTTTTAATTTTCAATGTTTTGACATTTCGAAGATCTTCGAAATCGGACCATCCGTTCGGGAGTTATGAGTCGTAACCCACCTTCACATATATAAACACATTTACCCAGACAGGCAGTTTTCAAAAACTGTTCCTGGAAGTCCAAAACATGTACATTTTTTACCGATGATTTTTTTCGCGTTTTATTTTTTTTTCTGGGTCTCTTTTTCTAGAGCTTTTTTATGCTGGAGCTTTTATTTCCAGAAGTTTTCTTCCTGGGGGTATGTTTCGAGTCCCAGGATCTCTAGAAAGTATGAAATACTTTAAAGTGTAGCATAATATTTGAATTTGTAAAGTTTTACTTAGCAACTTTTACTTACGACGACGATCAGAAAGGGTTTAAACAAAGCGACTGCGCCGCTAGTAACGGACGCCTCGTCATGCTTCCGTAACCAGCGGATTAGACAAGGGAAAGGGAAGAACGACGAGATTTCCGTAATCAGCGGTACAGTCGCACCGTGTAAAGGAAAAGAAACGACTAGGAGACTTCCAGAATGTTAATATCACTTTTATGAATGGGTGCCATTTGCGAACACCACTAATATTTTATATTACTTTTGGTTAAACCGGAAAATGTACAATTTTTAATGTTTACAGCACCGTATACTTTTGATGCTGGAAATCAATAGAATTTTTTCTCCTCTTTTCAACCATATAAAATTGTAACATGCGTACATTGGAAATTCATAAGAAGAACGTAATATAACATTAATCAAGACAGTCTAGATAACCTTATACGAGTGGTGCATAAGAGATTGGATTATTTCACGAATAATATATCGAATCGTCAGATTAGTAATTTTTTAAAATTATCACATAATACAAAAAAGAGTTGTTTCTTACTCGCAATAAAATATTATATTTTAAATTTTCTTTCTCAGAATTAAAAATAAACACGATTTACTATGCAGGACGTTTGAATAGTTTACCCCGATAAGTTTTTCATATTCACGAGTGTTATATGAGTCGATTATTTCACGAATGATATATCGAATTGTCAAATAAATGTACTTGTCAAGCTAGCAAATAAAACAAATAAGGGGTTTGCTTAACTAGTTGACTGCCACGCTTGAATTTAGTTTGGCAACCTGGGACACGCGTGTATTTAAAAGTTCAGTACGTAAAGATAATCGATTATTATACATATAATTGTTTGATGCTTTGTCAAATAAGTCCTACTAGCTAATTAAAGCCGTGCATCATTTATGGTACTTATAGCGTTAGAATTTAAAAACGGCCTTGAGGCCACATGACCCACAACGTATGCACACTGTCTTTTTTGCTGTATATTATTATTCATCAGAATACATGTTTAGTTGCTTGTATGTATATATCGTAAAATAGTAAACATGATTATTTTCTATTTGCCAATAAAAAAATGCAAAATCTAAAATTTCTTGAAGTAATTTACAATTTAATTTTTTTCCAAAGTTGCGATTTATTTTTTTATTATGTTATTACTTATTATTCATCAACATACATGTATTTAGTTGCTTGTATGCGTAGCGTAAAATGCTAAACTTGTTTATTTTCAATAAAGAAAATAATTGCATAATTGGGACTAGGTTTATTACTATATGAAACCTGCTAGCGCCACGTTAAATACACCTAGACGATGCCAAGGACATCCAAATTCAAAAGCTTTATATAGCTACTGGCACCCGTCAATAGTGCACGCGGCTTCAAATACGGTAAGGTGTGAGTGCCACCGCAGGCACACGCAGCGCCGCGCAACGTATAGGGAGTGACCCACATATGGGTCGCATGGCAGCCAACTAGTTGAATTTATACTGATGTTGTAAAGTTAAAAAATATATGAGAATGCTGTTTGTTTTCGCTGAAACGAAGCGGACATGGGTTGCCTATTACACCACTTGGTTTCCTCTACACCCTTCAGAAGTTTGTCAAAATCTTTAGGAATTGCCCTATATGCTACCTTGTGTGGTTACAGCAATTACGTGTCAGACTTCATACCTTACCATCGACTAAATCAAAATTACACCGTTAATTGGCGTTAAATGTGTGACCCGGCAGCGCATCTAAGCAACTCGTCCGCTTCGCGTGCTGTAGGCCGGGGGTTCATATCTGAGCCAATTTGTTATTATTAATTACATTAAATTTTTAATGTAATTGTGCGTTTATATTGTAGATGTTTGACGTTCCTTGTTATTTTTAAATTTGCCAAAATTATCGGTAAAATTGCAAACGCTTGTTTGAAAATTGTCCTGACTAGTAGATAATTTTCTTGCTTTTATACTACAATAACTAAAGTGAAGTTTTCGTCTCGTAATTTCAAAGACATTTGCTACGTAAATATATTCTAGATTATTGTTGCATTTATCTTGTTGATCTCAACTATGTGACATTTGAAATTAACTTTTGAAAGATTATTCCAATTATTGCTCTTAATAACTATAAAAACCAAGGATATTGTTACGAAAAAGTGTAACAAACAGAACCAGATGTCCCACCTACTTTCGTTCGTCAAAAGAAGTTCACGCCTGAGAGTAGATACATTAAGTTTGGAGATTAAAGTTTTCTGATTATGAGGTGTATTCGTTTCTTTTTCGTTTTGGCATTTATTTTGAAACAAGTCGTTTGTTAACACGCAGGTACACTTGACCTCTTCAATTCCCCGACTAGAAACTACCGTCTAAAACATCCAATTGTTTAAACATGCATTAAGAAAAAAGGCAAATAGTCGTGACTGGCTATCTTCCTATAATGAGTGTACGGTCATTTATTTAGACGTGAATAATAATAGCAAATTAAAGTTGTGAAGATAACGGCGAAAAGCGGGCCGTGTTAATGAAGGAAGGTTTCATTACCGCGATGCGATCTTTGGCCGGGTGGCTTTGAAAATACAGGCTATTTCAATCGGGAGCATGTTCTTTCGGGACGATTGTATCTCTAATATTTATTCGGTAGTTATACAACGGCCGTATCTGCATCTCTGTACGCTGCAAGCTACGCGCTATCTTTATTATGGCAACTTGATTATTTTGCATTTACACGCATTTCTGCGTGCTGCTTTTGTTTTGCATTGCTAAATGGGCAATAAATAATTGCCCACTGCTAAACCGACAATGAGCTATTGCTGCAACCAAATCGTTCTTTATCACGGCAAGAGCATTCCTTAGATTTACTTTTGACAAGACTCACGCGTGATTTGAAAACAATAGAGACAACTAAATTGATCACAGGCAAAAAGTTCGATCGCATAATAATTAATCATTTAAGTAACAGGCAAGGTCGTATTGGTTAATGGGTTATGGTTGTGTAATTCCATTCAACCGTTTTAATTTTCCTCTACATGCGTATCATCGGTGGTACGTTGTAAATTCCATACAAACAAAATAAAATGATTTTTCCCTCATACAAAAACGAAACACGGAAAACAACCCCTCTCTTAATCTCCTTCCGAAAACATTTCTAATAATCAAAATATACCAAGACAGGGTTGCAAAGAAAATAATGTCGTATAAGTTCTCAAGGGACAGACAGCGAACACAGAACTGCTGTGGCTTTTGATCATATTCGGGCATCATGTGTTGTTTTTCCGTTCAAAATTACGTATATCGTAAAAAGCAGCGGACGGTCACAAGGGATGAAGGACAGCACGTGGCTCTGTTATATATTTACCCAACAACTTTAAATTTTAGAATTCGCTGATATTTACACACGGAATATGGAAATTTTATAACCGCAGAACAAAATATTGGTTATATGTAATATTGTGAAGAACAAAAATGATAGTTTGAATTTAGTTAATAGTTTAAAGCCGATTTAAAAAAATAGCTACTCGTTAATTATTAATTGATTGATAAAATAATTAATAACCTAATTGAGTAATGGAATAATTGATCACTTAACAAACCGACTTTTGGAAAAACTAATTAGTGAAATACTGGATTAACTCATTAGGTTCAGGAAATAAATTTTATTGATTATAGTACTTACACGTCATCAAACAAATTAGAGTAATCGACTTCGAAGCTGCTTTCCACCAATTAATTTAAAATTAGATGGATAATTTGCACTAGTGAAAGAAAAAAAGGAGGGTTTGAATTTTAAATAAAATAGAAACACAGAAACACAAGGATAGTTTACGCCACAACCGGAATTGGCGCAGTGACAATTCGTGCAATTATTTGTTATGCAGATTATCACAAGTACTCTACTCTAAACAGGAAACAATACTTAAACGTTGTCATGACAACCCTCCACTTCTTGTTCAGCATAGCTGATGTAAGTGCCAATTGCTCCCTAAAATAGCGGCTTATAATTTAAATTATCATTAATAAAGGCGTCAAGCAAATTCAAAGTTTACGCAGACTCGACTCACACTTTCGAGAAACTATGCTCACGAAGTGGCAAGTATTTGAATCGCCGTGAGATTGTTCGTGACAGTCCAGGAAGAGGAAGCTTAGCTGCAACAATAGACATCCCTCTTGTCATTAAACGTGTTGAAGCTTTTATCAATGCGAATCGCCAAACCTCTGAAACGTTGGAAAAAAGCAAAACTATGTTTAATGACAACAAGAACGACGCCTATTTGAGGTGTTGCAGTTGAGCTTTTATGGAACCTCGTCTTCATAGATTGTCACTAACAGTCTCACAACAAATTCTTTAAAGGGTATCTCATTCAAAATGCTTGCGGCTGTTTGAGTGCATTTTTTCAAAACCAAAAACAAACCCTGCGTAAATTTCATCCAGTTCCACGCCTCTATGAGTGACTATTAAGCCGATCTCGCTGTGTAAAAATTTGTATTTATTTTTATAAAAACTTTGGAAACGACTTGGATAGTGTGATGTGAATTTTATGGAATCATACAAAGCTTTTGAAGGACTGTATTTATGCGACGTCACCTTATGACGTAAATGTATTTTTACAAAATAGAAACTTTTGTAGTTATAGTGATGCAAGTGACATTTTGATTGGTTGTTAGTGAAGCGTTTGTGGCTATTTTGTGGTTAAGTAGTATTTGGCTAAGTTTAGTCGTACAAACCAGTTATGCAACATATCTAACAGCTATAAAATGTTTGTAAATATACTTTGTGACGGCGCGGCGGGACAATATACTATGGCGATTTTACATGACATCATAGTTATAAAAAATTGTATCAAATTAACACGAGAATTTTGACAGCTTTTCTTAAAGAATCATGAGGCCGTGTGTGAGCACGACGCCATGATTCCCATCCCACCCCCTTACCCGGGCTCAGCGCACTTAGCGCTATTCACCGACCTAACATGCCGCACCCCGAAAAGACATGCAACCCAACATACACACACACTCACCGTCCATGGACACGCCGGGTTTAACTTATTCAGTAAAATTTCCGAGAGGCAGAGGATTCAAACCTACTGCCGTTGAGAATCTAGTTCTAGAGGTTGGGACTCTAACCACTAGACCACCCGCTGGCCCCAGAATTTTGACAGTGGGATAACAGCTTTGGCGAAAAATTGATTACATTAGGCTGTTTTACGGCAGAGTTGACATTTATGTCGATCGTATTGAATAACAAGTCGACAGTTTCCATGACAACTGTTGAACTATCTTCTGTTTAAAGTAGCGTACTTTTAGTAATGTGCATAACAATTAATTTAACTAATCACTAAATTCACTATGTCACAGCAAAAATTCCGATTTTGACGTATTTATGTGAATATAATATGCACATATTTAAAGTTGTTCAAAGGGGGTATGCACATCTGTGAGTTGGTAGTGCAACTAGATCACTAGTTCGCCTTGCATGCCGAAGATCAGGGATTCATATCCAACTTGGTATTTTAAATTTTCTGTAATGATTTGAATAATAAACCATTTTTATAATCACAATCGGGCAATTACCTTTGATTAACTTTATTTCAGTAATTTTAATTTTTTTCTTAATTTCAACTTTAGGTGGACCGATACTCGCAAACACAAACACTTTCTACGAAAAAAAAAATAAACAAAAGTTCCTCTGCGATTTTTAATTCAAACAATATTTTGAAAGTTATTGAAGTTCTACAATATCTCAAAACTGATAAAAAAAAATTATTGAAATTCACAGTTAGGTATATAATCAAGTACCGAGTGGCGGTAGCTATAACGATGAAGGTCGGGGGTTCGACTCCCCGCCGCAGCCAAAATACAGCACAAAAAATCTATGCTGCAACCCGCCACTCAAATTTCCCAATCTGCTGTAGGCAGTCGTGGGGTCTTATTGCCTCGCCGTGCCCCAGTCGGTTTAAAGGAGCGTGCATGGCAAAGAATAGTGCAGAAGCCCAGTAGTAGGACGTGAGAACTGAATGCGAATCAGGTACTAAAAATTTATGATCAAAAATACAATACAAAAACCATGAGATAGTTGAAAATAAGAAAAAAAGTGCCCGAAAAACTCAAATTTGTGTTCAGTTAAGTAGTGACTCTCTATTGGCTGTTGAAAACAGCACGTCATTATTGATATGTTTCATAGTTCAATTGTTTTAGTTTATTTCCTAATTTGGTGTCGTGTAATGCCACTTATTATGTTGAAATCGGTGGTAAGTGCGCAATAATGGCCGCGAATTATTCGAACCGAGAGTATTATAATATGATGATGGCACTCTAATAATGAAGCAGGACGAGCGATACGATTATACGCGGCTACATATTCCCATTTTGGACCGATTATGAATAGAATTGCACGATACCAAATTACGAGCTAAATTCAAAGTTTAAACAAACGACGAACCATGAATCAAATAAATAATGACGTGCTGCTTTCAGCAGCCAATAGCGAGCCGCTGTTTAATTGAAATAAAAATTTGAGTTTTTCGAACACTTTAAACAATATTTCTGTTTTTTTCTCAATTATGATTTTGCAGTAGGCTCTTGCTTTTTTTGTAATCTATTATGGATTTATACTGAATACCTGATTAAACACTTAAATTTAAATTTAAATGTTTTTTTGTCGTTTTTAGATTTTTCGAAATTTTTACGCTTAAAATATTGGCGGAATCGAAAAATCGTAAAGAAACTTTTTATTCTGTTTTTTTCGTAAAATACCATCCCACAGTTCGTGTCCGGGAATACATGGTATATAATTATTCTTAATTTTTTTTCATTTATTTAATTGTTTTGATAAATTTGAGAAGGTGAATACTGGTGAGTTAAGAGATAGACTATGCATGTTAGTGGAAAGCACTCGTGAGCGGTTTGCCAAAATTATCGGTATAATTGCATGCACTGGGAAGTTACTGTTAATTATTTTAGCAAAAACCGCCATGTTATAATTTTCTAATTTGCTTATAATTGTTAGGAAAAGTAAATTACAAGTTACAACAGCTCATCTAGGATATTAAACAAATAAACAATTCGCGAAAAACATAAATATTAAGAAAAAGTTTAAATGTTTTATCTATTTTTTTTCATAATAGCACTACATTACTTAATTACCATTTCGTATATAAGTCAATTACGGTTGTTTTAATTAAGGTTAAAATTTAAAAAGTTGAAGAATATTTGATACCAACCAACTATAATTTACATTTTTTGAGTCTGTAAGTCTGCAAATAACAGGCATGCTTACGTGTATTGTAGTTCTTGGAATAAATGTACAACATCAAATTTGCCTTTGTGTATTTCAGTGCTAACAAAGTAAAACAAACACAAATTCAAAGTAAGTGCTTTCGCGCAGGGGAGAAGGGTTGAAATCAACTACGGTATGAGATCAGGAAGTCGATAATTCAAAAGATTTAAGAAACGTAAATAGAGACTAATAAACTGTAGTGTGCAACGGGAGTGGCCCGCGTTTCCCGAAATCCATTGCAGAAATGACCATCGGCTGTTTGATGTGAAAGGTTCCATCCAACATTAATTCATAATGAACGAGTCTTCTGGCGCACCACTTATATTTCCTTAATCCCGGATAGCACAAACAGACCAGCGGCCGCATAGCATGATGAAAACCTAATGGTTATATCTCTTTATATAGAGATCAAAGGGCGTACAGTTCGTCCTTTTTTGAACTCATCATATCTAAGGTCCGTATTGGTTTGTGCGGGTCCGGTCTCTAATTAGCCCACTCTTGTTGATGCAAGTCAGCGTGACTCGGCCAAACTCTGGACCGTTTGTCCTGGCCGGTAGCTCGTAATCGTTTGGCCGACGCCTTTCATAATTGCCTAAACTGATTGTCCATTACAGGAAAATAATTAGTACCATTGCTAAAAACGTGACGGGGAAAAGGACAAGAAAGAGATGCTAGAGTTTGTCAATTATTTGTTATAAAAGCTTGCAGTTGGTCGGTAATTTTTGTAGTTGGACTTTTCACTGGCTAATTATATTAATGAGTATAAAGCAGATTCATGTACATTGCGGAGTTAGAAATAATTTTAATACAAATTAAAAAAATAAGTAATAAACTGCCGCTAAAACGTATGATATGGTTGCACTATTAAATTTATGAAAATTACTATTATTATAATTTTTTTTCATCTTAATGTAGAAAATGCTAAGATTTTATGTAACTAGAGTAGGTTTTTTTATTGCACATGGGGTACAGGTACAAATATTAAAATCCACAGTACATAACAGTACAGAGTGGGTAGGAAAACCCCGGCCACTTTTCTTGCGGCGGTCAAGAGATGGCGCTTTAGTAAAGAAAAATTAAATTAAAATACTGGCAACAACGCAGAATCCAAGACGTTTTAGTTGTTTTGATTTAATATGGGGCGTATTTAACAACTAAAACATTTTGGATTCTGCGTTGTTACCAGTATTTTAATTTAATTTTTCTTTACTAAAGCGCCATCTCTTGACAGCCGCAAGAAAAGTGGCCGGCGTTTCCTAACCACTCTGTGTATAGAAACCACAACATTTGTTTGTTAAGGTAGAAGAAAATAATTATTGGAAGATTTCCCTTGTAGAGTTTAAATGAAATATCACATTAAAAAAAATAAGAAGTACCACGGAATCATACTTGGGCTAATTAATTTGTGGTTTAAATCTTTAAATTCTATGTGAAATCAGTTATGTATAGCACCCAGTGTGCTGATCTGACTAATATAATAAATTTAAAAAAACAAATGCTTGTCTTTAAAGAAGCTATTGCCATGAACTGCAATAGCACAACATTTAATCAGAAATGTATTCTAAATGAAATAATAAGAAATTTAAAAATCGTACAATTTTGTTTTATGTAAACCAAAATTATACCTTCTTAATTAATCATAAACAGACTGTTTAATGAAGTGCGGGCCATCACATATTAACTATGTTGTAATTTGGTTAGGGTCAAAAATAATTATCAACAAAATTTTATTACACTACATGCTTGTATTAATATCGAAAGCATTGAAGTATCGAAAGTACCACAAGTATCGAAAGTATTGAAAGTATAGAAGTATCTAAAGTATCGACAGTATCGAAAGCACCGAAGCATATTGCTATTAATACAATACCAAAGTATCGAAACATTGAAGTATCGAAAGTATCAAAGTATCAAAAGTTTCAAAAATAGCAAAAGTATTTAAAGTATCGGAATATCGAACGTATTTATTTACAGTATCAAAAAAGTATCAAAAATATCGAAAGTCACAAGTCTGTAATTTTGATTTTTCGTTCAAAAAACAGAAAAGACTGTAACATAAATTTAAAAAATACATTGAGTAATCGAATTGGACAATTTGATCCAAAATCTCAATTATTATTAAAAATAGACACTAAATTTTTTGCAGAAATTTCGCCAAAATTAACATCAACTCTATCTTTTGAAATAGTACCATATTTTTTTGAAATTTCCATACTTCAATACAGTCGATATTTCGATACTTGAGCTTCTTTAGATACTTTGATACTTCGATACTGTAGAAACTTACGATACTCCCATACTTCGATATTTTACATCCTTTCAATATTTCGATACTATCGATACTTTTAATACTTCGATGCTTTTGGATATTTGTATCACTGCTCGATACCAGCCAAAGTATCGATACTGTGAGTAAGTATTCTATCGATATTTTTTCCCAACCCTAGTCTTGAGGTAGAGTACTTCCCCACCATTCCGAAAATTCCGAGTTCAGTTCCCGTATTTTTTTTTTCTTTTATTTATGTTCTTACAACACTTTTATTTAATACAAAGTGATCGAAATATTTTATCATCATCATAATCTGTCACCCCTAGTGTCAAGGTCTTTCGCTCCGGTTAGGCTCTTCGGTTGTGTAATAGGAAATAATAAAAATTTTCGTAAAAATTCTTTATCGCGTATTGTAAATAACACCGGTAATAGGTAATAAGAACGTTAAATATTTTAAATAGTATACAAATACTGTTATCACTTTGCATTTAATAAAAAGTCGTAACAATATAAACAAAAAATAATCAAAAAATAAATTTTACGGTGAATTGAGCCCGGACATTTACATTGGTAAACGAATGCTCTACCTCAAGACCACTTCCACCAAACTTGTGACCGACAAGCTTAAGAATTTGGAAACAGAATTTCTTATAACACCGATAATAGTCCCATATACAGGGTAAGGCAACATTTTCGGTATTCCTATTTATCAAAAAAAAAAAGTTGTTTAAAAAAGTGTTTAAATAAGAGCCTTTAGGTATCACATTTTTCACCAACTTCGTACTAATTTTGTTGCTTTTCATGAACAGTAAATTTATTTTATTGTAAAAAAACATAATTTTAAACTTCAACAGGTTTTTTTTACAGAAGCTAGAACTTATCAATAAAGTAAATTTATGTTCATGTTTTTAGTTTTAATTTTACCGTACATATTTTTATGTAGTTTTATTGCTTCGCAAAATTTTCAATTGAATGAATGTGGTTCAACCAATCAAACTCCACCAAGAAAAAAATTCAGTTGCGTCTTAACTTTACTATTACCTGAACCATAGCGATGAAGAATAAATTTTTGTTGGATACATATTTGCTTAATAAAAAATGTAAAGGTGACCCCTCTATTGATTTTGCCATACAAAATATTCTTGCATTATCCTTGATAGAAGTCCCGAACACTAGAACGCCTCCTTTCTTTTGATCCAGTAACCTTCGTTGATGCCAACGAGGCGCTAGCAGTAGAATGTAGGATCCACTTAAAATTACACCCCGTAGTCATCCCAGCATTGTGTTGGACGCGACAGTCTGATCGATATACACGGACTGGTTTCGTTAAGGTAGAAGATAATTTAATACAGACTCATTTAAATCCGGCAAAAATGTGAAGCCAAGACATGTAAGTCTTAAATAACAGCACAATTGCAAGAGATTGGCGAATACATCTGCATAACTTAGCATCCGATCGACGATATCATTGTCGCGTTTTTGCCTTTATTTTTTCGCCGAACGGGTTTGGCTAATGAATATTTCTCGATACAAGACAAATGGATCGCGAAGTTGCCTTAATAGTTGAATAATCGGTTGGCTGCTCCCGTCCCGGTCGGTGCACGGTCCGGGACACCGGAATGTGTGCAGTTGAAATAATGGCTGGGCGTGCTATGGTGACACGAATGCCGACCCCTAAATCTGTCCTCGTCCGTCGTGGAACACGGGTCGCATAATGAGCCCCGTTCGTTATGCCCCCGCTGACATGACGCCGCTGCCGATGCACTTTGCTCATTAGCCCCACAAACATCCACAGGTTAGAGTTCATTATTGTCTTACGATCCCAACGCTATGCCCTTAATTACGAACTTCGCCAATTTGGTCGGCTCATTCTCATTTCCTGCTCTCATCCATTACGCATCGACTGACAGCCTGACACGTTTCAACTAACCTTTCAAAAAGTAATTTGTTCGAAGTACTACTGAAGAAAACGCAAAAAGTAAACTGCTTGTTTACTTTATGTAATTTGTTGAGTGTTCTGGGCCGCCTCGCCGTGCAATCTTTATCAGTTAGCGTTGAATTATAGTCTGTCAAATGACTATCCGAATTTCAATTTTCAATAACAGTAGAGTGGTTCTGAGCGGAAACTTTACATATGAGAACAGACGGCCGAAGCGAGAGTTATGCGCGGGATTGTTAGAACAAAACGATGTAAAACAAGCCGGAAGTGGTCCCGCGAGGCTCGTACCCCGCTCCGAGCTCGCAGGAATGAAAGAGAACAGGCGTTCTTTGGCAGCAAAATACGAGTGCTTCGGGAATGCGGCTCGCCGAGAAATGATGCACACAGGGACGGCAATTTTTAAATAATTGACTGGAGTCCGGTGGAAAATGAATTACAGTTTGATCCCTCTATAATGTAGCTGATCTTACACTTACATATAAGACGCTCCAACCAACCCCAGGAATATTACCGTGTCAAATTCTTTCCGGCGCTGCTTTATGCGTCATACATTATACATGAACCTGTATCGGACCGATATCAACTAACTTAGAAAAGTATACTGGATATATTCGCCAGGGACCGACCATTCACTACTCGAAATCATAAATACCTAGCACGCTTTGTCGAAATCCATTTTGGGCACGTTTAAAGTCAATAAGATCACTGAGAATCAGTTGGAGCAACATTCGGTGCGCTTATTCTTAGTTTCATTAATGTATCATAATTTAAACTTAATGCTAATTAAAATTTTTGTCAAAATCTGAAGGAAAATATAGGAATAATGTAGGGAAAAGTAATCGCAAAGCAAGACATTCCGAGAAAGTCACCCGGAAAGATAAGTTACTGAAAAGGGGCATTTGAAAATAACGAAAACGACTTGTGACTTTTCTGGGAGATTTTTGACGATTTATTATATTCAGCTATTTATTACGGGTTTCCTGGTGCTTTTTTTATGCCCGTTTTCACAACTTCTTTAACCATGCGAACCCTTTTATACCTTACACGCCGGCATACCCGGCCTACCTAACAAAAGGGGATTGTAACCGTGAACATTTGGATGTCTTGATTTTGACGTATAAGCACGTTTTAATATTTGTGTCTATAAACAGGCCTTGACGTAGCTAAACCAAGTCGGGGTTGACAAGTTAGTAGTTGCACTCCCACCAACTCGCAAACAAATGAGATTGGTCCGCCAAAATTAGGTTTAAAACATGAGTTCGAACATTTTCATAAAATCAATCAAATGAAAACTGCCATCGAATTTTGTGATCCACTGTTTAGCTCAAAATAAAAACTTGATATATCAAATATTTAAGTTAGGTGTGATAATAGCTTGTTATCAGTTTCCTGGTAATCAGATAGATCTGTACAAAATATTACTGAAACACTTTTTATTGTAAATTTATTGTAGATTACCAATAAACAAACGTGATAACATTCACAGTTCTTAAAAGCGAATACATCCAGTAAATATATAAAAATGATGGTAATTACTGTGCACTAATAAACTGCAGGTAAACCATCTGAAGAAATCACAAAGCTGTTGAAAATATGTAAAAGGAAAAGCATTTCCGGTAAAATAAAGCATTAAAGTATTTCAAGGAGTTTCATAAAACAGTTAAAAATTTCCGAATATTTGTTTGAACAAATCATAAATGTAAAGATAAGATCGCACCATTCTTAGCACTGCACTGTATCGGCAGCATAACTGCATAGTTGCCATATATGCTAAAATAATGTTAATACTATAGAAAACTTTCATGTACAACTAATAACACAAAATTTTTGAGAATATTTTATTTGTTTCAACTGCTGGCTATAAACACAGAAAGTGCTGAAGCAGAGCACGTTTCGTTTTAAAGTAGCTTGTTCAGTGTAATTCAGTTATGCGCTATCAGACTGCATGCTTCGGTCTAACGAATATCATTCACAAGCAAGAGAAGGAGAATGAGCAAGATGTTTGTGAGAACAATTATTTTGATGTTTCCGAAATATATTCTTTAGTATTGAATAAAACTTGAATCAAAAGAAAAAAATCGTCATGCAAAAATTGGGCAAAAGGATAAAAATTTACTACCTATAATAGTACTGCAACTAAAAATTAACTTACAAATCTTATTCCACTATCACTCATGAGCAATCTAGTTTACATAGAAAAGTTCTCAGGTGAGAAGGTTGCAGGTCATTGCTAGTTGTATCAACATACAAAATTCTAAAAAATAAATCATGTTGCCAGTTTTAGACTAATAACTTTTGATTTTTTTGGTAATTTCTAAAATTTAAAATATAATTTATTTAACAGTTATAAATTTGTTAGAAATTTTCGTACTTAGCAACATTGTGTTCTTTTAGGGATAGTATAATTATCATCGTTTATGCCGATCTGGCAACTCGTTTTTGCATAATATGGCATTAGGTCGAAATTTTCAAAACATCGTAGCGGGCGCTATTTTGAAGCTAGAAGGTTCGCGAAAATAGCGTTTGAATGCTATCATCAGATTTCGCTTATCAGTTCATAAAATTTAATTTTTGAGAAAAACAAATGCTATCAAAAAATGTCTATCTTCTGCTTCCGATATCAGACTTTATATAAAAGCTTATTTTTTTGATATATTTTTCATAACTCCGCATTCTGAGGCGCATCGTCCGTTCGGGAGTTATGAGGCGTACCCATCCGTCACCTACCCACCTACGCATACTGATGAGCATAATCAAATGATTTTCATAATCGAATTATTGCCATTTAAACAATCTTTTTTAATCGAATGATTTATTGGAATAAAATCATTCGAATGCGGTAAAAACTAGTAAAAACTTTTCCGTTTACTTTTCCTTTGGGCCGCTCGGCAAAAACAGCGCAAACCTTCGGCTTCTTATAGTATTTTTAATTTTAACAATTTTCTCTGCTAATGAGACTTCAGCTTGTAGCATTATGCATTTCGATGGGTAATTTGCATCTAGCTATAATGTAATGGCTATCGGTTCAACCCTCACTTCCAAAGCAGAAAAACCGAAGTTCAAAAATTGAAAATTCATTCGAATGATTTTCTGTAATCACTCAAGATTTTTCGAGATATTTCGGTAATCGAATTGTTCGATTATTTTTATTCGAAATATTCCATCAATAACATATTATACAGTTCCTGTAGGCCTAAAACATATATTTACCTTAAAATGTAGAAATCTAAAATTTTTATGAAAGTAAAAACAGACAAATTTAAGAATTAAAAATCCAAAAATATTTTCTTTTGTACAAACAGATAATTTACTGTTATTAAGGACTTTGTTAAGAGAAAAAAGAACGAGGTTGGCTACAAAAAGGAAAACCATATAATAAAAAAAAACAAATAAGCGGAAGGCAAATATGATCAGAATGACAAAAAAAATAAAATTTTCCACAGCTCTTCAAATATTTGCGATTTGCGAACTGATAGTTCAGCGTTAGTTACAAATTTTCCTGTTAAAGATAAAAATTTACTCGGTTGGCTGATTTATCTGGAAATCTGTTGTCAAAGGCTTAAATAATAATTCTATTTATATGGCAATATTGTTTAATTTAGTTGCTAGTTTGTATAAAAAATTTACTTCCACATCGCTAAATAATGCAAATAGGCAAATAACTGTTACTGTTTCATAGATAACAATTAATTGAGTTTATATACATTACAGAAACACATTACCTATGCAAGGTAATATCAATATGTATGCAAACTTTATATTTGTAAGCATTTACTTACAAATCGAACAATTGCATTTAAAACATACAGAAAGCTTGTTAGTGGTTTTTCAGAATGTAATAATAAATAACATTTTTCTTACTACCTTGAGAATTAACATCGTGTATAGCGAATAGGATATTTTATTTGGATTCTTCCGATAATCATAAAATAACAAACATCCCATTTTCATGTTTGACTAACAATGACAGACGTACAAGGCTATACTCTTTGCAAGTCAAAGCGAACTGACGACAATGCTTTACGTTTTGACAAGAAGATTGCCCTTTCCCATACTCGTTAATGCAGAACCGCAAAGTAGCCGATTTAAGTAAAGACTGCTATAACAATCATGGCACTTATTCCATATTAGATCGGGCTCCTTGATGGCCGCATTACCCCTTATGTGTGTACATTAAAGAAGCTCGTGAAATAAAATCGGTAGTAACATATACGCCAAGATTTTAAATGACCACACGGAAAGCTGTTCCAAGTAGGAGGATGCTTAATGTCGATGACTTGGGCACTTTTATTGGACCAGTTTATTGAGAAGGTAACCTGCGTTTATCGCATCAAATTTTATTTACTTTTTTTATGTTATCGCATAATACATTTACATTAAAATTAAATGCAAGACTTCAAGAAGTCAATCTTATCTCCCGCACGAATTGATCGACCGCTTGCCACCGCTGGCCACTTTCACAATTGATGCCAAAAAGGGTTCATTACTATTATCTTCTGACAGGAAATATGAACGCGCTTAAAAGCATCAGATCACACTTGCATAAAGCGATATTATTCTAAGATAAAATATAACTCACCGTGTTGTCATGGCATTTAGAATTTCTTCCAGCGACGCATTATTTATCGACCTCTGGAAACCAAGAAACAAATTACCACTGTATAAATCTACAATAATTTGCAGAATGTGCAGCAATACCTCAACAAGTCAACAATGTCAATTCACGCCCAAATATTCGAATTGTTTACTTAATCTAGCGAATCTAAGTCATTCCCGGATAAGGCAAAATATCGCATAGCACGTATAAAATTATTATCATTTAAACAAATGTTTGATTCTTTCGATTCAAAAATTATACAATGTTAGCACTTGATAACATAATCGTACTACGAACACGTGACTAAGGATTGGAATTTTATCCTCTTCATTGTAAAAATCAAGGAGCGCCGTTTCTTCCAGAGATAAAATGTGGAGCATTTTGTAAACAAATGAGCCCTCCTATCGCACATTATTTGATTATTACACTGTAAATAATACTAAAGTAGCGCCACGTTCCTTACAAAATAGAAAACAAACTGTAATTATCGCTAAAAGGGGTTCTTGGTACCATGCCGGCAAATAATTGTCATTTTCCTGCATATTTCCGGAGCTCGGGACCTTTTTCAAACAGCTCCAATCATTTTTTCGCCTGGATGAGACATGTTTTGTACTGATTGAAAGAATATTGGCAGAGTTTTTCCTCGCGCCCTGTGACATGATTGTTTGTCGATGAACTGAAATTAAATATCCTTTTCTATGTCGGAAATGAGATAGAAGCAGGAGCTTTTGCGCTGAAAAAGGGTCGAATTCATAGACATAACACTGAGGGTAGAGTTGTTTTAATGTATCGGTTAGGCGTTTGAAAAAAAATGACACCATTACACAATGCAACATTTGTTTAATGGCCATGGCTTATGTTAACATTAAAGACCACTATTACAAGCCATTGCCAAAACAATCTCATAAATTATAATACAACCTGTTCGTGGTTGAGAAATTGGGTCCTAGAAAATTATTAAAATTCTTGTTTGATTAATAATGTTTTCTTAGTATGGAGTTATTGAATTTTAACTGTAAAAATATTAAGATTGAAAGCGTAAAAATGCGAAAAAAATTAATTAAACTCTTTTGTATGTTTCGTTCGTGATTAATTTCTTCTTCATTAATTCATCTAATTATATACATACACATATTACGTTTGTTCTTATCTAAAATTTCCAGGCCAATTCCAGTTTAGGACTAGGTAAGAGATCATTAGAAAAAAAAATTTCGAGGTCAAGTTTGAAGGTTGACCAAAAAAAACAGCAGTTATTATTTTACTTTTTTATATCAGATATTTACGTAATGTATGTCAGTAGCTCTTATGGCCAATTTGTCACTGACTGCCAGACATTACTTTGGGTAATAGAAGCTTTTATACCAGTAATGTAACAATAGGGACCACCTAAAAAAAACTGCAGATCAGAAAAGAAAACTATTGTGTAGGACATCTCAAGCGTGATAAATAATCTATATTAAAAACAATTCCTGTTCGAGTTTTTCCTTTATAATTTTCAAATACAACTTCACTTTTATATTGCCTTAATTTGTCACCTTTGTTAACGTCAAACGCTCTTTTGAATAATCAAATCATAAAAAACTAGAACGATTTCAAAAAAAAAATTGTTTACTATTTAAATTTTTACGCCATTTTTCACTTATTAGGCTTGTTTCATATCCCTCTTAATTTTTCAAACAACCCTTTGTAAGATAAATCGTATTTACCAGCAAAAAATAATAATGGGCGCAGATAATCCTCAGCCTTTGTTGTTGCCCACAATTAGCATTAACATAACAACAGGTTTTAAATTCTTTTGGTAGTATTTAAATCTTAGAAACGCGCTCTACTTTAATTTACCCTTCTGTTGTGAATGGGATACAAGGGGAGTTTAGATTGTAATGGGTCTATTATTAAATATAGCAACCCTAGCACCTGCAAAGGAATGAATTAGGAAACAGTTCAATGCGAATAATAAATGAATGTAATTGAGTTAATTATTCTATTTTTGCTGCGACATCATTTCGCTCCGAGGGATTTGGAAAATACGTTACAGTGACAAATGTTGATAATAAAACAGCAAATAAACGTTTTTCTATTAATTGACTAATTAGTAGTAGTAGTAGTAGCAAATATGCAAACAATGCTACGTGTCATTATTAATTATATTTATATTTAAATCAAATGACTGTAAAACTCCTGCTATTTTAATACAAAATCGTTCTACGAATACAGGCAAATAAAATTCATGATTATTACAAGGCGCGTGTTTAAGGTGGAGGAAAGGCTGCGGGGGATGTAGCCCAACCCCCCTTGAAAATCCCAAATTACAATATTCTACAATTATCTAGATTCCAGATTATAATACGATAGTGAAAAAAATGTGATGGGTTTTGTAAGGTTAATTCTTGGAAGCAGTCTTTCTAAACACATCCTTAGGCTTTAAAGGGTTGTCCTAAATAGTTAACTGCTAATACATGTTTGAATCTTGCCTGAATCAGAATGCAATGCCAATATTTATTTATGTCACATTTTTACGCTTCTACCTCACCAAAGACACCGTAGGAGAATACCGGCCACGCGGGCCTCTCTTCTCACTAGTCAGATACGTCATCCTCATCTTAACGCCGATAAAATTATAGGTAGCAGTAAACAGTATTTGTTTCGTCAGCTTCCCGTAGGCTGCCGATTCTTGATTGTTTTATGTGTGTCAGCGTGATTCATTGTTTACAACGTAAAGTTTGATTATTAGATTTAATTTATTTAAGCTTAAAATTTACAAATTTTCCTAAAACGCACATAAATTGGCCACGTTTTCTTTAAAAAAAATTTGCTTGCTGCGCTATTCCCTGCCTGCTTCTGTGAATTATAGCGGGCTCCATTATCAAATTTTGAAACCGCCGGTCATACTTTCATAATAACACATACCCGAACCGAACAGGAAGAAATTTTTCAGTGTAAAATTAAACTAGTGTATTTAGTCTGCGTAAAACAAAAAAATCGATAATAATAATTTATCTAATAGGTACCGGCTCTATTTCATGTAAATTTGATAAGTGAATAATGTTTTGTTTGTTACTCTTTACTGCTTCTTTCATTACATAAGAATGCCATTAAAACAATTGGATTATTTAAACATACACATTCCAGCTATTAAATTACAATGCGTCATATATGAAATATTCCTTTGTTCACAGCTGTAAAAAACAACAAAAATAAAATAAACAAAATTGTACCACGATTCAGAGTGAAATTAAAATTGTTTGTTTTCATGCAGCGAAATGAAAATACGTGGGTCACTGTTCTCCCATATGCTATTATCTGAAAAAACTAAATTACAGGTGGTATAGGATCCGAGATACAATTAACCTTTTTATATACACTCTGCATTTCGTGGCACATTGTTAGGTTGTTTTATTTGATATTATACATTAATTTGCTATTATTTATCGAAAATAACACCGCTTTTTACAACCACGTATAAAGAATTATGTATTAACGCATTCTAGCGGAGAAATCCTTAGCTATAAATATTCGTAATTTATTAAGTAACATAATTAATAAGCAACGCTTTTGTGATAGCGAGTATATATCTACTACGTTCGGTCGTTAAAGCAGGACTTCATAAATCAAGAACGAGTACGCGTCCTCATTCTACGCATTGTATATGGTCTCATCCATACTTTTAGAAAGAATAGAGGTGCTTAGAGACTCGTTAAAGGATCACAATAACCATCTTTGTTGTCTCTGTGTCTGACAATAAAGGCCATGCATTTTGCATCACCACTTTTGTCACATTGTGGCTGCAATTCTTCCTACCTCTTAACATTGTGTTCATATTTTTGTCGTTCTCACGTACGTCCTCCTACTATCTCTTTCGCTATTATTTATTGCCGGTGCCAACGCCGATGTGCAAAAAAAAGAAAAATTCATCCAGCACTTGCGAAGTTCAAGCCTGTATTGTTTATGCATTGAAAACCGCTGCTGTTAGGGACAATGAACGACATTTTTTAAATGCATGCATGAAAACAACGAATACCGAGTCGAGAGAAAATGAAAATCTATTTTTATACACTGTATTGTTGGAAACATAAAAAGAAAATATATACTGCATTTTCAATACACGGTCAACTCAGTTTCAAGTTTACTTTCATATTAGCTGTAAATTTATACTTTGCAATAAATGGAAACATTTGCTGTTTATTCCAATATACTAATAGTAATACAAACCAGGAAATGGTACAATCAATACTAATAAAAATAATAATAATAATAATAATAATAATTAAAGAAGTACTTAGTACTCTTTAGTAATTTCATTAAAGATGTGCAGTAATGATGACAGAGAAAAATGTGTAGTTTGTACTTGCATGAAATTAAAGTATAATTCAAGTCAAAACATTTTAACCTAAATTACTTACACGAAGTAATTAACAAGAATTCACTTTCGTGCTTTAAGCTTAACTAAGTAATTCTTGTGTTGATTTCACACATTCATGCTAAGTTCGAAGCTGAAAGTAACTCCAAAAATCAAAATAAATGGGTATAAATGTGAAATGTTTTATCCGATGCGGTAATATTTAGGTAGGGCACCGTTTTGCCACTCCAAATTTACTTACCTAGTTCTTATCATTTAATTGCGATTACAAATTTAGTACAGTATGACAGAAAATTGATTTTTTGGTAACTTCGGCGGCACGTCAAAATATCGACAATAATTTTGGTCTGAATACAATATCTTCTTCTTATTATACTTCAAAAATTAGGAAAATTACAGAAATTGTGCCGTTTAGCGGCCACGTAGTGCTGGAATCTAACACCCTTCACAAAGCTAGCGGGCTGAGCTAGGACGAACACTAACCACGCTGACTGTGCCCCAGTTGACCAGCTAGAAGTGAGCAGTACACTGATCCCGTTGTGCAAGTTCAACAAGTTACGCGCCGCCCATATCGGTCGGTATTCGGTCTCATCATAGCAACCGGTACTTCAATAGGGTCAGGAGTGAGAATGCTCTGGGTTGACACTTATATATGGGCGCGAGAAAAAGAAGTAAACTTTCACCCCTGGGACCCAGGTTCCTTACGCCTCCAGGGCCGAAATTTTTGCATAAGCAGCACCCTCACCTACCTTTAAATGACCTCCGCACCACTAAGTAGTATTGTCTAGGCAAATTTAAACACGTGCTGAGACATGACAGGTACGACCTACTATAAAATAATCATGATGCGGAAGATAGAAAGCGCAAGGGGAGTGGGAAGATTGAAAGCACAAAGAGAGTCGAAAGAATGAATATGTCGTGGCTCAGGAACATGAGAGAATGGACAGTAACATTCGACAATCTTTTTAAAACAGGAGCTTTGTAAAAAATACCATAAAAATTTCTATTTTAGAGTGATTTAGTTTTTAAGCATTTCTCCTGTTACAAAGTATTTAATCTACTGTTGCTTCTAAATAAAGAAAAATGTTTAGTTGTGTGCATGGAAAATTAAACTAATCTATTAAAATTCACATAATTAAAATAATGTAAGATAGAAAGAGTAATTAAAGTACTTCTAAAACTCAGCTATTTGTACTACTTTAACATGATTCAACAATTTTATGCCCCGGAACTTGCTTGATCCGCATTTCAGGATGTCCGAATAGAATTTACTATTAAATATAAAAATAGCAGCACTTATGCAGGTTTAATTATATTGTACGTTGCTATGCAATGACGATTTCCGTTTTGTAAATATTAAATTTGCTTGGCCTATAAATTTTTGTTTGTATTGTGCAGGCGTTACTAAGCAACGGTCAGCTTCCTTTTTACCGTACATTTTTTCCATTTATAGATGCTTGTTCATATCTACGCAACGGTGCTGAAAAAAGGATTATAAGCATGTGCTTTAGCATGGGAATGTAAATTTATTCTCATAGAATAAAACAAAGCAACCCTGCAGCTTCAACCTGCTTCTAGATCGAACTAACGAATGATCCGAAGTCGAACATCTCCGCGAGTCCCTTCAAAAGCGAAGCAGCGGTTACAATAGGTCTCGACGAAGCCTTACAGCGAGCTCCTTCCAGAGTGAAGCAGCGAGTGCACTAGGTATTGACAAAGTCTTCCCCAGCACCACGAGCACCTTCTCAAACGAAACCACGCCCCGCAAAACCACCACTATTATATGCAAGCCCCCGACTCAGCCTCTACGCGGACCACAACCATCTAAAATTCTAGCTTTAGCGAGCATTTTTGTCTTTGATAAAATTTGTTTATTTAAACTCGTTTTTTGTTCATGTATTAATTGTTTGTGGGAGTTTTCCTTTAAATGTGGTAATTTCAAATATAATTTTGTCGAACAAATACCTGAAAATTTAAAGGTGTTAACTTAATTAAAAAAAGTCTATATGTACCTAAAATACAAATATAGAGCTATTTTGGTCTGCTATAAATTTGTACTTTTATGTATATAAAAACAATCACGTTATTATCACGAAGTACAATAATTTATACAGTATCTTGGTATTCCACGCTTCCCAAGGCTTTTACGACCAGACATTGTTATAAAATCTGTAATTTTATACAGTACGCAATTATCGTTTACTATAGGTTTTAGAGTTATTTGAAGACAATAATAATTTGGGGTATTTTTATCGGAAGATCCGAGCACTTGTAACATAAAATTGAAATTTAAGAACCATCAACCTGTTATTTTCCACAACCAATTAAATTTGTGGTTTTATTACGGTACATTTTTACATTTCGTATTGTAATGAAGCCCAACGATTATGCGGCGAGGCTCGTATATTATCCGAGTTATTCTTTCCCAGAGATGACAATGAGCCCAGCACGGCTCCATAGTAAAAGACAGACGTGAAACTAGCAAGTGTTAAAGCTCAAGAATTGTACAGTTTGTATTCATTAGTGATGCGTACAAAAGATTTATAATCAGTTTATGCGTTTTATGTTTGACCCCCAACTTTCAACGTTCTCCTTTTACTTTGTCGTCGTTCGACGTGGGTCGTGTTATGAGCAACAATAATTCGAGTTCGTTTGATGTGCAACGAGTTTCGAGCTTCTGTGCTTTCGGCTCTCTCCATTCTTGTCTGGAAAATACAGAAGCATATTCTCCTTCCTGCAATGCAGTGCGGCGACAAATACTTTTGAGCAAATGCAATCTATAGCATCTAATCAAAGAAAATCACGAGGGACCGTAATATAATGAATTTGTTTGACGGGTTGCTCTTTCAGATATAATGTGATGAGATGAGACGACGACTGCAGGCAGGGTTTTCCTTTAGCCACACATCCTCACATTTTGAGAGAGAAGCACCGGAAGACCTCTCCGTAGGTAAAGCTCCGGTTCAGTAATTGATATAATAGTAAGCTCACCAATCACGGGCGGGTATAATAAAAACGACAGGCGTGTAATCGGATATTAGACCACGTAATGCCGCGATGTTGTTACATTAGAGGTCGCTAAAAACAATTAGACGACCAGAACGCGGCGTGTCCGACAAACCGATCGCTTCCTGCATCATTAATCATAGCAGGCTGGGTGCGCTTCGCAGGACTATGGGAGGCGGACTTCTTCATGTTTTCCAGCCTGTACAGGATGGCTTTACAAACACGTTTTTAATTTATTATTTACTATTAATTTTAGATGCAATAAACCGTGGCTATACGTGTGATGGCTAATTCTTAACATATACGTGATTTTATTTGGATGAGCTTTAATGGCTATTGGGAAATTTTTTAATTACCCACGAACTACAAAACTGTGGTTAACACTGAAAGATACGTAGGTATGGTACTTCTTAAATTCTAAAAGTGTGTTAGCACAATTTAATTGTTTTTATTCATTTGTCCACCAACTTACTTTTCTGTAAGCTGAGTGAAAACGTTTGGACTGTATTTTTTTAGATATAGTCTCTAAGTTTTGAGACCAGACAAGGCTCACTCATCTTTCAAAACAAAATAAACCCTACATTAGTAGTGAAAGCTACAATTTAGTTGGCGTACCACTCTGCTTGTTTCTCTGTGACGCCTCCTATGAATTTTTGAAAATCGAATACATTTGTTTGATAAACGGGGAAAGATGAAACACTTCTATTTAATAGATACATAAAATTTTCATTTGAAACAAGTTCCAAAAACGTTGGAAAGCGCTTTAATTTGTGTATTGCGGCGTCCTGAATTACCTACTAAGTTTTCACCCTAAGCTGAGGAAAGCTTCCGGTGCCATCGTGAAAATAGCGAAAAGAAAACAGAATTTAAACAGTTTTTAGCAAATATCTCCGTTACGGTTGGGTTTACAGCAAAAACTGTTATTATGAGAAATAAAGTAATTTGAATTGTCCACACAATAGTTTATATACATGTTTATCCTCCGATTAGTAGTTTCGCAGATATTACCGTAGAAAGAAAGAAGAGTATTTCTATTGCATATGTTTATTTATTTATTTCGCCCCTTTTTTGCGTATTACGTTTTCTTTCTGTAAATGCTGCATATTCAGATTGCTTCGCTGATTTTATAGTTACATGTGCCTTCTCCGGAATTGTGTTTGTTTTTAAAACGAACAAATGATTAGTCCAAAATTGCAGTTGTTGCGTTTTTCAAAAATTTCAAAGCGTCGCCGTTTCCATGTGTACGCTCCGATTTTCAAACCGATTGAGCCAAAGGTTGACTCCAGGAAGTCCCCTCCCCGTTTCAGACTTGACCATCATCAGATTTCGTCGAACTTTTTTAGTTAGAGTACTTCCAGCGGTGCTCGGAGTAGGAATGCAAAATTATAAAAATTTGAAATTGTTTTGCAGTTGCACCATATAGCGTGTAAATCCTTAGAAGACGAAAATGGGTGGAAGAAGCAGTTTTTCCAACATTGAAAACCCGAGTAAAAGGATCGGTAGCACTTGGCTAAATATTCTTTGTAAAGATACAAATCTCGTAGTAATAATCCTTACAGCCTTAGCAGAAGATCGCTTAAATATATTTCTTGAAAGCCTAAGGAGTAAATCAGAAACGGAAATTGATGCCTTCAGCAGCTTCAAATACGAGGCTGAAGTAGAAGGCCTTATTTATTATTCTTACACGCATACAACGGTTGCGATAGAATTGCTATTTTTTTGTTGGCCTGCGTAATTGAATCTTCTTTTCCTGGCCATATCTCGGAAACTACTACTCAGACAGAAAAAATGTATATAATTTTGGTGGAGATTTTAATTTCTTTTAATTCGTGTAGTAGCAGTTTTTGCCTTGACTCAACGGCAACTGAGATAATTTTCAAAAATACTAAAACCCGGTTTTTTAAAAAAAGAAACTTAGTATAAAGAGTAGTAGAAAAATACTAGACGCCTGGCGTATAAGCTAAATTGCTCATGAGTGATAGTAGAATAAGGTTCACAACGTAATTTTTGGGTACAGTAACATTTTAAGAATTGATATTTTTTATCCAATTTTTGGCCGACACACTTTTACTTTGATTTTTGGTTTTTGTTGATCATAAAAAAATCAATTCCTTTTTCAAAAAAATCGGTTAGCTACAATACGGTATGCAGCTGACCAAGCCAGCAGCTATGATGTGTCCAACGTGTTCGCTGTTTAATTCGCTTCCCCTAGAGTGCTAGGATAAGTGCGATCTAGAGTCACTGTCGGCGACTAAAACGTTGATACAAAAATGCTTTTAAAAACATGTTTAAGTAACAATTTCTAAAATATAGAAAAACCAGGCCAGTGCTTATCTCACTCTTGCATCTAGTGTTTCGATACGTAATTAAATAATAAATTAGTTATTAGTACATTAAATACTGGATGATTATAACATAGTATTATAATTATTAATTATCATTTTTTATGCAATTGCGTAAAATTTATTTTATATTAAATAAATTCTTAAAATATCAATAATTAAGTAAATAAGTAAAACACTGTCTTGCTGAATTGCTTACTACGTTTTCTATTTTTGTTAACTCTGTTAAAAAAATTAAATTTTAAATTAAATGTTAAAACTAAACTTGAACAAACTTTAAATAGTGGTAAATTAAGTGCTGCGTGAGCACTGAGCACTTAAAATAAATTCCTAAATTTTCGAATGAAATACTAGAAATACTTCTGTATTACAGACATAACAAAAATAGATAGCCACCCACCGTAATTCTTACAACTTTGAAACATTCATTCCTTTTGTAGAAATTAAGCGATCTAATATTTTTGTTATTTTAAATGCAATAAATTAAAGCGTTTAAATTATTAAATACTTTAACTTATTCTTTTCCAGCTCAATCAATTTCTAGTCACATGGAAAATACATTTTTCATTTTTTCTTAATTGTTTGTTGAACAACAGAACCATACTCTTGTTTAATTTATTGTTCCAGTTTATATTCAAATCTGCGCAACGAATTAACCGCAATAAATTTGTTTCCAGCACCTAATTTCAATGTTTTACAAAACACGGATAAATCAGTGTTAAATAATTTTCTCAACGGTTCGTTTCATTCGAATAGTGGTTTATAAATATAAGTTCTCGTCGCACTTGAAGATGGTTTTCTAGTTAGCCATCTCTGTTTCCCTGATGTCTAATTTAATACTAGAAAGCTATTAGAGCACATGTTCTGCACTTCTTTTTGCAGAAAATGTGAAAATTATTGGACGTTAAATATTAAGACGCGAAGTTGATTATGATGTAAACCTATTCAGCGTGTAATCCCAGAGATAATTGCGAAAGGTATTAAAGGCACAACTTTAGCACTCTAGCATATAATTACAAATCGTTGAATCAAACAAGCGAGCAAGCTTTTTATTTATTAACCGAGTCCAGCACGAGGTAACCATACTTAATTGGATCTTTGTAAAAATTAGTCTGTACGGTTCGTTTATCTGTTTCATGTACGGCGGCGGCGTCCGTTTATTGCAACTAAAAACGGACGTTTTCATCTCTTTCTGACGTTTCAATCTTTCCTATGCCCGTTCGCCTTCTACGCGCGAATCATTGCCCGTCTAACGGCGAAATTGCATTACTAGTCTGAAGGTTTCATTTATTCCGGGCTTTTATTTATTCAAGTCGTGAGCAATTTTTTGGAGCGCCGGCAAACGATTTTGCTAAATTATATGCTTTTAAGAGTAGCCCATTGCTTTATGGTAAAAACGAAAAGTGCAACCGAACCTCGCTTATTTATTGTCTATTCCTTTTATTTCCAGTTTGAGGTTCTTACTGAAATAATCCGTTAAATTTATTAACTATAGATCAAAATAGTATATTGCAATTACCTTCAGTTTTTAGGGATGTGAAAGTTTGTCTTTACCTTATTCAACAACTAATGTAATTACACTTGTTGTTTATGGCAATAAAATTATTTGTTTGGGTGTTTCAATCGGAAATAATGTGATGGACAACAACCACAAAAAGCAAGGTCAGTCGGGTTTAGGATGTTCGTACGATAAAACTCTACAAAAATAGAAGAGAAAATTGATGCTTTAATAAGAGCAACAATGGGCGTCCAACACGAGGGGGAAAGGCAAGAGTGGGCCACAAACTAATAAAAAAAAGCACAACACGGGAACTTCCCTTACACACAAGTACCTCCTACCTAGATGACTCGAAAAGACTTAAGAACAGTAGAATTTAATAATCCCAAAATTTTTGACTTTTTATTTAAGTGTCTTTCTAAATTTTATGGGGAATAATTCCCCTTCCTCGGATGGAGTGCTCTGCATCTTCCAAACCTAACAGTAAAACTAACCGCTTTGAATTGCTCCCTCCTAGAAAAAATCCTTTGGGCGCCCACCATGGTGGCACTACAAGAAAAGCAAAAAAGCCTCCTCGAACGCCTGACGTAAAAGCTTGTAATGAGAAGCAGATTTTCAATTATTATCTCCGCCCCCGCATGAGAACAGTTCATTTTTGTATAGAAATATCAAAATTTTACGTAGGAAAATGTACATATTAAGAAACAAATTGGACAATCTTGGTTTTAACATTTAAATAATAAAATATCAGAAATTTCCCCTTCTCCACTTAGAACTTTGTAGATCCGTCACTGTTAATGTTCCTTGAATTTTGTCTCAAATTTTCAAGACATGTCTTACAAAAAGTCTTGTCTCATCTTGTACCAGCAGCAGGAATTTGCTTTAAATACTCAATTAAATAAGAGCGAGGGAAGCGGTTTCGTCTCTTTGCTAGGATTCACATATTGGTACTTGCTTTATTTGTAAAAGTATATTTGTATGGCGCTATACCGTCCAACAGCTGTTAAGGTCGCAGCACTTCTATTCCTGCAGTGCAAAAAAAACAACAATTTTTTAATTTAAAAAGCCCAGAGACGGATACATCAAATTAATCCGCCCAAAAATGGACAGGAGGGGAAAAATTGAACTCCCTTAAATATAGCTGCACCTAACAATGAAGTTGTAAATCTTATTCTACTATTGCTGATGAGCAATTTAGTTCAAACCAAAATATTTTGACACACCCCGTTTTTTAAATCAAAGAGGACGAATTTTCTATATTTAAAATTTCATAGAAGGCGTCACATAGAAATTAGCGAGTATACGCACCAACCAATTGCAGCTTTCTCTTATTTCTGTCAGACCACAAAATTTAAAAAAAAATCCTGCGGCCGAGTTTGAAGCACTACTCACAGACAGACCTTTTTTAAGAACCTTTGCTTTGAATTCCTAGTGGTCCAAAACATGTATCTCCGTCAAAATCTTAAAAGCGAAAAGTTATGAACTCAATATGTACTTTGCTATATTGAAAGTATACGAAAGTAAAAGAAAACGTAAATACTTTCTTTCTGGGTTGCTTTGGCTATATGCAACAATTTTTAAATATTTTAGTTCAATGCATGGCCATTGGCAAAAACATAGCATGAAATGTCGTTTGCAGTCAAGATTTTCATACTACGTGGCGTATTAAATCAGAGAAGTTTTTAAAGAATTTTTTAGTAAAAATATCATTTTGCACCTTTACACGTGCCTACAAATTTGTAATTCCATGAAAGTGGTCTTGTGGTTTTATGTTCCTCAGGACATAATTTTAAATTTATGTCCTAGTGTCCCCGTAAAAAAGCCATCAAACAAAGTTATCAAACAAAAACAACCTATTTGCGGGGAAAGCTCAATAAAGAAGGGTCTTTTTAAAAGGCCAGTCTGACCCCTGTTCATTAATTATTGACGCGATTGTGTGCAATGAATAAGTAAGGCACATTATAAAACGTATCGAACGGCGGACCGAACCGTAGCCATCTTCACAAAATGCAGACCACGCGCGCTAAAGCGCAGATATCATATAAAATTGAAGCAAATTGTCGTAGCGTTGATCTGATTATATTTCCGGATATTGTGCTGCTGCAAGCACTGAAAAGATGACGCACGCTTTTTCGGACTCGTAAGGCGAACTCGCAAATCCAATTCTTCCTGAATTACATTGAGAGACGGTCTTTCTAACATAATATCTTGCTTGCACTACTTCTCCAACTGATATATGTCAAAAAGAATTATATCATCGTACAGAAATTAATAGCTTTGTGTAAAATCGTTTTTTTTTGTTTCAGAGATGAATTACTGTATTTTATTGTACTCTTTATATTAAAGTTTGTAATTTTATTGGCCGACTACAAAACAGTTACGGATGACGAGGGTGTTTAAAAATAAACATGATTGTATTTGTTTTATTCAATTGTTTACTAATGAATTTTTGGCTGGGGACTTCTATGTACGGCAGGGAAAAGTTGAAGCAAAAACCGGTGAACATGAAATTAATCTGCTAAGCAGATAGAGGTCATTTGATTTGTAAATCCCCAGACAAACTTTTGCTTTTCTGGCATATTATCTGCCGTCGCTTTTGGTTTCGACTATGGACGGGATAGAGGCTACCTGAAAGAGTTCTAATAAGAGCGAAACACGTTGTGGCCGCTTCTAGCCATAGTTGGAACCAAATCTCTTATTTTTATGGCCATTACTGCACGGACATTTTCGTGCTTCTACTCAAAGTTCGGTTTGACTGCTGATATCTGCTCAGCAGATTCTTTTCATGTTCACCGCTTTGTTGATTAGTAACTTCTCCTTGTCGCATATAGATGGCATTTCATTTGTAAATCCCTAGCCAAGCGTTTTTGTATTTTTAGTATATTATCTGCTGTCGCTTTTGGTTTTTAATATGGTCCGATTGAGGCCACCTGAAGAGTTTTACTAAGAACAAAATGTGTGGTAGTCTATCCTAGCCATAGTTGAAGCAAAATCTTTTATTTTTATTGTTGAAACCTGTGTAAAGGTGATGTGAATATAACATAGTTTTGTTGTAACTATTATTTATGCAATTGCTAACGCATTGATAGTATTAGTGACCTTCTGGCTATTCTTAAAAATGACAAACTATGTCGAAACATCTACCAGTATGCTTGGATTCTAAGTACAGTTCGGCGGTAATATTTAAAATTGCTTGTCCTAGTTATTGAATAATGTGACATTGCGTTAAAGAGTATTAACCAGTGTTGCCTGGAACGTATATTTCAGGGTGGTCCGGGATGCCTACAGCTTACGTACTTTCGATGAGGACAGGTTCCCGACTGGTGAGCACATTGACATGGACTAATCCTCATTGATCGGGTTAACAGTTGGGTAACCGGTGTAAAAAAACGTGCTTTTTTCTCTTACAGCCGAGTTGATGCACTGAAGATAATATTGTAAGACACTCAAAGAGTGAACTATTAGAGGCAATGTGGGATTTTCACGGGGTAAATACCTCTTCCATAAGTAAATATGTTGATCATGCTTAGTTAGCTTAGTAACGTGTATCTGTTAGTTGTGCGCTTTAATAATGATGATATGCTAAATGCTAAGTGTACATTTTGACTAAAAGTGCGTAACTTGGGTAAGTCTGCGGAAAGTTGTCAATAATGCGACTTGGCTGCATGGGCTGAACTGTTGAAGATCTGAGGCGAGTGAGTATTAATTTGCGTGTGTTATTCTGCGCATATTATATTTCGAAATTGGAAAGCCCTGTTGAAGTACAATGGTTTTTAGTATCTTATATTTATGTATTTAAAGTATGGACAATAATAAAAAGATGTTAAACTAGAGACTTATTTATAATACAACTAATTCGGAAAACTGTTTTATCTTTGCCGTTATTTCTATAAGTAATTTGATAGATGGCTAACATTTAACGCCCACCCCGTTTGTCCCATATAATACGTTTTACAGTACCATAGATTTTCTGCGACGCCACGTGAAGCTTTTGAGTACTGAAATATTTAAGTCCTTCAGGTGGTAAATCAGAGTCGATGGGGGAACTCTATAATTGCTCATAATATACAATGCTACATTTACATAAACTTTATATTTAAATGTTTATGTATTTAAGGCCGTTTTTACAATAAATATAAATAGAAGAAGTAATAATAATGTTATTCTGTCCACAAATAGCAATATTGTACTAGAACTAGGCGATTGTTCGTTTAAATCGTAGGAGTGAATGGCACATAAAATTGTATAAAAAGATAATACATTTTTTGCCTACGTTTTGAAATTGCTTTTGTATTTCCCAACACGTCACAGTTATATGGCATAAAATTTACTATATTATTCGTTTAAATAACTAAAGCGGCTTTTCACATCTGTTTATTAATGCTATGCACATGTGTAGGTATACAACAACTGTCTATATTATAATCTAGTAATTTATTTGCGGATTATTTTGAAAAACCAGGTTACTTTCACTACTGAAGAGCTGTGCTATAATAAAATAGCGGCAGTCATGCATTCACTGTTGCGGGCATTTATAATTGTTATTTATTGTTTATAATAAATTGAATGACTGCAATAAAAACAACAAACGACAATGCTTTGCTCGATTTGTAAACAAGAGGCAATAATACGTAGTTTCTAAGTGCATAATAATTATAAACAGACAATTAGCAATAAGTAGTTATTACCGTTCAATAATTCACAAAACTTAAGAAAAGCAAAACTTAAGCAATCAATGCTGAAATTCTCCAACAACAGTAGAAAATTAAATCATTGTATTCTATACTACAACGATGTTTAAAATACAATGCAAGAACTTTTCAGTGATTTCACTTTCTGTACTTATTGATTTCAAAATTACTATGACTCGAAGCAATGGTAGTTCGTGGGTTGAAAATGTGAAGGGAAATTGCTTGGTGTGATACCATTTAAGTTAAGACATAATATTTGTCTTGTATTTATTTTTTGTGGAAAAGAAGAAACATAAACACTTTAATATTTTATTCAATTTTGTAGGTTTGATGACAAATTTAAATATACAGGGTGTTGCATGACTTCCTGGACAAACTTAAGGAGCAGATTCTGGGGTCAATTTTAAGTAAGAAGTATTAAATTAACATGGGTCTGGATACGCTTTCTTACAGAGTTATGGTCTCCCGCAGATTGTCCGCTCTAATGATGTTTTAATCAATACCTTTATCAAAAATTGTGATATTTGATTTAAACTTTGTATGAATATCTCACTCTTCCTGATTTACATTTTCAATTCTTTGTGTTCAAATCCAAAACCAGGGACGTAGATATGGAAGGTGCTTAAAATACCATAAGAAATTATGTGGCGTGGACGTGCGCACCCCACATCTACGCTCCTGGACGAAAACAAGCGAAAATGTAAATCTTCAATAGTGAAATATTTATACAACAATTTAATCAAATACCTCAATCTATGGCAGGGATATTAATTACAAAGTGATTAAACTGTTCCATCTTCGGGAGCCTGTGACTCCGTAAGCAAACAGTTCCGCACCTATACCTATTTCATATTTTCTGCTGGAAATTACCTCGGGAATGTGCTCTTATACATTTAAAAGTGCTACTGATTTATTTGAGACACTTTTATTACTTTTTAAATTTTGCTTTGTGCATAACCTCAACGTATAAAACAATTAATAATATTAGAAAATAAACCATAAATTATTAAAATTATTTCTTTGATTTTAATGGCAACATTGAAATATTAACTTCCGAATAATAAACCAGTAAAAAATGAAATTTATATTTTAGTATAGAATGTTTAATTTAAAGGTCACTTATTTGTTTTTAATTGGAAAGTATTTCATATAAAGTAATAAATAATTACAATAATGTCAAACCCATAATTTAAAAAAGAGCTATCTATTATCTATTAATTATTTTAATATAATAACATACATTTTAAATTTTAGTCGGTCTTTTGAATATTAAATTAAAATACTTTGCTTGTATTACCTACTTCAATTTTAAAAATCACAAAAAACCAAATCTGAAAATTTCGTTAGCTCTCTGTTGGGCTTACGGTACATTTGTTGATCTTAGTAAGCTTTGGGTTCCCGGTTCAATTCTGGCAATAGGAAGAGATTTGTATGAAATTGCCAGTTTGATTTGTACCGCGGTCGGACCCAGCGAATAAATTACTCGGACTGTTAAATACATGCGATATAACCTTAGTCGCTGATTCTTTTATAAACCCTACAAAAGAATCATTTTTATAATTTCGTTATTATTTTAAACAAAAAACCTCCAAAAACTAGTTAATATACTAAAGGCCAAAGAGTGCTTCCCTAAGAAGTTATACGGCCTTAAAAAAACATGTTATTTTTGCTTTTGACTTAAACTCTACTAATTAGATCGAGTTGAAATTTGGTATGGTTATGTTTTGTAGGTCGACAAACATGGTGGTGTTACTTATTGTTTATTTTGCGGTTTGTAGAGGGCGCTAGTTACCTGCCTACTTTGACAAAAGAGGAATTGCATTTTCTGATTTGCACTGAAACTTTTATTTTAGGTATGCCTTGAAAACGGTTTATTTTACCGACTTTTAACAAGTATACCTTTTGCTCGTAAAATTAAATTCTATATCCGAATTTATAATCAAATGGTCCAAAAATTTATCAGCAAAAAAGTTATGTGCCAAACTATCAAGTCGAAGTGGCGTAACTAGCGCCGTCTTTAAAGAGCAAAAAAATAATACATAGCGACTCGATCTGATTAGTAGTATTTGAGTTTTAGTCAAAAATAGAAAGAAAACTATTGTCTTTAACGCCCTATTACTTCTTAAGCAAGCACTTTTTACTAAGGCATGTCAGGTTTAATCGGCCAACTTTGGCCCCAGCAACCCGGCAGTTTTTAATGTGAATTTTATTTTATATAATTTTTAAATATTAAAAAATTTAAACAATTTTGAAAAATTAATGGTACCGCTGTATTCTATTTGTAACAATTATTATCGGTTTTAATATTTGTACCTTTTTTGATACACTCTATATCAAAACCAAATTCGTATCTTAATTACCCGTATCAAAAAATAGCTTCAGGTCAACTTTTATTATAATGCAAAATTTCTTTAGCACACATTAAAGTGTAAATTTTAAAAAATCACAGGACAAGTGCAAAATAAAATTTAATGCTTTTATAATAACATAATCACGCATGTAATGTTTCGCGTCATTTTAAGTTCATTGTACCGTAATACGCCGCCAATTACATGTTCTACCTAAACGGTTTAGAACATTTAAATTTAAAATTGAAATTCTTAAGCGATTAATCAAAAACGAACGTACATTCAGCAGTCTCGTCGTTAATGGCCGGTGCTGGCATTGTCCAATTATATAATAACAGGTAGCCAATTACGGTATATGCTAGCATTATTAGAACTTGTTCGAAATGCTGTTGGAACGCTGTCCTGTGGCGTTTGTTCTAACTTCATCCTGTTAAGGTTAAAAACTGCAGATGCTAGACTGCAACATAGTTCTCGCCTTTTATATTTCATTAACAACCATACAAAATTGATTTGTATAATGTTGCTTATTCAATTTTGCGGATGTATCTTCCGGCATGATTGGAAGAAAGTTTGACCCTCTATAGTGCAGTCTATTAATGCAATATCTGAGGGCAAGGTAAGTCTAGTACATTCTGGTCACGAACTGGCGATTCCATGTCAATCCAATAATCCCACTGTTCCGGTCTGACTTGGAGCAATTCTTGTCTAAAGCGCTACTTTGCTCCATGTATTATGTATGTTATTAACTCTGCAGATTTCTACTGATTTTTTAGCAGCAAAAGTAGAGCTTTTTACGTCTTTTAACATGTACTTCAAACGTCCGCAATAGCATTTTCAATATAAATGATATGGTTAACAAATAAAATGTGATAAGTGGAACAGGTGAATGGAATTCCAGTCATGTAAATAAGAAACTTCATTGTATCAAAGAGGTACTAACTATGCAATAGCAGGTCGTAATCGCAGAATTGGGTGGAGCTAGATTCATGTAAACATTGTATCAACGTCGTGCATAAACAAACATGAGTCTTATAAGGGCATAAGGGTGTAAATAGGTGAAGTTGTTTAGTCACTGAATGTCAGAAAATTGACTTGATTTTAATTTTAAACATTGAACACATAACTACTTTTAATTAATAATAAAAATTATGGTTTTCTCAACACTTTCAAGAAAATCAATAAAGCGTTTCCTAAGGATACGAGTCTTTACATACTTTTACTACATAATTGTAACAATGTTTAGCAATTACACAAGCCAGTAATTTATAATAATTATTATTGTTAGTTTAATGAGAATTCGAACATTAAACAATTCTCCAGCTTTCATTTCCTGCTTATTAACTAAATATTCAGAGTATTTTATGAATTGTTCTTGTGATCTGAATTTGCACGTGGAAATTATCTTAACTAGTAAATTTAACTCGCAAAAATACGTTGTCAACAGGTAATCAATCATATACCCATCGACGTTTTTTTTTGACAAACGATGACTAGTATACAAAGTTGTTTTTACTTACATCATTAACGACTTCATTATTATCCGGAAGGACTTTAAATTCTCGACTATTTTGGTGAGAAAGAAACAATTTCAAGGTTAGAGATAAAGATTTGAACTAATTACGTAATTTTGCGTTAATCACGATATTTATCGTGTTTATAATTTATGGCATTTTTTCATTAGAAAAAAATTTAAATTTTGAACCTGCAGGCTTAATAGACATGCAGAGGCAACCTGATTCTTCTACAAAGCTGTATGTATGCAAAACTTTTTAAATTGGAAAACTGAATGAAGTTTTATTTCAAAAATATCAACGTATTTTATAACATAGCGTTGCTTCTGCCATTTGGCAGCTTTAATAAATGTCACTTTTTGCAGTCACCCTTTCCTAAATTTTAAATTATAGAAATATATGTTAAATAATTAATTATAATAAAACACAACAAACTTTGTAAAAAGTATCACATTTATTTGTACACTACAAGTAACCGCGGTTTCGTGCTTCACAGAAACATTGTCAAACTAAATACTAAAAACACTAGCGTCTGGTGTCTTGGAACAACAGCCGATCCTGGCTTGCGCAACCTTGTCTAACATTGGCGCGTATTGTGCAGTGTTAACTTGTCAATGCGGTTGTTTGTAGGAGTGTGATATTTACATCGAAAGTAAAGCAAGTTAATGAAAGTGTAAGTGTAAAGTGAAATTGCATTGTTAAAGACGATTTTTTCATTGCTAATAAATTGCATTCAATACAAAACAATTTTTTTTAATTTATAACATGCACGCTACAGCGTAGAATATACAAAACGAAAATTACTTCTGATTTTCATTTTTTACAAAAAGAATGTTAAAAATATTTTTTTAAATATATTTTGTAGAGCTCTAAAAAAATAATTATTAAACAATAATCTTTATTTTATATTGTAGGTCTTTTTTATTATTTAACTTTTAAAGCAATATATACAATTGAAGTTTTCAATTTTAAAACACGTGCGTGTGATTAAGGAAGGCTACGATCTCTGCTGACGGCGATAGCTTTACACATTCTAGCTGCATGCCGAGGAGGTGCGCAAGACATGAAAATTAGAATGAGGTAGGATCGGCTGTTAACCCAAGACACCAGACGCTAGTCTAAAAACTAATGCAGGTACAACATTAAATCAAATTTCGGAACAGTGGGGTGTACGTAAGGTAAAGTTGGTCGTTGAAAACTATTTTATCGGGGGTATTTTGGTGTTTGTAAATTTCCAATGATTCTAGAACGGTAAGTCAAAAAGCCTTTATTGGCCAGGTGTATCATGTGCAATAGCTTATCAGTGATACACCTGGCCAATAAAGGCCTTTCCTAGAATCATTAGAAACTTTTTCAAATAGAGTTCCTGCAATAAATTTCTCTTTTTATGTTATCTATACGCTGTCCTCTTGACATTTATATCACATTTTCCAGGGGTTTCGCCAGGCTGGTGTTGTGCATATTTACCAATTTTTCTAGTCACAAAATTCTAACACTCACAAAACGTAGTTGTTTAGAAAAGTGTTAGTTACATAAAACAAAAGTGAGTCTTATAAGCGTCACATTGTAGTACTTAAATCATAAATACCAATTTTTCAATACAAAAGCATGTGCAGGGACCGAATTTCAAGCTTGCACGTGTAAGCTTCACGATTTTGAATTATTAACTTTCACGGAAATACAGAGGGTATCGAAAATAGGTATAAATATTCAAACCAATAATAGATCAGCTCAAGTAGAATTTAATGGTACCAACGGTGTATAAAACAATCATTTGTATTTGGTTATTATTAAATAATAAAACAATTTATATTATTTTGTTTGAGAACTGCTGAGATTGATAAAAAAATGCGTTTGTTGTTGCAAGTTGTAATTTAAATCTCACTACCATGACAAGAAATGTCTTCTTCACGTCTGACGTTAACGTTGTGTTTCGTGGATTCCAACGGATGCGGTTCTGCAAAGTGAAACATCCAAACCAGCAAACGAGATTTTGGTAGAAAAGAGGCCTTGGCTATTTAAGGAGTATAACGCCGATATCTTACGTTTGGAGAAAAATGTATCTAATCCAAAATCATTATTTGTGTGTACGAGATTACGAATTCCTGCACTGATCCATCCAAAGAGAATGTATAGAAAACAGAAGAAATATTTTCTAATGCTACAACCACACTTCCATTTATTCCTCGCATAAATTTCACGATTAAATTTCCTTATATACTGCGTTTCACTGCTATCACCATACCAGGTAGTGGACGTCGTTTCTGTTGGATTTGTAATTTCTGTTCGTACAAACGTTTAGAAAAGTCACAAAACTTCGTAAAAAAACTGTCAATTAGATTTAGTAATTTAATAGTTAATTGTCTAATACTTATTAATTAGTTGGTAATTGTTGTATTTAATTTACTAAAACAACTTCAAACAGCACTTTTGTGAAAACTATTTATATAAACACAGCTGAACGTAATTAAAAACAGCCGTCAGAAAACTGAAAAACTCAGTTGGTGCTGCACGACTGCAGAACCAAACGCGCGTTAAAATTGTGAAACAATTACGCAGTATGCTAGTCTCTGATTGGTCAATTATAGTTCAAGTAGGAGGAGTAAATCGGTGCACAGATCTTTCTCACTAGACAAAGGCGTCTCGCATCTATCCTTCTAGGCTCGCTTCTGACGGCTTTCACATTCATTCTTCTTTTCCGAACACTTTATAAAATTCGCGCTTAGTTTAAAAATTAGTAACGAGGATAATTTGTTTTATTAGAATTAATAAAAAAAGGGGCGGTTAACATATAAAACAAATATGTCGTTAATCAGAAATACGCTGACCAATGGTTGTACACATCTTATTTTTATTTCATGTTATACCAAGCAAACGTTTCCATGACGAGACGTAGGTACTGACATATCAAAGAACACGGAACTTTGTTAATTAGATCGTTTTCCCATGCACTTCCATAATGCTTGCCCGTATAGTTTGAAACACATTGAAAGCTACTTCTTGTGGAGCGTAAATTGTTCTCCGGTCTTCGTTATGTAACCTAATCAAAGTCAAATAGTAATCTAACTCAATCTGCCGGTACATGACGTCTTCTAACGGGCGCAACACACGTGAGTGGCCGACGGACGGACGGCACAGCAGGTGATGGGGGTCAGGGCACATCACCGCGAACAAACGCCCGTTGACTGCAATGTGCATTTTAAAAATATCAATCTCTTGTCGGGGGGCCACGATTAGCTGCGCTGTGAGACCGTGATGTATTTGTGTAGTTACGACATGCAGTGTGAGATATGTGCATGCTCTTGTATTGTTGTTTTCGTGTTGCGGGTAGCTTTGAGCTTTCAAACCAGCAGGAAGACAATGTATTGCAGGAATGAAGTCCATTGCAGTTCCCTTGCACTACACGTATTGATTTATTAAGTAGCAAGGTAGCAATATTCACTTAGATGTGTTTATACGGTGTGCATTATTTTAAATGCACGACTTGGAAATATATCACAGTTGGAGCTTTTACTCATAGTGTGCTTTACGGGCAAAACGGAGGTTTTGAATTTTTTCTTTGGACTTTATTTACACCAAAGCATTTCTAAAAATTAATTCCTATTTATGAAAGCAAAAATAGCAAATTAGCCGACCTCAACGACACGAAAGCTTTAAAAGTCCGCAACAAACAGGAAGCTTGTTTTAAAGGTCCCAGACTGATAATGGTTAAGGTTGAATCTGAAATACGTAGGAACTTCATGTAATAAATCGTACTTATCATTGTAACTATCTCAGAATGAGTGAAATTTTGTGGAACTCCCACATTTAAAATTTCACCATTTATATGTTTAAGTCATTAACATAATGTTTGTTTATATTTACACGAATTGCTACCAGCAAGTAATGTAGTAGCCGCCGCGCCATTTGAACATAGGTCGGCGATAAATATTACAATAAATGTCTTTGGCGCTAAATTTTTGATATTCCTCAAATATTCCCACACACACTGTCCCAGATTTATAATTGAGAAACCAATGCCAACTAGTCGCAACTCAGAGGCAAGACACGATTTATTAAAAATGATAAATTTACGATAATTATTGTTTTCAACAAAAATTATTCCCCGAGGAGTTTTTTTATTCTAGAACTCTTTACTGTTAAATCACGATTGTATGAATATGTATAAGCTGTTAAATTGTTATTTTAACAAGTTTTAAACAAATATGGGAACATTACAACAGCATAGTAAACTAAACTTTACTAATAAATTAGTTGTCACCTGCCAAAGGTATTTGTAATCTTTTGTTAGTGTTTTACGTCACACATGGTTAGCTATTCTTTAAAACACAATTGGTATTAATATTAAATCAAGAATTATAAGTAAAATACCTCTCATGTGATTACGTTTGAAATCAAAAAAGCTACAACTTTTAAACTTTCTTTAAACTTTCACAAAATTACTGATAATTTTCAAAAAATAAAGATCGAGGGTGTAATAAGTACAATAACGTGAATGAATGTTCGAATTGGCTGCAGTGCATTAGTCAAGGATTTCTTCGGCATGCAAATTATACGTTATATGCAGTATTATGATACCGCATTGGGGCACTACATATTTGTGTTGCAATTTCTCACCTACTTACTTCATCAAGTGCAATACAAGCTGTCAAATATTAGCACAACACCTGTAGTTCGATGCTGGAAACTAATTAGAAACTCTTATTACGATAATGCCTCAAGAAAATGTAGTTGATTGATTTTGCGCAGTTGTTGTGATTGCGCGGTAGAATAATACGATGGCATAATAACGAAATTAGAGGATAAATGATTATTAATGTTGCAATAATTGATTTCGTTATAAATTAATTATTTAAATGCAGTGTTAGACTAGGCATATGAATATGTTCAAGTGAATAAGAAAAAAGTCCTTCCAGTTATGATTCCTCTGCAGTGCTATAATAAAAAAAAATATGTTTTTAATGCTACTGAATAATTCGATATGAGTCCGTGACATAAATAGCTAAAATCTATATTTAATGTAAATGTTTTCTATGAGCTAATGTAAGTAACGATTCTTCTACATTGTGAGATTTTCAGACCACCAGACGGTGAGTTCATATAGAAGTCAGCAATGCATACAATTTTATGTTAGACTAATAGGTCGCTCATACAGAGTATTCCAGAAAAATGAGTAGAAAATAATAGAGTTGACCGTAAAATTAAAATTAAAAATGAGGAAAGCTCTATGACTGGACTTCCTATACTTTAGATATTGTTACTTATCATATATTCAAAAATATATTATTATTAATGTGTTGCGCTCCAACATTAACTACAAAGAGAGAATAGTGAAGAAAAGGTGAACAAGAAGCCGTGTGTATACTTCGATCCCGCGCTGAAACACTTCGGTCAACGCATGGGTTTTTTGCGAAGAAATACATTAGCAGCTAGGCTTCCGGGTTGAAGCCGCGTCATCGGTGCATGAACTGCCGACGTTTCGTCCTCGGTTGCACGGGACATCTTCAGGGCTGTGGTCACTTTGGGATCTGGAACCACAGCCCTGAAGATGTCCCGTGCAACCGAGGACGAAACGTCGGCAGTTCATGCACCGATGACGCGGCTCCAACCCGGAAGCCTAGCTGTTATTAACAACGGCCGCGGAAGCCTGCAACTTAGATTAAGAAATACATTTTTTAATTTTTGGAAAAAGATTGCTTGGAGTTAAAGAAGCCCAAAAACGGAAAGACAAATTCGCCCACTAAAAATTGCGTGGGAGGGAGAAATTAACCTCCTCAAGTATGGTCGTATTTAAAATTTAAGTTAAGAACTTCATTCTACTATCACACATGAGAAACTTAGTTTTAACAGAATTTTTTTTATTGGGCCCCGTTTATTAAATAAGGGCGTAGGAGTGTTCAATCTTCAAAAATTCACAGAAAGTGTCACAAAGAAGTTAGCGGACTGGAACAAAAACTAAATTGTAGTTGCTCTATAGCTCTACAAATCTAAAAAATTAAAAAAAACTTGTGGCCAGCTTTTGAGAGTATGTATTTGTTGTAGATTTACTGTTCAAATTTTAATTCAAAGAAAATAAAGCAGCAACCTAGTAATTTAATTTATTTTATATATTAACATATTTACTAATAATATGGTATTCCCATTTGAATTTAAAGAAGAAATGGACATGTATTGCTATGATATTTAGAGGTGTTTGATTTGACTGGGGTATTGTGGTTGCTGGAAAGCAATTTTTGGATTGTTTGTTGCAGTTCAATTTGCATTTGGAGATTTATGAAGACTTGTAAGATTTTAATGTTCTGACTTATAAACTCAGGGTCGCGTATTTTTGCTAGAATTCCTGTTATAAATTCTAATAATTGTTATTTTTCGTATGGTACTGAAAGAAAAGAAAAACACAACAGATTGATACGAAGACTATTTATGTTATTTGTAATTATAATTTAAATTAGAATTGTTAAAAAGGTTTAGTTTATAAGAAGTTTTAGAGTTACTTGATTTGTGCGTCGATAAATGTCAGTTAGGATGTCAGTGTCAAAATGACAAACGAATTCAAAAGGATACTGATGGACATGAGATTTAGTTGTTTGTAATAAAAATGAAAATCAAAGGAGGAAGAAAAAAGATATAAAAAAAAAATTTGTTTAATTAGTAACGGCTCGTCTTGGTAAATAGATACAGAGAATTTTGATCCTCTGGAAATCTAAAGAGAAAGAACGAGTCTAAAAGTTATATAAAAGATATTTGCGAGAATAAAAGTGAAAAATACAAAGAAGTAACAACGAAGTATATAAAAACCAGAAGTACTACAAGTAAAAGGCGATCGAGGAAGTTTTTTTACGTTTGTGATGGCAATAAAACCAATTTGAAGATAAAATAAAACTTAACAGAATAAGAATCAGATTAAAGGCGAGTATTTGTGGATACTTGAGTATCCAGCAAAGCGAAATAGAAATTGGACAGTCAGCGTAAAGCTCGAGCGAAGAATATCCTAAGAAGGACACGCTAAGTTAAGTGTTCTATTTAACCAAATAAAAACGATAGTAGTTAGTAAAACTTATTTTGATTTTTCGGAAAACACATTTAGAAATTCCTTTATTTAATAAAATTATTATTTTGTAAAGTTGATATTGTTGTGTGTTTATTTCTATTTAAAATTAATTTAAACAACTTATTCTACAAGCTAAATAACGACCCTGAGAAAGTTTAAAAGAGTCTCACAGCAAGTTTGAATTTAATTGCGTGAATTGCAGACAGTTTAGGGATTGAATTCTAGTAATCACAAAACCAAGCATATCATTGCAGTATATTATATTTGGTAAAACACAAAGCACAGACAGTATGTCCACTAAGTGTAGGATAGGACGTGGCCGTACTATTTCATGGGCGCCTAGGTCACCTGACTTGACAGAAGTTTTTTGGTTACTTAAAAAAATTAGTGTATGCTTTTAAAAGAAACAAATCAGTAGCTCTATAGCAACGAGTTGAACTGCAAGGGCTGATTAAGGTATAGCATGCGGGCGGAGGAGGGTAATACAAACGCGTGTTTAAAACACTGTATCTTATTTTGCCTACACTTTAGGGAGGCACCAACTGCCACAAACCTACATATACTCTGCTCGGAAATTAAACCGAAACACTTTTGGTAAAACTGTGCCAAAGCCAGTGACTTTAACTGCTGCTCTCCCGCTCACTCTTTACAATTTTAATACAAAGCTAGCAAAACCGGAGACCTACGCTTGTAGCATCTGCAGTCCGCAAAGTTTCTTTAATACAAACCACTGCAACTAAGAAATTCGTGAAAGTGGCAACTGCTTCTTTATCCCATGAAGGTAAGAAAGTTGCGAATTTAATATATAGATATCAAAATATGAAAATTCAAATATTATTTTCATTATACAAATATAATACAGTCAAATAATTGTAAAAAACGCGAAGTAATAAATAAAAACTATCAAATTCAAATAAATTTCAGTATATCTAAAAAAATGGGGGTAAAACGTCGCTGATAATAGGTTTAAGTTTTAAATGCTTTCGTGCCATTAAATGATTAAATCACATTGTTTTAACAAAAATAAAGAAAGAAAAAAATAATTTGAAAAAGCAACGCCCAGAGAAAATTTGAGCTTGCAATAACCTGTACAATAGGATTTTGTACCGTAACTGTACGCATAGTAGCAGCGACTAAACCGCACGGAATCAGGGTAAGCGCTCTACAGTTAATTACAGATTGCAATGTTAGTAAACTCTTTTGAATAAAATTGTAATAAATATATATTTGGGTAATTTTTCTATAGTAGTTTATTTTCGGGAGTTAAGTATTTCAGGATCATATTGCAGTGGGTTACGTTGGTAAACAACTACCTTCAAATTATTAAAATGTACATAACTATAATGTTGATTTTTTCATATATGCAATAAAAATAACCATACTGAAAATTACCAACCAATCAATTGTTTCGTTGACACAACCAATCATTTCACATTTCAAAGTATAACCCGTCACTCATAACAACGGGTTATTATAGCAATTTTCTAACTTGCAAAAATTGTTTATGCTTGAAATAAGCGTTGCAAATGCAACGCAAACGCCATGTAATTATCAATTAAGTTTTATCTCTCAAAGTTGGTATTATTTTGGTTTTTAATAGCAATTGTTTTTTTTGAATAAAACAACTGATAATTGAATGGATTCTTGTTACATTACTACTGACAATAACTTACGCCGGGTATTTTCTTTTACTAAAACGTGAAATATATTGTGATGAAGATGTTGCAAATTTTCAAAACATTTTGAACGAGTTCCAAATTTTGAAGGGATGAATTAATGTCTAATATCTTCAAATACAGTTCCAAATGAGAGAAAATGTTATGGAAAGTTTATGAGTTTTAAAACACAAACACAAGAAATTTTTCACATTTATATAATTCAAGTTTAACATGTTCTGCACCATCGTGTTCTCCAGTCGTGGAGATACTTAAGATGATTTACTGTTGTTAAATCAAAGCTTTTATTCGCACATTCCAATCCATGCAGAATTGCAGACCAACACGTCTTAACTTTAAGACAAAAGAACAAAAACCGCACGATATGGACGACTCCAGACAGTTAACGGTCTATTCGTCTAACAGATGCAGAATAATATGGATGTCTGCAGATATATCAGTGCTTGCAATAAATTCAGTGTTGTATAAAATCCTGTTATATTCTAGTGTTACTTCAGCAGTGGAAAGTGATGGCGGATTAAAAATTTTCGATGGTATTTGGAGTAAATTTTACAAACAATTTTCTTTACAAGGAATATTTCCAAATTAGCAGAACATCATTTAGTGCTTGTACGATAAGAATCGTACACAAGAACATGAACATTCAATTTCAATCCATCCGACAATAAATCTCTTGTAAAATCATGTCTAAAACTCTTGATGTACCTGCATGTAGCTTTTGATAACAATTAACGTCTCGTCATCGTTTTTCTAAATGCACGAGTACTGATTGATTTCTATGCATAAAAAAATCAACATGGACATGATATTGTCCAATTGGATGTACCGAATCATAAATAACTTCCCTAAAGAACCGACGATGTCTGTCAGCGGTGAGGTCCGTCAGGCAGAAGTGAGATCGGTCATAAGTGAGATGAGGAGGCTCAAGGTCACCCGGAAGAGTGGACAGGTGTGACGTCACAGAGGTCAGCAGCAGCCTCTGCGTGGATCAGGTGTATAACCTAACGGTCGCTTGCATCATGACAAGGTAGGAGGCTGAAACCATCACGCATCACCAGGCCAAACTCGATGTGATTTTGGAGATGGTCACGTTTACAGTTCAGATTAAGTAGTATGTTCAACTGCAAAACGTAATGTTTGTACCTCATCATTTAGACACATTCACACGGTTGGGTTGTGATTAGTTTTTTTGCCGGCTAACGTTGATGTAGGTATTTTTTGCTCGCTGTACATGTCTACAAATTTACAGACAGTAACTTTTCTTCTATCATAATCTAATAGCTGTGGGTACGTGATAACACATGCTGAGTTTAATTTTTTATAGCCTATTGTAGTTAAGGTTGCGAACTGGCGAAATGTAAATGAAGTGTGAATGTTAGGAATTTTTGTATATCACGTCATATCGGAAGATTTCAATAATTGGATGAATCATTCATAGCGCCGAATGATTGATATATAAGATTGGATCTAACAGATTAAACAATGGATATTATTTATTATCCTTTCTATTTATAAAGCGTATTCAACGTATGAAAATGTGGACAAGATGTTCAAGGAGGCAGAAACACGGGTTTGAAAACGTGCAGGTTGGAGCAAACATGAGATGTTACGTTTTTGAAAATTATTCCTCGTTAACACTTGTTGATTTGCCGGTTTCATCAACTTAATACGTCGTACTACCAATTTATAGGTTAGTTCTATTATTTTGCAGTATGTTTAATATCAGTTTATTGCTAGCTAGTGAAAGCTGAGAAACTAACAATAGAACATAAAACTTGTCTTAAATTTTTTTCGTTACTAAATGTTGAAGTTACAGTATTAAGTGTGTTCTACTTCTATGCAATCTACTTTATAGTAACTAGGATAAAATGTCGATTATTAAATTTAAAAAACTGATGTGCAACGCAAAATGCAGACAGTTTCAATTTTTATTTAATTTAAATTAATAATTATAACAACCAAAAACGTAACATAAAAATATTTCATTTTTTCGAAAATTACACGTAAAAACAATGCCCCCATCACTATTTTAAGATCTTTTAAAAGTGTTCAAATGGGCTTATTTTTATTCAGCTTCATGAGAACGCAAGTTTGCAAAATATCTATAATATTATGGAAACATAGTTAGAAATCGAAAATTTTCTCTGAAAATAAAGTCAAAATTGTTTTTTGTGTTTTTTCAAAATTGAGAAATAAAAGGGATCAAACATTACAAAAATGAAAAAAAGGATATGTACAATTTGATTCCATTTGTTACTCTCGTTTATAGAATATAATAATGAGCAAATGACTTTGTCTAAAACTTGTTATACTATAGAAATTTTTCATATTTTTGCAAGAATATTTGCATTGACGTTTTATAAGCCACCATTTACTATGATAACGCGTTTTTAGCCGGCATTAAGTCGAACCGGAGACTAGAGCGAGGAACAAACAATTGTTTTTCACTTTCTGGTACGACGACTGCTACAGCGGAAGCGCACCTGCAATATTGTATTTAGAATCCGAATTTTTCTTGAGAAATGATATATTTTTTTAAAATTTTTAAGTCAACGTATGTTTTGGTATTAGAGAAAACCACAACTATAGATAAAATTCGTCTACAGAGGGAAAATTAAGAGGTAATTAAGAGACAATAATAGACTGGGGCACTAACAAATATGTAGCTTATTCTTAGCTATATAAGCTTATAAAATGTAAAAAAAATCTTGGAGCCAGTTGAGCAATATGTAAAATTTTCAAAAATTTTGAAAATATTTTTCACCTCATAGTTTTCATATTTTCAAATTTTGTTTTGTTCATAATAACATTGTGTTTCTAGAGGGCTTTTATAATAAAAAATGTCAGCCCGGCCTGCTTGCTCTAAGTTGAATATTTTCAAAAATCTTAATTTTGAAGCTAGGGAGTTAAATTTATTCTAAGCATTTTATGAGTTTTTGCTCTCAAGTAAAAAAATTGTTTTCTAAGTTGTGGGGCACAGTTACCTAACCACCCACAATTAGAAATTTATTAAAAGTCACTTTTAGAGTTCCTCGAGATCCAAGACATGCATTTCAAAATCACAAATTCAAAAGTTTCCTTATATTGAATGTATATGAAAGTAAAAACATTAATTTTTATTTAAACTACGAATAATAATTTACAGTTTCACCCTAGCTCTATTAAATCACAAAAAAATAGTGGTTTCAAAAGAAATATTTTTTTTAAATTTTCTATAGTTTTCGACATTACATAAAAGTATCTTTCAAGACTGGTCGATGTTAAATTTTGTGGCCTAATAAAGATAATGGGGTGCTATCGCTTAATCTTTTGCTAATTCTCTAATTTCTTCGTGTTTATGAACATTTAAAATTTAGAAAAATATTTGGGTTCTATATTTAATGTACGGAGGGGAAAAAAGTTTAAGCTTCGTTGCGCCTCTGGAAAATAAAACGAAAATCTATACTTAATAGTAAGCTGATATGGTAATATATGAAGAAAGAGGGACAATCTCCCTCCTCTTTAGCCTTAGTTTTTGGCTGATGTTTTTTGTTTTGTTTTATATCCGAAACAGATTTTTCCATGAAAATTTAAAATCGACATTTTGTCGAAAAAGTTTTTTACTGTCCTTACAACAAGCGCTATATTAGGAGATTTCAGTACTCGAGGGCAGCAAAGCAGCCGACCATATAAGAAGGGTTGTTATATTATGTATGTATGAATTCTTACGGCTAAAACTACTTTTGAAAACTCATGATGATATATTTAAAACGTGTAGCCACTTCTTTCGACTTAATAAATAGTGTGTACAGATGTGCACAAAAATCCCAAATAAAAGGTATAGCAAAGCCCCAATTTAAACGAACGCATATAAACTTACGCTTGCCACTTGCAGCTCCATCTGTTTCCTCCCGCTGTCGGTTTTTGGAAATACATACCCTCTCTGCGCCCATTCGCTGGTAAATAAAATATAACTAAACGCCCAGATGGTCTTCGTGGTTATTACTGTATTGTCTCACACGCTGTAAATGTGTCTCATAGGTCTTACACAACCATATATAACGCTACTGCTAGTAATTGCTTATTTTGCTCTATCTCCTATCATGTTAACGGTAGTGAAGATAATCATCGTGACATTCGTTTATAAGTTGTTAATAACTGGAAGTTATTTTCTGATTTTATTATTGGATATTCGTCTTATAGGTTACCTATTCGAGTAGTGGGTTACATACCTACTACACGTCAAACATTGTCTATAAGGAAGTATTGCAAGTTACAAATTATTTTGCAAGGAGTCTCACTAGTAATTGTTAAAGTATGGTGAAATTCAGGCGAAGTGCTTTGCCGATTTTTCGGTAAAATCTTTCACGTCATCAACATTAGTCAGCAATCAACAACAAAAATTGTTGAATAAAGTTTCGTAACTATATTATTACCGCTACTATTCCTTTGTAGTAGTAGTTCATAATAAACTTTTTTTATTATACCTGCATCATAATCCTTGTAAAACAAACCAAAAAGCGTGCGTAAACCCAACATTAAAACACCCCGGTGTTTTAAAGTTGCTAAGCAACAATGACTTCATCAATTTTAAAGCAACAAATTACAAACACGCGAAAAAAAATAATTCAAATTCACATAGCAACATAAACAACAAAGAATGCTAACCAATCTCCAGGTAAATGATATGATGTCACATCATATACTACTATGTAAGATAAATCAAAATCAAAATGCTGCTTCCTAGCTATATTCTTCTTATTTTCTAGATTATGATGCAGGTATAATAAAAAATTGCGTGTATGAGAGCCTTTAAAGCACTGCTCCGTTAAAAGGCACTCGGCTTCGCCTCGTGCTTTTAAACCCGTCGCGCGTGCTTTAAAGGCTTGCTTATACACTTGTATTATAATATACTATTTTGTAACCGTGCAATCGACACTTGCAAACACAGTCCATAGGACTGGCACCGACGATGCTCGAATCCTACGGCAGCTACTATTTTTTTTACTGTATTTTTGTTGTATGTTTTCTAGTTTATTTACTTAATCTATTTTTTAATTTATTTCAACGTTAAGAATTTAACATGGATGTTTCTTTATGTTCTGTAGTACGGCAATACAACTTTATACAATAATTTGCGATTGTTTTTGTATTTGTGTAAATAAATCATAGTTTAAAAACCATGGTGAAATCGGGTGGATTTAATAACAAACTCTTAATTCAAACATGGAATATCTTACAGTGTATGAGTACTTATAGAAATGTACCGAAGTGGCACAAACCAGCGGTGGTGGTCTCCGAAAATTAACACGTACATACCTACAACGTGCGTTATAACGCTGATTTAAATAATATGTTTATATATGCAAATAAATAAAGCTCATCACACTTATAATATACTGTAGAGAGATACAAGTTTTTTCTTATGTAATTCCATTATAACAAAGCAGCTGCGCAAGGTTCATAGGTTAAAGCAAGCCAAGAACGTGCCACGTAAACGTGTCTTATTTTTTGAAATATCTCACGCATTATGAATATTTAAATTTCGGTACATTCCCTGTTTAGAAGTCTTTGCTTTAATTACTCTGCGTACCCATGTTTAAGACGCACACAACACATTATTTCCAAGCGTTTCCTTATTTATGAACACCGTTGCAGCGTTCTTCCGGCAGTAGCATAATTGAAGATGTAATAGCCATCATCCAAGAAACGCCAACTTTAGCAATACAGCTTGAAAGTGGAAATCGTAAAAGAGTTGTGTTTTTCTGCGAGCGTGCAGTTAGCCGTACTGTCATTTTGTTTGATTAGTTGTTCTAGACGGATAGGTATAGAAAATTAGAAATTAGGTTTGTTGTTAAACATTTTAGTGTTTATCATGATGAATTGTTACTTTCGTCCGTTTATCTTAATGCTCTCTGCCGATTTGTCTATTTTAAACAAACACGCCTTCTTTCTCTAATAAATTTAAAATTTGGTGAAACTAGGGCGTGCAGGAACATTAACAACGGTTCGAAATTCCTTGCATGTAGCTACTATAGTAGCTCTCCTGCCGTTACGTTTTCTATAGCCGCAATTACGTTGATTTTAAATCGCTGTTAGGGGATTATTAGCGGCACAATGAGTTGTTTCCAGTCAACTCGGAGTCTGCGGAATTCCTTCTTGAGAACGGAATTGTCTTAATCAAACATATGGTCGATAGACTTATAGACTTCCAAACGATTCAACTGGACGACAAAGAGGCGTATGGTAAAACTATAAATTAGAAATTATCATCTCCAAAAGTTGATGCGGTAGTTTGTATAAAGCTATAGACATTCAAACGATCCGCTCGAATCCGGGGGCGTAAACGCGTAAAAGTATTTTACTTTTAAAAGCGACCCGTTTACTTGCCGACTTGACGTAATCGTCGCCGACGGTGCCTGTTCAGGTGCAAATATTTATGCACTAATGCAAATTCGTAGCTGGATGTTAAGGAAGAAAATGATTTATATAATTGCCAAAAAATACTAGAAATTCTGTAGTGAAAGATGCAGTTTAGATGACCCTTGAACGTTTTAAACTTCGTATTTTACAAAATTAAGAATTCTCAAAATTTTAGTTACTATTAACGGGATATTTTTGAGACATCGGTATATAATTATACAAGGTGTGTCTTATTAAAAACTTTATAGACCTGGTGCTTAGGCTGCCATATTATTTGCGGCTAAAATAAGCACTGCCGTTGTTTATAAAGTTGCTGCTTTGATAGGAACATTTTTAAGAGAAATCGCCGAATTTTTGGAAACAATATTTTTAACACAAAAAATAGTACTTAATTAATTATGAGTAAAACTGTCTCAAACATTTCTAGGTTGTTTATCTTTGCCATATTAAAATTGGGATTTGTGTTTTCAATAACAAAACAATACTACTTAATTATAAATGTTTTTTTAAGCAAAAACACTTCAAAGTTTTAATAATAGCCAAAAAGGCTTAAAAACAGTGTATAGGTCTACCCTAGCTATATTACATTACCTAATTTCCACAATTTTGAAAAGCTTTAATTTTTACACTTCTTAGAAGTTTTGCAAATATTTTCACATCGTAATATTAAGTCTGCTAGGGCTCTTACGATATCAAATTTTATACCAATCTACCAAATTATGTTTGAGTAAACGGGCAGTAAAATTAAAATAAAAAATGTAGCGGGCACAATTTTAAATAGAGAAGAATAAAATAACATTTAATTTGGCTTGATGTTTTTCTAACATCAGATTCTGCTTTCATATTTAAATATTTTATATTTCTGTTTTTGAAATAATGATACCAAAGTAGACATTACATTTCCAGTTTTTAAACAGCTTATTTTTCCAGAGAATTTTTGATATACCTCTACAGTTTAAGCTTTGTTGAACTTGTTGAAGAATGAGCGAAACCACTCTCTCACCCACATAACCTTTCACAAACCTAAATTTTTCAAAAAGTTTCTTTCTGTATCTTGAGCCCCTCAAAATATAAATTTTCATCGAATCAAGTAGTACAAAAATGTTTATCAATATATTGTAATGCGATGTTCCATATGGCCCTACTAGCTGAAACCTGCAAGTAGCCACAAAAAATTGAAAATTGCAAAATGTGTTTTTTTTCAGAAAATTAAAAAATGTTAGAAAATGCGAAAACAGTAATCAATTGTGGCAAAAATCCCCTTTTTGTTTTTAAAGCAGATGTTTTTTAAAGCAATATAATTGTAGCTAATCTACATTAAAAGTTATCTGTTTATCGCCAGCTGTAAAAGAAATGTTACTAACATTTGAGCGTTTTGCAGAACATTAGCAAATTTATTCCTATTTTAAATTTCCTATTTTTGTAAGTATACAAAAGTATTAATTTCATAAGAATTTTCAAATTCGTCATTTTGACGGAAATACACGTTTTGGATATTCGGGAAAACCAAGTAGTTTTAAAAACAATGTGTATATGCGGGTGGGTGAGTGGGTATAGTTGTATGGGTATGTCTAAGCGGCTCAAATCTTCCGAATCGTTCTGATAGGTGTCGGAGTATGTCAAAAATGCATCTACAAAATAAGCTTTTAAAAAACCCAACCGCAAGTTAGACCTGTTTTTCTGTAAAACTTTTTTTGACTAGCGAATTTATTAAATCTGCAAACAGAATCTATTAGAGGTTTTAGAGCAGAACTAACCTTTTTTTCACAAATATGCTAGCTTAAAATAAGTTGTTACGATTTTTTAAAATTGTGGTTTTGTAACAGATCCAGAGAGACACAAAGTTACTTTATGATAGAAAAAAAAAACAATAAGACTTAGCCATCTACCTTAAAACAAAGCTTATGTCGAAACTTAATTCGCATATTCACAATGATTCAAAATATTTTTTTTGCATTACAGTTTCTGTGCGACTGTACAAATTACGTTAAGAAATTATTGTTGTTTTACATAACCAAGTTTCATCAGTTTGTTTTCTGATCCTATAATTATGTAACGGCAAGTTTTAAAAGCATGAAAACTTTGAATAAAAATGTTTTAAAAATTTTTAAAAAAGATATTGGCCAAACACCGGGCACACTATTTTTTTTAAAGTTTTGTAGCCTCATAGAGCTAGGGATGAGCTACAGTTTGTTCGATGTCCTAACTTCCCAATTTTTTTTTATTCTTTCTATAAATTTGTATAAATCGAAAAGTTATGCTTTTTTATTAAATAAACAGAGGACGATAAAACATTTTCTGTTTCAACTAAATTTTTCACAAGTGATATTAGAATAAAATTCACAACCATTTTAAGATGCAGCAATATTTAGGAGAATTAATAATCTCGCTCCTGCCCAATTTTTGACTGGCAATTTTATTCTTCAACCTTGGGTTTTCATTATTCTCAAAACATGAAAAAAATCCTGTTTTCTTTCTTACAAAAACATAAGGTTTCTAACTGCAGTTCTTAATGCGGTCGTTCTAGTTAATTTTTAACAGCATAATTAAACCATAACAACACAGCATCCTCCCTCCGCCGTAGTAGGTGATTATGTTCACGTCGGTCGCTTGCAAAACAGTTACAAAACCTCTCGCCAGGCGCCGCTATAAAAGATAAAGCAAACTTCATTTGAGTAGCTAAGGAAAAAATATTATGTTAGTGTAAGCTAACCTAATTTAACTTTTGTAGTGTTATAGTACAGCTTGGGCTCAGAACGTTGATACAAAAATACTTTTGAAAATATGATAAGTAACAATTTCTGCAATATCGGACAGTTCGGGCGAAGTGATCCCCTAATTGTGATTTTATTAAATTCAAACCGCGATCTTTTATGTCTTAAATTTGAATATCTTTCCAAAATTCAAAATTTTTGGTTGAAACCTAAAAATGTACAATATAATAAAAATATATTAGTGTGAAAAACTCAAGGGTACATAGATGTTTTTCTAAAATAAACTGTAAAACGGTCATACTTAAGACTATGCGAACATGCAACTAAATGTACCTCAGATGGGAACTGAAATCGTTTTAATTACCCATTTTTATAAATATTTTTATGTATCCGCAGTAGAATGTTTTTTGCCTATGTTCTTTAAAAAAATGCCAGTCATTCACAATAGAACGGGTTTAGAAGCGATAATTATTTAAAATTTAACCAAATCCCAATCGTGGAAAAAATTTGTTACAGACTGTCCAATTGTAACCAAAAAGGCCAAAAAAAATTACATTAATTAACAATAATAACGACCAAGAAATTGTAATTTATTTTAAAGTAAGTAACCATAATATAATTTTGAATAAAACTGGTTCTGTAGAATAAAGAAACTTTTACGGAAAACTTTATGACTTCTCCTTCGACTACCAGTTAATAAGCAGCAACTAAACTTTTGGTAAAGCGATGAGTAATTATAGTAAAACATTACTTATCGACGACCAACCATTTACCCTCTTAATGGAATTTGCAAAATATTTGCTGTAATAACGGGAATAATTAAATGCAATGCTATTTGCTTACTTTTAAGTTAATAACTTTCGTATGTTTATGACAATACTAAACGTGCGTTATGTTATAGGTTATATAAATTTATGATTTACAAAGCAGCAAATATTTAAAAATTCTTCAAGTTACCTTAGATGCGAATCTTATTTCCACAATTTACTAGCGAAAATTTTTTTAACACACCAGTGAACAAAGATGGTAAGCAAAAGCAGTAGACATTCCACTAACATAAGACTATGTCATAATAAATGTGATTTATTAATTCGAAAAGGCTTAATAAATTTTTAAATATGGAATGTTAAAATATGTACTGACCTATGCGGCTTGTAACAGAGTAATTATCTTATATTTTATTGCTTTATTATACGCAACTGAAAAACATTATAGACAATAGTTGTTAAATATTTTACATTAAATCAACTTAGATCGGTTTTTACTTTATAAAGTCGTTGTATGTGAGTATTTCTTGAATTTTAATTTTTTACAGTTCAACAACACTATAATTTTGGTTTTGGTAAATACAGAGCAACTCAATGTTACCATATGCTAGTTAGATACATCCGAAACTTCTTTATAGTTTTTGAAAAAATTAAATTTCACTAAAAGGCCCGAAAAGAAAGAGTATAACGGAAACTGTCTGGTAAACCAAATCAGTACTAAAATTTTAATGGAAAACGGATGTTGATCGTTATAAATGATAGTAGAAAGTGAGCGTTTAAAAGAATGCAATTTTGTAAAAAAATGCTTTAAAATTTAAAAGAAAACATTAACACTGATGTAGCCAATAAATTATTATTAAAAAGAACGATTAAAACAAGGCGCATTACGCAGTTAGCCGGTCTAAAGAAGAACTGAAATATTTCCAGGTTACTTCCTCATTACTAAACTAAAATATTTTTATTTTTATACAAATAAAATACATTAAGAATAAAAACGCCGACATCGAAGATCATCCATTAATTTATATTTCCTAATTCCCATGCAACACTTTCTCCATTTGCAATAAAAAAACTTAAAATAAAAATTCCAGAAATCAAAAATCGTTTTTTAATTGTTTTGGAGAGGCAAATATTAAGTTTTAACATTTTTGTATCAACCTGGCATTTTTATAGTAATTTTTATAGAGGCAATTAAAATAAATCTTTCTAAAAGATCTGGTTTATTAGATTGCGGTTTTATTACTATTACCGATTTTGGCAGTGGACTACTTAGATGAAAATGAAAAAAATGCTATTATACAACCGAGCCAGTCCGCCTCTGCCTAAGTGGTGCCAAAACCACCATTGATGCACTGCTATTCTAACTAAAAATATGTTTTATAAAATCATGTTTATGAAAATTAAGGATCAGTTCTAAACAATTTTCTTCTCTGACATTTTTTGCGCCACAAAAAGTTAAGGTACCCAGGCAGTGGCGTAACTAGAAAGAAAACGGCATAAGTTACGAAAATTATATTTATTTAAAGATTAGTAATTTGTCGTCTGAGACAAATTGATACTGTTTTTATTCTCATGAATTACATAAACAGAGTGGGAGTAAGTGCCCCTTATACCCCCTGATTACGCAACTGTACCTAGGTGCTATATATTATTATAAATAGTATTTGCGAATAATTTCAAGTAGTACGTTGACGGTTTTAATGTAGATTCAGATTTATAACAACGCACAAATTTCTAAAATCAGCTTACCTCTACTTACAGGAATATGTTATTTCTATACGGGCCATATTTATTTGTAAGAATAATATGCAGTTTCACTTACTTTATGAGAAACTGGAAAACTAAAAGAAAAATATCGTATAGCGGAAAACTTCATACTTCAAACAAACCTTTTACACCGACTGCTCTTCATAATTAATTGCAAAATCTTACGTAATCGCCATCTGCACAACAAATATTAATTAAGAAATAATTCGACTCTTCTCCATGTTTACCTGAACTTGATAATTACACGAGAAGTCACTTCAGTACTACAATATTAATTATAAAATTGCACAGACTCAGAATTTAATTACATTAGCACACGTGACTATTATTATTTATCACTTTCGTTTAAAAAACAAAACGTACTATGAGCGGTGTATCCGTCCTCTCTAATTACCTCGTAATTATTTCTTACTTATTAACCATTATAACGTTTTTTATTCATCGCAAAACGCTCGTAGGTTTCCTGGATGGTCGCGCAAGTGTGTTCAGAGTATGTTACTGAAATTCTCGAGAGGTGTATGAAATGTTCGTTTTACTTTCAGTCGAGTGAGAGGGCAGCGTAACCGGATGCAGCAAGTGGGCCGAGATGAAGCGGAAGAGCAGGTGAACCGGTGTAAATCACCGTCTGACAACCGCGAGCTTTCAGACGGAGGACACCAACGTCGAGACGCTCAGTCGAAGCACAAACGCCACCTCAGACGCCGCTGCTTTTAATTACTGGTAAGTTTTGCAATTACTTAAGACTATTTTGAGGTACGTTGTTCTTTTTGTTTTGTATTTGTTTCATATTATGTAAGTATGCAGTCGCGTCAGAAGGGGAGTGGGGCACCAAACCAAAAGAATTTGCTCCAGAAGTTGAGGTTCAAAGGCGAGTTTTGTGAGTTGTAAAAATAATAAAAAAAAGCCATTTTTTGGAGATTGTTACGCCACTGCCAGTGAAATTAAAAAATATTGTAAAGACTGCAAAAACATTCGAAGGATTAATTTGTTTTCAAGAAAATCTGCTGTCAGAAAATATTACAAGCAAAAAAAATAATCGAGGAGTTATTTATTAACTTACGGTCAATGTTTAAACTTAAGCAGCAACCGCGGAAGCACTAGCCTAGGTTGCAAGATGATTTTACACAATTTAAAGAAAAATAACCTCAAGATATTTAGAAAATTAGTTTATTTAACAGTATCAAAATGTGGAATACACGAGGGGTCTTTTACTACCCCAAACATTGTACTGGTTGGTATTGCCGATTTAGTGCTGTGTAATTTTGTGTAAATCTTGTTGCGTACTAGCGAATATTGCAGAATATTTTCTAGTTATGTCGATTATTGCCCAGTATTGCAGAGTGCTAAATATTGCCTAGTATTGCCGGCATTGTGTGAAGTATTGCGCACAATGGGAAACCATCCAAAATGACACAAAAATTTAAAAAATGTTACTAAATTTATGTATTTCGTTGCTAGCTGTAGCTACAAAAATAGCCAATATATCTCTGATTAAGATTCCGGCGTTACGCTAGAACGTTGTCGTGCGTCAATAACAATATTGTATCCTATCATAAAATTTTCATCTTCAACTGATACTGCATAACGTCAGAATTGAAAATGTTAATTATCAAATATGTGTATAATAACCGGTTACTAGAAATCACAGTCGGTTTGCAGAAAAACCAAGATCCGTCGCTTTTTGTAACCGGACGATTATGAACGATTTTCGTGGCCGATTGTCGCTTGTGACCGCTTATCTGTTAAGACCGATTATCCATTATGTTCGGTTATCGGTAATGATGGTTATCCTTTATAATCGGATATCACTCATAACTGGTTTTCGATTACGTTTACATTAATTCTCAAAATTGTTTATAATAACCGGTTACTAGAAATCATAGCTGGTTTCCACAAAAATGTGATCTGTCGGTTTTTGCAACCAAACGATTATGACCGGTTTTCGTGACCAATTATCGATTATGACCTGTTATCTGATACGACCGATTATAGATTATGTTCGGTTATCGTTAATGACCCGTTGTCGGCTATAACCGGATATCATTCTTAACTGGTTTTCGGTTACAACCGGGTTCATATTTTTACAATACTAACTGGAACGTATACGCTAATGACGGTTAAACATAAAATATTAAATAGTTAAGGAATCAAAGGATTTACCACAAATATGAACAGATACTCGGAAATCATAATTAGGTTAGAATTGCCACCGTTTATTAAATATCAATTATGACTGTGGGTCACCTTGTGATCAATTCTAAATAACGGCGTTATCATTTGTTATTGGTTACTGATATTGTAATCGATAATCGGTCATAATGGACAAGCGATATGATTTTTGAGTGAACGGTATTCGGTTATGATTGGTAACAGGTATGATCGAGTATCCATTATGATCGCTAACCGTCCGTTCGGCTTAGTAAAAATTGCGCTTTTGATTGACTGAGCCTAACTGATAATAGATTATAACAGGTTGACTGATTTTTGACCAATTCAAAAACGCGGTTATTAAATATACTTATTATGACTGTGGATCATACTTAATCAATTACCATCAACATTTAGTATTAGTTACTGATTGTGCTCGATAACCGCTCATGATGGACAACCGATATGATTTAAGATTGCTTGATATTCGGTTATGACTGGCAATCGTTCACGACCGGTAACGATAATCGGTAATGAGTTATGATCGATAATCCGTCATGACCGCTAACCAGTCGGCTTAGTGAAAACCGCAGTTTTGATTAACCGGCCATAAACGATAATGGGTTAGAACCAGTTGACCGATTTTTGACAAATTCAAAACCGCGGTTTTCGCCGACGCTCATAACCGATTAACCGGCTAACCGATAATCGTTTACAACTCTACTCAGAATACTCATGGTTTGCTCAGCTGTATTGGGTATTCTAACTCGTTGCACCAGCATTAGGCGCCAATTTTTTTACTTGGTAATGAAGCTAAAATTCGATTTTTGATTAATGTTTGACACGATTGTTTGAAGTTAAAGAACGACCGAGTTCAGAAAATAGAATTTTTCTGTGAAATACAGTGCGTGCGATTTTTTATTCTAAAAAAATTACGTCTAGCGTCCTTGAACAATGCAGATTAAACGCGGAATATGTTAACATCTTTCATTTATTAAATATAAATGTTTTGGATTCAAAAACTGATAGCGGGCGTCACAGAGGAATTAGGAAATTTGAAAAACAACAAATAAAATGTTTTAATTATAATTCGGGTGCTAAAGCTCATCCACATTTGTAAATCCCGTATAGAATATTTTACGAAAATACTTTTTTCTAGACAAGTTTGACCAAAAATTCTTAAGAATTTTAAATTAGAATTCTTTAAATCTAGGAAGTAGAAAAATACACTAACCTTCCTATTGAACCAATAATACTTTTAAATCATGGGTTACTTTAAGAATAATTATCAGATTTTGAGAGAATGGTACATACCTACATTAAATTAAAAACAACGTCATTAAGTTTTTAATTGTATGTTTTATGGCCTTGATTTTATTACAATATTTTTCCCAAACAATTGCGCAGATGCCAAACAACAAAAACTAGAAACGGTGAATTTATTAAACCTGCAAAGTAAAATATTACAGATTTTAATTTGTTTGTAGAGGATGAAGTAGAACAATTGCAAGTTTTTATGCATTTTCGTCAGACGAAGAAGAAGAAATAGTTTCTAAGAATATACCTACAATAAGTGACTAGGCATTGTTTTTCTGGAAATTTGCTTGGTAAACTACTAATTTGAATTGTTAAATTTACTTGAATTTATGTTGCTCATCAGTCATTATTTACCAATAGAAAAACAATATAATAAAATTATTTAATTATAATATGAATGAACAAAAGAAAACAAAATTTTATGCAAAAATGGAAAATAAACGTCACTTACTCCGGAAAGGCATTCAATATGAAGTTTCAAATTTTAAATTATGCTAATCGTATTTGGTAACAACATTTGCACCATTTGATAACTGTAAAGTGTTCTTCAATATAACAATTTAATTTCTAAACAGGATTAGTTAATAGTAGAAACTTTTTTAATGCTTATTTATTGATCTAGAATTTCTTAATTACCTTTAGTTTGTTTATAAATTGCTCCCGTATCTATCTCCACGTTAGCAAATACAACAGATTACGAAATCGACTAAGAGAAAATCTTAATTAACGCATAATTAAAAGCGATTAGTTAAATCAACATAAATTTGGCTGATATCGTTTCTTAGTCGGTGTCATTTACCCAGTTAATTGCTTTACCAATCTGGAAACCGTTGCTGCTTTTATCCAAACGCCTAAAAAAAACGACCTAAACCAAGTGAACATTCACTTCTTTTAAATTTCTATAATTAACTTTGTTATTTATTGTTGTTATGAAAAAACTCAACAGCTTTACAATAGGAGGAAGGCCAAAATCAGTCGGTGCGCCATTAAAATGCCAGTTCCTTGTTGATTATTGCCAAATTTACCTGCAAGAAGTCATGTGGAAATAATGGCTTCTAGAAGCTACCATTGGTTAATTCATACTGGAATCTTATTTCCTGGAGATGCGAAACAGGGATTTTCCCTGTATTCAAGAGGTGTGTTAATTGTGTTAGATGTTTTGTCCGATCGTAACGGACCAAACAACTATCTAGTGAGTCAAATTGCAAGAAACGTGCACTGACTCACTGGACAAAAGAAACTTTTTAATTGTTCGATTTCTCCCAAATCATAAAATGACGATAATTAAGCAGCCACTTTAACTAGGTTATATTGCGGCAGTAACAAGAATCGAAAAGTTGTTTATTATAAACGCAGGAAAGTTTCACAATGGTTGAAAATCCTGAGGTTATATTTATTCTTGAAAGTGTGAAATTGACTATCTTTGGTGATCAGTTTTTTGTTCATAAATTACGTGACTAATTTAAAAGGGAGTTTTTCCTTAGGGTACAATAATTTTCTGCGCCGTTTTTCCTTAGGGTACAATAATTTTCTGCGCCGTTGTAGTGTAATAAGTACAAAAAAATACTTGCTAAAATTATTTATAGTTTTGTACCAATTGTTAGAATTTTGCAAAATTTATTCCATGCACTAATAATTCAATTTAAGTTATAAAAATAAATTTTAATTTTTTAGTATTATATTAAAATTTTGCTTTCCTCAATTAATTTAGAAAAATCAATCACAATGCTTGCATGTACCCACCGTCCTCCTTATGCTAGTGCGTTCCTGTTTAGACCAAAAGCTCTCAAAATCTAACTCTTAAAATCAAAACATTTAATACAAATAATTTAAGAACAAAAAATTAAAAGCACAAAATCGTTTAAAATCCACCTTAAATGTTGTTATATTTTAATTAAATAATATACCCTAGTGGTATGCAAATTTTAATCCTGATTTATGCCTCTAAAACTTTTTTTCACAAAAAAGCCGTTTTAGATTAGAAGTTTATCTCAAGCAGGAGAAATTAAAATTGTAACAAAAATGTTGTAACATTAAAAGTGAAACTAGCGAATTCTCAATCCACTTGAAAAAAAAAGAGAGAACATTTTTTAATTTATGGCGTGAATGTAAATCAAACATTAAAAAATATAAAACAATCGATGAATAAGAACTATTCGATTTAATTTCACTCTCTGCTTGATAATTATATTCTTCCTTATTTAGCAATCGCTTTAACCTAACTTTTTCCTTATAGATGTTTATAAACACTTTTGAACTCATGTACAAATACCAATTAAAAACATCAGATTGCGTTGTTTACATAAAAAAACAAATATTTGACTGCATTGATTGAATTGATAAAGAAATAAGAACAAAATCTATCTTAAAAATTCAAATAGGTACATAAACCATTTCAATACAATTTTCAAGAAAGATGTTGTAGAAAGTACTCAAGTTAAGATGTAATAAAAATTGAAAGAAAAAGATAAATATATGGTAAGGAATGAACAACAAATAAGCAACCAAAAGGGTTGTTTTTTCAACACTAGGAGTCTATGTTATTACGAACGGATAACTACCTACCATCATCTTCAGCGTTATTTAATATTTGCTTTTGATATACCAATCTTGATACGAAAAGAATTCATGCTAATTAATACAACTTCAACTTTGCAACCTGTTTTAATGTTGAAAAACCCTTTTTTCAATTACAACAACTCGGTTTTTATCGTGTATGAAGGCAAATTCCTTCAAAATTATCAAGAAAAGCTTTTCCATTTATCAATATTGATTTATATTAACATATTATCGTCAGTTGGTGTGGCTTTTTGGACATAGCACCACGTGAGTGGTGTTTACAGACGATACTACCAAAATGCGTGTCTTACCTGTTGAATGTTTGAAGATCTAACAGGCCTTCACATATTACAACTACTGTTAAGAGAAATCTCAAAATCCAGACTCATCTACTGAATCACACATGCATCGAAAGTGTTCCCAATTATCCAGCAGGTGCTCTGACAGCAACAAGCGAAGAAATCACAGCACTTTGTTAACACAGTCGCAGGAACAATAACAATTGGTCCGTGGCAACAACATAAACAATAACAGACCTTGATAACGTGCGGCACTGCGACATATGTATTAATATATCAACCACTAATTATCCTTGAGGATAAAGTTACACCGTTTCGATATGTACTTGGGTGTCACTGTCAGCGTGCCGAGGTTGCCGATGGCGCACTGGCATAAGCTGCACGCGAGCCCTAAGAGGGTTCTTAGCCCTTAATCAGTTCCATTCATGAAGTTCACTCTCGCAGCCTCGCGTGCTCTCCCGAAGACTCCGCTTCTTACACTGATCACATACACATGAAGGTAAGAATGGGCCGGTGGGGGACATATAAGCATACTCAGGTAGAGCAGGCCGTCAGGCAGGTCTACGGACTAGCGGACTTCCCTCGTGCTTCTGTTTCTCCAAGACAATTGTGGCCCTCAAATTCTGTTTGCTTAGCTGCCCCTAATAACTGTTAATCGGCCGCGGCCGGGGTTCCACACGTCGCAGGACGTTTTCCCTCACCAGCAGCAGCGGCAGGAAACGACCCACGCTCCTCTGCTACTTCTTCTTTTCACGTGCGACCTCGAAAATTTTCGGACGGCTCTTGTTGTTGGAAAACTTGTCTCGATTTGACGGAGCGATACTGGCACGACGACACGCATCGCCGTGATTGACTTGACAATGCTCTTTAATGTTCATCAATCGCCGTTACATCGTGAACAATGGTCCGGTGGAGTCATTACACCGGGTTCGACAGGACGATAAGGTTGATGGAGCACTGACAGGTTTAAGTATGGGTTCTGAAACTGGAGGAATCGCGTCGCTGCTTGTGACTGCGAAGTGACGCGCTTCTCTCAAGGTGCTAATGAACGATTCACGCACTTCTGGCGGCAATGTCGCCGTCGAGATCAAGGAGAAACGAGAGCGATGGGGGATGCAAGTCACGATAGCTAGGAGGTTCCATTAAAAGCAGTGTCTTGTGCCCGACGGCGAGGATGGAGCTGACCGCATCAATAATTAGATATAGTGTCCTCTCATTACCCTATTGATTGCTACATTGTCTTCGCAATGCTCGCTCTAAACGTGCAAGCGCAACTTCGAAACTAAGTTAGCGAGGAGAATAATGGACAAGATTGACTCATGCGAACCGGGTCCAGGAGGAGACAAGAGCTTTGTTTACAACTCCGTGGGACACAAAAGAAAGGGATCGTTGACTGGTCCGGAAAGGTCAATTTGCAGAAGTGGCCGTAATTAGAAGGGGCACATAACAAAAAACCAATGCCATTAGCTTCTACTACATGGTACACTGTAACATAATTTTGGAAGAACTTTACAATTTTCGGTACTAATACCCCTTTGTTACGTAAAATTAACAACAGACTATTATCTTAATTATTTTAAGCTTGCAAGTTCACTTGCGACAAGTCATTAACGACGAGCAGTGAATATGCGCATCCTTTTCATATAATAATTTTTTGGTTATATGAGAAAATCCACCCGAGGTGAAGAAAAAATTAGAATATAAAAGTGTTCAGTATAAATTTCCATAATTTTCGATATTATTTACCCCTTTCCTCTTAATTAACCCGAAGTAAATTTTATAGAAATATCTAACTGTAAAACTGAGGTAAATAAACAGATAAGACATAAAGATAAACTAGCTGAACAGTGCGCTACGCCCCACTGAAGCTTTTGTAATCAAGTGCCGCGTCGCCCTATGTAACTGTAACTTAGACATTCGCTTCAAATACAAGAAATAAATAATAATTAAGCTGCGTCAAGATGTAAAACCATAACCTGTCGTCGCGTAAAGTTGAGACAGTTCCGGATTTACTATATAGATTGATTATATCCGATTGAATTCAATTGTTCGCATTCATAGTGTTGAGGCTAAAAAAACTCAAACAAAACCTGATTAATACTAATTCAATCACAAATTTTGCACGTTACAAAAATCTGTTGGCAAGCTAAACGGTTTACTTAAAAAAGTTTGATATCCTCAGCTTGACTGTGATTTTTGTAGCATTTAGATTGTCACTGTTTTACAGGAAACAGGCAGCTAATGAGTGCGACAAGGAAAGTAGATAATAAGCGGCCCAAGTAGATGCATTTGCGTATCCTTGGAAATATTTAAAATTGATGTGTGAACTTAATAAATTTAATTTAAAATTAACCATGGATACGTGAATGCCTACTTGGCCCGACCTTTATATCTCTCTTCCTTATCGCGCTTATTAGTTATTCGTTTCCAATGTTGATCAAAAGTTAAAGATGTTTGTTTATAGAAGCTTTACCTGGTGGAAAATGCAGTTATTTGTTGTTTACGTAATTACATGACTATGATCTATTTAATTTGTAATTTGAAGTACAAGCCCTGCTGGATTGTAAATTAAAGCTTGAATTAAGAATTCACAAAAATAATATGAAAATAGGAAAAAAATTATGACTACTGAGTTTAACTTTCAAAACTTTTGTATAAGAAATTTCCGCCTGTTATAATTAATCGACCAAAAAAAAAACACAATTATTACTAAATTGTACAAGAAAATCTAAGATGTAACTATATAGATGCTTTTCAACTTGGAAAACATAAGCAACTACCAGATAGATTTAATGTAAATTTTAAAATACAAACCAGCTGATTATTATTTTAACATTAGCACTTCAGATCATTTTAAACGCAGCGTGTCTAAAGATTAACAAAATTACAGGTGTGAATGACAAAGATTTCTAGATAATAAAGTGTTTTTTAATCCGACTTAGTTAGCTTGCGGTATTAATCTAATTTTTAAATAATTATCTTTACTTGATGTATACCTAGAAGGCGTTGGCAATAAATTTAACATACCAAAAATTTGTTTTCCGTGTATTTTTAGAAAAAAGTTGTTCAGAACAAAAATATCTAATTATGTAACAATTTTATATGCTTATCCATTTTAAGTCAGTTAAGCTTAAATAATTTTATTAAAGAAAAATGTGCAAAAATTATATTATAATTTTTGAAAAATCTAAAAGTTGTTTCATTTCGCCATTAAAATACATTTATGACGCCAAAATTACAATAAACAGTTTATAATTGATTAAATTTAATTTACTAACATACTATTTTTTATTTTAAGCCATACCAAATTCTTACATATTCTTAAAGAAGATATTAATGTTGCTAAAATTTATAAATTTTAAATGACTAAATTCGCCAAATTAATTAACGCGATTTTCTCGAATATTTTGTAATGTAAGAATGTACAAATTTAATACCATTAAAACGAAAAGAGGTGGTCTGTCAAATGAATGCAAAAAATAGGTATAGATGATTTATAAAAAAAATTACGATCGCGTCACAGCGCTTGCAGCCTTAGAAAAAAAAAAACTTTGGTAGGTAGATAAAAATGTAATAAAAAACTTGTATGTAGAGTATTTTTTTGCAAAATTAATATTTACGCCATCACAATTTTTGTTACATATTTTTTAACGACCCTGTATATAGGCTGAGTCCAAGCTATACGCCTTTTTTTAGTGAGTTTATTATTAGGAATTTATTAAAAAATTTTGTTGTGCATATGTTTCGAAGGGTGCTCTACAACCTGGCGCAGTCAGTTTTTTAATTGTACGTCAAATGTCAAAATAGCAATTTTCAACTGTTTATTTTTAAATGAAACGGTACGACTTTTTTTGGCTTAGACGATGCTGTATGCTGCTTACAATATACACAATTTTTACGATTCAGTCGTAAAATATGCATTCATCATGTCTAGTACGCCGGGACCTACGGAACGTACTTTGATGTATTTGTACAAAATGATTTAATGATTGTCAGGATACATAGTAAAATCATTATTTTATTAAACAAAACAAAAGCTCAGGTATTTAGATTACATTGAATAATAGTTACTTCAATATTAGGATAACATCGAATGAAAACTATAAGATTATAAACTAAACAAAATTTAAATAAAAAATTAATTAAATTTTTATCCAACAAGAAACTCGAAGAAGCGGAAATGTTTACTTACAAGCAATTATTTCATCAAAAATTTACTTATTTTACACAAAAACATGGTGACGCGTGCGAACGTACCGGCCTGCTAGTCTAACATAACGAATGCTTATTGTACGGCCGAATCGTAAAAATTGTGAAAAAATTTAGTAAGGATCATATTGTAAACATTATACAGCATCGTTTAAGCTAAAAAAAGTCGTACTGTTTCATTTAAAAACAAACAGTTAAAAATCGTTATTTTGAAACTTGACGTCCAATCAAAAAACTGACTGCGCCAGGTTGTACAGCACCCTTCGAAACATACGCATACCAAAATTTTTTAATAAATTCTTAATGATAAACTCACTAAAAAAAGGCGTACAGCTTGACTCAGCCTGTATACCCTGTGTAAGTACTCATAGGTATATAAAATACCGGGTGATCGTAAAAAAATGATTCAGAGCAGGCCATGACCGAAGTGTTAAAGTTGGCAATACGTAATAAAAGCCAATTGTCAAATGTTGACAGCTGTAAAAAATTTTCATTAGATACATTTAACTTAATGTATTTACTCAAAAATTTTTACAGCTGTCAACATTTGATAATTGGCTTATATTACGTATTGCCAACTTTAACACTTCGGTCATGGCCTGCTCTGAATCATTTTTTTACGATCACCCAGTATGACTTTAGCGTGTACAACCTACCTCTGTATATTCTAATGTGGAACGTATTTCTGACCAGTCACAAAGGAAATAAAAAATAATCTGGTCAACAATTACAAAAACTTGTTGCATAGTAATGAAAGTAGTTTTGTTTAAAAACTCTTTTCGTCGAAGTAGCGTCCAGAGACATTTTCTTAAGCAAATTGATTTTTAAAGCTCACAACTACAAGAATGAAAAAAATTGTACGAATCTCCAAAAATGGTTTTAAGAAAAATAAACATGATTTACTTACTAAGCAGGAAGTTTGAGTGGCTTACTCCGATTGCTATTTCATATTCACGAGTGGATAATTTCTTGGATAATATATCGAATTGTCCAATTAAGAATAATTTTAAAACTAGCAGATAAAAAAATTAACCGTTTCCTTAATTTTATATTGGTATTGTTTATAAAATACTGAAGTCGCTATTTTAAATAAGAAAAAAAAATATGGCATTTAATAATTTTATAGATTTCAACAATATTTAATTGTACTTTAATTGCCTTTGTTCCCAGGAGGAGGGTGCTTGACCAGCTCAGCCCCTGTAGTCGGCGCTTATGACGTCAAGAAGGAAGCACCGGCTTTATCAGATCTCGAAGCCCCACAACACAACGAGTTTCTTCTCAAACAAAACCGCGTCCTGACATGGCCACTATCAGGACATGCAAGCCCCCGGCCGGGTCTCTACGCTAACCCTAACTGAAGCTTTAGCCCTTGCCTCGTGTTATGTCCTCGTTGAATTAATTTATTTACGCGAAACATGATGTTTGTTTAAATTAATTAGTTGTTTGTGTTGTTCTTTTATTCTTTGCACATATGCTTGAATTAATCTGTAGATTAGTAGTATTTGAATATTATTTTGTCTGCAAAATAAAATACTTGAACCCTCCTAAAGGTGTTATAAGATTTCTTGATTTTTATAGTGGTTGAGATAAATCAAAACATAAAAAAAATAAACAAAAAATATCACGTTCTGGTTCCTGAGTAATGCCAAAAATAAAAAATAGAAAGCCAGAAATAATCATATAAAATACTTACATTCATGCTTGCAGACATAGGACATAACGTTGATGATTTCTACCGAGATTGCATTGAATTATTTGCAATAAACGTTCATTGTGATGTCATTTAAAGAATGTAGAAAGCATTTCTCCGTTATACATTCCTTGGGTGCTTCCTTTATCACCTTTCCCGTTACTAAGTTTTCTTTTAAAACAATTTCAATTTTAACAACAGTTGTGCAATTATATATTTCATACCATTATGAATGATCGAATTAAGATTTTAGGAAATTTCAAATATAATGCTAAATTTGATAGTAGTAGAGCTAAGGCAAAGATAAGCGTATTGTGTAAAAGATATGAACCATTCTCTATAGAAAATTGATGATGATCTCATGGAGAACTTTCTTTTTCACTTATAGCAGCAGCCACATTAACCTTCTCCATCAATTTGACCATTAGATCGATCAATAATTGTTTTTAAAGGTCGCTATTTAGTCATGAAGACTCAGTTGAAAAGATACAACAAAATTCAATAACACACTTGATTTTCTATGTAAATCAAGTAAATATGATGAAACAACAATGCAGTTTCTAACTGGTGAACATCAATGCTATCATTCGTTCTTTGTCTGAAATTTGTATAGAAAAGCGCAAAGAGAAGAGAAGAGAAAAGGCGAACACAGAAGCCTCACATCGCACCCACCACCACAATAGACTTGATTATGTCGTGTAAAACTAAACGAGGATTGATACCCATTTGGTAGCCGCGTTATCGGTGCATGATTTATGATTCTGGCGAGTCACTACTGGAATAAAGCTCGAGTCATTGGAGTTACGTCGATTCAGAGAACGGTAGCAGAGACGATTAGCCCTAGACCCACGTGCAAGTCACGCCGCCCGCCCAGTCCCGGGGCGACAAACCTCGCGTCTACTTTATAAATGTTGCTCTTGTATTCTAGTTATGCCACTCGATTAATAAGCTGCTTGATTACATGTAATTAGCTTTAGGTAATTTTACAAGTAAATCTTTTGGTCTAATAAATTTTGCGCGCTTTAGATTTAATTAAGAGATAAACAAATCACTGCAGGCATACCCTGCATAATGGGATTGCAGCAACAACCATCAGCACTTTCGATTTCGTCCTGTTCAATTCAAGGAGCCTTGAAATCTCTGCTAATTTTGTTTCCTTATCCGAGAGCACGGTCGTTATCATGGTCGACTATATATATTTATATTTACTGTAGAAACGACATTGTTAAGCTGTTAACGTATCCTTTTTTTCCAATTATCAGCGTTCATTAAACAGTAGTTTGCTAATTAGAGATTGCTTAAGGTAATCGTAGATAATACTCAATTATGACACTTCATTGCTGGTGGAAAAATAATCAATGAATCTCGTTAAGATTATTTTCAATTAAGGAAGAGACTGGTGAGAGAACTAGAAAGTCATGGAAAATCAAACTTGGAAATGGTTCAAAGTTTGAAAATTATCAGTAGCGTGTGGACATGGTTACGTGCTAGCAACTGAGCGCGGACATTCTATTAAAAATGTTCCAGAGAGCATAACCAGTAGCTCTACACCATGTTAACAATCAAAAATATTAATAGAACATTATGTACACCTTTTTAAAAAACAATGGAAAAAAGAATAAAATTTAGCTTTTCCGGGGTTTGATACGGCGACTACACGTATTTTCCTATCTCTATTTCGCCTACTTGCTGCAAATACTACGGCATGGAACATAAACACATGCAATAAATATCAGACTGTCGTTGCTTTAATAAAGGCGGTTAGTACGCTGACTGTCGGGGTAGTATTCATTACTTTTTCGAAAAAAGTTCCTTGAAAATTTGGGTGTATAAAATTATTCACAAAGAACACATGTAAAATATAGAAGTGCAGAAGTCATTAAAATATACGTACATTCACTAAGCACGTACAAATTTTAGAGTTCAAAATGTTTAGAATGATGATTGAGCTTATTTTTTAGCGTTAAATTTATTTTCTATTCAAGTCTCCAAATTGTCACAATTTTTTGTTATTATTTACTGCCCTACAGCGGTTTTTACTAACCATAATTATCAAATTAAAACTTAAAATAAGTATTTTATTAGGGATTATAACATGTAAGGTTACATCGCGCTTATTTACCAATTGGGGCGATGTATTCTTGAACCCCGCCCACCAATTTAGAAAAATCTCTAGCTCAGAGGTTAGGCGCTTAGCCTCTAACGCTAAAGGTCTAGGGTTCGATTCTCGCGCCGAAGCCATGCAGCGATAAAAATCTATGCCACAACCCGCCACTTACATTCCCCAATCCGGTGTAGGCAGCCGTGAGGTCTGAATGCCTGAAATCTTCTCTGGTATTTAGTCGTTCGCATTTGATGTTAAACTATAGGTCCCCCGTATTCCACCTTAGCGCTAAGGAGAGTACGTGGCAGAGAAGAGTGCCGGTGCTCAGCAGTGGGACGTAAAGGCTGATCGCTATTGAACCGAGAACAGAACCCACTGCGCACTAGATCAACAATGAACTGCCAATTACAAATTAATACGTCGAGTACAATTTTCAAAAGTTAACAAGTTTTCATAATTAAACACTTGATTATTTTTCAGTTCACTCGTGGTATTATAGCTCTTGACTATTTTTTTCAGGATTGAATATAAAAAAAAGGTAGTGGAACCAATGAGTCAATGTTACCACAACACCATTGGTTTATTTTCCTGGTCTTTGTCAGAAGAATCTGTGATAAGAATAGAGATGTCGTCGGCGTATAGTAAAAATATATCATGTCTGACAGTGTCAATATCACTAATGTAAAATAAAAATAGTACAGGGCCCAGTATGGAGCTCTGCGAAACGCCCATGTTACTTTCAATTTGGTTTGAGTTGATGCTAGTCAAAGAGTTATCACTGTTATCAGTCACATGATGGATACTGACATATTGATTCCTATTACGCAAGTATGAATTTATCCATTTCAGAGGAACCCCACAGTTTTATGATTGTGATACCAACCAGTCATGATTGACATAGTCGAATATTCTGTTGCAACCCCCCGCACTATTTAGTCATAAAAGCTATGCATTGCTGTAGTAATTGATCGGGTTATGCATGCTGAGTTTTCGAAAGTATTTTGTGTCTATCCATAAATTTTAACAATCTGTCTAAGAAGAAATACTCAAAAATTTTCGAAAAACTCGATGAGATTAGAACGGGTCGGTGATTATCTAAAGATTGCGTACATAGCCATACCATATAAGTCTTCTTTTATCTATCTCATGAACAATGGCTTCTTCCATGATATCTTTATATTATATATTATTCTCATGATGTTTCTTACTCTTTCATTTCTTATTCTTTACAGTGTACAATGTTCCTGCCGATCTCGCCAGCAAATCTATTTCCATGGCTCTCAGTTGTTCTTCGTTTTGTTTTGTATACGCTGCCAAGTTCTGCCTCTTATAGAACTGTACTCTATAATTGTATTGTATATTTGTTTCACTTTCATTTCTTAGATATATGTTTGCATAACAAGATCCCATTTACCGCTCCTACAATTTTCTTTTACAGTTTTATCTTTTCTTCAATATCTTTTTTACCATATGCGGTCATTTCCGACTCTCACTTCCAAATAGGTGCGTCCGTTTCCTTCCCTTAGCGGACGTACAAACTTTATAGATGGCGGTAATTTCAAGATGTCAAATATTCAATAATTATTTCGTTATGTTTCAAAATATCTAAACTATTTCATAATAGAAAAATACTCAAATATCTAAGATATTTTATAATAAACCAATGTTCAAATATCAAAGATATTTTAAAATGGACCAATATTCAAATATCTAAGATATAAAAAATTAAATGTTTTTTAAATATCTAAGATAATTTAATTTAAAATTATTTTAAAATACCTACAATATATTTAATTGTAAAACATTTTAAAATATCTGTAAGATAAATGAAATTCTTTAAAAGTATTTTTGAGATGGTCGTAAATAGTTAAATTCGAAATATCCTAAACTCACTTTTAGTTATTTATTAAGATCCTGTGGATGTTTTTAAAACATTAAAAATTGGCAAAAGGTGTATAATATTATATATTAATATTTAAGATATTTGTAATATAATCGACAGAAACTAATTACTTTTACATCTTTAAGACATTTTTAACGACATAAAACTACTTCTTGACTAATTTTATTAATAACGGACACATTTAGAGAACATTTTGAACTAATTAGTTTGCCAATATCTTATAGATATCAGTTTTCTTTTAAATAACTAAACCAATGTTAAAATAAAAAAAAATATCCAAGGTATTGTTGATATGTTTATTTCCAAAATCTGAATGAAAGTTTTATACAAAAAAATATCGTCGACTATTAAAGTACGAGGTTGTTTTAAAATGATTTTAAATAATCTCTAAGATATTTTTAAATGGGCGAAATATTTCTAAATTAGTATGAACATCAAAGATAATTTGGCATAATTACAAATATCTATGATAATTTGAATTAAATACATGAAGTGTTTTTAAATTATGTAAAATTTTATTTTTATTTCACAAATATTGCTGTCAATGAAAAGTAAGACGGCGTTCCATAAAATACCATTAACGAGTTTGATTTTCTCTGAATAAACATTGCGATGCTGACGCATTGCTATCGCGATTTTTCTGTAACAGTGGATTCTTGTTAGGTCTCCGGAATACAGGTATTTGTTGAATATGAATGTATATGTGTCGCAGGCAAATTATTATTTTAGCTTTTGTCTGGGCAAATAGCTTATGATTCGGTAAATAGAAATGCTGGCTGATTTTGTTTAGTAATTTTATTGTGCAAATAATGAAAAGCTGCTGGTTGTGCTCTCTGGCGTGCTTCGAACGCAATGGCCGCCAACGTAAAGGCGCGAGCTATTAGCGCGCAACCATTTGAACATTTTTGGCTCACCGACGGTCAGTGTTTCTATTTGGTCGAGTCGAGTACAATATTTGTTTGAATTTTTTTGTACTCCTACCCCCCCTAAATTTTCCAGCGAGTCCAAAAATGAAGAAGAAATAGAATGGTGGAAAAGGAATCTAGGGTGAACTTTGTCTTACCGAGTTGAAGAAATAAAGAAGAAAGATAATTATGTCAATAACAGGAAAATAACGAGCAAACAGATTATTTCAAATATATCAAGCTGCCACCATAAGTTCGACAAACGTCTACTCTCAATATATAGATTCAGTTTTCTTTGTGTGCTATTAATGGCAATACTGTTCGCTTAGCCACGAAAATCAAATGCGAGACACAACGTTATCGTAAAATTTATAAAATGTTACTCTTTGTATGCAACATTGTGATTTGTTAAACGTTGAACGAATATCAACAAGTTTAATTTAATATTAATTTAACTTTAAATTTTCTTGAGATTGTAAAATATAGTATGTAGTGGTCAAGATACAAATTGAGTATAGGAAATGTAATGTGATTAAGAAAGGGTAAACAGATCACACCGTACAATCACTTATCTGGCCAGCTTTCATTTACTGTAATATGATATACGTTCTTTCAAAATTTCGATAGGTAAATTTATTATCTCATAAACATGGTTGACAGACCCAAATTCTACTTTGCTATTAATTTAATAGAAAACTAAATATATATCATTAAAGCAAGTTGTATAACAGCAAGCAACCTTATATTTGAAATATATTTTAACAAACGGTATTATAACAAAAATAATTTGAAAAATCTCAGACACGTTCTGAATTTAAGCAGTAATTTTTTAGTTACAAATCCTACGATCCCCCACTATTTTACAGTTAGAAAACTACGACATTGAACATTATTCACCTGTGAACAGTCAATGACCATCCTATTATGAACACCTTGTAATACTTTCATGAAGCCAACTCGTATCAGTCAATTTTAATATTAAACAACCCACAGGTTGCTGTAATGCAATTACAGAACAATCAAACTAATACAAAGCCCGCAAAGCGCCCCAAGGTAGCCCACAGTAGGAAGCAGAAGCTTTTCAATATAAATTAAACTAAAAAACATGAACTTCTGGCAAGATAATCAAAGATCAATCCTTTCACCACGAGGCTAAATCAGCAGGGTCTATATACAGTTACGTTGGTGTATGATTAATTACCTTTGACGAGTTAAATGACATAAGAGGCTCGAATTCTCTAGATTCTTAAATTGTAGCGAGAAAACTGAAAGTAGACCTAGACTAGTTTTATTTATTATACTAATTTCAGATTAAAAGCTATTGCGATTGTAGGTGGATCTTCTTCCAGGGAATGGATCTACTTGGAGAAAGTTATTTTTTTATCTCAAAATTAACACTGATGGATTAAATCTATTGAGGAAGACCGTTGGAATAAAATAGTGTGACCATTTCAGGGTAATGTTTTACACGCACCTTCTAAGCTTGCAATTTTAAAACTGACGAATATTTGATCCCCTTTAGAAGTAAACCAGTTGGACAATGGACCCCATTTCGCAATAAACAATGAGGGGATGCGAAAGTGGAGACAAGACAGTGTCAGTTAGTGGACAAAGAATCGAATCGTTAAATTCTGCAGCACGTCTGATTTCGCGAGAGGGGACTTGATAAAAATAACAATAGCAGCAGGTTTGCATGTGAATCGGCGAGCAGATGTGAGCTAAGATACCAGCACACAATGCTTGTCACACCGTGATTAATTAGCCGATTCAGCTTCTTCCATCTTCTTTACTCTGTGTTCAGTATTCGCAATTGTACTGTTACTTTTTTTTAATAACGCACAACGGGTTTTTAGTTGATTGTATTGCAATAGTAAGCTAAAGCTTTAGAATCTTTCAAATTGGTTAGGGTGCAAATATACTAAAACAAGCAAATGGAAATTTAATAAAATTAGCATACTAATTCATATTTAATTGGCGTTAAATTAAATCTTAAATTCGGCAAAGAAAATTTTATTTATTGCTGCTAAGGCTTATCACCGACCCACTATATCTAGAAAAAAATTACGATGCATCTCTGCAGAAATTTAGTAATTTTTATACAACACAATACTGTCAACATAAACGGAACAAGAACACTAATTACACTAAATGTTCAAGAAAAATATATCATTTAAGAATGTCAAATGTCTAATATATTTTGTAAAAATTACATAACGCACAAGCCGCAATAAATCTCGAATAAATTACACAGAGACAATAATTTAACGTGTAGTTTTTACCGGAGCCTTACGCGCAATAATAAACAATAAAACAAAATTACAAGGTCTTTGTGCAAGAGTCCTCTCGAGGACTTTGATAGATAACCAGCAAAGACAACAAAATTGCAATCTTTGTTGCGGCTATGTTAATTCTTCCATGCGATAATTCATACCAGTTCAACTTGCTTTCCTCTACTTGTATTATTATAATTACATGAGCTCATTACTCACGAGTTGCAAGTTTGTAACTGACACGTTCTCTTCAGTTCAAACTGGATACATTTTTTATGGTACTCCCAATCCATAAATTGGACCTCTTATGTGAAATTGATGATAAATTAATAAATTAGTATACGTAACAGGTAAGTACTAAAAAACAACAGCCCGGTTTGCTTTGACAGCGAAAGTAGTACTAAATTTGAATTGTAGCATATTTTGTTAAAACTACCGGTAATTTGTGTGTGTGCAGATGCTCATCCGCAGAATTTCAGGAAATCAACATTCTTGGTGTGCATAGATAGTTGTCAGTGTGGTATAAATATATGGCCCGGTTGTCATAATTAAAATATATTAGTGAAATTGTGCAATCGAAATTAATAATAAATTAATTTTCTGTGAATATTAAAAAACGAAACCAATTTTTTTTACTTTATTTATTTTATTCGAATTATCAGTTTTCTCATTAGGACTTTAAATTCTGTACGCAAAGAGTACAAAACCATAATTAACTGATAATAATTTTCGCTGCCTTATTGACAAATAAATACTGCGAAAATTGTGTTGTTTGAATAGTTTTCAATACACCATTATTGCCTTGAAAGCTTTTAAACATTAACTATTCAGCATTTTCTACAAGTATGTTTTTAAAAACATTTTATTAAGTTACATAATAAGTGGAAAAACATGTTCTAGAAATTACAGATCGTAGAAGTGTAGTCAAGAAAAGGACAAAATAAAATTAAAGCAATTAGTGTTAAACTGCAAGTTTATGAGAATGGCTTCTTAAAAGGTTTTTAAATTTCAAACTCAATTTTTTATCACACGTTTGTATGTATGTATAACTATCATTTTGTATAGATGCAATCAATAAAACATGTTCTACTGAATTGTAGAAAGGTTGTAGAATTTTATTTATTCCGCCTGAAAGTGGCAAAACAAAATGTGATGTGATGGATATTAAATTATACACATATAGGGAAGATTTCCTAAGAGCTTTCTAATTTGTATTTAATGATTTGTTAAGCACAAATACTTTTTTAGTTTTTTTTGCGTGTGTCTGCAATGCAATAACATGTCTAGTAATGACGTCAGGATTCCGACTAGGCTTGGTCTTATCTCATCCTGAAATTCACATCGAATCTGGTTTTAAACTTTTTCTTTTTACATCCCTTCATTGTTAATAGAACTTATTAATCAATATTTTATGGATTTAAAAGTTCTGAATAAATTTGAAAAATGCGAATAAGAATATTCAAATAGTTTTCGTACTACAAAATATTATAAGATCTACCTTCATAATTGTTTTAATAATTATTAATTTGATTTAAGGATTTTAATTCCAATTTTCCTTCAAATTGTCATCAAATTTTTATATTTAGTTGCCCATATTTCCAGTTTCACTTTGGTTTTTGTAATAGATCTATGGGTACACAATGTTTCTCTCTATGACAATTTTTGTAATAATGAAAACTGTGAAGGGAAATGAATTCATTTTTTAGATAAACTAGCGGAATCCGTGGTCTACGCCCCACGTTCTTTTAGTAGATTATTTTCAAAACGTGGTAAACAAGTGTCAAGATGCAAGACATAAACTGAATTCATCCCGCAGTATTGTATCTATTCTCAAATACGCAAAGTCCGCAACTGATTTTGTAATTACATCTCTAATCACTATGATCGACAGGAAATAATCTTTAAAATAAATGCACACCATTTTCCTTGCAATTGGGTTTTCAGTTTTAATTTTTACATTTGACATTCTTCTAACTGTAGAATTGAATTGGCCTACCTTTGGTTGCTATTATTGTCTATGGTAGGTTCGGTTAGGTAAGGTTAGACTTATCTGAAAATTGGTTTGTTTTAACTATAAATGCTAATCCAGTATTCCTGATTGAAATAATTGTAGATAACAAAACAACATTTTCAAATATCTGCCCTGTTGAAACATTAGCTGCAATGCAATTTGTAAACCTGAGTTGAGTTAAATATAATTATCGTCGAGTGCGGCTTGCATGATCTGACCTATATCTTTCTTCAAAGCCGTTTTTGGTACTGAGTTTTCCAGAATTCTGAAAAGTGTGTTATATTCTAATCATATACACAAACAGTAGACATCAAATTTTTCTTATCGTTATTAGAAACTGTAGCGGCCTGCTGTAAAAAGGAATATTCGCCTTCTATAATGGACGCGTAAATATGTGTGGCTTCTAGTAGCAGCGGCCTCTCACCGCTGAAAGTTGAGATGGATAGAAGGTATCCGGATTTACTATATAGATAGATAGAAAAACGTTTAATAGTTTTGATGTATAGCAGTCACTCAGTGTAATCGGGGCCATGAAGCTGCGATACAGACGTAATGTATTATTTACATTATATATCTTTTAATAAACTGGCCAACAATTGCTTGTAAAGACAGGCGTGCGGTGTAGTCCACGGGTTCTGCTACTTTTAAAATTAATTTGCGATTGCTTTAATTCTTCTAATAGTATTCCTAAATCTGAGCGTTAGTTATGGAAGGCTACTATTAATGGATGTAGCCTAATGTAAATGCTCTGTACAAGACATATTAATTTACGATGATACAGAACTATCTGCCAAACAACTTGTGAGTGTAGGCTATTGTTTCTTGAAAAGTAAAAGCCCTGTATAAAATAAAATAAGTTACGTTGATACAAAACTATTTACAGAACAATTTTTGGGTGTAGCTGCTTGCTCCTTTAAAGGTAAACGCCTTGTATAGAAGAAAATAATTTACGTTGATACAAATCCATCTATAAAATAACTTTTGGGTTGTAGCCTATTGCCCCTTGAAAAGTAAACGTCCTGTATAGGAGAAAATAATTCACAATGATAGGTAACTTCAACCGAACAACTTATTTCGGTGATAAAAGAGGTACGTACGATTACTTATTTTTCCTATGAAATAACTACGTTACTCATGTTTACAAATTATCTGTAAGGTAGAAATTTATAAACATTCATTGATCCAGATATTTTGGGATATAGTTACTGCGGCCGATTTTATTGCTAATACGATATTTCCTTGTTAAGCGCGTCTTACACTTAACGATAAAATAGTAGAAGCCGTGGGCTACGTCACACGCTTTTCTTTAGAAACAATTACTAGCAAATGTATTAATAGAGATATACTGGTGTACCTAATTAATACATTCCACCGGTGTAGTAACTTCATGACATCGATTACACTGCTTTATTGTTACACAAACATTAAAACCGATAAACATGATCAATAAGGTGCGTCGAGAATGTTACTGAATACGTTGTCATTAAACGTTGAGACAGAGGGAAGGGATCCGGATTTACTATAAGCCCGCCACGCTACCTACTGTATTCGCTTATTTATTGTTAATAAAAAACAGAGGGCAGAGCCCACAGTTTTTTGTGTTCATCGGAATTCCTTTCACCTGTCTCAACGTTTACTAGCGAGCCCCTTCCCCCCTCAAAAGTCACATATTTGCGCATCTATTAGATAAGGCGCATATTCGTTGGTACAGCGGGCCGCTACAGTTTTCGATAAAGATACACCTACTTTATTCGCTTATTTATTGTTACCAAAAACTACAGAGGGCATAGGCCACGTGTATTTCTGTTAAACGGGATTTATTTCACCTGACTCAACGGTTAGTAGCGAAGGCCCCCACTACTAGAAGCCACATATTTAGGCGTCCATTATATAAGGCGCATATTTGTTGATACAGCGGGGTGCTATAATTTTCCATAAAGATAAGCAAAATTTAATGTTTATGGTTTCAGTGTATGATTGAGACAAGATCTGTCGATAGCTGGCAAGCCCACGTCAGACTCCGGGCATCGGCAAGATCAGGGACAGATCAGTACGGATAACTTTGGAGAGAAATGCAAGTCAGATTATGCAAGCTACGCCGTGCGCAAGGATTACCATAAATAACTAAAATAAGATTTAAAAATTGCATCGCAGCTGAGATTTCAAGAGATATCAGCAGAAATCTGGAAATGTTTTTTCACCTACAATTATTTTATCACCCTCGGGTACTGGATTATCATTTACAGTTCCAAAACACAAAATTTCAGATGACACTAACCGCACCTTAACGAACCTACACAATGAGCATTACTAGGAATCAAAGACAAACATTCAGTTTTACAATTGAAGAGTTTATCAGGTGAAAATTTAAATTGAAAACACTAATGAACGGCGCCAATTTCAAAAAGTAAGTATTTTTATTTTAAAGTTTATTTGATGTAGATCACGTTAGGTAGGGATATAAATACAAATAATAAACATTCGCATGATTACTTAGTAGTTGCGTATGTTCAGTTTAGTCGCCGACTTTCCGTATTTTAGGAAATACAATACTGCTGAATGCATTCGGTACATGTCATGCAGCTCGACACAGCTTACTTATACTTTTGAAAAATAAGTTACCAAAAAAGCGTGAGTCGTAAACCACGGGTTCAGCTAGTAATTTATAAATCTATATCAGGATATGCTCTATGGATGTAGGAACATGCATGAAACCATAAATCTACTAACTAAGCCTTTAGGATATTTTTCTAATCCTTGCAAGGAACAAGAAAGACAAACTACACACACCTTTGTCACTTATATCTTGACGATCTACAGATTTGTCATAAAGGATGTTAACATGCATTTTCATTTTCTTAACTACATCTCATTTTTAATCGTTAAATCAAATTGCGTTCCCACACACACATGTGGATACTCACGCACATCGACGAGGTTCAGGTACCAACAGAATGTGGAACCCGCTGGGTACTACAATGCAGAGTACAATACCGTCCAAATACCAACCTCAACACTCGGCTTGACGGTATCGGCTTTCATACCGACCTCATTCGTACCTGCCATTCAACAAGTGATAGAGATAGATGGAATACCTCAGGAAATACGTTTTTAATGACCGAATTAGACGATTGCGTATTTATAAGACGGTCGAGGGTTTATGGGGTTGAAAAGAAACGTTCATTTATCTCCTGGAAGTCATATTAATAATAAAAATAAGTCGTTTCTCTTCGACTTAAACGTTTGAATAACGCTCTACTATTTCATTACGTACCAAATTGAAATATGAAAGACTGCAGGAGGTTGGGGCTTCTCGTACACTTTGAAGTTCTTGGTGAGTATTTAAAAGCCCATCACATTATTTCAGAACAAGCGAAAGACAACACTTACACGAACTCACGCACGATACAAAGCAGACAATAGTTCACCGAGGTAGATTTTATGCTCGTCCCCTCAATATTTGTTCAGACTGCTCTATTATTCTATCAACAATTGCCGGGCCATTGTGTGCCCATCTGTGCCGCGACCGGGAGCTCATATTGTTAAGACTTCAAGCCCGGTTTGACCCCGCACAGGTGAGGGAAAAGACTTGTCATACGCGGTGACCCTTGTGATAATGCCCTATCTTATCAAAGATTTTTGGAACATAATTCTTCTTCTAAGACGACGTCTATATTATAATGGAACAGAACTGATTAGAAGGTTTTATGAAGAAATTCTAGACAATTTTACTTATTGTACCTTACACGGCATGCAAAGTGCGCGTTTCTAGGATACATTTTTCTAGAGGCGAAAATTTAAAATACAGCTGCAGCGATTGGTAATATTATTAAAGAACAAATACAAAAAAGTGATTTTTAAAAAAATATGTGAAAGTGATATTTTTAATAATATGGGAATTTTTTTAAAAATATGATTATATCATATTTTAGTAAGGAAAGAAATACTAGATGTAACGTATTTCAACTATGAGTGACATTGTTATAAATATGTGATATTTTTAAACCAGTATGATTTTATCCAGTCCAGTAACCTAGTACATCATAAGTTGCATCAAGTGGGGGTAGTTAGTTTCGTTTTTTTTTCTTGTATGGGATGTGCCTGAGATGCAAAATCCAAGTTTTCGACCTCGGCAGCCCTCCGGAACACTTTTGAATATCTCAAAAACTGCTAAATTTTTGCACTTTTTTCGGTTTCTTCCCATTTTGACCATGAAGGAGCATGTTTTCGACAAAGACCATTTTATGCATTAATCTAGATTAAATTTGCTACAATTTGAGACCAGAATGGGCTCGGTAGCTCTAATAGTTTCCGAGGTACAGCTTTTCAAAGTTTGGCAAAATCTACTTGAAAATTTTATGCTAATTTTCATGTTTCCTCATAATGCAATTGTTTTTATATCTTCAATAACCTGTCGAACATGAGTCAGTGAAGTAAACATTTATTCAATTTAACATTTAACAAGGCTGCAGTCAAGAGCAGTTTCAACCTGGCCAGACTTCCTCCCACGCAAGATGCTGCAAAGCTACATTCGTTTCGCACATACTACCAGGTGCAGCAGTGGCTGGGATACAAAAAGAATCCGCTCGAATGGGGATGGGTTGCTACAGCCCGAGACCTTTCTCCAAAGATGATGTCGAGAGAAGTAGCCCCCTCAAACCTGCTGAACATGATTTTCTGCAGTTGCAAGAAGGGTTGCAGGAATGCTTGCAGTTGCAGGACAGCAGGTTTGAAATGTTCCGTGGTCTGCGATACCTGCAATGGCCAGTCCTGCGAAAACATACCGAAAATGAAGATGGACGTGGACGATAACATCCTCGACTTGGACGACCTCGACGACGACGAAATGGATAGGCTGCTCGACGATACAGTCAGCCAACTTGCCGGAGATAGTGAAGAAGTCGAGGAACAACATGAGGTATAGTTACACTCGTATTGTTATTTATATTATTCAATATATCTATAATTTTTTCACTTCATTTCAGGCAATTGAGGACGATGAAGAAGACGGTTTGGCGGATTTCCTTGGCCCTGGTCCCTCAAAGAGGAGAAAAGAACATTAACTAACATTTCTTTTTTCACTTTTTATAAATATGTGTTAAATATATTTTGTATTTCAATTTTAGTCGTTTGGTTGTGAATAGTGACTTCCCTCGACCCATCCCACCATTCCCCTTCCTCCCCCACCTCCTTCAAAATGTTAAATTGAATAAATGTTTACTTCACTGACTCATGTTCGACAGGTTATTGAAGATATAAAAACAATTGCATTATGATGAAACATGAAAATTAGCATAAAATTTTCAAGTTTGTAGATTTTGCCAAACTTTGAAAAGCTGTATCTCGGAAACTATTAGGGCTACCGAGCCCATTCTGGTCTAAAATTGTAGCAAATTTAATCTAGTTTAATGCATAAAATGGTCTTTGTCGAAAACGTGCTCTTTCATGGTCAAAATGGGAAGAAAACGAAAAAAGTGCAAAAATTTAGCAGATATTCAAAAGTGTTCCGGAGGGCTGCCGAAGTCGAAAACTTGGATTTTGCATCTCAGGCACATCCCATACAAGAAAAAAACGAAGCTAACTACCCCCACTTGATGCAACTTAGGCCCCCTTTAACCATGACAAGGTTACTGGACTATAACTTCAAAATTAATCTAAATTAAACTATTTAATTTATCAGTTGTGCAAAAATTTTTTTTGCAAATAGGATGCTTTTATTATCCACGGTAACCATGGTATACAAGTCGTATCCAAGTAAAATAAATAAAGCGTAACTATCATCGCATTTTCGCGTTTTCGTCCCTTGGGACGAAAACTGATTTTTGTTTCCGCTAAGCGGCAATTGTCAATTTTCGACCACCAAATGAGGGTCGAAAAGCCTACTTTCAACAACAACGTCGACGAAAAAATGTTTTTTTAGCGGGTTATTTCTAAATCTGAATTTCCAGTATGACTTCGATTTTTCTACACGTGATATTTTTAAATAGGCAATTATTAATGTGTCTATGTTCATTTTTAATATAATTCGTTTTCGGGTTAAAACACTACTTACGTATATATTCCTAATACTTCCTCTCATATTTTTAAATGGGATCATTTTTGATATGTGAATTTTTTTTCTAATGTGGCAGATGCATAAATTATTTTCAGATAAGTGGAATTACCTTTCACATATCAAAAATGAATTTAACATATAGCAGGACTTTTACATATCGGAAATGAATCCCTATTTAGGGGTACCTTGTCAAAAAGTTTTGTTTGACGCACGTAAGACGAAATTCAATTGTGACGTAGGCCAAGTGGAGGGGATCTGTGTCTAGGCTAGATCTGTTGGTAAGCTACGATAGAGCCGATAGGTTTTGAGTTATACAGGGTGTTTCCTAAATTCAACTAAATTTTTTGATACAGATTGCAGGACAAAAACAGTTTAAAAGGTTCATATAAAAATGAGTTTTAAAACCCTTTTTACGGAGTTACATCCCCACGAAAATGATTACGCTTTAATTAATAATAAAGACATTTGATTTAAATTTTATATGGCTATTTTACAACTAATTATTTTAATCTTCATGCGTTTTTGGATAAATACATTAACCAAGGGCATAGATGGAGGGGCTGCTCAACGGATATACGTATTTTTAACACACTTAAATATTTTGACTGTAAAATAAGGTACTTTTGTTGAAAGTTGCTAAATCCAACAGCTTTGAAGAGATTTTATTTTTTGAAAATATTTAGTTGCCATGAAGATCTGAGCGTTTCTTTAAACTGCGCTAATAGTTTGCACAAATTATAAGGGCAAGTTCTACTCATGAAAGTAATAAAAACAGTTGTGACTTATAACTTATCCACGCCATTTGAGTGTATTAAATTGTAAAAGCATTCAACTTAGTTGTATTGTGAAGTACAAATCTGCAGACACAATGGATATGAATCAGCTTTCATTTCATCTTTTAAGTAAATATTTTGATTAAAAGGTATTATTATTTCAAACTGAAATTCGAGCTTGCTATTGCATGACACGTAGGCCGCAATTATTTCTTTGTTTATATGACACATCGATAAATAATAGAAACAATAGGATAAACATTTTTTTCTGTAATAAAAACAACTTTTTTTTAAGATACAAAAAATATTATGCAAATTTATTTTAAAATGGCAGTCACTTTATCAATGCTACAAACATACGCACTCAAATGTCTTAATATTACATCTTTATACGCCTTAGGACGCTGTCAAAAAGATTCAGTTACAATATTAATGAAATTTCCGCCCACGCTTCTTTCACCAATCACCTTTTATGTGACAAACCAATTTATGTAATGAAACCAAGAAGTTGCTTTGTATGCAGATGTCACAGCAGATTTTCCATATTTGCAAAATACTTGTCAATATTTTGTTTTCGTTATTGAAAATGATGTAAAGAGCTTCAAATTATAAAGGATGCTTTTAGCATTTTCTTCTACAAACGAGCGCATTATGAGATGTTTGTTTCTTAATGCGATTTTGTACGTTTTTGACAAATGTTTGTTATGATTTCGTGAAAGTAGGTTTCTGGTTGAAATTTCGCTTTAATTGAAATAAGAAATGTCAGATCAAAGAAGTAAGACATAAGTAAACGTCTTAATTTTTATGACGTTTAAATCCGTGGCTTAAGCTTCTACATCTGGTCATTTTAATGTAAGGTGTTAGTATAAGTAAAAGAAATGTAAGGAAAAATACTTAATTAAATTTTACAAATTAGTGTTTGCTAACATTTTGTACATTATTAGTAGTGGAATAAGTATCTGTACTTCCAGCATACGAAAGTATTGTCAACATTAAATTTTTAATTTAAAAATTTAAACTCGGAAAAAATGCCGGGAATGGCTAGTTCGATTTTGATAAACATTGAATTATTAAAAATTTATAGAAAAAAATAAAAATTTAAAAAAGTCGACAAATTCTTGGTATCAAAATGGAAATTTGCAAATGTGAGAGTTGAATGTTCCAGAGAAGTTGTTTAAATGTTAAAAACATTTTAAAACCGCCACAGTTTGCGGTTTTACATCTTCCCTGGCATCTCCCGTTCACATATACAAATTTCCGTGTTTGATACCAAGATTTTTCCATTTTTTTTAAATTCTTATTTTATATAAACTTTTATTATTTCAAATTTTATCAAAATCGTACCAGCCATTCTGGAGATGTTTTTCCGAGTTTAAATCTTAAAATTAAAAAAAAAAACATTTTAAAACCGCAAGCTTTGAAACTGAAAATTTTCAAAATTTTAGAAATTAAGAAAAAAATTGTCAAAATAATTGGCTAAAGGAGTTTACTTATAGTTTGTTTTTTATAATTTATTTTCTCCTTGACGCTCTCTACATATAAATTTTTGCCTTAGAAATTAATACTCCATTAAACGGGGGTCGGCACAACAACCATTCTCATGTCTTCATCAGGTACAGCAGAAAAAGAAGAGCTAGTGATGTGCTAACGTTTTGTTTCCGATACTGACTGTGACGTCCTCCAAATTTTTAAAATTTGGACTGCACTGAGTACTTTATATTCCATAAACAGGCAATGATAAAACATCTCTTTTAAAACAAATTCCTCCTTATCAGTAACAATAGCACTCGATTCCGATTTTGCGAAGTTATGTATTTTCTAGTGAAACTATAACCCCCCTTCCCCCTTAGGTGCGTTATTCTCAGGTGTATATTTAGATTATTCTTGTAAGTGCACTTGAATGACTTTGTTAGGGCTGTAGGACTTTTATTTATCTATACTTCTATGGGATACCGCGCTTAAAAATAATCGAACCATTCGAATATCGAAATATCTCGAGTGATTACAGAAAACCATTGGAATGATTTCGTGATTTTAGAGTTATTGGATTTTCCTGCTTTGGAAGCGAGGGTTAAATAGATAGTAATTACATTAACCAGATGCAAATGCATAATACTACGAGTCGCAATATCATGATGCGAGAATCCGAATGAATCAAAACGGCAATCGTTTCCGTCTCAACACGAGGAGCAACGAGATGTTTTGCCGACCGGGCCAAAGACGATGAGAACGAGACTTCATTCATAAGAGTGTTCGAGAAGCAAGCAAAAAACGTTTTTTCTACTTTTTACCTTATAGGCACATCCAAACAATTTTATCCGATATGATCACTCGATTATTAAATTTATTCGAATGGCAATAATTCAATTATGCCCATTACTAGTTTTAATTACACGTATACTTTTATAAACGTTTAGCGTCTAAGCGAGTGCTGTAAAGTGTCGGAATTCGTATACATATAGCTGAGTACATGTTCCGAGTATTAATCTTAAATAAGGTGCCAGGATAGAAATTTAAAATCTAACTTAATTTTAAAATATACATATACAGGGTGTTCCAATAATACTGTAAAAACGATCTACAGCGCTGTACTGCAACAAAAATTTCTGCAAGTGCGAGTGTGTTTAAAGCACGTACAGCAAGTGCCATTTAACCTTGCAAAAAAATGACGATAAGTTTAAAAGGCGAGAAGCCGTTACACTCTCAAGCAAAAGCAACGGTTTTTTATTACATTTCTAGTTTCTTTGCTGTATTTTTTATACTTAACCTAAATTATCGTTAATCCCTCCTCAAAGCAAACTGTTTCTAATCTTATGGCGCAGGGCCTTTTAATTTGTCAAAAAATCCACAATTTCTCGTTAACCATAAATAAATTGACTTTCACTTTTTAGTAGAGTGTACCACACTGTCCAACAGCCAATTAGAGCTAGTTTAAGTTACGACTACCGACGAAACAAAGCGTAAGTAGCCGAATCAAAGCCCACTAAAGTTTGCAAGGTTAGGTGGCACATGCTGTACTATTAGTGACGTGTTACCGGCAAGGTCGACAAGGTCGAAGCCTAAAACGGCAAATTTGTAGGATCGGCAAGTTCCCCAATTCAAATTATCTTTTAATATTAATTATAGTTTATTACGAATCTAATAATTCAGTTTAGAATCAAAATGAAGCAATGTATAATTAGTTATAATAAATAATGTGTAATGTACGAATACTTTAATATACAACAAAACGAAATTTGCAATCATAATTACTAGTGTTACCCCAGCGCACAATGCACTGGCAGACTGAGCGTTGACAGAACCGGCGAAATGCTAAGTCACGTGATGCATTACTTCCAATAATGAAACGCGGCGTTAGTGTAGATGTCGCCTCAAGTGAAGCGCGTCTAGCAGACTTGCATATATATTATAAATTAAAATAATTATTATTGAAAAATCGACGTAGAATAAAAATATAAAAATGTTTCATGTTTCATCTGAGGATAGAGACCTTTCATTAAAAAAAATGGTCCAAATTGGTGAAGCGGTAGCCTCTGGAGAAACCGGAGAAAAATACCTTTTGAGCTTTTATACATGTATGGATTGTTAGCTTCACATTTAAGTCATAGGAATTCGTAATGACGAATTTAGAGGGCGAGAAATTCTTAAGGCGTCACTGCATACTACCGCTTTTTTCATTTTCAACAGTAAATGTTTATTGCTGAAGTAAACAGTGTTGCTTCAGTAATTGCATAAGTTGCTAGATTTTCATAAATATTCCCTCTTAAAATTTGCCAAAAATTATAAATAGGGGGGAGGCTATAGTTTTATTAAATGGGGCTCAAAACTAATCAATATTATTTTGTATTATTTAATATTTAAAATTGCAAGTTCTTATATACTTTTGTATAGTTTCCAGAAAATTCTGGAAGACGCTAACGCATGCTAATGATTACCACAGTACAAGCATGTGCACCGCCAAAGCATCGCCCGCTGGTTGTCGGACTAAAGCGTCAGGCGTCAGCCGCCCTTCGTCGCGATTAATTTTTCTATTTATTTATTATTAGGTAAATATATTCCTTTTGATTGGTTAGAAATAACGTTCTTTAAATCATCTGGTAAGAAATGTTACATTCAGGTGAGGCTCAAGCTAATTGAGGGGAGGGAGTACATTATCTTTAACTCCCCCTTGGCCACGTGCCTTGATTCACTACAGTATTAATTGTCATACCGTTTCACGGTAATAAATGTAAATATTATAATCATGATACCAAAAATTAAAATGTCTGAGGTATGAGGAAGTCCAGGCAAAGGTTTTGGATCATGTTTTAGATATAAACCAATAGTACTAAAAGAGGAATTTATAGTAGAGAAGAAAAAGAAAGGTAAGCAAATAGGAAATTAAAAACTTCAAATGATATTAAGGTAAGTGGTTGAATAAAATAATCTTAATAGTATAAATGTAAATTGAAACGGTTTTCTTAATTCTTAGTGTCGAGAATAATTTAAAATGAGGTAGAATCTAGATATAAAGTCGTAGTTTCAAGTTCGGTTGGTTACGACCACAAAGAGCTTCTAAAAATATAATCAACAGAGCGCAGAGATACAAGACAAACTCGAGGCTTCAATCGAGAAGTTGCCGTATGTAAATAAGTCTGAGATAAGAGAAGAATCCTGCAGCCAATCGCAACTGAGTCTGGTAATGAAACTCTGGTTTAGTATTGAACCCGGGAACTATTCAGCAAATGAAGCTGCTGATGGAAAATCAAAAGGAACGAAGAGGTTTGCTTAAACAGAAACAAACAGCGAAGTTATAAAGACCGGGCGGCTCCTTGCCACAAACACAGAATAAACAGCGGGCTGTTCTTAAACCTCCGTAATTAATTACGGAATTTCACGGAATTGAAACTATTATTGGAGCTCCTAAGAGCACTGGATACAAACAAGGCAGTAAAGTTAAAGGGAACGTTTATTCGCCAATCGAAAAACAAAATCTATGTTGCTGAATTCTTTTTAACAAAAGGACGACTCGAATAACACGAGTATTGTGTGTGGTGCTGTCAGTTCTAGCACTGGAAGTCAACTTTAAGTCGGTGTTGGTGTGAATCTCGCGTTTCGGCCCACGGTGCGCTTTGTATTACATTGTATTCTGTCGATTGAACACACAATAAACCACCGATTTTCCAACAAATCGGCGTTTTGTTGTTATTTACATTTTGCAAATTCGCTTACCTTTAGGCTCGGGTTCGACTCCAGCACCGAAGCCTTCCTCAATTTTGTCTGGTTGTAGTCGCGTTCTCCCTAACGGAAAACACAATACATTATACTCAGAAGTTGTCGTATATCGACTACTGTTGACAAATGTTCTATTCGAATACACAAAAGCTCGATACACGATGCTTTTTTACGATTTCAGAAAGAAAGAATTTCCGTGTTCTCGCCTGACGCTTTAGCGAAGTGCATTCAATCGTTAATCATTGCATACGGTTCATGTCTTCCACTCAAGTGTTTTTTACTTGAACAATGCTAAGAGCACTTTAAAATGCTCTGAATGTTTTTAAATTGACTTGCATCGAAAACTTGCAAAATTAAGATTTCAATTTGGCTGCTTTTAAAACTTATTAGTTTTGTTTTATTCTTTGATGTTATTTTTATGTTGGAACAAGTAGAAAACCTACTGGCTTTTATTAAGTATTTACTTTAAAAGTATTAGGGACTCTAAATTTAAGGTACGTTTAATTTTGTTTCTTTGACCGAGAAACAATTTGAAAAACGTCTTTCTTGGTCAAAGGAAAATAAATTGGTACAAGCTAATGTTTTTCCATATTTTAAATACAGTGCCTTCATGAAGTCCCCGCTTTCTAATATATTTTTTTAACTAGCTGTAGAAAAATGAGATAACGATCATGTTCACTACAACAAATAAAGCTGAAGTGTTCACTTCGAGTGGACTTTCCTCCCATACTAGATATTAATATTTACCGTATTTGCAGAAGTGTAAATTTTATAATTATAACGTTGTACAGTTCACCGACTACTAGTTTTTTAAGAAAACAAATCATATAGGCAACCCTCTATTCCATCCGATACTTCAATTTTCATTACAGCTCAGGAAGTCGTTTATCGTAACGTCAGCAAAGATGATGGCAGCTTTTAGTACTTATACCTGCTCTCGTCCTAACGTCCAACGAGCCGAGCCTTTTAACGACCCGGCACTGATTCATACACTATCAAAATTCTTAGAACACTTACAAATAATTGAAAAACACGATTAGGTCCAGAAAAATGCCTAAATATGGAAACTAAAGCTAATCAACTGTAGTTAAAGTAATTCGCGCAGAAACGAAAGCATTTTGATGCTAAATCACATTCTGATGCAATACTGCCAAAGCATGGATGTTTATCGTCCTCGTTTAATAAATAAGACGGTACTAAATTCCAATTTTTAAATTTTCAAAAATTCAGAGTGCGTCACAGTAAAGTTTAGGAGTTGTGTAAAAAAACAAGTTGTAGCCTCTCTTCAGCTCTATCAACATATGAACTTCAAAAAAATCGTGAAACCATTTTATAGGACATACATTTTTAAAGATTTCCAAAATGTTAGAGAAGTGCCATTTGTGATCGTCTTAAAATCTTCGAAAGTAATTTCCTTTCATGGTATCCTACCCTCAAAAGGCTGTTACACAAGTTGTAGTCAGTCAGATGCCGGCTTAGTAATCATACTTGCTCAGCTCCTTAACTTGTCCAGTCAAAAATTCTTGTGAGTGAGAATTAATTTACAAATATTTGGTTATAGATTTTCTACAGTAGCCAACCAAATCCTAAATTCGTCAGCCAAAAAATTAGAGTGATGGGGGAGGACCAAAAATTAAATTTTCTAACAACTAACATTAGATTTTAGTTCTACTAGTCAAGATAAGTAATTTTCCGATTAATAAATAAAAGAATACCAATTTTTGATTTTTAAAAACTCATAGAGGGTGCCACCTTAGCATTATGGTATTCGGTAGAAAACCAAACACAGTTAATAAAAAACGTATGGCCAGTTTCTGCGCAATATTATTTTGAAAATTTCAAATACTGGAATTTACATTTTTTACAGTTGCCCCACCAAATATAAAAGTATCTAAAATCTAACATTAGATGTTGGTTCTACTAGTTATGATGAGCAATTCTGCTCAAAAGAAATTTTTATCGGATCCAGTTTAACAAATAAAAGGGTATTTATTTTTAATTTAACTAACAAATCACAAAAAAACCGCTACTGTAAAATTATAGCTTTCAGCGAAAAAAAAATCCAACCTTAGCGTCAAGACGTCTACAACGTTTTAAAAAAATTGTGTGGACTGTTTTAGGCAAATGTTTTTTTGAAAATTATCAAAATTGTGAACAACGGCCATTGCAATTCTATTTACATTTTCGAAAGTAATTTTATTTTATTGTATACTACCTACAAAAGGCTCTCTAGCACACACTCTTCAGGATAATATTGTTAATGTGGTAGATTTGAAGAAATCAGAATTAAATGACGAAACGTTATATCTTTATTACCAATTTCATTAATGTGTTTCGAAATCCTTTTAAATATTAGAATAAACTAAATGTTGAAAAAATGTTGAAAAACATATTAATTGGCTGCTTTTAATTCTTATTTTGTTTAGATCTTAAAATGTCTGGGAGCAATTCAAGTTCACGTCATTAAGAAAAAAAAATCAAATTAAAGTACAAAAAAGCCTCGAAACAGTTTATTGAAATAATGACAGTAAATGTTTGTACTACTCTCTATTTATAGCTTATTGTCAATGGCTTAATATATCAATGAATCCCCGCCAAGTATTTTACCAGCATAATACGAAGATTGTTCGAAATGTACGTGGCCTAACACAAAAATGGCGCTAATTCGGCGGAATTTGCATTACCATTTTTCAGAACCATCCTTTCTTAGGTTAAATATGACAGTATAAAGCGATCTGTCAATTAGTTTGTGTTTCACAGTACGCCAAAGTGACCGTCTCGAGTGATTTCGTAAATAATTGAAAAAACTGAGTTGCGAGCAGTAATAAAGTACTTTCATTTGAACGGCTTAACACCAACCGAAATCAAAGCAGAGTTGGATTCGACATTTTTTAAGTCCGCTCCTTCGTTTTCAATGGTTAAAAACTGGGTTGCCGAGTTTAAGCGTGGTCGTGTGAACACAAAAGACGAACCCCACAGTGGATGCCCAAAAACGGCTACTACCCCGGATATGGATTGCCGCCGAGTAAAAGTGCGCGAGATAGCAGACATAGTGGGAATCTCAAATAACAGTGTGCGCAGAATGTTAACTGAAGAATTGCAAATGAAAAAATACTCCACGCGTTGGGTGCCGCGTTTGCTCACACCGGAGCAAAAACTGAATCGTTTGATTGTTTCTCGGGACCTTTTGGCACGACCTGAGTCTACCATTACACTTCCGAAACCAAGGAACAGTCCAAACGATGGTCACACAAAGGTGCTCCGCCACCGAAGAAGACAAAAACGGTTTTGTCAGCAGGAAAGATTATGGCAACTGTATTTTGGGATTTTCATGAAATTATCTTCGTCGACTACTTGAAAAAGGGAAAAACAATAAATAGCGAATATTATGCCAATTTGTTGCAGCAATTGAGCGACAAAATCAAAAAAGAAAGGCCTCATTTGGCAAAAAAGAAAGTGCTTTTCCATCAAGATAACGCACTTGTACACACGTCTGCAATCGCCATGGCCAAAATTCATGAATTGGGATTCGAATTAGTGCCTCATTCGCCCTATTCGCCGAATTTGGTCCCAGCAATTTTTATCAATTTCCAAACCTGAAAAATGGCTCGGCGGTAGAAGATTTTCCTGTTAATAGCTATTTTGAGGACTTGGCTTCATCGACCTACAAAGACGGCATTGCTGCTTTGGAGCATTGTTGAAATAAGTGCGTTACTAGCAGGAGACTATATTAAAAAGTAAAATAGTTTTGGCCCAAAAAACTTGCCTTTTCTTTGTTAGTCCACGTACTTTTCGAACGATCCTCGTAAGTATGTATATCATATCTTCTGCCTGATGCGATTTCTAAGTTTTTCTAAGTTAGTCGGTTTATGTTAATAAACATAACATTGTATCCAACTCCACAGGTCAAAATCTAAAGCACTTAGGTCGGGTGATAGAGGGTGCCATTCGCATTGTTCTATTCGTCAGATACATCTACCGGTAGACATCTAATTTTATTAATAGCGATTAGATAAAGCGAAAATTGCTGGTACAATTGCGTTTTATCCATCCAAAGATGTGCCAGCAATTAAAGGATGCTGTACATAAATTGGCCCAATTTCGTAACCCCCAAACATTCAGTTTTTGTCTGTGTTATGTATGTAACTATGTAGAATACTTACAATTACTTTTAAAAACATGAGACACACCCAAATCTATCCTACAATATGTTTTACTGTAAGTTTTAATTATTTATTTTATATATTTAATTTAAACCTTTGACTTTTTTTTGTATATAAATTATTATATCATTAAAAAGCCTGAGTCATAGATGTATTTATACGAGCACATTAAAACATAAATATTGAGAACCTGCTTGTGAGTTAAAATCAGAAATCGTCTTATGCATACTAAGTACTTGAATGTTATGATTTATTACCTATCTTGATTAAGAAATTGTCAAATAAACAATTTACAAGAATTACTTGACAGTTAAAACATTTATGGTTTTAATACATACATTCTAATTGAGCCTAAATTATTTAGTGAAACGGTAAATCATTATGGGGTTATATAATATTAAAATATTATCAAAGCAATAAATCAGTAACTGCTCATTTCAATATCAGTGTATATTTTGCTTTATTTAAACTTCTTCAATAAACATCCTTATTGGTTCCATCAAGTTAATAATAATTAAATAAGAATCAATTGTTAGCTTTCTGGTTGCTTCTGGGGGCTCCAACTATTAAGATCATACAGCCCCCATCTAATAATGCTTTATTTTATAAACTTCCTCGCATTAATTAAAATTTTGAAAATTTTTAATATATTTTGAAAAGTAGTAGAAGTGTTTTACTTCTTTGCAATTTTATGTAAATTTAGATATTTTTTAAAACTGAAGAATAATTTTTAAATTTTATGGATGCTTTTTGAAAAATTTAATTTTGCGTTTTTTTATAACTTTTAGAAATTTTAAATACCTAATTAGAAACTTTTATTTATTTTTTGAATTATAAAATTTTAAATACCTATTTAGAAAGTTTTACTTATTTTTTGAATTCTAAATGTTTTAATATTCTTAAAAGTTTTTGAAAATTTTGAAAATTTTTTGAAAGTTTTGGAAATTTGAAAACTCAAATATTAAAAATTTTGCAAAATGTATGATTATAAAAAATATCGCTTTTTGTTTTAAGTTACAAAAAATCAATTCAAATCGGTTACCTTTGTTTTTAATTGATTTCAAGGATATTAATAAAAAAATGTATTATTTACAGTTTGAATGATTTTTGTGTATTATAAGGGCCATTTTTAAAGTGCCGGTTTAACTTGAAATTAAACCTGCACGTACACTTAAATGTGATAAGAAAACTGTTCGTTCCTTAAAATCTTTAAATTGTTTAATTTCGAACATTTAACAATTTAATAAAAAAAGATAATGCGAACTGAGAAATTACAATTAAAATACGAACGTAAGATGGGAAATGCGAAACGAACTAACCTCATTCGAGGCCGGGGAGTGTCTGCAGAGTCTAAATGTTTGAATTTTTCCAAAACAAATGTAACATGTCCTTGAAAAGGGGCGAAGTTGACTGGCGTTAAATTTTGTTTACATGTGGGCATGTCCGAACTGAACGCATAAGATACACGCAGGTTTGACAGCTGAGTTGGTTAAGTTGTCGAATTTGTTATTTCGTGGATCTTCCTTTGTTTTATTATTCAATTACGCAAAAACAGCAGGGTTGTTTTTAGCAAGACAAAACAACATCTCACTGTACACAGGAACCGTTGGCTATGCGTCGTCAATTCTTAGATGACTAAACAATTAGTCGAAATGCTGCCTAAAGGTGGCCTGCGTAGTGCATAATCTTCTGATTTAACTCATGTGACTTATTTTTGTGGCCTTGCCTCAAAACTGTGTATTTGTCACACTAATTAATTATTTAAATGAAGTTAAGCAGCGCACAGCGCAAAAGTTTAAAGAAATTAACAACCATATTGCATATGTTTTAGAAAATAATATTGTGAATGGTTTTAAATGAAGAATTTTAAATTGTTCTCATGTAATGAAATAGTTTTTGTAAAGTTATATCGTTTTATTACTTTTTTTTAAGAATTATGAGGCCGTGCGTGAGCACGACTCCATGATTCCCATCCCACCCCCTTACCCGGGCTCAGCGCACTTAGCGCTATTCACCGGTCTAACATGCCCCACCCCGAAAAGACATGCAACCCAACATACACATCACACACACCGTTCATGGACACGCCGGGTTTAACTTATTCAGAAAAGTTTCCGACGAGCAGAGGATTCGAACCTACTGCCGTTGGGAGTCTAGTTCTAGAGGTTGGGACTCTAACCACTAGACCACCCGCTGGCCCGTTTTGCTTTGTTATGGAGCAGAGAGTTGCGGTAGCGTAGAGGTTGAGCGCTTGGCTTCTAACGCTACAGGTCTGCGTTTAGATTCCCCGCCGCAGCTTAAAAAAATCTATGCCGCAACCCGTCACCAAAACTCCTCAATCTAGTGTAGGCAGCCGTGGGGGTCTTAGTGCCTGAAACCTTCTCTGGTATTTAATCGTTCGGATTCGACGTTAAAGTGTAGGTTCCTCGTAGCGCTAAGGAGAATACGCATATAAGAGTCCAGCAATGGGACGTAAAGGCTGATTGCGATTCATCAGTTTTATGTAATTAATAATGACTGCACCTAAGCAAACGACGGTTTATAGCAAGGTTATGTAAGATACAGAGTATGGAAAAATTTCAGATATGTTTTAGGTAAACAAAATTTCGCGCTAGCCAACATGATCCCGTTTTTTGAACAGTTGTTGCTGCTTGTCGGTTTTATAATCTTTATTTGAGTTATTATTAAAAAAAATAAATCAAACATACCCTTGTTTAATACAGCTTTCAATTTAAGCGAAACATTTTATTGTAAACTCTAAGAATTATTTCCTCGACTTCTGACAACCTGTAGCTCAAAGTGCACCTAAAACCGCACTAATGCAAGAAATATTGCCTCTGTACTTTTTTCTCTTTGAGATCATTTAGAAGAGTCTGCAAGATACAAAAGCACTAGGATTGTGTTGGATGCGTATTTTATAGATAACACATCTTCCACTTCCCTGATCACTTATCTTAGAGGTGAAAGCTTATCTTGTAAACTAGTGACAAATTTTATTATGATGAGAACACTCGATTTCAGCAAGGGTTTTCCATTATCCCGCAGAATTCTTGCTTGGCAGGAAACAATAAAAATTAGCATTGCTCGAGAGAAGACAAATATCTAACAAGATGCAAGAAGAAGGTATGTTGTCGTTGGTAAGTAACGCATAGCTCAAGAGAAACGCACCGACATGCAGGACTAGAGTCCAGCTTTGTCAATTGTCACCTGGGCCTTGTATCTGCGAGCGCCTGTCTTCGGACAGCGCTACATATCACTGTTGGTACTGGAGATGCATGTGCAAATAACAATCTGCAACGAAGGAGTACACGTTTCGAAAATTACGAACTACTGAAGTTTGTAAAGCGTTCTGTTCTGATAAAGCGAATTACTGCTGGGAATTGCAAAAAATTAATTGCATTTCATCCAATTTGCAAAATATGGCTTAATTGGAAACCATTAAATTTTTTTAGTTGTGTCTAATTAAATGCGGTTTCTGTTATTGTTGTTGGTGAGGAGCTACAACTTTTTTAATGAAATTGTCTATCTTGTTAACAAGTTTCCTTTAACCGAAGATTGATTTATAATAACCGTTTTCGTGTTGCCAATTTTCTTTCTTTGTCAAAGAAATTGTGATCCAAGTATTAATAGAGCTGTAGGTAGATAATTTATGTGCGTGTGGATGATGCGATGACGCCTTTATGGTGGTGTCCGTTTACGGTAAATGCTGTTTTTATAGTTATCTACAGTTGACAGTCGGTATTCTTACAAACTCAGCATTATGATGCAAATCAAAAAGTTATGGCTTCAGTTTATATTAAGAATTATTTATGACGTGTATTATATCGTTTCTTTTAACTTGAAATTGTAGCAGTAAAGTGATGACAGCAGAAATCTGAATAAAAGAATGAACGAGCACGTTTTAATTCGGAATCAGTTTATAAAAATGGCCAAAGTGACTTATCTAATTTGTTCTATTTTAAAAACATTGCATTTCATGTTTAAAAAATGTTATATTATATTTATAACATTCTCGCTACAACAGCTAGTACATAAGATCAAAATACCCGTGACATGATCGTTAGGGTTGCTGCCTATACGTCTTTCCAAAGAATTGCCCTTCGTTTAAACTTAACTGCCCTTTTATAGCCGAGAAAGACTGGATTTGTCTTTTTGAACAGACATTTTCAGAATTTAGTATTTTGTTATTAAATACTGTGCAGGCTTGGACCCTCTTCTAGTGTTATAATCAACACCTTTATTTACTTATCGTACAATGTACCTATTTAACTTTTTTCCTAAATAGATTAAGCTGAAGTATGGACTTCGAGTGGACTTTCTTATACTATATATTTGCAAACATGTAACTTTTAATAATTATAACGTTGTACATTTAACCGAATGTTAGATTTCTAAGAAAACAATTTATATAGACAACCTTACAATGTCGCATTCCGTATAAAAATAGTAAGAACGGAACCGCCCGCCCTACAGCGGATATCGGATTAAAAATCGGGGGTGTTAGCGTAAAATTTGGGAAATTAATAAAAAACAAACTTGTAGTTCAATGCAAGCTCTATCGGCTTAGAAAGTTTTAGAAAAATCGTGTAGGCAGTTTTTAAGAATATTTTTTTTGAAAATTTTCTCGACTTTGCACCATTGCGGTCGTTTTCGGATTTTTGAAATTAATTTTACTTCATTGTATACTACCCACAAAAGACTCTCAAACAAGTTGTAGCTGATCCCGATCAAAAGAACTACCTCTTGAGTATATGAGCGTTAAAGTCGAGATTTTCAAAATGTTGTAGAGACCGCCACTTTGGGGCTAGAGAGTTCGGTAAAAAGTTTTCGATTTGCCTTAAGTACTTCAGAGTCCGTCATCAAATTTTCAAAATTTTGTTTTGGAAAAAACGATACAAAAAAGGTGTCTTATCTTCTGTTTCCGGTTTCAGATTTTTTTGAAAAGCTTAACTAGACCTACGATTTTTTCGATATACCTCTTGACCTTTTGCATGTAGAGGCGTCACACACCCACCCCCAGACAGACGTTTTTTATAAACCACTTTTTTGAGTACCTTAATGCCCAAAATGTATATTTTCGTTAAAATCTAGATTTCGAAACCGAAGCGCGAAGGTATGGGAAAGTAATATGTAAAAAAGATTAAAATGTATTGTTTCAGCAATTCCGCTAAAATGACTCAAAGACTACACCAGCCAGTCCCAATAAAACCAAACTGGTACGTTAAATTGCATAGTTAATGGCAAATTTTTTTAACCTCAGGACCCACCTTTCTAGTGAAACGGACCCCATGTCCCCTGTCGTTCCTGAAGACCTGAACAACTTCAAAAGGTGGCAACTCTGTGCTTGACTGTGTTAGGTTCTGACCCTTTTGCACTCTTTATCTAAACTCGAATTGACCATACGACTTCGGTAAATTATTCGTCGAGTCGTTCAAACCGAAAAATAGTAAATTAGTTAATGTTCTAACATTAGACTTTTCAAACTAAAAAATTGCAAATGTTAAATTCTTTATAAAAAAAAAGCACCAACTAGTTGTACAAAAGCTAAAATAAACGCATATAAGCGGCTTAAATAGCAAAATAGGCAAAATAAACGTGGTGTCAAATGATTACATTTTTCATGACTCGTGGAGATACACAAAGATTTACATTTGCTTGCAATAATAGTGCATAAGCAAAATGCTTGAAATCCGCTATCTAGAAATTAGAAACTATATAAAAAGAGACACGTCAACTGTCACCGTTCAGGCTTTACCGAAATGAAATCTGGAGTACCTCAAGGGTCAATATTAGGACCCACTCCTTTCCTTATTTACATCGATGATTTACCTAAATTTATTTTACTAGCACGAGGCGTTCTGATGATACAAGTCTTTATTCCAGACAGTGATATAGGAAAACTTTTTCGAAAGGACAATGAAACAATGGACAGGCTTCATGTATGGTTTTGCAGGAAATTAATTACGAGTATATTTAAATACATCGAAAACTTCTTGCACTGCACAAAGAACCTTTGGGTACACACTTACTGGAAAAAGCACAGCTTAGTAGTTATTCATTAACTTGCAATTATAGGCGCCGGGGTGTTAATAGAACATGGCGCACACCCTCTTTCCGTTTATTTGTTAAAATAAACAAATGTAATTTTAGTATGTTTTATAGACCTTAAAAGTACATTATATGGGCTAAAGTAAAACGACTTTCACTTTCGGTTTCACCGGAAATGACAATAACTATATTATTTTTAATAGAACACCCTGTATATTTTTACATATTCAGAATCTAGATGAAATTATGAGTCTGCCTATGGCAATTGTGTGATGTTTTGACATCCCAAAAATATTTTTTCTGCAATTTTTGTTTACTATTAAGAGTGCTTTGACTACCCAAATAGATTCTAATCAAGTTACTAGTTATGAATGCTAATGCTACCTGTAAGTTTTTTTATTTGTTTTAAAAATGACTACTGGATTCTATGTTGCCTAAAACAATTTTTTGCTAGAAAACAATATTAAAATGTTAACTAAAGGATAGAATTCCATAGAAAACCACAATTTATGGGTATCATTAAAATTCCCAAAAAATTCTTTATTTAAAAAAGCGTATGAAGGAATTATTTTGGGCGTATGGAACTTGAGTCATAAACAACTCTTAGTAACAAACAAAAATTATAAGAAAAAATATTTTTGACGTATTAAAACTTTACTTAAATCATTAAATGGTATAAATTTTATCCTAATTCCGTATATGCAAAAAGTGTTCTATTAAAAACAATAAAGTTATGTTATTTCCGGTAAAACCGGAAATAAAAGTAGCTACATTTTAAGGCCAGATGGGGAGTTTTTATTGTCTATAAAACATACTAAAGTTTTATAAATTTTAAACACTATAAAGTCTTGTATTGGATTTCGTTTTCAAATTTATAAAATTTGGTTTCGGAAAAAAACGCTACCAAAAAAAGTGTCCAGTGTCGAATTTTTTGAAAGCTTACTTTCTCGATGAATTTTTGATGTTCTCCCAGATTCCAAAGCTCATCAAAATTAAACCATCCGTTCGGGAGTTATGTTAATACCCACATACCCACGTACCAAAACCACTTTTTTGGGTTCCTGGAGGTCCTAAGCGTGTATTTCCGTTAAAATTTAGAATTCGAAAATTTTTATGAAATCATTACTTCACTATACTAAACGTATAGGATAGTAAAAATCGATTTCCACTTTTCCATAATTTCGTTATGAGAATGTATTGTGTGATCGTGAAAAAATCGACTATATAAATTTTGCCGAAAATAAATGTTTTATACCTCCAGATCTTTTAGAATACAAATAAAATTTTTAAACAATTTCTGTCCGTATGTGCATGTAATACAGTGTTACGCACCAACATCGAATCACACAGACGAAGAAATGGAAGCCTTTTATAATGAATTATCAGACAACATAAATAAAGACAGCACTACCCACACTCTAGTAATGGGAGACTTCAATTCAAAAGTAGGGAAAAAACAAGAGGAAAATGAAGAATATACAGGAAACTTCAGCTTTGATGAAAGAAATGAAAGAGGAAATATGCTACTGGAGTTTTTAACAGCACACCGCTTATATGAAATGAACTCCTTCTTCTCTAAAAAACAACAAAGAAAGTGGACATGGATCAGTCCAGATCTAAAAACAAAAAATGAGATAGACTATATCTTGTCAAGTGAAAAACACATAGTACAAGATGTAACAACTCTAAATTCATTTAATATAAATAGTGACCACAGGCTACTAAGAGCAAAAATTTTAATAGACACAAAAACGAAAAGACGGCCGTTGAGAAAACAAATAACAAAGATAGATACCGAGAAACTGAAACGAAATGCCTTAGAATATGAAAAAGAGCTCAACAAACAATTGAAAAAGGAGAAGTGGAATTCAAAAGATATAAATAAAATGAACGATATAATTACAAATGCAATGAAGGAAGCTGGAGAAAAATTTGCTAAAATGAGAAATTCCAAGATAGAAAAGTTAAGTAAAGATACTAAAAATAAAATAGAAGAAAAAAGGCAATTATTTAAGGAAGGTAAATATGAAGAATTTAGACAAATGGCAAAGGAAACTAGAAGGATGATAAGAAAAGATCTACAAAACTACTATGAAATTGAAGTGGAAAAATTAATAGAAGAAAACAAGGGAATAAAGTGTCTTAGGCGAAACGGGAAACGACACATTATAACGCTAAAAGACGAAAACGGAAAAGAGATAAGAAACTTGGAAGAAATTATGAAAGAAACAGAAAAATTTTACACGAACCTATATGACACAAAAACCCAACAACAAAACAACACTACAACCGATGATAGAAAAATAATCAACGTAGGTTCAGAAGAAATACCAGATATAACAACTGAAGAACTAAGCTATGCATTGAAACAAATGAAGAACAATAGAGAGCCAGGAGAAGATGGAATAGTGATTGAAATGATAAAAGAGGGAGAAGAAGAAATTCTAGCAAAAATACGCGACCTTTTTAACATATGCCTATCAAAAGGAAAAATTCCAAAGACCTGGAATAATGCAAATATGATATTACTGCATAAGAAGGGTGATCAGGCGAACCTCGAAAACTATAGACCAATAAGCATTTTATCTCAACTATATAAAACATTCACTAAAGTTATCACAAATCGCTTAACTAAAAAACTTGAAGATTATCAACCAATCGAACAAGCTGGCTTTAGAAGAGATTATAGTACAAGTGAACACCTACTAACAATGAGAATGCTAATTGAAAAATCAGTTGAGTACAACTTCGAACTAAACTTAGCATTTGTCGACTTTCAAAAAGCCTTCGACACAGTAGAACATTGGGCAATCATGAAGTCTTTAAGAAACGCCAGAGTAGACCACCGATATATAATGTTACTTGAAAACATATATAAGAACGCTACATCCACTATACATCTGCATGAGAACACCAAACCGATTAGTATAAAACGAGGTATAAGACAAGGAGATACTCTCTCGCCAAAATTGTTTACGAATGCGTTGGAAGATGTATTCAAACAACTCCACTGGCAAGATAATAAAGGCATCCTAATAAATGGAAAAAGACTCAACAACCTCAGATTCGCCGATGACATCGTTCTTATAGCAGAAACCCCTGAACAACTCCAGACTATGTTAACAGAGTTGGATAAAACATCAAATGAAATCGGTCTAAACATGAATCTAACAAAAACAAAAGTTATGTGTAGTAGATCCCTAGAGCAGAAAATAAAAATTAAAAACCAAGAACTAGAAGAAGTGGACAATTATGTTTATTTAGGACATATGATAAAGCTGGGAAGGGAAAACCAAAAAATAGAAATTTACAGAAGAAGAAGACTAGCCTGGGCTGCCTTTGGAAAACTAAGTAAGACGCTAAAAAATAAAAATATACCAATGCATCTACGTTCTAGAGTATTTGATCAATGTGTCCTACCCGTTCTTACATACGGAGCTCAGACGTGGACTCTCACAAAACAGTCGATGAACAAATTAAGAGTGACACAGAGAGCAATGGAGCGCCAAATGTTGGGCATAACGCTGAAAGATCACAGAACAAACACTTGGATAAGAGGCATAACAAAAATAAAAGACGTTGCCGAAGCAGTGGCAGAGCTGAAATGGAACTATGCCGGTCATGTGGCTAGATATAAAGATGAAAGGTGGACCAATACAATACTGAAATGGAGGCCCTACCTGGGGAAGAGATCTAGAGGACGCCCCCCAATGCGATGGACGGACGATGTAAAAAGATCTGCCGGACTGATGTGGATCCGAGAGGCGCAAGATAGAGACAAATGGCGAAGAATGAGGGAGGCCTATGTCCAGAAATGGACCGAAGATAAAGGCTGATGAGATGAGATGTGCATGTGTGTATGACGGTCGGAATTTCAATGGTCATTGAAATACGCAGTGCAGCGACCAAAATTCATTGCGAAAACAAGTTTCTGTAAACGCTTTTCGCATTAGAAGTTTTATAGTGTAAAATAATAGTTACAATATTGCATAACATTTTTTTGCTTAATATTTTTTTTGTAAATTTTAGAGCCAACATAAATCACAGAAGATTTTAAAAATTATTAATGAATGATTCCCATCAATCAATGCCAGTACAAGCTGCTTTTAGCAACAACATATAACTCTAATACAAAAGTCATTGGAGGAGGAAGTTAATCTCTTATACAAAACAACAAGACAATAATGTATCCGATGACAGTCGGCGTAAACCGCAGATTATTTTGGATTACAATAAAACCAAAGACACTGTTGTTGATACCAGATATCAAATTACAAAAGAATATATTTGCTAGGAGATAGTTTTACAGATTTGTTTCAGTGAATAATAAGGAATGTCACCGAGTGAAAATAATTCCTTTATAAAAACAAGACAATAAATTAAATCTGACTTGAAAACAAAGCCGTAACAACGTTCGAAACAATTTGAAACATTTAGAGCCAGTGAAAGGTAGTAACGGTTACGACATACAAATCGACACTGATAAAAAGTTTTAAACCGAAAAAGTTTTTAAAATTCACTGAAAAAATTCGGTCTTAATTAAATATTATTAATTTCAAACGATCTTTTTACCGTATATGTAAATAGCAAGAGGGCTGTAATATTAATGCTACTGTTGTCGTTATATTGATTAGCCTTGGCTGAAAACAAATTGGCTCGACACAAAATTCCTCTAATAATTAATACCTCAGTTCCTTACGAGGAACTCTTCCAAGTTCTCTTTTTAAGACAGGATTCTGAAACCTGAAATAGTGCTAGGAGCAAGATGTAATAAACACCACTTAATTAAGAAGAGATCAAAACTTCCTGTTTCGCACTTTACACCATATTATTATACACATTAAAATATTTTGTTTACATAATTGCGTATAGGATTTGCCCGGAGGTCTTTCTCATTACAGACGTTCAGAGACACAAAACAATTAATCATTTTGACCACAGATTGCGATTGCTGCTAAGAGTTTAAAATCTATTCATTTATGTAATTACACCTGTAAATGTCAAATGATTTTTCTGTACGAATTTCATGTTAATTCGTTTAAATTGTCGTAACTAGATGTGCAACATGAATTAATCATGCAGGAGCTGCTAAGCCATTAGTAGGAAGTTTTTCAGGACTGGGAGCTCCGGTGTAGTCGATGTTGTTTTATGTGTCACATTTGACATCCGTTGCGCCCACCGAGAAGCCTTCCTTTTAATTGCTTATGTTATTTGCATTTTAACCATTACAAGATTCTCATAAAACTAACCACAAAATCAAACCTCGTAAAATTAACACAGATATCCAAAAAATTGTTGCTTTCTTTCGAAAAAAATTATTTTTTGTGTTATTACTTACAAATATTTTCTGTTAAAGCATGCTAACTTTAACGAATTGATTTAAATAAATTAGTTACATGCGCATAAGGATAATCTTAAGAAACACCTGCAAAAGGATAATTAATTTTCATATGCATTTTATTGTAATGAAAAAGCAACTCTCCTTCTCTTATATTCTTATTAATGATTAATAACTCGACTGTTAATTAAGGAACATTAACTACGCTACAATAAATTGGAATTATTTACCATTATGTCCACATTATGTCCTCTTTATGTCCAAAAAAATCTTTAACTGCGGTCGTGTAGAAACTTATGAAAGTGGAGAAGAAATGACTGAAACGACAACAGGTCATCCTAAATATGGAAAATCTTTAATTTATGTACTTGTTTCTGTGTAATTCAAGCAATTAAATTTTGTATTTCTCTAATAAAAGTTGCGTAGGAAGAGGTATAACGACGATATGCACATGCTCCAACTTTCCACAATCGTTTACTTTAAAATTGAAAATTACCAGTGCTTTTGAAATATTGCTCAAAGCAGTGGATTTAATGACACAAAGTCATACAAATCTTTGAAATGAAAGGAAGTGCATAAAGCTTTATTGCAAAAGTAGTGAAAGGACACAAATTAGAATTTCTTGTAATTTAATGATTCCAACCAGCTCTCTGAAATAATAGTAGCAAATTCAAGTTAAAAACCATCTTCTTAGTTGGATAACATTTTAGTTCAAGTTTGACTACTTAGGTTTTATCAACAGAAACCAGGAAGTTTCATAATTAATTTTTGTCTACAATTTTATTAGTCTTCAAAAATACAAAGCTGTTTTTAATCGTAAAAATAAAACCTGAATGAGTCTCTCTCAAACTGTTTTCTTTAATATGTGGATTTAGAAACAATGCAAAAAACACTAAAACAATCATTTACATATTTATAAATAGCTATCCCGTATTCTAATATTAAAAGCAGCTTGACCACTTGCTAAGATTAATTAAAAGTTCGTTTTCCTTTTAAGGAACGACAATATTATAATGATTTCAACCTGCTGCTGCTGGTGTCCCATTGATACCACGCTCTGTTAGATGATAATAAATTTTTTGTGTCTGGTTGATATTTAACAATTTTTACAGCAACACTTTTGTTACAGAATTAAAATTTCATAGTCACTTGAACCAAAAGTACTTTTGTGGTGTATTTTTATATGATTACAAGCCAAAGATTTAAAAAAAATATTTTTTTAAAGGAAAAAAAGTTTCGTGATTCCCGAGACGAGACCCTTGCGGTTGTCCTAGGAAAGTGACGAAAATTATCCATAAAAAAGTGATTTACCGCCCCTCCAGTTCAAGACGGTACATAGCTCCGTAGTGAAAATTGTTCCTTCTTTGAGCGTTCTTAGAACCCTTTTAATTATTACTATTTTTATTTAATATTATTATTATTATTTAGAACGCTTCATAGAAATTTTGGCATGCAATTTCAAGGCATTTAATTAAAAAAAAATGAGCTAATGACAAAATTTTTTTTTAAACAAATATAAGAAACTTAGGATCAAAATTCTTTAACCTAAAAAAAAGTGGGGGAAGAAATAGTGCCCCCCCCCTAACAATTACTACGCCTAAAAAATAATTTTAAAATCTGAGTTTAATGTTACTGATGACTGACGAGCAATATAGTTTAAACAAAATTTTTTCATTATTTATGGCCATTGAATGCATGTAGCATATAACGACAAGTTTTATAAATACATTGACAGGGGCATACAAAATTACCCAGTTGTATGGAAAACGCAAATATAATCTATAGTTCCATTAAGTACAAACTTTAAAAAATAAGAATCGTGTTGTCAATTTTTGAGTTTTCTTTAATTTTGAATATTTTTAAAGGTTTAAAGTTCCACAAACAATCTTATATCATAATATTTTGCTTTTTCGGGCTGTGACATCAAGTTTTATATCGACTTCAGGCTCATTTGTGACTAAAGGGGGCTATCAAATTAAACTTTTCATAAAATCATAGCTGTTACCATTTTCAAGCTAAAAAGTATGCAAATAAATTTGAGATATGTCTGAAAGGGTTGTCTATTGTTTACTAAAATTCTAACCAGTTAACTGGTTAGATAACCTTTCGATATTCGTATAATTCGGATACCGAATAATTCGGCAATAAACCGGTTAATTGTAACTATTCTGTAACAAAATAGTGAATAGTTCGGCTTTCGAATTGTGCAAACTATTCGTTAACTAAATGCTGAGTAGTTCTGCCTTCAAATAGTGCGAAATATTCGTAAAAAGTTGGGCTTTCGAATAGTGTGAACTGTTCGTTAAATGCATAGTGAATAGTACTACTTTAGAATAGTGTAAACTATTTGTTACCTAGATAGTAAATAGTTGGGCTTTCTAATAGTGTGAACCATTCGTTAAATGCATAGTGAATAGTTCTACTTTAGAATAGTGCAAACTATTTGTTAACTAGATAGTAAATAGTTGGGCTTTCGAATAGTGCAAACTGCTCGTTAACAAGATAGGGAGTAGTTCGGCTTTCGAATAGTGCAAAATATTCGTTAACTAAATGCTGAGTAGTTCTGCCTTCAAATAGTGCGAAATATTCGTCAAAAGTTGGGCTTTCGAATAGTGTGAACTGTTCGTTAAATGCATAGTGAATAGTACTACTTTAGAATAGTGTAAACTATTTGTTACCTAGATAGTAAATAGTTGGGCTTTCTAATAGTGTGAACCATTCGTTAAATGCATAGTGAATAGCTCTACTTTAGAATAGTGCAAACTATTTGTTAACTAGATAGTAAATAGTTGGGCTTTCGAATAGTGCAAACTGCTCGTTAACAAGATAGGGAGTAGTTCGGCCTTCGAATAGTGCAAAATATTCGGAAACTGGATAGTGAATAGTTCGAAGTGGTAGATAGTTCTGCTTTCGAATAGTGAAAAATATTACATAGTTAATTGGGTAGTGAATAGTTTGGATTTCGCATAGTGCAAACTGTTTGTTCGCTAAATAATGGAAAGTTCTGCTTTTAATTATTGCGAAATATTCGTCAACTGGATAGTGAATAGTTCGGCTTTCGAATAATTCAAAACCATTCGTTAACTAAATAGTGAATGGTTCTGCTTTCGAATAGTGAAAACTATTAGTTAACTGCATGATAAATAGTTCTGCATTCCGTTAGTGCCAAATATTCGTTAACTGAATAGTAAATAATTCTGCTGTCGAATAGTAGAAACTAGTCGTTTACTGAATGGTGAGTAATTTAGCTTTCAAATAGTGCAAACCATTTGCTAACAGGATATTGAATAGTTCTGCTCTCGAACATTGCGAACTGTTCGTTAACTGAATAGTGAGTAGTGAATATTTTAGTTTTTGAATACTGTGAATTGTTCGTTTGCTAAATAGGGAATAGTTCGGCTTTCGTTCAGTGAATAGCGAATATCTCTGCCTTCGAATAGTGCAAAATAATCGGAAACTGGATAGTGAATAGTTCGAAATAGTAAATAGTTCTGCTTTCGAATAGTGCAAAGTGTTCGTTAATTGGGTAGTGAATAGTTTGGCTTTCGAATAGTGCAAACTGTTTGTTCGCTAAATAATGGAAAGTTCTGCTTTTAATTATTGCGAAATATTCGTCAACTGGATAGTGAATAGTTCTGCTCTCGAACATTGCGAACTGTTCGTTAACTGAATAGTGAGTAGTGAATATTTTAGTTTTTGAATACTGCGAATTGTTCGTTTGCTAAATAGGGAATAGTTTCGAACAGTAATTATAACAAACGTTGTAGTAGCCCTTACTTCGTTACAACAATATCTTTTCGTTGTAACGATTTTTGTTGCGTCTAAGACAATTAAAATTTATTATGTGATTCCTGCTTTCTCTAAAAGTAAAACACAAGTCATTATTCTTTTGCACTTAAGAACAGACAACATAATTCTAAAATTCCACAATTGTCATAAACCTCTTCCGAATTTCTCAAGAATAATGCAAATGGTCTTAAAAAATGGTTTGTTTTGTTTCTCTTAAAACGAGTTAAATTCAGCTTCATATAAATCAAATTCAGCTTACGAAAGAGATCGTTAATTGCATAGAATATAATCCAGTTTATACAATTGTGGCAGCCTAACTTTGTCATTCAATAAAGAGCAAACATCTTGATATTTTAACAGTATTCAATATAAAAATATAAGCTGATGATTAATATGCACGAATCGTGCATAGAAATTGTTTAATATTATGTATGCTATTGAATAATTGATTCAATCTCTTAGAGAAATTTTATTCATAAAGTTTCGATGTACTCATACTGTTGTCGATTTGTCTTTCATTGTGTTGTGTAATTATTATCGATTTAAGAGTATTGGTTATACAAGTAATAGGAAGAAAGATTGAAATTGTACGAATTTAAACTGGTTTTAAATAGAAGGTAACATATTAATTTCTAGGATGACCTAAAGTTTAAAGACGTGCGGTTATATTTTAGTAAGTAGATAGAAGTGTCTTGGATGGCTTCCTTCTAATTTAAATTTTTTTATTGGTTTAAAAAGTTGAGTTAATATTTTGAAAGCAGTTACTCTTACAGGTAATAAATTTTGTTTTTAGTATATCCGTGTTCCACATAGTTTGTGATGGGATAGGATGAAGCACCTGTTCCACGAGCGTGTCTAAAAGTAAAAGCACACACACATACACACACATCTGATTGATTTCTGCTATTAGTTAGTGCGCTTGTATTCGGACCACGTCCGAGCATGTGCCATCCATCACGATCTTTCATAAATAAATCGCGTTACAATACGTAGGGCCTAAATATTTACAAGTGACTGCGGCATGTCCCTTCTTAATTACTCATCGAGCGACAAGGATTGATCGCGTGAGCTGTGACAGTTGCTGCCCTCGGCAATTACATGATTATACAGCGATAGCACCCCTGTACGACACAATACCCGATGATTTCCTTCGCTTTCATTACCCTCATTGTTGGTCCTCTTTGTCGCGACTTCGCCCATTCTTCGCGATTGCGAAACAAAATGATAGCCTGCGCTCCTACAACAGAGCAAAAGTTTCCGAACATAAAATAGTTATCTCCGATTCAGTCCGCCCGAGGATTTCTAAGGCGGCATTTTCATTGCTCTATTTTTCTTTTCGAAACTGTTCAACAAGGGGTTATTTTCCAGATCCATTTGTACAGCCCGAGCAGCCCCGGCCAATTGACGGGAGCGGTGCAATTTTCATTTAGGCGACCGAGACGCGTTTGATGGAGTCGACATGACGACTCGAAAGGATTAAAATGAAATCAAGAGATTATTAATTGCCGTGTAATCGGACGCTGCCGCGCGCGATTCGGTAACATTTGTGCCTTGCACATCCCCATTTATCATTCCTATATTAGAGTACGCATAAATATGTCTCCTTAATTACACCCAGAAGTGCCTTGTCTACTTTCATCGTCTCGCGATCCGTGAATTTCGTCAAGTGACCACAATAACCGTAAATATTTTTGAATGGAAAAGATCCTGAGGCACGATTGTAAACCTTTAAAGTACAGAACATTCCTTGTAAGGCCGAATGACATTTACATTCCCTGCAGTGGTAGTCTCCATTCGTTATCCTGAAAAATTATCAGATTTATTTCTATCCAAGCACAAACCGAAAGTTATGCTTTATTCGCTGGAAAATTTCTAGTCAAATGGTTATGGGTTTTATTTCCTGTAGTAAAACATAACGAAGCATACGTTTCGCGAAAAGTGAAAATTGCAACCTTTCTCTGTATTACGATGCATCTTCACTTCTAGATTTACCACTTTCAATTGCAATTTTTAAAGCTCTACCTCGAAAACTGCTTACTGCAATTGTGATTTATTAACCTCGTAATTATTTTAAGAAATACGTGGGTCTCTGCAGTCGGTTGTAAAATTTTCACGTAAACGATCATGCGGTCATTAGAAAAATTCAAAATGTGATGGAAAAAGAAGAAAGAGTTGGAAACATTTGCTATTTTATAGATACTATTAATATAGGAATATTTAGTGATTAAAGTCTAATTTTGATTTTGATTTAACTGCAAATTGAAAGCCCTTTGGGAAAAGATGTTAGTTTAAAATTAAACTAGGAGTCTGCAGGGAAAGTTAGCCTGTAGTTTGAGATGTGTAGATAACGTTTTAACTTTATTAATAACTTTATTAAGCTTCGCTGTTAATTATGCATCGTGATACCTAAAATACGATTGAATTAAATGTAAATTTTGGTCCGTATTGGAATATAAACCTTTCTGATTCCTCAAACATTTTACTACTATGAGTCAACTTATGCAAATATATTTCTGAATATTCAATTGAATTTGTGTAATTATGATTATTTATTATCCGCTTATTCGAACATTTCAATGTTTTCTTTATGAAGTTGCCGTTAAACTTCCGTCATTTTTCACATATTGTGTTTTTGTGTTACATTGTTTAACATAATCGTAAATTTTTTATAAAACCATTCTAAAGTTTAGAAAGTTAAACAGGCCAACAGTTATCGGACAGTTCTTTTTATAATTATAGTTTTTTGTTATGCACATAAAAATTATATTATATATTATATATTTTTTTACATATTTATTTACAGTAGGCCTATTTTTGATGCTAAAGCTTATCACCGACTCCAGAGAGTAGACCACTACGCGTCTCTTACAGAGTAGGAATCTATTAGAGTCCGGTAATTATACGACCCTAAACAGTTTTACATCTCCTTCAAAAGTCGACGCATAGACAAATGCAACTAACTACCTAGTTTATTACACCACAGTCTCCCGGGCCCCGGTATGATTTGCATAATTTCCTACCTAAACCCGCGACCTTCGCCTTATGCTGTTCTGACAACGTCGAGACGTGACTGCTACATAAACATTCGCTCAAATTAATAAATACGCTGTCTCGAGATGTCTGTTGTCTTGTTATGGCGAGACAGTTACGGATTTAATATATGGCTAGAAAACTAGATAGCCAACGGAAATTATTCCAAAAAACATCTTTTAATTAATTTAAATACACCACGTGGTCTAAAGGCAATGATTGGTTTAGGACAACTGTTCAAAACTACTTTTGCTTCGGAAAACCTGTTTCTTTTTTGAAAATTTACAATATTTTTCATTATATTGAGACGTTGAAGTTTCCAAAAGTAAAGGTTTATTATACAAATTTAAAATATTTTGAATAAAATTTCTCTGTGACGCCTTCTATAAGTTTTTAAAGTTGAAAATGTATGCGCTTTCATTTAATAGACGGTAAAACAATGTTGTTTAAGCCGCATTGCTCATGAGTAATAGTGGCATAAGGTTTATAACTTAACTCTTAGGTGTCGCAACAATTTGGGGGTTAATTTTCCCCTTCACTCCCAATTTTTGGCGGACGAATTTGTCCTCTCGTTTTTAGTTTTTATTATTTCCAACAAATCTTTTCCAATAAAGTTCAGATTTTCATAAAGTATTTATTATTATTTTTATGTATAAGCTGTAGAATGTTTTTATGGTATGACTTATGCAACTATGCTAGCGGTACAGTAGAAGACTGTAAAGGGATGCTATTGCAGTCATTCTTGAGGCGTGGAAAGTTAATATTTAAACCATTTTAAATTTACGATAAGTAACAATAGCTAAAGTATTGAAAAGTCCAGTAGTAATACTTTGATCAGTTTTTGCTAACTTTTAAAAAATAGTACCCATCGAGCGCTGCTTGGGTTGTACAATCACAGCTGCAGCTGTATTGCTCTCAAGTTGAGACATAATTAAGCAATAACTGTATCATTCATAAAACTAGGGTTTTGATCTGTGGTCCACTACACTACCTGCTGAATTAGCTTATTTGTTATTTAAAAAAAAGACACCAAAGCATCGTGGGGCACAGCCCATGGGTTTTGCTAGTTTTTGAAGAGATTAGAATTTTTTTAATTTACTAGAAAATGTGCGCACAACATAATTTATTATGTATTATAAATAACATCAATAATACACAATAAAGACCTTGAGTTAATTATTACATTTTCATATAATTAAAGGAATACGTGATTGCAAAATAATTTTAAAATAGAAATTTATGTAATTTACATCCGGCGGGATCTCTTCGCATTGGTCACCCAACACGTGATTTTCTCTGATTTCATGGATATTAAAATAAATATCTAATTCGATAAAATTCTCTAGACGACTAAGCAAATCACAGTTTAAAATGCTATGGCCGCTACTTCCTGAAACAATCTGTATTTCTTATTTTCAGCCTATTTGTGCTGCTAAGGTTCATCACCGACATCGAAGGATAGACATACACATGTATTCATTTTGCTAGTTCGGTGTCTTCTACAGAGTTCAGATCTTTCGGTGCACTGCATCAACCTCGTCGGGTATCGAACTCAGCTCCTCTCAATCCCAAAGTACTTATCACCTTAAGAAAGCTATTAGTTCCGCATAACGATCTTGTTTAAAAAAAATTATGCACAACGAAAATTGTTCAAGGGTACCTTTGGTTTAAAGAAAATTCTTTAAGAACTGCTGTTTCAGTGAAAATTTCTTTGAAAATAATTAAACTAAATTGTTTAAAAATATTTTACCTCCAAATAAGTTTCAGCTGCATGTTTTTGTTTGTAAAAAAAATGGAAAATTATTCATTTGTTCTACAGAAAAAAACCAATAAAATATATTGTCATTATATGAAGTTTTCAATACTCAGCCCTTTTTGTGAAATTTTTTTTAAAAACAAACATTTGTCGAGATTGTTCTAAAGCCTTCAAAGAGATAATTAAGTGTAATGTGTAGGTGGCACCTATATGGTATTAGAAAGAAAAGCTCAGCGTGCTTTTACAAAACGTTTTATAAGTAGTCAGCTAACTAAGAAAGTATCGAGAGCATTCGAAAACGTCGTCATTCCCGGTACTTTCACGTTGAGGCACTAACAAGTGTCCACTGTTCTCCATAAACAGTAAAATTAATGCCGCGGCCAAACCCGTTAATGCCTCTAATCTGATGCGCTCAGGCAGTAAACGCTTGCGGAATCTCGCAACTATTAATTCCAAAAGACCGGCTCATATATTCCAAAACACAATGACTGGACAGCGGAGATCATGGAAATTAATTTAAGATGACCGGACGGCGACCAAACCGCGTCACCTTCACCGAGGTATTCCACTACATTAAAACAAAAACTATTCTCATGTATGAATGCTGACCTCGGGATGGGATTCCAGAGGAGCCGCATGGGCCATACATATTTCATTATGTCGAGGAAATGCGATCCGGGTACTTTGTGATGAATTTTCCAACCCCATCCTGTTAAATTTTAATGCTATTCTGCGATTAGTGGTCCCCGGTGAGGAGAGCGATCATGCGCGGCTCATCGGCTCGATTATTGTCACAAACGCCCCTTTGACAAACGACTATTTACGTGTTTGTCCTGGAAATGCTTCCTCTTTGGAAATACTTTCCGGGGACAATAGATGCCCATTCAAGCTCTCGACAAATGGGGGCAAAAAGGCACTTCACAAAAGCTGCAACTATTCTTCGGCACTTTGGCGGAAAATATGTTAGCAGCGCTTTGTTGGTTCTGTTTCAATGGCTTAAGACACTCAAAATAACAACAAACTTAGAACTCACCATTTTTTAATATGAACGTTTTCTTCATCCCGCTACAGAAGTATTTCCTACACGATTTGATGGCCTGAAACAAAAATAAAAGGAAAGTGTTAAACTACGCTTGGAAAAAAATGAAACAAAATACTTCATTAGGAAAGGGTTTAAACTTTTATTTCGTTTCTGACAAGTAAAAGCAAAAGTCATCCTTAGTTTCCAATTACCACCATTTCTGCGCTGCAGGGTGCTAATTATTAGTTAAAAGTTTTAAACGGGTTAACAGTTAATATAAAAATATCCTATATTTTTCAATATTTTAGGGTCTTAAATTTGTTTCAGTCATTTTCAACCCTTTCAATATGTCTTTGTACGAAAAAGTAATAAATTGTTCTGTTTTTTAACCACTTTGTGGTGTTTGACAGGATTTAATGAAATTTTCGTTTCAAAGTTACATACAAAATTACCCATTTACTTATAAACGTTTAGCAGTTAATAATATTTGAAGTCTCTTTTATGGGGTACATATGGCGCAGATCTCTTTTGAGCGAAACTACTGCCATACAGATATTTCTGAAGCTGAAAAATCATTACGTAATCCTGAAATTAGGCGATTTTATCATAAAAATATAAAAGAAGCAAAGCGAGAAAGCAAATTCCAGTGCTTAGAAAGCGTTCTACTCATTTGCTGCTAAAATGACAGAATTGCCAGACAATTTTTCATTATTGCAAAAAATTTTTCCAGGTAGCAAAGTTTTTTTAATAAAAGCAAAATAATGTATACAATATGGACACGACATATTATGTCGTTCTTGTTTCGAAAAAAAACTGCTATTAGTTTCGTTTCTGTTGCCTAATTTATCTCTGCCCAATAAGCAGCTTCTAAATTACACGATTTATATTTCAAAAAATAAAATAAAATAGTATTGGTTTGGCAATTAATTTTTATAACCAAAGGAATTTAAACAAGAAGCGTGTGGCCATAATTTAAAAATCAACTAATAGGGAAGGACGCCTAGGGAGTAGCTTCTGAAAGGTAGGTACTAAAATGAGAACCTACTTGTTTTTGTGTTTTTACAAATAAATTGTCCCAATAGAAAGTCATTAATTTTTTATACACGATATGTACAAAGCTTAGAGTTAATGCTTTTAATTAGCTAACAAGGGAGAACAACTACGGGAAACAGTTTACCATTTCAAGCGGAATTGTTGAATTGTATTCATTAACCATTACCCATTAGCACCACATACAATTATTTGCATAGGGCGAAGTTTGAATTTGTATTAATTAAGTGCCTATGCAAATATGGGAACCCTGACGTGTAATTAAAAATAATCTTGATGACAATTAAAGTTTGGATTCTCGGATTTTAGTAGTTTCCGCGATCATGCCGAGCATGTGAAAACTTAATATTTTAATTTTGAGCAAGACAGTCGTTTAAGAAACTAGATGTCGGGTTAACGGCACGAGACCTTCCTCGCAAATTTCTTGCTGTTTTTAATCCCCAACATCAATTTTCTCATTATTTCTCTTTAATTCTCTTTATATATATAAAATCAAAAAAGAAATCTCGAAAACTGACCACTCGATTTTGCTTTTAGTTTAGTATGTTTATAGATCTAGGAATAAGCTACAATTTGGTTGGGTCCCAGCCCGCTAATTGTCCTGTGACATTTTCTACGAATTTTTAAGACACAAACATTTATGACCCTTTGTTTAATAAATGGTAGGCAATTAGACATTTTCTTTAAATTGCTCATGAGTGATGTGAAATAAAATGTGAAACTTAATTTTTGTGTCCAGTATTATTTAAGGAAGGCACTTTTTTCTATCCCCCCAATTTTCGAGTGACAAATATGGTTTTTGAGCTCTCTGCTTATTAATCCCAAAAATATTTCAAGGCATGAGAGTCAGATAGAGAGAGAGAGCGAGTAATATTGTAAAGTAAATTGAAACTTCGTTGAATTTTTTCCAAACTTATTTTGAAGTAATCAATTTTTCGGGAAAAGATTAATTGGAATTAAAAAAACCCAAAAACACATTCGTCGACCAAAAATTGTATGGTGCAAAAAAACCACATATTGCCGTATGTAAAAATTAAGTTGAGAACTTTATTCTACTATCACTCATGAGCAATGTAGCTTGAACAGAATTTGTTTTTATTAGCCCAGTTTATTAAATAGAAGGGTAGGAATTTGCGATTTTCAAAAATTCATAGGAGGTGTTACAGGGAAGTTAGCGGACTGGGACACGAACCAAACTGTAGCCAAACTGTTCAAGCCTACAAACTTAAAAAAATTGCGCCGCTAGTAAAAATAGAGTCAAAATTTTGATATTTTTTTTACTTTATAGTTTTAGTAGTTTCAAAAGTTCTAGTAGCTTGTAACATTGTGTACATTAGAGCATTTCCAATATCAAATTTCATACCGGTCTGTATTCCAAAATTAATAAAAAGCGTCAGTGAAAAATTTGCGGGCTGCAATACGAACCAAATTGTAGCTCATCTGTAGGTCCATGAGCTTACAAAAATAAAAAAATAATTGTATGGCCAGTTTTTGAGTAATATTTTTTAGAATATTTCAAAATTTTGGAAACTTTTTCACTTCATAGCTTTTAAATTATCGAAACTTTTTGTACACGGTATAGTTGAAGCACCGAATCAGCCGAGGCACGTCACAGACATTTATAAATTAGTTTCGTGTATATTTTACATTTTTAGCTAATCTCAGTAAGATTTTTAGGAGGAATACCACATGAACTATTATTTACTCTAGGATTATGATACAGACTAGTACATAAACATTGCAGGATAAACGCAATAGGGTTGTGACGTCATCAGATGTCTGTGACGTACGTCGATTGATTCGGTGCGCCAACTATAACTTTGTGTCTTTATAGAGATATTAAGATACAATATTTGAACACGGACTGTCGACCATTTTTTCAAAGCATCAAAGCCACCACCATTTAGAAGCTAGAAAATTTTGAAAAAAAAAGGTTGAATTTGATCTAAAGTTTTTTATTGAATTCCGTGTTCAAATTTATAGCATTTAGTATCTGAAAATAATGCTTTCAAAAAACATGTCTAGCTTCCGCTTCCGGGTTCAGTTTTGTAAAAGCTTATTTTGTCAGTGAATTTGTGATATATCTCTACTCTTCAAAGCTTATCAAAGTCGGACTATCTCTTCGGGAGTTACGATGCACTTCAAACTTACATGCATATGATATATACACGTTGAATACGAAACCTAGCTTTCCTTAGTGTTCGAACATTTTCTCCCTTTTTTAAGTTAAACTTCTTTGCCGGCAGCAGAAACCAGGCAAATGCTAAAACGGAAGTGATAGAACGGAAGTGAGGGAACGGATGAGAGGTTGCCTAGATGCAAACTAAAGCGATCAATGTTTAATTGCCATCACAGGCACACACCTCCAAACAAGAAGTGTATTATGTGGCTTTGCTTATATAGGAAGCAAATGATATGAGTTATAATTAAATTTACGTCTAGTATTTAGCCAGTATTGAAAGTATGAGGCAATAAATTAATAATAAATTCCCGCATAATTTCTGTAAATATATAGTTGCCGCCTTTATGCATATCTAAACGAATCATTTAAATGATTATAACAATATTACTCGTATATGTTTGACCTTATGCGAGCTCGTCTAGTTACTTATTATTTATTTAGTCAACTGCAATTGATGCTTCTACAATTTCGAGTGTAACGATAGCCATATAACAACAGGGTTTGAAAGCGTAATATATGAATGGTCACAAGTTTTAAAAGTACTACAAAACACAAACAAAGTAACACTGAAAGAAACGGTGTATTTCAAATACTGCAGATGTAGTTGTAGAGACCCTGCAAAACCGTCCAACATACACGCATCTTCTTCTTATAGTGCCATACCCTATTCAGGGTGTTGGCTACCTCTCTCCTATGTCTGTGTTTGGTGCGCGGCGATAGATAATTTGCACAGACAGACATAGGGGACCTACAGTTTAACGTGGGCTCCGAACCACAGGAAGTGCATGCACTTCTTCTCCAGAGAAGTTTTCCTGGGGAAAAATCCACCTCGCTGGTTTCCCGTTGCCTTGCGAGGGAGAACGACCTGGCCGGGGATCGAACCCGGATCCGCTGCATTGGTAGCGCGCGCTCTTACCACTGAGCTACGGCCGCTCCTTAACTTAATGGATTTGAGTACGTCCATGGTTTTTGTTTATATATTGAATTTTAACGAATTGTTTTGCTGTTTTAGGACTAAAAGTTCGGACTCTAATAATCTTATTCTAATTTCCGCAAATAATGTATTGAACCTAGCGACGTTGCATTTTAACTATGTTTGCAACATTTGTCAAGAGAGTAGTACCATTAGTCAATTACTTTATTTTCCCGTTGCAAAATTAACATTCCCTCTTCTGAACTTGTAATTATGAAATAAACTCGTGATAATAGAACGGAACCTTCTCAAATAAAAAATTTTTTAATCGTGCCCAGCATATTAAGTATCACATAAGTTCATTACCTTGCCTTGAAGAAGGTGTAACAAAAAAGTTTTGTATTTTTGGCAGAGAGTATTATAAAACGGATACGCCTGCATAGTGGTAGATTTATCTTGGCAGATAAAACCGTATCGTTTAACGGGGCTCATCGTTGTTTTTCTGGTTTTTTCTCGGGGTACTTGGCCCCAGTCCCGATGTAAATTAATAATTGTGTTAGTTAGGCGCATGATTAGTTGTCCAGCACAGGTCGTGCCAGGCCGTGTTGAACGACCCCAACCGTGCGGCCTCGCACGGGGGGCCCCGCATCATTAGGCCGCGTTATTTATTTAAATTTGTTATAGGTGGCTGGCATCAGCCCACTGTGGTGTGTTTACCCTTGTAATAGAGCGGGTATAACTCAGAGGTGCGGACATCCGCGCTCGTGGCCCGGCATTAGCATACGCGCTCACTGAGAATACAACATACCAGTTATTCCCACCATCGGTCATTACAGACCACTTCTTATACTTTATTTCTATTTTCACTTGATGATTTAAAACACAGCCGTTTACGCAACATGGTCAACGGACGTTATCATCTCTAGCATTATCTCTTTACATGGCAGCCACCAGTTGAACCGCTCGTACCCTGATTACGCCTAAATTCCTTCCGTTGGTGACATTCGTTTCATCGATACCATTTCCATAATATTAATAGTTTTAGAATATTGTACAAAATACTTGTATACAGTAGGACTACTTTAAAAGTTTAAAAGCAAACTGCTTGGAACATATCCTTATTTATTTAGGACCTAAAAGTCACCTTGACTCAAAGTCAAACACAGTTATAAAATGCCCACTTCTGTTACAGCTGATCACAACTAATTTTTGTATCAAATTTATGAAATTACAAGAGGACAGGTTAAACACTATAATGCTTTTGACAAAACCGACGATTGGAATTTGCTTAGCATAAAATTGCAATCAACTTTGAATAACAAAAAAAGAATCCTAATCGTTCTACTGAAGATGGAAGAAGCAGCCAAAGAAATAGCTTTTTAGTTGTCAAAAACAGTAAACTATGCTTTAGGATTTTTAGGCTACAACTGCATGTCAAACATTTCTTTCCACTCAACAAAATATGGGAGACATTCACATTTGTTCTCTTGCAATAGTTCCTCCATAAAATACAAAATAAGCCTTACCTTGAAAACTTCACACAGAAGCTTTTCTAAATATTGTTTATGATCACATATCTAATGAAGAGATTAAATTGATATTTATTTGTATTCCTTATGTTATTACAAGTTTTGGATACGTATGTGTAAGCAATCAACAGATATTAGTATCAAATTTCAAGTTTCTTCGCATACGGATTCGGGTTAATGTGGGAAGAAGTAGCTTTACAAAATATATATTTGTTCCTGGCAATTATAAACCCGAAGACAAAATATAAGATTTATTGCAGACGGAACGACATTCGATTTTAAATAATTTACGCGAAAAGCATAAAGGGGAGAAGCCCTTTCCTAGATCCGAAGCTACAAAGATAATTGAAAATGTTCAACCAGTACATATGATCCCTTCAAATAAATAGTTAAATAAGGGGTCAATTTTCAAATATTTTTTATAATAACCGGTGGTTCTAAATCCTCAGTGGTTTCTGAAAAAAAAACTGTTTTTGTAACCGGACGATTATGGCCGGTTTTCGTGAACGGTTATCGGCCATCGCCAGTTATATGTTATGACTGATTATTTACTATGAGCGGTTGTCGGTTTATCGGTTATCGGTTAAAACCGGTTACCGGTTATAATTAAATATGACCGCGCAAAATTTCTAAATACTTATCAAATTAAATAATTTATTAGGAAAGTACGGCCCGTTCTCGTGAACAGTTATGCCCTATTAACGATTATGGCCGGTTATTGGTCGTAATCGGTTGTCTGTTTTAACCGTTTATCGGTTTCGATCGGTTTTAACCAGTTAGAACCGTGTAAAATTTTAAATACTCAGGAAATCAAAGGATTTACTTCACATGCAATTATTAAAAAAAAATTGAAAAATCCATTTTAACAAAAAAGGTTGGTTTAAGCAAAAAAAACAAAAAAAATCGTCAACATTTACTGGTCGTATATTCACAAAGCTTATATGTATAAGAAATACTACGTAGCCTGCACTGGTTGCACTGTTTCGAGATTTTGACGAAAAAGAACATATACCTAATCATAAATCAGTATCAGACTGGTTTGGCCACCGGTTATCAATTATGATTGTAAGCCACTCATAATCAATTATGAATAACTACGTCATCATTTATCATCAGTGACCGACGGTGATCGATAATATAATTGGTATACTTTATGAATGAACAATATTCGACCGATTACCAGTCCCCGACTGTGATCGATTGCCGGTCATAAGCTATACCGGTAATCCGTCATGGCCGTTAACTGGCCGCGCTGGTAAAAATTGCGGTTTTCCATAACAGCTCATAGTCGATAAGCGATCCAGTTGGTAAAAACAGCAGTTTACAATAACCGGTTATGCCTAGTTTTTGACGAATTGGAAACCGCGGTTCCATCACTGCTCGTAACCGGTTAAGCAATTAACCGATTACCATTGACAGCCTCAATTCAAATAAAAGACAAGCCAGCACGCGTGGTCTAACTGGTAAGCACATTTCGACTTTGGACTGAAGGATTTGATGTTCAAACCCGAGACGAGGTTTGTGAAATGTATTGGGTAGATACATTTGGCAATGTGCCATCTTTCGGAATCAATGCAAAAATGCGAATTATCTGTAATAGATGTTTGCACTTTAAAAAATGCATCCCTTTTCAAGACAGAGGTTCCGCTAAATTTATAGTTACCCCTGGCGTTGGTGACAAGCCTTACCAGCAAAAATTGATCTACAGACAAAAAGACTAACTAATCATGATTGGTTTAATTTTTTGGGGTTTAACTAGAATTTACAAGTATTGTCACAAACCCGACAATTATGAAATGAGTTACAATAAAATTATACGTAAAATTGGGTGGATACCGAGATAAAAAGGTAATGATTAAAAGTAAATTTAATCATTTAACAATGGTTAGCAGTCTTTTGGACTTTCGAAATTCCTCATGGTATTAAGCTTATATAAGTTACTAAGATCTATCTAAATCCTTGTAGTTGTGCGCTACGGGTTTGGCTAAATTAACAGGTGCAGTGATTTTCCCCCGACTTTGATTACGAGTCTCAACAGTCGAAATGGGCTAAGAATAAATAAATATATTTAAAACAAACAGATTGATCGTTATTCAGTTGTAGGGGGTTAGACGAAATATGTCGGCATACCCGTACACGCCCGACAATTATAGCATAACATTATATGTATACAGGGTACCCACTTTATCGTGTAACCCCTTGGACTCTTTAGAGTAGGCAACACACGCTGCGTGTTATAGGTGGCTTTATTATCAAAATATAATTTTATGAATAAGAACAATAGTTTGCCGTGAATAAAAACAGCATCCTCGTTTGACATTCTTCTATTAAACAGATAGTGAGCTATACCCACACAAACTGTTCTTGTCATTTATATAGGTATGTTCTAATAGTAAATCAACCTATGGTATGCAACGTGTGTTGCCAACTCTGAAAAGTTAATGGGTTACACGGAAAATATACACCCTGTAAAGACCAAGTTGAAAATGTATTGATTAATAGAAACTTAAAGTAATTAATGTGTGTTAACACAGCCTTGCTGACTACCCAAGACTCCCATGGTGCCATGACTATCTAGCCAATATCAATGATTTGAAAGTTATCTTAACTGTTTTAGTTCGGCTTGGCTAATTTGCCAATATGGTGTTCTTTATCTCCGTCTTCATCGGTGATGAACCTTATTAACTAAAACGGACCAACGATAAATAAATAAAATTAAAACAAGACAGACTATTTATTTTTGATTTGTGAAGATTGGGCTTATATTTACAAGTATTGTCACATGTCTGACAATTATAAAATATCTTTCTGTTTGTCCAATTCCCCCTTGGTGCCACGACTTGACTATTGAACCAATATCGGTGATATTAGAGACTTTTTCAGTTATCCTATTGATTCTCGTCAATATTTAACTGACAACAGAGATTAATTTTAGTTTTTAACATTTCAGTCAACCTACAAACACTATGATAGTATGATAGGTATATGCACATCAATTATTTTAGTATAATATTCTACTCCTATCATTAAGGTTAAGCAAATATTGAAACATAAGCTGTAAATCTGCGATGTTATTAATAAAAAATCATTTTTGTAGAATGTACAAATGTTCTAATAAACATGTTAACAAAAAGTTGTGTAATTAAAACAGACAGTTGGTATTTAGTTGTTTTAACACATTATACATTCATTGTCACGCTCTAACTCCGAACATTTAAATTATTAACAAACATTTTCACGAGCACATAGCTTAACGATTAAGCAACGCCAATCAGAATATTTAACGAATTGTTTATTGGAAACTGGTGCCCCCTCTAACACCTAAGCTAATAAAATTATGCTCAATTGCAACACATCTTCCGTAGCTCAGCTAAGCCTAACTAACTCTTGATAGCAAGTGTTGTCTAGACCAGATTATTAAACACGTATTTATGAGATAATTTTTGCGCATTTCCTGAAGACCATCGGCTGTCTTATCGAATAAGAGTCATTAATTGCGTATTCGTTGGAAATAATAACCGCTCAATGAACCTGTTGCACAAATCATAATCGTTCGCAATATTTCTTCATCGGCATTTTTACTTATACATGCGTGAGGTTTTTTCTGCAGGAGATGCTGGTTTTCACGTGCAATTGCACTGAAACATGGTATGAAATTCCAATCAATTTATATTATACACGGCGGACAAGGTAATAATATAATTTATTGCTGTATTATCGAGGCTGCGAGCTGAGCTACATATCTTTTGTTGCTCCGCGCATTAATTTTTATCTTGACTTATCTAAATAACGTATTGCACATTTCGTTTATGAGAAACAGGTACAACATAAAATCTCTTGTTGCAGATACCAAAACAGGACAAAAAACACTACTTTCAAATGAATCACGTTTGAACATTAGAAAACAGTTACCTTCGCTGTTATGAGAACGATTTTGGAATTAATATTATAATTAACTACCTATGAAATAAATTAAAATTTTATGAATAGCTTTATATCCACAATATTAACTCGGAAAACCATCACGAATATACTACAAACTAATTAAACTTTAACGAATAGTTGGGAAAAAAATTCAGAACAAATCGTACATTCAACCTAAATTTAGAAATGGTTATAATAAAATCTACAATCTACGAAGGACAAAGTATTTAACAGAAAATTTCCATTTCAAAAATTAGAACACGTAGCATTTTACAGATTAATATAGCGAACGTTGAAAAAACAAAAACATTAATTTTTGTAACATAAAAGTTAAGAAATTAATGAGATGGAGATACAAAATAAATTCAACATATAGCATCTAGATTGTGTAAATTTTAGCAACTATTTATGTTGAATGTTGTTTTACACCTACCTATTTTGCTTCTTTTTGTTACTACGATGAACGGTGGTTTAATTATTTAGCTAATAATAATTTTATTGTGAACCAAAAGTACGCAGTATATTTAAGACTTAAAACACTCACCCTGACATATGGTGGAGGCACCGAGCAAGACTTCAAATAGGGTGATGACTGATGAAAGTGCAACGCCAGTAAACTTGTAAGTGCAAAGCTATTAGGCCGTTTTTTAGGCATGGTAAATTTCACCCGGAATGCAGCTAACATTCAAACGCTCATAACAAAATTGTTTAAAGGTCCTAAAGTCAACGATAAAGACCCAATTCCGTGGGATGCTACAATCGAACAAACTTTAACCAAGATCAAAAAATCTCTTTTAACCGCAGTACTTTTAGTCCACCCATCGTGATATGCACTTACCTCTGCCATGGTAGATGTAATTGACATCACCTCGCATACAGCGCTTACAACCGCAAACTTTTAGATGCTTATTGCGCTGTTAACCGCCTGCGCTGTTTTCCAGTAGGCCGGAACTTTATTCTTTTCACCTACGACAAGCCATTGCTTTTTGCTATCAGCAAACACCCTAAGTACTGACACAGCATTTATTTTTTGACTCAGGAAAACCACGGAAAAACCGGCGCAAAGACAGTCGACCGGGCCGGGAAATCAACCCAAACCGCCCATATGAAAAATAGACGCGCGCGCACCAATTGCATTGAATATGAAAGTCGAAAAAGAGTGCATCGACCAGCTCGATGTTTAACAATAAAGTTGTTTAAAAAGCACTTTGCGTGCCTTACAGCACCATCGGTAAAAATTCCGAATCTGATCTTTTGCCGCTCCTTGGTAAGTTCGTCAAATTTTGTACAACAGCAGCAACTAGTCTGTCTGTAAATTTCTGCGTAATGCAGCGCGGACCAGGTAAAACTGGAAGGCCTCGAGAAGCAGGGGTTACAACGGATTACAGATCTGTTACATATATTTAGTTAATTTAATTTTTACTCACTTTTATGTAACGAAACTCTTATTCTAAGTTAGAGCACAAAGATACTACTAGTAGTTTTCTTTACATTAAGGGAAAATTAAAAGTTAACGTTAAAAGAAGGCCGTTAAAAGTAAATTTAGCAATGTTTAAATAAAATCTACATAGGATATGGTAATTAACAAAAAAAAATCCTTTTCAAAAATTAGAACACGTAGCATTTTATAGTTTCATATACATACCTAGTGTACGTTTCAAAAGTAAGGACATTAATTTTTTGAATTAAAACGTTAAGAAATTAATAAGGTAAAAGTGAGGGAAAAATTTATCGCTTAGCATATCTTTACGAACTGTATTAATTGTACTCATTATGGCTTTATGTTATTAGTTTTTTAACCAATTTTGCTTATGTTTAATACTATAATAAATTGTAAAATAATATATTATATTCATTTACCTATTAATAATATTGTTGTGATTATAAAGTACGCTAGTTATACTAGAAACTTAAAATAGTCACCCTGATATATGGTGGAGGCGCCGCGGCTGGCATTATTTGAAAATAGGCTGCACAACCATACTGCTAGCAGTTTTTCTAATTTTAAACAAAAGGTACTGCACAGTACCAAACCATTCCTAATTTTAATTAAGACGAGACAATGTTAACAGCTTAAGCACCGAGTTTTAAAAATTTCAGATGGTTCAGATGTGCAAAAATTTTTTGACTGAAATATGCAATTTCTTAGAATATTAATCAAGAAGGCGATGACAAAACCAGGTTATTCCCAATAATTCATAACTGTTAGTAAACTGAAGTTAAGTGCATACTTCCATACTTATTTATATGTTTAAATAAATCAATTATTTGCAGAAATACGCAGTCAAAGGACAGTATGGTTGCCAATTTGACACTTGATATATTGACAATCACAATGCAAAACATCTAGCGTGCGAGCAAACACATTTTAACACAAAACATATTGCTTAGGTACATATGTTTCGTTGATTTACTGTTCAAATTTAAAGTGCATTTCCCATAGTAGTTCTAACCCAAGCAGGGTTGGAAGAGGAGTAATTCCTACAATTTCTAAACAACCACATTTGCAGTAAATTTCATTAATTTCACAATAATGACATTTAATAGTCAACCACAGTCACGCGGTTTTTTTTGCCGTACCGCCCTCCTAATTAGGTTTGTTAGTTGTTAGTATCGTTCTGTGTATTGGAATTGTTCTTTTATGGAAATTTATAATAATGTAATTTTTTTACGTTTGTACGCGTTCGCCCTATGACCACGTAGTCGGCGCCTATGGTTATAAGTTGGCCAATTTTGTGTTTATTAGAGACTGTCAATTCTTGTTGCATTTTACATAATTTTTGGGTTTTACAAGACGATATTATAAATGACTTAAAAACACCATCTACTGAGCACTACTTAATATTTTTTTTATTATAGCAAATTATACAAATGTGTCAGAAGAAATAGATACATACATTGCATAACATAAGCATATTCAACGCAGAAAAGATATTTGTATAGATAGCATATCATTATAATGCAAAGTTTGTTGTTTAAGTGTTTGTTGTACATCACCTTCTCACAGAGTATAATTAATTTGCCCACTGGATTTATTTTATGGGCGATCGTTATAAGCGACTTGTACAATATTTATGGTAAATACATATCATATTTTTGATTTCTATAACTGTTAACAGAAATATCCATAAAGATTCACCGATCTAGGACATGCCTGACAAGAAGTGAATAATATTAAGTAACTTCACAGTATTGTAACTTATCAATTTATTATTGATAGACTTAGGTGACCACGGTGAAAAGTTCGATAGATTAGTTCGAATGACTTTCCGTAAAAATTAATAATTCGCAATATTAGTAGATGTGTATAAGGTTAACTGCCAAATAAATTTTAATGCATCGATCGTTGCGAATTAATTTTAACTTCTAATTTTCAATAAAAATTCTTTTATATGATGAACCTGTCGTTATTGGGACATAAATAACAACCGTTTTAGAGAAATTTTACATGCAACCTTTCTGTAATTTGTCAGATTTAATTTAAAGAATAATTTTGGTTGCTTTATTGAGTTGGCCAAGAAATTTTTAGAAAGATTCAGGAATAATAAGTTAAGACATTTTAAAATGATATAAAATGAGTGTGGTTGTTAAACTTTACGATCAAATTAAAGATGTAAATGTGCGCGATAATTCAAGTTAAAATATAGAATGAATGCAGAAGTTTCTCCTTATAAACCCCATGTATAGTAATTGAAACGCAGTAGTCGAGCTACTTGTACAAAGGTTTGATCCTGCTGTTTACAAATACCAATTCAGCCATCCATTTAGTATTATAAATAAGTTTATTCTAAAGCTAACGAAACGTTCAGCTACTGGCATCCCAAGGAACATTATTACCGTTAACAAGACGTATTTGGTAATCACTATACCTACCGATTTTCGATCAGTCGCTTTGTAAATTCTAAGCTCTTTGAATTAATATTCATGGAATTCCTTCCCTGGCATCAACTAATGATGTAATTACCGCTCGGTCATTGTTTGGTTTAGGACGGTCGCTATTTATCTTCGCCGCTGATTTTGGCTTTTTTTGGCTCTTTGTATTGTGGCATTTGCTTTTTTCTATATACGTACAAAAGCGAGCATATTGAATATTATCAAAGAGAATTTCCAAGTATTGAAAGCTCCATACAAAAACTAATAACGTTCATACAAAGATTTAATGTTACCAAATAAAAATATATTTTGCTCCCCTAACTCAAGAAGAAATAAAGTTAAAAAATGTCAAAAAACAAAAAACTTGACTTAACAAGAAAATCGTATTAGTAAAATCAATAGCTGAAAATAAGCTTAGAGGTAGAAGCTCTTAAATAAATATTTGCACCTAGTGCCGTACGGAATTCATAGTTTATGTTGTCATAGGCGAGAATATTACAAGGAAACCTAATTACTCCATTGCTGACAGAGAAACAGTATGCTAAACAGTCGACTGTGGATTCAGATTCCATGATGGTTTGAGGTTGTTTTAACAAGTTTCCTGCGAACAAACCGGGAGTTCCGTCGCCCCTCCTGCAGTTACCGGCTCTTTAGCATCAAGACCGAGAAACATCTTCTTTGATGTTCCTAACATTAATTAGCAAACGACAAAATTGTATTTAAACAATGGGGCATGCTCCTGCAACATTAGAGAGAAAATATACGGAATTTAACAGCACGTACACTCAAATCAAAAGATCTTTCTACGTCTTCTCTGAGCATATTTGATTTATCAAATATTCTCCTACAAGAATGTACGTTATAACAAAATTAGTATTTATTGTACTTTGTACGACACTTAAATTAATCAAAAGTGCAGAAAATAGAAGCTCGCTCGTCGTACAGTACAGTCCCTACTTATTAATTAACATACACGTACTGTACGTAACTAAAAAAGCGACTTTGTCTCTTACAAGGGGCTTTATCTTAAAATTCATTTTCTACTCTCTTTATTGTATAAACAATGGCTCCCATGATTATTCACTTTGATGTTCCTTGATTTTAAAATAAACATTTATTTTAAACTTTGCAAATAAGCCAGGGGTCAGCTTTTAAATGCTAGAGAAGAGGGTCTTTAACATTATCCCATTCGGCAAACACAATAAAAGCTAAAGGATGAGGTTGCTCGCAAAAAAGGTACAAAAGAGTAAGGGGAGAGGAAATCACTTTAATCAATGTTTCCTATCAATTTATATAGCGGACGGATGCTTGCAGCTTTTCTTTTGTTTACTACACACTCTCTAACGGCGTTTTATTAAAAGGCATAAAGGATGTCGTTATCTCATTTAAATATCTGTGGGATAGTTTAGGTTTTTTCACAAAAAACTGGCAAGTCGAATCAGTTAATAATGAAGACTAGTTCAGAACCTATTAAAATGAACTTTTGTCCTCGAGCAATTAATGTGGGCAGATAAACGAGAATTGATTTGCAAGAAGAATGAATTAGACTAACAGAAAAACCTGAAAACACTTCCAAGTTTTTTTATTAGAGCTTGTGTTTTTCTAGAGCAACAAAAAAAATGAAAATAAAATTATTGCATTTCTATGTTCTTTACTCTCTTGAAAAAACATGCAAATAAATATTAAAATGAACAGAAATGTTGAAATTTAACGTCTCATAATTTAAAAAAAAATCGAGTCATTATCGTGTTTATTGCTATATTAAATTCCTTATTAAAATTAACCAAACAGCAATTAATTATTGAAATTAGTAATTATAAAGCAGGAAAAACTATCCAAAACATTAAATGGTAAACATATGTTTTAATTAAACTCAATTTTATTTAATTTAATTTAAAACACAAAGAATAAAACAAAGATTATAATTTATCAAATTTCTTAATGATGATTCCTAATCCCTAATTATAATATCACAAATTAAAGCAAATTTACAATTCTAAAATCTCAAAAGTTATAATTAACAGGTTCCGAATAACAACTTTTAGTGTCACCTGAGTTTAAGTTGCCAATTATCTTAAAAGTTTTATTAATGTCCTCCGATTTATGCTGCTGATGATATACAAGCAGTTCTAGCTGCAGGGAATCGCTTTACAATTTAGTAATCTTCGCTCAGACTCACAACCATTTTCAATTAGCTAAAGCTGTATAAAAATTTCCTGAAGTTTTTTATGTGTATCCATATATTATGTATATTGTCTAATAAAATATATTGTCCGTTAAACCAGTAACTATTTTCTGGTTATGCAACAGTGTGAATTTGAGATGCTAAAGATATCTTAACGGCTTAAAAAGAACATATTGCTTACTTTGAACAGACGAATGCAAAGCTCTATCGAAAAAACAAATACGCTAACCACTTATAACTACACTTAATGGCGTAATCTAAAAAATGCGTATAAATGTAAAATAAAATTTAGAAAACGGCGTTCATAATACTCCAAGATTGGGATCGTTTAATATAAAATGTTTTGACTTAACATAACTGGAAGAACAAGAACAAGCAGATGTAAGTATTTGAATAGGTTAACCATTTTTACAATGGCCGTGAAACTTTTCGTGAAAATCCAGAAAGAGGTGACTTAACTGCAACAAAAATCTGCTGTTATTAAACGTGTTGAAGCTATAATTATCTTTTCGCGCCACAGGCAAGGTAAATAGACGATACATCCATAACTACAAAAGATGTAAATGGCTAATAACATTCGTTTACTTTTTGCCCTTGATTACAGAACTTAATAGTGTTATTTACATTCCTAGGATAATAATGTCGATTTTAACTGTTCGTTGGTTAAAGCAGTGAGAACCACCAATAAGATGCTCATCGTCGAAACTGAAAACCTAAAAGAATCAAACAAAATCATAAACAACGAGGAACTACAGAAGGAGCTCTGCTGTGAGCCTCCCAAGAAGAGGAACCCACTTATAATCCTGTACAATGTACCATCTGACTTGTCAGAAGATAGATTGACAAGGCATATATACAGGCAAAACTTCTCGGAAACACTGACTTTTGAAGAATTCATCAAAAATTTCAAGCCGAGGTTCAAAACTGGACCAAGAAATAAATCAACTGTACACTACGTGGTCGAAACGGAGGCCACTCTACGCAAAACTATTATGAGCCAAAGGCGGCTGTACCTTGATTACAACGCCATAGACTATAAAGACTACTTGGTGGTACCCAAGTGTATAAAATGCCACGACCTTGGTCACGTGGCAAAACATTGTAGCTGCAAGGAAGAGCTTTGCAGTCACTGTGGAGACAGCGGTCACAAGAAAGAGGACTGCCCAAAGAAGGATTCGGCGCCGACGTGTATTCCGTGCGCCAACAGAAGAAAGAAGTGTGGAAAGGAATGTCCAACAGCCAAGATGATGATGGAACGCCTTATTTCCAAGACTAACTATGGATATTAAGTCCGTAGAAGGTGTTGAAGATAAGAAATCCACAACAATCAACGAAAACGAGATCAAAACCAAACACAAACACAAGTCACCATCACGAAGATATAGGAATTGGCTGAGGGCCCAGAGATATAGAGAGTCAAGTCAGAGGGAGAGAGAACCGGAGGAGACAAAATTTACACAACCCACTAAAACATCCAAGTGGTTTAAAAAGATAAGGAAGGCGTTTAAAAAGAAACCGACCCAACAACATCAGGCAGAAGGAGGCGGAGAAAGTAACGAGGAGGTAGAAGAAAAACCAAGTCAGCGACAAGAAGAAGAAGGAAGCAGGGTAAGTAAAGGTAACAACAAAGAAACAGAGGAAAAACCAGATACTGGCAGGACTGGAGATCCAGCGGAAATATATCATAAAATCGAAATAGATATAAGACTGTCCAGACTAGAGGACCCCTCTATTCTGATCACAGCTCTTAGGCAAATTGTAAGGAAGCATCACAAGAACGGCGACAAAATAGCTTTCCCTGTGCCGGAGGCTGTAGACAGAGTTCACTTACGATGTCACAGTCTACCTACAGATCCAAAAGAACTAAAACAGCTAGTCGACAATGTCTTCAAGAGAAGAAAAGAGACACTTGATATAGAAGAAACCTACGCAAACTTCGTACTGACGCATGGAAGGATGGCTTTTGATAGCAAAAAGGAATGGCCGCATTGCCACATAATGGTCAGACATCCATAACATCACTAAGAATAGGACAATTAAACGCCAACGGAAGCGCGTCAGTACTCCACGAAGTTAGGAAGGCTGCGGAAGAACTAAAATTGGACATCGTATGCCTACAAGAACCCTACAATAAGGCAGGAAAACTACCAGGAATGCCAGTCGACACCCGCATAATAATGAATGAACAACACCCAAAGACGGCGACCATTATCTTTAACAAAGCACTAACCATCACAAACTTGATCAAATTCACAGGCACGCACTGTGTATGCATAGAAGTGATATCAAAGACCGAGAAGCTAATACTAATAAACCAATATTTTCAATTTAGCGACGAAATTTATCCACACCTGGAGAGATCAAGAGACGTACTCCGAACATACAACGACAGACCAGTGATATTACTAGCAGACGTGAACGCGAAGTCAATACTGTGGCATAGCGGTAGAACGGATGAGAGGGGAGAAGAGATGGAAGATCTCATCAACGAATTTCAACTGGAGGTGCTTAACCAACCGCACCAACCACCAACCTTCCAGAATAGAGCGGGAACCGCAACAAACATCGACGTGACACTAGTTAACAATCGAGTGGATACCACGAAAATCTCCAACTGGAAAGTAGAAGAGCATTGCACGACCAGTGATCATAATATGATTCACTTTAACGTGCTCAAACGATCGAGGAGAGAGGAAACACCGGACGTGAGCCTGGTCAAGTACAATCTCAAGAAAGCAAACTGGGACGCCCTGAAACTAGAATATAGGGCACAACCACCGATTCGAATCACTGATGCGAACACTATGGCCAAAGAGCTTACAAGGAAGATAAAGGTCGCAATGGATAAATCCATACCTAAGACAAAGCGAGAATTAAAAACCCAGGGTGGAACGAAGAGCTATTACAACTGCGCAGAAGGGTAAGAGCGCAACGTAGATTATACCAAAGGTCACTAGAACCAAACAGAAGACAGGCGAACCTCGACAGATATAGAAGCCTTAAGGCGGAATATCTGAAGAGGGTCTACGAAGCAAAGATGGCTAGCTGGGAGAAGTTCGTGGGAGACTGCCTTGAGGTAGATATGTGGGGAACTCCCTACAAAATCGCTACCGAGAGGATCAGATCCCCAACGCTTTTCTCAACCATGAGGAAGCCAGATGGCACCACAACTAGGGACTGGAGGGAATCTGCGGAAACGCTTATGGACATATTACTACCCCCGGACAGAATAGAAGAGGATACCGCTCAACAACGGATCACACGCCAAATAATGACAAATAACTACCTAAACGAGAACAACGATACTAACATCACGGAAGCCGAAATAAAAGAGACCATTCGGAAAATGAAAAAGAACAAAGCTCCCGGACCAGACGGAGTAAGAGCGGAGGTGCTACAAGCTCTCATAGAAGACATAACACCTGATCTACACACGCTATACAACGAATGCCTAAGAAGCGGAAGATTTCCTACAATATGGAAACAGGCGGAAGTGGTGATACTGTATAAAGGAGAAAACAAGGACCCCTCAACACCAAAGTCATATAGACCAATATGCCTATTGGATACGATGGGGAAGGCGCTGGAGCGAATAATTACCAACAGATTAAACCAACACAGAGAGATAAAGGGCCTGGAAGAGAACCAGTATGGATTCAGGAAAGGGAGATCAACCGAAGACGCAGTAAACAGAGCCATACGGGAAGTCGGGGACTCGGAGTGCCAATACGTACTATCGGTATTTATTGACATAGCCGGGGCATTCGACAACCTGTGGTGGCCTGGACTATTTCAAGAACTGCAGAGAATGGAATGCCCTCGAAGAATATACAAAATCTTAAGGAACTACTGCCAAGATAGATATGCTACACTACGATGTCCACAAAGCAAAATCACAAAACTACTCTCTAAGGGGTGCCCGCAGGGCTCCATCTGTGGACCAATATTTTGGGAAATAGTCATGGACAAGCTCCTTAGAGAAACAAATAACAACAGAAATGTCAAAGCAGCAATTGCATATGCAGATGACTTACTAGTAGTAGTAGAGGGAGATTCCAGGAGAGAACTAGAACAAAGAGCCAATGAAGTACTCGGAACATTGAACGACTGGTGCAAGGAGCACAAAATGCAAATTGCAACCCAAAAAACAACAATGGCCCTAATGAAGGGTAATCTCCGAAGAGACCCCATCATTAAACTAGAAGGCCAGAATATCCATAGACAACAAGTAAGCAAATATTTAGGCATAAGGATAGACGAAAAACAAAATTTTCAACAGCACATACAGCTTTCCTGTGAAAAAGGATGCAACCTTATGCATAAAATAGCACGTCTAGCAACAAGGGAGTACAAGATCCCACTTCCACTAATAAGAACGTACACTAACACCGTAATGACATCAATAATAGGATATGGAGCTAGCGTCTGGGCGCATCGACTAACACTAGTCAAGCCAAAAGCTTTAGTAAGGAAGGCTCAAAGGGGTGTTCTGCTCAGGTTCACCGGCGCCTTTGGCACAACATCGCTGGAGGCGCTCTTGGTGACGCTGGGCATGACCCCCATTGACCTGGAAATAAGACGTAGAGCAGCGGTTTACTGGCTACGCAAACACCAACCTCGCAAAGTAGAAGAAATACTCCAAAGGCCAGCAGGATCAAAGCAGGAAATAAACCTCATTACGAAGGAACTATGGCAGGAAGAATGGACGCAGACAACAAAAGGAGAACGACCCAGAAGGATATTACCAAACGTCGAACAGAGAAACGACGTAAACCACCTCCAACCATCACAAGGACTCATACATTTCATAACAGGACATGGCCCCTATCCTAATCACATCCATAGGATGGGGAAAAGGGAACCCGCACTATGTGACTGTGGAGAAGACGGGACCCCAGAACATGTGCTGTTTGAATGCCAAAGAGAGATCATGACCCCCCAGATACAGCAACTCAGACAACAACTTGACCCAAACGAGGGAATACGAGAAATGCTGTTCGACGAGGAAAAGTACAACAAGCTAAATGAACTCGCAAACCTAGTGTCCAAAAGGGCATTAGTACTACATCGAGAACAATAACAAAAGGAATATAAGGAACTGACGAAATTGGGTATGTCCAGGATTCCAGTATAACCTACTGATGACCGACAGCGCCCGATTAAGTACCAGTTCAAACTTAAAGGACGAAAAACAACTCAAAGAGACAATTGGAAACATCGAAGAAATGGAAGAGCGAAGGAAGAGAAGGAAGAGGAGGAAAGAAGGAACACAACGAGCTTTGACTTGTCATAGAAATATGATAAAGTTTAAGGCAAGGTAGAGGAAAACAATTCGAAGAAAAGCAGTCGCTCAAATTCAAGCCAACAGATGAACAACAAATACACCAGAAAGCAATGAGTAAGATAACAGAGTAGGACAATAACATAACGCGAAATAACAAGCATGTAGAAAGTAGAATATAGCATGTATGCATGGGAATTATGTAGTATTAAGACAGTAGTATAACGGCATGTAGCATGTTAAATGTTCGTGGCCTGCCGGTACGAGAGTAGTAACTAAGCTCGTGCGGGCAGGACAGGAATAGTAGTTATTTAAGTGCATGTATTATAAAAGAAAACAATGTAGCATGTATGCATGTAGTAGTTAAGTTGCAAGTAGTATGTAGAGTGTTCATGGCCCACCCGTGGGAGAGTAGTAACTAAGCTCGTGCGGGTGGAACATGAGCATTAGTTTAGCATTTAGAATTTAGTAGTTAGTTGCATGTAATACACGAAAAGAATTATGTTAAGTAAAAAGAGATTGCCGCCTCCTCGTGGCTAGGGACGGAAACCAAGTCTGGGTAACAGGTTCGGCCTGAAATAAAAATCCCAGATAGGGCTAAGGCACAAAAAAAAAACAAAAAAAAACACAAACCACAAACCACAAACACGAAACATAAAACGTCAGAACATCAAACCTAGTGAGTCCGAAAAGATACAAAATTTTGGAAACACGGCCAAAACTTAAAATTAGATGTTTGGCTTTAGTAATAAGCGTTAGAAAATGAAAAAAAAAATGTTCGTTGGTATGGTAACAAGCACAGGCAACTTAGAATAATGGGGCTTTTAAAAAATAATTCCAATGACAGCAGTCAAAACGAACTTTTAAAAATATGATTAAATTTCTACCTGCAGCGTAACACGGAATGTATCGACTATTAACATTCTCGGCAGGGCACAAGCCTCGGTTTCGCCTCGGCTCGTATTTACTTACCTACCTCGAATGTTATTACGTCTTTACAGTCCTTGTTACTTAAATAACTGAAATCGTCAAAAACAATTGTCTCTAAAATAGTGGAAAAAATCAACAACACTTTAAAACTTTAAGGCAAGTCTGCGTAAATTTTCAACCGATTTGACGCCTTTATTAACGAGAAATATTAGCGAGAAATTGAATTATGATACGTTAAGAATGTGCATAAAATATAATTCCATAAATAACTGAATACACTAGGCCACTACGTAAATTCCTGTTTTAGCCATATTGGCGTACCCGGGAATAAGGGGGCTCGTGGTAAAATTATGTAATGGGCCCCTCAACCTACAGGTTGTATCAAATTGCGTGATAAGTAATGGGATCTCGCTTATTTGGAGAGTAACGAAAATTGTTGAATTAAAGAAAATTTGCGAAATTCTATCCTCACTGATAATCTAAAAATATATAAAAGCAGTTGCAGTTTAAGTATTTATGGGCCAACTTTTGTAAAGTAGCAATGTTTTCAAGAAAATCTAATTAGCTTAGCCGAGACAAAACAAGAAGAGACAAAACGAGACAACACAAAGCTTTCGTCTCGTCTCGCCTCGACGAGACGAGATAGACTTATTTATCTCGAAATTTAGATGAGTCGAGAAATTTTCTTGATCAACACTGTGGTGCTATTTTAATTTTGTTAAAAAAATTCTATTTATATTTATAGGTTAGGCGAGACAAACCGAGAAGAGACAAAATGAGACGAGACAAAACGAGACGACACGAGACCAAGCCTTTGTCTCGTCTCGCCTCGACGAGACGAGATAGACTATTTTATCTCGAAATTTCGATAAGACGAGGGATTTTCTTGATCAACATTGTGCTGTGGTGCTGTTTTAATTTTGTTAAAAAAATCCTATTTATATTTACAAGAGACAAACCGAGAAGAGACAAAATGAAACGAGACAAAACGAGACCAAGCCTTCATCTCGTCTCGCCTCGATGAGACGCGGCAGACAATTTTATCCCGAAATTGAGACGAGACGAGACGAGACAGGCCTTCGGCCTCGCCTCGCGGCAACATCAATAATTAGATAAGCTGCTGTTGGAAACTACTAGTGTGGGAATTTTCTTGATCAACACTCTGGTGCTATTTTAATTTTGTTAACAAAATTCTACTTATATTTATAGGTTACATGAGACAAAACGAGAAGAGACAAAATGAGATGAGACAAAACGAGACGACACGAGTCCAAGCCTTCATCTGGTCTCGCTTCGATGAGACGCGACAAACAATTTTATTTCGAAACTGAGACGAGACGAGACGAGACAGGCCTTCGACCTCGCCTCGAGGCAACATCAAAAATTTGATAAGCTACTGTTGGAAACTTCTAATGTGAGAATTTTCTTGATCAACACTCTGGTGCTATTTTAATTTTGTTAACAAAATTCTACTTATATTTATAGGTTACATGAGATACAACGAGAAGAGACAAAATGAGATGAGACAAAACGAGACGACACGAGTCCAAGCCTTCATCTGGTCTCGCTTCGATGAGACGCGACAAACAATTTTATTTCGAAACTGAGACGAGACGAGACGAGACAGGCCTTCGACCTCGCCTCGAGGCAACATCAAAAATTTGATAAGCTACTGTTGGAAACTTCTAATGTGAGAATTTTCTTGATCAACACTCTGGTGCTATTTTAATTTTGTTAACAAAATTCTACTTATATTTATAGGTTACATGAGATACAACGAGAAGAGACAAAATGAGATGAGACAAAACGAGACGACACGAGTCCAAGCCTTCATCTGGTCTCGCTTCGATGAGACGCGACAGACAATTTTATTTAGAAACTGAGACGAGACGAGACGAGACAGGCCTTCGGCCTCGCCTCGAGGCAACATCAAAAATTTGATAAGCTACTGTTGGAAACTTCTGATGTGGGAATTTTCTTGATCAACACTTTGGTGCTATTTTAATTTGTTAAAAAAATTCTATTTATATTTATAGGTTAGACGAGACAAAACGAGAAGAGACAAACTGAGACTAGACAATATGAAATGAGACAAAACAAGACGACACGAGACCATGCCTTTATCTCGTCTCGCCTCGATGAGACAAGACAGACAATTTTATTTCGAAATTGAGACGAGACTAGACGAGACAGGCCTTCAGCCTCGCTTTGAGGTAATATCAATAATTAGATAAGCTGCTGTTGGAAACTACTGGTGTGGAAATTTTCTTGATCAACACTCTGGTGCTATTTTAATTTTGTTAAGAAATTTTAATTATATTATAGGTTAGACGAGACAATACGAGAAAAACAAAATGAGACGATACAAAACGAGACGAAACGAGACAACGCCTTCATCTCGTCTCGCCTCGACAAGACGAGATAAACAATTTTATCTCGAAATCGAGACGAGACGAGACAAGCTTTAAGCCTCGCCTCGAGACAACACTAATAATTAGATAAGCTGCTGTTAGAAACCACTGGTGCATAGATTTTCTTGATAAACACTTTGCTATTTTAATTTTGTAAATGACCTGTTAAATTATGCAGATTTTTTTTAGATGGGATTTAATTTCCGAAGCTTATAGTCACAAAATTAGTTCTAAATGACAAAGAAGAGATCCTGCAATAAATAAAAGTAAGGAAGTTGGTATTATTCAGGATTTTCAAGTCATGTAGAATAACAGTTGCCGAAATTAATAACAGGATTGAAATTGTCAGTCTCGAAAACAAAGAACATTTTTCCTCAATTATAAATCTTTCTAAAGCACTCCTCTGCTTTCAGCAATTCTTTCAATTAATCTACTTATGCATTAGCGGGGTTGTTTACAAAACTAATGCCTTTTGTGCGAATTTCTGTGCATTAGCAAAGTAGGGGAGAGATTCATTTGTATTTGTTAGCCACGGAGTACCGACAGAAGCAGATTGCAGGGGACTTCGTGGGGTAACACTGGGGCAGCTTGGCTTGATATGCAGATCAGGGAATACCTCGAGAGACTGCTCGGAGATTCTCACTTGTGCCCCAACGTATGCATCAATTACTTCCAGCATTTATATATTATATACCCACGCGTATGTTTTGCCATGTGCTGGATAAATCTTGAACACTCGTATATTTTAAACCGAAAAACAATTCCGGGAAATAAGTTTTAGGAGAGCCATCGATTCAGTTTTATTGGGCCTTATAACACATTATCGTGACTTTTCTACAAATAAACTCGACAATAAAAGTTAAGCCAAGACAAAAGAAACGTTTTACGAGTTCTAAACAAACATGTTCTCTAAAAATACCTCCCTCGACAGCCAATGTTCGCGGTGTCGTGTATTGTTACGGGCTGTCACTCCGCAGCTTCGTCCAAAACACAATTAACAGAACCTCCTGTAAATATTTCACAATCTTGTATATTTAGACAGACAACAATGGCAGCACATCGCTGCCAAAAACCTAACGCTTTTACAGTGACCATAAAAATGTTATCGGTTTTATTGCAGCGTTTTTGAACAAATCCTGCAGTTATTGTATGTCGCGAGGACCGGGACAAGACTATAAAGTTTATGATTTTATTCAAAAGATGACAGTAAAATTTGAATCTGAATTATGATGCAACAAACGAAAATTAAAATCTGTTACTGACAGTTTTGGTTCCGCATTATTTTCATTGTGTTGTAGGTTTATAAAATATAACCGCAATAAATAAACTTGGTTTGATAACCATTGTCCTAGCATCAAACGAAAAGTAAATTTATGTGGCCGCATTTGCAGTATAAACAACTAAATTTAAAAACCCATTAGACATGCTATGAATAGGATAACAATGAATGAACCCAATTTTTCCAAGAGAAGAAAATATGTTTATACTCTCAGTTTTTACATTATGAGACGTTTCGTAAACAAATATGCTATTTTTTAAATAAGAAAATAATGAACGTGTTTTAGAAACAATATAAAAATGTAAAGAAGTAGAAATTTTGATAAACTACCTCATCAAGTTAACATAATAGCACAATTCGTTATAGATTTTTTTTTATGTTTTGATTTTTGGCAAAACAGGTCTAGTAACAATCTTATCAGCTATTTGAGATTTGTTTTATTCTGGATGACTTAAATTTTAGAAATTTAAACTAAACTTCAATTATAAACTACTACAGTATTAAAATTAGTTTAATATGCCATGTTCAACGGGAAATGAATGAAAATCATAAATCTGCAATTATAAATGCGGATATTCTATAAAGTGTGGCATGAATTTGAGTATTCGCCCCTTGTTTCTGAATCACTGTTTAAAGCAACAGGGAGTTTGTACCCTCTAATAGCTAGAGAACAGAACAATAGCAATTACTACAGATTATTTGTCTTGTGACACCAAGTCAACCCACGCGCATTCTTCTTCAAGCTCACTGTTATGTAAACACACAAGTACTACAGATAATGGTGGATACTGAAAGATTTACAGCAGGAGAGTTCATAAATTAAAGTTGGCGTTATTTTAAATTTTCTGGAAAGTGTTTTTTGCTTCCCAAACCTTAAGTAAATAGTTAGATCACGTGTCAAGTTTAATTTTCCGATTTTCCTTTAAACTGAGTATAATTATTTAATTTACAACAGTAATTTTTACCACAGGCAAAATTAACAGAGCAAGATTTTTAGATTTCCTGAATTGTGGAATTGTTTGGAAACAGTCCTACAAAATAACAACGGGTACTGGAGGTGATGATTGGAATGAAATACAACGGCCGTTGTGGTAACAAAAGCAGTTTATAAAACGTTACAAACATGTGGAATTGTTTAGGTTTGACGCGATGATTGAGTACATAAAATATTCACGTAAATAAACAGACGTTTTATGTAGTCTTCGTTACTTTTTTAAGTACCTCAGCGGCGTAAACAGTGTTGAACTATTTTCCAACTAATAGACTAAACTGTGCGGACTTTCGTTCTATTAAATCGGAAAATGCTTAAATCGGACAAAACATGCTGTCCTTGTGCATATAGCTGAATTATACATGTATGACAAAAGTGATACTGTACGATTTTGTATTTCTTACAACTTTTTCATATATTAAAGCAGGGTCTGAATACACTCGATTTTTTTAAATTCAAATTTGTTTTTACATTTCTATACATTCAGTATAAAGAAATAATGATTTCATAAAAATTTTCAAAATCCAGAATTTACGGAACTACGTTTTGGACCTCCAGGAACCCAAAAAATTGTTTTTTTCTATTTTGGTTCTTTACTGACTGCTTTATGAAACTCATTTGGGTTTCATAAAGCAACTCCTTAAAGAATTCGAAATTTTATTTTGCTAGGTTGGTGACAACCATGTGACAACAAAACCTTCACGCGTTATAAACATAACCTTCAAATTGTAAGTTCTAAAAATTAAGATTATTTAGCGTATTTTCCGCTACTTTGCGTAGCTCTGGTGGAGTGCAAGATAATTCTTCTTCCATCTTATCTTCAAATCTTAGGTATTTTAAAAATTAAATCACTTTCAAACACAGTTTGTCTCAATTTTAATTTGACAGTAGTTTGAATTGTTTGAAATTGTTTCAAATGTCACCAACAGCCACAAAACCAAAACAAAGTACAAAAAATTTTCCTAATCAATTATATTTTTAAATTAAAATATAAAATAAGGCAATTTTTAACTTTTTTGGACCAAAATAGAAAAAATAGTATAAAATACACGTTTCATAAGACATTTAAGTGCACTTGTCCATTAGAAAACTCGCCGCAAGCGGCTCGTTTTCTAACTTGGACGCGTGCTCTAAAATCATGTCTTATGAAACTTGTTTTTTAATATACTATTTTCTATTTTGGTTCTTTACTGACTACTTTATGAAACTCATTTGAATTTCATAAAGCAACTCTTTAAAGAATTCAAAATTTTATTTTGTTAGGTTGGTGACAACCATGTGACAACAAAACCTTCACGCGTTATAAACATAACCTTCAAATTGTAAGTTCCAAAAATTAAGATTAATTAGCGCATTTTCCGCTACTATGCATAGCACGGGTGGGGTGCAAGATAATTCTTCTTCCATCTTATCTTCAAATCTTAGGTATTTTAAAAATTAAATCACTTTCAAACGCAGTTTGTGTAAATTTTAATTTGACAGTAGTTTGAATTGTTTGAAATTGCTTTAAATGTTACCAACAGTCACATAACAAAAACAAAAAACAAAAAAACTTCCTAATCGATTATATTATAATTTTTAACTTTTTTGCACCAAAATAGAAAAAATTGTATAAAAGACACGTTTCATAACACATTTAAGCGCACTTGTCCATTAGAAAACTCGCCGCAAGCGGCTCGTTTTCTAACTTGGACGCGTGCTCTAAAATCATGTCTTATGAAACTTGTTTTTTAATATACTATTAAAACAATGTACGTCTGTGGCGGATGGGTGGGTGTGTGGCTCCGTAACTCCCGAACGGATGCTCCGATTTCCATGAGCTTTGGAATATGGAGGGAAATCAAAAATTCATAGGAAAATAACGTTTTTCAAAAATCCGAAACCGGAAGAAGACGGTAAACATTTCTTTTGTAGCCTTTTTCCCGAAAACACGAATTTTTCAATAAAATCAGATAGAAGACCTTAGGGCATGGCGAATGCTTTTATTTAACCTTCCAGCTTTAAAATGGTGGCTGTTACGATTTGCGCCTTATTACTTAAAAACCGGTTGACAGATCGAGTTCAAATATTTTATTGTAATAATATCGTAATAGCCCCATAAAGAGACAATGTTACTGTGCAAAACATATTCGACAAAATTACAACTATTAAGTGAAAAATATTCTCAGAATTTTGAATATTTTCAAAAACTAAGGCTCAAAAATTGACACTTTTTCATTACATAATTTTTATGTGAGCAGTATTTAGGAAAGTTAGAAACAAATGTTTAGCGGACGAATTTGTCCTTCCGTTTTTGGTTTTCTTTAATCTTAAGAACAAATTCACGGAAAGTGGAAAATACTCAAAACAACACTACAACGAGCAGCAGGAGAAAAAGGTGGAGACAAGAAAGTAACATCGAATATAAAAAGAACCAGATTGTGGAATGTAGAAATAAAACAAAAAGTAAAGAATAAAAAGAAAGCATGGCAAAAATTCATTCAAACAAATAAAGAAGGCAAAGAAGAATATATAAAAAAGAAGAAAAGCAAAAGAAACTTTAAAATAACAAAAAGAAGAAGCTGGGAAGACTTTGGAAAAGAAATGCAAAATGCACGTAAGAAGAACAGGGCAAAATCACTAAAAAAAGAATAAAAATTGTTAACGATCACACAGCAAAAATAAGCTCAAATAAAATAGAAAATATAGAAACATGGAGAAAGCATATGTAAAAAAGATTCGCACAACACATATCAAATACCAAAGGAAATAAACGAGGAGGAAGAACAAGTAGAACGCGAAGGAATATTACATGAAGAAGTAATAGAAGCGATAAAAAAAAATCGAATAGATGGGGTAAGATCAGAACCATTTGCAATGGAAATTGTACTTAAACAGAGAGACTCATTAAGCCTCCTCCTATTCATCATACAAATGAAGAGAATAATAAAGAAAATTACAAAAATAATTTCATTTGAAATAAAAATTGTTCAGCACATAAACTATTCTAAAAAATAAAATACTTTTGTTATTATATTTTTTTTTGCTTAAATTTGTTCTTTTCTTGCTAGCGTTATTGCTTTTTTAGCCAAATTTTGTGCTTTGTATAGTGTATTTTGTTATACTTTTTTTCTCTGCCTATAAGTGTAACCTAATAACATTAATAATAATAATTTGTTTATTATCAAATATTACTACATAGACAACGTCAGTAAGTCGTGTGTATACCGGGTGGGGTGATAGTGCGTGGGAGTTCGATAGCTCGTACACCGTAACGGATAAAAAAATCTTTGTAATGCAGATGTAAACTGTGGGTAAATGTGCATACATAGAAATTATTTTCAAATATACAGAATGTTATAAAAAAGTGTGGCACGCTTAAGGTAATATTTTTTAATGGAATGGCCTGAAAATATTTTGCATATTTAACACTGCTCTTGGGATGTTTATGCATATCTAAAATATTAGCGCCATCTAATGTCCGGTTTAGAACTAATAATATTTTTTTCAACAAAATTGATTTTTACATTACTCCACTTAACAATTCACCACTTCCGCAGCCGCTGCTTTAAAGAAATTAAGTAAGGACCTTATTGTCGGAGGTTGTAGAGTGCTCTTATTTAAATATCGTAGAGGCACCATGTACAGGGCTGTTCAAAATTAATTTTCACTTCAAAAGTTATTCTTCTCAACTTTTTCAAATGGATCACCATGTATATTTTTTAACGATGTTATGTAGAATTAAATAGCGAACATTTTTTGTATGTACATCCTTATGGCTATTTGTAACCACTTTTGATTTATTGAGCAAAAAGTACAAAATTCAACAATATTTATTAATTATTATTGGTTGTAAATAATTTTGGTTGTTTGTGTTCAACAAAACAATAACGCATCTGTTCGCTAGCAATTGTTTTGCACAAACTTCAAACGTACATTACTTGCAGTTATCGACCTTCAGTTTTTATTTGTAGTATTTGAGTTTTCCAGAATGAATTTTAATAAAGAAAAACTTGTAGACATGATCTTTGTTTTGGGCGAGTCGGAAAGACATTGTTTGCTAGTCAATAGAATTTACCACCAACGGTATCCTGAACAAAGGCTCCCTAAAGTGATAGCATCCAAAACCTGCTTGATAGATTTGTGGAAACCGGCAATGTGCAATATGAAAAACGTGAATGAATCAAAAAGAGTTATATGTTGTGCTGGCAACGATTGAGGATCCCCATATTAGTCAGAGAGAAGTGAGCTCATTAGTAGAAATAAGTAGTTGATCGAATCTTAAAAAAAGGTATTGTTAGCAGGCAGAATTTCTATTATTATGCTACGGAAAATCCTCACTTTTTCAGGCAACTTGATAACCAGCACGGATGGTCCATAAACTTTGGGGGGGAATTATTGGAGAACATGTAATAGGGCCACATTTCTTTGATGGTACATTAACTGGAGCTATTTATCTTCATTTTTTTGGAAAACTATAAGCCACAGTTATTGGTAAATTTTCCTCAAAGGATCCGAAATAGGACGTGGCTTCAATGCAGTAAGAGACCACCTAAATAATATCTACCCACATCAATGAATTGGAAGGAATGGGCCCACTAAATGGCCTGCTAGATCTCCCGATCTTACAAAAATGGATTTCTCTTTATGAGGATACGTGAAAGCAATTGTTTATACAGATACACCAACAACAATCCAAAATATGAAGGATAGGATAATAAATGCCTTTAGAAGTATCACACCGGCAATTTTAAGAAAAGTAGAAACCTTATTTCAAAAGCGCATAGAAATGTGTGTCAATCAAAATGGGCAACATGTGGAGCACTTAATATAATTTTTTTCTTTTGTTTTATTTGAAGAAACCTTAATTTTTTTAATAAATATTGTTGAATTTTGTACTTTTTGCTCAATAAATCAAAAGTGGTTACAAATAGCCATAAGGATGTACATACAAAAAATGTTCGCTATTTAATTCTACATAACATCGTTAAAAAATATACAGGGTGTTCCATTTGAAAAAGTTGAGAAGAATAACTTTGAGGTTCTCAAAATTTGAAAATTAATTTTAAACATCCTGTACATGGTGGCTCTATGATATTTAAACAAGAGCACCCTACAACTTTCTACAATAAGGTCCTTACTTAATTTCTTCAAAGCTGCGGCCGCGGAAGTGGTGAATTGTTAAGTGGAGTAATGTAAAAATCAATTTTTTTGAAAAAAATATTACTACTTCTAAACCGGATATTAGATGGGGCTAATATTTTAGATATGAATAAACATCCCAAGAGAAGTCTTAAATATGCAAAAATATTCAGGGCATTCCATTTAAAAAAAATTACCTTAAGCGTGTCACACTTTTTTGTAACACCCTGTATATATGAAAATTATTTCTATGTATGCGCATTTACCCACAGTTTACATCTGCATTAGAAAAATTATTTTATCTGTTACGGTGTACGAGCTATCGAACTCCCAAGCACTATTGCCCCACCCGGTATGTATGCATAAGTAACACAATCTAAAGACAATATTAGCATATTAACAAAAATAAAAATAAATACACAAGAAAAAAATTGTAGTATTAAGTTTTTGTTAATTCTATGGATTTTTCGGTATCACGGTTTTGTACAAGCTTTAACTGAAATATTTTCATTATTTTCAGGAGTTTTTCTGAAGTAAAGGAAAGCGTATTCGGTCCCTTGTTTTTTCTCATTTCTGATTTTCTCTAATATTCCAGTCTCGCAAGTGCGACGTTGAAACATTTTTGTATTTACCTTTTATAAAGTTCATAATAAAAAGCAAACGTAGAAAATAAATACACCGAATAATAATTTAAGATCAGTGTTGTGTTTGGCAAAGAGGACTCGAACAAACGCCTGTGAGGCTTTCCATTAACTTCTTTGAGTTCTGAATTCGAATCCGTTGGCTTTGAAAGTCTAAGCAACATGCAATTTGTTTCTGTAATTTCAATTTCCTATTCCGTTCTTTTAATACGTTGTTTTTGTTAATTTTACTTTGCCCATCGAGAGAGCTTAAAAGCGAATTTCTGATAGGAAGGTCACGACGCTGAATTGGTGATTAACATTTTAGTTCTTCTTTATTTTTTTTTAGCGAGGGTTGAATAAAAACGCGTTCCACAAACAACGCATTAGCGCGTAAAAAGGTCGAAGAAAACAAAACGGGGCTTTCAAGAAACCCAGTCCAACGTAAAAACAATGATGTTTAGCCGAAGACGGATTACAATGCTATTGAATAATGATAGAGGCTTATATACAGCAAAGGAAACGAAATAGAAAAGAAGCAAGTTGTATATGAAAGGGATGCGGTACAAAAGGCATTAGTCTCTTATAACCGGCTGGCTACGGGAGCTGTTGAAAAGAATCGCCAACAAAGCAGATGGATGCACTTTAATGCTTACGGCTGACGTATCATTAATTATAGGTGATCACCGTGTTCTGTAACATTATATCACCTTGGCGAACAATCGTATAAAATATTCTATTGTACCGAACGAATTTTTGACGTGTCACGGGGCTGACGAATACTTGCGCTCTCATGACAATGCTAACAGTTGCGCAACAATGCTAATGGTAAAAGCAGGAATTTTAAATGTAACCACTGTCATTTTTCAGCATTAGAAAAATTAACTGTGAAGAAATCGTAGCAACTAGTAGAGCCCTTTTATAATATACCCTCTTTCTTTATTACACTTTAATTTATCAAAGATATTTTTAATGGTGACATCTTTACCCAAAATTTCACACAATTGGGCAAAACTATACATCATCAAATACTTCCGTGCTAGTTAATAAATATAAAAAAACTAAGGTAACAATTTTAGCATGACACGCTTTGATTATTTTGTTGCCCTTTAAGTGACATTTTAGTAAAACAATTTACAAACTGGTAGTCAACCACAAATGATCTATTATAGAGCCTGCAGTATATTGCATGCAGCTTCTAGTCTTTACTTCGAATTTGTTACGTGATGTCTTATCGTCCCACACGAGCAATAAGTACATATATTTAAATGGAACTAGTAAATATCAGTAGAATAATATATTTTCAGAAGAGGAAGTGCAGAGAAATATTTTGTCAATTATTTTGATTTACTACGCCTACTGTGCAAGTCTTATATTAAACAAATCGTTTTCTAGCTTATGCAATCACTTAAACGTACCGGCAAAACGAATCTGAAAGTTGAATGTAATATCTTTAGTATTGGAAACCGCCATACAAAAAAAAATGTATAACTTATGCTATGGAAAAGCTTCAAAGAGATCGCATACAAGAAAGACGAGTGCCTAGGACGACAAAGTTTTATATCTAAAAAGTGTTAGTGAACTTACAGTGACTTATTTCAAGTTCGAAAGTTTTGATTCTTTAAATACCGCTGATAATTCTTCTTCTGCTAAACAAATATTTATAAAAATTTTCATATAACAATTCGCAGCGCTACCAGAACAAAGAAGTACCCATAAAATTGATTTCTTCAGAATGACTAAAAGTTAAAAATCATTAGGGTGTTATTCTATATATAAAATCCGTAACTGTATCACCACAACAAAACGACTAAATCTTACAAATCGGAAAGATTTATTATAATACAACGGCTTATTGCTTTTTTCAGTCAAAATTTTAAGTTTTCTGTCAGTTCTGGTGGTATAATTTGGTCATTCACTATTCTATCAGATCGGAAATGTGTATTTATCGCGCCGTCATTAGAACCTCGCACAGCATATTTTGTATAATTTCTTTCAATAACACACAAACAAATTTTGCTACTAAACCTGCTTTCTTTTGCGACTTTTACTATCAAAAAGCCTGCCGGGGAAGCACCACAACAAAGGTCTTTTCACAGACAGTTTACCAAATAAACAAGTACCCAATCCACAGTCCATTCATTTACATATTGGGAACTCAAGTACGCATAACATTTACGCTCGCGTAGAGAAACTGCTGCGTGTACAATACTAGCTTTCTCATGTAAAAAGAACTACCTGAATTTGTGCGTTTTGTACTTTCCCATGCTTTCAGTATGGAAAGGTATTGTGATTATGAAAATGTTCGAATATGACATTTTGACGAAAATTCATATTTTGGCTCCACAGGAACACTATACAGTGGATTAAAAAAAATAACGGTCTGTATGTGCATTTATGTGTAACGCAAAATTTCAAGAACTATTAGACCGATTTAAATGACATTTGATACAACGAAAAGTTATTGACCTGTTAAGTTCTATTTTCCAAACCGGAGCTGGAAACGGAAGTTGGACATGTTTTTTGTTAGCATTTCTTTCACGAACAGTATTTAATAAATGTAAGAACAGAATACAACACAGGGCGTTAAGACAAATCTAAAATTCTGTTGGTCCCAGTCCACTAATTTCTCTGTGAGTCCTACTATAAATTTTTGAAAAACGTAAATTTATGCCCCCTTATTTAGTAAGCGGGGGACGATTAAAAATTTCTCTTACGTATAAAGTGCTCATGATTAATAGTGGAATAAGATTAAAAATCTAATTTTTAGGTGCAACAATATTTAGGAGGGTTAAATTTCTCCCTCCCTCCGCGATTTTGAAGAACCATTTTGTCAAAATAGATTTAATTTTATATAGATTTAAAGCAGTCTTAATAAAATTCGTAAAACTAGTACTACGATCCACAGCTTCAATGGTCAATTTATTATTTATAAAAAGCGTGAGGCATAGTCCACGGGTTCCGCTAGTTAAAACTAATTAATTCGAAATGTATTCTTAGAGGTTTTCGCGCTTTCTCAAACTGTCAGTATTACAATTTACTTTCGGCTTAGATCGCGTCGTCATTTGGGAACTACACCCAGCATAATCAAGTAAGGACCGACCTGTAGCTTGTCTGCCTTTACAAGCATTAGCTCTAGACGTTTGAGCAATATTTGTTCGTAGGCCCTGCCTGCCTAAACAGGACCGTGTGCTTAGATTATTTAAACCCTAAACTCACACAGCAAACGATAATAAACAGTTTTATGGTAAACCTGGCTGCAGAGAAACAGTTTTATGCCCGCCATGGCACTCTAGACACAAAACAAAAAAATAAATGAAAATTTTTAAGTTGTCAAAAAAACATATGAAGTACACAATCGTATGTAGATTTTATCCTGATTAAAAATTTCTTAAAATATACAAGGCGTTGCGTTTAAAATAAGAAAGTTATAGTTAATTCCGGCGAAACCAAAAGTGGTAAAAAATTGCTAATACAATGCACACGATTCAATAGTTTCAAATATTTTGGCTATTTAAATAATATTTTTGTGTTAAAGTAAAAGCTTCCGTTTCTTATTACTATTATTAGAAAAGGAAATTGAAACAAAATTATTAGAACAATTTAAAAATCCGCTTCGCAACTCTAGTGAGTTGCGAACTTTAACAGTTTATAATATAGAAAAACAAAAACCATTTCTAGAAAATACTTTGGTGTAAAAATGTAGTATTTTAGAAACGTTAATTTCAGTACTTTTATTAAGTAATTATTGTATTTTTATTGGCAGTCTTAAAATGTTTTGAATTTTCGTCCAATGCCCAAAATTAACTGTTGAGATTGTTATTGAAACTGTAAGGCTTTTTTTTGATGAGAATTTTCATTGTCGTAAAATTCCATACTAACTTTGGTGTCCAAAAATGCCAAGGTAAGAACAAAATTTTTCTAAGCACAGTGTGCTTCATCGTTCAATCAAGAAATAATTCTTATATTCTTCACAATATTTAGAAAATTAAAATAATTTAGAATCAAAACTTTGTAAGATTAGCAAATGTATATATCTCATTATTCCATTCATTAGAGGATAAGCTAGTTGGCACGGCTGTCATAAAGGAGCAAACTCCTGCAGCTTTTATTTTGGATGACTTGCAAGATTAAAAATTTGTACAACCAATTGTTACCGAAAGCTTTCTAAGGTAAGCAAGTAGAGAGGACAAAAAACGCATATCTGTCATTAGTCATTACATAACCGTTAAACAACACGAGTTTCTGTTTCAAACAAGATACAACGACATGAAATTAAAAGTAACCATTCTATTCCATCGAAGAGACCACAATTTCTATAACATTGTTTTATAGAGAACAAGAAAAATCGGCCGGCAGCCTTTGTAACATAGAATCTATTCTTGCGTGCGTCGCTGCACAATCTAAATACATATAAGGACATTCTTTAACCGCTAGATAAGTAGACATGTCAAGTTATTCCTTTGGATGTAAATTTGTTCTGGAGCAGTTGTGCGTAACTTTCTCCGACCGACTCTAATGCTCGATTTTTCTCCTTGTTCCACAACAGATGCTGTTTGAGATTTTTTTATTCAAGAAATTGTATTTACAATGAGTAAATTATTGAAATGCGTGCAGTGTTGTGTCCATTTTTGCAGCTTTTTCCCAGTTGGGTTAGGTCGGTTCCGCATCTGCAGGAATCTTGCAGGATGTTCTTCTCGGCGGTGGTTGCAGTGTCGTTGAGATTCAACTCGGCGAGAAATGTGATTCCTTACGTGATGGACAAGTCTTCGAACTGCTTTTCAGCATGCGATACTACAGGATCGTATTGATAATATTTCCGTTTTCTTCGATATGCTTTTAATTGACCACTTAAAGTGAGAACTGACAAAACCTAAGCAGAAAATAGCGGCGTTTACCATTGACTAATTCATTATTTATGTTGTTGCTTGTCTTTTTTTTGTTCAATTTATTAATGACTATAAAAATGTACCATTAAGTCATCGGAATAAATTACATAATTTGCTCTTCCGGTTTCCTCTATCGGTAGTGAAAGCTAACATATTTGTCAAGCATTGCCTCAAGCTTTTCATTACAATGCTATAAATGTAAAACTGTGGAAGGAATTTACAAGTTAAATATCCTACATTAGTTAATATTTTATAGGCTAAATATGTGCGTTTTGTTTGAAACACTACAATTAATTTTTCCATGTTAGGGGCATTTTATCTTATGTTATTTTCTTCAAAAGAATGAAAAACTGAAAAAAGGCAGTTAAATCAAATAAAAAGAAAATTTTTTGTTTAATTATACCGGTTTCCACTTATATAGGAATTGTTTTGTTGATTACAAATTGTAACGCTTAAATAGTAAGTAAAAAGTCAGAGTGAAAGATAGGAGAAAAAAAATTCAAAATAACTTAAAAAAGCAACTAGAGAGATTTGTACAAAGTAAAAGTAAATTTTAAAAAGTGGAAGAGGCAGAGAGAAGGTAAAAGACGAAAGAAAACAAGAGGAAGAAGATGAAGAATAAGAAAAAAAAGAGTAAAACAGAACAAGATAAATATAAAACAATAAACAAATCAAGGATATAAAAACAAAAAAAAAGATTTCGTAAACAGAGATCAATTAAGAAAAAAGAGGAACAAAAAAGAAATTATATGAGAGGAAAAGAACGGTAGCATAAAAAAGTCAAAAATGAAAAAAGAGAGGAATAAGATAGATAGTAAGTAATGAAGTAGAGAAGGGGTATGAAAATACAAGCAAGTAAGAAAAAGTGGACAGAGAAAGAAAATAGTAGATGTAGAGAAACACAGAGAAAAATAATCAGGTAAAGGATATGAAAAAAGAAGACACAAAATAGAGATAATTTGAGGAAGAAGGGAGACACCAAGCAAGTGAAACAAGAGAGAAACAGCAGTAGCAAGAAAGCGAGTTGAAAAAAATCGAAAGAAAAAAGAATAGAATGAGTGGGCGCACCAACATATTTATAATCTACTAACCGGATCATTGTAAAAATTGAAAAAGCAAGTATAGTAGTATAGCTAAAAAATATATTTTTCATTTAATGTGCTACTGTAAAGAGTAATTATTTGAAACGGTATCTATATATACAAAAGCGAATGTTCCCTATAGACTCCGAAACTACTCTGCCGATTGAGCTCAAACTTTGACTAAAAGTGTGTTTTGAGGAGAGGAAGGTTTTGGTAGGTTATTTTTTTTTTACAAAAAATGGACCCGCTAGGTGGCGCTGGCGATATTTACGAAAATGTCTGTTTATTGTCTGTTTTCGCTTTATTGAGGCGTCGCAACGCACGTCGGGTATTAGGTAGTGTTTTATAAGGCATCGTTCGCTGGAAAGAAAAGAGAAAGTAGACAGAGGAAGTAGACAGAGAAGAAATAAAACATGAGAATGGGAAGAAGAAAGAACAATAAAGATACAAAAGATATACAGTCAGTAAAACGGATTTCCACAAAAAAAATATTAATTAAAGAAGAAGGGGAAAAGGCAACGTAAAATGAGAGAAAAAGAGGGGTAGCAAGAGAAACAGAATTTAAAAAAGTCACAAAAGAAAAGAGAAGGAAATGAGACAGAGACACAGATAAATGATATTGAAAAGGGGGGCAGGAAATAGGAGCAAACGGCAGAAAGTAGACGAGGAAGGGGTAAAAGATAATAAGGAATTAAATATTGAAAAGCAAAAAAAATAGTAGGTTTGTAAGATAGAAAGGCGAGAAAGGAAATAACCAAAACAGATATTATTTGCCAAACAAAAAAATGCGTATAAAGAAAAGACAGGTTAAGGAAGTGGGGGTGGATAGAGGGAAGGTAAACGAGGGAGACGTTGTAACAGGAAGAGGCAGAAAAGGTTAAAGAGAAAAAGACAATAGTAAGAAAAGAGAAAGATAAAAAAGGAAAAGAAGATTAATTATATCAAAGATGAAAAACAGTAAAAGGTATTTCTGAAACAGAAGTTAATTAAGGAAGAAGAGAAGAATAGAAATAAAATGATAAAGAAAGATGGGTAGCGAAAGACAGCTGTAAGAAGGTTGGTAGAGAAAAAAGAGAAGCATGAGATAGAAATAGATAAATTAACTTGAGAAAGAGGGATGGACACAAGACCAAGAGAAATAAAGCGAACAGAAAAAGAGTAGCGTATGAGAAGGGAAAGAAAAAAGATATAGATGTAGAGATAAAAGCAGAAGAATAGGTATTTAGATAGGAGAAAGAGGAATGAGATAGAAGACGAGGGATTAAACAGAAAAGAACAAGTGGCAACAAAAGCAAGAAGAGAGAAAGTTGGAAAAGAAGAGGTAGCGAAAGAGAAGCAAAAAACTACATTATGTACAATGAAAAACCAAATGAACAGTGGCAGAAAGTGAAGAAAAAAATTGCAGCTGCTTCATTTATAGTAGCCGAAGGCCACAGGTTTACATTTTACATAACTCTCTACCTAAATGTTCTTTTAATTATAGGTAGCAGCTTTTATTTGTCAGCAAGTATTAAATTTTGCACAAATAGATTCGTTCCCACACCGAAAAAAAAAAGAAAACATTGAAACGTACAGCTTTCATGTTTAATAAACTGCACCTGTTTCAAAAAACACCTTGATGCGATAACTGCTCTATAAAACACAGTTACTACTTCTGAAAATTAATTAAGCATCATTTACTTATTTCGATCAACATATTTTTTCATCGAATATTTTACATATACACCTATATTATTTAATGATCTCGTTTGACTGGATGCTGGTCATATTTTCTTAGAGTTAAAAAGGAAAATGGTACGTAGAATAATGACGAAAATTTTAAAACGTTTATATAAGCATCAAGAGTTTAGTTTGAAATTCTGACTTAATTTCCATAAGGACATTATTTTGATGATATGCGTAAAATTTTAATTAAAGTATAATTAAGATAGCTAAAGAATGTGTAGTAATAAATTAAACATTTGTATTTATTTTAATAGTTGCACATTTCACAGAACTACGCACTCCTGAAAATTTCTGCAAATACGATTCTGGTTAGGCAATTACAGCATGTTGCTGTTGCACCGTTCTTGTAAAAACTGATAGTTATGCAGTAAACCTCAACGCATGATTATTTCAAATCAATTAACATTCAACTGTAAAGTAAATTATTGAGGGTCAAACAATTAAAAGGAGTCAAAGTGCTATGAAAAATAATCGAATTCCTTTGCGTACATTTATTATCTGTTTTATTAGACAATTACGCAGGTTTTAGCGTATAATCTGCTTAAATGTAATATTATTTAATCTGATTTATTGAAATTAGCAAAATAATTGCAGCCATACGGCGCTCCTTGCAAATGAGAAGATGCAACTGGTCTAGGAAATGGTTTCATGTATCAAGGAGTAGTCGCTCGGGTAGGTCGTGCTGTTGTAGATTTCTAATCAACTCCCCGGAGTCATTACACTTAATAAGCTGTTATAATTACTAGTGTTCAATTATTATTAAGTGTTTCAATGTAATTGTAATTTATAAAGTAGGTAGGTGCCTGACGGGCACTTTAGTCGCGTTTTTCTCATTTCCCAACTGTCTGGGTGTAATTTAAAAGACAATTTATGATTCAAAAATTTTTAAGTTGCTCATACCAGTAGCAACTCGAAATCGCCCAACAGACACTTTAATAATATAATGTGCCTGATTACAACTTTCGATAACAATCTGCTTGTATATCAAATATTTTTACGGTATAATTAATAACGTTAGAATTTCTAGAGCACTTTTAACGTCGGCATGTCTTTTTCCAAACCGTAAAAAAGAAGATTTATTTAAGGCGATTCTACTGGTAACGTTTAAAGTGTTGTGGATAATAACTTACAAAATAAAAGATAAATTGCAAAGCTCAACTTTACTTCCTCTTTTGTGTGCTCGTATTATGCAAACGTATATTAATTTGTAATGTTTATGTATTATGTAGATTAAAAAAGATAGTCTTTCAACATCTGCATGAATGATGTGAATGGAATCAGAAAGGTCTAGATATGAAAAAACTCATTTTGCATTTTGACATTTTTTAGCAAGCATCGGGTTTAACTTAACAGGTGACCGAATTGTGGTTGTGACTGAAATTTACAGCTGTACCCGGATTCCTTCTTTACTTTAACGTTATCCTCATTTAATTTATCTACAGGTAAAACTAATTGTTTGTTATGTATATTTAAATATTAAAAGGATGGAGTAATTACCAAAAACATGATTCTCTTTAAATAGATAACTAAATGATAAAAAGTCAAAATTTTGATATATGATCACTTCGCAGTTTTTATAGTTTCAAAATTTGTTATAAACGGTAACATTGTTTACCCCCAGGGTATTCCCAATAATAAATTTCATCCCGATCTGATTGCTAAATTTTGAATAAATTAGCCTTAAAACAAATATTTTCAAAAACTCATGGAAAGCCTCACATACAAATTAAATAACCGGAAAGGAAAATAAATTGTAGCTTATTCCAGCTCTATGAGCATGCAAAATTTAAAAAAAAAATTGTGTGGCCAGATTTTGAACAATATTTTTCACTTTATAGCTTTAAGCAAGCCTACTAACATTTTGTCTCTTAAGAGCTTGAGCTCTTAATTAAGAGCTATTATGATAAAAAAAAATTAAAGCCGATCTGTCAACTTGTTATTGAGTAAAAAGTTGCCAAAATAAATTTTTTTCTAAAATTGTAGCGGCCGTCATTTTATACCTAGGAAGTTCGAAAACAACAACGGGTTTGTCCTAAGGTTTTCTATCAAATTCCCTTTCAGATTAAATATCGTGTTCCGAAATAAATAGTACCAAGAAAACATATCTAACTTTCACTTCCGGTTCGGGATTTTCTAAAAGCCTATTTTGTGTGGGTGAATTATTGATATACCGCCAGTTTACAAAAGTTCATCAAAATTGGACCATCTGTTCGAGAGTTATGATGCACCACACACCCGCACACCCACCCACAGACAGACATTATTTAAAAAAACACTTTTTTTTCCAAAACGTGTATTTCTATCAAAATCTTTATGTCGAATGTTTTCAATAAATTAAATATACTGAAAGTATAGGGATGTATAAGGATGTGTAAATTATCATACTCTTTGTATAAGAATGTAAAAATAAAAGAAGTAGAAACGAAAAATCCATAAACGAAAAAAAAACAATAGAATGCAAATCTAAAGTTATTTCTTACATTCCTATACTTTCAGTATAGGGAAGTATTGATTTCACGAAACTGTTCAAATTTGACAATTTTATGGAAACATACGTTTTGGATCTTCAAGAACCTAAACAAATAGTTTTAAAAAAATGTCTGTCCGTAGGTGAGTGGGTGAGTACGTGAGTGTGTGTGGTACATCATGACTACAGAACTGATGGTCGGGTTTCGGTGAACTTTGAAATCTGGGGGACTATAAAAAAAATCAAAAAAGCTTAAAAAAATGCAAAATCGGAAACAGAAGTTAGGGTAACATTTTTAAGAACGGAATCTAATATAAGACGTAAAGGCAAACCCACCGCTTTTTACCGTATTTTCTAGCTTTAAAATGACGACCGCTACGATTTTATAAAAATTTTGAATTCAGTGCCTTATTGCCCTTATTACTCAAAAAGAAGTTAACAGATTAATCTAATTTTTTTTATTGTAATAGCCCTATAGATACACGATGTTACTATGCACACAAATTGTCAAATTAAAACCTACAAAGTAAAAACATTTTCACAATTTAAGTAATTTCAAAAATATGCTGCTCAAAAACTGGCCACACAATCTTCTATAATTTTGTAAACTTATAGAGCTTGAGATGAGCTACAATTTGGTTTGTGTCTCAGCTCGCTAATTTCTCTGTGACGCCTTCTATGACAGTCTATCCCATACACTTATCAGCTGATAAAATTTTAAAAAACATTCTGTAGTCGCTTTTTAATAAAAAATTTTATATTGATTAAATGGTGAAAGTGAAAATAAAATGTATAAATTGAAAAATCAAAAACGTAAAAGGCTACTTTATAAAATAAACTTTATACATAGTACACCCTAGCACCATCCATTGGCAAAAAGAAAAAAAAAACAATTATGCTGCAAGTATTTCGAAAGTAATTTTTTGAAAATAATCATACTGGATATAGGAGATATCGTAAAGAAAAAATAAAACAAAAGAATACGAAAACCCACAGACAGATAAAAGAGTCGAATACAAATTCTAACTTTTTATTAATTTTTTTTTAAATAAATTTCTATTACAGCATAGCCCCTAACATTACAAACTAATATAATTAAAGCAAAACATTTTTTTGGCGAGATGAAACATATTATCTTCTCTTTGTGGTGCTTAACGTAGCACAGAACAGTGGAGATCTACAACTTTATATGAGCTTTGAGGCACGGTAGTGCATGCAATTGATGTTAAATTACTCTTGCATAATAATCAGTGTTTGATTTGCTTAGAATATTTCACAGGATGCCAAGCTTCGAGTGAGATGTCATTGTAAAACACTAACTCCTATGCAACAAGTTTTCGTAATTTATTAACTAGTTATGTTTAAATAGACTCGTGCCATGAAAACGAAAAATATAAGAAACCGTAGATTACGAATTTAACATTGCTTTAATAAAATAAACATTATCCATACCATAGTAAATTTTTGGCACTGTCATCTAGCAAAAGTAATTATTAATTCGTGTCGCAAGTTGTGAAAAACAATGTTTTCGCACATTTTACAACCAGAGATTAGAGAAAGTGAAAAAAATAAACAAATATCAGATAATTACAGTCCGGATTTCTAGTTTAGTATTTAGTCAGTATTCAAATTATGAGGCAACCAATTAATAATAATTTCTGCCAAAATTTGTTTAAATATATAGTTAGCGTATATATTAAATTGTAAACGAATTATCCACGAGCTTAGAATGGTAACACATCCATATATTTGACCTTAAGCTAACTTGTGTGGATAAGTTATTATTGTTTTGGTCAACTGGAATTGATGCTTGTGTAATAGTTAAATATAATAAATCAGGCTTCATAAACGTAGCATATAAATGGTCACGAGTTTTAAACGTACTTCACGATACAGTTTTATGAAACTGCAAAAATACTTTTTTAATTAAAATGTAAATTAGCAACTACAAATTAATGAAAATAGAACGTGTAAATTCATTACTACAACAACAAAGTTCTACGAAAGAAAACTTTGCTCTATAAGGGACGGAAAACCACCGCCGAATAAAAAACTTAAGAATTGCAGTACACAACAACTTTTTCTAAATTCTCAGTGGAAAAATTAGTTCTTTTTTAAATATTGTAGATCAAACATCATAGTGCTCTTAAATGTGATTCTCAAAAAAAAACTGCGTTGTATAAATTTTGCGTATTCTTAGCTCTTTTTTAAATGATACCAACTGCAAACCCATCTATCGTTTGTAAGATAAACTAATATATAATTAAAGTAAATGCAAATGGAAAATGGATCTTTATAATCATAAGTAGAGTGTTTACAATATCTCATAGGGTGTAAGTTACATCGAAGGCGGAGCCAGCAACAATTGGGTTAAAGTGTTTTAAGTTGAACCTGAAAACTATTGAAGATTCAAATTTTGAAATATATTCAAACTTTTTAAAAAAAATTGTAGGATTGATAGTAAAGCAGCATTAACTTTTAAGAAAAAGACACGAATAAATGTTAAAAATCGGGGTAAACTGATCACGATATTTTTAGGTCGATGTTTGGCGTCACTTTTACAATTACTTAAAAAAAAATACTATTACCAACTCATTAAAATAGGAAGGCATAATAAACCCAAGCAGCAAATAAACTAATTAGTATTAACTAACTCTGCTTATGTATATGTATAAATATATGCTGCAGTGTTATCATGTTAGCCTCATCTGATTGTCGAGAAAGCGAATAGAATATACTATTATAGATAGAATGATGTACAGCAAGGAAATGGATAAAAGTCATGAACTGGAAGTTATACTTGCGGTGGTAGGCCTGCGGAGGGCACGTCTGTAATTCAACCCGTATCTATAGTACAAGAGATTCCTCCGAGTGACATGTTGATAAAGTAGAGCGCTACCGAGCGCCCGACCGGCGACTACCGGCCTCGCCGCTATCAGCTAATGAACTTGCAAATCTACAAACGCCGCCGAACGTGTGGGCTACCACGTTTACATGGTAAATATACCATCCACATCTAATACTCAATTATCCACCAATTGTTCGAAAACGGAGAACCGAAATCGGCGTCCTCCAAGATTTCTAAAAGTCATTAAATTTTTCATTTCAATTCCAGTTTAAGACGTCCAACTTTCACCATTATCTAAATTTATAACTTAGCACAAGGAATTTTAAACTGAAAATAGAATAACTGTCGAACTAACCGGTTCTGAATTTACCAAACCTATTTAAATAATTTAAATTGACATTCTTTTAATACCGAATGATATCAAGATGCGTACTAATCGTTATTTATATTCAAATCTAGTGTTCGTGTTTTTATACAAAATTAATCAACATGATTTCCCAACTGTATAGGCGATGGAGGTTTTTTTTTTGGTGAACTCCTTCGCCGTTTCCAGCACGATTGCTGTTAATAAACAAGCACTCTAATGAACAGATATGCAAATTGTAAACTCGCTTAATACAAAGCTTTCATAAACATGTAACTGTATCTTCGTACTACAACTATCAAGATTATTTTGTTGTTGTGTTGTTGTTAATTTAAAGAGAAAGGCATGTAATTTCAAAATTACTAAATAAATTAAAATACAAAATTTAACAGAAAGTACATTCATACTTTATATTAAAATTTCTGCCACTCAAAAAGATGTTTGCCTCAGAAAATATATTCCAAAACACCAGTGCCCAACTTTGATTTACCCACGACTAAATTTGTCGTGTGTGTCAAGCGACAAACAAACGCGACCCCTCCCCCGTTTCCTTGAAAATTGAAAAAACAATTTAAATGGTAGGTATGCGTATTTTAAGTATATTATTAATAACATCTAATTATAATTATATTGATGTAAAACCCGAAGCTGTATCGCTGGTTTAATTTGATCGATTTATGGTAGTTGTAAATCCGAGATTCATTTTATTTTCTGGCTGACCCCCAAATATAATCAATGACCCTGAAGTGCGTCGCGAACCCCACCACTGTTCTAAACCACGCTAATGTGTTTGTTTACTTTGACTGTAATAAATACAAAACTGTTTGAATTGGCATAGATTCTCGATATGATGTAATTTAATCTAGTGCCAGAACTAGGTATTTTTGCACCCAGGACAAAAATAATAATTGCGCTCCCAATACATGTGCGCATCCACAAGGTAGAGCGATTCACCGCTACGAACGCGCAGTCTTTTCTCTATTCAAACGTACTGCAAATGACAAAAAAGTTGAAATTGTCGAGCGACAGCACATTCATGCGAAAATCAAGAAATGTAGGAAACTTACATTTTCTAAAATAATACAATAAAATTTCGCCCTTTAAATCGTTATGCTTGGGACAAAAGCTCTGCTTGCCTTATCCTAATTTTGTCCTCATTACATCCACTTTAATTGGACGCGGGCAATTGGACGACAGCCAATTGGACACATGAGACAATTTATCGCGTGCGACAATACGTTGTCGTGCGTTAAATGTGTGCGACAATCCGATGACTCAATTTATAAACATATATTAGTGAAATCCTGATAATGGTAGGTACAGGTTCAGATGTTGAAGAAAAGTAGCCCAAATTAAAATATTGATATTTGTACTAACCTTCTTACGAAAGTGCAATACTTGTTACTTAATGTTTTTCTGTGTTATTACATTTATTCCAATTCTACTGCTGAAACGTATATTTCTATTTAATTCTTTACACTTAAATTATCATACAGTATCAATTTAATATCGAAGCGTCCAATTGTCATGTATCGCATTGTGACGCGTCCAATTATCGTGCATCCAATTGTCGTGGCATTCAATTATCGCGCCCCTCCAATTGCAGTGCGACAAATTGTCGCGGCGTCCAATTGTCTCACGCGTCCAATTTATTTGTTTACTATTTTACTCCAAAATAAGTAGGGAACCATTATTTTCAATACTTTTATTCCTATGGGGAAAATCTCAATCAACACCTTGAATGTTGAATTTACCAAAAAATGTTTTGCCTTTTAATTTTGTGTAATCACCTACAGCTCAAATAACTAATTAGATTTTATTTTAGGCATAAAATCAAGCATATTCTAATAAAATCACTAAGCAAAAATATGTAAGAACAATTTTTCCAGTTTATATCGTTTGTGAGCTGTGTAAACGTAGTAACCGAATTACCCAGCTTCAGTACTATCATGTTAATGGTTATTTAGTTGTAGTGCATTATCTTCTCGTGTCGAAATGCAAGATACCGTCTACACAGGTTGTACTTTGCTGTATCTTCTATGGTCGCGAAATTGTCTTCTATCTGTTCAAATCATCGTTGCTTGGGTTTATAGTATGTACGTTCAATTACAATACGTGATTTTTTTGGAGCAGGGACATTATTTTTGTTTTTTAAGGTTTTTTTTTCTTGAAACCAATATTTTATTCCAACTGTAAATATCGATTCTTCTGAATACATTTAAAAGAACGTTTTAATTTAGGGAATATTGATAATAAATTGTTCCACTGAAACGGATATGAAACCTTAATCTTAAAATTCTATTTTTTCAGTTTTAGCATAATAAAAAAAATATATAACACAATAGTCATAAGTAGGGCTTGGTAAATATGCTGCAAAGATAATGCATATAAGCACCAAAATATGACGAGCAAAACTCTAATATATGCACGAAATATGCATAAAATATGCAGTAAAGTAAAATATATGCCTGTAATATATTGCATACTTTAAACAGTTCCATAAATTATTAGAATTCAATTACGCTAAACACTTCTTAGAACACAATCATTCAATGACATCTAATAAAACTATAAAATGTTAACACTTTTGTGATGATAAACGTAAATTAGATATACTAGAAGCTTTTGAAATTCACAAACATTTAAAATTTGTACCTTTAAGGAATGAGCAAGTTGATCTCTTAAATTCACCAATATTGGACGTTTTGGAATGAGAAATCAAGTCGTCTGAACGCAGATATAGAACACCAAGATCAAGTTATGAAGAATTATTGTTCCTATAGCAACACCAACTGTTTACTTTTAATTTTGTCTCTGAAAATGACATGTCAATATGTCGAAATACGTATAAGACTAAAATAAAAAATCTGCTGAAGTTAAAAATTGTTTTATTTACAATAAATTAAAATCAACTTCAACGAAATAAAAGTAGAACTTATTAATAATAGGTACTACGTGTACCGAAATTTTTTATTTTGAATGACCTTGCTGATATAATTAAAGTTATGTTAATCTATAAAGTGTTTTACTTAAATAATATGAATTTTATGTAATGTACAATAGTGTCGATAGTAATTCATAAAAATTTAGTAAAGTACAAAATACTAATTTTTCATTTCGATATGTATGTAATATGTAAAAACTAACATAACAACCCATCTAAAAAAACGTAAATTCCGTAAAGTTTTCATAAATTTGCGAATGTTTTCAAGATTAATATAAACTTACAAATTTTCGCAATTTTTATCTCGTACATATAAGTTTTATGTTATTAAAATCAAAAAACATTGTTGGTAGATTCAGAGCACAAATTGGTTATATTGTTATTTAAAACTTACACCGATTGGTAAAAAATTTTCTTAAGTATGCAGAATGATGGTAGGCAAACATTTACAAAATAACTTTAATGTAAAGTATTTTTTGATAAAACCAATATTTACGCCACTAGAACCATTACTTCGTATTTTTGAAGGACCCTGTACAAACTATAAAGAAATTAAGCTATTTTTTTAACAGCCAAACGTGGTTATTATCGAAACCGGACGGTTGGGGGCATCGATTTGGCGCGGCCGTTTGGGCGCAGCTATTTGGGGCGCAGGGACGTTTGTCGAGGCTCAAAGACGTTTGGGTGTAGGGACATTTCAGCACGAGTTTTTTGGACCAAGCGTATTCCATTGTAGGTTATTTTATAGAAAATTCAATATTTGTATTAAAATCGTTGAACCATTAAATTTAAAAAACAAATTGTTAAATGTTAAGTAAGGGACAGTGACAGCGATGTTTTCAATTTTTTTGGAATTATATTTATGTAAAAATTCTAAATACTGTGTATATAATAATTGAGTGGCTATTAAAATGTTAAATAATTAAACAAAAACTCAAAATCAAATCATTTTTCCTTTATTGTAGGAAACGCCAGCGCCGGCCAAACGTCCTAGACCGGCTTATTATCCCCACTAAAATTAAATCGCCGCAAACAGCCAGAATGGAGTTAGCGACAACCGCTACTCCACCGCGGGCCTACCGGTCCTTAAAGAGGTATGTATTGCCATCAAGAATTAAATAAAATAACAGAATCATGAACGCATTTTCTATATTAAATCAAAATAATTAATTTGTTTTAGTTTGCAACTATGAATAATTTTGATTTACAGCATAATACGTTTATTAGCGTTTTGAAGCTGGACGCCCTGAAAAACTCGGCGCCATAAGCTATACCCTAGTACAGTTCATACAGGAAGCCGGCCCTGACCGTGCGGTATATATTGACTGAATCTTGTATTGAATGGTTAGGTTTAATTTTCTTTCAATTTTATAAATTAAAAAACACGTACTTTGAAATTTGCTAACAATTATATCATTAAATGCATTTTAAATACAAAGACAAATACAAGGAAATAACTACATTCATTAAATACCCTTCATTTATTTAAAGACAATTTTAAATTTAAGTTTTCAAATATGATCAATAAACTATAAAAATATTCAAAATTTCATGGAAATATTTAAATTTGTACGATATTAAGAGAATTCGTAACGCATCATTATAATCTCCCATGTCCCGACACCTTTATTAGAAAATTTTAAGCCCGTAATCTTAAATAATGTGTTTCGAAACATCTTCAAAATGTAGTTGCCTACGATACATTATACAGATTAATCTTATTCGATAAAGAAATCCAAAATATGCAGCAAGAACAAAAAGTACCTAAAGTTTCAATGAGATGCTTTAAATTAAAAGTACATCATTTATTGTTTTAAATGTAACAATCTACTAGGTATTTTTATCACTACACAAAAAACTACATCTACAACTTAGTTTACTGATATCGTTAGCGTTATCTACCACATGTTCAAAGGAATTCTTGTTTTTGCAGAGGTAAACGATTGCTTCAAAGAGCACACAAGTTTTTGCTGCATTACGTACAACCATTTTTGATGAAACAAGCTATTCTGAAATTTAGAGTAGTGAAGAAATCAATTTTGACCACTTATTAGATAACTACAAGTCGACAAAACGGCTATTCTCATCAATCAGTTAGATCACATTTGGGAACAACCTTTCACTATCTAATTAAATTAGATCGTCGAGCTTCCAAACATCTTCAAGAAAGTTCTCTTGCAAAAATGTCATTAATCTGTGTTACAAAATGCCCATCAGGTGAAACAACGAGAGCAGAGCGCCCCTAATTAATGGAATTCCTTCATCGACAACTCGGTTATTTTATCACTTTATGATACGGTACCTGTTCTTACGTAAAGTTACATAAAGCAAGAATGTGTCAAAACATGTGATGATGAATCGTAAAATCAGCACGAAACGAGATCAAAATGTCGGCGGCCTTTGAACGTCAAAGAACCAGTACAAGGAAATGAAGTTAATTACATAACTACACCAGTTGATGATTTTTGAAATTTAAATTAAAACAATTAAATAGTTAACTCACCGGGGACTACATGGCCATCTGCGCTATTCGAAACTTCACATAAAAGTAGGTATTAATATCAAACACTTCACCTCCACGCGTGATAAATAACACCCGGCACAAGTCGCAACTTGCAAATGTTTAAGCTAATCTTAAATATTTCTTACCAACCCAATAAAGATCGTGGTGGAGATTGCAATTAAAATATAATGGTAACATCTGCCAATCAGCAATTTAAATGGCCATTTATAGATTATAAAGGTTTGTAAAAAGAAGGTTTGTATTCCAACTTTTAATAAACAAAGAATTGCAGTTTTCTATACAATACAGTTTTGAATTTGTATACGTAATAGTTTCGTTATGGGAAGACAATTTTTTTTTTAAATTCTGCATTTTGTGTTTGCAAATCATTGGCCAGTTAATGAAGTAGGCATATTTAGTGGTGGTGAAAAATGAAAAATTGTGTATGATACAGACATCAATTGAGATGTTTAGTTTATTTATTTATAAAATTGTTACATGCGTATAAAAAATACTTTTTCCACGACCGGGAGTTGAAGTCGGTTTCTATGGCATCAAAATTGTGACAGAAGTAAAGCATTTACTCTCTAGGGACGAAATAAGACAACAATTTCCCTAGGGGAGCTTTTATTTCATTTCATATTTATTTTTGTAAACAAATGTCTGTTGTCATGGTACGTTGCATGGAAACATACCAAAGGCTTCTGAATATTGTAATTTCGCTCCGATTTATTATAATTCTTTATTTATGAAATTAAGTGTTTCTACTCCCGATCGTGGACAAAATAGTATATACACCTCGGGAGAAACCGCCATTTTTTCTTGATGTATTTGTAGCCCTCGGGCTTCAAATTACACCTCAGGAAAAATAAGACGTTTCTCTTCCTTAGTGTATGATGTACTATTTCCACTAAAAATAAAATTCGTGTTCTGAAATTCTCGTACACAAAGTGAGAGACGAAATTCGACGTAAAAAAAACTCAACAAAAGTTCCACCGCGATTTTTCGGTTCGACTAATATTTTGGGTGTTATTAATGTCTTGAAAAATCTGAAAATGATAGAAAAATGCATTTAAACTGAAATTTTAGTGTTTAATCAAGTACCGAAAATACATCCATGAAAAGCTACCACAAAAAAGAGATAGTTTAAAATAATAATTAAGAATAAACATTAGAAAGGTTCGTCAAAGTATCCGAATCACTCGAATTTTCGGGGTAAATTAAGCAGTTGGGTTTTAAAAACAGCACATCATTTTGTATTTGTTTTATAGATCATCATTTGTTTGAATTTAATACCCAATTTGATATCGTGCATTGATTAAACCAGTGGCGTAACAAACATTCCCCAACCCCTGCACCGCGAAGGGGGCAAACCTTTTAGGGGACCAGGGCGATCACGGGCTGTCAATAACAAAAAAAAACAAAATTTTAAAAAATATATACGGTCACGGTACCTTAAATCATACATCTATAAAAAATCGAAAATTGTGCCTAAATAGCCTAAATAGAAGCATAAAACGCTGTCAGCGAAATAACTCGATACGTGAATTTTATATTTATTTTTTTATTTATTTAAAAATGTTTTTGCCCAGTTACCTACATAAATGGCTGGTATGAGAGCATTTAGAATTACTTAAAAAACTACTACCTAATTATTATTTACTTTATTTAAAAATAATTACTTCAATTTCGGTATTAAACGCGAACGTGCGTGTATATTACAAATTTAAAATACAATAAAATTGTGGTTAATTTTTAAGTATATGCATATGAAATATGAATCCACTAGGTGGCCATCAGAATTTGCCTATAGCAAAACTGGAGGTGGGGGCGAAGCTTATTATAAAAGTCTGCGGACAGGTTTACGTTACGCCACTGGATTAAACACTCATAGCTTGATATCACGCAGTGACTGGGCATTTAAATTCGAGTTTAAATGTTTTTTTTCTATCATTTTAAGTTTTTTTCAAAACTTTAATAGCTCGCGAATTTCGGAACACTCTGTATGTACTTATGTAGTACAAACTACAGTTAAATGGTTCAGCTATAATTTAAAGCCGAGTTAAGCAACATTGCATCTACTCTCCGATTTAAAAAATAAATAAACTTCGTAGAATTTAATATATTTGTTCAACCAACATGCGTTAATGAAAATAACTTTTCTAAAGTACAACAAACAAGCATATGAACACTTTAAAAAACATATTTAATAAAAAAAATCAGTTTGTAAATGCAAGGAGAACAAATAAAAATATACATAAACTTAATGATGCACTCATAGAATTTTGCTACAAATGTTGCGTGGGAATTATTTGTGATTTTCATCTATTGTTAGTAACAAGAATAACTAGAGCTGTGACACCAAAACGCAACAAAGCCTCGCTTTTACCCCTACCGTAAGGGTTCCTTAATGTTTTTTATGCCAATTGACATTTTATAATCTTGGAAAGTAAGTTGAAAGAAACTGGATCATTTTCATACGTGAAAAGAAGACTTACAACGACGTAGACGCAAATGCCGCTATTTTAGCAAACGTAAGAGTTCCAGAATCAACAGATCTCTCAATACTTCGCCAGGTTTTAGTGTATTCTGTTTTAATAAAAATAGAATTAAAGCAAAATATTTATAAAACTTAAGTGTCAGAGGGCAGTACTCTACAGTGCAATGGCCCGCTAGGTCTCCTGACGTTGGAATTCAGGCTTAGCATTTATTCAATAGATAAAATTTCTATAAAAATTACAAAAGACGTCTACTAACTAATAAAAACAGTGTGTTACCAACACTCAATTACCAAAATTTCTAATTCTACTTTCTACTATTGGTTAAAAGTTACGAGTGGTATATGATTAGATTATAATGTGACAAATAATATATCAAGTTTCAGCCAATCACATTTGTTTTTAACTAATAAAACAGCAACATGGTCTTTTCAACTAAGAAAACAGCACTAGACGTTTAGAGGCGCATACTCATAGAATATTTTTCTTGTTTTGTGCCACCAGAACACCATCTGTAATTTTTGAGATACAATATTAAAACAACGTGTATATTTTCTTTCGTCGACTGAAATATTCCTGTTATTTAGCCTTCACAAATAAATCGTATTGTATCTTACCTGGTTACCTTAGTTGTATTGATTTTATTTACACGATTAATAAAAATTAGCAACAATGCTATTTAAATTAAAAGAAAAACACATTGTTTCAATTACTAACAACATACAGAATAATGGGTCTGAATTAAACCTTTGTTTGTAATAAAACTTGTATAAAAAGGTTGAACAATGTTGATGGAGAATATGGACATTCAAACATTATTACCAAACAACAACGAAAATAAGAGAATCTGCTATTTCGTTCACTTTATCAATATGTTCAAAATTACCATCAATTTAATTAAACAGAAGACTTCCAATACCTAGTTTAGGTGAATAAACTTCCAAAATTATTGAAAGTTTTTATAACATTTAAGTCGGCAAAAATTACTGCCTTTTAATAAAAAATTCAGAAATTTCCTGCTGCTACGGATCAACACCGATGCCAGAAAATAACCCCAACACACCTGAAAATTCTGCCGAACTCTTTCTTCTTCAGGGTAGGAATCTTTAACGTGCAATGGTAGAAAGGAACAGGATTGGACTAGAATACAGTATTTTGTAGTTCTATGCTAATTGTGCTTGTAGAGGTATCATTGTGGTGGAACGTTGGATTCACACCCTTCGCTTTTAATTTTGGCTTTGTAATGGATCAATCTCAGATTTCAAATTTTAAACCTGTAAATGCTTAAATGTTAACCTGTACCTTGGTGACAAGAAACGACTACATATTCGATTAAAATTCAAACTTGCTCTAATACATGCATAAAGATGATGATTTAATTGTAGTTGTATGAATAGATGATCTCTTTGCAATAAAGAAGGGCAGTACTAATTACAATAAGAGACTGGTTTGCGATCGGGTCATTGCCCATTAATTACGATTTAATGTCGCTTTAAAAACGTCCTAGTTTACACAACTTAATCAAGACGTAGCCGGTGTTTATTAGCTGAGCTTCCAGTCGATACATAAATAAAGTAACGTTCATTATGGCTGCACAATTAAGACATAAATACAAAATACATAAATCTGTATCATTAAGATATTTATACGATTGGAACTGAGGCAAATTATAAACTTACGGTCGGGCGTATGCTCTGGATTGTAATCAAAAGTTAATCCAAAACGTGGCAGCAAAAACCAGGCGCATTCGAGCAAAAATTGGTTTGTTTAATGCTACAAAGAGTTAAAAGCTTCATAATAAAAATTTTATGAACAAAGCGCAAATGAACTCAGAGCAATTAATGCAGTCGTAAAATGAAATAAAAGTTCCGCCTCTGACAGATGCATTAACGTTCTGCTCGGTAATCCAGACTTCGATTGAGATGCTGATGCTGATAAAAACTTCTATAAGCGGAGTATGATTTGTTACTTAAAAATTTGTATCGAACATGTCTTATCCAACCATGTAAGATAACTTGGATTTTGATTTACATCAACTTCTGCATGTAGAAATTATTCTAAACATACAAAATAGACACAATTTGAGTAACAATTTCATAATTTATTTTTAATTAAATAGTTGTTAATAAAACATGATTACAAAAAATTTAGTTTTTATGAATCAACATAAGAAAGAATAGTTTAAATACAAACGATTTGATTTTTGTTTAAAACAAACATAAAGAAAACCCAATCAATTTTGTCAAGGTGGAGCTAAGAAATGTTTCTCTCCAACATTGTTAGGCAAATTTAACACAAGATGAAATACCTCCTATTTCTTAATTAACTCCGAGACTATTATAACATATGGTAGCCCATAATAAAGTATTTATTCGACAATACTTAACTGTTTTCCTGTTAACTAGACGTGGACAGAGTTTGAAAATATGCGTATGTATATTTATAAGCATGATTTACAATCCTGCTATAAATTGAATGCAATTTATTTATTAGACGTAACAATTTCTATACAAATGAGGTTTAAATTGGTATTTATTTATCAAATTTTAATTTCAACTGTATTAAATCAATGAGTATGAAATTAAAATAGTTAATTTCATCACCTATTTAGAAACTGAAATTATTGCCCGCATTTCAAAACTTGTTTTTGTAAAAATGAATACAGATGCTCATTACGCAATTTGTTCATCTCCGTTCACACAGTTATAAAAGTTTCCATTTATTAATATTTCTAGTTTGTCATTGTGAAATGAGTCAATCGCAAGTATTAATTGGTTCGATCTAGGTCAAACAGAGATTATTTCAACAAATTCTGTATTAATCTATCATACATTATATTCATATTAAATTAAGCTGAAAATTAGTTCAAAACTATTTGGTGAGATGATTTATGTTCGTAGTGCCCAACAACTTTCGCCAAATTTTGTCAAGGCACACTACCTAAAAAATTGCATTGATTTACATATTTAACTATTGGATTTATAGTTTAACGCCAAGGAGGTAGTATCACAATATGATAACCACAGAAAGATAATTCAAACTATTACTGCTAAAAAACGCGAACTTCTTCTATTTATTTAATTTCATAATGTTAATTAAAGTTAACACGCCCCTTATACAAGAAATAAAAAATGTATAAACTGTATATGTATAAGTATCCTATCTACAATCAGCCAGTTCATTTTTTTATACAAATAAGAAACTTGAGTAAGCAGGCAGTAAGCCAAAAAGATTTTTGGGTAAGCACGCTTTGTTTGTATTAATGGAATGACAACGCATGTACTATATAGGTTACTTTACAGCTAATATTAGGAATTTAATTCTGCCCGGCCCAATACCTTCACGAAAAAAAAATCAAGTTGTTCGGTAGATAGTTCTTTCAACAGACAATAGGTGGCGGCCATTAAAAGGAAGTTTACAACCAAAAGTTTTATTGCTCCAATACTTCTTTTATTTATTTAAATAACATAGAAATGATAACAATATTGTAAGCAATATTAGAAAATGATTACACAATTACTTCTGATTAAACTTTGTACACCTTTTTACTATGTACATTATTGTATTTTACGGAATGATATAAGATCCTTATCAATACAGCTGACGTAAACTGCTAATAGAATCGCTCCTAATCGAGTAAAAATATCACCACTCATGAAGATGATGTTGAAGCACGAAGAAAGAAAATATTTTTTACACAGGCGTTAGTTTTCTTGAGATTAATCGTGAGCTACTAGAACCAACATATTTACGCGTTCAGTATATTAGGCGCATAGCAGACCGCTACAGTTTTCAATACAGATATGCAAATTTGGGCTTACACTGTTTGCAAGTATTATTGTGATATAATATGCTGCAGCTACTTCGAACGCAAACTCCGAGAATGAAGGCCAAGCTCACAACATAGTTTATTGTAACTGAGATATTAACATAGCAGATATCTAGAAATGTGATTTTATTTCCTACAATTATTAACATTTGCAATTAAGAAAAACATTTTCAGATAAAACTACCAACCTAACCAGACCTAGCACACGCTATCATCATTAATAGAGACCAAAGACATTTAATAAACTAGGAGTTTAAAAACCATAGCCGGGATTTACACATTGAGAATTATACATAGTGGATACATTCATAATAATGACTATTTGAAGTATTTAAGTAGATACAATACTGCTGAACCCATTAGGTACATGTCTTACATCTTGACACAGCTTATTTATTGTTTTCAGAAAAATGTTTACAAAACCGCGTTGGGAGTAGCCTAAGCCTACGGTTGTTGCTACTTACTATAATATAAATTTATTAATATAAACTATTTGGAAGGTTAATTGGGATATTTAGGGTCATGGAACAAATAAAACTAATTTATCGGTAGACGTTTCAGCTGAAAATGTTCGAGCCTTCATCAGCAATATTTTATTAATTACCTAAAACCAGATATGTTTCTGTTTTGCCAAATTCCCCGTGAAAACCATCAAAATTTGTTACTTACATTACAGAGACTTATGCACCCATGTGGTGTGCTAAGCAGACTGCCTGAATTGTAATGGGAGCTACATAAGGCAAACCAAGCAATATTTTAAAAACGGAACGAACGACCACAAAAGCAGTGGGCCAGTGGGTGGGCCAATATTATTTTGGGTGGGCTCGGGCTATGCTAACCACTAGTAAGCTATCTGAACTAAAAAATTTGTAACCAACTTCAAGCATGTTATGTTTCATTATTTGATTGCAACAATTTTAACTCTTCAACCGAACCGTCCACGATACATTAGTTTAATTTGTTCCATTTTCTAAATATTTTATAGAAAAACACGATGGAGTTAAGAATCACATCTGTATACAGTTTTTTATTAATAACTTAAATCTAAAAGTAAGACAGGGAAGAAAATTCATGCGGGAGTCAAGCGGGGATTCACGTACCCATAGATAATTTTAAATTTAATTTCCATAGATACCTTTCACTCTCTTCCTTCTTGCACCTATTAGTTTCTAGTAAAATAGGGACAAACTGTATTCGAAATGATTTTATTTTATGATAAATGGTGGTTAATTAGGTAACGTAATTACATAAAAACTGAAAACTTTAATTCAATGATGTATATGTTCTTAAACTAAATTTATTGTATCGGGAGTTTGTATAAGTTGTCTGTAAGGTGTAATTACTAGCTACTATTTTAATATTCTTAAAGTGTTAATTAGACGTTGTATTGCAAACACTAGCTGGGTGTTGACAAAAAATAACGAAAAAACTGTGTAGAACTTTCTTATACTTACTAAATTAGAAATTGTAATAGGTTTTGCCTGGTGGTAATATCCGAAAGGTATAATTAAATAATTATAGCGTTTTAAAAGCTGCTTTCTTTAACACCCACACTTTCAATCATGATTTCAAGGTCGTTTTTAACATGTTCTAATAATTATTGAAAAGTTTGTTTAATTGTAAAAGCGCAAGATGCTGATATATTTGATTTAAAGTGTCTTTAAAGAGTGTTAATGTTCTGTTTTGCAACTATTATGCCGTTTTTATTAAAAAAAAGAAACGTAATGGAAATAGAAGAAAAAATTAGCAATAAAACAGGTCGCTGGTACTTTCCCATAATTTTTACGTTATAAATGTTCGCGCGCCAATAACTGAGTAAATAACATTGTTTTTACAAAAATTAAAGCTAGAAAAAAAACAGTAACGCCACAGCGGTCTTTTGAACCTGCAAACAGCCTGTGCAATACGATATCGTGTACATTATAAGAATAGTGCTGTGATAACTTCGGCTAGCCGCATAGGATAGGAGCACGGTAACCGACCGCTCTTTACAGCTAATTAGAAGCGCTTCGCACTTTGGACCAAACTCGCCGTAAAAGCTTTATTTTAAGAGTTATCAAAAATATGCAAAGAATAAAAAATATATTTTTTAACTAAAGCTAATTGATAGGCGTAGTTTAAATTAGGTAAGTTCTCGAACATGCGTTGTTGAAATCAAAAAGTATCGTTTTTGTCCTAATTTTTAAATGGTTGAAAGTTCTTGTTAATCTTAATAAACTACTTCAAATAAGCTGTCAAGCTGTTTACAGTTTATAACAACTCGGATTTGCGTTTTTGAATAACTATTAATCAATTAGAAAATTTTGCAAAAATTCGTGGAGGGGCGTCATTGTAAAATTTGGGAAGTTAGTAAAAAACAGGTTTGTAGTTTATTGTAAGTTCTATCGGCTTAGAAAGTTTTACAAAAATAGTATGAGCAGGTTTTGAGAAGTAATTTTTTGAAAATGACCAAAATTTTGAGAAGATATTATATTTATATTTTTCATATTTCCAAAAATATTTTTACATCACTCGATTATACTTATAAAGGACTAACAAATAATATGACAATTTTTATTGATTTGCTATGTTGCTTTTGAGTAATTGTGCATTAAATTTAAAATTTTCAAAAATTCGTAGCGACCTTCATTTTGAAGATACAGCATTTGAAAAAAAAAGCATTTGATTTGTCTTAAGATGCACTACAACGCTAAGCATTTAAAATTAAAAAAAAAAGTTTAGAAAATAATTTGTACCAAGAAAATCGGTCTAATTTCCGTTTTCGGTTCCGATTAGCGACCTTACAAAAAACTACCTGCAACTACAGAAGTTCCACACACCAAATCTTATACAAAATTAGGCAGTTTGTATAGTAATGCTTACATACTTACGGTCAGTTTACAATTAATGCCTATCAAACGCAGTTTGGGCCAGTTAGGGGAATAAAGATTGTATTGTTGCTTAGGACTGATATCTGCTGTAACAACAATACTAGATAGAGGGAACCTACTACGTTAGGTAAATCCCGGACCACTAAAAGGTTTTTTATATTTAATACCCCCTTCTACTTTCAGCGAGTTTCTAGGCTAGGAAATGTGCACCCTAAAGTTTGCCATAGCGTGACAGATTGCTTTAGCCGTACCTGAACTAATTCCTAAAATTTAACTGAAGTCGTCCTGCTCAAAGTCACGCACTTAATTAACCAGACTGTTGTTGCTAACTAAAACTCTAACAGGAATTGCATTTCTGTAAGTCTTGCATGAATTAGACCTCGAGTGTACTCATGTGAGTATGACCGTCAACATATAACATAATCATTTAATTAGTCCAATAGTGTACCTGTACATACATATAAAGTTAACTGATAATTTATTTCAAAAGAACACGATAGCATCAAAACCTGATTATTTGAAATGGTATCTTAAATTTGAGTTTTCTTTCTGTCAATGAAGAAAAATTGCATCTGCACCTTTCGCCAATTACGTGCTATTGAAGTTGTAAGTGTATATTAATATGGATGAATTATGACAAATGTTATAGTTGTAGGTGTCAAAAAACCTGACCAGCACGCAGTTAAATTAATATTTCAATTTTAGTATATACACGCAATATAAAATATAAGCCGAAAAAAACGGTGTTTAAATTGGTCTACCTTTCTCTATCGATAAATTGCAGTAAATTATCTGAAGTAACAGTAACATAATTTTAGAAATTAATTTTATTCTAAATTATTACTCCTGATGTTTGGTAGTAATGATGAAGTACTTTAATACGACCTCAGGCACGAACTGTACAAATATACGTCTAAAAATGTATGATATTGCAATGCAAAACGCGTGCGTACTTCAACACAATTTGTCTACTTTGTAATACAAAATATACGATAATTAAGATTAAAAATTCCTTAAAGGTCGCTCGTTCGTTCAACTTAATTGCGGCGTGTTTTTGTATGCAGTAATTGTCCCCGAATGCGATTGTTCGCATTCAGGCAGTAATATTAGAGCATATATTCCATACACCAATAATAAAGGGAAATGTATGCATGCTTGCGGCTAATAATACGTTTACAAATTACGATCCAGATACAGTAGCATTCCTCGAGACGTGTAGAGGCGGTGCCTTAATTACTCATTTTATACTTCACTCACTATTTGTTAATAGATTGCTGAACAGGTAGAAAGTTGATTTTTATAGCTCACTAACTAACGGATAAAAAATACAGCCTCCTAATGTTTTGTATAATTAATTTTATTATGAAACTCAAACTGCGGCTCATTAAATATTTTTATTTTTTTAGAGGCCGTTCTTATTATTAACGTCTTTGTGTACTTGTTGTAAATACGGAAGGATTACATAAGAAACGATGCTGACATCATAAAATTTAGGTTACCATTATATTTCTATCTCTACAGAGCTAGAAGTTTTATCTACAATGCAATAATTTTAACTAATGACAGTTCTACACAATGCAATTTATTCATTTCCACATTCCCCATTAATTGTTGTACGGCGAATAAATAAGGAATTAAAATTTAAATAACAATGGTGCTATTACTATGCAAACTCGTTTCTATTATTTTCTAAACGCGTCAAAGAACGGGTTTTTCTTTTAATTTTACTGATTTGTATCAATCTAGGAAATTACAATAACAATAAACTTCATTATATTCAAATTATTCGTTTGCGTATGAAAACTGCATACAAATGGTAAAGTTAGCAGTAATTTTGTTTCAAAGCACTAATTAACATTGTTTTTTCTTACAACGTAAAGAACAAGATGCTAGCTTTATCGGGCTTTTTACGATTAAGCCTAAGCTAAAGTTCAAAATAGATGAGATTGTAAGGGATAAAAGTACGAACAGAAACCGGTATGAAGAATAGCTGTTTTAATTGACCATTGTTATTATGGCTGTAATTAGCGAGGTGAAGTTATGCAAGAAATAATGCAACATATAGGCGTAATTAAATTTTCTATTAGGTTTTTCTGTAGATTTGCCATTACTGATGGAAAATAATATACATTATACAGTTAAGCTTTTAATAAAGTAGGAAAGACCGTTCAGAAATGTGTTATTACTTACACATTAAAACAAGGAGGTTTTTCTTAAAGAGCGGTACTCTTCGTCAGGGACGAATCGGACATTTATTTACCACCATCTATACTTTCTCCAAGAATATTTTTTTGGTATAAACATACCGTATCGTAGCTCGTAGCGTAACAACATCTTGCCTTCCAGGATGGAATCGTATCATCGACCTGGAGCTCGGCAATGTCTCGTTCTCAGTTAAATGTGGTAACTGTTTCTAACGAAACCTTCAATTTAGATTGTAGATCTGCGCCACAGGGAGGCGACCCTGCAGAACACCAGATGATTCGGTAACCTTCCGTAGAACTACTGCAGTTACCACACACCTGATAAAGTTTCATATAACTGAAAACGAAACGTCGACGTGCGACAACTCGATCACGCAGATCCACCACAGAAGCCAAAATACCATTTAATATAACCTCCTAAGTCTTTTACTTACAATGTACTTGTAGAAAAGATAAAATAGTGTACCAGCAACAGCATTTAACACAGTCTTAATTAGGTCCCATAGAAGTGAGAACGAAACGTCGGCAGCTCATAGCTGGTCAATGCGGTTCCATCCTAGTGTTGGAATATTTCGAATGAAAATTGTCGAACCATTTGATTATAGTTATCTCTGAAGGTTACGAAAAACCGTTGAAATGATATTACGATTTTAAAATTTCGGTTTTGTCGGTTTCGGAGGCGAACGCCAAAGCGATGGTTATTACATTAGCCAGTTGTAAATACCCAAATGCAAGTCAAATACACGGAATCCGAATGAATAACGACGGCGTTCTTCGCGGAGCAAACACGGGAGACCACGGGACCAGAATGATTTGATATAAACATTAGGATATTAAGAATAATAGTTAGCAGCGCTCTGTACTGCTCAGCGCAGGGTCGTATTAAAAAAAATTAATAAAAACGTATCAATGTTTAGAATAATAATGTGCATAAAAACTAGTGAGAGGCTTTACAACAAAAAGAATACATTCTTTACACAGTATGTTTTTAAAAAAGGGTCGGAAACTTTGGCAGGTGATTCCTTAGGTGATTTTAAGTAAAAAAATTCTTTAATATGTGTTGAAATACAATCCTATAAAGATGGTGCCGTCAAATCATGATTGGCTTTTGATGCTCTACATATTTACTTATTTTCGCTCATATCTATTAACGAGGATTCAAGAACATAGATGATCGGGGTGTGACGAATCTTCGAATGTATTTTTTACACACGTGATTTCTTACCTTTTAATGTGAATATCATATTATCGTATGATGTAGCCAGCCCCACTAAACATAAAATTTTCTAAACACTATCATTAGATTTTAGTTCTATTAGTTAAGATGAGTAATTTTTTAGGCAGAAGTTATATATTGTTTTCCGTTTGATAAATAAAGAAGTATCAATTTTTAATTTTCAAAAATTCATAGAAAGTGTTACAGTGAAATTATGGTATTCAGCAAAAAATAAAATTGTAGCTTATGTTCGCCTCTATAAAACAAAAATTTAAAAGGAAATGTCAGGCCAGTTTTTGAGAAATAATATTTTGAAAATTTCAAAGAATTGTAATTTACATTTTCTACAATAGCTCTGGCTTTATACCAAATACAAAGGTATCTAAAAGCTAACATTAGATTTTGTTTCTACTAGTTATGATGGGCAACTCTGCGTATGAAAATTTTTTTTATCGGACTTCATTTAATAAATAAAGGAGTGCCCATTTTAGATTTTAACAACTTCGTAAAAAGCGCCACTGTAAAGTTATATTTTTGCTTTCAGCAAAAAATCAAATTGTATTCATTCTTCGGTTGTAGTAGCTTACAAAGTTTTAAGAAAATCGTTTTATAAGTTTTTAAAAACATTTCTTTGAAAATTTTCAAAATTTTGGGAAAGCGCCATTGAGGTCGTTTTCAGATTTTCAAAGTTCATTTTGTTTCATCGTATAATACCCGCAAAGAGATCTCAAACAAGTTGTAATTAATCCCGATCATTTAACTGCTTTTTAAGTGAATGGGCATTAAAGGCGAAATTTTCATAACTCGTAGCGGTCGCCATTTTGAAGTTAAATAGTTCGATAAAACAGTTTGCGATTTGTCTTCAGTTCTTTTCTCAAGTTTTGTCTTGAAAAAACTACCAAAAACACATGTCTAACTTCCGTTCCGGTTTTAATTTTTTTTAAACTACAATTTTCGATATGTCTTTATTTAAAATTTCATCAAAGTCGGTCCAGTACTTCCGTCTTTAGAAGTGTCACCCACCCACCCACTCCGTTGAAACCTTAATTTCGAAAATTTTATGAAATCAATACTTTCCTATACCGAAGGTAACTTTAAACTAATCACAACACTTTTAAAAATTATTCAAATTGTGCGAAAAAACGAGTTAGCATGAAGGGTAGAGTATTTCCGCAAGATGCGGAAGTTCTACACAACAAAACAATTAAAAACAACTTCCAATAAACCTAGTTCCGGAAACGCTTTCTATAGTCAACACAGTCTATATTTGCCCCCCTTTCGGATGCTATAACTCCGTAAGCAAGCGTTTCAGTACTCATGTTTATTGGAACTTTTAACAAGATTATTTTTTTTCAAATATTTTTCGTAGAATCACGTTCCAGTATTGAAATATTGAAAGAGTCAGAACAGCTCCAGTTTCAGAAATAATAATGTAAAGCAACATAATTTAGTAATACTAAATTGTATACCAAGTTTAATAAACTGTATCTTAATGGACTCGTGAGATATTATTAAAAAAAACTAAATTTAAAACTCCGTTTTTAGAGGCTCCAACTTCTCGTAGGATGCATTTCCGAAAAAGTTTTCTTTTTATTTTTTCGAGTAGAATCAGCACAAAAAAATTTCAACTGCAATTTTCAATAATTAATTATAATCGTACTTATAAACGAATCAGAAATAACAATAAACTCATCAAGGCTCTAGAATAAAAACGACTACTAGTACATGACTGCATAAGTGCATGTTCATTGAAACATTCGATTTTCAAACTATTCGAAGCCGAAGGTGTATCCTGTTTTTGCTTAGAAACTCGAAGAAAGACGATGAAAATGGTAATTCCTCATCAGAGTAGAGCATCGAGAAGCCAGCTGAGAGCGTTTTTACCACTTTTTACCGAATAGACACATTCGAATGATTTTGTTCAAATAAATAATTCAATATCGAAATAATTTATATGAAAATCATTCAATTATGACCATCACTATAATTAACATCTTAAAAGCTAAAATTCAATGCAACACGACCCCATAAATCTTTTAGGTTAATACTGTAACAATTTAGAATTGGTAATTTTCTTTTTACCGCCATGTAAAAAACTGAGACGAACTGTGAATAAATCACTCCCCCGTAAAGCCGACTAGCTACTGGGTTCAGCCTTACTTGGACAGTGTAGAGTAAGAATCTGCGGCTGGTCGGGGACATGAAATTTGTTAATCAGAACAGTTATGTGCCAGTAACAGCATATACTGCTGAAATCTCATGTAATTTACTTGACATTAAGCAGGACCGCAGAAGTTTTCTGCATATGATATTGTACTTGTATCAATTGTTTTTCATCAACTTTTACCACGCCCCAGATGGAGTTACACAAAATTACGGAGTCATACATAGTCCGGTTACGCAGTTCCATGTCAAAAGTCAAAATGTCACTAAACACGATCCTGTCGAGGAAGTTTGAAGTCTTTTACTTAAGCTTCGTTTACATTATAGCGAACATAAGCGAACGAACGAACTCGTTCGTAGCAATTCGCTAGATGTAAACGGTGAATAGTACACGAACGAACGAATTTGTTCGCAATAGGTCATGTTCCGACCGGTAAAGAAAATTCGTGCTTGTGTAAACAGTTTAAATACGTAGACGAGCATTCGGCAGTTCCTTGCAGAAGTGCAACACGAATCCCACATGATGCTTACTAATGTATGGATCATCAACAACTGCGAATGCTCTGCTAAGTGTAAACAAGAAAAGGTGAACCCTACCAAACGAACGAATCCATTCGTTCGTTCGTTCGTTCGCTTATGTTCGCTATAATGTAAACAAAGCTTTACACTGTACTTACATAAAACAGTTGTGTTCGAGCAGCAGCTTTCATCAAATCCCTGATGAAGTTCCATGCAACTGATAACGAAACGTCGGCTAATCGAGTTGCATGACGCGATTTCACTCCGGAAACATAGATGCAGTTAATCACGGCACAAAAGCCTTCGTCTTAATTAAGAAATGTCCGTCCCTAACCTTTGCAAAGTTTCGTTTTCGGCACAACACCTTCAGCACTTAATCATTTTTTGGTTATTAGGTAGAAAGGTATATAATTTCCTTGATAATTATTAAATAATCTTGTCATTTTGCCTATAACTTTTAATTAATTTCGAACGAATGAATTGCCGTTTAATTGATTGTAAATTCAACGATTTAATCAGATAGTCTAAATCTTAACTGTATATCGATTATAAAAAAAGTTAAAAACAACATAAATCATTCTGGAGTTAGTCATGTGTGAAAGGGTTTACCTCTGCCATTATGTATGCATATTTAAATTTTCTCTTCCTTGGTAATTTCGGGAACAATGAACTCAATGAACGTCAGCCTATCTGGTAGTTAATGAAGTCGATCGGCATATTCCGAGATGATGAAATTCTATAAATCTACAAGTCCAATAGGTTGTTTATATCTCGTAGTAGCCAGTCTTTCACCTGTTGTTTCTAAAACTAAAATACTTCTAGCGGCTACAAGTATCCATTTAGATATCGAAACCTGTCAATTCAGGAATAGATTTACATTCTTTTAATTCTGTTTTACGTGGCATCCATCTACAATGTGTTGAGAAAGACCGCTAACGTTAGGCTAATGAATAACAGTACTTCGTGAAAAGTTAAGCACTATAAATAAAATTTTGTGGACAGGTAAATGAGTTCCTATTTCTTGCTGTTTTAATATTACCGAATTTTTATTGATATGATTGTAGGTCATGCTTTGATGGAGATTTGTTACCCGAAAGTTTTACTTCTGTCATTGCATTGGGAAAAGAGCTTTTTGATCACGTAAGTAAGTATGAAATACGCAGGTTTCATGACCTTTTATAGAAAAATTGTACAGACGATACCTAAAACGATACTAGATTCCCTGGTATCAATATTTTGCCACAATTAATAAAATACTATACTTAGAAATTATTAGGCTATATAACAATGTTGCAAAAAATCAGTTTAAGAAACGTTTAAAAAACGAGCAAAGCTTATATTTTCAATAATAATTTTATCACTGTTTTAACACTAACAGTTTGTTTACAGTTACACTTTATCATTGTCAACACCGTGGAAAAACGTGCACGTATCGCTTAGATTTGCAGGGAATAAAGTAATACAAGTATATTGGGAAGAGGAAAATCTCTAGTTGCGAAATAAAGCACCAAAAAAGTATTATATTTTTGCGACGAAACTTAGTTTGGGTTTAAAGAACAGCAGATAACACAATTATTCAGCAATAAAAGTATGGGGGGGGGGGGAGTAGTCCATAATAATGCATCTAAAAAATAATTTGAGAATCTTATTATCCTATTTTTATGTGCAATTTGGCTTGATCGCTAATATTGCAGTGCTGACCGGTTATTGAATATAAATACGGCATTAATTTCCATAATTAAAAAAATGCATAAAAGTCGCGGGGCAGTTTGAAGCCATTGAAAAAGTTAAAGTATAATACCTTTGTGTCTCTGGCAGCTGACAACAAAAAATCGTACAGCCAGTTTTTGAAAACAAACTTTTATGTAGATTTTGTAAATTTCGAAAATTATCAATTAATAGTTTTGATGTAGCAGCAGAGTAAAGTAAAGTATACTTTTCCTAATTGCTAAAACTCTCCTTTTTAGTTAGTAATCCTTTTGTGCTTTTTGAAATACACAGTCATATAATGACGTACAAGAAAAGGTAATTGATAACGCTGAAGATCACGAAATTGACACTGCCGTTAAAAAATTGCTCCCATGAGGTGGAGAAGCTTACGAGGAACTTCATTACGAAGATATAAGCGACATTGAGCCAAATACTCTTTATATAAACCCCTACAAACCTGGTCCGTTCAAAACAACCAAGAAAAGTACTGTACACTTACTATTGTGGATTAGGCCTACAGAGGGCACTACATAGTGGGTATATGTCTTATGTGCATATACAAACAATAAAAAAATATAGACAAAAATAATTCTTAAGTTATACACTTAATATTTTCAAATTTAAGCAGACATTTATCATCATTGTATTTCTTCTTCTTGTTCTTCTTCTTCTTTTAGGTCAGTGACCTGTTTATACCAATGTCTTATTCTTGCGATGTTGATGTCCAACAATCTCTCCACCTTTTAGGTGGTCTTGCTTTTGTTGGCCTTTGGTCTGTTGCGAATTTGACTAGCCTATCATTATTCATTCTCGTCACATGCTCGTTCCACTCTCTTCTTCATTGTATTTATTGCAATAAATAAATATTTGTTGTCCGTCAATCACCACTCACTATCTTTCATAACAAGACGACAGGTATAACACCGGCGAGCAAACGCATTTCAACGGAATTTATTAATTGTTTCCAGCAAACGTTTACATTGCTGTCATTACTGTTGGTATAATTTGGTTATTTATGGCTTGTTTTATTTCTAGCGGGTCAGAAATGTGTATTTATCGTGTTGACAACGATCAAATACATACGCTAAGAGATCCACACATTGGTCTACTCATAAGAACTCTAGTAACAATAACAAACGTTCTGGTAAAAAAAACTTCGGAGTGTACGCTAATAGCTCGCATTTATAAATACCTAAGTAAATCCCTACGCTTTTGTACTTTCAGATACTTTCGGTATGGGAATGTATTGTAATCGCGAACATGTTCGAATTTGAGATTTTGCCGGAAATAAATGTTTTGAACATCAAGGAACACAAAAGAGTAGTTAATAAAGTAACGGTCTGTATGTGTGTGTGTGCTTGTGGAATGCGAAATGTCGGAAACTACCGACTAATTTCAATAAAATTAGGTATACCTAGGTACAACGAAAAGTTGTCAAGCTGATAAGTTTTATTTTACAAAACCGGAAACGCAAACCGAAATTGGACTTGTTTTTGGTAGCATTTTTTTCACGAACGAAACATAAGGTTAACTTTACCCCTCCTTCCCTTGATTTAGCAGGGTGGTTTAAATCCATGCAAGCGTCTGAAATGTATGCATTAAAACACCTTTAAGAGACGGTTGCCGAAATGAGAGACGCAGACCAGTCTTAGGTCAGCGTGATAATAATACGGGTGCTTTGTGTGAAGTTAAAAAGTATTGCCAATATACAAGTAACAATGTTGTGGTTGTGTTAAATTGCTTGATAAAGTGTTTGTGTATAAAATAGTGGTTTTGTGGCACCACTGTTTGATGTTTTATTGTTGGTGTGTTAATATCATTGTTGATTGTTGTTATTGTCGATGTTGTTGTTGTTGTTGTGGTTGTAGAGAATTTATTTAGTTCGTGAAGACAAGCACTTGTATTCTTGGGATCTCGTAATTAGGCTTAATTACTGAGGTCCGAGACCTGGTTAATTGAAACATTATAAACCAGTGACCCCAAAACGTATATTCTAGAGGAGGGTGAAGATGGCTAGTGTTTATCATAAATTATTGTGGCTTACGACTATAACATACATTTACATGCTCCTAAAACCTGAAATATGCAACATATACTATATGCGTAACCATATATTACACGCTAAATATGCAAAATAAAATTTATGACAAATCAACTTACGCTTAATAGGAAAATTATTCATTATCATTATTCTGAGATTTGCTGTTTCAACATACAAATTTGTATTTGTGCTTTTTTTACTTTCGAACGTATGATCTTCGTTACAGGAAAATAGACTCATTATTTTTAGACCAAAGGCTTTTTTTAATTTCCTTTTCTCACAAAAGCTCCAACTGTGAATATGATTAAAACACCTAATCGCGCAGTTCAGATGCCATTGATTATATTCTTCAAACGAAAGGGTTAAATATATATTTCGGAAATGTTTTTGAAGCTCTTAGCAAATAATTTGAAATCTTATTCAAGTTTGGAAGTAACTTGTTTGCAATATGTATATAAAATTTAACAACTTATCACTGAAATATTTTTGATTTTTCAGGAGAAATTCAGCAACTTTTTTTCTTTTTAGAATTAAATCTGTACTTCAATACAGTCACCTAAACTTAATTTTGCGAATATTGCTTGTTTGTATGACCAACATTCAAGAATTGTTGCAGTCTGAATTTTGAAATGCAAGCTCAGGCAAAAGCATGTTCAGCAAAAAGGTAATCAAGAATTCTTCTTTTTATGAGGTAAAATCTTAAACAAAGCCGGTCAATTCTTACCAAACAGTAAAATGTTGATAACAAATGGACGTCGGCAGTCATAAATAAGAGAATGCGAGTGGCGCAATCAGTTAGGTGGTCGGTCTATTAGTGGGGAATGTCCAGCATTGTGCGGCTGAAGGGGACTAATGGCTGCTGCCCTCGCGACCCGCCGCAGATATTTAAAACATTTGCATAAACCAACTTTGCTTTTTATTAGTCTTTAACTGGGTACGCATATGCCTCGTATTATACGGGATGTCCCAAAAAATAATTGTAAAAGAAAATTATTGTCAGTGAAAAAACGTGACTTGAATGAAGGTTTCGAAGTTTACATTTAATTATAATTTTTGCTCCACATATACACGTAGTGTACGGTGAAAATTTGAATATAGGCGTTGTTATGTATTTTTACCGCTTTTATAGTAAACGAAACAAAACTAGGATGAAGAAGATGGTAATGTTGAGGTCGGTCCGTTTAATAAAAAAAGCTACATGGCAATACAGCCCCAAGCTATGCAGAAGTAATTAACCAACATTTTGTTGCCGTTCCAACAACCTACCAAATTTGGAAGATGAGTTTTAGTAGAAAAACTGTATGCGATTTTTTGCGCTAAGAATTCGTAAATGTACGGTAGAAAGTTTTGAAAGCGTCGCTTCCGTTATGACATCGACAATGCAGCCAGTAGTAGGTATATATCTAGTTTTTAAATAATTTTCTTTAGGTATTTTGCAGATGAAGTAAATTTATAAATGAACGTGTTAATAGTTAACAGTGGCCACACTGTATATATGGAAATTTAATAAGTAATAAAAGTAATGAGAGGGTCTGACAACTGAGTTGAAATTTCAGCATCGTGTTGTGTAGAGGTGTTTTAAGCCTATTGTAAATTATTATGATAATAAAACGCTACCAGCAAGAACGCAAATAAAGCCGAATAAAAAGTTAAGATTAACGTGATTCACTCTGTACTTAAATGAACGCTCTTAGCAAAGCCGACTCAGGCTGCCGCTGTGCAAATAATTTATCGGGCACTTCGAAAATAAAACCAAATAAAACATGGCGAAAATAATAGTTCCAGGTTTTTTTAAGAGTCGCTTCTACATAGATTCATTTGTATGCTAAACGCGTATTACCAACAACCAGAATAGAGATAGAATCCCACCAGCACGGCCAGTTTTACGCAATAATTTTGGAACCCACAGTTATATTGGCAATAAATTATTGTGAATAAATAATTATACACTTTTAAAATAATTGAGATTTGAGTGTAAAACGTGTGAAACGATAATTCATTTTTCTTGTTAGTTAAGACGAGCCACTACTTTTCAGATCGTATCGCTTCCGAAAGCCGCTAAAGAGAAAATCCTATTTTTAAAATTAACTTAAACATTCAAAAGTTCAAGTAACCATTATAAAAGCATTACTTTCTCTCACGCAATATATATTAAAAAAAAAGTTTTTGGTACAGGAAAAACAACGACGCTCTGAACTAGAAATTAGTTAAATTGCTTCAGATAAATAGATATATGAAAGAACTGCTGTGGTAATAAATAACAAAATTTGTGCCTACACTATTGCTTTCTAAGTGGTAGTAATCCTAATTATTTAAAATATTTTTTGCTTTAATTCCTGATATAATCATGATACAAAACTTGATAAAAAAATATACAAAATGAACAGACGAAGTTTGTTACTTGTTACTTCTTCCTCCGTTTGGAAAAACAATTTTGTCGTTTAGAAAAGTTCATAGGGTGGACAAACTATGTACAAAAATCAAAAGACGCAATTTAACTGCGTAGGATTGGATAATTTATAAATCTGATTCTGTAAGAAACGGTTTTTGCACATACAGTGTTCCAGACGATTTCAGACCACGCTTTCTTCAATTCAGCACAATGTTTTGCGAAAAACAGCAAAATATTTGCATGACACAGTTTTAGTTACTTTCGATCCTGAAGCAATATAATATTTTCTGTTTACATTTGTTAGTAACATAAAATGAGATTCCATTGCAGACGGTTCGGCAGAAGCAAGTCCAAAAGATTCAAGACGGGAACTTTTCTCCACGTGGAATTAATACGCATCGAATGGTGCTGGTGGCCGGTCACAGTCTCTCATTTGGGACAGAGCAACGCCACAAATAAGAAAACTAATTTGGTGACCACCGTATAGATGCGAAAATAGAATCCCAACATCAGAAGTTATAGACCATTGTGAGCACTAAATTGGCAAAATTTCAGTTTTTGAAATCTGTCAGTAATAATAAAATTGCCCTTCTTTGTGCTCTCTTCATATCGTAAGTTTTCTTTTCCTGGGGTAAAAATGAGTTTTTTTAACGAGTTTAGCAACACACGATGTCAGCCCGCAAAAATGCTCCAAAGCCTTGAATTAAAAAATCGGTACAGTATGAGGATTGCACCCTTTACGTTTCTGTACAAAAATGTTTAGAAATTAAAGAATACACAAATAACACAAGAAAAAACGTGTTGGAAAAGAACAGAGAGCCTTACTAAGTGAAGCAAACAAATCCGAAACTGCTGTACAGCAAGACTGTTATCGCAAGTATTATAAAATCGGTTTTAACAAAAAAAAATTTTTGTTTTTCCTCAATCTGTCAAGACAAATTTAAAAATGAATTTTATTAAACATTAATTAGACGTTAAACGCCAGAACTATACAGGGTAATTCATAAATATTTTGCCAAACTTCCGGAGGTTGTAGAAAAGACCAAGTGAAGTAACTTTCGACATGTCATCCATGTTTGGCAACGCCTCGTTTTGGTGGAAACAGTGAAAAACCACGGAAACAGGCAGGATGTAAACAGTGCGTCTGTGACGCTGATTACGGAAGTTTCGGCGTTTTTTCTCTTCTATAAAGGAGGTGGAAAGATAACGAGATTTCCGTAAATTTACAACGGGCGGGGGCAAACACAACGAGACTTTCGTAACCAACAGAGCAGTGGCACCGAACAAAGAAGGGGAAACGGCGGCAAGACTTTCGTAAGTACTAGCAGCGCAGTCGCACTAGTCTATGGAGGGAGGTAAATAACGAGACTTCCGTAACGAACAGCGCAGTTGTACCACAAAAAAGAGGATAAAAGAACGGAATTTCCGCAACAAAAACCGCAGTCGCACTGGACAAATCATGAGGGGGGGGGGGGGAATAGCAAGGTTTTCGTAATGGGCAAAGGAGGGGAAAGGGTGACAAAACTTTTGTAACAAGAAGCGCAGTCGCACTGAACAAAGGAGGGGGAAAATAACAAGATTTCCGTAACCAGCGGCGCAGTCGTAATCGACAAGGGAGGGAGAAGAACGACGAAACTTCCGTAACCAGCGGCGCAGTCTCACTGAACAAAGGAGAGGGATAGTCGATGAAATTTCCACACTTGCCAGACATGGGTTTTCTGTCGAAAGTTACTTCATTTGGTCCTCTCTACAACCTTCCAAATTTGTCAAAATCCCTTTGAATCACCCTGTAAAAAATTAAATATATAACTGGAAATTTAAGACATTTTTTCATAAAAATAGGAATAGCAAATAAGGAAAAAGTTATAATGTACACACTTAGTCAAATAACGTAAATAAGTCTTAAATTTGTCTTATGTTAGTTTCTGAAATATTCAGATATATTAGAAATAAATTAATACTCATTATAAGAAAAATATTTTTTTCGCATTTCATATTGTAACTGACTATATTTCCATACTCAAAATCGTTCTGTAAAGTGGTACTTTACAGCATAGCAACGGATTTCTCCAATGGCAAAATTGGCTGTAATTAGGTTACTATGGTATTGAAACAACCTACCTACTATTTTTTTATTTTCAATGCCAGTAATTGTGACAGTTATTAATGCCACTTTTATTAAAAACTAACAAAATTAAATTCTCACATGAAATGCGAAAAAAATAGTATACGCAATCTCGTTAGAAAAGTGTTTTCACTAAATTTGTATGGCTTTTAAAGTTACTCGCTCGCTTCGCTCGCTCGTACTCAAACCAGCCATACTCGTTTAGTAAAATATCACTTTCCTAAACTTGTTGCGTAATATACTATTACGTACAGATTTATTGTACCTTATGTTCAAAAAGTAATTACATAAAGGTTGGTCATGGAAAATAAAATGTCTGTCTTTGCATGCTTTAGAATTTAACTGTCATCACTCTGTCAGTGTCACTACAAATAACAAATTACAAGCTTAACCTAAAAATTTTAAGTGACATTAGGTATATTTTTTTGTTGAAATTCTAAAGCATGCAAAGACAGAAATTTTATTAGCCATGGCCAACCCTTATGTAATTACTTTTTGAACACACGGTATAAGCATTCACATGCATTTAATATTATGTAACTTAGAAACATGCTAAAGCAACCTACTGTCTTATTCAGTATAATAATTTGGTTACGTATATTTTCCCCAACTTAGCCCTTAATTGTTTTCCGTCCTCCCTCTGAGATGTAGAAGCTTGGGACAGCAGGAAATGTCAGTAGGTCTGCAGTATCAGGGCAGAGAAAAGCAAAATTACTTCTACAAATCGATACGTAATTTGATTTCCTGGTGCTTTAAGTTAATTTCGATTTTTTTCAGAATAAATTTGTATTTCTTCCCATTATTACAGTTACATCACAGAATATTACAAACGGTAAGGGGTAAGGTAAAACTATAAATAACTCTAAAGTTCGGTATGATGCAAGGCCTAATCAGGCCAGTAACTAAATTATTTCCTAGCAACATGAGGCCAAATTTGCTATTATTTGGCCCCTATTGTTTGATTCCGCACGCGGCGTGCTTCCAAAATCACATATTGTTACCAAATGCCTGTGCTTGATGCCTTCAAGCTTAACAATTCCTTACCCTCACAGTCTGTTGTCAAACTTACTGACAAATATGCAATTATCGTGTTCATACATATGCATATTTCGTATCGGAAACACGGTGTGTGACAATTTCACTATAATGTACCTTGAGTTACTAAACCATAACGTTAAAAGCAATTTAATCTGAAATTGTTCGCGGACAATTACAAAGGAAAAACCGATGATAGCTGGTAAGTAAAGTTAATAACTCATAAAAGATTTTATTGTAGTAATAAGAAGCAAGTGAGCTTGTGTGAGCTTTTGTTCGCAGCAATTACTTACAACAATTTAAAGGCAGATACTACATCGGCCCATATGGCGTTATAAAGAGAGAAATAAATTAAAAATTCTTAAGACATATCAAGTAATAGCATCATCCAACATTTCAGTTGTATTCAGCTGTATCAGAACAATGACAGTCATAACGACAAATTATGAAATAGCTTCGTTAAAATTCCTATGTCAGAATCGGGTATAATTTATACGCCATGTTTTTCTACAAGTTTGTGTTATGTAGGTACAAACATTAATTATTTCGTCCGTATATATAATTCTTTTGTGAAATATTGTAATTAAATTTTTGTTTTGTTTTACATGTGTCAACTATTTCAAATATTTACTTGTGGATATTTCGAATTTTCTTATATTTATGTTTACAAGGATCTGTTTTTTTGCTGAAAGCCTGTTTTGCTATTTACGAGTATGTTCACTCCTAGATTATATCAACCTGTGTACCTCATCATCTTAGAGATAACTCAAAACCGACCCGCAGCTCGCCCAAGCGACAAATAGGTATTATGGTGGCGCCATTGGAACTAAATCCTCAAGTTGCTAATTTACATAATTTAAGTTAATACCAATTAAAATTTTGCAAAAAACAAGGAACAGGTGTAACCTGAATTGTATTTCTGAACAAAAACAAATTTTATTGACAATAACATATTATGTCTAATGGTTCGGAAATGTTTTGTCTAACTAGAAGCACTTGAAACATTCAAATTGTGTAAGGTTATTTCAAATTTTGAACCTGTTCGTAGTTAAAATTCCTCGTAGAGTTGAAACAATGTCTCATCAAGGCCCAAACAATGAACTTTAACCCTCGCTGCGTCTGAACAAGACAGTTTACTGAATATATAGTGAATGCTATATAAAAGGATCCTTGTTTACTATTACAAGCTGAAGGCAGTGCGTACTTTCGCACCCATATCAAGATTGTCCGTTTGAACAAGTGCAATCGAATGTTACTCGCAAAAACATTAGCACTCACTGTATTTTATTACTGTAATTAAATGTACGACTTGCCTTGTCTAAGCATTTTCTTGCTGGAATAAGAAAACTAATAGAATTGTTTTTTCTTGAAAATATTTAATTCAACGTTCATCAAATGATTTTAAGTGCATATTTGTATTAGTTTGTGAAATTATTAAAATTTTTTACCGTTACTGATATTGTGGTATGAACCTATCCGTAATATTTTAGTTCTTCATTTATGTCGGCCATAAATAACCACATTAAATTTTTGATAGGTACTTTAATAGCTTAGAAAAATTAGGAAGTCGTACATGATAAACTAGTTAAAATTTTCTAGCGTAAATTGAATGTTGTTTTGGAAACATAAAATTAATAGCACTTTAATCAATTAAATTTTTAGAAGTATGATTGTGAAGCAGGTTAGCGGTACCTTAAACCACACTTTAAATCATCGAAAACTGTGTAGTAGCCGTTAAAATACTTACTTTTCAATGCTGTAGGTCTATTTCAATAACGTCGGAAAAAATAAAAAGTAACTATAATTAGTTTAATTTAAAATGACTTAAAACTAGTCACGTTTTCAATCAGGATAAAAACCCGAAAATATGTAAGAAAAAATGTGAACGCTCGCTCTGAATAATACAAAAATATTTCTAGATTTGGCTTTGTACAACTGACTGTAAATGTTTTTTTAAATTTTTAAATTAGAGAATACTTTGAAAATTGTAGTTATAATGCTGCTTTACTTAAAGAGCGGTTGCGGAAAATTATTCTTATTAGATATATTATACCACGAGATCCACAAAAAAATGTGTGACTTGCATGCGTCACGTCTTAAATATTCAGAGTGTTTCACGGAGTACGAGTCATAGCATTTTTACATTGTTGTAATTTAACAAAAATGAAAGTAGGTTCTCAACATAAGTTTATCATATAACATACACATATACACACGTCTTAATATTCATGAAAAAAGAGCAACTTACATGTTCCGTAAGAGTGGCTTTCAGGTGCAGCACTCACTTACCAAGGTGGGGATCCCGGTTTCAATTCCTATAGAATTCAATTTATAAATTATGTTTTCTTTGTGTTCTTACAACGAACGAAGACAATTTTATAGAAAACATAAAAAATTTTGAAATACCATTCAAAAGGAATAGATCATGAACATTACTTAAGAGCAAGAATAAGGAAAAAAAATAAATATAGAAATACATGGGGAAAAAATAGAAATAGAACAGTTACGAATATTTTTTACTAGAGATATCGCAAATGAAAATATTAGACCCTTTCGATTAATGATATATCTCGAAAAATCATTCGAATGATTTTGCGACTTTAAATTTTTGGTTTTGTTTTCTTCGGAGAGGAGCTTTTAAGCCATAGCCAGCTAAAATGCCGACAAAATTTGCGGAACTCTAAAATCCTATGATAAAGGCGTTCTTCGCCGAGCAAATCCGAGAGACAAAAAGTCAAGAATGATTTGCACTAGCAAAGTAAATTGTATAGCAGCAGAAGCAGAATGTACGAATATAATGTTCCAAATGAATCATGTATAAGTTCGTAAATTCAGATTCGGTTGCTGTAATAATGCGCGCATTTTAGATGCGAATCATTATTTCGAACAAATATATCAATTAATTATTAAAATCATTCAATTATTGAAATCGTTCAATTATGTCCATTACTATTAGGTATCATTTTCACAAAAAAAAGAAAGATAGAGAATTAAAAAATAGAATTCAGAAGGCGAGTAACGTATATTAGCAACTCAACAAAATGTTAATATAAAACAGAACTACGCTCTAGCACTAAACTACGAATATATAAAGTCGTCCAGAATATCATAAAGAATACTAGAAAGAATCGAATGCGAAATAAAACATAAGAAACGAACAAAAAAAAGATCACTAGTGAATAAAATAGAAAAAAAAACAGCTGTGTTGGTATGGCCTCCTGATACAAATGAGAAATGAAATTTTTTTTATGAAAAACTTGAAAAAGAAAGTCAAAATAATCCAGTACTGTTTTTATTCTTTCAAGTATGTTTTACATGCAAACAGTTTATTATAGAAAACAACGTGAGGTATTTCCGACCAAAAATTAGCTGACCATTTTGAAATTTTTAGTTATGTTTTTCATTTTCAAAGTGTGTTTTACACGAAAACGGTTAATGATAAGAAAGAACTCAAGAGACCCTTTTATTCATAAATTAAATGGACATTGAAAACACTGACCGTTATGGCCCACTTATGCCACATGAACATCAGAACGTGTTGCGTAGTTTTTAAAATTTAATTCGCAGTCATTTCCAAATAATTGTAAAAAATCATTATATTTTTAAATTTTTTTATTTTTGTATCACCCTGTATATAATATTGTGACATCAATATACCCCTAATTTTTTAGAAAAGCGTATTTACAAAACTAAAAACATTATTTTTTTAATTTTATACTTCTTAACAAATAAAAAATATTTGTATCTAAAATCCTACTGACAATCGATAAAATTTAAAATAACATTCACACTATGTGAGTGCAACTCCTCCAGCATCTTCAGAAGTAACTATGAAATCTGCTATAAAACATTTCTGAAAGCAAAACAGATTGTTTCACTACGTAACGTTACTACTATGCGAATGAATATCAATCTTTCAACATGCAAATTATCTATTTTTACTGAAAGTCAAAAAATGACCTTAATGTCTAATGCACAATTATGTTATCTTATTTTTATTTAAAGGTAATCGAAAAAAGATATCTAAATTAGACCCTGTCACTTGAACAGCACTAATTTTCAGCATAAATCGATAAGAACATTATAATCCCACTCCGATTATGTCCGTTGAAAGGTCGCGCCATTTTGGACACGAAGGCCCAGAAGTTTATATTTGTGAAAGTAAGAAATATTTAATTAATTAAATACTACGATTTTACTATACTATTACAATACTCGTATCATATTGATATGCAGTAGATGTATTTTATTAAACATTCTAATTATGGAGGTTTCAGTACACAGTAAAAATATTATCGATGTTTAATCAGGATCAGTGGCTGAAATTTAAAAAAAATAAGAACATCGACGATCACAATTAAATTGTTAGAAACAATTAGTTATTATAACTTTTTACCATAAAGACAAAAACCCATAGTTTACTCCATCCGTGTATTTAAGTTACAAAATGTAACCAATTAATTTTTAATTAACTAAACTGTTGAAGTCTTTAAAGTGCGTTTTTTACTATATACTAGCTGAACCTGTGGTCAACGCCCCACGCTATTACTAATAACTTCTTTAAAAATACGCAAGCTTTTGAAAGGAAGTGCCGCGGAGCCCTACGTCCGATAAAAAGATAATAAATAAGCTGTGTCGAGATGACTGCAGTCGCGTAAAGTTGAGACAGTTCCGGATTTAATATAGACTAGTTGAACCCGTGGGCTACGTTTCAGCTCTTTGTTGGTAGTTTTTTTTTAATTAAAACGTGCGCGCGCAGCTTGAATTGTATAATTTTAGCTGCAGCCGTATTCCTTTCAAGTTGAAACAGGTCGAAGAGATCCGGATTTAGTATACAGGGTGCGGCAACTAAAGTGTTACAAGCTGATGTCTCAAAAATTTGTTGGTTTTATGAGACGGCAAGGGACATATTATAGGCGAATAGTGTGTTTTGAAAAGTCACCCTGTTTTAAAAAATGGGGAGTACTTAGCTTAAAAACTTTAAATGGTGTGATATATAATTTTTAGTACTTTTTTAATATCCACATCGAGATAAATATAACCCATTTTTTTTAAATTTTTTGAAAACAGTTTAGTACCCCTAATATACATATAGGGGATGAAATTCTATAAATATATAAAAGCAGAACGATATTACTTTTTTTTTAAATTTAAATGTGCATACTAAAAATAAGCAACCAAAATTAGGTCAAGGAAAATTTAATTAGAAATAAAAATTAACAAAATTTGACTCCCCTCTCGATATTTATTAGGGGTTGCAAATGTTAATTTTACTTCTAATAAATTTTGTTTTGATCTCATTGTTGTTTTAGTAGACACATATAAACTAAAAAAAATAATAATCTCTTACCGGATTTTAATATTGACAAAATTTCATTCCCCCCATTTCTAAATGTTTTTCAAAACAATTGAATAAAATAGGCTAGATCTATAAAAAGAATTAAAAATTATATGCCATTTCATAAAAATTTTTAGTTACTCCCCCATTCCTTTGGAGATATCAGCTTGTAACACTTTAGTTGCCGCACGCTGACTAGACCGTGGCCTACGCCCCACACATTTTTGTCGCTCTACGTGTCTGTAAAATACGTAAATATCGAAGCTGGCAAACATGATAATAAATAAACAGCGTCGAGATGTAAAAGCATAGCCCGTTGTCGACATAAGTTGGGGCGGGGAAAGGAATTCAGATTCAATATAGGTATACATAGATGGGATTTAGGCTTTAGCAATTAGATTGGAACGGCCGTAGCTCGGTGGTAAGCGCGCGGGCTACCTATGCAGCGGATTCGGGTTCGATCCCCGGCCCGGTCGTTCTCCCTCGCAAGGCAACGGGAAACCGGCGAGGTAGATTTGTCCTCAAAGAAAACCTCCCTGGAAAAGAAGTGCATGCACTTCCTGTGGTTCGGAGCCCACGTTAAACTGTAGGTCCCCTATGTCTGTGTGTGCAAAATATTGATCTCCGCGCACCAAACACAGACATAGGAGAGAAGTAGCCAACACCCTGAATAGGGTATGGCACTATAAGTAGAAGAATTAGATTGATATAAGTTATATGTACAAGACTATCTCTCAAGATGGGCCTTAAAAAACATTTGGGTTAATTAAATGTCATTGGCTTAGATTGGCACCTGGCTGGTTGTTATCGCGTTTGTTGTAATAAATTAGCAGCTCTGTTACTTTGAGGGTTGAAAAGTAGAAATGGAAACCCGTATGAAGATTATTTGCCAACATTGCTTTTATACTAAAGATTGCTTGCTTGCCGACGCAACGTTGAGTATTCCTTAAGAAGTTGAGCACTCAGTAGGGTATAATGTACCCCATAAGGGTTTTGATTGTGGCTGAAAAGAGTTTCAGAGGACTGGGTGTCGTCGAGCGGCACTGTGGTTCACCGCTAGAGCGCCAATTAAATAACTTAATTAAGCGGCTTAATCAACTTGTCATACTGGGAATCAATCTGTACCCGGCATGACAGGATAAAGAGCGCTCGACAAAACGCTACACATTCCGATGGAACAACACATAATGCCGTACAAGTGCGAGCTGTTAGACGCAGGTTAATCTCGTAACGACTCCGTGGTTGATTGAACTCGTGTCGCGCTTTGCCTCTTTGTGGCCTCTGTTGATTTTGCTGCTGCCGCCACCGTGTCTTTCAAATTTCGTTTGATTTGCTTGTTCGAGATTTCTAATTATATTTTTTCTTTAAGGGCTTGCAGTTGTATTATCACCCCCTGTGCTGTAATTCCTTTATATTCACCGCTGCTTATTCCTCGGAAGCAAATTTGCCTTTTGAATTTTTCCAGCATGTATCCTTTTATCAGTCACCGGATTCTTGGCAGTGCTCGCTCTGAGATAATGAACTGCGATCGTCTCACTCCTCGCCTCCAAATTGCGTATATTGTATCACAGTTAGGGGGCAAATAAAAATACAGGGACTTGTGCTGTGGGAGTAATTAGGTTGTCGTGAACACTCGTGTCCGTTGCCCTCTACAAGCATTGTCAACGCACAACACTAATCATTTTCATAGTAATTGCTTCTAAATTCTTGCGGATATTTAATTCCGTTTCTCTCAACACATTTCCGTGCAATATCCCAATTGTCTCAGGACGGGGGAATCGCCGGAAATCACGACAATTCGAAGCGCGTAACCTCGTCAATCATTCGAACGTGCGTATTGTGGGACCCTCCGGAATCACAAGGGAGGTTCATCGCGCACCTCCGTGACAAATTTCGATTTTAATTTTTCCACGCCACATGACTGATTGTTAGGTAACGGATGTCGACACGTTATCACCGCCTCTATTTGTAATGATTCAATCGACGAGATTATTCTACAAGGTGACAACTCACTATTAATTATTGTCGAACTGAGGAAAACTTGTAATCGAATGTCTTCGGTAGCGACATGTGTCTAATGATAAACAGTGATCGCTTGTCATTGCAAGGAACAAACTTTGTCTCGAAGATAAATCCTTGGATATACGACGGTGTAATTGAAATTCGGAGGATAATTCCTCCATTTGCCAATTTCCATAGGATTAGATTTCCATATTACGAGAGAGACTAGACACATTATACACGTCGGAATTATTGAAATATGTTTGCGTTTAGGTACATTTAACATTTACGCCTCATCGATTTCTACTTATCTTACCGTGAAACAACGTCTACGTTGACAAATGCGAGCGAAATCTTATCAACAGAACAAAAAATTGTTTAAACTATTTTAGTTATTAATAATCAATTTATTTATTATTTATATGCCATGCTATAGACTGTCTGCAACCTGACATTATCTAAGGTAATAATTACTAAAATCTAAACCAAATTTAAAACATATTTGCTAATTTTAGTGCATATTAATTTTAAACCAAACCGAAAACCAGAAACTACACATGTATGTTTTATGTATTTTTGATATCGCAAAAAATATTGTGAAAGTGGTAGTAAATACGCATAGAGCTGTATGGTATAGGTTACGAATCTGCCACAATTAGGGGTGCTGCATGTGTGTATATTCAACCATAATGTAGCTTTTACAATTCTCTTTTTGATTTACGTTTCTCATTTTAAAACGCGACTTATATCGGGCGTTTAAAAAACTAAAAACAAAAATGTATAGTAATCATACTCGTAGCATTGGGGAGGCACCAGCCATCCCCCGACAGTTTAGAGGAGAAAACACTTTCAAACAAACCGAAAGGTGATAAAACATTTGCTTAGTTAGAGGTTCATTTGTGCTCCTGAAGATACCTAGCACTACCACTTCCTAGTAATTTGTGCTGTCCCCCCCCCCCCTTAAATATTATAGTTATGACTACGCCTGGTAATCCAAGAGTATATCGACTAAACAAATCAATCTATTTCTTGTTCTAACAATTTATTAAAACCGTGTTTAGCTGGCACATATAAGAAAAACAAACAAATTTCAAGTTTATGACAGTCCGCCCCTTTAAACTGCAGTTCCACTCTTTCCAAAATGAAATTTTTTTAAAAATGTCAAATAAATTCTGTTCTTTACATTTAATGTAGGTTTAATAGATTGTCAAACCGTGATTGGTACGCCAAAAAAGGGGTGAGCAGAGTGGTGCTATACTTCAACAATGAAGCGTTCAAAAAAAAAGCTAAGATTCGTATTCTACGCATGTCAAATAGCCGATCTGCGTAAGTGCGACCTTTCTGCCACCCCCTCGGTTACCCAACCATCGAACTCGTGTTTTTTACAACTTTCGGAATTTCGACTACAAAATCGATATGAACATATAAACTAACTATAGAAATAACCTCCCACTGAGAAAAGACCTATAGGGGATTTCCTTTTTGGTCGTTTATCTGAACAGTTTAATGAAGTAGGTAATTGCCACGGAAACATCACCAAATTTTTTATTTGAGGTAGAGCACCAATGCGAGAATCTCAAGTTCAATTCCAATAAAATTTCTTTTTTTTTACTATTTTTTCAACTTTTTATAATGTTCTTATGACATTTTTATTGAATAAAGCTTCTTCAATGTATTCCATTTTATAGGTTATAAAAGACATCGGGAGTACATGTACCAAGTTTATTTAAGAATATTATTGACAAAAGTGTGAAGGGGGGCATGTGTCTTCAGCAACTTTTTACAGAAAAATATGTATTTTGTAATAGCCGGAAACGTGATCAAATAGTTGCTGAATTAGGGGATCACTTGTGCTTATGAAAAGACTTAGCACTATCACTTGCAACTAATCTGTGCCCTACGCTACTATTATGATGGTAATTCGCGGCCACACAGACAGATTCACTTGCAGAAGCACTGAATGTACAAATAAATAAAGCATAACATTCTGTTTCAATTCACTAAGATCACCTACAACTGTCAGGTATAAGAAGAACAAACAAATTTTAATCTTATGATAGTGTATTTTTCTAAAATACCACTTAGTGCACTTTCAACGCCCCCTCCCTAACTAGACTGAAAATTTTTACACTGTTAAGCAGCACCTATCGGTTTTTTTTTAATGTCGCTCCAAATTATCTCCTAGTGCATCCCCATCTGCATAAAAAAGCATCTTTCCATACTCCACATGCAAAATCTTCTAACATTTTTCGTAGCGCAGCCCGTAAAAAATTCTACAAATGTCGCTTTTAATACACATTAAACAAATTTACCCCCGAATCACCCATAGAGAAATAAAAATTCCTAAAAATTTTGAAAATCGTTCTTTCTTCAATACCATGAATTCTAAAATTACGGCACTTAGCATTGACTTATCTGTCGATTCTTCATGATTTCCTGACTAGGCTAGTGTACGTGTGATGTTCTAACGTTCTAAGGCAGCGTTTCTCAGAGTGGGGTGCGTAGCCCCTCGTGGTTATGCAAAAAAATTCCGGGTACGTCATCGGAAAATAATGTTTGATGCACTTTAAGACGAAATTCAGTTGCTAGTTTTCCAACGTTAACGGAATCAAAAAATAACTTTAGATCGACTAGCAGCAATATTCAACCACTAATTTATATACTTATTGTCAGTCAGATAGGGATAGACTCATCCCAGTCATTGAGTTACTCATGAGGGTACGGAAAATAGGTTGCCATTTGGTTTGCTCTTGGTGAAATTGTTGCATAATTGAAAGGCACTCGGAAATTTCTGAAATTACCCAAGTGCCTTTGAATCATAATTATTTCAAATTTGGTGTACATACCTGAAACTGTGAAATACAATAATAGAAGAATTTGGATAAACTAAGCTGAACATTGAGTGGCACTTAAACTAAAACTGAAATTTTGCTTTAGCTGTAACTTTTTTTTTCTTAAGAGAACTAAATATTTGAATCCACCATCAGAACGAGAATTTTAAACTGCAAAACAAGGTACTGTTGGTGGATACGCCCAATTACAACCGTTTGACTCAAAATGCATTACAAAGTTTTGAGACATAGCCACAATGATCCCAGAAACAATTTTAATTTCGAGCATGAAACTTTTATTTTGGTGCGAAAAGTTTAGTGTTAAAGTACGGCAACCTACTTTTTAGACACCCTGTATATAGACATTGTTCGAGTACACCTACAAAATTTTATTGGGTTTGTTTTTAAAAACTAAAGTGCAACAAACACTATTTAACTTTTTACTGGTATAAGTGATTCAAGTATTTTGTGCAACATATCAGAAATTGTTTTACAAGTTTTCTAGCTTTAAATTGCTTAGTTTATTCTAAGCAGTTTATGGAAAAAATAATTTTCTGTTACAATTTGTTTTGGTTGTTACCCGAAATACCTGAGCTAAATGTGGCTTAATTAATTTGTAACACTTAAAAACAGACAGTAACATGATATTTACATTTTGTTGCGTATTTTAAGAACGTTGTTTTAATTTATGCTACTATTAAGAACCGAGCGATAGTACGGTAATATTATTGGTAAAATAAAAGTCTTGCTTGTTTATTAGGAAAAAAGAAACATTAAATTATAAAATTTCTCTATCGTACGTAAGAAATAAAAAATCAATTAATAAGCAGTCAAGGACAATTCAACTAGCGAAATGTCAATCATTGTTTAGTTACATTTAACGGTTCTAAAATAAGGTCAAAATAGTAGACTGAATATCACTCCAGTAATCATTGTTAGAACAACCGTTAATTGCCAATTTTGATTCTGAAGAGATAATAAACAATGTTTTGAATTTTAATTACCAGCTTAAAACTGCAGGTAGCATATTGTAATGAACGTTTCAATTTGTAATTAAAGCTTTAAATACAAAATTAATTAACTGTAGTGATGTGAATAGTGAATAGACTGATAATACTTTTTTTATTATAATACAGAATAGTATTTTGTAATGATACAGTCGTGATAAACCGTCGTTTAATTCGTCTAACAACCATTCATGACTCAATCATGTTTTATGTCGTTGCTTATGCTTTCAGTTTCAGATATTTTTTAATCGTTAGATACTTCCTGAAAACTATTAATATCTCACTATTTTATGTTTAACTGAGTTTCCGCTGTACACTGCAGGTCGAGTTCCAGCAGTGGCTGAGGACACACGCGTTTAACGACGCCACTCCAGCTTTTAAGTGAAAAACTGCGGTTTTGACCGTTTGAAAAGACAATTGTAGTGTAGTTCCAGTTCTCAAAAACAAAGAAGCGAGAATTACCTGCGGGATTAAAGGTACCACCTGGTTTACCTGCCGATGTCACAACAGATGAAAGGAAACCGGAAAATTGATAACCAGCAAACAGTTAAAGCTAAGTTATAAATATAAGTAGTAATTTCTAATAGAGAATAAAGAGATATAATGCCCAAGATAAATTAAGAACAGGCGGCTGTTAGTAGATATCAAACAATACAAATAATTTTAAAAAGTAGATATTGTTATTCTATTAGGGCAGTCTGTTAGGCAATAGAGTTTATTTTCGTCCAAACCCGACAATCGAGAACGCCAACAGAAATTCCTGGAACTCGACACCAAAGGTCTTGAGCAGGTAGAATTCTAAGGGTATTTTCGGTAGAAAAACGAGATCTGTTACAATTTAGGAATGTTAGAACCAAAATTAATTCACACTCAACAGGCGGGAAAATTCAAGCAAACGAATTCTTTTACGTGTGCCGCGATAACTACAATAAAGTACAATAATTTTCCATTAGATTAATTGATTTAATTACCGGGTATAAGCCGGACCTATTGAATTTCAAACCGAGGGTTAACACAGGAATAAAAACTTTAAATAAAAATTTTAAAATACTCTGTTAAACGTAGTTTCCAATGTAAATTTTATTTAATTATTGAGTTAATTAATTAATGATACTAGCATAGTGTAAAGTGTAAGGTGTAGGTATGTAAGAATGTATATAGGTATAGGTTATATGTATACATAATCTAATGGCGCAAATATAAACGTAAGTGTACACACCTGCAAACCAACGGAAATCATCAGAAGCGGCACAGTACCTACCATGAAACAGGAAACAGTATATACGGACAGACACAAATTGATAGTGCGGAAAATCCAAAACACCGGCATACCTCAGCAGATATGGGAGGAATGGGCAAGAAGAAAAGAGGATATACGAAGAGAGACCAGAGGAATTTATGCAATAATGGAAGAATCGGATCAAGAAGCGATTGAAGAAGAACAGGCAAACGGAGAAGAGGAGGCAGAAAGACGGTGAAGAAGGAGAAAACAAAGTAAGAGGAACACAAGTACGCACCAGGGGGAAAGAAAACGACGAATAAATACTGGTCAACTGCAGAGGGGAAATTTAGAAAAGAAGGAAGTATAATCGAGCTGCGGGAACTTTACAATTAAGTGACAATAAAGTTTAAATAAGTTTTGGGGTAAATATTAAGCAGTTTATCAGCCATTAGGAAATTAAGATATTTGTAGGATATTTGTGGGTAGCAATACCACCCGGACGATACGTAATATTAAGTAGTTTATTAGTTATTAGGAAATTAAGATATTTTCAATTTGTACTCTTAGAACAATAGATACGTATGAAATAAGAACAATGTGAAACTTTGATGCCAAAGTTTATTAAGTTAAAATGCATAATCGCATAACGGTCTCGGTTGCGTACTCAAAAACCCCATTGATGCGTAGCCTACTAACTACCCGGTGTTGCAGCAGCGGTGTCTTGCGGTATGCATTGCAGACATGCTAACGCGGCTCAACACCCCACCCGATCCCACCTATCACATAAATTCCTACCCACCTTACTGGCATGGGGTGGGCCTGGCGTAATCCAGGATCGGCCCTCGTGTCAGCTCCATGCCAGATGATGATGATGATGATGATGAACTGAGTTTCCGCTGTACACTGCAAAGAAATATTATAAAAATTAACTATTATGGTTGACCGGCATTAATAGTAAATTAGCGGAACCCGTGGCCAACGTCTCACGCTTTTTGTGTTAACTTAAAAAAAAATAAATAAATAAGCTGTGCTGAGAAGCAAGACATTTACCCAATGCGTCCCGCAGTATTGTATATTCTGAAATACGCCAAGCCAGCAACTCAACTGAATATGTGTAACGACTAAGTAATCAGGCGAATGTTTATTTTTTTGTAGTTGGGCATTAAATATGCTTCAAAAACAAGTGAACCCAGTTTTCCTGCTTGTTAGCGCCCGTCATTTGCGTTTTAATTTGAATTTTCACATTTGAAATTCCTTCTAACTGTCAAAATAAATGTCTGATCTTGATTTCCATTATTGGTTGTTGTATACAGTAGGTTTGGGATTAATTATTTATAAAATTTTGCTTTTTTTAACTGTAAATAGAAATTCACCACCCAAGGATTATTAAATAACTGTAAGTAATAAAACAGCATTTTCATATATCTGACCTCTTGAAATCTCAGCTGCAATGCAATTTGTAAATACACCTTATGTGAGTTACATAAATTATCTTTTCCGAGTGGTTTTCGGTGCTGAACTGTGCCGGATTTTGCTGTAAGTATCAATCGAGACCGATGGAAAGTATCTGTAATACGGACATAATTGTGTGCTTCCCGCGGAGTCCAATTTTGTTATCTGCATTGAAAACTGCAGCGTTCTACTGTACAAAAAAATTTGCGCCTTATATGATAAACGCAGAAAAATGTGGCTTCTAGTAATGAAGACCTCTCACCGTCACCACTAAACGTTGAGACAGACGGAAGGGATTCGTATTTACTATTTACGTAAAGTTAATTGTATTAGTCTTTAAAGTCATAATTAAAAAATTTTTAGAAATATCTTTTTCAATGGGAGTTCGAACCAGGAAACGGTAGTTATTTAGGTGAACGTTCTGATCAACTGAGCTACCACGGGCAGTATAAAGAGCGTGGAATGTCACGTTTTCAACCTCCAAACGATTGGATATGGATATGATATGTCTATACACGCCTATGAGTAAATAGTTAGCCTCGCTGTTTTTTAATAAATTCTAAAAATAATACTCAATTGCAAAATCATCCTAATTCAGAAGTTTATTTATATTTTAAGATAATAAATTTTCAAAAAAGTTTGAGTGATTCGTCTCCAAATGAGGATAGTGTGTATAAAATAATTAAAATTTCAACACCAAGTCTTTCTTCCCCATATAATGTTTATTTTAGAAAAATTCTAAAATTGTGGAAATACGTTTCAGCCCTGGACCATCATCAGGCAGTATTAAACGACATAGTAAACAAGTATTACTAAGAGAAAAAATATTTTAAGCTGTTAAATTATCACTAAATCTTTTGGGACATGTCAAAACATAATTCCACTACTTTGTTTAATACTGCCTGATAATGACCTAGAGTCGAAAAATATAGCATATTTTATGGGAAACACTTGGTGTTAAAATTTTAGTTATTTTATAAATTTTCAAAACTTGCCAAATAAGCAATTTTACTAAATTCTACAACTACAAGCTTTTTTTTTGTAAAAACCTCAAGAGTCAGGAATGTCGTATTGTTAGGAAGTCCCATATATGAACAAAAACCTATTTAAAGTTAATTGTATGCTGTAATAACAGTAGGACTTAATGGTAAAAAGTTTAATTTTCATGAATTTTCGTGTTAGTTGTAAATTGTGAAGACATTAACAATCCAACATTGGAAGCAGGTCGCCCACACAATAGACACATAAACACCACCCACGAAAGACTAAGTGGTTGACTACTGACAGAACACAGGTAGAACAAGACGTCTATCTCCTTCTGGCTATATAATTGAAACATGTAGCCGATTTTTCCCATTTCTAATAGAGTTACAGCTTGTTCTGGCGCTTAAGTGCGTACTGCTCTAAAACACCACCTACTGTTCCTGAAAAAGTAGCTAAAATCAACACGCCTCGAGGAATAAAGAACACGTGGGATGCTGCTGCCTCTCTGACGGAGCGCAAACGACAAACATTCCGAGTTTAATTATCACGTAACATAACCACACACTCATCTGAAGAGACTGTGTATTGTTATGTACTTAGAACTCGAACCTCTCAAGGTTTTAACAATTAGAGAACGTCCGTTTCGCCGTACACCTCTTTGCCATTGTGGCGGTTTGAGATGCGGTGACAACGTCGATTGTTTGCTCAAATTTGTTTACTTTCGCATTTTATTACTTAACTAGCGTGACATCATTTGAATACCACTACTGTATTTTCAAGTGACTGTTTGTCACAAAATGATTGAAAGTCCACCTCTAACGGTTAATGGATAATAACACGCGAACTTCTAAAATTACAAAAATTAACGGTGTAGATTTGCTGGAAGGTAATTGTCTTCTCATCAGTTCACAGCTCAGAAAAAATCCAATCACGAATAGCTGTATTTTAGTACTTTTTTCTTCTAACTGTTCAAGATCCAACACCTTTCTTAAATAAAAAACAAAAAATTAAGTCTAGTTTTAGGATGTAAATTCAAACTTCCTGAAATGCAGCTAATCCATGTTTTGTGCGGAGGTATGAGAAAGTCCAGTAAAGTTTTTATGCATCTTTTTTGTATATGAACAAACTACATCAATCACTTTTAGCCGAGGCAATTTTTGTCAGGAATGTTCTTCCGGAGTATTAAATTCCTAACATTTTACATGAAGCTTTTAATGCCGATAATCACCTTGTTAGAACAATAATTAAAAAATTAGACAACATGCATGTTTTGAAATTATAACACGCATAACTTCCTATTAATTTACATTTTAAATGGCGTTTTTTCTATAAAGATTTAAAACCTGTACAAAAAGCTGTCAATAAAAAGGTGCATAGTTGAAACTGCATTCAAAACATGTTAATGGTAATTAGTATATTGTGATATTGTACTAACGAGGACTAACAACATTTGCATTTTAAATCAATAAATTTAATTTCCCTGTTAAGAAATGTCGAATTTTTACCTTCGTTAATCCATAATTATGCGGAACCATTTGATATTTAATAAGGTCGACGTCTAGTGGTTCTAATGAATTATTGTTATCAATATACAGAAAAAAGGTGCCGGTTATTCCTTTTAAGTAGAGACAAGTGTGAGGTATTTAATAAGTAGTAATTAAATTGATTTGCTCAGATAAAATAATTGAATTAAAGCCTATGAGGTAAGTATAGCAGTAGTGATGCAAAATTTCGAAAATTTACAAATGCAATAGAAACTGTAGGAAATTAAACTTTTTTAAACAGGTTTTCTTGTTATTTTTTATACATAAAAATAACAAAGCAAGTAATTTGTACTTCAAAATTTTATTAAATATCTGCTTTGCACATCATTGCACATTGAAAACCAGCTCAGAAATGTTATTAAATAAACAACAAGCAGTCTTAGTTAAAAGTAAAAACCAAACAGTCTACGTAGAACATAATAGTGTTCAAAAATATAAATAAAATTTAATGCGTAAAGTACTATAGAATTTAAAATAAACATTAACACAACATTAAGTATCTCAACAAAGTAACAAAAAATAAAGGCATTAAAAAAATTTAATAGTTGAAGTTTACAGTACTGCTTGGGAGAAAATGCAAAAATTCGCGCGAATATTCTCCAGAAATATTCCCGCAATCTCTTCGATAAGTGCAGATTTTTCCAAATACTCATGTTTTGTTAAGCGCAAATTTCGTAAATAACAGCAATTTATAGAAATATTCTGATGGAAAAATTCAGCGATGGAAATATTCACCACCTACATCACACTAATAGGCTTCAATTTTATAGGATACCTACTTGAAAATTCGATTGTAGATTTTTATTGGTTTGGTTGGAATTACAAATATTCGCGGCAGTATTAGTCACGAATATTCGCGGCAGTATTAGTCACGAATATTCGCGTAAGTTTTTCGATTTCTAAGATCGAAATTTTTTCAAATATTCGTGTTTTGTTAGACGAACATTTCTGAAATAATTGCAATTTATAAACATATTCGGATGGTAATATTTGTCATTTACTTCAATATTTGGGTATGTAATTAGAATTCTAGAATTTTAATTGCTTCGTAGGAATTGCCAATATTCGCGCCAATATTCTCCACAACAATATTTTCGCAAACTTTAAGAAATATTCGCAATTTATGGAAATATTCAAATGAAAATATTTGCTACCTACAACACTCATTAGTTACTGTCTTCAATTTTCTATACTAATTATAACTTTCATTATAGCGTTTTAATTGTTTGGTCGGAAATGCACATATTTGCCTCAGTATTCGCCAGGAATGTGTAAATTTGTCTTTAAGTTCAGATTTTTTTCGAATATTCTTTTTTCTTATGCGAAAATTTCGGAAATATTTGCAATTTATGGAAATATTCGGATGAAAATATTTGCCAAATACATAACTACTTAGGATACTTATGCGCCAAAATGTTTCTTGGGTAACACTACGCATAGCTGATAATTTGACGAAAATTTCTAATAAGTAAGACTTCTTAAATAGTTCCATAATTGTCATCAAACTTTTAGCGCTTTCAAGACGGTCTTCCAAACTTAACGATTTTTAAAAATTTGTAGTGACAACTTCTAAATTTCTGTTTCCAAATAAATAAACAAAAATTCAAAACAACTTTTTGAGCTTATTTTAAATCATTTTGTAGCTTTGTAAACTTTCAAAAATTTGAAAAATTACCAAACTTCTGTAAGTATTGTCGTTTTCTGCGTTTTTATTTTCCTCATCGTTATAGTAATAATAGGAAAGTATTGTATTTGCAAAAAATTCCTCTTTTTTGAATAAACATGTTGAAAGGTTCCATAACACGAAAAAACGTATTTTTGAAATGGTATCTCTGTGTACAGGGTGTTTTAGAAACATGGGCCGCCTTTCAGAGGCATATTGCTTACCTAAAAATAAGACAGAAATGTCCTATAATTATATGTGTCCCCAACATTTTAGTTTTCCTGAAATATTTTTTCTAATTATTTCAAAAAATTTCAGAAACTATTTAGAATATTTTATTGAAATTTGTTACCTGTAATCGAATTCCAAAAATGGCACCAAGGACGTACATGTGAATAATATCATTAAAAATAAACACCTACGTTCCTGCTGGCGTTTTTGAAATTTAATGATAGCCAAAAAAATTAAAAAGCACGAGAAATTTTTATAGAATACTTTAATACGATTTTGTTTTTTTCTAAAAAAGCTATAAATAAAATTTCAATGTCCTTTTTCTCAAAAACTAAGCTGTTGCGGACACATGTTTATAGAAAGCTTTTGTCTTACTTTTAAGTGAATCAATCAGCCTCTGAACTGGGACCCATGTTTTTCAAAACACCTTGTATATCCGTGTGTGCGTGCCACCGTATACATTTGTGTTTGTGTATACTTTACAGCCCAGGAGCATTAAAGCGCCTAAATAACCAAAAATTGGTAATGGCGTTCGCATGAAACAGCAAGAAAATGAAGTTGGTACGTCAACAATTAGAGAAAGAAAGGTTACTTTATTATTTTTACTTCTAAAAATAGGTTGAATTTTAGGTGCGTTTTCAACAACTTTTAAAAATCAGAAGCTATACAAAGCCCCATGACTTTCTACATTCCTCAAAAGTGTTTCCAAACTAATGAAAAATTTAATAATTCTCAAGTTACTGCTGAAATTTAAACACTAAATTATAATAATTTTGAAAATATTTTTGAGACTTTTAAAATTGCTTAACTATTTCCAAAATTTGTAAAATCTACTGTATTTTGAATTGTTTTGCATTAAAAACGTCCATAATTGTTTGAAATTTTTTATTAACCCATAATCTGTTGCATCATTTCCACTGATGACTAAATCTGGTGACTAAATTCTTTAAAAAAATTTATTTTCTGAATTGTACATTTCAAAATATCAAAAATATAAGAATTAAGTTAACATGATTTAAAAAAATACTTATAAAGCAGTCTTACGAATTCACCAAAGGAGTCTGTAACTGAAGGAAAAAAATGAATGTAAATAGTAAAGGTAAATTAAGAATCCATAGAAAAGAAAATCAAATTATGAGATTCAAGGTTTCTGTAATCGGTAGGTTTCTAGAATTCGTTTTCATTAGTGTCCCGAGTGCGTTTCATTTAAAGAGGTTTATCTGCATCTGGCGGTTCTGTAGAAGGAATTTGCAGAACATGAATGATAACCGCTGTAAACAATTGTCAATTAGACGTTGTCTAGTTAGTCCACAATACAACAGGTCGACAGTGTGCTTTGTTAGGCTCCATTAGAGGTCCGTTGACGTTGGAACAATTGGCAATGGCAACAAATGTCCCTCCGGTTCTACTTATCACACGCCTATCTGATCAGTCCTCGGCAGCTTCAACGGCGGCACGATGAGCTATCGGCCCCAGGACCAATTATAAGGAAGTCTCGAGAGACACGCGAGGCATGCGAAAGGATGATGCAGCTCAAAAATCCGGCAAATTCGTCCGGCAACCGCTCAAACCGCATGTAATCTTGTTAGTGCGAGGAGTCGCTTTTTTGTTGCAGACGGTTAGTGCTAGGATCTGGTAATATTAATACCTCTGTGGTCATCGCAATATACGAGCCGACACTAAAACAATTATTTAAAACGTGTGTAGGCATTAGACTCTCGCTGGGAAATATGTTATGCGTGAACGAACATTAAATTAGAAAGACAAGCAGCATGGTGAGAGATACACTGAGCCTGTATCATCTACGAGCTTTCCGAAGAGGCCTTCGCACGTTAGTCGATGATACTGTTACGGTACCATCGTCCAGAAGAAGTGGCGACCAGTATACGTGCGGCAAAAACAGTGGATGATCAATGGCAGTGAATCTTTCCACACAATAAGACGAAAGAAGCAAAAGTCTATCCCGCTGTTATTTCTTTGCCGTGACAATAAAAATTATAGGCTAGCTGAACTGGAAAACAACAGGTCGAGCAAGCAACCGCGGATCGTGGATTGCATTCATTAACGGTCGACACGCAAGGTACCTGTCTGGGGCCTGGGGCTGTGCGTGAGATACCCGGGGCCCGCACCCTACGGCTTGACCCCTTCTGCCCTGGTAGCAACCCGCAAACTACACTAATTAGGGATAATTTCGCTGCAGCTCCTTTTCGACTCACTTACACGACCACTTTGACCTACAGCTTTTTCTAATTGCCTAGCGACAACCTGTTGTTGTAAACACATAACTGGATTTGCTTCCTCAACCTCAATTATTGGAATATTCACACGATATTCACGTCATCGTCTAATACTAAGTTGCTTCGAGATTACCTAATTAGTTAACAGATCATAAAAATATGAATTTAAAAAGACCCTGAGATCAACATCATTAAAATAATTAACAGGGAATAATATGACTGTATTTGTTGTTATAAAAAACTTAAAATCTAACTGTGTAAGGGAATAAAATATACAAACAAGAACAAACCAGAGCAAATTGTTTTGTACTTAAATAGGTTGTGTTTCTTGTATTCTTTCTTTGGAAGTATTTCAAAAACTGAAATGATAGAACACCTCTCCTTTATGATCGTATGAAAGCGGACGTCCCTTTTTCTTAATTCTGTATCTGATGATGCAACAGTTTTTTTTTAAATTTAATTTACTATTTGAAAGATTTTTGTTACAAGTTATAACAAATGAAAAAGGAATTTTTCGTGAATGTCTAAAATAATGATAGTACCTAATGATACTTCGTTTTCAGAAAACGAAAGATGTTGATTGGTCTTATTAGGCATGGTAGGCAGTGCCTACCTATAACTTTTCAAAAAATATCAAATTCTAACTTTCAAAAAAAAAGGTACTTCTACACCGTTTTTGCTTTTTAAAACCACCGAGTTACTTTAAAAATTAGACGCCAAATTAATAGAACGTTGCCTTTAAACACAGTTTCGCATACGCGAAATGATTCCAACTACGACACAATCAACCAGTCTATTATTCTTAATATGTTTGCATGCCCATTGCACAATGATACAAATAATGCAATGATCAGATGAACAGATGCAAAAAAATAGTAGAAATTTCAGAACGCAATAAGCACGGCAAAGGCACGACCTGTGTAGTTTTTACTTTATTTGCGCCACTCAGCGGCAGTTAGCGCAGCTATTGTGTGTTTATTTATTTCAGACGTAGGTAGTAGTAAATATGGAAATTCTCGTTGACCAGTTTTTAGAAGAAAAATTTAATGGATACTCCTACGAAAAACAAATAGAAATAAAAAATCATAGGCAATATACTTCAAAATGACTAGGGCCGTTACAGACAGACAGTAGAAAGAAATCTAGATCGTTTAATACTGAATGGTATAAAAGAATGGATTAGCTAACTGGCAACGATATTAAAAATGAGTTATTTTGCTGGAATTGCTTACTATTTGCATCTATATCGAACCCCTCAAAAGCATAGTATAAAATAGAATACTGTTTTAAAAAAAATTTCAGCTGAAATTAAAAAACATGCGCCGATCACAGAACATTTATCTGCAACTGTTAGATTACAATTATTTGGCAAATCACGCATTAACTTAGCTTGAGACGAAGGTTTACGTTATCAAATTAAAGTGCATAATGACAAAGTGAAATTTAATAGGGATTTTATGCGTAGATGAATTCATTTAACAACAGGTCTTGGTAAATTGTAATTGTCGCAATTTTCTTACGTTTTAATCTTAATGTCATATAATTTTTGCCATTGCCTACCCAAATTTTAAACCCACGGAACCCCACTGATTTCTGCAGCAAACTATACCTACTTCCTTCAACAAGAGAGACTTAAGTTATTCTAAATTGGCATACAAATAATAATCAGCAATGAAATGTAAGTTATTACACTAAGTTACTGATTTTTATTGAGCAGCTTGATAAAGCGCACACATGAACCCTCTGGCGATTGCAGCGTTTTATTTTATTTGCTTTGCTAATCTACTAAATATAACATCAATGACCAAGTGATGATAACTAATTACAGAGACTATAAAATAACTAAGAGCTTTAAATTATTTGCATTGCATTGATTGCTATTTGTGGATCACTCGTTTAACTGATCACCTCCTAGAGCAAAATCTGTATGGTTTTATTTAATAACAACTACTTGAAAATCTCGGAAACTAACCTACAAATTTTATATCTAAAATGTTCAACAATTTTCTGCAGAAAAACCAGTGTAAAATAATCTATGACGTATCAGCACTAATAACTACATACACTTTTAACTAAATCGAAAGTTGGTGTAATTTGTATTATTAAGACAGAAACAAAAAAATTATTGTTGGTGTTGAAATAAATAACACCTTAGACCCACCTTTTCGACCCTGTAATATTAAATTGTTACCACAACTTAATTTAATAAATACTTAATAGGTTTGGGGTGGTTATCTATAATTTAGCCTTTCACGGGTGTTAATCCAAAATTTATACCCATTTCCTACACGATACTTATAATCTTATTTGAAAATCTTAAAAAAATTTTAACTTGCAACTTGCAACTTAAAAAAATAATTATCTGAAGATTTAACTTAAAAAGGTTTGTAATAGAAGTACTATTTTATTTAACGATGTTTTGGTAGTTTACTTGTAATACTAAAATTCAGTATACAGTTAGAGCAGAGGCTGCAACTTTTTTTGTAAATTCTCCTAATTAATTTCACCCTAAAGATGGTGTGATTATTTCGCCGAAAATAATGCTATGAAACGTTCGAGTTTAACAGGGAAGGGTTCTCCTTAATCAAATTGTGAATTTTATATAATTTTATATCTTTATTAACGAGAAAAGCGCTTAAATTGGTTCCTAAGTAATCTTTAAGGCTTTGTTTTCTCAATGTGGTTGCTCTGATTGGCTTTATTCGATTAGGAAAATTAAGAATTTTTAAATTTATTTGTTTTATTTATTGTAAACTTCAAATATTTTTACAAAAAACATCATCAGTAAGTAGGAGCTTTTGCATTTGTAATATAATTAAGGAAATTGAAAAAACAATTGCTTCAACAACGTAACAACTGTCAACTAAATAAAGCTTCTCTTCCTAAACGAATATCATAAGTACGCCCAAAAGCAGCAAATAAATCAAGTACCACGACAAGGCCGGTTTTCTTCGCTACATCTCGTTAACACTTTTTATTTGCACAAACATTCCTTCATTGGAATCGTATGTACCAACTTATTCAAATTCGTTCACGTACTACATTTTAGGCTACCTCCAACCACCAGGGCTGTTTAAGATGATTTAAGCTTTAATCATGTCGCCTTTAAAAATATATGTGTAATTAGAAGATCAATATTTTCTAAATCAACACAAAATATTCAATAAAAATTCTATTATTATTATTTTCGAGAAAAGATATAATTTGTAACGTATTAAAAAAGGAGACTAGTACCCAGATAAAATTAGTTAGTGTAAAAAATTACGAGGAAAATCTTAGCCTCCATGAAATTAACGCATTTAAAAAACAAGCTGGGTATCTTACTCTACTGTTACTGATGAGCAATTCAGTTTCAACGTGGATTTTTAAATTAGTCCGTCTATTGCATAGAAAAGCATACATTTCAAAAATTCATAGAGGGTGCCGTTATAGAAAAGTTAAGGCGTTGTAATAAAGACTAAATTATAATCCAAACTTGACTCTATCAGTTTACCAAACGTTAAAAAACTGTATAGTAATAAGATTTATTGTACTATATACATTTAATTGTATTAAGTTTTGTAATTTGTGCAACAAACGCATAAAAATGGGTTAAAAGTTTAATTGACCGATTACAGAACTGTGACGGTCCATTGGTGAGGGTGAAACTAGGCTTAAAGGTGAGACGCGAGATGCTTAAAGCACAAAGAACAAACAATTTAAGTTGAAGTGGTGCCAGTATGCAAATGACAACTTTGCGTTTACTGTATTTAATTGTAAACTGTATTTGTAAACTGTGTAAGCACAAATATGAAACTATTGTTGAGTTATGCAATGGTTGTGCGTTATTATTATTGTTGATGTATTGATATTATTGCTATTGTGTTGATATTATTGTTGTTGTTATTGTTGTTGAGAATTGATTATAACCGTTGGTACAATTAGTTGTGTTCTTGAAATCTACCTAAACCTTTCCTATCAGTCTATATTTTCAGTATAATTCTAGTCCACACTACTGCCACAGGTAATCCCGTCAGGTGACGTCAAAAATGTATTTATTGACGTGTCAAGAATCAATTATTGGTGCCAAAAATTAATAATTGATGTACAAAAATGTTTTGTTTGTAGTTTACCAACAATTTTTTCATTCCTTTATTATTTTATTTTGAATTTCTTGAACGGTACGTTTTCAGACGTCAAAAAGTGATTTTTGAACGCATTTGATGCGTTTCAAATTTACTGATAAGTTATTAAAAAGTAAATTAATAAATAATAGCTTTTACGGTTTGGAAAATTTAAAGCGCCGCATTTTATTTGTGGCGCAATTGCCTAAGTTTGCCTGTTTTTAGATCCAGCTCTGATTATACATTAAATTTGAATCGCTCTATGTATTCAGTTTTTGAATAATAATTTTTTGTTTACTAAACTTTTAAGTTGAAAATATGAAAAAGTACTTATTTACAAACTATAAAAAATCTATGACTTTTAAATAAGCAAAGAACTAGACTCTGGTAGTGTATTGTTGTCTCTTTATGTTATCTTTAGTTGAGAATTAGATCTAAAAGTATTCATTTACTTACAATAAATCTAACTAGCTATATATTTTAACGCTATAGAGAAACTTTTTGTTTCAGCTATATAAATTCATGGAAAACAAGCATGTCTTAACGTTTTACTTAGAACAAGTAGATCTATAAAATTCTAAATCTATAAAGTTAATTTTTTGTGTTAAAACTGCACGGAGCTGGGGTTAGTGTCTCACTTTTACTGCTACCGTTTTTTAAGGATTATATTATAAGAAACGCACACATTAAAATACGTAGAATGGAAAATTATATGGACGAAGAATACAAGAAATTAACTAAGAGAATCTAAGCACGCGGCATAAATACATAAAACTGAACTATAAAGAGCTTTTTACTGTCTGACTTTTGTGACCACTAAACTATGTTGTTTATTGTTTATTAAAATGGGTTGGGGTTCTTTATTTTAACGCTTAATAGGCTGCGTTATTTTTAATTTCATCCATGCTGTAATTTCGCCTCTTACCTCTCCTGCAAAAGTTAAGCGACAACACTTCTTGCCCAATTTGAAACAATCAAATGCGTTATAATGCTTCAGGATTGTTTCGCTTTTCTTCCGAATAACTGTAGTGCCTGAAAAGGCAGCTGAAGCTCGGCCGGTTCGGTGTCTAGTTCTTGTAGCAGACGAAGGAATACCAGTAATTTATAAGAAACACAATCTAGATGCTGCATCAACAATATCTCGATGACTGTGGAGCCTACACTGGCCGTTGGTGTCATCGACTTGTCGCCATATTAATATCGCGTGTCTGAAGTGTACAGTGTCTTCATTCTTAAGGAAAAGTAGTTTTAATCCCTCTACTTATATAGAAGACGTTTTTCTATATAAAAAGTCGTTATAATTACGCTTGACCGGTTATTACTATTACTATACGCTTTTAATAAGAAATATTTGCTACATCCTTTTAATTTTTATTATTACTTATTAGTATGCATTTTATGTAATCTTTGTTTTGTTAACTTGCAATAAATTAAAATAAAAAAATTAAATGTTTCGTTAATTTTCATTGAAGCACCATAATACAATGTAAGGTTACCTCATTTTTTGACCTTGATCGGGAATACAATCCAAAAATGTTACGTGAAAATATTCCTAATTTTTAAATTAACAACGTACTTTTGCTGTTATCAATATGCTTCTACCATTAATGTGTTTTTCTTGTTGATCTAATAACACGACCACGTAATTCACAGCCAAATTAGGAGGAAGTATATAAATCAGTGAATTGGTACAATGTACTGCTAGCAGCACGATAATAAAACCACAATTAACTGTGCCAACATAAAGAGAGAAAATTTAGTTCTTTATGTGCTTTAAGAAGATTTTATGGTTTGGTGTTATCCATAACGAGCTATTTACCTACTCCAATTAAGGCTGATCGATGTTTATTGTTCCTTAAACAATTCCAACTTTCACCGATCTGCCGAGAGCCGGACACAGCTACTCTTCTACACGTAGATGTTGTGAAACGTCAACCTCTCAACCTTTATATGGACATCTCATTATTGTGCCTACACCAAAACTCTTGCGTATGTTAATTTATGTGTTATAAAACTTGATACATTTTCAGTTAGTTGTTACATTAAAATTAAGTATTAGAAACATTAGTTCGAATCCTACGTTTTTTCTAAATTAGCGTTTCTTAAAACAAAACGGTTGATTCGATTTTAAATTCGAACTAATGAACTACTTTCAACAATACATAAAAAAAATATTTAGCTTCGTGCTTGGAACATAAATCATTAAAGTGTGCAATTAATTGATTTATGTTTCAGGTTCTTAACACCTACACGATTTTTTTCTCAAAATTGGCCGTAGTAAATTTTTTTAATGGGTACAAATTTACAGTTTGGTTACGTGTATAATTTAGTCGTCAGTTCGAATTTGATTCTAGTAAATCTTTTGGAGGGTCAGTGGGTTCTTGTATAGTCTCATAATAACATGCCTCTGAGTTACACTTAACATTTGAATGGATGATGTTCCAAAACTGGGGTGGTCTTAATGCTTCATTTTACAAACCATTGATTTTATATTAATTAGATTGACAATGCTTATACACTGCAATTAGAACACAGTTCAGTCCAGTTAACGTAAAAGTTGCATACTAAAATGAAAAGTTGGGTGTGGGTTGATAATTAAAGCGCGTATTTTATGCAAATGGGCATTCTACAATAATGGCATGCCTTAGAATTGCGTTTATATCTATCCGTATCTATTCTAATGTAAATTCAATGACACCAATTTCATGTTACCTAGTTTTATTATATTTGAGTAAATATTATTAAATGCAAATGAAAACATATTTTATTTTAAAAATTTAATTTTAGTGCCCCCGACAAAAGGAAATCTAAAAATTAGGTGTACTTTAAACTTCCCAACTAACTTATTAAATTAGTGTATTAAAATGAGAAAAAAATATACTTAGCACTAAAGCACTAACGATTTTGCCTTGTTTTTTCAGTTGAGGCTTTCTGCGATGGCAATAGTAATGTTGCCTTGTGCTATAGTTTACGTAGTGAAATCAAGCCAGAATTTAATATACAACTTGCTTGGGCCATGGTAACTTGCAAGGACAATAAAAAATCATTCTTATGATTACAGATTTAATTAACAATGTGAAAGAGACACCACTAGGGACAGGTGGGGGGTACACCTCCTACACCGGTAATTACACGGTGCAACTGAAGGCTCTTTCGTATTTTGACAATTTAAATAAAATTAAAGATGTAATTTTAGATAGTGAAGGTTCATCAGCTGACATTAAGAGATAAACAGTATATTAAACAGACCCCAACTTTCATAGAAGTTGGCATTTATTAAAGTCAGTTATAGCTTTGTAAGTACAACTATGAAAGCAAACCAAAAGCTTAAAAATTATCTCTACTATGTATCAAATTTACACATGTTTCAGCCATCAATTAGTATTAAAAGAAATATTAGCAATGTTTTCCAAAATCGACTTAATGGCAGAACTTTACTATACAAATTATTTTTACATGTTAAGAAAAAACGCAGACTTTCATGACAACTAAATTTTTAAAAAGATTTTATTATCTTGAAAACCGCTAGGTTAAGCGACATTCAACAGGAGTAAGCATTTGTGAATTTTTGTATGTATAATGAGATTTTTAATACAAAAAGTGGGCGCTACAAAAATTTAAATATAATATTAAATATTAAAATATATTAAAAAATTATTATTTGACACCCCATACAAAACACATCTGGTGCGCTTATTTAAACAAAAATAAACATAAACACTAAAGTAAACGGATAGTGTCCACAAATAAAATTTCAAAATTTTATATATAATTACTATTACTGTCATCAAGAAAATGCGTTTAACCCGTTTCCTCTTCCAGAGGCTATGACTCCGTAAGGAAGCGTTTCCAGAGTAATAATTAAAGAAACTGTTTTATTTAAAGGTACCTCCGGAGTCACTCCTGAATCACCCCGTTTAAGCATCTTTATTGTACAGAGTACAGACTGTCGGGGTAATAAGAACCACACTTTAAGGATGAGTTTTACACGTTAATATAGTAATACGTTTTGATAAACATGAATCTAAAAACGTTTCCTTAAAGAATTACACTGTCCTGAACATGGAACTGTTCAATCTATTTTTTCGATAACTGCAGAAGTTGCATTAATATTTTAAAAGTTTATATGTATGTTGGCACAATAATACACACACAGTACACACTATTACACAGAGGAGTCTTACAAGGGGAGAGGTTACTCAATATTTGTTTATAAATATTATCTATAACCTGTCGGGCAACCACCATGAAATCTTCCTCGCTTGAAAATTTTTTAAATATTTCGAAACATTCTGACAATTTTATGAAAATTTAGAAAATGTATTATAATTTTGAAAAATTTTTGAATTTCCATTTTCATGCCGGATGTAATTTAATAAATTTAAAATTTTTTGCTTTTTTAAAACATTTTTGAAAAGCCCAAAATTATTGTAAAAAAAAGTTTATTTTTGCAAAATTATTCAATTAAACTGTTTAGGTAAACGACCAAACACCCTATAAAGTCCTATCTCAATGGAAGGTCGTTCCTTTGGTCATTTAACATGTCCATACCCATATTGAAGTCGAAATTCCCAAAAAGAAAAAAATATCGGTGATGGAGTGATCGAGAATGGAAGAAAAATCGCGCTTGCGCAGATCGCCTATTCGACATGCGTAGGATACAAACCTGAGCTTCTTTTTCAAGATAATGATATAATTAATACATACGTGATTTAAACGTAAATATCGAAACCCGCTAACGTAACTTCTAAAAGTGTAAGCTGTCTGGATGAAGAAAGATGTGTTAAAGAATGCGTCACTAAAAGTGGAGTTACTAGAAAAACATTTATAATTTGTAGTAAATAGTTTCAAGACCGTAATTTGTAAGACCATGATCAGTCGAATTCGTGTGGTATGTATTTGTTTGTTGTCAGTGCGATAAATACACATTTCCCAACCGCTAGAATTAAAGCAAGCCATAAATAACCAAAATCATACTAACATAAGTGATAGTAACAGTAAAACAATCAATAAACTGACACGACATGCAAAGAATCGGCAGCGTTTTATAGTGATAAATCTTTCTAAATTGCAAGATTTAGTCATACTGTTATGGTGAGACAGTTAAGGATTCAGTATAAATATAGCTACCAATTATTTTTATTTTACTAATTTCTCCACAAATCGTCATGAAAGTGGTCTTCTAATTAGGAAAAATGTGTCGTATTTAATAAAATATGTATAGTTTATAGTTTTCGAGACCACCATGTCGACTTTTTATATCGATTATTATTCCACTCATAACATATCGATCATTCTCTACTTTGCATTTGCCGTTTCAGCATCCAATAAAATAGTTTAAAATAATTATTTTTATCGTTCTTTTATAACCGTAAAATTTAAGTATAATCTACTTATTGGTTTTATTCGGTGGTTTTACAATTAAAATTAATTTGATAATTCGATATCTTTTGCATATTATAATCTAACCATGTATCACTGAAATGAAAAACAATCGTATTATTAAAATTATGTAACTTAGCCAATCGTGTTTGTTTTGTTTAAGAACATTTAACGTAAAATTTTCAATGTATTTTATTGCCAGTAGAGAATTGAATAATAATCGGGGTAAATTACGCAAATTACTTGCATAACAAATCGTGTTTGTTTTGCCTAATAATAATAATGTTCAAGAAAATCAAGTACTCGTTCCTACGCATGAACTTTCCGTTATTTAATAACCCTATTATTTTTCAATCCACTCGTGCTACAACTATTACGTTCGAAAAATAAAAATTACGTCACACTTTAGAACTAAATGTGTGGCAGATCAGAGATCACTATTGAGATATCAATAAATAAATTGTGCTAAGCAGAACATCTAGAAAAAATAAGGTAAAAAATGTAACTTTTTTGGTAAAAAAGTTAATTCGATCTTGGTATCGCAACTGATGCAGATTTCGTGTGAAATTTTTAAAAGCTTGCGTAATTTAAAAGCAGTTGTCATTATAATCAGGAGTCGAAGGCCGCGGGTTTAACTAGTTTAATTTTATAGTTTGATACCCACTTACAGATTATGACACGATTATTGTGAAAATTAAAATATTATTATATAATTAATTGTTACGTTATACAACATACAATAAAATATTTATTACTTTGCCTCATTATTGTATTATCTAAATCAGGGCATATTTAAAGCATTTTGTGTGCCGATATTTTACATTGTCGGGAAATAAATTCATGCTTTATATACATTTATTATTTACAGATAAATAAAGTTTTAATCATAGATAAAAAATATAATACCCTTTATAGTTTTAATGTTTTGGTGGAGGCGCCGTTTTTTTTCAGAGTACCATCGAATTTGGATTGTTATTTCTCGGTTTCTGTAAAAATAACAATTGGTAAAATAAAATAATACAAACGAGCCTAATACGGTTGAGAGCATAATGTTATATATTTACATGTTGTGTTTATAATCAATAATCATTCAAAAGTCACAATTTTACTTCAGAATAAGCTTAACTTTTTATTATAATTTAGATCATTATCTTGTTACATCAACAAGAAATAGCAATCATGAAAGTAAAACACCATCTCAGGTACATATGTCTGAAATTTTTCCTGCATGTCTGAAAATAGCTTGCCCTTTAGCAGTGTCGAAGGTCAGCAAATTAGATAAATGAATGAGTCAACACTGTCAACACAGAGAAACAAGTAGACGAATAGCGTCCATAATATGTGGAAAGGTAAATTACGATAATAATAAGAATATTATCCACACCTTTGTTTTTTAATAGCCTATCCATTTATCACATCTATGAACTTTAACAGATATAAACACTCCTTTAATATCTAATTCTTAATTGATATATTGTTAAGGGCAGGTCCTAATTTAGCCCAACTTTTATTTATCGTGGGATCTTGACCTCCGGGCTCAGACTCGCCTACTTTTTATCTTTAGTTATGTTTCAAGAGCAGTCCTGATGAAGTTCCATATAACTGAGGACGAAACGCCGAGGTGTTAGAGCTGAATGATGCGGTTCCAATTCGGAAGCAAAGAAGTTATACATCCTGACCGAGATACATGTATTTTCTGTTCTCAAAATTTTACAACTTTTAAATTATTGAAGTAAAACTTCTTTAGCGGCGGGTGCAACACTCGTAAGCACTGTAACGGTAGTTTTGTTACGGATGCGCCGCCGTCTTTCCCGCAAGTAAGCTTCTAGATTCTAGTGCAATACAAGCATCAGTAGTTCAGTATTGAATTGGTCACGAAAAATAATCGTTTCCAATTTAAATATTGATAATTGAAACATTAGTAACAACTGTATTTTAAAATAAATTGAAATTTGATGAAATTTCCATGTAAATTATGTAAACGGTAATAGTCGCCTTCTTCATATAAAATTTCTTTCTGTGTAAAACTAAATCATACGGACGTATTCTTGTCAAGTACGTTATTTGCTATACAAAAAAACCATTTACGGTTTTCCGGTACAGAACTTTGTATTAATAACAAAAAATGACCAGATCGCCAATTTTCAAATTAAACATTTTTTAGCACATATCACGTAATATCTCGAGAAGTACTTCACATGTCAACTTAAAAAATTCAGATGCATCAGTGCTGTTTGTGGTTTCATTTTAATTTCCGAAAAACAATTATTGTCTGCCCAAAGAAATTGCGAATATGACGATGTAGACATCATTTTAGTAAGCGACAAACTTATTTATTTGTAGATTTTAACATATACATGCAGCGAACAAAATTAGGAATAAATTTGAAAAAATATTCTAAAGCAAAAATATATATTACGGGGTCATGATTTTAATGGTATGAATTTTTAATCAAAACTCTGCGACGCACACGCTACCCACTACCCATCTATACACCTGGTGGCACGCTTTTATAGCGATTTATACAGCCAATTAAAAGATGCCATCACCGTTTTTGTTTTCTTTCAGTGAGAACCCTTTGAGAAGAGTTTCACTTAAAACTTGCGTGCTCGGAACACATTTTGTTTTTTTGTATCTACATCTACCCTTTATTAGTTCGAAACAATGTCTATTTTAGGTTAAAGACAGTTTTTTTTTCTGTATTATATTTGCATTCTTTACATTTCATAGTATTAAGTGTAGTATTTTTATTGAAAAATGTTACAATCGCTTTATATTGAGATAAAAGTTTAATTGGTCGACTACAAAACAGTTACGGTCTATTGGTATTGAAAATAAGCATAGTCTGTGCATGCATGAGGAATCGCTGGAAGAAGTTAACCCGTTTAAGCATGTAATTAAAAAAAATCTTAAATAGCCGGCGAATGTTGAAAAGTGTTGCCAGAATGCAAATGGCAAAGTTGTGTTTATTGTATTCAATTCTTTACTGATACACTAGTGATACCGGTACTGTTAATTATAGGGTTTGCTATGTAGACTTTCCTATTTTTAAAAAATGGTAATAAAATGAATAATTTTATTTAAATCGTACTTACGTAAAACTAAAAAAATAATTGGGAGTGCTCTGTAAATCTACAGATTCTGGCAGTGTCTGCAGAATTTTTGTACAATTTTCTGATTAAATGTACTTACTGCAAGAACTCGTTCTGTAACAGAAGAACCCTGCACATTGACTACCAATACTAAAACGTCAAATAAAATTGCCAGTTATGGCATTTTGTGTTAACGATGTGCCCGATGTTAAAAATAGGTAACACTAAACGGCCAACCCTGTATAAAGCAATGGTTTTGGTACTTATTATTTACGCATTTATTAATGAGTTAAAATTGTCGGTGTAGTTAATGTGTCGATATTGTTGTTTATGGATCCGAATGAGAATTGATAAAACACGTCGAGACAGCTAGGTGGTTGCTTGGATTCTAAATAGTTGGGCGGCATTGTTTGAAATTCTTCGACTTGCTTAATTGATAATATGACTGATTAAATTTAAGAGTATTAACTTGTGACCCCTGAACGTATAACTTGGAGTCGCACAGGATGCTCTATTCCATCAAATCTATGTGGATTATAGCTTTCGGAAAAAGCCGAACCTTGAATGCCGAGCTCATTAGCACGCAAGTTTTTAGGCGAGTTGGTGTACTGAAGATAATCTAAACTACTTAGAGCAGCGTTTCCCAAAGTGTGGAGTGTTTCCTGTCTGGGGGAGGAGAAATTTTTTTAAAGGAGGACACGAAAAATTAAAAAGTGTAATAGTTTTTTTTAATATTAGTGCAATTAAGAACAAAACAATAATGTATAAAATCTATTACATAAAAAACAAATTTGTAAACATTTCTGCATCTTCACTGTTTATGTTTTACTAAAATTACAACTTTCGGGAAAATACGTTAAATCTATCTGAAAGTCTAATGTATGCTTTCCTTGGAGCTGGTTATTTAGAATATTTAGTTTTTTTTTATTAATCAAAATTGCGTTCGGTCTCGATTAAACATTTATCTATAGTTACAAAGTATTTCAGCAACAGAACACAACAGTTTAATAATAGTTTACCGATTCACTGTCTGTAATGCTGAGTAAGTGCGGTTTCCGTTGTCATCCCCACTATTACTATTTTTGGAAAATTCTGCTGTGATCGTGAAGATTCGAGTTGCTTCCCGATACATCAGTTGTACGTAGCGCTATCTGATATTCTGTCCTGTTGGAAAAGCAGGAAGGGGGCGACGTAAAATATCGCAATCCGATAGGGGGTTGCGAGAACGAAAAGTTTGGGAAACACTACCTTAGAGGTGACTTGGAATTTCCACGGGAGGAAATACCTCGCCGGCCCCGTAAGTCTTATATTTTGATCATGCTTTGCTAGCGTATTAATTTATATCTTCTTGCTTCTTATGTTAAATACTGGTGATATTTGAATGCTGAATGTTTGATATGTCTGAGAGCAACATATTTACAAAAGAAATACTACTACTACAGTAGACTTAAACGAATTTTTTGGAAAATGCGATTTGGCTGCATCTATTAATTTGTTAAACACACTCGGCGAGTGAATATTATTTTATGCGTTTACGTTATTTGTCGGTTATATTTTAAAACTGCATCGCTCTGTGAAACTAAATCGTTCTGCATTTATAGATAAAGCAACACTACTTAAAATTAGCACTTTATAAAAACAATATGTCTGTTGTTTTCTATTATACATTGCAAAATTTTTGAACGCTTTTAAACGCTTTTAAATCATAGCTCACACTAGTCAAATTAGGATGTATACCCCACACATAAATCAAATATTTCAAGGCTGAACGCAGCATTAAATCAGATGTCTGCAATTAAACCCAAGAATTAAAACTGTAAATCAATCATTATAACAAAAAAATATGCCAAATTTAATTTTTCATACTTCTAGTTGTTAAAGATTCGACAATTACCTTAACAATATTGCGTAACTAAAAATTATTATTGGCAATAAATTCAACAAAGCAAAGTTTCGCTTCAAAAACATACTCTATTAATAACAACCAAACGATTTTCTTTGTAGAGAAAGCATGAAGCTCTTAAAACCTGTAGATGACAACTAGAAAAATGTTGAGATTGTACTCAAAACCTGCGCATCTACTTTAACAGAAAATTATTTTTTTTTATTTTCTCCGGAAAAGAGGACAGAATAAAATCGTGTCGATTATGTGGGAGCACTAAAACTAAAAGATGTTATGAATATTTGCATAAAAATAGTTATTTTAAAAGATGAAGTTACTATTAACCTCGGTATGATAAGAAACCGTTAGAGCAAAAAAATCTAATTTAATGTATGGATATAAAATATGCTTTTCAATAGATCGTGCCGCGAACAGATTTCAAATCGAGTTATTTTTTGAAACAACACGATTACTACATTTTAAGAAAGTAGGTTTAGTGGTTCCGCTAAATTTAATTAAATATTATTAACGGAAAAGCATTCACAACACCACTCAAGCATATTTTGCGGAAATATTTAAGATGTTTTGAATATTTCTGTTGTCGTTTACACCAAGAGATAAATGTGTGTTATAAAATTGACGATTTGAATAGCTTTTGATTTTTTTTCTTATTTTATGTGCATTGAGGAATTTTTATGATCAAATGCTATAAACCCAACTAATCGATAGGAAAACATTATCAATTTAGATAAGCCTGCAGATGTTTCTCTTTTTTTCATACTTAAAGGAAAGTTAGCTGCTATTAAGCATTAATTACGTTCTTAAAACAAACATAAATTGTTCATCTCGAATAATTTACTTTACATAATAAGCTGTTAATCTTATTAATACATAGTTCACTAGTACAGGATGACATTACGAGCAATTCAGAATTTAATAAGCGAGTAATAGTAGAATTGTGTGGTTTCATAACAGAGGCATTCAGTTTTTCGAAAGGGAATGTTGTTTTATCGAAGTCCGTCGTTTATTTCATCATGTCTTACCATTTAATGGATCTCCTGAGAACAATCGGGAAACGTCCGGCTGTAATGCATTTCAACGTTTTTAAATTCCCACAAAAAGGAATATAATAGACCAATTAAAATTAATGGCCAATAATTTAACAAAACTTAACGGACTTTGGATTAGGAAGATTGTAATCTGAATCTGAATAAGTAATATTTATCTCTGCATTTGATTTTTAAGATAATCTCGCGTTATTAATTGACTGCTTCCTTAAATGGATTCGATAGTAACCATTATAAATGTTTTTTTTTCTTCGGTGCGCTTTAATGCCCGCTCAATCACAATATTGCATCATTTTATTAGCATCACAATGGGTATGATGGTATTATTTATCTAGCTATTGTGTAAAATCCCCTTGTCTTGTAGAATAATAATCGTTATATGAATTGCAAAATTATGCAAAAAATACATGTACAGCGTTAAAACGAGAAGATCTTTAGAAAAACGAGATAATACGCCGTCATTACGCTATTGATAAATAACAATAAACATAATGCACATTCATTTTAATTAAGCAGAAAAATAGTTTTACCTTGAGGATGTTAAATTAGAAGCGATAGTTTAAGGTCGTTTTGCAAAAAAATTTAGCATTGAATTGTTTCCAAATTGAAAAAAATACGTATCTTTTGTTGAAGATGTACAACAACGCTGATATTTAAATTAGCTTATTGTTTTCGCTTTGTTCGCAATGAAAATACACTATTGATTAAATATTTAAAAATAAGATAAAATAACTTTGCAAGAAGTTAATTATGCAAACGGTTCTTATTTTTTCTGAAACAAAATAATGAGATATTAGTTTAATATTAGCTCTTGAAGCCATTCATCTTTATTCCTGTAGGTAATTTATTAAAAAACTAATCTATCATTAGTTTGTGGGCCCGGTTAAGTCCAGTTGATTAAATCGATCGGACTGATTGGTTTCGAGTTTCAGTTAATTCAGTGCGGTTGTATGTTCTCCTGCATTATTTATGAATTTCCTTTTTCAATCACCGTGTAAAATGTAATCGCTTACTTTTAACCTTTAATTACGAACTTTAATTATATTAATAATACACACCGTAATTAAACAGTAGACTACTAATTGTTTGTTAGCAATTTACTACAAGCCATTTATCATAGTTTTCCGAGTAAATTCAACTCAGTCAACCCTAAGTTGTAATAATAGTTAATTGGGACCGTCAAGAACGTTCGCTTTGCTTGCTCGTTGGCCTTTTACGTAAATATAGACATTTCGCGCATGGATATTGTTCGATCTATGGAATGAACACAATAAATTTTCCAGACAATCGTAACACGAGAAGTCTGTAAACGGCCTTTGGAAATATGCAAGTGTGACCTCAATTGACAGTAACAAATATGTCTCAGGGCGCCGATAACCAGTTTTATAATAAAAATAATCAGCACACATTCTAATATCCACATTGCATTGTACGATTTCAAAACGCTAAAGAATGGTTGTAGGTAACATTTGTTTGCGGTCATAAATTCTAGGTACGCGGAACCATTAATCAACTAGATCATAATTTTCAAATAAGCTTGACCGACAGTTTAAACAATATTTCTTCGTGATTTCTTTGCTCATTTATTAATAATGGTAATCGCAAGTGTGTAATGATTGCCACACATACACCTGACCAGAGAACTTTACAGGTGGACGACCACACAAGGCTACGAACAATCAAACATCTATCGATAAAAGACGAAAGAAGTGACGTGCAGAACAATGCAGATGGTATCAAAAGTTATGATTTACGAGCTTATGACTATCAAACATGATTAGAAACAAACGAAAATGAAAGTTAACGCTGTTTATACTGTTAGATTTCCTTTATTGGGATTCATGCTTTGTTGAAGCATTATTAATTGTTTAAGGAAGGCAAAAAGGTGCGAATTTTTAGTACATACGGTTTGCATTTTCTGCATTTTTAATAAATAATCAAAAATGCTTCAAATTGTTTAAGTCTATAATTAATTTATTGTTTCATTTTTTGGGTTCTTAAGCTTTAAATAAGAAGACCGCTTAATACTTGGATAACTGTACTGGAACGAGACATAGAAAACTCCCAAACACAGTTGAGAAAAATGAGCAAAAATAACTAACTTACATACTTAAAACCCTCCTTTAGTGTGTAGCTTTCATACCTGCTATTGCAGGAGCGTTGCCTGACTGTATACATCATGGACATCTTACCGCTCTGTATAACGCAGGGACGTGAACCGAAAAAAAATATAACGTTTTGGTTTTCGATTACGGTTCTAATTTTATAAAATTTTGGTTACGTTTTCGGTCACGGTTTACTGCTACTAAAAATTTCGGTTTCAGTTAGGATTACCGATATTTCTAATTTTTTCATTATAGAAAGCAAAGAAAATTCTCGGCAAGAGTATACATGGAAAGAAAGTACGCCATGCAATAACAAAAGTGTTAAAGTTATCATAAAAAATTGAAGGCATTAAAAAATTTTCGTTTTAGTCAAATTGTAGAAAAACCTGCTGCTGGGGTGGAAAGTGAAATCAAAACTAAAGTCTTAGGCTCTTTTCAAAGAACAAACTGTACGTCGTAGTATTATGGTCAAATCCGTCTTTGCACGAAATGCCCAGATAATTCTGTTGATTAATTTAAATAAGGAAAGGCTGTTGCGACAATAACCTAAAACATAGAAATCCTAGAAACATGACAACATTGTTTGAAAAAGTTATGGAAAGTAAACTATTCCATGTGTTTAAGAGTGCAAGACCATACCTGGGCTTTTCGTGAAATGCTCAATTGCACAATCTCTGTACGATATATCACTAGCTAGCCGGTGCCGGCTAGCAACATTTTGCCGGTATACAGTATACCGTTATCCAATAACATGAAGCGTAGTTTACAGCTCATTTAAATTTAGCCTGTGGATATGTTGTTTATGTATGTGTTTTATAATCTAGAATCAACTATCAACACGCGCCGTACCTCAGTGGTAGAATGTGTGTGCACCGTTTTGAGACATAGGTTGGTCAAGAGTTCGAATTCCGTGCGGGTTACGCTTGAAAATTTTGTATACGAATAGGTTATCAATACTTTTTTTGTTGTTGTGTACATGGTGACATGCTACTGTTTCTGTTCCTTGAAATTATTAGCAATATTGGCAGCACCGCAGGTGCAGCAATGTGCACATTGTCCGTTTACTTACTATTTGTTGTAAATAAAATAACACAAACCTGATTGACTTTTTACAGGGAATAAAACTTAAAAAAATAGACCTCATCAAGGTTTGAACACATAACCTTCCTTTAAGAAGCAAATCTTCTACCTGGGCGTTAGGGAGAAATCTAAAAATCAACTTCGCAACCGATTATGTCAACGCACCAGTGGCTTGGTTTCATTATTAAATAATTTATTTAAAGCATAATATATGTTAAATTTTTATATGAATTGTCATCGGGTGATGTAAAAAATGTTATCTTTTCATTTAGGGTGACTGCAAGTAATAAAATTCTTCTAGGGACATAAAATGCAGCAATTTTAGTTTTTGCATGCTAATCAGCCATGTTTTACCTAAACTGGAGTTCACTGTTTGTATGCCTCTGCATACATGCAAACGCGCGTGTTATGTACGTGCGCATGCTTTGTGTGAGTATGTATATATCTAACCCAGTCGTGTACAATATTGTTAATATTATAGTTATAAAAAAGCAACGGTTGGAACAAAAATTTAAAAAATTTTTCTTTTTTAGCTACAGCCAAAATATAGCTCATTTATTTCTAAAATTATAAAAATCTAAGTACTCCACTGAAATCTACACAAAAAATTTATTAAAAACTTTTATAACACAAATAAATAAACTGTAACGCCCATTAGAAATGTTAAAAATTTGACATTTTGACTGTAGCTCAAAAAACAAAAAAAGATTTTTTATTATTGATTCTACCAGTAAATTCGTTTTAAAGAATTTACCCAGCAAGATGCAAAACGATTTCTTTATGAATATAATTTTTTTGTAAAAACTTTGTTTATGATAAAAAAAACCGAGGACTAAAAGAAAATTCTTCAACCAAAATTTTGGCGAGAGAAGAAAATATTTAAACATTAAGTTAATAATCTTAATTTACGTCTATTACCATTTTGCAATTCAGTTTAAACAGATTGTTTTATCGAGCCACGTTCTGTTTTGGGCGAATATAATCTAATCAAATTGCTCACCTTGAGTAGTTATCTGCATGGCAGGTGTACAGTAGATGGTTCGCCCGCTGATTGTGATCTATCGGGAAAGGAATGGAACAAAAGAAATTAGGTTTTTGCCATACACAAGTATGCAGATTTAAAACTCTTTGAATATAATAAAAACTTGAACATGAATGGCTTCCAAATACATACGTTGGGTTATTCAGGATACCGTAAGTTTTCTCTTGTATTTCTTACAAACTAATGAATATATGAAAACTAAAAACCAAAATTCATCACTAACATGGCTGCGCACAAACCGCTGCGTAACTGAGCAGATACGAATTTACACTCACGCCAAACAACCAAAATACACAGACGTACGTACTCGCTGTAACACGTTTATTAAATTAAGCAGAATGCAATTTCGATTTTCCAAAAATTTATAGAAAGCGTCACAGAGAAATTAGCGGGTTGGAATGAAAACCAACCAAATTGTAGCTTATCCCTATGAGTATAACAAATTAAAAAAAATTGCGTGGCCTGTTTTAAAGTTACATTTTTTTAAAACTTCTAAAACTTTGAATATAGTTTTCAGTTCACAGTTTTCGTCTTTAAACAATTTTTGTGCAGTGTAACATTCCGTCTCTAGGGCTGTAACGATACCTGAACTAGTTTTTGAATAATAAACCTCTAAATTAAAAATGTTCACAAATCACGTCGGCTATCATTTTGAAGCTATTGAGTTAAGTAAAAAATCGTTGGATTCGCCCTAAGGGCTTCTATCAGATTCCAATTCTAAATTTAGCAAATACGGTTTGTTAACAAAATTTTGCCAATAAGCTATGTTTAAAAAAGCTTATTTTGTCGACCGATGTATAGTACTAGTGGAAATACACCAAGTCACATTTTCTTCTCTATCTATCTTATAGTAAACTGGATGAGAAAGAAAATTACTAGAAAATTGAATGTCGTAACTAGATATTATATTATTGTATATTCGTTGCCATGATTACATAACTACATCAGAAAACTGTATGAAATAATAATACACGTAACTAAAAAAGTTACGTTATTTTGTCTTGTGACTTGGTGTATTTCCACAATTTTTCTCAAAGGGTATCCTGATCAGACAATCCGATTCGGAGATATAAGAAAAAGAACGAACGAGCTCACACACCGATAGACAGATATTCCTGTCTAAATGTATTTCCACCAAAATATCAAAAACGAAAAGTTTCATAAAATCAGTACTGAACCGAATTACACAACTTTATTTTAAAATAATTTTCTTCATCTACGAATGTTCTCCGAACTCTCTATATTCAATATATCCATCTAGAACTTTTTCGAATTTTGACTTTACTGGTTATTTACTCTAAAATAAATTAGAAAATAGACAATCAATTTAGTAGCTTAAATGCCTCAGAAAAGTGAAACCTGAAATGACGTAACAGTATTTTCAAAACCGTAAATGCTGTTCAAGCTCTTCAAACTTACAGATTTTTTTAATTGGAATTTTCTATAATCTTTGTAATGAATCATATTTAAACTACGACTACTATTTTACGACTTTTAATAAAAACCTCTAATTTTATGTGACCCTCTTTGTTTTATACAGAAATAAGGAAAAGAAACGAGATTTATGTTTATGGTGAAAAACGGAATATGCAGTTTGCAGGTGGGGCTTAAAGCCATCCCTAACACGACAGTCGTTGAAATGCTACATCAGGTAATCCTTCTTTTAAGGCTAAAATCAAAAAACAGTATTTTGCGCGGAATAACAGCTATCAAATTGTGAACGCGCAGGAAATACTTAAAATATCATGTATACAACCCAAAGAAGAAATGCTGAACTAAATGTATGAGACAGGGGAGTTAAAGAAGATTATTAAACGATAATGTGAAAGCCATCTTATTTCGCATACTTGCCCCACGATAAAAAAAACTATTTTGCACTTCAAAAGAGCCCTAAAATCTGGACGAGTAACATCTAACACAGGCCTAAAGAGAGAAAAGCTCTTACACTGCAATTGATAGCAAACGACACGTCGGCTTCTGTTTTTTGTTTCAAACAGTTCCTGTAGCATATATTCTTTGAGGCTTTCGCGGTTTCTCGAACTGTCAATATTACAATTTACTTTCGGCTTAGACTGCGTCGTCATTTGGGAACTACACCCAGCATAATCAGGTAAGGACCCGACCTGTAGCTTGTCTGCCTTTACCAGTGTTCTATTCACTCTGAAGATGCAAGCTGCAATGTCTTACGAAACGTTAGTTTGTATGGGTTCACAAACAGCTAACAGGCATAAGCCGATTAAGTATTATTGTCTTGGCAAACAAAATACATTAACATCAAATCCTTGTCCGCCCCAAGGTTTAAATAAACTAAGCACACGGCCCTGTTTAGGCAGGCAGGGCCTACGAACAAATATTGCTCAGACTTCTAGAGCAAATGCTTGTAGAGGCAGACAAGCTACAGGTCGGTCCTTACCTGATTATGCTGGGTGTAGTTCCCAAATGACGACGCGGCCAAAGCCGAAATTAAATTGTAATATTGACAGTTCCTGTAGCGTCTTAGATGGAGAAATTTTAGTAAAGGTTGTATGTACTGTAATTTTATAGTATAGCCTGTAGGACACATTTCTGTTGAATGGGAATTACGACCCTAGAATAGGCTGATTTTGAACGTTAGTAGATGATTATTGCTCATGTCTACTGATGGGGTGGAAAGCACGTATTGGACACAAATGGTATAAAGTACTTAGCTTTAATTATTTATAAAACTGTTTAATACATTTATTATTGGTAATATACAAATGTTTTCTGCATTTTTCTAGAAAATTTTGTAATTAAAGAATATGCCAATTTTATACGATTAAAAAGATATGCATAAAAGTAGATAAAATGTAATAAAATACTGTTATCTACAACTGGTTGTATATAAGGTCTAATTATGTCATTCATTTGCGTTAGGTAATGAAGTTCATTAGCGCACTAGTGAGGTAATGAATCCATTACCGGACTCATTTTGTTTACACAAATAAGGGAAAAATAGGACTGGTCGGCTCTAACCAATCTTTTGATAATAATTTTCAATTTTTATTGTTAATACCTCTACATACTTCCATATTTTCTTTTTCTCTCCGAATTTTTTTTAACAAATTCTGAGCAGTCTTAAATAAAATTTTGTATATTAAACGTAGGACAAGGCATTATTATAGCGCTCGAGTTATTACACGACTCGGTATACGACCTCGTCATGTAACTTTCACACTCGTATTATAATAATACCTTTATCCCACTAATAACATAAATAACTATTAACTAAGGTATTTTTCGTTTAATTAATATTTAAATATAAGAGCGAATATTGGCTGTGGAACACTTCAAATAAAACATTTCTCGTTCATCTGCGGCAAAAATCCTCGGACACGTCAACCTTACTTTTTGAAAGCGCATCTTTCGTGATAGTTGTCAAACCCACCCCTTTCAGCAATGTCGATACAGCCATTTTATTTAATTCTGCATACGGCAATATGCACTTGTGTAATATTGGCATTTAAAATTTAAAAAACTGAAAATAAGGAAACGAATCAGCTGAGGAATTTTTACCGATTTATTTTAAACAAATGAATACTTACAATAACAGAACGTCAAAGAACGACAAACAATTGGAAATACATTAGAACTATTAATTCAAGTGTTCAAAGTGGGACTCATGTACCTCTTGGCAAAGCACAAGTTGATGGATGCATTTTTGTCTAACATTTTGAAGCGTCTCTGGGGTAACCGCCAAGGATTCATTTCGAATTCTTTAATTTAAGGTCTCAATGAAATTCGATAGGTTGAATCAAGCCCTACTATTAATGTAACCCCAGAAATAATAATACAAAGGCATGAGGTCAGGTGACCGTGCCGGCCACTCAATTGCCCCTCGCGTTTATTTAAAATAAATCCGTTAAAATTTCGCAGCGGATTCGATTTCTCATTTTTAGTTTCACAAATTTTAAATGCCAAATCTCTTAAACTATGACATCAATATCACATAAGTGCATATTGCGGTATGCAGAATTAAAAGGAGAATCAGAATTCGTCAAGAAAAAGGAAAGTTGCTATTAAAAACAATTGCTATAACGACATTGCTGAAAAAAATTTGGGAAAAAAAATTGACAGCTATCACAAAAGATATCAAAATGTAACGTTGACGTGTCCAAGGATTTTGGCCGCAGCCATAAAAAAACATTGAATTCGCAAGAGTCACACGAAAATAATTTAAAAAAGATACTATTCACGATCTTCACGAAATCTCTCCCCAAGAAAAATTTGATTATTTACTAGTTTAGAATTAAGCGCTTGTAAGAATAGAAAAAACTGCAAAAAACTCTTAAACTTAGTTTACATTATAGCGAACATAAGCGAACGAACGAATGGATTCGTTCGTTTGGTAGGGTTCACCTCTTCTTGTTTACACTTAGCAGAGCATTCGCAGTCGTTGATGATCCATACATTCGTAAGCATCATGTGGGATTCGTGTTGCACTTTTGCAAGGAACTGCCGAATGCTCGTCTACGTATTTAAACTGTTTACACAGAGCACGAATTTTCTTTGATGATTCGCTCATTTACCGACACCGGCCGGAACATGACCGATTGCGAACGAATTCGTTCGTTCGTGTACTACTCACCGCTTACATCCAGCGAATTGCTACGAACGAGTTTGTTCGTTCGCTTATGTTCGCTATAATGTAAACGAAGCTTTATAGAAAAATATGATTAGATACTTCCACGAGCTTACGTTTCTGGGGCGTCTGAAGTACCAAAAATTTTTTACTTTCCTTTATTTTCAGTAATACAATTTCACGAAAATTATCGATTTCAAAATTTTGACGGAAATGCATGTTTTGAATCTTCAGGAACCCAAATCTTTGTTTGACACGGAAGTTACACATTTTTTTTGGTAGCATGTTCCCTAAAAGAAAAACTTTTTAATTTTCAAACGGAATCTGCTGTCTAAAAAAAACTGAAGAGCAATTTAAACGTTTTTTCTAAAGCTTTCTAGCACAATGCTACTATAAAGGTGAACATACAAAAAAAATAAAATCTGGAAACTGACAGTATTTTTTAAATTTTCAGAAAAAAATCAATTTATTTTATAGAAATCATTTGTTACAGATCTTGTAACCTTGAACACCACATTGTTAATCTTAAATTTCATACAATAAACTATTATAAACTTGTTTTTAGGCACTGTCAATTTTTCGGCAGTATTTAACATACTCTTGCATAAAATTAATTACGAAAGTGTGTTAATGTATTAAAATTATAATAGCGCAGGATATTGCGTAAAAATATCACCATGGTATCAAAGTTGTATCTATTCAATAAATTTTAATCTGGTGAAAACTATTTTATAAACTACCAATTAGGTTGAAATATAAAATCGTTAAACCTACTCAATAAATAAATTTTTAGTGTAATTTTTGATAAAGTTTCTGAATTAAATATGCCTAAAATTACTTCACACTTCAGGAAACGAAACATTTTATGATTAATATGTTATTTTGTTTCAAATCAAATGAACTTTATTTTAGAATCATCTAATCGAGGACATTGTTGCTTTATTATTTATAAAACGTGTTTTGTGTAATTTGCAGGTTACTAGAAGCTGTACGTGCGGTTACTTTTTAACAAGATGCAGTAATTGAAACCGATTTTTCAATTCTGAGCATTATTATTTTAACCTGTGTTTAAAGCACACGATAAATTACTACGTTACGCCACTGCTCTGAAGTTTGTACGAGATAATACGGAGTTATACCGTGTAATCAGAAATCTATTATCTTGTGCAGAAGATGTGGAGAATATGTTCAAATAAATATAAAAAAATAACTTGAAAGCGTTCGCTTATTAAAAGCTCATTTATACTCCATTGTCCTCGGTGTTACGATATTATTCCTTGCTATTTACAAACTGTAACGGTATCCTCGTCTGGCATATGAAGAGCAACAATTACAAACGTTGTCAGTAACTTAATACAGTGGAATTTGTAGTTTCTACAATAAAATCAGAAGGCTCTCGTTGTTCGCTTGGATACACTATAATTGATTATGACTTAAAAATTAATTGAAAAGCGTTTAACTTACTTACACCGGTTGTTATGAGTCTGGACTTGTATAATTTGCGTGATTCCGACTTGCAATAAAATAGCAAAAAATGTGCAAGCACCAAGTACTTACTAATTTAATTTATAATGCATTTTTCCTTAAACTTAAGCGAACTGATTTTTTTAAATTGTTTTTAAAATTATTTAATTCGCACTTTATTTAAAGTAAAAAATTAAAATTAACTGCTGTACACCGACCTACTTAACAATCTACTTTCTTATACCATTTTTCATCTTGGACAAAATAAATTTAACCCAAATCTCGAAAAATAAATCCATGAAATTATTTTAAGCACGTTAATAATTTTGAATCGACAGCATGATTTGGTACATGCCACTAGACCAGGAATGTCGGAATGTGTCTTCTACTGAGGAAATAATTTGCATTACTATAAAAACACTTTGAGAGAACGCAAAAGCTGTTACAACGAGGTTATAAATTTATTAGAAAAAGTTACAGTGCACTTACACATTATAAATGAAATAATGCTCATTCCAGAACTTGTATTGTAGACTATCAAGCCTATAAAATAGAAAATCCCGGTATTAGAGGCATAAAACAAGGAAGTCGCAGGCATAAAGCACAATTCAAAGAGATTTGTTAAGCGAATATAACAATAACCCGTTGTTACCAAAGGCTACATGATGTCATGCCCACGTTTACACTAAAGCCTTACAGATTACACGCGGCGAACCGAATTTAAATCCTACTCGAAATAGTAATCACCATTACTTCTAAACACCTGTCGTAATAAATTATATCAATATTAAAATTTACAGTGAGAAAATTTATTATTTTTTGCTATTTAAATGCTAGTCACACTACTATTGTAAATTAACTCTAAGAGGTCATCAACTTTTCAGGCAATAAACAAATAACTTAAGTGGATCGTAAAAAAAATCAATTATAAATAAATACTAAGCCCTAATCATTAATTGCATACCTTTCTTCACTATTCCATATCAATTAGATATCTTCCACTTCACACTTAAGCGATGCTATAAAAATAAATGTCTCCTAACGTCTCTATTTCCTTCAACCATTAGATGCAATAGCGAGTGTATCAAAAATTGGTACCAATATTAAAATATTATTATCAATGGCTTAGTTCTGAATTTTACAATTTTGATTTTATTGCATTTTCGAATTTATGGCGACGTTCTGCCGCTAATTCTAAAAGCTCGTAACACAAACCAATAAAAATACTTTATTTTAAACTCTGGTGTGTTATCATTGGTCAGTTTTGTACAGGCAACAAGTCGTAACCCATACGGTAGTATGCGCCGACATTTGTAAGTGCTCTGAATTTGTATCTGTAATGCAAATAAGAAGGTAAGTAAATATAGCTATTGTTTGTTGTTCTTTGAAGTTTGTATGTACACATATTAAGCAACAACGGCTAGAATTAAAAAAAACATGAAACAATATTACTGTTTTAGTTAACCTTTCATTAGTCTGGGTGGGTCCAATGGACCCAGTTTAATCTATGTCAAATTATAACATTTTAACGGCGCCATCTGTTAGCTCTTGCGCTTAAGTACCTTTAAGTGAGCCCTATTGGAAACACTTGCAGTACTAGTTGGTTTGCTGTGACTATTAGTAAAGTGTTTGTTATAACCTCAAAGTTGTTTAGGGTATCTGAGACCCGGCCAGACTAAACTCGCAACAGCAGTAGGTAACTTGTAAGTCCTTCTTTTATAGTAATAATCAAGTGAATTTTTAGTAAAGATCACATTTTGTGTCATGGGCGATTACGAGAAGGAGCAGGCAAGACTTCTGCGTCTTTGGGAAGAAAACGATAGTGTTGGAGCAATTAGCGATGCGGCAAGTGATGAGAGTGAAAATGATTTCGTTTATTCGTTGATAAATATTGCAGGAGTTAACTCTGATGTTATCTATCGTGCAAACACTGGAGATTATACAACAAAAAGAAAATCATTGGCCACAGAACTGATCACTCCACATCGAAATGACAAAGCTTCTGGTAGACATCGACTTGAAGAAGCAAGGAATGCAGCGAAACCTCCACAGAAAAAGAGAAAACGATGCGAATTTTGTCCAAGCAAAAAAGACCGAAAGTCGCAGTATTTTTGCGTTTCTTGTGAAAAAACTATTTGTTTGGAGCATGCAAATTTACTATGTAACAATTGTACTTCAAACATGGAACAAAAATAAAAAACTAAAATATTCCACTTAAAATCTAGAAATATTACAATTTTGTATTCATTGTTAATTAAAGAGTTGTATTCAAACATGTACCTATTCTGAATTACCATAATATATCATAATAAATTATAAATCGATATAAATATTGCGTTTCATTTATGTTTTGACAATAAAAAGGTACTGGGTCTATTAGACCCGTGACAGACTAGTTGCGTAATTTCTACGGTCAAGACTAACGAAAGGTTTAACAATGTTTATACGACCTATTATAATTAATAGGGCTGCCACAAAAATCGACAGCAAAGCTGACAATCGATTATTTTCGAATCGATTCTTAATTTCCAAACTAATCGAAGAATCTTTTAATTTGTTTTAAATAATATTTAAAATTTAGTTTTAAATGGAATTGTTTTTTCATATTTAATTCGAAAACTTACTAAAGTCGATTTTTTTTGTAATCGTTTTTTTGTTATCCATTTTTGTTGCTTTATTTTTTTATTTGCGATATAATAATAGATTTTTTGCATGTATACTATTGTAACTTCGCAATTGATGCCGATGCTGTACAAAATGTTGTTAAAATTCATTATCGTTTTTAATATCCAGGTGGGCTATTCGGAAACAGTTTTTTATATTCACTCATTAAAATCGATTTATATAATGTATCTACTACTATAATCGATTGTTAAAATTAATTTTAATAATCGATTCTTGAATTCCATTATGTTTTGGTATCGATTTTTAATTTACAATCGGTTTTGAGGGTTACCGAAAATCAATTGTGAAATTTCGGAAAGTCTTAGCCCTAATAATTAATCGTTCAAGATAGCGACACGCTGGTATGTCTTTTTTACATTGAAATATATATTAACGTAATTTTTATTTATAAGTTCTAGCTTTACTTCATTGAAATCCATATTTAGTGAGTAACAATAAAATACTTTTTACTTCAACAATATTCATTTATTTTAACAGTATACTTATTTCGACATGTTTACATGCCATTATCAAAGGTTATATTAAAAAGTAATCAGTTAGTGTTGTTATCAAATATTGGTTTATTGCCTTGCAGCTTTCCTCGCCGCACATTAGAGGGCATTACTTTTGTAATTCCCCCTTTATGATAGTGTTGTTATAGCAACAATAGAACTTGTTGACTTAATCTCGGTAATCGTCTGCCGATGACTGTATTTCGTATTCCAAAATGTCCATTGGAGGTGAATTTAAGAGATTTGTTCGTTCGTTAACGGTACAGTTTTTAAATGTTTGTGAATTTCTAAAGCTTCTAGTATATGTAATTTACGTTTATCATCCCAAAAGTGTAATTGGTTATCTGGAGAAATTGGTAAAACTTTAAAATATTTGCACGTGTACCAATTTCTCTAGATAACCGACCAATCCATCACCCAACTTAGTGGCCACATTTATATGCACTAACAGTGTTGCCAGATACGTTTTTCTCTGCTGCAACAGGATAAATGTAACTGACAACACCGTTAGTGCATGTAAATCCGGCCGTTAGTCATTACTCAAGCGCTCCGCGAAAAAACATCATTTGATGTTTTTCAGTTGCATCAGGTGCTTCAAGGAAATCTCGGCAGAAGAGTACACCTAATCTCAGCAGTTCTTAAGTTTTACTTTTAATTTAAGAAATTAGAATGTTTTTTTAATGACTGAACGTATTTTTGATACACCCTGTATTTATTTGAGAAAATCTGAAACCATGCTGTAACTGAAATCCGCCGAAACATTTTTCTGATCAGAAACAACTTTTCATATTCTAATTAATTTCGAATTTTTAATCCAAAATTAAATTATTGTCAACACTTACTAAATCAAAGAAGAGCTTGCGGTGTTTCACCGACTTTCTCATCACATTGACTTATGTTAGCCGAAAGGCGTGAATGCGAAGGTGGTCATTCTAACTGCAAACGTTAGTTAAAACTTTTCATAAATTAATCTAAATTTTATAGGTAGTTATTAATAAGGCAATTACATTTCCTAGCTGATTTTTATGTATAGAAATATTTACTAGTAAAAACGTAACCTAATTCATAAATATATGAACGTCGCTGAAAGAATGATTACCGACATCGTTTCCAAACGGAACTTTTATTGCTACCAACGTTACCTTTACGTTACGACTTATATTTTGGAATATGTGGGAAGCACAAATACAATTATATGCCTATTTATCATCGTTATTGAGACTATTGTGACTTTGTGATCTTTTATTAGAAAAAAATTACTGCGATGTGACAGGCGTAGTTTTAAAGTTCATCATTTGAATGCGAAATCAACCTGAGAAGATCGAAAATAGGATAAAAATTATTTCGAAATCTAAAAGCAATTTGTATCAGTAATTTGTAAAATCCGATTCGAGTTGATTATTTAAAAAAAACATACAGAGTAGACTGGTGAAAGAAAATGGATTACGATGGCGTTTAAATTTCAAAAGGAAAAGAAACTGATGATCAAAGCAAAACATAACAAAATATTAAGTTTCTTAAGTTATGCGGACCAAAACTTGTATTATTATAATTATACCAATAGCTATCTGTTTAATGGAAGAGTTGCGAGGGTATAATTTACCCTCTATATATGTAAAAATATTAAAAAAAATAAAGGCTTAAAATTGTTACCTATTAATTAGAGAGCAAATACCAAAAATTACTACAGAACTCTGCAGTAAAATTTGCGATTTAAAAGATTGAAATCAAATTTTTACATAAAACGCTTTTACGGATTGTGAAAACGTTGAAAATTGTTTTTCTGACATTGTATTGTTCGAAATATTTCAGGTAGTAACCAGCAAGGCAGCAAATATGTTATAAATTCATGAACTTTTGACATTTTCATTAACATTTTCTTTTTAAGTTTTTTAATTCTACCAGTACAGTTTCTGTAATTTTATTGTAACTTTCGAAGAAGAAGAAAACTAACACTCTTTAAAAATTTACTTTACCTCGTTTACCCTGGGAGGATCTCCGTCATGTTAATAGTTAGATGCGTGGTAACATAGGGAGACGTGTAATCTATAAATAAGATTTCCTCTTTAAGTAATTTTAATTTATTATTTTGAATTATTCAGTAATGAAATTTTAAAATAACGTTTTTTTTATTTTTTCACGACAGTTTTTTTTTTCGGAAAATTTAGATTAGAAAAATTGCACCGATAGAGCTTAAAATCTAAAAAATATATATCAGGTGATTTGGTGGTGTGTATGTCCCAAGCTAATATTGTTATTTTTTTAAGTTAAAAATAGTTTTAGCAAGTGTCTTTAAATTTGCTATTTCGTGTTACAACGGAAATGAGGCCAACTTTGTATGTTAAATAGCACCGTATATACAGAGTGTTAGTGAATTGTAGGGACAAACTTCTAGGGCTTGCAAAACACAACAAAGCAAACAACTTTTGTTAATAAATGTGTGGTCAAAAGCGTTTCCTTTAGAAAATAGAGCCTCTTAAAGATTCTTTAAGAAGTACCTGAAAATAGGCAACCCAAATTGCATTTTCAATTATTTTGCACGGGTCACACGGAATTTTGAAAAACAAAACGATCTAGACATACATGCATTCAAATAACGTCAATTTTGACACAATTCGATATTTTTGTGATATTTTTTGACTTTTATTGCATTCGTTTCTTTCTGTGCCTTTTATCATTCGTTTTTTTCGTTCTGTGATTTTTTTGATAATTATTTTCTTTGTTATTTTCGTTCTGTTTCGTGTTTTTGTGTTATGACGAATTATACTTTTGCCGAACAGCATGACATGATTTTCATGTATGGAGCTGCTTGGGATAACGCACGCGAAGCTGCTCGCCTGTACCAAGAACATTTTCCGCCATCGCACAAGGCCTTTAGTGTAGTTTCACGTCGGCTGCGGGAGGAAGGCACATTTGTTGTCAACAGACACAACTGTGGAGCTACCAGAACAAGTCGAACGGTGGATTTTGAGGAAGAAGTTTTGGAGAGAGTGGCTGAAAATCCTTCTACTAGTTCAAGAGCCATCGCTCATGAAATGGGATTGAACCATGTATCAGTATAGGAGGTACTACATAAGCAGCAGCTACATCCGTACCATCCACAGAAGGTACAAGCCATGGTTCAAGCAGGAATTTCTGCGGCGGTGTAATGATAAGAGATGTAATTTGAATAGTGAAGCAAAGGTCGACAGGTAGCTGCGTGAACTTAGGTCACGCGTCGAAAAACTTCGGTCAACGCATGGGAGTCCGATAGAGAGAAAGCGAGTGATATTGCAAAGCAAACGGATAGTACGCTGAATTGTTCTCAAGTTTTTTGTGAAGAAAATCGATATTTTGATTTTGTGGAAAAAGATTTCTTGAAATTAAAGAAACCCAAAAGAAGATAGACAAATTCGCCTAACAAAAATTGGGTGGAAGGAGTAAAATTAAGCCCCTCTCCTTAAATATTGCCATGTGTAAAAATTTGGTTGGGAACTTTATTCTAGTATTACTCATGGCAATTTAGCTTAAACAGAAATTTTTACTCGGGCTTCGTTTATTAAATAAGAAGGTAAGAATTTACAATTTTCAAAAGTACATAAAAGATGTGTGAAACATGAACTCTGACAGTACGAAAACGAAAAAATGAGCGAAACACTTCGCCTGGACTTTCCTGTACTTATAAATTAACATTGTTTTATATTTTCCAACACTTTTGATGTACACCTGTCTAGACCCGGCTAGTAAAAGTAAACAGCGTTTATAAAAACTTCAAGCCTGAAGAGCGTAACTTAAACCTACCATTACCACGCTGGCTCCGCCGGCAACTGAGTACATGTGAAACAACCGAACTGAAATGAACCGGAGGCACGAGTAAGGAAGCGTGTTGATGTTTGAAAATGTATTAATAACTCGAAAAGTATTATTTTTAGCAAGAAATTACTCTTATTAATTTGTATTTAGAATTTCAAAACCTTTTTGATTTTAAAGCCAAAATGCCACGTTTCCATTTAAAAAAAAGGTATTTTTTACCGTGGCCGCCATATTAAAATTGGAAACTCAAGTTTTTTTCTTAAATACAATCGAGAAGAATTTGCCCTACAACTTTGCTCTTGAGTTTGCGAGTCTACCTATTAAAATAAAAAAGTTAGCCTACACTGAACATTAAACGACTAGTACAAGAATACAACTGCTGTAGAAAGTATGTGAAATTCTTCAAAGGACAAAAAGATTATTAAGGGGCAAAAAATTCGATTTTTTGATTTTTTTTAAAAAGATTCTTCGAGAGCAAACAAAACAAAAAACCAAATTTTTAATTTTTTATCGAAAAAATTTGGGGGAGGGGGAACAGTAGCCCCCCTAAATATGAAATTATCGAAAAAATATTATGATATTCGGATTTTGCTATCAATTATGAGCTATATTGCTTTAACAGAAATATTTTATTGCCCCCCGTTAAATAAATAAAAGGGTACCAATTTTCAAAAATTCACAGAGGGCGTCACAGTAAAATTATAGCAATGAGCAAAAAAACAAAATTGTAGCAAATGCCTATCTTTATCAGCTTAAAAAGTTTAAACAAAAACGTGTGGGCAGTTTTTGAGAAAAATTTTTTTGAAAAATTCCAAAATTTTGGAGTGCTGTAATTACGATCGTTTTTATATTTTCAAAATTAATTATATTTCATGGTATAGTACCCTTGAAGGGCTACCAAACAAGATGTAGTTGATTCCAATCAGATAACTGGTTTTTGAGTAAATCGGCGTTAAAGTCGAAATGTTCAAAAATTCGTAGCGGGTGCCATTTTAAAGCTACAGAGTTCGGTAAAAATCGTTTGATTTGTCCTATGGCCTTCTTTAATCTCCACTATTAAAATTTCCAAAATTCAGTTTCTGAAAAAAATGCTACCAAAAAAACATGTCTAACTTCCGCTTCCGGTTCCGGTTTTTTTTTAAAAGCTTATTTTGTAGGTGAATTTTTGATATACCCCCTCATTCCAAAGCACATCGAAATCGGTCCAGCCGTTCCGGAGATATGGAGCGTTACCCACAGACAGACACACACACACACACCCACAGACAGACATTTTTTTAAAACCACTTTTTTAGGATCCTGGAAGCCCAAAACATGTATTTCCGTCAAAATCTCGATTTTGAAAATTTGCATGAAATCAATACTTCCCTATACTGAAAGTATAGGAAAGTAAAAAACTGGCGGTCACTCAAAAACTAATAGAGCGGGACATGTTTGGAGTATCGCTAAAGGATAAGCTTAGAAACAAGCACTTAAGAAGCAAAACAAATGTGATAGACATAGTACATAGAATGGGACAAGCTAAATGGAATTGGACAAAACACACCGCACAAAGGGATGACAATGGATAGACGAAGAAAATCGTAGAATGAAGACCGAGAATAGGTATACGAAGCAGAGGATGTCCCCAGATGTGATGGCGAGAGCGGGGCACGAATAGTGGCGAAAAGCCAGAGATAGGGAACAATGGAAGAAGATAGGGGAGACTCGAAAGAATAGACTAATTGTGACTGTGATTGTGATAGAAGATGTCACACAGAAGTTAGCAGACTGGGACACGACCCAAATTGTAGCTGATTCATAGCTTTATAAGTACAAAATTTAAAAACATACTGGAGTCAGTTTTTAAAATAATATTTCGAAATATTTCCGAAATTTTAGAGCTAATGTGACCATCCATTCGGTAGTTATAATACACCACACATACCCACATTCATACCCAGACCCACCCACCCACAGACAGACATTTTTACGAACAGCTTTTTGGGTCCCTGGAAGGCCAAAAACATGGATTTCCGTCAAAATCTCGATTACGAACATTTTCATGAACTCAGTACTTCCCTATACTAAAAGCATATAAAAGTAAATATTCAAGTTGGCCATGAAGTCCATATTTAAATCTGCTACAACTTTTGCAAAGCGGCCAATGTCGTTATACAATTAAATAGTTAATGGAAAATGGTTTTTATTTAAATATTTCAATATTTCAGACTGTTTAGAGGCTAACTGTGTCAAAAACATAATATTAAGCTATTTTCGGGCGTTTTGTTGGTTTATTTTTTAGAACCAGTCTGCTTTCAGCAGTTTTTTTCCTGGTTAAGGGAAAGCTAAAGTAACAACTACTTATTCTAAATCACAACTAGAATATATTCCTCTAAAAAGTACATCTCAGTAAACCGCTGAAAATGGCTTGAACTCAGGGCCGGCTCTGTGGGCAGGGCGGGTGGGGCAGTTGCTCCGGACGGCACTTTCAAGGGGCGGGTATTAATTTAACATTGATGCCAGTTTTTAATAAAGAATTCAACAAAACATATAAGCAAATTATTTTAATTGTAGCAGAACGCAATCAATTACAAAACATATCGTTGTAAATTAGGTATTGTATAAGTGCATTAAGTATCAAAATATTCCATTTTTTAAGATGTTATAGTTTTTTGTATTTATCGTTATATTATAGGAATAGTAAAAAAGTGAACAAAAACTGTAGACCTAATTATTTCTATTTATTTTATCCCATTTGTTCATAATAACCAAAAAATAACAATATTTTAGTTTAAAATTAAGTAAAATAAGTTAAAATTTCTTCAATTTGCATAAAATCTATGTTTGTGTAAAAAAGAGCAGAAGCGCAATTATTATGCTGAATATAAAACAACAAGCAAACTTTAGTTAAAAGAGAAAAAATACAGATTCTGAAATAAAGATAAACGTATTTAAGCCCCGAGGCACATAAGTTTATAAATTGGGAGTCTTCCTGGACGATTTTATCAAGATAAGTGCAAAATTGAAGGTAAAACAAAATATCTTAAAAGTGTTTACAATCCGTTTTCCCAAGAAACTCGTTTGGTGTAATAAAACGCGAGTGTTTAAGCAACCACCTTCATGCTACCGTGCTAACCGCATCGTTTCTTTGGTATATAATTTTAATTTTAATTGCGTATATTCTGAATACAAAACGGCTGTTATCCTTTTAGTGTTGTCTTGAGGTGTTAAACGGAAACGGACAGTTATAGTTGTAATAATATTTAATTGCAACCGTAAAATAAGAAGAAACTTATCTGACATTAGCTAATTATTTATTATAGTTGTGAGTACTAACTAGTACGAAGACAGGCACTACTATAAGACATTAATGAAATGACACTTACTTAAAAACCGCTGCAGATAATCGATTTCGTTTCCTGTTTCACATAACAAAGCGTGAGAAGTCTTCATTTATTACATCTATCTATATCTATTCCATAATGATTTTATATATACGTACAAGTTTTAGCCTCATCACATTTTAATATTCCCATAAAATATTTAATAAATCAACTTTAAAACTAAATTATTATACAATTATAGTTGCCGATAAACATCTACAACCTTGCTCTGGCTAATAACGAATTTGAAAATGGAAGGAATTTGTTATTCGGCATCGAAGGCTTAGATAAGTAATGGTTTTAAGTTAATCAGTTGCTCAAAACACTAAAACGCCGAACAAGGACAGATTCGGAATGTGTACAAAATATAAACGCAAAAAATTTTAACGCCCTGGTATCTTGCCATAAATAAAAATGTAACAGTATTGGTAAAACGACATTGTAAAAAGTGAACTACCTGGCCAAAAACTGGGTTATCTACATTCCTTGCCTTTTAATTACATACTGGGCAGATCCGAAGGTATTTTAAATTTCAATTTTTAGAACAGTAAAAAATACTTTTGCAGAATTTATAATTTTCTGAATATCAATTGTAAATATATTAAAACATGCGTACGATATTGGACAGCATCCAAATATATCAACATTTTTGTATAATTCAAGTTGTAAAACTTACAACAGTTTGAAGGTGAAACAGTTACAAATATTTAGTAACAAAAAAAGTCTTTCCTTGGCAGATAAAATTTTAAGGAATTTATTAAATATCCTGTAGAGCAAGTTCATTGCCAACACTGTTAAACATATTTTATCATTAACATTTACCCAACCTGTAAATAGAACATTAGAACATAATTTCGTAAAAAAGCGTTGTCCAAAACTCCAGTTCAACTTGAAGTTAAAAACTGACCATGATGAATCAGTTTGTTACCATAACTTGACGACACGTTTGTAATTAACTGTCAGTACTAAAGGAATATTAATGTTTAACCGATTAGTAAATCAAATAATTGTTAATCAATCATTTTACAGCTATCGTTTACAACGCTACAAGTCGTGTCATCACTTTAACGTGGAAGACATATTCATGTCACAGGGCATTAGTTTACAACAGGAAAATCAAATAGAATGCCGAAGATGTAAATGTAAACTTGATGATGGATTTAAGTGAAGTTTTTGCTACAAAGCAATAAGAGTGAAGCTGAAATGTAAATTATCTTGCATAATTGTTTAATTTTAATGTACTCACGTTTTCTAACAAAAATAAACTGTACCTTCGCAGAATATTCTAGTTAATTATGATTGGTTAGTAATGGGTATAATTTGTATTTCTTTTGTGATAATTAGCTTTTCAATATGTGTTGGTCACGTCACGTCCCCTTGCTTGTTATTTTACAATAATGTTCTCAATGTTTATTTCAATAAAAAGATAATATTGAAAGTATTATATTTTAGTAATGGAAAACATAGGGAAGAAGAAAAAAAATAATATACGTTTTATTAAATTTTTTATAAAAAGTATTACCAAAAATTTCAGTACCACAATGTGGCTGTAAATATCACCTCTCATATCACAGTAACATGGTGAAGTTACACAAAACGGACCAAAAAAATTATTTACATTTTAAAAATGTGATTGGAAATTCAGTGCTTTATTTAACCCTCTATTGCATAGCGTTCCCAATTGGGAATACAATACAATAAAATCCTATGTTACTATGCTATGCGTTATTTCCGATCCGAACGTAAATTGTTCCCCTACGGGAACCGTGTAGCAACCTTAGCAAACGGCTACTCGGCAGTAGGTGGCGTCATGTGTCTAATAACATAATTTCCTTTCTAATGTGCCTTCATGATAGGTTATGTTCTAGGCAGTTATTGTTAATAGTGTGTTTTTATAAATATAAGGTAAGTTTCGTCAAACAAAAATGATTTATTATTTGCTACGGTATGATTGATCATTGTTGAAGTTTAATAATTATGTGAATAAGCTGAGATGCTAATTATTTATGTTCCCACCAGAAAACGTTGTGCATAGTATGTCTAAAAATTTGACTTTTTGTTTTAAATTTTTTGCAGAATTATGAATCCTATTCTGCCAAATCTTTTTATGGTAAAGTTCAGCACATAAGAGACATTCCTGATGAAAGTTCAGATTCTGAACTCTTCGATGATGATGTTTTAGAACCATCACCTAGAGAATACGTGAATGAATTTGAGCCTAGTGATAAAGGTTTTGCTTTTGACGGTCCTGATGATATCATTTCGTTGTCGAAACTAGTACCAGCAACCTCAAAAAAAAAGTTCAGCCAAAAAACAACCAAACCCAAAGTAAAAAAAAACAAAATGCGTGTCAACATAGACCCGCAACATTTAAGAATTATTACATTTCTTAAAATAGTAGTAGACGAGAGCGACGAGTGGCGCTGTTTGTACTGAAAGATCTAGAAAGCAGTCAACCAAGCAATATGATGGTCGGATTGGAATTTGTTTTAAGGGTTGAATACTTTCAGAGGTGTTTTTTGCCAAGATATTCCAATTGTTTTGTTTAAATGCACAAAGTAAATAAGTAGTTACTTAGGATTAAAGTAAACAAAGAATGCTAAACGACGTACGTTTTGCAACAGTAGTAGGTATGCAACGTAGAACTTTTTTTTCTTATCAGCACTCCGCCCCTGTTTAATATTTGTTTCAAACTATCTGAAAAAGCGAAGCTTTTGTTTTGGATTTACACAATCTCAAAGTAAAGACTGCGATGGTAATTTTAATGTTTCTTTTAATGCTGATATTACATTTGTATTTTTGTGCAGCTGTTCGGTTTCTAGCAATAGGAAACCAATGTCACGTCAATGATAGATTCTAAAAGATAACATGGATAGGTCTAAAATATTGTAAAATTGAATGTGTGAACGTGTGACCCACGGTGCTCATCTGAGAGAGAAGGGGGGTTATTAAAAACATCTCTGTTCAATTGCAATACTTTCTTAATGAGAAAGTGAAAACATTATCTTAGTTAAAAAAATTGTGGTTTGTCTTTGTTTTATGTTAAAGACGCAGAAGAGTATTTCATTTGGATCATACATAACTACAGACAGCCCAACATTTCGTACGCAAAAAAAATGGGCGAAACAGGTCGTTACAATACTTCTTACGTTTTAAATATTCTCCCCGCAAGAAGTGACTGAATTTTACATCTAGTCATCTCCAGCCGGTACATGCCGCCCCGATCGCTCCAGACTCAAGGCGTTGGCTATGTAAAAGCCCTAAGATAGTTAATGCGCTAACGACCTCTGATCAAAAACGGTTGTAACAATTTTATTTATAGAGTTATCAAATTAAAGTATGCAAAAAATAAAAAAGATTTTTTAATAGAGCTAATTGATAGGCGTTGTTAAAATTACTTAAATTCCCGGAAATGCGTTGTTGAAATTAATAAGTATTGTTTCCTATTTTTCAAAATGGTTGAAAACTCTTGCTAATCCTAATAACCTACTGTTTAAAGTTTATAACAATTCGGGTGTGCGTTTATGAATAAATAATTATTTAATTTTGAAATTTTCAAAAATTCCTGGAGGGCGTTAAAGTTAAATTTAGGAGATTAGTAAAAAGTAAAGTTGTAGTACATTCCAAGCTCTAACGGCCCAGAAAATTAATAAGAAATGGTGTGGGCAGTTTTTGAGAAATAATTTTTTGAAAATGTCCAAAAGTTTGAGCCGTTAGATTATTTACAATGGCCATATTTACACAAATAATTTTACATCACTTGATTATACTTATTAAAGGCTATCAAATAATATGACAATTTGTATGGATTGGATATTTTGTTTTTGAGTAATCGGGCATTAAAATTAAAATTTTCTCAAATTCCTAGCGAAAATTTGCATGAAATTATAACTTTCCCTACTTCAGTAGAAGTATGGGAAAGTAAAAATGGCTAGTAATTCTTAGATAGCATGCCAACGTATTCGAAAACTTGTATGAACTAAATTACAGCTTTGAGATACAAACTCTTAGTTCTCAGTAGTGCTTTCGATTGGTTACGGTTACGGTTACCAGTCTGAATAACCGGTCTGAAAAAACGGTCTAAAACACCGGTCGGAAAATTTTATGTATATCATACATACATACATACGTAAACTAAAACTTCTAACCTACTATCATCTATATAATTCTACCTATTGTAAATAAATAATAATAAATACCCACTTAAACCTTATGCTTATAATTTTGATTTATTTATTTATTTATTACAATTTAAACTTAATTCTTCTAATTTACCAGCTGATGAAAAAAAATGCTAAGAAACAAGATTTCTTGTTTTATGTAGATACATAAAACAAAAGTTTCAAAACGCCGATTTTACCTCTTCTGGAACTGGGGTGTGTGAAAACAAAATGATACTGTAGTGCAAAATAATAATTAAAAAGTTTTGTTGCAATGTAATATGAGCGATAAATGGGCTATTTTCAGAATAGACCCATGATTAGGTAATAGGATAGCCCCTGCCATTAAAAAAATGAACAAGCACATTTTATAGTTAGGTTATAATCTGATCAATAAATTTAAAGCCAGTAAATTGTTCTACATTTAATATAGATAACTCTTATGCGTTTCTTAGTGCGTTTCAAACAAAATGCAAAAAACAGTAATATGAAAAGCAAGTTTTTTTCGCAGAACTGCTATTTTAGCTGTCATTTCTATAACATTACAACCATGGGGAAACCGAAGCAGATGTAAAAGTCTAAAGCTGACAGTTCAAAAAATAAATAAATAACGTGTTGTTTGCTATTTGGTTAATATGTGCTTGATTTGGTACGCACCGATAAAATACAAAAATTAAATTGTTAATGCAAAGAAACCAAATAAAATATACAGTGAGTTTTTTTTTGTATACATACCAGCTATGTATACTTTTATAAAAAACATGTCAATGCATTGTTTTACTGCAATCTGTAGGCAACCAACTATACACTACATTTCAAAGCTTCAATTTTTGAAAAGAATAGTCTGCTGTGGAAACCGTAATCAAATTGTTTAATGTCACATTAATAGCAGTTAGTTTGTTTTTTTTAATTTAGCATAAAATTTGTTATTGTTGATATTTTATGTTTTTAAAAAAATAGTTTTATTAACAAAATTTTGTTATTCAAATAATTTTGCGTTTATTCATAAACATACAAACATACTCATTGAACATAACCTCACACTATGAGGAATAACCTTTCTCTCTCTATTATTTTCTGTACAAGTGGTTGCCTATAGATTGCAGTAAAACAATGCATTGACATGTTTTTTTATAAAAGTATACATAGCTGATATGTATACATAAAAGAAAAACTCACTGTATGCAAGTATAGTATGTATGTTAGTTTACTAACTACCAAAGCGCTAACAAAATATAAAAGTTTCTTAGTCAATACTACGCGGTACAAAGGCGTTTAACGAGTAGGCGCACGCGACAGGAAGCCGGCGCCGCTTTATCGAGACTCGATAGCTCGGGGAATCCCCCAACTAGCAAGAACAAGAAATAAGCAAGAGTCTTGCTAGCAAGACAAGAATTAAGCTACCAAGAAATTTGCAAGACAAGAAGTTGTTTTACTTCTTGTCTTGCTTAGCAAGACAAGACAAGAAGTTGCCGAGCAAGACAAGAAATCTTGCTTTGTGCATCACTAACACAAACCTACAAGTAATTAATTTGTCATTTTGACAACTATAATTTCTGGTATAAGGCAAGACTTCTTTTAATGATCGCACGGTATATTAGCATATAAAAAAATTACTTAATTGAATAGTGGTTACATCAAAACTTATTTGATAAACGCATTGAGACCGGTTTTCAGACCGTTTTTCAGACTGATTTTTCAGACCGGTTTATAAAACCGACTGGTTTGAAATGGTTCAAAAGCTGTTTTGTTCAGAACCGATCAGATATGCGAAACCGGTTAATCTGTTAAATTTTTTTTAAAGCACGTGTTTTCAATGACAGGATAGATTGATAGAATCTTATAAAAATAAAAATGTTTTTGAAATAACTTACTTAAATTCTAATCATTAACGACCAAATGAATAAATCTTTCATCTAGAAAAATGTAAGTATGAGAAAATCTAAGCTTTACCCATTATTGCTTTTTTAAATTTGTTATACAGAATCATTACCTAAACAGATTTTTGTTGGCTATATTTTTCTTGACGAGATTTTTAATAAAAATAACATGCACTTAGTGCACATTTTTTACTTTACAAAATGTTGATTGCCAAGTCAGATAAACTTTGCCCAAAATTTTAATTAACATTGGTAAAAATTAGAATACGTACAGGTACAACCACAAAAAAAACTTTACTTATCGAACACTAGTACCTATACGTTTAGAGTTTTTAGGACTTCAAAACAAATTTAAGTACGCTTCTAGGACAATTCGCATTTTTTTCTAAAATTTAGGGATTTTCGGCATTTTTAGGACAACTGCGAGATTCCTGGTTGTACGTCTAAAAGAGTGTGGTTTATTTGATGGGGCTGAACTATCTGGAGAACACTAGTCTTATATAACATATAATACTAGACTTGGATTTAGAACGTTATGATGAAAATATTTAAAAAAAAATTCCAAATTATACAAAACCTTAAAGCCAAAGTGCTTTTCCCATTTTTGCCAAAATGTCTAGATAAAAGGTAAATTTGCATAAATTAAATTACTTTCTCTGCAATCAAGTATTATATGTAAAAGTTAATAAACAAAAAGACTACAAAGATATAGATTAGAGAAATACAAACCTGCAGTAATAATTTAAGTAAAATGAATCCGAAAACAAGCCATTCTGATACCCAAAACAGCTTAACCTACTCATTTTATGTTGAATTTAAGCGTGGGCGTACAGTTTCAACCGGTCATTCGGCTTAGCTGAAGCGATGAGAAAATCCGTCAAGAGACAATCAGACTTGTCAATCAGCATTGCCTGCTGTGAACTGTCACTATAGCGTTACGGCAATTTATATCGGGTTTTAAAATTTCGTGGTCGTATTTTATTGCTTAAAGTTTCTAACTTTTATTTCTGGTAGTTAGGATACGCTTTCCACGAATTCGCCAAGACAATCTCGTAATTAAAGCTAATTTGCTGGACTAATAATTCAGTTTAAGACGGCCTTGGGGCTATAAGTTCCTAAACCCATAAACAATAGTCTCGCTTCGCAGCGTGAAAGTGGCACGTCGTTAATAGAATCAGTAAATCTTAGCCGATTCTCTCGTGTGGCTAAGGATTTTCTATGTTCGAACGCATTGTTAACCGGAATGGGGTCGACATGTCTGCCACAATTTGTATGAATGGTCTTGGAGTTACCTCCAGGGGTTCGATGCATGTATGATACAGAGGTAATTGAATTTTCTTCGTAGCGCTAGCAGAAAATGCTTCAAAGTTAAAAGGTTAGATGATATAGGTGATGGTAAGAAAGTCACATTTGATGGTAAGATAAGATTAGGGCTGGGATTATTTATCGATACATCGATAATATCGATATTATCGATAATTACGATATAATTTCATTATTGATATTCGATATTAAAAATCTTTTGCTTTTATTACATCCAAACAACTTCTAACATTTTCAAATAATCGTAAAACATTTACTGCTGATCAAAAGAGGTCAGGGTAAAATGGTCGTTTATCCCGGTGTACAGATTCTATTGGTAGTGAACGAATTATTATTTTTGCTTACCAAAAAGGTCCCAACGAATCCAAAAATTTCATAGGATCTCAGCAATGATTGCACCAACAACAATCACACTAGTTCATTTTTTAAATCATCACGAATTAATCGGAACTGTATTATTTAAAGTTAGAAAACACCCCGACATTAAGCAAACACACGTACCTTTATAAGATTCATTAATAAGAAATCGGAACTTTCCGCTCATTTTTATTTGTTCCGAAAATAGTCGAATGCATAAATTGAATGCACACCTGTTACCATATTTCGGTTTTTCAATAATCGTAAACAACTCTTATCAAGTGCTATTAGAGATTGGACATCAAATAATTGTTTAGTAGAGATGTGCTTGTAGAAAATTGTATTAAATACAGGGTGAACTAAAAATTTAAAACAGCGAATCCAACACGGACTAATTTCAACAAAAGTAACAAGTATTATGGTGGTGTCTTCGATATTATCGATATAATTTCATTATCGATCCGATACTAAATTTTCAATACCGCCCAACCATAGATAAGATATTTATTGGTGAGAAGAAATTAAGAGCGCGTGGCACCTTTTTATTTTTGACGCTAGAGGCGCTAGTCATTCTTAATTTGAATTTAATTACTGATGGTTCTATTAAACACAAACAGGTAGCGTCACATGCGTTCTGTTGACGTGCATATATTTTTCTTTACAGGACTGTACTAGCAGAATTATTGATTTCTGGCATAACATCAATTCTCAGTATTACTTCTCGTGGGTTTGTGTGCAATAATTTCTTATTTATGTGCGAAATTTGTTAAAAGTGTTAAATTAACGCGCCAAATGCCTATCGCCGTAGTGCCATCCGTGCTGATTCCTATGAACTTTTGTTCAAAAACATGGCTGACGTTCTCGCATCGAACTTTTAAATTTACTCAGCTGGCACATACTTTAAATAATTGACAAAAATTTTAAATTGTTGTACCTATCATAACAGTAGCTAGATGATCAGCGTAAATACAAATAAAGAATAGTGTTAAATTTATAGCTTTATGTTTGCTAAGAAAAGTAAGTTTTTTACCTTATTTGCATGTTTCACAAGAAAATAATTATCTGAGCATCTAAGTTACTTTATTAAGTAACGTCTATTAACTTGTTTCATTTCGTTTTCTTTTTAATTAAGTCGCTGAGTACATATAAAAATGCCTATATGATGTCTATACTAGCGCCATTTGTGTCGTGTGCCTCGGCGCGGCGCGCTCTTAAGGCCAGAAATATTGTCCTGTCAGGAGATCCATAAGTTTGTTATCAGTATTTGGATTCTGACAAGAAAACTTCGGATTATAATGAATTTTTCATTGCGTACAAATGCCAGTTAGGTATGTAATGGAAAAAATAGTTCGTGATATACTAGCGAGTGTATTCATAATTAATTGTTTTATAATGATGAAGCCACCCATTTCAAGCCTTTTTGACGGAATTTGATGTATGCTTTTTGGAATCATGTTCTCATGGTTAGGTCCTAGTCACAAGACAAGAAAGAATACAACAAAAATTGCACGTTTAGTTTTTCGCCTGCGTTACATAATTGTTGTTTAATTATATATATGTAGTGAAATACCGTCAGGATTTTAGAAGTGCAATTTCGTGGGATGGTAGCAAAATAAGTTTCGAACATCTGACCAACGCTTCCGCGGATCATTGACTCTAAGTCTGCGGGTTAATTATAACCCACGAATATGTAATTACATGAATACAATCAGTGTATACGCGAGCCGCGTATTCTCGGACATTCCATTGTAATTATTAATATCTAGCGTTCAGCTCTTACGGCTCTTAGGAAGGTTGACTTATTTGACCCTTGCTGTAAATAGGCTCATGCACATTGTGCAATTATAAACAAACTTGGAAGTCATCGTCATTTCCGTTCGTTTTACCCAGCAAATATATAGCCAATTCTAGCTTGCATAGTCTTAAATCTTAAAAGAGCCGACAATATGGTTATGTAAGCTCATAATGAACATCTAAAGATGAATCAAACTTGTAATGGTCGATGAAGAAAACTTTCTGATTATTTTATGGGTTGTGACCCTACAGCTACATTCTTATTACGTATGAAGAGTTCTAATCTTCTTTATTGCAGGCCTAACAATAAATATAATTAATGTATTGTTTGGTCTTCATTTGAATGAAAGATAATTAAAAATATTAAGAACAAGCTTTCACAACTTCTTCTATGTTAGTAAAGCTAGTGTCATGACATGGTTAATGGCATGTCGACTTCCGGGCTGTAACCACCACTTTGGATTTTCACTCTTCGACGTTTCGTGCTTTAGGACTTCATCGGGGTTGCTATTACAACAAAATTGGCTTGTGACATAGGTTGCCGACCTCTACGGCGAGAATATTTAAAAAAAAACATAAAATTGCATTATCTTGGCAGAACCTCACCAGTTCTATTCCAGCAGCATGATGATGAAGTCTTATGAAACGTCGCCGATGGCGTGGTTCCAGATCGGCAGCCAAGATGCCATCTACATTGAGTAGTGATACTACTAAAACGAAAAAATTTCTCACTTTCGTTTTATTTTATTTTAAAACTTTTAGCTGAAAATCCCAATTTTTTCTTATCTAGACAAAACTGCTGTTAAAACGCAAAATTTCTTGATCTAATCATTCTAAATGAAAGTGGCAATATTTTTTCTCACAAAAAGCCAAGACATAATTTAACATTTATTGACAAGAAAAGACTTGTGACAACACTAAGGTGTCCGGACACATAAACACGCGACACATAATCATAGGACATTTAATCACGGACAGTTAAACACGCCGACAATTAATCACACGGACATTTAAACACTGAGGCACATAATCACATGGACATATAAACACACATTCTGCACGTAATCTGTACTTTCACTAAATATGATCTTTAATGTTAAGAATCTTAACTTAATTTATAAATTCCAGCTTTACTTCGTTAAAGGTTATATTAGTAAGTAAACAGTTAGTATTGTTATAGCAATAGAACTTTTTTACTTATCTTGGTAATCGTCTGCAGATGACTTGATTTCTTATTCCAAAATGTCCAATAGAGGAGAATTAAAGAGATCAATTTGCTCATTCATTAACGGTACAGTTAATAAATGTTTGTGAATTTCAAAAGCTTCCAGTATATCTAATTTACGTTTATCATCACAAAAGTGTAAACATTTTATGGTGTTATTAGATGTCATTGAATGATTGTGTTCTAGTAAGTGTTTAGCGTAATTGTATTTATGTGGGTGTTTGTATTTGTAACAACGTACGTGTTCTTTATACCTAATATCAAAATTTCTAATTGTCTGGCCTATATAAACCGAATTACAATGCGAACAATTTAATTTGTAAATGCCTGATTTTAGCAAATCGTCTGTTTTTGATTTTGCATTAAACAAAGTGTTTAAGATGTTTCTAGAAACTAGATTGCAATAAAGCTTCATTTGCCATTTTTTTTATATTTTAGTTTTACTGTAGTCATATAAGAATTCAAACACAATGTGTTTATACGCCAGTGTGTTTATATGTCCATGTGATTATGTGCCTCGGTGTTTAAATGTCCGTGTAATTAATTGTCGGCGTGTTTAACTGTTCGTGATTAAATGTCCTATGATTATGTGTCGCCTGTTTATGTCCTATAATGCAACACTAATACCGAGCTAAATTGAATTTTCGGGTTACTGCTTTCTACTACTTCACATCATTCTTAAAAGTAGCATTATTTTTTAGAGCTTCTTCTCTCCTTTCTAACAAAATTACAAAAACAACAAAATTTATGTTTTAAGGATGAAAAGGAGAGTTATTTATTGCAACTATGAAAATTAAAATATGTGCTTTGAATAGCATACTTAGTAGAAAATAATTTCAAACTTGTTATGTTAGAATCTCTAACAACTTTTGTGAGTTCATCTTATTTCACAGCTGCGAAGCGAGAGAATTTTTAATATGCGATTTGTAACTTATAACTATACAGGGCGAAAAAAAAATTAATGTTTAATTTCTAATAGCAGCGGTAATATTATTTCCATGAAAAAAGTTGTTTGTGAAATTGAAATTTCAGCGCATGGTTTATTATTGTTCATTTTTTACCTTTGTTATACGACGTATAGCTATAGAGGAAAGTATTGTGAAACATTTTGACTAATAAGCATATTTTAGGGCCTTGAGAAACCGATAAATCGGACACTGCAGTGGTGTTTGTATGTCTGTTTTGAAAATTATAAAATTTTGAAAATAACGGGTTAACTAAAAATTTTGAAAATGGTCAAGTAAAATTTTTACAACTTTTCAAATTTATCAACATTTCATAAAACTTTATTCTTCAATCATTTGCAATTTTTTTTTAATTGCCTAAACTTTCAAACACTATTTAAATACTTTCAAAATTTTTTAAATTTTAAAAATTTTTGTCAATATTACAATTTACTTTCGGCTTAGATCGCGTCCTTATTTGGGAACTACACCGAGCATAATCAGGTAAGGACCGACCTGTAGCTTGTCTGCCTTTACAAGCACAAGTTTGAGCAATATTTGTTCGTAGACACTGCCTGCCTAAACAGGGCCGTGAGCTTAGATTATTGAGACCTTGAGCCGGACAAGGATTTGATTTTAATGTATTTTGTTTGCCAGTACCATAATACTTAATCGGCTTATGCCTGTTAGCTGTTTGTGAACCCATACAAACTAAAGTTTCGCAAGACATTGTAACTTGCATCTTCAAAGTGAATAGAGCACTGAGCAGCGCAGCAGTGCTCTATTCACTCTGATAAATGATAGTTTTTGTAAGAAATTGAAGAGTAAGTTTTTAGTGGATACTAACTCACATGGTAGTTCATGTCACTCTTCATCATACTTCATTTTTGCTTTTTGTAGTTTTTGTACGGATTGCAAATAGTAAATAAAATATATAACATAAAAAATAACTCTGAAGATGCAAGCTGCAATGTCTTGCGATACGTTGTATTTTTTTTATTTAAAAAGTGTTTGTAAGAAATTCCAGAGTTAATTTTTAGTAGATACTAACTCACATGGTAGTTCATGTCACCTTTCATCATACATCATTTTTGCTTATTGTAGTTTTTGTATAGATTGCAAATAGTAAATAAAATATATATGTCCGAGTGCTCCAGTGGTAAGAGGATCAGGCTCACAATGCGTGAGTCCTCGGTTCGAATCTCAGAAGAAGCAGAAAATTTTTCTGTGATTCTGTGGATCGGTATCGAGCTCGGCAACCATTCGACGTTGGGTTACAATTAACGGCACTTGCCTTGATTACTGGCTGACCAGGACAAGTAACAAAGCCACACACAACATTTACATACAAATTAAACACATGTGCGTATGGCTTGAGTAAATGTGCATGAAGGGTGGCATAAGCTTCAGGAGCGTAGTGGTTTAAAGGCCAAAAAGCCCCACTACCTCCTACTACACAAGCGAAGTGCCTACCCGGAGTGAAAGACCTCGACACCTTCAGGTATATGAGGATAGATTATGATGATGATGAAATAAAATATATAAAGTAAAAAATAAAAGAAGATGCAAGCTGCAATGTCTAGCGAAACGTTGTATTTTTTTTATTTAAAAAAATGTGCACTTTAAAATTTCGATTAAGTGTATCACCATAAGGTATTTCTAGCGCTGATTTCAATTATCCAAAAATATATAAAGTGTTCCGTTTAAAAAACAAAAGGTATATGCCGTTTTGCAAAAACAGTAGGCGTTGTTTAATATTGGCATACGGCATTTTGTGCTATACATTCTCCCATTTAAAACAAAAAAATTATATCGATATTTTTATTAATAACAAAGTTACAGGCTGTAAAGCGATTTACAAACACCCTGTATAATATTACATTAAGCTATTTGCAATTGTAACTGACCAAATACAACTGATAATGAGTTTATTTCAAAACTATGCACGTGTTGAAGTTATAAACTGTCGTTACTCTTCGAAGGGTTCAATATCCCTGCAGTTTTGACAACGATTCAAAGAAAAATGAAAGTAACCAAAGAGTTCTTGCAAGAGAACATATAAAACGGCGCAAGCTTTCAAAATTGTTTAAATAAACTAGCGATAGTACAGAATAGCTTTTAAAACTGATAATATTACGTAATATTATGGAATCATTTGTTTTTTATACACCTGACGCAAAAACAAGCCTGGAACGTGATGTAAATTATGTATTAGAAAGAGACTGAAAGGACCGTTAGCGCTCTTTGCATACCTAGTTTAAATTATCGTTCGATCTACAGAAAGAACATAGACACACAGGTATACGTCTTTTTCCAATTAACACGAATTATCTATTAATTCAAATTCAGACAGTCGGTCGTAAAGCACAGAAGTCGAAATAAAAGCGCAACAAGACTAACGGATTTTTTCCATCCAGTAATTGATAGCGTTGATGGTACAGGCGTTAAAAGCCATGTTCAACCAGAACGCCTATTTCTTGCAGCAATAACAAATCGCGCGAATTGTTCTGCACAAAACCTTCGCAAAAAAAGATTAATAGAGTAGACTGGTAGTATTTTTGAGACCGAATATTTATAATGCGGCTGTAAGTGACGGCGATTGTAGTATAACGGGGGGCGCCGCCGTTACACCTGTTGAACTGGAGGAACCTGTTAAGCCTGACCGAATAATCCGAGGATGCGATCTCGGACCATCGCACAAGGTCGAGCATCCACAACAACCGGGAAGATTTTGTTAATTCCAAATTAGGAAGTCTTTTGTGCGAATCAGATCTACACCTTTCTAAAAATACAGGGCGTTCAGAAAATCATAGCAAAATATGAGTTTAGGATGCAAATGTTAAAATTGTGATAGTTTTTGAATAATTCAATCTTAAAATGAAGCTTCTTACGTGGAATTACACAAAAACTGGCAAAATATTATTGGATTGGAAATAGTTTCAGGAAAGGGTATGCAAACCTGAGACGAATTTGCAAACGTTCTGTGGGTCTGAGATGAATTTGCAATGATTCGATAATTAGCTGGCTGCAAGGCTCTCCATATTAAGGATATCTTTCGAAATCTGCACCAAGGTTTTCGCGATCATATTCTTGTAACAATATCTAGATTTAATTGACTATTTCGTAATAGGCCGCTGAATATAATGAGACGTTAACAAGAGATTGTTATCTCCACACGCGGAGCGAGTGTTGATCGATTGTTTAATTTTGTGAGGTGTCCTGGTTGCATAACGAGAACCTGTCGACCGACCGCACCTCGCCAATCGATTGTCTTGTCGCGGTAAATAAACAAAAACTGTCCTCATTAATCGGCGGCATTAATTAAGCTCTATACTTTCACAAACGAACTCACCTGCCCATCTCGGCGGCTGATTTTAACAACAAAATTAAAACTTTCTAGTCGATTGTCTCGTTCGGCCTTGCTGACCGCATACAAGTTTTTAATCCACACTATTTAATCGGGAAGAACTCGATGATCGCTTCCTTCGAACTGAGTTGAGTTCTCTCAAGTCCGCAGCCCGCGGGAGCACCGCACGCCAGTCCCGTTTAAGAATGCAAGCAATGTCCAAGTAAGTGCCCCGAACAAAGCTAAAGGGTGGAAGAATAGAGGGGACATGTAAAAACGCGCTTTATACCAACTAATACAATAAATGCTCGCACAATGCCGCCTTCTTAGCCAAACAATGCCGCTATTGAAGACGAGCATCCCGGAGAAAACGAGAGCCAGGGCGAGAAACTCCGTGCGAAAGACGAAGACGTCCCAGCCGTGTATTCTTATTATTCTACAAGCCTGCAACAATGCAGCGCAACCTTTGTATGTGCTTAAAATTACAACTCAGGACAATAATTCTAAAAATCGCTGGGGAAGAGAGAAAAAACATCGAGCCCTTTGTAAGTCGTGTGAAAGCTTTTAAAATCGACGAAAAAAATCTATTGTTATGTAACACGCGAATTTAGTCATGTAAATGCACCACAACAACAGCTGCCCTTTTCCTTTCTTTAATCACCCGCAGGTATTTCACGTGCTTGTTAGATACATTTTAGTTCTAAATCGAATTAACAGAAACTTGTTATGTGTTGTAGTGCAAATAAAAATGTTGCACTTGTTATAGGCAGCAATTTATTTTTAAATATACTTCACTTTTTGAATAAAACAACACTTTTTTTTCAGATTTTTAAAATAAACAACCAATATAAAACCAAACCAAATTGAAACCAATTTAAAGTGTTAGCAGTTTCAAGACGTTAGAAAACAAGTATAAGCAGCTTGATCGCAGCACTAAGAAACGCTGAAAAAGAAAACAAATAATTTTAGCAATTGCCCTGTTTATGTCAACAATACAAAAACATTCCTACAGTAAACAAGCAACTAAGTCTGTGAATTTGCAAATTTTATTTATAATAACCGAAATTAGAGTCGGTTTCCAGAAAAACCGGAGAATTATGCCCGCTTTTCGTAACCGGTTATCAATAATTGTGGCCCGTTATCGGTTGTGACTACTTATCGATTATTCGTTATGACCGGTTTTCTATTGTGGCCCGTTATCGATGATGATCGGTGATCGGTTATGCCCAGTTTTGCATTATAACCGGTTTAGGGTAAAATCAGTTTTTGGCGATGAACAGTTGTCGGATATAAAGTGCTGTGGAATAATGCACTCATTTATTACGCTTTTTATTAATGATAATTTATTAACTATGCATATTCTAAATCCGAATCCCATCCAACTGTCTCAATTTTTACTGATGAAGAGCCCCGCTACTAAAAGTCACATACTTGCTGCATAGATGCTTGGATTATAATCCAATATATTGGAGGCAAGTCAGCTCTTAACTAGCATTGCCAGATGCAAACAAAGCGGCATGGCGCCGGCGAGTTCTGATGTAGAGCTTGTATTATCTTTAATTTAATATTTAATAATTAGAATGATAATTTTTAACTTATATGGAAGTAACACCCTACAAAATTTATAATAACCGGTTACTTGAAATTATAAGTGGTCTCTGAAAAAACATGGTTTTGTCGGTTTTTGTAACCGGAGAATTATGCCCGCTTTTCGTGACCGGTTATCAGTTGTGGCCCGTTGTCGGTTATGACTATTTATCGGTTATACTTTTATGTCCGGTTTTCAGTTGTGACCCGTTATCGATGATGACCGGTTATCGGGTATCCACAGTTTTACATTATAATCGATTTTGGGTAAAAATAGTTGTTGGTTCTAAATAATTTTTCACACTTTTCATTACTGATAATGTATTAACTATGTATATTATGTACATATTAAACCCGGATCCTTTCCAAGTGCCTCAACTTTTACTGACAAACGGCCCTCGCTACTAGAAGCCAGATTTACTGCATAGATACTTGGATTGGAAGCCAGTCCGCTCCTAACTAACAATGCCAGATGCAAACGGCGCGGCGACTAGTTCTGCTTTAGAGCTTACGTTATCTTTCATTAATTTGTGCTGTATCGACGGCTAATATCTAAAAATTAAAATATTAATATTTAATTTATATGAAAATAATACCTTACCAAAGTTGTAATAACCGGTAACTCGAAATTATAACCGATTTTCGTGAAAACTGGCCACCGTTGGTTTTTGTAACCAGATAACTATGCCCGTTTTTTTTGTAACTTGTTGTCGATTGTGGCCCGTTATTGGTTACGACTACTTACCGATTTCTATTATGACCGGTTTTCAGTTATGACCCATTATCAATGATAACCGGTTATGCCCAGTTTTACGTTATAACCGGTTTTGGGTATAACTAGTTTTTGGATATGAGCAGTTGTCGATCGAATAATGCACTCGTTATAATTATTCACAATTTTTTATTACGATGATGTATTAGCGTTCTATATATTAAACCTGAAACATTTGCAAGTGTTCCAACTTATACTGACGAAGGGGTCCCGCTACTTAAAGCTACATATTTACGCGTTTATTATATAAGGCGCATACTCGTGTGTAGTGCTGTATATCGGACCACTACAGTTTTGCATTCAAATTAGAAAATTAAGTTCTATGCTGAATGCTTGGATTATTAATAAGCGCTCCTACCTATCATTGCTAGATGCAAAGGAAACAGCGCGACGGCGAGTTCTGATTTAGAGCTTACGTTGTCTTTCGTTCAGTTGTGCTAAGAATATGGCTAATATTTAATAGTTGGAATAATAATATTTAAGTTAGGTATATAAAAGTGACACTCTACTAAATTGTGTAAAATAAACAATAACGTAATCGGCTAAAGCCTCGCAATGACTTGCATAAAGATTAGCAAGTATAAACATCATAAACTCATCAAGCTATGTGCGGCTGGTTAAAATTTTAATTTTGCTTACGGTGACCAATTTCGGTTTACGCAGAAAACGGCACTGAGGAAAGTACCAGAAAAACTTCCCCGGCAAAACAACCACGGAAAAAAATCATCCTAAAAACATACTCCAGTAAAAACATTTGTACAAAAAACAACCCCGGTACATAATTTTACTGAAAATACAACCACCAAAAAAGATATATATGAAGTCCGGATTCTTTTTCTCTGTCTGAACTTTTGAGGAAGCCCGGCTATGTTCTTCCATCTCGACTGATCTTGTTTATTATTTTGTCAGCAGTAAATAGATCGAGTTTTAATTTAAAAAAATTTATTTAAAAGCTCATTTGAGTCACAAAAACATGAAATATGCATACATGTTAGTATTTATACATTTTCTACAATGTTTAGCTAAACATTTAGAAAGTTTATACGCTTAAGTAATACTGATAGGTAATGATAGGTAATCGGCCATGAGTTAAGACCGCTAATCGCTTATGAGTTGAAACCGGTAATCGGTCAATAATTTGGACATAACCTGCTGATCGGTATTTGGAAAATTGAAAACCGCTATTTTCCCTAGCGCCCATAACCGGTAAATAAATAAATCCTTGTCACTTTGACACTTTTAACAATTACTGGAAAATATTTTAAGGAAAAATTTTTTAGTGCTCGCCCTTAAGGAAAAATCCTTGACAAGGTAAATTTTTGTCAAAATTTTAGATGCATAAACTTTTTTAGATTTTACAAAGTGTTTCAAATATCAAGGCTCTACAATAATTACATGGGCTGTTAGTGCGGGAGGATTTTGCAAAAAATAAAGACGTGGTAAAATATAAAATATAAAAAATAACTAATCATTTACTTAAACAATATTAACTAATAAAAAACAGACAATAGTATAGCTTTTTGAAGAATACCACCAGGTATTCCAGAAGAGAATGTACTTCTTAAGTATTTAACTCAATGACTAATAGGCACCTTTATCTAAAAAAGCGACGTTTTATGGCTGCTCTTCAATCTTCAAAGTAGTTTAATTTAGCATCGCACTTCCTTTTCATGCCGGTTCTTTGTTGCTAACACACCGCAATATATTTAGAATATGAACAGACACTATCCTGTTATTACGTACTGTTAGGTACATAAAAAAATGTAGTAATTTTGAACCCACTTTTCACTAGTACTTAACTTTTTATCATAAGTATATCTGTTAAATTAGAATATTACGTATGAGCAGCAAGCAGCGGAATTTAAAGCTTTAGGCAATACAGAATTACATCCCTATCATGTAAATAAGGTGATAAAATCACGACAATATTAAACTATTATTTTTTTGCCAAATCTTTACAATTTTGTTCAAAAAACTTAACGCCGTGGAACATTTTAGGCACTAGACGTTCGCCTAAGCCGCGTAATACGTTGATTACATTCTGATGGTTTCATTTTATTGTACTGTCACATTTGAGTAAAGTATTTTAAATAAGACAGGAACCAAGACTTTTTCGTCTTATCATTGTGTTGCTTACCACAGCATGACTCAGCCTTAGAATTCTATTTTTTGTAAGTATCAAAACGTAATAATTCTTTTAAAATATTTGATGCTAGATTTAATTTAGCTTGTGAATTTTTTGCTGTGCTGTTAATCTATTTTTGAGTAAATTGTATAAACAGCAAATGCTTCAGTGGAAACTTCCGGATTCTTTTAAACGGAGAAACGTCCTAAAGCCTAACAACTGATTACGTACTAAATGGAGAGTTAATTGATTAATGAGAAAAAACAGAGCTGGAGCAAATTAGTCCAAAAATCTTTGGAGGAGAAAACAGAAGCACAGAGTTCCTTTTAGGTGCCGCGGGGAGCTTTTAAGCGAATCAAAGCGCAGAAAAAAGTCCATTATGTTACGTAACAAGCAGAATTGTCCCGGCTTACTTCCTCTAATTACATTACGCGCAAACAGGTACAGAAATGTCGGATCATTCAGCTCCATCAGCTTTATGAATGAAGATGAAATGACGAGGCTAAAATCAGAGTGACGCTGACGAGTTCGTTTTGCTGGTCGCCGTCCAGGTTAGGGCAAGCGGTAGGCGCCAGTCCGGTTGCACATTATTCGCCATATACAGCTGATAAATTGTATCAGGTTTGATTTACATCCCGCATTCCTTGAGCAACAAACGCGTTTCCATTTTTCAAACGCGCTATAATTTCCAGCTCGTCCCGTGACCGCACCCCGACTCCATTGATTGAGCGCGATGGGAACAAGTTGGAGTCAATAAACCTGCTGCACCTGCTGGCCTCAGGTCAGTGCGTCACAATGCGCTTGCACGAGAAACGGATCCGGAACTGACCTGCGGCCTCTCATCACTAGCCCCATTGATATCCTATTCCAGATTACCCGTTCATTAGACGATTTCGACTTTTTACCCCCGAGCTGTCTTAAATTGCTCTCTCGTGATAACCACTTATGTAATTTCATTCATTATCGTGAAAGTTTAGCCACCATAAAGATCCATGATGAGTGATGGTACCACCCTGATTGTATTTTCAAACAAATTATTTCTGACAACCTGAAGATGGATGAGAGACAAGAGAGACGAGAATTCTTCTGAAACTGGAATTAGTGCAGTTTTCGTCGTGGTATTAATTTTTCTTGTCGTCCTTGAAATTTCTTAATTTCGACAGGAAATTTGAAACGTGTTTGGAACCACAGAACCAGTAGGTTATGAAAACCGTAGGTCTCTGATGAAAAGTGTTAGCAGGATGATTTGTAAGAATAGGTTCACAGTTGTTAACCGGTCCATCTCTACATATCCATATTTATACTGAATCGAGATCAGCTGCAATTATCGCTTCCTGTGCAACATATTTATTCATATTTAACTATATTTCTTCGTTTCCAGTTTAGGCATGGGCTTCATCTGTATCTTTCATATGAGAATTTATTATTTATAGCGATTGTCACCCATCCCCTGGAATTCTAGTATAAGATATTACTTATTCACCTCTATTATAACAAACAAAATTTTACTCTTTTAATAATACTAATTGAGACAGCAACCTGGCTGAGTGATACACTCTATGTGCTTGTACTGCTAACTTTAAGTGAATTGAGTTGGGCTGGAAATTTTCTCTAAATATTTTGAATTGATTGTGTGGTAGGCACATGGCGTAACATTATTAATAAATATTTAACTATTAAAAAATTAATAGTTCATTAATTAAATAAAACTCTTAGTAATTGTTTCACAATTTGTTGGTTTTTATTTTCTCGACTTAAGTTTCAACCATCACGGTTATCGTCAGGAGTTTACAAATCAAACTAAAACTAAAACTTAAAGATGTACAATACTATCCTACCCATTTCCGGAATTTTGTCGTCGCCGCCCTGACTCTAAGTGTTAACACATGTGTTTTTATGCTTTGTATACTGTCGGTCAAGGAAGGGTGAATTGCCTAAATCGGTGTGGTCGTTAACTATATTTTTATTATTAATTATTGCCTTTCTAATTTCTAAATTTTCCAATTTATTTAATCGGCTGCCCTTGTTTTCTACGTGTAAAATTTTTGTATCTGTGTGTTTGAAAAAATGATTGTTTGTAATACAATGTTGGGAGATGCCTGTTGATTTATGATTGTATTTAATTGATCTGATGTGTTCTTTAGTTCTTGTATTGAAACTGCGGCCAGTTTGTCCTATATATGATGCATCACAATTAGAACAGTCTATTTGATAGCTACAATTTTTTGAATATTTTTCTATTGTGTCTTTATTGTTTACTAGATGTTTATGGAGTTTGTTCGGATTGTGCATAGCTACGTTAATATTTAATTTTTTGAGCCTGTACTTTATAGCTAACTCTACCTATATAATTGATTTTTGACCATATTGTTTTTTCAATTGATGTCTTTTGTTCGTGAATTTTTGAAATACCCCCGCATTCCAAAGTTCACTGAAATCAAATCTTCTGTTCAGTCACTCACAAACATCCATACCTACCCACCCACAGACAGACAAATGTCTAAAACATGTAATCCCGTCAGAATTGCAAATTCGAAAATTTTTATAAATACTTCCTTATACATCACGTACATCACGTGACCAAATATCAGCTGCCAGTGATACTTAGGATACTAAAGGTGGTTTAACGTATGCAGCATAACAGTTTGTATCGTGTTTATTAGTTTTCATATCTTCCTGGTAGATAGGTACAAACTTAGGGACAACGATCAATCGACGTAAAATACCAATAATAATGTTTGTAACATGACATACCTTGGAAAATATAAGCGGTTTTCAGCTGTGTTTAGTTGTGATTGCAAAACAAGTTTACTTTTAATTTTGTATTTGCTAAGATAAACTTCAAAATGCCAGTTATCCGCATGCTGAATTTGAACTGCAAGGATTAATTTCTATATATTTGGTTTTACCGAACTTTTTTAAAAAAATCACTGCAAAACTAGAACAAACACGACAAAATCGATTTGACTTACATATGAACAAACACGTGCACAAACAGCAGCTTGCGCTCTTCCTGCAAACCAAATGGCAAACCAAAAGCGCAGCAACCGCTGAGTAAGCTCTCACGTCACGGCTGTATGAAGTATACCCACTGAAAGTGTAGGAAAGTAATGAAGAGCATGACCAGTCGAGACAAATGCGCTTATAGGACTCGCTGGCTCAATCATACCAGATTTTGTCTAGCAATACACAACACCGATGTTACGCTTTTGAATTAGTCCTACCGCAAATTCAGGCAGGAATTTTGCGTAGAGATGGTCCTTCATCAATTTGTCTATCTAAATTTAATAGAAACGAGTTTGAATGGAGTACTTCTTTAAATGATAAATAAATTGAAAGTTTCGCTTTTTAGTAATATACTAAATAATACTTCTTCGAATCCATTTAATCGTGATGCTTTTATTGTTACAATTTCTTTCCTGATTTACAGTTTTTTCTCAAGAATTGTATCTCGATGTACTTACAATTTATTTATATTTCATATTTATAACTTGCTGTGCTTTAGACCAGTGTTTCTCAACCGACGGTCCCTGTTTGACGAAATCATAACACTTGTAAAACGTATGCAAAAATACATTTATTTTTTACCAGTGCAGTAGTACAAATTTGTAAAAATCTACACGTCTGCAATATGGTTTTGGTTGAGAACCACTGCTTTAGACTACGGGTTTAAATCTAAATATATTGCATACAAAAGAAAGGCACGGCAGATACGCGATAGGACAATGTGAAATTGTTCAACCCACTACGTCATATTTTGGTAAATTTAAAGGATTAAAGATACCATGACAGCAAACCTGGTGTAATGGTATACCGCTGAACTATTACAGAAATTTCCCGGGTTCAATTCCGGGTGACAGCCAACTTAGCTCATCCGCTCGAGTGTCCCTCGCAAGGCAACGAGCTACCAGCGAAGCAACGCTTTAATGATTTATCCAGAGCAGAAATATAACTATAGTTCGGGGTTCGGAGCCCACGTTAAACTGTAGGTCATCTGGGGTTGTGTGTCACTTAACACGCGTTAACACTTGCACGAGAGTAGTCAAAGTACCTGGTAACAGGTATAGTACTATAAGAACATACGATACCATATTCTAGAAGAAAGAAAAGATTGCGCTTATAAGGCTCACTTATTTTAAAACGCAGTTAATTATTCCTAGAAATGCACAATACACTGTAATTAAGTAAATATAATGCTGAGTATCAGGATTTTGATTTTATTTATTGGCTCAAAAATATGTACAACGTTTCTGTGCTTAAATTATAATTTGTACATAAAAAAATTAATATTTCTTGTTGTACATAGCTTTGGAATTTCTAGTGATAAAACGCTCGAATACAAATGTTAATTCGACACTTTTTAGTATTTCAAAAAAATCTATTTAGCTCACCTTAAAACAGCTGCCTCATCTGTATTATTTATCACTCTGGCCACACATTTAGTATTTGTATATTTGATGCTCTCTAATTTGCAATAATTTTTTGCTGGTGTTGACAAGCATTAAGTATACGTAGAAGAGTGATGGTAGGCAGTATATATCTAATTAATAAATTATTTATTAACTGGTCTGAAGCACATGCAGTATTTTAATTTTTTATGCACGACTAACTGGTGTCGTGGTGCAAAAGAATTACATAAATTAAAGATAAATAAACAAAACGAACGAATAAATAGCTAAAACGAGAGGGACCAGTTCCAATTTTCACGTTCCTCAAGGGAAATCCAATTTTATTTTTTCTAAATTACGTTTCCCAATTCTAATTCCCTAAACTAATTTTAACGTAAAAATTTGCATTCATATCTTAGCGTGCCTCGATAACAATCTTTATAAAATATCATTAGACTGGCGCGATAACGATCTTTAAGAAATATAAGAGGATAAAGCCGAGACAAATCCACCTGACGTTCAATTTGCATATCCAGCTAATGAAGACAAGCAAACGTGTCAATACTTATTTTTTCTAGATCACATTGCAGTACTTATACCTATTTAGTGTTAATAGCCATCTGTTAAAGTGATAGACAGGTAGAAAAAAAGACAGAAATATGCAAATTAATTGACAAATATTAATAGGAAAACAAAATCCTGTTAATGAATGAATATTTTAATACAAACTGCTGATTAAATTTATTTAGTTGTAGGGTACAGTAGTGAATTTGGGCGTTAGTTAACAGTGGGGAATAACCTTTTAAACTAGTCATATTTTTGCACAACTTGCGTGTGTGTTCGGTAGGTAGGAATTTATAAAATTTATGAACCCAGATGCTTCCACAAGATTTGTTTTACAACTTACAAGACAATGTATGTGTAAATCCAAAATAATCAATGTGTGTAAGTAGGGAACATAATTTCTCCCAGAATTGTTTCACCAGCGCCACCAGAAGTTTGCAGAGAAATAGCTTTTGGCTTAAAAATGTTGTAGCTGGAGGCAAGTTTGAGTATGCTGTACTGGCAATACTACATAAGTAAATCGCGTTACATTCTGTATTTCAAATTCGTAAAAAGCACAATAATTTTATATGGTACGTGAGTTGCGTTAAGTACCATCAAGTTATTGTTCGGATGCGCATAAAACAGGCGGCTTGGTTGGTACAGCGAGCGATGCGAATCGGCCATCCGTCAAACTCGGCATTGTTCACCGGAAAAAGAATTATTTATCTGCCTCTCGGAGACCAGTTTTCACGCATTTATTGAATGGAACATTAAAAGCTTATAGAAACGCAGTACGTATAATATGTATGCAGTCCAGATTGGCGAAGAATGCCGCGCAATCCGGAATAGAAAGCAGGACGCGACCGTTGTTATGATTTATTTTTGTATACAATGCACGCGTTTACTCGTATTTAAACTATTTACACTTCCTTTTACACCGAACATTGATGTTCTACAGCGGCAGTTTTTCCTTTTCGAATTCTGCCGGTTTTGGTATCGCATTTCTTACGCAAGTCGCTGCTGCGCTGGATCTTTACATGTCGCGCTTCGGCGGCGCGGCGATGGGAGAATTAAATATCAATTTACTGAAATACGTTTCACTCAAATAACCTGGAGTACTCGAATTCATTAAATCTTAAGCACCTAGAGATAAACGCGTGTGACAACCTGAGATGGATAATGGAGGAACTATAAGGGAAACAAAGAACGATGAGCTCACCTCACTGACCTGAAGGAATGCTGCAGGACAAGCGTCACTGAGATTTCTTCAGAGAACACGAAAGATTCATAGAAAATTGTACAATTTATTATAAGGCAATAGTAAAAAATATGGTTTTAATGATTTGTACAAGATACATGTCTTGTGTGTATTTTGAAAATGTTTGAAATGTTAAACGATCCTTGTGTAAGATAATAGCTTAAGTTGTTTTCGAAACGACTTAGATTGTTTGGTGTTTTTATCGCTTAATACGTATGTAATGCTTGTGTAATAAAAGAAAGCAACGTTTAGCGTTATTAATGAAATTATTGTAGTTATATTTTTTTAAGACTTACTTATCGTTAGCCGATTTCCGTCGCTAAGGCTAAACACCGACGTTACGTATTAGATCATTAGGCCTACAAATTATGACAAACTTTAACAAAGTTCATGACTAACGTTTATTTAATCATCCAATAAAATTCTCCGATTCAAGTATATTAATTCTATGAAGCGTATTATAAAACTCAAATTTCCTGAAAAGTCCTGTAAAAAGTGCATGTAAGACTGTAACACGAATATTTTGTAGTGAAACAAAAACTACGCGCAACAAAAATATTTAAAAATGTCACGTTCTTATAGTTTAAGTACAAGGAAGTGTTTCTCCATGCAGGAACTCCAAAAATGGACGAAGCACTTCGCCTGAACATTCCTATACTTTAAAACTAATTTGCTTCTTGTTTAAATCAATATATGCATTTTTTTTAATTGTTGAAATTTAAAAAAAACTAGAGAATGCAAAATCAATTCGTCAGACAAACAATTAGAGGGATGGGTAAGGTCAACCTACTTAAATATGAAGTTATCTATAAATTAAAAGTTATAATCTTATTCTACTATCACTCATGAGCAATTTAGCTTAAAAAATTGTAGTAATAAAAATATGAAAAACTTAAATTGGTTTTTATAAAATATATGTGTGTGGATGTGTGCGCCTCATATCCCTAGTACGGAAGAGCCCATTTTGATGTAAGATATATCAAAAATTCAACGTATAAAAATTTGTTATAAGTCCGTATTTCGTACCCTTTTTCAGCAAATAAATATTGATAATTTGTAAGCAGGATCTTATAGAGAACTTAAATCTGACGTTTTATCTTGACCCTTGTAGCCTTATAATGTCGACGGGTTACGAGTTTTTATAACTTTTAGATTTAACAACTTATTATTTAAATATGAGTCATCAGTTCGGCATAAACTTAAGTTATTATAATATTACTATGTATGAGAATTTTTGACCGTGAAGTGAAACGTATTTTTATAATTTTGAATATTTAAAAAAATGTCTCAATAACTGCCCAGAAGATATTATTAAAACTCTGAAAACTAATAGAGATGGGCTACATTTTGGGTACGTCCCAACCCCCTACGTTCTTTGTGGCGGTTTCTGCAAATGTTTGAAAAGTGAACGTCTCGTTATTTATTAACGAGAAATGGTAGAACATTTACTATTATTCTAAACTATTCACGAATACTAATAGAATAAGCTCATATAAATTGAATTTGTAGATGCAGCAATGTTTAAGGGACCTAATGTGTTCGCTGATTTATTTCTTTGGTACGCGGTTTTTTCAGTTCAAAGCAATATTTTTTTTAAACAATCACAAGCAAGTACAACATGCAGCTGACCATGACCGCGGAAATACGATGTGCCATATGCTTCTGCTAGAGTGGTAGAAGTGGTGTGATTCCATAGTTATTGTTGGCGCGTCAATGGCAATAGAGCCTTACAAAGTCAGAACATCACAAGAACACACAAATGACCATGATTGCGACTGGTTTCAATTATTTTGACTGGAGGCCAATAAATTTTCTTGTAATGGGCCTAAAAATAAATAAATATGAATAAGCGAATATTTATTTAGTAGTTTGCAAATTGTAGCGGTGGTGTCGCCACTAGTACGAGACGCAAAATCGACCGCGCGCAGGCATCCCTATTTTACACTTCCAATTGTAATATCCTCGCAGTGGGCAGTGCGAAGTCGTTCCAAAGGAATAGAACGACTCCGATGAATACGAATTGGCATGCATTAATTCTATAGTTTTAACCGCTCAGTCGAATGAAACTCAATATGAATTTAACCCAATCACTTCGAATAAACTGTTCATACATACGATATAAGAAGCATTTTGCAGATTTTGGCCACCGCTGTTTAGGCGCCAGTTTAGTTAATTTAATGTTTATTAAATTATCAAATTTAATCACTTTTCTTAATGTAAACCTACTCTTTATCTCGTATAGCAAGCGATATTCTCCCTAGTGTGCCTTGAAAACGAATCGCCCTGTATGCCACAATATTATTACAATAATTACCAAATTAACTTATACGTATTCTTAAATGTAAAATATGTAATCGTGTTTTAAAATAGCTTTTTCACAATTCACATGTAAATTTGAATCACTGACGCCCAAACGTTCAGCGGCCAAATGGCAGCGCCAAAACGGCGGCGCCCAAAATCCTACTACGTACTACTTAGTATGACAGCACAACCTTGAAATTACCTAATAAATATAACTACAGCTATATCATACCAGCTGAACGACTCTGTTTCATTTCCCTGCACTTGATGGGACTAGCAATTGGAACGATTCCCTCAGAATCGTCAAGCTGTATCACACTAAAATGACGCCGCTTTAATTTTCAGCCCGAGACTGAACAAAATTCATTAAAATTGAATCCCGAAAAGGAGACGGATCTTTATTTCTACATTACATTGCTCAAAATGAGTGTTATAAGCGGGAGTATTGAAAAGTACACAATTTGAACAATTTTCAATAGAGAGGTTTTCCAGATAACTTATTGACCTGCAGTCAAAGTAATTCAAATCAGTCGCAATCACAGTACTGTAGTTGAATTTGTTAAAATAGTCGCAATCGAGGTAATTTCTGTGACTTTGTGATGTTTTAAACTTGTAAGTCTCTGACCTTGTGAGGCTTTGACCTTGTGAGGCTCTAGAACTCTCCAATCTTCCCTACTGATACTTAACAATTTTAAAGTATAAGAAAGTCCAGATGAAGTGCTGCGCTTAGTTTTGGTTTATTTAGTAATATTAATTTTATTTCAGAATGCCATTAATCCAGAGGGTTCAACTAATTACTGAATTATTTAATTAAACACTGTTTCGCTATAAACAATTTTAGGCGAGTATTATGGTCGCTGCCTACAATATATAATAGTGAATAGTTCATGTGGTAGCCCGAGATGGCTATATCTACATTCAAGAAGATAGTTTTAGTTCCGCACAAAGTGCCTTGTTCTAAAATAATAAACCGAAGAAGTTATTGACATTAACTTGCTTACTATTTTACGAAAACATGCACCAACACATTAGCTAGGATCTTTTTAAAGGGAGAAATATCGACAACAAACCGTTTTGTCTATATTTCCCTTTTTTAAAAGATCCTAACCACTGTATCGGTGCATGTTTCTGTTAAATTTATTAACATTGAAACGATCTGATTAGTTACAACTAAGCTTGGAGCTTGCAGAAAGTCCAATATGATTATACATCGCTTTGGCTGTTTCACCGGAGGCCTTGAGTCATGAAATCGGGAACGTCCAGAAAAAGACATAGATTTTTTAGACACATTGTAACATGCTTTTTCCCAACGCAACGGGAGAACCAACTGCTAGGGTCATACGCCTCCTCTTGCCTCTAACATGCACAAACAAATACACACCCAAGAACGCCCCAGCCGGGAATCGAACCTAGCACGTTTGGCACAACCGCTGCTCTACCGCCCGATACACTTCTACGAGTACATGGCAAAGGAAATTACTGTTGAAGCGTCAAGATAGTTAGTTAATTTTTAACACCATAAAAAATCAAGTGTAAAATTAAAAATGTTATCGCAACTTTTGTTACAATTTCTACCATTCCTTTGTTGATTTTTTCAACTTTAATAACTTGATTCTAGAGAAGGAGGGTAGTAGTTACATGTTACTTTTCTAATATTACAGTTACATCCACAATGTATTATCTAAATAAAATTAGAGTGATTCGAGTTTGAAAACATTAGTATAATTGAACATGCTACCTGCTTAATTTATTATCGTACCATTAATAAATAACCGACAGACATAAAATGGCACCTGGCAGGGTAGAAAAAACCGACCGATTGGTATCAAAACGCGACCTGCCTTGATTAATAATTTGTACGGTAGAAGGTAACATTTGTAGCCTGTGAGCTAATTTGAATATAACAAGTGTCGTGGGCGCCGGTTTAGTTATGCGCGTGTCCATACTTCTTGTAAGTGGCGCTGCAGCTCAATAAACAACTTAGGGTTTGATGAATATGCACCCTGCTTAGTTCGCAGCAAGGGCCCTCTTCCCGGATCTGCCCTGTGCTGTCCACGGTCGAACACGCACGTGGCGAGAGAGCACTGCCTGCGCTTTCGTCTTCTGCAAGTGAATGTGTGTATCTCGTAACTGATGGCACCGGCTCTCAGGCACTGCTCCCATCAATTATCAGCAGGACCACAAATACTCCGCGGCTTGTATACACGCCTCGCATGATAATTGACAACTCATAATGTGATCGAGCCTTCATAAACTGTGAAACACCGTGCGGTGCTTATTTAAAGCGTTTCGTATTCATTTTTTATCAGTTTTGTTCAAATTTATTGTTAGTTTTTAAAATTTATCGAAAACACAACGCATAATACAAAGCGCTTTGGAAAATTTATGGAAGGAAAAGCTCACGCGGCTGCAAACATCCTCACCAGAGAGCAGAAGCTGTACAATACTTAAGCAGGTGTAACTAGCAGAAAAGACGAATTAATCATAACAGTAAACAATAAATTTGGTTTTGAATTCGTGTAGGTGTATTTACCTTCACATTTACATGTACAGCGATATAGTAATGGATTTGAAAATGCTGTTTATGGCTGAAACGTTTGCTGTTGTGTAAGATGTATATTTGCACCCATCTCCCATAAATCGCTTTCTGATGTAAATTGAATTCCCATCAGTTACCCTGACCCCTTCATCCATATTTTATAAATAAGGGCATCTTTGCATTTTCACAGAATTCTCCACAAGAGTTGCAAAAGTGTAAAACTGCCAAACAGTTATACTGAGAACACCCTGGGGCAAATTCAACGCTTTTTTCCCGAACTTTCTAGCTTCAAAATGGCAACTGCGACAATTTGTTCTAAATTTTGTAGATTTACAGCGCTAACAATTAGGTACAACTTAGCGCGTTTTTAAATCTAACTACAAAACCCTAAAATCGAAAATGTATCCCCTTTTATTTAGGGGCATTAATTTTCACTTCCCTATTTAATTTTTGGCTAACGAGTTAACTCTGATCGCTGGTTTTTTACTTAATTGCAAGGAATTTGTTTCTAACAAACCGTTTTTTTACGAAAAACGGAGAAATGTTAGTTTGCAACTATAGATGCAAAATTCTCTGTAAAATCTTAGCACACAGCCAGTTTATTTTACATTTCTCTCTGAAGCTTGTGAGATATTCCGCAGCGCATGACCGAATTATACAGACCAAATTACTGTTAAAACGAGGCAGCCTCTGCTTCAGCATTCTCTGTTTATTTTCAAAAAGGTTTTATTATTGTTTTACGTATGTTTATATAATATGACCACTATGCAGCTATGTTCCCGGTGAAGCGTTAGGAGTGGTGCGGCAAATTTCTATGTAGTAAGTAATTACTTTTAGAGGGTTATACAGGGTGTTAATGAATTGTAGAGACAAACTTCTAGAGCTTGCAAAACACAACAAAGCAAACAACTTTTGTTAATAAATCTGTGGTCAAAAGTGTTTCTTTTAGAAAATAGAGCCTCTTAAAGATTCTTTAAGAAGTACCTGAAAATAGGCAACCCAAATTGCATTTTCAATTATTTTGCACAGGTCACATGGAATTTTGAAAAAAAACTATCTAGACATACATGCATTCAAATAACGTCAATTTTGACACAATTCGATATTTTTGTGATATTTTTTACTTTTCTTGCATTCGTTTCTTTCTGTGCCTTTTATAATTCGTTTTCTTCGTTCTGTGATTTTTTTTTGTGTTATGGCGATTTATACTTTTGCCAAACAGCATGACATAATGTTCATGTATGGAGCTGCTTGGGGTAACGTACGCGAAGCTGCTCGCCTGTACCAAGAACATTTTCCGAATAGGAATCATCCATCGCACAAGGGCTTTATTGTAGTTTCAGGTCGGCTGCGGGAGGAAGGTACATTCGTTGTCAACAGACACAACTGTGGATTTATCTTAATTTTTGAATTAGTTATTGTAAATTTTTCAAATAATTGATTTTTACTTTGTAATTTTGGTTTTTTCTATTGCTTAGTTTGAAAAATTTTGTATATAATTTATTTTAAATTTAATTTGAATTTGAAAAGTGGGAAAGAGGGCTTTATTTATCCTGTATCAATTTCCGTCGTTATGGAAACAAATAGTAGGTAGTAAATTGAGTTGCCTACATTTAGGCGCTTCTTTAAGAATCTTTGAGAAGCTCTATCTCTGAAAGGAAACAGTTTTGACCACACATTTATTAACAAAAGTTCTTTGCTTTGTTGTGTTTTGCAAGCTCTAGAAGTTTGTCCCTACAATTCATTAACACCCTGTATTTACTACTTAAGAGATGATTGATTTTTGTTGAGCTTCTTAAACTGCATTGTTTAGTTTTGACTTTGATTAAAATTACTTTTATTTCACGTACTTGTACTAGTATGTGGTAATGTCTTAAAAGGGATATTGAAGTTACGAATTTGCATTCAAACTGAGAAAAAATGAAGTCACGCTACTATTAATTTCCTGTCACAGATTACTTTACACTGGTTATGAGCTTGATAAATCTAAATTTTTTATAAAAAAAAAGCACGAACTACCTGTACAATAGCTAAAATAAGCGCATATAAGCAGTTTAGGGAGCAAAACTAGAGAATAAGCAAAATAAAAGTGGTGTCAAATGATTATATTTTCTATTAATCGTAAAGTTACAAAAAAATTTTGATTTGTTTACAATAATAGCGCATAAGCAAAACGCTTGAAATCCGCGCTCTGGTTATGAGCATCCACATAAGTTTTATGATCGAGGAACGCAAGCCTAAAGAATTAACAATTTATTTTCAAACTTTGTTTTGCTAAAAAACAGAAAAAATAAGATTTCTACACAGTGATTTGCTTTGACTTTAGAAACTCCCTCCTTGCTTTAGCCTGATTCAGGATTTAATAATAGAGCTCACCTCATGTTTCAAGTTAATCACCCTATCGATTGCCAGAAAAATATTTTATAGCTCATTTCGGTAACAAACAATTTAAATCACATAAGTTGCAAAAACACCGACGACTGAGCGTGTAGTCAAAGGATTTGTAAAAAATCAGTTTGTTTTTAGCAATATCCTACAACAACCCAATTATTTTTGGTCCAATTAATTTAATACGCCCTCTGTGTATTACAAGGTAGACTGCAGCTGGGCTTGCTTTAGTTTAATTGCATTATACCCACTATATTTGGTACTTTTCGACGTGTTCGCGGTAAGCCGCACGGTTGTGGTCTTATTAAATTTAAAATCCAACGGTGTGGTCGAGCAAGAATGCTGATTTGGGATGATTAAAGCAGCAGGTGTCAGGGCAATGATTTGATTGATCGATTAATTGATTTGAATTATAGGTATCAATTACTTTGTTTTTCTGCTCTTTATGAATTTATAATCGTGTTTTCTAATGTTACACACCTCATAAGCGAAATGATTGTCGTAGGTTGTATTTAAAGGTGACACAGTTTCGAATTTGAAGGATAGGAGTTATTTGAGAGAGAGAGAAGGGGTAACGTATTTTTACGGTTTATTGTCAACCAATTGGGGGTAACAAGTAAGAAAAGTATGCTAAATTGCTAATAAGTTCGTGAATGTAAGTTCCTCATAATTTTCTTAATTAACTGTAAATGTTCTTATAAATCGTTAGAAGAGCTGTGTGCAGCGAATGAATTTTTTGCGCTACCAAGAGGCTTTAATTTTAGCTTAGGTTATTATTTACGTGTGTATAGATGATGCAGCAACAACGAACCGTGTATGAAAAATGGCATAGACTGTAGTTGTTTAAGTGGAAGATTAGAATAGATGGGTACCGGTTATTATTTATGCACACGATTATTATTTATTATGTGAAAGGTCCTTTTAAAAGCTTCATATACTTGCGTGACCTCTAGAACTGGCGGACAGAAAAGTGCTCTTATGTAAAAGCATCTTTATCGCAGTTTATCTTCCAGTGGTACGTGCGTATCTAACACCAGTCAGCCTATAAATTAGTAGCTATAACGCGAGTATTCATTTTGATGCCGTTTTTTAATCACGTTAATAAAGCATATAATCGACAGAGATACCACGTAAATTTTATTATATTGTAAATGGTAATCGTGAGAGCATGTGTTGGCAAACCGTTCGGAATTTAATTTCAAATGGGAAATATAGGAGCAGTATATGTATGTTGATTAGATATGTAGATGTAAACCGGCTCCAGGGGGGCCCAGCGGCCTCCGGGGGCTCCGGGGACGATGTGAGTGCCCTTAGGGGCAAAAGCCTTCAAGATGCTCAGCCTCACAATGTTAACTTGTCTTTATGCAAGAGCTGTCACACGCTCGTTTTATTTCAATATTACTTCTTATCTGTTCTGTTGTAAAAGCCGCGTAAAAAATGTCGTAAAAATATTATTCGAAATCCGTTATTATCTCGAGATAATTATAGATGGCAATAAAGTTCCTACGTTATGATCGCCTCAACTTTTTTTGCCAGCAATAACTATCTAACTAATTACGAATCTTTTCGTCCTTCAGATCATTCTTAAACAGACCGGAAAAAGTTAAATTTAGGTCTGAGAAATTTTCCACTTTGTCACTTTGCTTGTTAATGAGTTGCATCTGATAGATTTTGGTAATTACACTAAATTAATGTAGCAAAGTTTACTTTATAAAACTATTATAAAACTAGATTATAGAAAATATTTAAAAAAAACTACATTAATCTAAATATTTTATAATACAACGTTAGTTTCCCAACAGTTACCACATACCAATATTTTAAATCTTATATCGTGCTAACTTTTGCGCAGCCACTTAAATTTGAAACATCTCTAAGAATATGAGTGCAGTTAGAAACAAGAAATATTCACCACTTGGTTTCTAACGTAATAAATAAAGGAGTCAATTTTTTGGTTATCATAGAAAAGCATAGTTTGGGATTAAATAAGGCCATAGCCTTCATAACAAAAATTTTTCGGCCTAAAAGTTGGTGTGGGCAGAGAGAGAACATCTTCAAAAATATTTTATGTCCTAATGTTATGTCTCCAACAGATACTACATAAGATCAGAATACTTGTAAGATGCAGGCAAAGTGTAACATTTTCCAGCACTCATTTAGACTCGGAATGTCTGTCAGAATACGAGTGCAGTTAGCAAACGGAAATAATAGACTTTGTTGCGCTAACGAAATGACAACAAAGAGATTCTTTTTTAATTTTTTTTGTGATTTGATTGAGCTTAAAAAACACCAGATTCAAAAACATTTGTCAGCCAAAACTAGAGCCGGAAAACTTCCCTAAACTTCCCTTCTCTAAAAACGTTTATATTATCTACTGTTTAGCAAATATAGAGGCTTCACTTTTCAAAAACTTAAAACGTAGTAGAGGGCCTTACATAAAAAATAGCGAGTTAAGGAACCATCTTCATGTTAACCCCTCCCAGCTTTATCAGCTTATAAAATGTAAAGCTAAAATAGTATTTTCAAAAATTTATTTTTATGTTTTTGAAAACACCTTTTTAACAGAAAATTTTGTTCTATTACAATAGTCTTACAATTAGATGCTAAACAGTAGCGTCGAGGTATAAAATTCCGAAGACGAATACAAGACTGTTCTAGAGGGCTTCTATAAATTTAGACTTTAGTAAACACTAGCAGAAGCCGTAGGCTACGCCCCCTGAATTGTTTTAGTAACTTTATACCCGACGCTCGCGGCTCCGAATGTTTCCTTCGCCGAGTCGGTGTCGGGAATGAGCGCTGCTCTCGGAAAGAAAAACAGCTCAAAAAGCAAGAAAAACCCTCGCCTAATCCTGTAAAAGCATCCCCTAGAAAAAATTCCTATCATAGCCCCAGAAACAATTCCTTCAGAAAAAGCGGGGAAAGAAAGTTAGTTAAACCGTTAAACTTTTCTTTTCCAGGGGAGTGCCTCAACGGTGATTTTTAAACTGTTTTTGTTTCTTAATTATGGAGTTATTCACCAGCAAGAAAATACACGTGCTTTTGTTTAAAGGATGTTTTTGGTAGTTGTTTTGTCCTGGAAATTATGGGCCCAGGTTTGTTTGTTCTGGGAAATGTTTTTTACTGGGACATGTTTTTACCGGAAAGAAAATCTCGTGAAGACACTGAAAAAATCCTGGAAAAACAGCTCGGAAAAGAAGTTTAAGAAAAACCCTCGTAAAATCTCCAGGAAAAATATCTCCCGAAAAAATTTCTATCATAGGCACAAAAACAATTCTTTAAGAAAAAACAGGAAAAAAGTTATTTAAACCGTTTTACTTAGAACTTTTATTCATTTTCAGGAGAGTGCATCAGAAGCGTTTTTTAAACTGTTTTTGGTCATAATAAACACGCACTAAAGAAGTCTTGTTAGACATTTGCATATAGTTCCAAATAAACCCCGCTCTTGTTCACATAAATCGATCAGCTGGAAAAATAACTCGTACCTTTTTCAGGGAAAGCTCTTTCTTAATTATGGAGTAATTCACCAGCAAGAAAATGCACGTGCTTTTGTTTAGGGGATGTTTTTTGGTAATTCTTTGTTCTGGAAATTATTTACCCAGGTTTGTTTGTTCTGGGGAATGTCTTCACTGGAGCATGTCTTTACCGGAGCATTTTTTCAGGCGCCGGAGCATTTTTTCAGGCGATGTTTGACGACGGGTGTTTTCTCCATCAATGTTTTTTCCGAGCTTTTTCTCGATCTTCTTTGAAGGATGTTTTTGCCGCAAACCGTAAATAAGACCGCCGAACGCTGCACGTTTCAGCCTATGTGCCGCTGCTTTGTTCTTCGCGTTTCTATCAGCAATGAGGTATCAACAGATTATGCTACAGCATCGCAGCTAAATACTGGCACTATAGAATAATGTTTCTGTGGTGTAACGTTGGGGGTTTTGGTAGCGGGGTTCTTCCACCACTAAAAACTCAAATCAAAGAAAAGGGCTCCGCATTTAATATATGTATACGGAGATATGTTTGTAGAGCATGAAATCATGAAGTTTTCAGACATCTATTTATTTTTGTTTATTAGCCACATTTGACAATTTTATTAAGAATTTATTACCTTTTCACTAATTGCGTACAAACTGCATGTAGCCTTCGAGTCGGTTCTGATATAGCAAAACATTATTTTTCGAGAATTGTTTAGAATGTAGATTTTACTTATATTCATGCTAATGTTGCTGGCAACTTTAAGATTCTAATCCATCCCGTACTCGGCGCTTATGATACTAAAAATTGTAGCAAACTTATTTGTGATTTAACAGGTATAAATCCAAAACTATTCAAAGTTATTACTTATCAAAAAACTGTAACAAGTGCAAATTTGAAGTACACCAGCATTAAAAAGGTTTTTTTAATCATATTATATTTTGTACGAGTATTTGCAAAAATTCTGCATACAAAACTAATAATGATACCAAACAATTATATATATCTGACTTCTGTTTCCTGGGCTGCTTTCAAAACTTTTCTTATAGACCTCACTACCTATACTACGTTTGTGGTAAAATTGGGAGACGCAGTAAAATTTTTTTTACCTAATATAATTAAATATACAGAGTGTATCTGTAATGAATGCGAGTGCAACGGCGCTAGAAGGCGTTAAAATCAAAAAAATATGTAATTTCTCGAAAAGTGTTGGTCTTATAGTTTTGAAAAGTGACATACGCTAATACTAAATAATTTAATATAAACAATATATAAGTTTTAGGGATAATTTTGGAAAAATAAATTTATTTTTAGTAGTATTTTTCTGAAATAAACAGTTTCTAGATTCCTTCTTACTCCGTAAGAAAGCGTTTTAGGTTCTATGTGTGAGATAATCTTTTTACTTATTTTTTGGTCATAGAGTCATTCGACATACTATGTGGTGTGAAATTTTGTAACACCCTGTATATGAATAAAGAAGTGACTTTTTAATAAATGAACTATTGTTCAGAAGTGAATCATGAAAAACATGTAGTACAAATTTTTATGTAAAGTGAATTTTACAAAACAAAAACACTTATGACTATAATAATCAGGTAGATTAAAACAAGCATTCCTGACTAAGCATATAAGCCTGCAGCACGGTTTTTTGGATGGATAACTGGACAAGAACATGTGGGTGGAGAGTGCACAGAAGTGCCTCGCTGGGTAACTAACATGGTGGGGCGAAACAGAGTGCAATCTGTATTCATTGAATATTTTGGAGAAATATTGTAAATATTACAAAAATATTATATGTTGATTTTTATTTATCGACTTATTCTTAAGATTCTGTAGAAAATCACGCAGAACTATAAATTGACCCCGCAGACCACTTACTATGACAATGTGGACTCAAAGAGTTCTGGGGAGCGTAGGCTGGAAACCATTGCCCTATGATACCAACTACCAATACCAACTAGCCGAATCTGTACGTTTTTGTACTTTCCCATACTTCAAGTATGGAAATGTGTTATTACCACGAAAGGTTTCGAATGTGACATTTTGACGGAAAGGTCTTTTTACGGACATTTGACAAAATAAACACTTTGGAAGTTTATAGAGCTAGAGATGAGCTACTATTTTTTCGCGTCTCAGGTCACTAATTTCTCTGTAACCCCTACTATGAATTTTTGAAAACGTAAATTTATGCCCCTCTTTTTAGTAAGCGGAAGACGATTAAAAATTGTTGTTATGACTAAAGTGCTCATGATTAATAGCAGAATAAGATTTAGAGCTGAATTTTTAAATGCAGCATTATTTAGGGTGGTTAACTTTCCTTCCTCCTTCCTAATTTTGGCGAACAATTATGTTAAAATTGATTTATATAGAATTAAACTAATTTAATAAAATTAATTAAACTAGGACTATAATGCACAATTCGCTACCCCAGCAACTTCAGTAGTCAATTTATTATTTTGAAACAGCTTGAAGCATATCTCACGTGTTCCGCTAGTAAACCTAGAAATCCAAACGTTTAAAAGTCGAGTAAGTACAATAAAATCTTAAAATTAATTTGTTAACCATTAGCCAAACGTCTTAAATGTGAAATATTCACCGTTCTTAGGTCACTGCATATTTCAGAATCAAATGGATAATAAAAAGTTTTTTTCTTAGCGGCGGAACTGGTACAAAAAGACTAGAAATAAAGTTTTAACATCAAGTTTCTGAAATAAACAACAAATTTTCATTTTAAAGTGTGAAAACTATTAACAGAGAAATATAAATGTCGAGATTAATATAAATAAACACAAAATGTTGCGTATCATGTTTCTAATAACACGAAATGGCTAATATAAACTATCAAAATCAAAATAAAATTCAAATGTTTAGGTTGATCTTTCAAAATTCCGCATAAAGATGACGGTTTACCACTTAAATTACGTGCGATATTATAATAAATATTCCAAGCTAGCACCGAATCTATTAAATATATGAAAAACTCGTTTATTAAGACGAAATAGCCTTACAACCGTCAGATTGAAATGAAAATTATTGGGTGAATATCCTTATGTAGATAATATAAAAGCTACTTCCAAAATAAAGAATTAATGTTACGTTTCGACCGCCTTAAATGTGAAGGTTTTAAATTCCTAGTACAATAATCAATATTTATTGTTGAATCTTACCAATAATTTTAAGTAATAAAATTTTTTGCAAGGTATGGGATTATAACAGTAAAAAGCTACTTGAAGTTAACTTAACGGGCTCATTCTTTCAACCTCCCAACCATGACTGGAAGCTTTTGTTTTTATGATCTTCTACATATAAGGCACCACAAAATGAGTTTTTATAAAAGATCTTTGAAAACAAAGAAGACAAGCGGGAAATTTAGATAGATGTGCTATACTATTTTGGTTAGGAGTTATTTATATGATTTATGAATATACTTATAGCTATGTAGGTGGATGCAATTTCGAACACTATGGGTAAATTAACACGCTGAGTACAGTACGAACAGTGCATCAGCGGGAACACAATCACTTCAAGTTTATTTATGTTCGAGTGTAGGTTAGATTGTTATCTTCTAACTTTTACCTGTGTATATTTAATTGTATACGAGAAATTGCGGCAACAAGTCAACCTCGTTTAGTTGACAACTAAATTATTTTATAGTTCTGATGTAAATCTTATTGTACAAAGTATTTTATTGCATATTGACAGAGTGATTTACTTAATCGGTTAAAATTAGTACACTGAAGGCTTGAATCTTATTATAGCTTTATAAACGTAGACTGTGCATAAAATAGAAGACCTTTTTTGATGAATTGTGGTTAAATCGACCCCTTCACGTAAACTACCTGGACCAACGATGACACAAGCGTTTGATTAAGACCTAAATTTTCTACACATATGGTCTCAAAAAAAATAAGACGACTAAATTTCTATCTATTCATATTAGACTGGGTCCAGCCACCTTTGTTTAATTTTATAAGGAACACAATAGAATAATAACAACCACCTACGTGGGTATGAATTTTCCCCAAGGTGATTTGTAATTTTCTCTTCAACACATATTCAGCAAAAATAACACCATTACCTAATGGATTCGGAATGTCCTATAAAGAAATTTGAATTTAATGTTCTTTTCCTGAACCTCATTGTAAACCGGATTGAAATACAACGATTCCCTTATCGAACTCATCAGTATTCGAACGTCGTCTTATGTCATCTCGAGCATCGGCGGTTGAGGAGGCAGTTTATGTTCGCAAAGCCGGGAAAAAGTGCGATACAACAGAAGAAATGAACGATCGAGATCATTACCATGGACGACAAGCCGCTGACAAGCGCGCTGTGATATCTGGGAGATGTCACACGGTGCATGTTTCTTTATGTCACCTCTTCTAATGTGTTGTGAACAGGTATCCCACGGCTTTATAACATGTTTCTGCACTTTTTTTATTAATTATATTGTTTCCTTTGGTGCAGTTAGAAATTTACGGGTAATACTACCCACGTACAGCCTTTTTGTGGCTGCCAATATAGTTGCATGTGTTTCAATTCTAGCTAGGAAAAATAATAAAGCAAATTTTATTATTTACAATTAAACAAACTTTGCTTCTTTGGGATGAATTTCCTGGACACCTAAACTAACAAAACTATATTCATCTCGAATTCACTAAAACATGGACGAAGTACTCTTCCTAAAAATGGTTGTATCTAAAAAATTATTTCATCATTTATCCTACAGTTAAAGATGAGCAGTTTCGTTTAAACGCTCGTATTTTTGGCCTTCGGTGGTTTTTAAAAATTTCAAAAATGTATAGAGGGCGTCACAGAGAAATTAAGGCATTGCGGTAAAACCAATTTGGAATTCTTCTCTAGCTGTATTAATTTAGTGCGGTTTCCATACGAAATGGTATGTTGATTTGCCAACTCATATTTTAGAACGCAAGCGTTAAAACCTAAATTTGCAAAAACATTGTAACAAACGCCATTTTAAAGCAATGGAGTGTAGATAAAAAGCATTTAGTTTGTCTTAATGTCATCTATCGGAATTCGTGCTTAAATTTGTAAAAAAATTTTTGAAAACAATTAATTTTAACAAGAATTTATACCTTGGCTTCCGGTGAAGAACCTTGCATTCTCATTGGTCGAGTGGGTGGGGCCTAGTCACGTGGTAGGAGGAGGGGGGAGGCAATATCTACTTCCTATATTTAATAGTTCATCACAAAGACTTTATAGTAATTTTGAACATCACAATAACTATGAAAATATAACAACAGTCGTGATTTTGTACGACCAACATACTTAACATTAAAGCCTACTCTTAGTACATTTTTGTCGCATAACAGTGTGTATGCCGGGTGGCCGTGAGAACAGGTAACAACCGTCCATTTTCTCAATTTTTAAATTAATAATTTCAAATTTCTTCGGGGTAATATACTGCAATGATATGCGTGTGCATGTACTTACTAGAAAACAATTCCCTAAATGCCCGCAATTCACGCAATTCTAAATTATATTTTCTATGAGACTCTTTATTAACTGTCTCAGGGTCGTTACTTAGCTTGTAAGACAAATTATTAATAAATAAATTTGAGATAGGATAAACACAAAACAATATCAACGTTACAAAAAAAAAGGTTTTATGTAATAAATCAATTTTCTAATGAAATTTGCGAAAAATCAAATAAATTTTACTAAATGATATCGTCCTTTAAAAAGAGAACACTTATCTTAACGTCTCCTTATTGGAATATCCTTCACTCGAGGAAAAAACGACTTCTACTTCACTAGTTTTGCAGGTTCCTCAAGTAACCACAAACACTCGCCTTTAGTTTGAATCTTCCTCTGGTCTGTTTTATATTATTTTAAACTTGGTTTTTACCACCATCACAACTGGAAAAACTTTCTGGATCGCTTTATACTTGTTATTCTTCTGGACTTTTCACAATTCGTTGATAATTAGTTGTATTTTCTTTTTTTATATTCACAATCACTTTTACATTACTTTTAAACTCGTTTTTCCTCTTTATTCATCCAGAGGATATAAAATTCTCTGTCTTTGTTTACAAAGACGAGTCGTAACTCACTAAACAAATTTCCCTTTCTTTTTTTTGTCTTCTTCCTTGATTCCCATTTTTTTTAAAAACAAATAAATCTCATGACAATGAGTATTCTTTTATACATTTGTCAAATTGACATTCAAATCCATAACCCCCACAGATGACATTTCACAATGCACAAACAAGTAAGTCTAAAAACTTCATAGAAATTAAACCTTTTAAACAATTCTGAACTAAATTATAATTAAAATTAACATAAACAATAATCGTATCAATTTGATTGTGTTCTTCTTTCTTTCAGTGTAAACAAAACTTCACAAATATGGAAATACAAACGATGCAATGACAACCACATTATTTGAATTTTAAAAACAAGAAATTATAGCAATAATACGCAACCCTAAGTTTAAAAGTTAGAATATCAAAACCTTACAGCCTTCACAAACCTCCAATCTCAAATTGAACTGTAACAAGCATCCCAAAAACTGCCTTCCAGGAACTACAATACCCCAGTAAAAACATACACCCCCAAATATCATAGCAATACACATAAAAATGCGTAATACGACATAAAACGGTGTTAATTTTGACTTCCGGTTTAACCGGAGGTGATAGCAATTTTTTTATTTTTAATGGAACACTCTGTATATTTTTGCATTATTGGATAGACCTTTAAATTTAATGTATAATACCTACCCATTAACTTTTAATTTTGGGCGCCGGAGAGCGTCTTTAAAAAAACATTAAATACCTAATAATGATATTCATAATTAATATTTTTTTAAATTGGCTTTGATAACAAAAGAATAATTAACTTTAAGTATTTTTTTTTTATTAATTTGTTTAAACATTTTATTGTGGCAAGAAGATATTAAGAAAATTAAAGAAACAAAATTCTCTATTTTTAAACTTATTTTTTTTAAATACCCCTAGTTAAGTTTTATTGCACATTGTGAATTGCCATTCTATTTGCTTTAATTTAATACCAATAACGTACCTTATTGGTATTGTTTATTCAACGCCTACTTAGTTGCAAAAACGTAGTTATTTTTAATATCCATCAATAATACAATAATTTTATTTTTTCTTGCTATTTTAAAAATAATGAGGTATGTTATTGGTAATAAATTAAAGAAAACAAAAGGGCAATATAAAATGTACAATAAAACTCAAGTAAGGGTATTTAAAAAAAATAAGTTATGACCGTTTACAAATTGAGAATTCTTTTTTCTCTAAATTTTTAATATCTTTTTGCCACAATAAAACGTTTAAACAAATTGATAAAAAAACACTTATTATACATTCATTATTCTTTTGTTTTCAAAACCACCTGAAAAAAATTTATGAATATCATTATTAGGCATTAGCAGTTTTCTTAAAAACGCCTTCTGGCGGTTAAAATTAAAGGTTAATGGGTAAGAATTATACTGCTGTAGGTATATTAGCTGTAAGGAAATTTAAAGGTCTATCCAAATATGCAAACATATACAGGGTGTTCCATTAAAAATACAAAAATTTATATCAGTTTCGGTTCAACCGGAAGTCAAAATTAACACCGTTTTACGTGCATTTTTATGACAAAATTTGATATTAATAATTTAAAAATCGAGAACATGGCCGGTTGTTACCTGTTCTCGCGGCCACCCGGTATATTATACTTCTAGTTAATTTATTTGTAAATGTTAATTATCCCTTACTTATACTGTATAAAATGTAAATGCTTTATAAAAGTAGTAAATTTTTCTAATTATTTTTGATGTCTGTACTCGATTATCTCTCAGAGTTTCGTGCTTTTACAGTCGCTGGTTGTCATAATTACGCCTCCCTTGTTCGAGTTTGTAACAATATAATTTCTGTTAATTTTTAATAGTCAACTACGCAGAAAATTCTACTTCGTAACACAATTATGTTTGAACATTACCTACTCCGAATTTTAAAAGGATGTTTCATAATCATCTAAAAGCTTGCCTAATTAACGTGATTCTCTTTATTACCTCTGAAAGAAACGCTTTTATTTTTATTAGTTTTTTAATATACGTGCCGAGAACACATCATTTACGCTTTAGCGGGGTTACAATTTAAGCGTTTCAAAGCTCAGCACAAAACCAGGGTCTTCTGTCCTAATCCTTTGTTGTTTCATAAGAATTTCTGTGAATTGTTACGTAGGAAATGCTTAAGCGTCTTAGATTAATCGTGCCCATAAATTTCGTGGCACAATTATATTGTTTGAATGGACCTTATTAAGTTCCCTAACGCACACTACACTATGTGATCTTTTGTTGGCAGCATTAAGTCATTACGATCTTTCTTGTTTAAATTTGACTTTGAAATATTCTTGTTATTGATGCAATAATAGTAGTACCAACAATGAATCCTTTCTGAATTCTCCCAATGCAGAACCTGGTTATTATGCAGAGTTCCTTGTGCTTTTTCTTTCATTACGTGCGGTTTTAGGTTTTAGATTTGGCGGTTATTACTCAGTCAAGGTTCAGAGAATAAAAATGTGCACATCATTTATTCTCGGATAACAAAAGATTGTAGAAATTAATGGACACCTGTGTGGTTATTTATAACAGATATCCGTTTACAACATGTTTGGAATTTCTGAAATATAATATTTCTTACTTATTCCTTAATCTGTTATAACAATGGAAATGTAGTATGCCAAAATTTAAATATCTATGAAACTATATTAAATTTTATAACATCGTTAATTAAGTTCTTATGTTTTTTAATATTCAACATCCATAGATTGTATATTCTTTGAGGCTTTCGCGGTTTCTCGAACTGTCAATATTATAATTTGCCTTCGGCTTAGACCGCGTCGTCATTTGGAAACTACGCCCAGCATAAATAGATAAGGACCGACCTGTAGCTTGTCTGCCTTTACAAGCCCTGCCTGCCTAAACAGGGCCGTGTGCTTAGATTATATAAACCTTGGGGCGGACAAGAACTTGATCTTAATGTATTTTCATTGTTCTATTCACTCTGAAGATGCAAGCTGCAATGTCTTGCGAAACGTTAGTTTGTATGGGTTCACGAACAGCTAACAGGCATAAGCCGATTAAGTATTATTGTCCTGGCAAATAAAATACATTAAGATCAAATCCTTGTTCGCCCCAAGGTTTAAATAATCTAAACACACGGCCTTGTTTAGGCAGGCAGAGCCTACGAACAAATATTGCTCAAATATCTAGAGCAAATGCTTGTAAAAGCAGACAAGCTACAGGTCGGTCTTTACCTGATTATGCTGCGTGTAGTTCCCAAATGACAAAGCGGTCTAAGCCGAAAGTAATTTGTAATATTGACAATCCATATAGACTGCCGATGTTTTTTTATTATTAATCTTATTGTCAGAACACCGACACCTAAGCTTAAGCTAGGAAATAATAATAAACTAAATAATTATTATCTCGGATATCAAAAGTGGAAAAATTCACTACACTGATAAACGCACAGAGGAACCTGGCCCAGTGAAAATTTTCCCCCTGGACTAAGGAGATAGGTATTGGAAACAAACTTTCAGTATTCGTTTAAAGAAGAAATGTTGGAGAAGAAAATATCATTTGTACAAGGAAAACCCGCAATAATAACGTACGTCATAGACATCATCTTAAAAACAGGCATATTTCCAGCTAAATTAAAAATACCAAAAGTAATACCACTTTTCAAGTCAGGTGATATTGAAGACACAGAAAATCGTAAATTTTTTTAATTTGAATATGTTATTTACAAATAGGCAGTTTGGATTTAGAAAAGAGCGAAATACATCAAATACTGTGCTCGTTAATCACAAGTTTGAATGTTTTGAAAATATTTTTTAGACTTAAGTAATTGCGTTTCTAAGCATATTTTAATCAGTAAATTGGAATTTTATGGTATTAGGACTGTAACTCTGCAGTTAATGTCGTCTGATTTATCAGAGAGGTTGCAATGTCTGTTTTGTAAAGATAAATATATTACCTAGTAATATGTCGCCAATACAACATAGTGTTCCGCAGGGTAGTGTATTGAGGCCACTGTTGCTTTTAATATACGTTAACCATTTACCAAGTGCTATGGCAGTATTTACCATTTTAGTTGTGGATGATACGGCTCTTGCAAAACATTTGAAAAGCGAAACCGTGGAAAACACTACTGAATACATAATCGGCAATGCATCAGATTGGTTTAATAGTCAAAGTATATATGGAAATTAAAAAAAAACACCTAAAAATTCTGCAGTTTCAGGGAAAATTTTCGACCAGAGGAGAATATTAGAAATAATGATATTTCCAAAGAACAGTTATTGAAGCAAAACGAATTATTACCTTAAATAATTCTAATTAATTTTAAAACCTTACCGTACCTTTACAGTTTACACTAACAGTAAGCTAAATGGTGTTGAAAATTAACATCGACGTCGTTAAAGTTCGTGTCATAAGGGCACAGAAGAAGTTAGTCTAGTGGAAAGCTCCCAATATGCTAGAAGATTGGATAATTTGTACTATCCATTAAAAAAACAACTAAGGAAGAAAATTGTTTCTTGTATAATTTTATTTTGAGAAAAGTTTCACCTTAGCGACAATTTGGTTTCAGGGTTAGACGCGCATCATCGGTATTGCTACAGTCAGTGATGTTAAATTACTGTAATTTATATTTTTGGTAAATTACCTGGAAATTTATAGTTTTATGTTTTAGTGTCGACGTTACTCGTATTTTCAAAACTTATCCTTGCATGTGAAGCTCCTCAAAATTGGTCACATAAAATTTGTAGATCAAGCGGGGCGATATTACAAAATGCCATTCCTGGATCTAAAGCCCTGTATATATCTAATGCTTTACATTTTTTGATATTTTTATCAGATAAGGCAAGTATTGTACAACATCTGTTTTGTTTTTTGAGCAACACCTTTTTTTAAAGAGAATCCTTTCTTTCCTCTCCTCTTACCTTTTTATTCCGGCTCAGCACACTAATTGCCATTAACGGGTCTAACAAGCCCCAGCCCGAAAACCCAACATAAATACCGAGCCCGTCCTCGTTGATAAGAATTTATAAAAATCCGGCTACAGCCGGGTCCGAACTAGTGTCGATCGAGTAGGACTACAGGCTGTTAACCCACTGACCTAAATGTAGATTTCCCGACACTTTAAGGAAGTTCGTCCACTTTTTTTGACTCACCGTGTGGTATGGTCCTGGAACTATAAAACTATCTACTGCATTACCTAATTGCAAAAACGTATCAGAATATATTGTATTACACCCTTTAAATGGGCCATTCATGGACACGTTCAGTCTTAATAGTTAGCATTCTGTTTAAATGGAAAATAAAGTAAAAAAAGATTTCAAGTTAGTAGAGTTTTTTACATTTATTATTCTATTTAGCAAAACACAGAACGACAAAGAATGCTATACCGTTTAGCGACGAATCTTCGTCAATTAGAGTGGTGGTAGATCCAAACTGCATAGTAGTAGTAGTTTACAATGGATAATGCATCAATCAAGGCAATCGAGCTAACTTAAATGACCCATTCACATAAACATACACCTACTTTATACAGCAATGCGTGTATTCTACAACTTGATATTGTTGAATCATAAGGGGAATGATAATCGTGCAGAAAAGCTGTCTTGTTAAATCGAATATAGATGAAGAGAGATGTAGATTAACTGAGCTTTTGCTGGAACTCAGCACACAGAAGGAAAATTCACACAGATTTAAATAAGTTTAAATTTTTAAATTTTATTTTATGTTTATCTTGCAATTTGTACTTTTTTTAATTACTATCGAAGTACTACAGTTTGTTTACTAGTATAGTAAATTATAATTGTTTTTAAATTAAAAATTTTACCAAACGTTATGGGCAAAATCAAGTACACACAGCAGCATGCTAGAGCTTATTTATGAACATGAAAACTACCTTTAATGAAAAATGCTGTACGTTTCTAGTTCCCTCGCCAAAGAAACGGAGCAGAGTAAATTCAGCTTTAAAATTGGGTTACTAAAATATCTCTAATTTACCTTTCTAACAGACCTCGACTTTTTTGTAGCCTCACAAGAAGAAGTAATTGTAAGAAATAAATTAATTCGAACACATAAAATGCATCATTTATGTTCTGTTGTAATAAAACAAATTCTAATTACTGGCAAAAACATTCAATGCCATTTAGTTTCATGATTCACATGATTCCACTGGACTATTTTACCTCAGCAACGCTATGCAAATCTTGCAGTGGCTGATCGGCGATCAGCTTCAAAGTCAATTCTATTAGGACTGCACTAATTGGCAAAATTGCATTGGTGCTCGAGCCGGAAAAGATATTGGTTGCAGGACAGACAAATGAACAATACCGGCTGCAGGAAGACCACGCCTGCTGTTGTTTGCTGGTCTATTGTTCCTGCTGCGTCTGCGCCCAGGATAACAATGCTGTTGTCTGCTGCTATTGTCCCGAAGCGTCCCAATCCGACGCTAGAGGCGGCGCCGCCGCCGTTTCCGCCGTTTAACTGCCAATTGTGAACTTTAAACGGGTGTTGGTTCCTGATCTACTCAGGATTCAACGCAGCACTTCCTTCGTGTTACAAAGACCAACAAACAGACAGGAATTTAAAATAAAAGAAAACATCCCTTGTGAGTTCTTCTAGTTGTTAAGTTTTTACGGCTTCAACACATATTTTATAGTTAGCACAATTTTTCTTGTGACGGTATTAAAATAAAGATGTCTTTACCTGCAATATATTTTGTCTTTATCTAATTAAAAAAACCCAGTTGTAGTTTCAAGCCTTTCATTTCCCATTCCATGCCAAATGGGAACTTAAAACATATGTCAGAGCTTTTGTTGGTTGACTTTTTCCAGCATTATTCATTTGGAAAGGTCGTTAGCTAACAAAATTTATATTAATTTTTGTTTCAGAACACGATCTCGACGTAATTAATAACAATCTTTTTAATAAATAACCCGCTAGAACCTGATATGAGAATTTATAGCCGAGTTACTAATTAAAATTAATTTGATAATTGATTATCCTAATTGAAGTTATTAATCAATATTTAATACCTCACGTACAAGCGCCGCAGTACCTGTTCCATAGCCGACAGAACAATATTTCATGTTAGAACCATCGTTAGCGCTAAAATAATTATAAAGGTCTCAGATTATGTGTGGTTCCTTTTTATTATAGGTTAAAGCTATTCCTTTTGTATACATTTTCAAATGATTAGTGTCATAACAATTTTGAAAAAATAGACAATTAATCGGCGATAACCATACAACATTTAAACAAAATCTTTGCTGGAGTAGGTGTGTAATAATTATTTTAGCGTTGTAATAAAAAAATAAATAATTAAGTTCACAACTGCTAAGAATATCAAGTTTTGCAAGCACTTACAGCAGCCTAATGGTATTACATATTTTTTCTTTTATTTTTTTTAGTGCAAATGTAATTCCTGTTTAGTCACAAATCAAACATTCCAAATAATTTAAAACGAGAAGGGTATGTAGAGCTCCTCCACGGAGTTAGGAAAAATTAGGACTATTATATTTGTAAACTTTTAACAGTAATTAATACCTACAAAAATTATAAAATTTAAATTAACATAATAATAAGTTAAGAGACGTAATACAACAATAAAGAAACTTGAAAAACGTGTAACTCTGTATTATAGCTGTTACATCTGTTTTTTGAAAATCAATAAGTGCAACAGCCTTTAATTAAATTTCCTTAGCACAAGGGCATCTATAAAGCTCCACTTCAAGCTTGAAAAGCTTGTATTGGTGGCCCCATCGCTGCATTGAAAGCCTCAACTCACAGTTGGTTTCGGTTGGGCACCAAGCTACATACAAGTTTGCAACGAAGCTTCTAAACAGAAAACTCGTATACATCTATACCCCAATGCTATTGAAATTCTGGAACACGTTTCAGATAAAACATTGCAGAGCACTGATTCAGAGATGGCGCTAATACGACGATTTAGATGTGAAAGAATCTTTTCAGAAATTTGTAAATTATTTTTTGCCAGAAACAAAAAATGTTATCCCAGTATATATTTAATTTATTTAAATTTTGTAACAAATATAAGTATTTTCAAATTTATCTTTTAACATATGTAAAAATTTCAATTCAAATAGTTTTAATAATTAAAAAAAACATCTTGTACAAAAACTTAGTTTGGGAGTTTGTAATAAAATAATTAAGGCACTGTTTATTCGTCGCATACAATAATTAATTATTCCCCAAGGCGAATTCTAAAAATATCTTCTTAATGAATTAATATCTTATATTTTAAACCACATAAACCTTAGAAAATTATCTAGACTTACGGTTTAATCGACTATTAATATATTTTTATAAAATTAAAGCTATACGTAAGTAAAATATAATCGACAATTACGATTTTTATTTTTTTATTCTTTCATCAGAATTCATGAATATTCGAGTTTTGCGAAAATACCCGTCATGAACCTTAAGAAACCTTAAAGTTGTTTCTGTGTGTGTGATGCAGTGAAATATCGGGAATTACCAAATATATACAAAATAATCAATTTAGAGATTAATCAATTATTTAATTAACCCATTATTTGATTAATCGATTATTTGAATAACAATTAGTTGATTATTATTTTATTAATTGATTATTTGGTTAATCGATTTTTCAATAAATTGATTAGTCGTTACTATCAAATTATTGGTTACAATCGATTATCAGTTACGCGTTCTGATAATTGCACACTGCACAGCCCTACACCTAGCGATTAATGAAGCTGGCGGTACTAAGAAACTTTCCAGTTTGTAACTATTGTAGAATTCTTATAGGCGTTTCGAGTCTAAAACGAGTGCTGCGAAGACTCGCATCACATTTTAGCTTTATTCCATGAGCGGGAACTACTAACTGTATACTGTACCTGTATTTTATAGATGTCCAAAAAGTAAGTTAAAACATTGAGTCATAACCTGCTTAACTACCTGACTGACAACGTTAGGGATATTATGAACCTATAGTAACTGCTGGAACTACAACGTTTTTATGCAAAAAAGTTTTCAAAGTGTAACCAGTAAGGAAGAGGCAAAGTTTGGCTAAATTTAAAGAATTATAGAGTTATAGAGTTCATGTATATTGTGCTCGCAAATGGCACACACGCGTTCGCAATCGTGCTATTTGTAATCAATCGCAATAGACATTCGTGATATCCCTACAAAAATTGTCGACATAACTTTCAGTACTCATGGCGGTATCTGTGCATTTATTTTTAATTTACATAATTCGAACTGTTGCATTTTCTGCTTTAACGTTGTGCATGGTTTTGATTATGAATCACAACATTTTAGCAAGTAAAAAATCATATCTTTTTCATTCAATTTTCAGTGCAAATTATGTAAGCCATTTATTTACATTTTGTTGTTGTAGAACTACAACCAAAAGTAAAAGCTTTTAATTATATGTATATTAAAGATTTAAAGTTTTTTTGCTAATCTATTAATGTTGCAATAATTTTTAAAACTGAATTTGTTTCACTTATATAAAGACTGTTTCATTGGAGTATACATTCTACAGGGTACGCGAATTATGTGACATTCTTCCATAGCCGTATTAATATTAAAGACTGAAGAATACTTAATATACAGAAGTTGTTATAGTAGGTAACTGCTGTTGTTACACCCATAACACGCAAGACATACAATAGTGTATTACTAGCGCCACGTATACGGACCGCGCGTCACCTGGCTATGCAGTAGCAGTCCGACTAGACCACCGCAAGAGGGCAGCAGCGGCGTATATCGCTAACGACGTTGATACCGAGTTCTTTGATATAGACCAATAATTAACTGTCAACGGCAAGCAAAATCAGACCCTCTTGTATTACGATATCTTCACATGGAGAAATATCTGACCCCACGCTCAACTACTACGCTTGCAGATAATTGTTTTATTATGTTTTGTTCTTTATACATGTATGTTGTGTAATTTTGTGTTGGTCGAACTCTAATAAACATATAATTTATTTTATCCGTTTAAATTTTTATTTGGTAGTTTATTAGGAACTAATTTACCTTTCACCTTCTAACACTGTATAATTTAAAACTATTATCAACAATGTGCTAGGTGTTTAGTTAAGTCCGTATAGCACCGTACTTTATAATTTTACATGGAACATTGTATTCTACATCTTATTTTAGGTATACACGTATTAAAGTATAATGAGTTTAAGATGTACGGTATTCGATTTGATTGTAGTTTTGCGAAACGTTTGATATTTGTTTAGTAATGTTAAACATTAATATGTATTATATCAAAATCGTTGATGTTTAACTATTTTGCACAATCTATTAACACATTATTGCATTATTTACGTATATTGCTTTAGTAATCACCTTACACACATAGCAACTACAATAAGATTACACTAAGTAAAATAATTTTTCACGTTACCGGCAATGTAAGTAGGCCTTACATCCATAGCTACAGGGATCGTAAATGGCTGATAACATTCGTGTACTAGTTACCCTTGACGACGGAACTTAATAGTGTCACTTACATCCCTAGGAAAATAATGTTGATTTTAACTGTTCGTTGATATGGTAACAAGCACAGACAACTTAGAATAATGGGGCTTTTAAAAATAATTCCGATGACAGCTGTCAAAACGAACTTTTAAAAATATGATTAAATTTCTACCTGTAGGCCTACTTACATTGCCGGTAGCGTGAAAAATTTAATAAGTAACACGGAACGTATCGACTAATAACATTCTCGGCAGGCGACAAGCTTCGGCTCCGCCTCAGCTCGTATTCGCCTACCTCGGATGTTATTACGTCCTTACATTCCTTGATACTTAAATAACTATTAGTTGGCCATAATGTTTTATTCATTATATTGTGCTACTAAATATAACTCGTGTTACGATTAATTAGGATGATTTATTTTAGTTACAACTAAAGCAGCGCATTCAACTCGTGCGTTTGCGCTCGTTGAATCTGCGCATCGCTTTCAACTCCAAAATATCATCGATAATAATCATATCACTTCCTATATTATAGCTAAATATAGCTGCGTGTTTAGAACAGCCGATTATTATATAGGGCGTTAATAATTTACTGCCAAGTTTACAAAACTTTTATCAATAACTTTTGTATCTTAATTGGAGCACCCAGTATGATTAATACTTTTAAATGTGGAATTGAACTTTTTTTTGAATTTATATAGGATTTTGCATAAAAAAATTAATGCTTCTAAGTTTTTTCTCGTATTCATTACTTTCTAAAACCTGCAAATTAAACTGGCGTGCTATGAATATAAAAGAAAAACAAAGCTATAACAATTTCTTTCAGTTACTGGAAGACATTCCACTAGATATTCGTTCTAATATGTGAATGCAGCATGATAGTATAATTGTCCACAATGCACAAAACATTGAGGAGCTCTTAAACCAATAGTTTCTAAATAAATGAACCCCAACCTTAAGACAGTAGATTTCTTTTACGGGATTATAATAAAAATTTTGTGTAAATATCGTATATACCTCTAACCAGCGTAGAGGGTATTAAAGTGGGGGCTTTAGAAGTATCACCTCAAATCTTGTAAATAATCAGAATTTTTTCATAAATCGCAATTGTGTGTGCTTACATAGAAATGGGCGTAACTCCAAATATTTACCGCATTTATAGTACCTTAAATATTATTTTTTAAATCATGCAATAACTCTTCTTATAACACAATCAACCTTATCAAATCAAAAAAGAATTTAATTTTACATTTGATGATTTTAGAAGATACTAAGGTTCTTGTTCAAAAACAAACGTTATTAACTTTTGAAGTTTTGCTGAATGTACAGTAAATTATGAATATAGTAATCTGCTGTTTTTAAACACCCAGCTGAATTATTTATAATGTGTTATCAAAGTCTGTGCAAAATACCGAAGCTTAAACGTTTTTGGTATCGTAAGTATTAATTTTCAAATCAGCCAACAAATTTAAAAATACAAATAACTGGAAAACCGTTAATTTTAGCATTATTTAACTTAATATCTAGAATTAAGTGCAGAATCTAAAAATTCAATAATATGTAGGAAGTTCTATTTAAAATACTAAGTAAGGTAATGCACAGCCGTATCTAAACACCCAGTATAAATTATAGCTTTAGGTTATCGAACAGTTAATTACACGGCAATTTTTGCATTTAATGTTTTCTTTTGTGTTTAATATTAACAGAGCTGTGGAAAAATTCCGCGCTATTAGGACACCCTGTATATCCTACTTGATTTTATTTAGTTTCAAATATAAAATTATTACTCAATACATTTTCAAGCTGTCTTACAAGGAACAATACAAGTGCCCAAGAAAAAGTGCTTGGATTTGGTTTTATATTGGATTTGTTAGACTCTCACAGTTTCGCTTGTGAAAACCTTTACCTTCTAATTTAAATGTCTGCGGGTGAAACGTTTCACAGGGAGACATTATCAACAACAGCAAAAGCAGCCAATATCAGTATAACAGGGTACGGACGCAGGACCAAACGCCGGAGATGCTAAATGTAGTGGAACTTCAGCCCATCCGTAAGTGATGGATGGCACACGCCCTTCTATCCACTATTCGCAATATGTGTTATTGAAATATCTAATATGTAATACATGAATTTCATTGCAACTACCAGCAATATGTGCGAACGAAATTTCCCTCTCATATTCCGCTTTATAATCAATCTTTCATTCGGCTGCAACGAAAAAGCAATACCAGCAATACGTGTTTTCCATCAGTACTTTTTATCATCAAAATCAAGATTGAAAAAAAAAGTTAAATAAACATCTTCATATTGTGTACTGAACGCTTCGACAGTTTTTAAAAGAACTCTCCAGATTATTACTTCTATTCCTGTCTGTTTTTTTCTGTAAAATGATCCTTGTTCCCTTCAATCAGTCTACACGCTAGATAAGATACCTCGTACCATGCGAGTTGCAGAGAGATAGAAAACTTAATGTTTGGAGGGCATTAAAAAGTGGATATATGAAGTTGTGGGGCTTCTTGCTTTTTGGTTTGGTGCCGACTTTTGGTGTTCAGCAAGCGGAAATAACCTGGGGCGGACCGGGAAAGCAGATGGACGGCGCTCGAGCTTCGCACAATGCAACCAGGTTCTCTCTGCTTCGTTCGAGTCCACTCATGGATGAATGTGTGATCTTTCAAGGTAAAAGCTTTCTTGCAAAATATGATTCCCGGGTATATTATGTTGGTGTATATTCGGATAATAAATTGCGGAAAAATGAAGAAGAAAGAAGTAAAGAAATATAATTTTAAGTTCAACAGTCTCTAACCGTTGACAGCATAAATGCAGGGCTCTCGGGTTGTTTTTTACAGTCTGACAATGATTTTTATAATTGCAGTTAAAATAGAGAAAGAATACAAGCAAAAAAGCACATCAAGCAAAGCTAAAAACTTTAAATAGAAATTTATGAAATTAGAGAAATGCCATTGCACGAAAATTGTTAGTTTTTTCAGCTAACTCCTATAATATCTTAGGCAATACTGGACTTCAACGAAGTAAAGCTAGAACTTATAAATAATAACTAAATTAAATATTTTAATTTGACAGGCGTAAAACTTGAGTTTCGCAAGTATGCCTTTGGTATCCACAGTAACCAAGACGTATCCAAGGGTAATCAACAAAGCGTAAACAACATTCGCATTTCAAAGCGGGAGGCAAAATAACTTTCGAACCGGGATGCAAAATTACTCTGTCTTCTGCTGAGCAATAACTGTTAACTTTCGACCACAAAATGAGGATCAAAAAGCCTTTATTTCTAAGAAGATCAACAAAAAAATGAGCGAAACACGTCGCCTGGACTTTCCTATATACTTATAAATTAACATTGTTTTATATTTTCCAACACTTTTGATGTACACCTGTTTAGACCCGGCTAGTCAAAGTAAACAGCGTTTATAAAAACTTCAAGCGTGAAGAGCGTAACTTAAACCTACCATTACCACGCTGGCTCCGCCTGCAACTGAGTACATGTAAAACAACCGAACTGAAATGAACCGGAGGCACGAGTAAGGAAGCGTGTTGATGTTTGAAAATGTATTAATAACTCGAGAAGTATTATTTTTTGCAAGAAATTACTCTTATTAATTTGTGTTTAGAATTTAGAAACCTTTCTGATTTTAAAGCCAAAATGCCACGTTTCCATTTAAAAAAAAGTTATTTTTTACCGTGGCCGCCATATTAAAATTGTAAACTCAAGTTTTTTTCTTAAATACAATCGAGAAGAATTTGCCCTACAACTTTGCTCTTGGGTTTGCGAGTCTATCTATTAAAATAAAAAAGTTAGCCTACACTGAACATTAAACGACTAGTACAAGAATACAACTGCTGTAGAAAGTATGTAAAATTCAAAGTACAAAAAGATTATTAAGGGGCAAAAAATTCGATTTTTTGAATTTTTGTAAAAGGATTCTCCTAGAGCAAGCAAAAAAAGAAATCAATTTTTTAATTTTGTCGAGAAAATTTGGGGGGGGGGGAACAGTAGCCCCCCTAAATATTAAAGTATCAAAAAAATATTATAATATTCGGATTTTGCTATCAATGATGAGCTACATTGATTTAACAGAAATATTTTACTGCCCCCCGTTAAATAAATAAAAGGGTACCAATTTTCAATTTTCAAAAATTCACAGAGGGCGTCACAGTGAAATTATAGCAATGCGCAAAAAAATAAATTGTAGAAGATTCTCAGCTCTATCAGCTTAGAAAGTTTAAACAGAAACGTGTGGGCAGTTTTTGAGAAATATTTTTTTGAAAAATTCCAAAATTTTGGAGTGATGTCATTGCGATCGTTTTTTAAATTTTCAAAATTAATTATATTTCATGGTATAGTACCCTTGAAGGACTACCAAACAAGATGTAGTTGATTCCAATCAGATAACTGGTTTTTGAGTAAATGGGCGTTAAAGTCGAAATGTTCAAAAATTCGTAGCGGCCGCCATTTTAAAGCTAGAGAGTTCGGTAAAAAGTCGTTTGATTTGTCCTAAGGCCTTCTTTAATCTCCACTATTAAAATTTCTAAAATTCAGTTTCTGAAAAAAATGCTGCCAAAAAAACATGTCTAACTTCCGCTTCCGGTTTCGTTTTTTTTTAAAGCTTATTTTGTCGGTGAATTTTTGATATACTCCCTCATTTCAAAGCACATCAAAATCGGTCCAGCCGTTCCGGAGATATGAAGCGTAACACACCCACCCACCTACACAGCCACCCACAGACAGACATTTTTTTAAAATCACTTTTTTGGGGTCCATGGACCTCCCCCCTATTATTTCCGTTAAAATCTCAACTTTGAAATTTTGCATGAAATCAATACTTCCCTATGCTGAAAGTATAGGAAAGTAAAAACAGTAAAATTTCATCAAAACTGAAATTTCAGGTACAAATTTTTAAAATTGAAAATCAGTAGAATACTCCACTTCAGTTAATCTGTGGAGGAGAAATTCTTTTTGATTTTAGTTGATTAACTTTTTTTTAATTAACTCGTGCTTGTTAATTTTGGCAATTTCAGTCACATGTCGCGCTCGTGAAATTAACGTCTTACCCCTCGTTGACAATTCTAAGGCACTCTATTACAAATTATTTTCAAGTTGGAAGAGAAGTACAGAATAAAGTCAATACGTATTAGTTTCTATATTGTATTTGATCCAAAAACATCATTGTTGACGGGCCAGATGTCGAAAGGTTTTGACAAACTCCCAATATAGGAATCTGTGAACTGGACAAAATAGTCTTTTAAAAGCATAAGGACTTTTTTTTCATAAAAATAAAAAAATAAAAAGAAATCCGAAGTTCTACAATTAAATGAGATTTTCATATTCATTACAAAAATTTAAGAAATTTGCAAAAAATAAACCTTTCTGTTCATTACAAAATTTTTGCTTAATTCGTTAATTAACTTTTTAGAAAAAGCTTGTATTAATTTCAATAACTTTTTAATACGAACGTTTGCGAAAACAATATTAAACAGTTGCGACAAAATTGTTCTAAAAATTTAGGGATTTATAATGTATAGTTGCAATATATGCCTAACAGTAGTATATAGATAAAGAGAACCTACAGCATAAAGTTAGTTTTCAGTGTTGCGCAGTATCTAGACAGAAGAATTAATTAGTATGCCACTGCATTTACGTACATGTAGGTATTTGTTTCCAGATAAATTTATTCTCTATGTGTTTGTGTCTGAATATAAGATATGTTTAGATATAGATATTTTTTCAGATGCTGTCGGCTAAGCTCAAATTTATAAACTAAAAGTCTACCTTATGCAGCAAGAAAATAAAGATCAAATGGCAAAAAGTAATCTTCAAATCGTACTTACAAATACATCCAGATATTTTTTCTTATAAGTACTTAAAAGTATCTAAAATGTATCTACATGATGGGAAAGTATCGGCGGTAGTATCTAGATGCGTTGGCTATATCAGTATCTGTATCTAGATATTTCTCCTTAAATATCCTGGAAGTAACTGAAATGTACGTATATATGGGAGAAATATTTAGATCGGTATCTAGATTTTTCTTATACATTAGTATCTGTTTCGGTATCTAGGTATTTATCGTTAAGTACCCTGAAAGTGTCTGCAATGTATCTATTTAATGGGGAAGTATCTGCGCCAGTATCTAGATTTGTTAGATACATTAGTATTTGTACTTTTATTTGGATATTTTCTCCTAAAAACTCCAAAAGTATGTATCTAAAAGGTATTTAAACACCAAGAAAGTATCTGTGACAATATCTACATTCGTTGTATACATTAATATCTGTATCTGAATCTATATCTAGATAGTTTTGTTTAAATGCCTTAAAAGTATTTGAAACATATGTAGACACTGGTAAAGTATGTGGCAGTATCTAGATTCGTTGTATACATTAGTATCTGTAACTGTATCTAAATACTTTTTGTATGTACCCTGAAATTATTTGAAAGGTATCTAGATACTGGGAAAGTATCTGTATCAGTATTTAAATTCGTTGTATACATTAATATCTGTATCTAGGTATATTTCGTTAAGTACTCGGAAGTATTTGAAACGTATCTATATAGTAGGAAAGTATCTGTGACAGTTTCTAGATTCGTTGTATATTATAGTATCTGTATCTAGATACTTTTCTTTTAGTGACCTGAAAGTATTTGAAATGTATCTAGATATACTAGGAAAGTATCTGTGTCAGTATCTAAATTCGTTCTATAATATCTGCATTTGGAACGTATCTATATACTAGGAAAGTATTTGTGACAGTTTCTAGATTTGTTGTATACATTAATACTTGTATGTGTTAAGTACCCTGGAAGTAATTGAAACGTATCTAGAAACTGTCACAGATACTTTCCTAGTACAAGAAAGTATCTGTAGCAGTTTCTAGATTTGTTATATACTATAGTATCTGTATCTAGATATTTTTATATTAGTGCCCTAAAAGTTTATGAAATGTATCTAGATATACTGGGGAAGCATTTCTGTCAGTATATACATACGTTAGATACGTTAGTATCTGCATCTGGATTTAGATACGTTATCCTAAAGTATCTGTATCTAGAAAGCATCATTTAACTTTTAACCACCGAAAACTCCATTTTTCACTTTTCAGAAAACTCTTTCATTTCCAGGAAACTCTTGAAGTATATCCCGCAAACTCTGCGAGAGTTTGGTGGTAAATCTTAGTTTTAATTGTACAAATTTTTAATTTAGATTCAAAATATAGGTTCTGATCTAATGAAAGAAATTAAAATTTAAGTCTAAATATATTTAATTTAAAGAAAATTAAAAATATTTAGACTTAAATAACATTAAGTTTAAAATTTTTAGGAATGAAATAGGTGGGTAAGAGAATACGACAGTTTTGTAATCAGTAAAAATGTTCTCAACATAAAATTTTACATTATTAATTTTGACTTGACCGTTATGTAAACCGAGCTCTTAAAAAATGTAATACCATATTGTCCATATTTAAATTCGGATCAATTGAGATTATAAAATTTTATCGGTCAATATACATACATTACATATAACTACAGTTTGACGTTCGAATTTTACCAACCTTATGTATATATGAAAGGGCGACAAAGCGGCTAATTGGGTTTCACTATGGGAGTAAATTTTGAACTTGAATAATATATATAAATCTACCTTCATTACATCAAAAGCATCTGTCGTATTACTTATGGTAACGAAATGAGGTAATCATGTAGCATGATAGATGCACAACTGCACATGATATGCAGGCAACACATTATTGCAAAATGAACTGGAAACAGTGCAACGTATTTATGGAATATTTGAATCACACACTCGAACGAACAGTAAGTAATTCTGAATATGACAGATTTGATGTCGTATTACACACAAATACATCAAAGTAAACGATACATTGTTAGAAAAATGAGTACATGGGTTAGCGTCAAGTGCAAATTATTTTGGAAGTTTTATTTGTTATCTATCGTACAGTATGTACATAAAAAGGTTGTTAACGTTAACATTTTTATTTTAGACGCATCTTGCAGTATAAATATTATGTGGGCCTTTGTAGAGGGACATCTCGAGGGTCTACAGAAAAGTATAATGTAAACTTTTCTTTGCATTATTGTAAGAAAATCATCGAAGTATAAAGATACGCGTAGAAGGTGTTTATATTTTCGTTCACGTTGAGCAGACATGCAGAATGGTTGTCAAGACGGCCATTAGCCACACTTCTTAAATAGCAGCTGTTCATACTGTGACATCCTCCGAAAATCCAGAAAAAATTAAAACTTTTCAGAAGAAATGTAAACTTTAACGTGAACACGTGTACTTACAGTCAATATCAGAATCCAGGTATCAGCACTCTGTTCGTTTGTTATATTTAACAAAATTTTCTGATTTCATTAATAAAATTTAAGTTAAACGTGCGTTGATCACGTTTAGTACAAATATTATTTATTTAATTAATAATGGTTTTTATATAAATTTGAAAACAAACCCCGTGGCTAGTTCCAATGTAAATTCTACAATTTACCACATATTGATTATTATTAACATTATCAACAAATTAATTACCAAGGCTTCGACAGCCCAGGATGTAATCTCGATATTCTGGCGTTGACACAAAGACAATGTAGAACCGGTAACGATGATTGATGTTATATCCGCATCCAACATGATAGATGCTCCACATCCGTGTCCGTCAATCCCAGCAAACCTCTGCAAACTTTGCGGTCAATGCATATATTAACTTCGCTAATCAAATTATTGTTAACGATTTACTATCTATTCTAAAAGCTTGTTTCATGGTTAATTTTTTATATAGACGGAACAGTATTATAAGCAAATCCGAAAGGCAATTTTTTTATTTAAAAAGTGCACAATTTTTATACTTAAGTCGGCAAAAAAAAGCTAAAAAAACGTTGTAATTTACGCAAGCATATAATCCTGGAGGGGTGGGCTTGCGTAACCACCCTCCCCTTCGCACGAGTCCGTTCTTCACGCTCAGGAGGTTTTCTATACTAACAGGTTTAAGGCAACCTAGGGTTTACTTAATTCGGGTAACAATCACATTGATATCAGTGACAGATGTGAATTCTATTGCATTTGTATCACTTTAAATTATATCTGCATTGCTCTCCTCTGCGGTTCTATTGTGGCGTTTTGTTTAGATCGAGACAATTCAAGACAACCACAATAACCATCTCTATTAAATAAAAGAAAAGCGGAAACGCAATTTGGAGCAGACAATAAAACATGTTTTTGTTTATTTTTAACAGTGAGTAGAAGTACTACTGCATAATGGTCATGATAAAGTTTTGTAGATAAATTAACAGAAATTTAAAAACAATAATTTACAATTTAAATTTGAACCATAACAATTAATATTAAGCCCATTATTCTAACCGTTATTAAGCAGACGTTTTGACATGTAAAAAAGAAAGCGCTGAAATGAATACCATTTTTTAAACGAAAACGCATTACTTTGAAAATGGTCTCCGTCCGGCAATATAGATTACAAGAGAAAGAAAAGTATTTACAGGTAAATTTATTGTTTTGGAATGTTTAGTCGTTCTACTACCTATTTATAAAATATAGCTCATTTGTTAGAACAATGTTTTATAATATTACTAATCACTCAAATCGCAGTCGCAGGACGCGTTAATTTCCTAAAATTAAAAGCAATATTACGCATGTTTTTGAAGCTTTTCTAATGTAGATATTAAAAGCTGAAAGTAATACAAAATACGAATAATGTTGATTTAACAAAAGCAGTTCTACCAAACTCCTTCTTTTAATTTTCGTTAATTTATAGTATATCCTTAATTGTCTCACCATAACAAAACGCCAAATTTTTTCATCTCGAGCAAATTTATCACTATAAGCGGGCGCTTACGCTTTGTTAATTTGCTGTCACTACTGTTGCTATAATTTGGTTATTTATGGCTTACTTTAATTCTGGCGGGTCGAAGCAAATAAACAATTTATTTTAATGAAACTTTTCACAATTACCATGTTTAAATTGATAAATTTTCTTTGTTTGTTACAGGTAAGACATATTACCGTAATGCAACTGCGTTGCGAATGTTTAAAATCCTTAAATATATTTATAAATTATTATGTTAATCTTAAATACAATTATTACCTATCAGATAAATGATGTGTAACACTTAACAATGCAGGTCATATTTCATAACATCAAGCTTGCACTTTGGTTACACATTGCATGTTTTTTAATAACGTAGTCAAGTGTGTGTAATTACAAATCTAGGGCAATTTAGACATTTAAACTTCTACGTTTGCATAAGTTGCAATATTTAAAATAAACTTTGGTTATGGACTTTAAATTTTACTGCTAGACAAGTAGTTTAAAAATATATAAATAGATTGTGATGTTTTTAACAAGAGACTTGTTTAAGAGTGACATTACGACTACCAACGTTGTAATGCTTCACTGAGTCTGGTAAATCGCTCTTAGATTAGACAGAATCAACTTTTATTATTGTAACTTGGCACAATAATAAAAATTACAAGAATCAGCATCGACGCCTCCGCACTCACTGGATCAAATCAAACCCCCAAATTCACTTGGATCTCAGTCACATTGGTTCCAAGATTCACAGCAAATTGACATTACAAGTGATTTTATAAATTTTAAATTAAATACGGTATATCGGTTTTACTGTGCTGCTATGAGATGAAATGAAACGAGTTGATTCTGTTTATCGTATATATTGACGATTTACGCTCATGCTTCAAAATAGGCTAAGAATTAATAAGAATAAAAAACTATCACACTGCTGCGTCTACCAGGCGATCACTAAGAACTAGCTGAATCCTCTAACCTACGCTTTTTACTTTTCTATTCTTATTAGCATTAATTTTATTTAAAAAATTGCCATTCAAGATTTTGACAGAAATATATGTTTTGGACTCCAAGGAACTCAAAAAAAATACGTTGTACAAAGCGTATGTTTGTGGGTGGGTAACTGGGTATGTATGTGACGTTTCATAACCCCCGAATGGATAGTCTAATTTCGCTGAGCTTCGGAATGTGGAAGTACTTCAAAAATATACGGATAAAGATTTTAAAAAACCCGATGCCGAAAGGGGGAGTTGGTAGCATTTTTTCAGAAAAGTAATTTTTAAAATTTAATGACGCTAGAGGACCTTAGAGTAAAGCGAATGCTTTTTTTAACGTACTAACATAACTCGCCGCGGTTATAATTCTGATTTTAACGCCTTATTACTTGAAAATAGATAGATCGGGATGCAATTTGGTGCTCTAATAGCTCTAGGGTAGCAAAACGATATTATGTAAAAGAAATCTTTTATAAATAAAACATTGTGGCGTGGCGATTTTTTTAAATTTTAAAATAGGGATAGGCTATAATTTGGTTTGTGTTCGAGTTTGGTAATTTTTCTGTGACGCCTTCTATGAATTTGTTCAATTCGAAAATTTATAGCCTTTTATTTATTAAACACAGCATAATAAAAATAATTTTTAAAGATACGGCAAGTGCACGAGAAAGACTGCAAACTTTTCATTTTTACAGCAACTGTTTATTTATTCTTTATTATATTGTTGGAAAATTACAAAAATAATTTGTGAATAAAAAGTTCACTTTTATTCAGCAAGTCACAATGTAAAAAATTTTACATATGAAACGGTATTCCACCTTTGCTGTTAAATTCTCGATGCATCCAACTGCCGAGCAAAAATGAACCATAATTTAAGTAAATAAACTTCACTCTTCCCAGGCACTAATTTTTGTTGCGGTGAATTATAGATCTTCTATTTATAATATAAAAAATGTCTGAATTGCTATACTGTCGTCATATGCTAACGTTTGAACCCCGCCATTTAGTGTGTCTCTTTCTCAGGCCCACTAAAGCTGTTGGCACGCTTCCGCTCTCTCTAGCATCGTTCCACCTTACTTGCATGTTTAAGTTTAAGTATATATCTTACATCTCGACACAGCTTATTTATTTTTTTAAGTTACAGCTAATGCAGTTGTCTTGTTGAGCAGATACCTATTTGTATATATGTTACAAGCCACTACGAGTGAATATTGCTATTATCCTTTTTTTTAGGTTTTTAAATCTGAACCATTTATTGTTCTTGCCTAAAATGCTTGTTGTATTTTTAAATTAGTTTGCCTATTTCTAGGTTTTAAAGGCGTTGTCACGCTTAATGTTTCGCTTAATGTCTGTTTCGGTATTTGTTTTGTTAATTTTGCCATAAAAGTAAAAATAAATTTCGCCGCCATCTGCTAAAAAAATTGTTGGCGGAAACTTTTCGTCCTTTTCAACGCACTGAAAGATGGTTTGGTTGGGGCATTGTTGCTGAAAAAGGTTTTTCATTATTCTAGTAAATAGTTTCTACAAACGCTCTTGATTGTTTTGAAACTTCTATAAACATGGATTTTTTGTCTTGTTCGTTATGCCATCTGCGTTCTGCAACTTTACTGCTGCCAGGTAACTGCAATAGACAATCTATTCATCTTGCTTTAGTCTAGAATCGTTAAACGCTTTAAACACGATTTAAATTTCAAAATGAAAATTTTTAGTTTAGGACATTTTAAACAGTGCGTTGAAATATAGAAATAAACGGCCCTAAAAGGGATACTAAATGTGATCTAAAAAGTTCTACGGTTGCAATATTAATCTGCGGCACTCGTGGTATCACGCCTGACGTCACTGTTATTAATAATGACGCGAGTGATGCAGGATGCATACGATATACATAGCTAGAAAGTTTAGCAGAGTAACTTTGATTTGTTTCTCAAATAATCACTGTGCTATAGCTCAGTCGTGATAATAACATAAAAAACGAGTGCTCGTTTTTATAATTTTGGCAAACCATGGATTTAGTAGAAAAATCTACCCACCATAAGTTTTAGAACTATACAAAAATGGGTTTCTGTTATAAGGCCCTTGTTTGCAAAACTGGTACTAGTATTTTAGTCCCTACAGGAGTAAATATGTGAAATAGAATTGTCAAAAGGATTTCGGGAAGGGGGGGAGCTGTACTACAGTTTTTATTTTCTACTTTCAAGCATGCAGATGTATTTAAGATTTTGGGAAGTTTGATAAAGACTACAGAACGTGTGTATTTTTTTGTCAAATAAAGTAAAAAAAAATGTTAGAGTTTATCAGGAAAATAGCAAAAAAAGATTTAAACTTATATTAGCTTTTTTTTAAATTTTGGCACAGTTTTGACAACCACTATCAAGTGTGCTGGATTACCATCTTCTACAATTTATTTTCAATTAGTTTTAATTTTAGCTATCGCTATTATTGTATTGCGGCTTTGGTTTCTGAAGTTAAACATAACATAGCTATGTTAGTTGTTGGAATTGTTAAGAAAGACGAATGTCCTGTTAATTCCAGCTTATATATTTATCTAATTGTTGCAGGTAAGAGTCAACATAATTTCTATAATTTCTGTTCCATGTTGAATTTCACGTATGTATAATATTTTAGAGGCCATAGGAGTACCATCAGTACTTCCAATTACTGTTCGCAAACATAAATCGAAGGAAGTTAATTTTTTAGTGTATTTGTTGTACACTTATTTGTAATTGTATGCACAATTGTAGGTAAGTAAATGTCAAATAATAGCTGACTTCTTTGAATCAGCGTAAACTTTGATAATTATTTATTAATTTTATAACTACAGGTTCTGTTTGGGTCTACCAGACATACAAGCTATAGATTCAAATAGATATTTTTTGCAACAAAACTGCGTACATACTAAGTGGTATTTTGGACTAATCATTTTATATTATACATTAGATTTTATGTATAATAATTAACTCTAAACTACTGTTTAAGCCGTTGGATAAAAAATACTTTTAATTTTACTTTCTACCTGCTGATATATGTATGCTTAGTTTTCACAATTTTCTTGTACTACATACGTTATCGTTTGCTTTAAAACACTATATTAGATTAATCGCACCATGTTTACCACTCTACCGGAAATATACCTAAAGAAATAACATTATAGAATTATAATACTACATGATATAAAATAAAAGTGTAAATACTGTGTAAAGATTTCATGAAAAATTATGTATACCTTACCTTTTTGAGAATCTTTCAATTGTTTCAACTACTGAGTAAAAACAGAAAAAATGGTGAAGCAAAGACGGTTTCGTTTCGACAACAACTTTTTCTGTGTAATTTAGTCGTGGTACATGCTTTGGTCGACGAAATATCTTTCACGAGATTCAAAGAGATAGATGTAAAATGAACCGATAGTGCACTGAAAGTTTAAAGATTCTAAACATGTATTTCTGTCAAAATCTAGACACTGTATATTTACATAATTAATACTTCCCTCTACTGAAAATATAATAAAGAAAAATATAGACAAGCAACTAAGCAAGATAACACTGTTGAAAAATATCTTAAATTTTGTGGGCGTAAAAAAATATTTAACAAATACCATAAAGCCATACAGACCATAGGAATACCGAGCCAGCAAAAAAATTCGTCTTTTCGTTTCAGTGTGTTAAGTATTCAACTCAGTAGTGTAAGAAACAACAGGCATCTCTTTCTGCAAAGGATAACTAAAATAAATAATCCAGAAATGACAAAAGCCAACAAACAGCAAATATTCAAAACAGTATCGAAAAAGCACAAAAAAGTATACCCTTATATAAATCAAAAGCAACGTAAATCAAACTAACAAATTAACTGCTAAAAGCTATAAGTTATACCACGGTCGACACATATAAATGTTGCCATTAGCATAGGCAGCGCTACCAAGATCCATAAATCACAAGCAAGAGAAATAACTTGTTATATCCATTGTGTAACGGCGTTGTTTTCGTCCCCTTTCCTCATTTCATTGGAAATATGTAAAATTTTTTCTTCATATTCGAACAACTCGCGACTGCGAAAACACCGTAGTTTTCCCTTTATAAATAAAGCATTCTGCCGCCTTGAAGCCCTTACAAAACTTGCAAATATATAAATTGTGCCGTTTATTTTGGCTGCAGCAGTCTGGTGGAGTACCCAAGGGAAAAATTGCAGACGTTACAGTAACAAGTGCAGCCAACCACGCGAGGTAATTTCGATAATAAGCCTTCCGTTGTTATCGACCCCTTGAGTCTTCACCCTTTATAGTTCACGAGAAATAATGAGCACATATTTCTGTCATCAGAATTATTTTCTCCTTTTTTTATGTTGAAAGCTGGACGAAACTTTCCTCTCAACGACGTACTTTGCAGTAACGTTTATAAGTCTCTGCACAAGTTAACAATAAACTCGGATAATTTTCGCAAACTGAGCTTTGGGCATGAAAGATGTATTAGGGTGGAGGATTAGATGGAAAACAAAGCAACAAATTTGGACAAGAGAATATTTTGCAAAGATGAATGAGACGCCAAAGAGCCGCTGCGATGCTTCACCGACATCAAAGCAAAAACTGAAATGAATTTCTGTCTTGCATCGTTATCAGTGAAATTTAAAGTATTTCACCTTTCAGTTTCAATCAGATTCAAATTAATAAGCGGAGTGGGCGTTGCAGTAGCCGAAATTAGCTTTTCGATTTACCCGCAAAATTTTAAAACGAAAGTGAAATTTTATGTTGTAATGTTTAAACTAGATGTAAGTTAATAAAGTCATGTCTTCGGCTAATTTTATAAAAAATTACCAGCAAGGCATGCTGTATATTATCACTTTTCAAAGATTACGGCATGTCCTACGAAATTTTCACAATTCACGCATGATTTGTTGAAAAACTTATCAAAAATGCCATATTAACACTAGAATAAATATTGTCATAATGTTCTAAAGTCGCAGAACAGTAATTACCACTTTTACTTCTACTACAATCTATATATTAAACGCAATGGGTGTCTAATGTTTAGACTATAAAAATTAGACTGTAAAAATTAATCTTTTGCTGAGGGTCTCTTGCATCTCCTCTAAGTTTATTTATAATAAATTGCATAAACGTCCTCTTTTACCGCAGCGTTTTAGTTATACATGGTTTGTTGCAAAAGATAGAGAGCTGTTCTAGGTGAGTTTAAAATAACAATCGTATTTTACTCAAAAAACATTATACAAGAGTGCAACCGCATGTTTGACAATGTTAGGTGATGTTTACAAATAACCACACTTTATTGCTTTAACCATTGAGGGTCATAACAAGCGCTAGAAAGCGCTAGAGAATTAAAATTAACTAAATGAACCTGCCATCTTTGTCTTGTGCTGTTTTGTTATCGTCTACGCCGTCTAAAGATGCAAGACAAGTCGGCACGTCATAGTTCACTCGTAACAGACGTTATACAACAACATGTGCCTTATTACCAAAAGTTTCACGTGGTACACAATATTGTGTACCACCAAATACCAGTAAATGCTCTCTACCTCTGCTCTTGTCTGTCGAGATCCCAGCCTCGCCGCGGCATGAGCAGCAGCACGAAATAGCCACAACATTACACTAATAATATGCGATAAAAAAACATAACTTCTGCTTTTGGGGGCCATTTTCAATATAAGGTGAAAACGTCCTGAAAAAGAGCCTACAATAGAAACGCTGAGAAAAATCAATAATGGAGAAAACACCCGCCGAAATTGTCTGAACAAATACTACGCTTAAGACAAGCTCGGTCTAATTATTTCCTGAAAAAAAGAACCACTGCATAACATCCGATAAACAAAAGCACGTGTATTTTCATGCTGGTGGATCACGGCATAATTTAGAAAGAGTGTTTCGTTTCGTTTGCTGATCGATTTATATAAAAACGAAGAAATTTCGTTCTGAATTATATGCAAATATCTAACAAAAATGTTTGGTTGAATTTACTACTTTCAAAAACATTTTGAAAACGTCTGTTAGGGCACTCCCCTGGATTTAAGAAAACGTGATACGATTAACTAACATCTTTCCCACTGTTTTAAAGGAATTATTTCTAGAGCTTAGAAAGGACTTTTTCGGGAGATGTTAATCTTAATTATTTTACGAGGGTTTTTCTTTCGTTTCTTCCTGTTTTTTGGGGGTTTTCACGGGATTCTCTTTCTGAGACCAGCTCTCAAACCAGAGACAGACTCGGCGGAAGGAACATTTGGAGTTACAAATGAAAAACGGAGAGCGTAACCCACGGATTATGATAGAAAATATAAGAAGCGCTTCGTTTAGACCTCATAACGTTCTTATTTTAATTCCAACAGCCACTATACCAATCAGCATAAATCTAACATTTAGCCGCTCGCAATGTTATTCGACTTAAAAAACTCTTTTATCACTGTACGCCTTTATACATTTTTAAATTGTTATTGGACAAACGAAATTACATTTCAAATCAAACAGAACGAAATTTAACAAGCAAATTACTTTAAAACTATTTACGAAGGATAAAAGACAAAACAAACAATTAACTAATTTGAACGAACAAGAAGTTTAATATAAATAAATAAATTAATTTCAAGAACATTCAACTTTCTTAGACTTAGTAGAGATCGGAGCGGGGGCTTGCAACTTTTTTTAGAATAAGCTCGTGGTAGTGGTGTGGAGCTTCGTCGAGACCACGTGTAGCCGCCGCTTCGATCTCAAAGAGGCTAGCGGTTCTGAGAGACTTCGTAGAGAGCTGGTGTAGCCGCTGATTTGCTCTTAATAGAGCTATCTGTGCTGGGGGGAGGGTGTTAAATTGTAAGCTTGCGCTCGATCTAGAAGCCGGACTCTTGAAAGACGCCGCGACGATGGCTTGCCTTGGACCGGAAGCTAATTTTCGATCCTTAGGCAGTATCTTTTCTTTGGAACGTTGTGACCTATCCTAAATAATGAACTGATTCAAGCCATAACAATAGACTATTCCAATGGATATATACTATCTGAATTTATCCAATAAATCCATTACCGAAAATTCGTTATCCAGATTTATCCGATAAATTCGTTCGTCGTAATCAGCCTTTACGTCCCACTGCTGGGCACCGACACTCTCCTCTGCCACGTACTCTCCTTAGCGGTAAGGTTGAGTACGGGGGACCTACAGTTTAACGTCGAATCCGAACGACTAAATTCCAGAGAAGGTTTCAGGCATTAAGACCCCACGCTGCCTACACCGGATTGGGGTATTTGAGTGGCGGGTTGCGGCACAGATTTTTTTATTGCTGCATGGCGTCGGCTGGAAATCGAACCCTTGACCTTTAGCGTTAGAGGCTGAGCGCCCAGCTTCTGAGCTACCGCCACTCGATAAATTCGTTACCCAGGTTTATATAACAAAAAATTTGGAATTAATCTTAACTTTTTGAATTCATCTAGTATTTATCCGTATATGAATTTGAATTTAAAATCCGGATTCAAATATGCAATTTGAAATCCGGATTCAAACATCAAATCTGAAATCCACATTAACCAAAAATCCGGACAATAATATCCATAAAATCAGATCGCGTTGAAATCTCTAATAAAAACGACACATACACACATCTAACTTTATTTTACGTTAATTATGTATTATTAATTTTTAATTTTTTATTTTACTCAGTCTAAAATACTTTTTATATTTTGCTTCTTCAATTTTTTCTAGAAATATAAAGTCCAACCCTGTTGTAATCTGTACAATTTGCGTTAAAGAACTGATTTAATCCATTGTGTACGAAATGACCCATTGGATGAAAAGCAATTAAAATCTAATTTAGGAGTTAGCCCGCTTGGCTGAACAGCTTTGTACAGTGGACGCGGTTTGGAGACGTCGCCGTCGCGCCGTTTCCTTTTAGCAGGTGGTCACAGTAGAAACGTTAGCAATTGTGAACAATTGTTACAAACTGGTATAACAAGAACGTTCATTTAACCACATCTACACCATTACGTAGGTAAAATAAATTAGTAGAATTTGTATCTGCTAAGAAGTACAACCTACACATTGTCTTGTAGTTTCCTAAAAGCAAATCAAATTTAAAATTAATGCATCACTAATTTGGCTATATTTTACTGGTAAAAATAAACATAAACCCGTATACGGTCGTAAACTGTAATTTTTGCTTGTAAAAAGCGGACAAATATAAAACTCAAAATAACGCAGAGCTGAATTTATGAGCACATATAACTTCATTTAAAAATCATAAATCTGGGCGCATGCATACGTTTGTCGTTTTTCACATAAAACCGACCTCATTTTACCGGAATGTAAAATCGCGGATTATTAAAAGCCGGCGGCGTCTGTGTGACATTTTGTCGGCACCTGAAGTGGTAATAACTACCACATACAGTATTTTAAAAACTAAAAAATGCGCATGGCTGATCCCACACAATTATTATCAAAAAGAGCTTGTGGGATTCTATGTGAATGTCATGTAAACTAAAAGCGTTTTGTTTATCCCTGGGAATAGATTTATATCGCGTAATTCAACCAGAAATGAATGTTGAAGAGAAACTGGAAGAATAGTAATGAAATGTTGCATTTTAATCTGTGTTAAAACAAAGCTACATTTTTGTAGATTAAAGTAGATAGAAACAAAGAATTTTAAAAGTGTACATAAAAAAATCGCCACTTTTCATATTTTCATGATGAATCGAGAGGTAAACCGCGAGTGGAAGTAGGTGTACAAGGCAGTGGAAGTATGGTGGAAGTATGTGGAAGTACGTGGAAGTACGCCGAACTACGAGTGGAAGTAGATGTACAAAGTTTTTTAGCGCGGTTTACCCCTCGTGATGAATACAACGTTATAGCTGCCACAACAGTAAATAAATAAAATTTCAATATTAACCAACACTGCTCGCAAGACAATCAGTTTGTCTGCACTAAAGTCTATGAGAGTAAAAGCATAGTTAGAAACCGAAACAATAGTAAGTTCTCTCCCTTGCTTGAAATGAACGCAAATAAAATCGATTTTTGGTTTGGTGAAGATCTACATGTATTAGGAAACAAAATTTGTCGAACAAAATTTAAGAAGAAGGGAACATAATTCCTGTAAACATTACTGCATTTAAATTTTAGAGCTTATTAAACTTTAACTTAATTATTAATAAAAATTCTAAATTTTTAAAACTCATAGAAGGCGCTAGGTATAGATATAAATTAGCAGATTGTGGCTGAAACTAAATTGTAGCCAATTTCTAATTTCTAGAAACCTACAAAATTTAAAAAAAAAACAAAAATTTGTGGCCAGGTTTGGAGACGTATTTTGGAAATTTTCAAAACCTATTCAAAAATGTTTTCACTTCACAACTTCCCGTACATAGCAAATCAGTAATGTTGTGTCTCTCTAGGGTTATAACACTAACTAAATTTTACGCCGATCTAGCAACTCATTTTTTGAGAAATAGGCACTCAAACCTTAATTTTCAATAATTCTTTGGCGCTATGGCATTGAAGCTAAACTGTTTGCAAATAAAACTTTCAATTTGCCTACGTGTACTTTATCAGACTCTGCATTTGTTTTTTTAAGTTTGATTAAATGTCTAACTTTACCTTTCCGGTTTTGGATCGTTTCCGCCCGGCTGTTCCTGAGATATACAGAGTTACCCACACTCTCACACACATACACCACTTTCTAAAAATTACTTTTTTGGCTTTCTGGTACAAAACACGTATTTTCTACAAAAAAATATCAATAATAATTTTTTTCACGATCGCAATACGTCTATTGTAAGTATACGAAAGTAATAAAATAAACAACGTTTGAAGATATTAAAATAAAAATGTTAAATTACATTTGTAAGATAACCCATGAAGCCATGAGCAAAACATTTATTTTTCCAGAAAGCTGCATTTATTTTCGAAGAAACAATTTTCAAAATAATGTAGAATAAGCAAATTATGAAATAGTTGTTAAATATCTGAATTATTATTTTGAGTTTTTTTTTATTTTTTAAATACTTTACATTATGCAAAGATGATTTAATCATGTTTTAGTTCAATAGAAATATTTTGTGTAGTTTAACAATTTGTTAACAGAAAGCAGTACTAAAAATAATAGTTAGCTCATATAAAATGAAACATAATTATAAATTAAAAACTGTTGGGCAACCGCAATGGAACCTTTCTCGTATTTATTGAAATTTTTAAGAATTTTAATGTATTTTGAAAATTTTTGGTAATTTTTTTCCATTTTATAAAAACAGAAAATTTCAAATTTCATGTGTAAACCTGTTTTATAAAAAAATAAAAATTTTTAAGGAACTGTGATAGCTTGAAAACCGTTTGTAAATTTTTGAGACAAAAATTTTTTAAACTTTTTTTTAATATTGAACATGTTTGAATTTTTTCTTGAGTGATAACTTTTTTAAAATTTCATGTAGTTTTAAAGCCTTTTGAAATATTTACAAATTTTAAAATTTTTTGGTATCTTAAAATTTTCAAAATTATCTGATCAATTTAAAAGTTCTGATAGAGAAACCTTTATTTGCCCGACTTTCCGAGTTCTTTGCAATGCGGGTGACGAACCGTGAGGTTAACCGGAGGCTAGTAGGAAGATGGCGTTTGCGCAGATCGGATTTTCGACATGCGTAGAATAAAAATCTTGCATTCTTTTCATGTACGTCTATATTGAAGCAGAGCACCCTTCCCCACCTCTGCTATTTTTTGAAACATTCAGTTTTATGATTTCTGGCATTTTTTAATTGCAAACAATGTTAATCCGCAGAAAGCTGAAACTCGGTTTTTTTAACGTAAAAATGTTTTTTTGACAATTACTGATGAAACTCCTTATAGGTATGTTCATAATGAGAGGTTGTTCCTATTACCATTTAACATGTTCATACCGATTTTGTAAAATTGTGAAAAACAGAAATTGTTGGATCCGGGGAGGTAAAAAACTCGCTTTTTCGCAGGTAGTAGAATACAAATCTAACCTCCTTGTTCGAGTGTCACTACTGATATTTAATTCTTAATTGTTTTTTTGTGTAGGTGTCTGGGCTGTAACACAGACATTTTGGCAAAACCTGGTTTTTCGGTATTCTCGGACCCTAAAACGTGTATTTCTGTCAAAATCTCGAGGTCTGAAATTTTGGCAATAAAAATACCTTCCTTTAGCGAGAAAGGTAATAATTGTAAAATAATTGACGCAGAGTGGGATTTGAACCGGTGCACTTTCAGTACCGTTACTGTCAAAAGACGTGAGTCAGGAAGAGAGTTGTAAGACACACTTTTTTATTGAAATCGAAACCAAATTTCTACCAAGTAAGACAAAAACATGCATTCTTCTTTGTTATGACGTCTAAAATTGACCTGTACATTTCACAGGGATATTAAACCAGACTTTAAGTTTTCCCATGTTATGTGCTTAGCTTATGTTCGGGTAGGCTTGGGACACCTTGTATAAGTGTGTACATACAAAGCAAAAAGAAGAAAATTGTAACCCACTTCCAGCCGAAACTAACATTTGTAAAATGACTTGAATACTAGATTTGCAACTAAAACCGTTTTGGCTTTCTGTTAAATCGTAGAATTCAAAAAACACTTTTAGTGAGAAGATTTTAAGGACTTGCGTGCTCGACACACATTTCTTTTTTTATGTTTTCAAATGGTATTTTATGTATGAACCAACATTATTCATAAATTTAATTAGCATAAATTTTTTGAGGAAATAGTTATCCATTATAACTAAATTTATGGTTATATAATTTTGTATACCTGTACAAATACGTAATATCTAACAGAACATAATTTAATTAATATACGTATTCCAAAAGCACTTTGCACATGTTCAAAGAGCCTACCAACATCAGAACTCTCGTTTTACGTATAATATATTCGTACATATGTATGTGTGCCTACTTACAGTGTGTAATCATGTATCAGTGTCAATATAACAACCATTTCTGCTGCTGCAAACCAACTACATACATTCAAATTTCGCGTAGCGTGACATGGATCAAATGGCATCATGACTAATTGAAGCTCATCCGCATTCGTAATCAGTTGGAGCAGGTATACCATCCACTGTGCTTTGCACAAAGATAAAGCAGGATCAGCACTCAGGTGAATTAGCGAAGAGGCAGATTAGTCAAGAGAGCAGCGCACCGGAAATGCAGCCAATTCAAGGCCGGTGGGTCGTAAGCCCATTCAACACATCCTACCCTAATTGGCATCGAATGACTGAAAGGACGTTCCTGGTGTATATAATATCAAGGAGCTTCTTCAGTCCTTACTGAACATATCTAATTAGTTAATGAATTAAATTTTTTTGTTACAGAAAACATTTTCAAAGCGAACCCAGCTGCCCGGGTTGGTATTACATGAATTGGGTGAAAAAAAACTAACAGAATTTGCATACAGAGGAGAACAAAGATCGAGGTCAGCATGTAAAATCAATTTCCAAATAATCAGATAAGCAGGATGAATGTAGGCACATAAATATGTAGGCGGATTTTGGGATAACAGTAATTTCCCTAAAACATCCATTCGATTCCCGTGTGTTTATATATTGAATTGTATTGCCTTTGTGCGGAGGTCTGTGCAGCTTATCTGGCCTATCTGTAATGAGATCTGTGCAGTAGCAGCGCTGTCAGCGACCACAACTGCTGTAATGCCAAAACTGGAATTGTGGGTGGTCAATACTGAATATCTGCCAAATAAACATCCCTTGTATTGTTATTTCTCAAATGTTTGTTTAAAATGTCAAGTCGAATGTCACAAATTTGAAGTGGGTACGATATGCGAATAATGAATAAGGTTTTGAATTTTGAAATAGGTAGCTTTTATATTGTTGATTATTATTTTATTGTGTTGATGTTGGTTGGCAGTACACTACAATTTAAAAATTACAGCATGAATTAGGCTAAACTATTGATTCAATATAATTTTTTTCTTTGTTTTTGTTGAAGAAACTAAGGCTCTGCAATTTGTTCAAAACCAGTTTGCCAAATTGACTTTATTTCTTTACAAGTTAAATAGCTTGGGGCGACATAATTTAATGCGAAACAAATATTTTACTAAAGCGGTGTAACAGTGACTACGACATCGATATACTCTTATATTAGAGAATATTAAATAAATACGCAAAACGCCTACAAAAAAAATAAGCTATGCATTATTAATGTGCAAACAAAATTATTAATAACTTCGACAATATTTATTTATTTTAACCTGATGCGTATTTCAACATGTACTATTACATAAAGAAGAAAAACAAATGGTTATGTTAACTAGATAATGTAAACTAATTCAATCCGTAGGGAAATTACTAAGCTACAAGATAAATAAAAATATAAATAAAAAATTAAGAAAGCAATGAAATGAAATACACTGAAAATTGTCAAAACCTATCAGTCTCTAGAGTATTGTCAACAATAATACCACATGTGAATTAAAAATTATCAATAATTCTGTCGCTTCATTGACAACGAAATTGTGTTGTTGGTAGGCAACATCACGAGTCCGAAGGACGAGTGATATTACCGTGCATTGACACAATTCCGTTGTCAATGAAGCGACAGAATTATAGATAACTTTTAAATCACGGTGGTAATTTTTTGGAATATTTCAGAAACTAAATATTAAAACACTTAGTTGGTATAATTATTTGTTACTTGCTGGCGCGTTATTTAATTATTAACGGCAAAAATTTTAAAAAAATTTTGATGTGATTGCTATGGTTACAACATCGATAACACCGGAGGTTTCTAAAAAAGTATTATCGTGGCTAGCCAGGGTGCGATTAGTTAAGAGCCTGAAAATAAACGGCTGCCATTGGCCGTTACAATGTGAGTGGAATATTCATATATAATACAACGAGTGATCTAGATTATTCGATCAAATTGTGGTGTAAGTTTACATGTGCTAGTTATCTGTGGAATTACATAAATCTTAACTAGCACAAGTTAACTTACACAACAATTTTATCAAAAAAAAATCACGAGTCGTAAACGTCTTGACTATTTCACTTACATTAATTTTGACGCATTTTTGGTAACACTGAACTAGTCGGAAATGCTCGGGTGTTTTTGCAAATCGGCGCTCTTAACATGGTATTGTTATATATTTTATTTTGACATTCTTATTTAGTGTTGTTGTAAAAATGGAACGCTTTAGAGAAAAATCGTTAAATAATATTTAATAATTTTTGAAGATATGTACATTATTTTAATGCATATAACCTGTCAAACAAGATACAATTTTATTGTAAATATATATTTATGAATTTTGAATCTATGTAAGCATGTTGTTATTATATTCATTATAAGCGTACACTAAAATTTGAGTCGGTCATGATTTCAACACTTGCGATTCATGTTGGTTGACATTACCATCGTTGTCATCGGCCATCGTCGACGTTTCTCGTATTTTGCTTTTTGCTTGTAAACGACAGAGACAATTATTTTTTTAATTCATAAATGATGTTATAATTAAATACGATACATACTTCTGGCCGAAGCAAAAACAAAGTATTAAAGAAAGAACAACTGTAATAATTGAAAACCTTTCAAATGTTAGAAAATAAAGTGCTGTTTAAAGCGCAGTTAGAATTGCGAGTTGTGCATCGAAAAGTGGACAACCGTATCTATACGGTAGCGAGTATTTTTAATACGAGTCATCAGATTATTATTACTGTGACTATACCACTCACATTTCATTAAACCAATCACAAATTTTCCTTTTTAGAAAACGAACGAATCGCGTTTATTTTATACTGATTAAACTGCATGGCGCTGTTTAAATAAGTGATTAAACCCACAGTAGCTCTGTTCTTTGGCGTTAAATAAACTTCGCTTTTTATGCAATCTCAAAAAAATATTGAAATTGTAATATCAGCGGACTCTTCAAGAAGTTTTTAATAGTTTGGCGTTGTGGAAAAGAAGAAAGGAGAATCGCAGTTTTGCAAAATTCTAAGTGCACTAGCAGTTGATTTCTTATAAGTTCATTATAACTTTCACCAATTAATATGCATTATTTCTAAGGGAAACTAGCCTTCTCAACTAGAGGGAAGCAAGAAGGGCACATAGTGTAAAAGGCAATCCTTCTGAAAGATGGCCGTGCAGCAACTCTAGAATATTTTTCTTATTGCTATGCATACGGACCATACTTCCAGCATGGGAAACATTTAAAAACTGTACTTCAACGAATGAGCAAATTGAACATTTAAATTTATCATTATTGAAAGTTTTGGAATAAGAAATCAAGTAATCTGCAAATAGAGACAACCAAGATCAAAGAATCAATTCTACTGTTCTTGCAGCAACCCCGAAATTGTTTACTGGTAATCCTGTCTCTGGTAATGGCATGTAAAGATTTCGAAAAACGTTTAAGGCTAAAATAGAAACCTGTTGAAGTTAACAACTGTTTTATTTACAATATATTAATAATGAACTTCAACGAAGTAAAGATTGAACCTATTAATAAAAATACATAACTCTAGTAGTTACCATTACAAATGTATCGATATTTGTTGTTGGTTTACGAGTAAGCAAAAGGTAGTTTTTACGCTACCGATAACAGTGCCGGTAGTGTAAGCACACAATATTCTGAGTTTCGCGATTCTAGCCAACGCATTTTATATCGAGAAACGTAGCTTTTAGTAGAACAACCTTGGTTCCGCGTACAATCGCATCGAAAATAATTTGTGCTACAGCGCAGTTGTGTGGAGATGATTTAAATATAAAACAAGAGTGCTGGTTTTCATAATTGTGGTAAACCATGGATTTAAGTTTAACAGGAGTTCCATCTCACATAAAGGAAAAAGCCAATCACCGTAAGTTTTCACATACACACAAATAGATTCTTGTTGTTCAGATTATTTAAAAAATGTTTACTAACATTAAATACTGGAGCGCCTGCAGAATAGATGAACAAATATACATGCATGCAATTTTTCCACTGCAACCGTACATTTCCTCTGCCTTACATATTATAGGCTCTAATTTCAGAAAAACTGCCTCTTGCCAATATAAATCCGAAACCCAATAAATCACTAAATTTTAATTTTAACCAGTAAAAGTTATATTTAATGACTATTGTTATTTTAATGCATAAATTTATTATGAGCATGTGCTCACTTTAAAATATTTTTTTTGTAACATTGCAGTTAGCATACTTGGGTACGAATATGAAACGTTATACCGCCCTCAAGTCGAAATTACATATCCAAATACAGCCGCATTTGTTGAATTTTGTGCATGCCAGCCACCAGGAGTGAATTAATTAACAAAAATAGCGTTCTTTCATCTTGTGGGGCAATTTTGACAACGTCTAGTATAGTCGATCAACAGTTTTTTCTTTTTATTTTGAGTTAGCTTATTTCATTTCAGCCCTCGCTACCATGTTGCGGGTTTTGTTTTTGGGATTAAACATAGCTATGTTAGCTGTTGGAATTATAAAGAAAGATGAATGTCCTGTTAACCCCCGCATACCAATTTATCTCATCGTTGCAGGTAAGAATAAATTTTTTGTATTTAATTTTATTATTGGTTTTAATATTGTAGGAGCCATAGGAATATTATCAAAATTATTACCAATTGTTGATTACAAACATAAATCGAATGTAGTTAATTTTATGGTATCTCTTTTACACTTATTAGAATTTATATGTACTATTGTAGGTAAGTAAATTTTCGTAAAGCCATCATTAAATTTTCTGAAAATACGTATAAACTTAAATAATTTATTCAATTTTTATTGCAGGTTCTGTTTGGGTGTACCAAATATACAAGCCACACTTTGAGGTAGATTATAGTGTTTGCAACAAACTTGTATACCTTATGAGTTTTTGGGTGCTTACTATCCACTGGGTATTTGTGGGACTAGCCATTATACTTACTTGTTATTACTGTTTAGCCAATTCCGAATCAAATGCCGATTTTAATTAAAATTTGTACATGCCGATGCTATGAGCGTTTATTTTAGAGTTTTTTATGCGTTCTACAACATTTTCTGTTTTAAAAACTGTATGTTGAGTTTAAATGATATGTAAAAAAAGATGGAGTAATAAACCAAGGTCTGCTACAAACGTAATAGAAAATAAACTATAAATTTAACTATAATTAAGACACATATCATGATCATCAGTTTTAAGAGGTGGTGAATAGTTTATACGGTTCGGTGGTTAAATTTGGTAATTTATGGAAAATATTAAAATCAAATATGGAAACAATTTGCACAGTATCTTTCAAACTGTATTTTATCTTAATTTCAACTGTTATAATAACTAATTGATTTTCTGTAATAAGGTAAACGCGTTTTTCGTATAATATAAGAGAACGTGCATTGCCAAAAATAGATTAATTATCTTAGTGCGCTAATAATCTAAAAGTTTGGTTTCAAAATCACTAGAAAGTTTTTAATATCTAACATTCATGGATAATTCTGTATACTAAATCTGAATCCCTTTCACCTGTCTCAACCTTCAGTGATGAGAGGTACCAGTTACGAAAACCCACATGTTTACGCGTCTATTATATAAGGCCTATATTCTTTAGCACAGCAGAACGCTACAATTTTCGTTACAGGTCAGCATATTTGGAATGCGACTGTTTGATTGACCTATTGGAACACAATCTGCTTATAGCGATACCGTCATTACAGAAACATTGCATCGGGGCCGCTACGACGTGAACTAAAGCTACTTTCAATCTCGAGCCCTAGTTTAACTGCATTAGGCATTTATGATTCATTTTATTAAGTTGCGCTGCTAAGTCCGGTAATCTTCGTATTATATCCGGAAATATGGACAAGTAATAGCAGTAATTAGACAAACAGATATTGAACAATTACATTGAAAGCGATTTTTGCTCATAAATTTGTAAAATAAATACTTTCAACTTTGGATTAGCTATCAAATTTAATGAACTGATTTCAATTGATTGATTGTTTATTGTGTGTGGACGATTTTATGCTCATGTAACAAAGGGCTAAGTGTTAGTAAATAAAGAAGTTTAATGTTTAATTGGTATAATAATAACTTCAGTCAGATCAAGGTGCTAGAGATACTAAAATACTAAATTTCAGTGGCGTTGCGTGGGTTCAAAATTTGGGTTGGCAAATGCAAAAATAAGTGAATATTAGGATTAAAACACTAAAAAATGCTTTATTTCAAAAATTATCCGTATCAACGGTACACCTAATTGTCGCTAACGGATAAATTAATAACTACAGTAACAGGCGCGCTCATTTTGTCATTACTGCGCCCTGACATTCCTGGCATTCCGCATTTTGCGTATGCAAAACAGTGCTTAAAGGCAATGGTATCGTTATGTGACGCCCTATTTTTAACAATACACCGTGGTGGTAAAAAGTAAAAACTGTATGTAAAAGTAACTATTTTTTATTGATACTTAGAATTAGAATTATTGTGTTTAAAAGATTATGGATAGACACTGTCTAATATGGCAGATCGACACTGCTAAACTTGACCCAAATATTGGGAATGAGTAATAGTAAACTCACTAGAAACAGAATGGTGCGTATATACTATCAGCTCAAGTTTAAGACAAACTAATTGCACCATTGGGCTACGCCTTATAGTTTTTTTGGTAAGTTGTGTGCCGCTTGCGGCTATTTGTTACGATTTCGTGTTTCTTTTGTATTTTTACTATTTTATATATTCAAAAACAAATTTTGTTTAGATCGTTAGTAACGTTAGTTTCAATGAGCAGCAAGTAAAGCTACCTTGATGGTTAAGGCGATACCGCCTATCAATATACTTACTTACTATTTGGGGTGCCGGCGCGGCACCGACAAAACTGCCCCTTGGAGAAACATTGAACGACGTACGAAAATTTACAGTGTTAAAATATGCGAGGAAGGGGGGCCTTAAATTTGAAATCCTGGCCTGTTGCGTAATCCCCTCCCCCCCATCATTTTTAACTGATTAATGCAAATCAGAAATTGCAAAACATATAATTTAGGAATTCGGTTATTACAAAAAAATGCTTGTCCTCCTACAAACAAAGTTCACCAGCCGCCACTGCTTGCGTTGTATAATTTCAGTTGCAGTCGTATTTCTTTTAAGTTGAGACCGGTCAAATGGTCCAAATTTAATATGTAGAATTACAGGAATCGCTATATAATTCATAAAGAACTTCTATCTGTGATCCGCTGCACTACCTACTTAATTAGCTTATTTACAAATTCAAAAAAGAAACAAAAAACCGGCATAGCCCACGGGTTTCACTAGTATGTATTAATGTTTTAGAGAAATTTTACAGAAATTACAGCTTTGACTATTCAGTTTTTATTTTGTACGGTTTGTCTTTTTGGATTACGGTGTTATTGATCCATGAAAGTCATATCAAAGCAAATCGTCTCTCTTTACAGCAAAAAAAACATTACTACAAATTAACATAAAATGTAGAATAAACTAAAATATTTAGATTTAATCTTACTGTTGAAGATGTTATAGTACATTCATCGCCTTGGTCTGATGTAAACTTTTCACAAAGCTATTTTTTGACAAAGAAATACCTGTTTTGACGAATTTCTTGAGTTAAGAAATTTACTGTCAGGTTTCGGTGCATTTTTTATAATTTATTATAGATTTTACTAGTAAAATTATACGTACTCAATATTTTAACAAACTTTTTAATTATACGTTTAAGCTGTAATTTCTTATATAACACAACGCTGACAGTGACATAATTACCTGTTTGTATGAAAATAAACCATTATTAAACTACTAAACTGAAAACGAAAAGCTTTGTGGAATTATTGCCATTACACATACCAAAAGATATGCCAATTCGAACACTGAAATGATAGTTCCGTTTCGCAATAGCTATCAAATTTTCCATGTTCTTAAAGAGAGAGAGAGGGATGACGTCAAATACAGTCGTGGGGCATTTTTCATCTTCGATTATATTGGTTTTGTACGGCATTGCCATACAATTCAATCGAATGTTGCAGAAAAGCGAAATAATACTCCAACCCGATATAGAAGCAGCTCGGCGTCTTCAAAAAACATTCAAATTTGTTCCGGATGACGGGGTTCAATGATGGCTGCCCCACTGTTGCGATCGCCCGCGGCGTTTTGCATGTCTTTTGCGGGCGAACGTCGTTTTATTACCCGCTTTTTCCCGCGGCGTCTTGCTACAATAATTGTCCTTTCTGTATACAATTCAAATTCTAGACTCGTTACAAAACAAGGTTTCTGATACAAACACAAGCATAATGGAACGTATTTCTTAGGAAATATTATCAATTCACTGACTGTTTAAAACTTCATAAAAAAGGTGTAAAAGGCGGGAATAAAAGTAATTAAAACTTTGGATTCTCACTACTAAACTGCTATAATTAAAAGATGCATAAACCGGTAAATATTTAGCGGAATAAAATGAAAGGAGAAGGATATTCATTAAATGAACACATTTTATGAGCGTAAGAGGCAAGAAAAATGGGGGGAGAATCCTATAATGAAGTAACAAAACTAAAATAACAGGTAGGGACAGTTTAATAAAATATAACTTTCATTAAGATTCGAGACATTTGCACTTAATATCAAGTTAATATGACCCTAAATCTTGAATAATTGTGGAGACGCACTGCGACTTCTCAAGTCCTGATTTGGTCTCATGCTTATATCTTAATGCCTCAAGATATCGAAATTTATAAGTTCAGCATAAGTCAATTATTAATTTAAAGTAATTGACAGCTTTATACTCACGGGTAAACATTTTTACGATCTCATACGTCCAGATAGCGATTGTGAAATTTTGATGCTACAATTTTCATGAAAAGTTGTTTTATAAAATACCTTAATATGATTCACCAATTTTATGTCCTCGACCATTCTTAATTTGTATTCTACAATGTCTAAATAGAATTATTTAATGCAAAACTAACAGAAATATCGCAGATTTATTTATATTAGTTATGCAATGGCGAGTTTCGTTTCGTAAATATTAAATTCGCTTTACAATTCGTCTACAAATGTAACTAACCGTAACTAAACAATGCCAACTTCTGTTTTATATTAAATTCACCCCACCCCCTTTTCTATCTGTAGATCATGCTACGCAATGGCAATGGTTATATAAGTAACCGCATTTGCACACGAAAGTCATTTTACTCTTCATAATCGATCAGAACGGTCTGAAGCAAAAATAAACCTCGCAGCTTCATTAGCATTCGGTCTAAAGCAAACATCACTTAGCCACTCCAAGAGCTCCAACTTTCTTCCGGATCAAATTAACAAACGGTCCGGAGCCAACAAAACGCCACAAGCTGCTTCTACAGCGTAGTAGAAGCTACACCAGGTCTCGACAAAGTCGCACAGCACCGCGATCTCCCTCAAGGGCAAATTGGCGATTTTCGTTTGGTAAATACTAAATTCGCCTTACAATTCGTCTACAAATGTAACTAACCGTAACTAAACAATGCTAACTTCTGCTTTATGTTAAATTCACCCCACCCCCCTTTTCTATCTGTAGATGATGCTACGCAATGGCACTTGGCAAAAGTTATATAAGTAACAGCGTTTGCACGCGAAAGTCATTTTATTCTTCATAATAGATCAGAACGGTCTAAAGCAAAAATAAACCTTGCAGCTTCTACAAGAGCTCCATTCTACCTATGGGTCGAACATTAGCCTTCGGTCTAAAGCAAACATCACTTAGCCACTCCAAGAGCTCCAACTTTCTTCCGGATCAAACTAACGAACGGTCCGCAGCCAAAAAAAACGGCACAAACTGCTTCTACAGCGTAGTAGAAGCTACACCACGTTTCGACAAAGTCGCACAGCACCGCGATCCCCTTCAAGGGCAAATCAGCGATTACAGTAGGTCTCGGCTAAGCACCGCCAAGCGCGAAGCAGCCGCTACAGCAGGTCTCAAGACAGCCCTCCTAGCAGAACAAGCTTCTACTCAAACGAAGGACAAAAACCAGGACATGCAAGTGCTCGTAGATGCTACCACAAGACAAGGTTTCTTGTCTTGACAGTGATGTCTTGTTTTGTCTTAAGTTTCAGGACAAGAAATAAAATATATCTTGCATTGGTAAGTTCTTGATAAAGCAGTTCCTGTCTTGAGTCAAGAGTCTTGCTGATGCTGACGCAGGAAAGAATATTGCACCTAAAATTAAAAAAACTGCGAAGCTAACTTAAATTCATCAACAGATACATAATTATACTTGTTGTGATTTGTATTTGACATTTTCTTTCTGTAATAATACTATTTTCTAGTGCACTTTGCACGTTTTTGCGTCTTGTTCTATTGTATTCAGATAAAAAATTACGTAATTGTTATGCATAAATGTCGGTAATTCAAAAAAATACGCTTACGTCAAAAAACAAGAAATCCTGTCAAGAAATCTTGATGCCTGACAACAAATTTCTTGATTCGAATCAAGACAAGATCAAGACTTCTTGAGCACCAAGCGGAAGCGGGCGTTGAAGTAATATCCCAATACTTCAACGCCCGCTTCCGAAACCCGATAGTTTTAAAATGATGTAATCATTCAAATAGTTTTCTATAACCTTTCGAGATATCTAGAAATATTTCAATAATCGAATGGTTCGATTCTTTTAATTCGAAATACTCCATCACTAATTAAGAGCTAGCAGTGTTCAGCAGATTATGTTTAAATAATAAAAACTTACAGTGTAAACCCAAGTATCTTATTTACATCAAAAACTGTACTGGTCCGATACAGACCAGTACATACGAACATGCGCATTATTGTTGATGCGTAAAGATCTAGCTTCTAGTAGCGGAGGCCTATCTTCACCCAAAGTTGAGACAGGTGGATTGGATCCGGATTTAATATATAAATAATTTTCTAATGTAAATAATAATTCTGAATCGGCTTTTGCTTATAGAATAAAAAAATTGTAATTTCTCAATTTCAAAAATTGCAATTATTACCTACAGTGCGTCGTAGCGAAATTAATCAAGTCATAAATCATTTGTTTAGCTGTAAAGTAAAAAGTAAAGCAAGAGTAAAATATTCAACCTCTAATTCAACAGTGCATTTGTAGCGTACGCCCAATTTCGATTACATCTACAGCGTACGTTATTCTAATTTGATTATAGCAGTACGATGTTTACTACCGTAACTATTACAAAGTTAACAATTCATTCGACTATGAAATGATGGAAGATTTAAACCGGAAAAATACTTTTTTCGTTGCTTCCACCCGCTGTTTACTTCCTGTGCAAGCGAATCGACTTATTTTGCATGTCGGAACGGAGCAAAAAAATTTACATTTCAAACACTTTATGTCTTATATTATAAAACCGATGTAATGCATACTGATGCTCGTCTGCATCCGATAATATCCCCGCATTACAATGTTAGACGGATACTTTGTAAGCAAATTCCTGTTTATATTTGAAGCAAATTGCGAACAACAAAACGACACATCGTCAAATGTTGTGGTTCAAAAACGCGGTCACTGAATTCCCATTAAATTATTTGCTATTTAAAATAGACATACATTGAAACTGCAACAAAGTGGAAAAAGCTTTTTAATAAAATAATGGACAAAACCAAAACAAGGAAAACTAGCATAAAATCGCGAATCGCGTTCTGCAATCATCAATTCTGTTCCTGATTTATGACTTTAGCTGGGGGTATAATAAATCTAGGATACTTTCTCATATCTCGCAAGAAGTGGTGGCTCTGGTAGCGGGGAATTTGTTATTACGTCACGAGCTTGACATCCAACCAATCGTCGACAACTGCTAGCAATCTGTCTCGAACGCGGACTTGCATGAAAATACATTAATTCCTTCCCATTCCAGCAGGAATAATTTTCAGAAATACGTCGAAAAGCACGTCCAATAAAATCTTATAAATCTGAAAGCGATAAAGTTGCCAACTAAGCAGATTATTTCCAACCGAATCCAACACACCGTTCTGTTATTAAATTAGGTACCTGATTATCTATAAAAATACAGTCTTAGTTTCTGGTTTACAATTCATCAATACAGTACAACCGTAAAAAATGCTTCGAGCCTTTTAACATAACAACAAACACTAAACATAATACCGTTCTGAAACTACAGTTTACTCATTATGTATAAAACATAACAAAAAAAATAATGCAAAACCATAATACAAAATTATTATAAAATGCGCTCTTATGACCATTTAACACACTTTAAACGTTTCTGGTTTATTGGACAAATAAAATTATATTTTTATGACATAGAACATCCAACTCGAACAATCAATTAATACAATAAACAAGGTTTCCATAAACAAATTATTTCAAAGCACAAAAGAGCTCGAGCTGGGACTTCAGAAGGTTGCGCTTCGCGTAGAGACCGAGCCGTAGGCACCATATCTTAATGGTAGTGCTTGCAGAGCGCTATTTTGAGGTGTTGAAGAATTTCCTTGAGACCTGGTGTAGCTACTGCTTCGCTCTTGAAAAAGCCATGTTTCGATTCCCAATGTTCGTTAGTTTAATCCAGAAGCTAGCAGGAGCAGGTTGGAGCTCCTAGAGTAGCTGCAAGGTTGCTTCGATTGATTCTTTAAATCGATAGATTCCATCTTTGAGAATAAACAGGCTTTCCTATGCAAATGCGTTTGCTTATATACTCTTTTCCAAGTGGAGTTGCGTAGCAATATAAACAAACATCTTCAGATAGAGGAGAAATTTTATTTAAAACCAAAGTCGCCATTGCTTAGTTACGCGAAAAACATATTTATTAATATATTTTGCATTATTGTATATTAAGTGTAACGTTTAAAACTTAGATATTTTGGTGAATGTTACCACTTTGTCACACCGCATACTCTGCTGCTATTTAGCGGCGGATTTCAGAAATAGTTTGATAAATCTTCCATTACTTCTATTTTGATATTAAATAGTTGTATTTGGACAACTTAGAATGGTCGAAGGCATAAAATTAGTAAATGATGTCACGATAAACAATCGGTTATTTTAAAAAAGTATAACCAGTTTCGTTAGATAAAGAAGAACCATCAGAAAGGCCTAAAAGAGTGGTAATGTACGTATAACGTATATAAAAACTATTGTAATTTGAAACCGATCATCATCAGGATCATTTTTGAATTTTGTGTGCCTTGTAATTTGTGTTTATAATCGAAATATTTAATAATTTTCTAAACCTAAACCATTTTCTCCTTCATTATCTTTAATGGTGTAGCGATTATTTTCAGTCCATTACATTTACGCATCGAATTGAAGTATTTTATGGGAATAAACTAACCACATATTTTATAACTTTCGCTTTTCCTAACAAGACTTGCCTTGTGTTTCCTGCTACTTCAACATCCATCCACATGGCAATCTTTTATGGCTAATGTAATTGTGTTACAGGCAACATGCTGTGAAGAGGCCCACAGAACTACAAATATTAATAGAGTTACAACACAATCTGCACGCATCACCGACCAGACAAATTGTTTTATAAAGTGATTACGTGGCGGCAGTTATCAGTGTGTGCCATAATGTTATTCTAGTGCACTCTAGAGATACATGGAAGAGCGTTGCGTTGGGTTCGAATTTGAGAAAGGGAGACCAGATTTGGTATTATTAAATTTTGCCGTTATTATTCTACGTAATGAAGTGGTATTGCGCACATAAATTAGAATATAATTTTAAGTTTCAGCCGTGCGTATGTTAAGATTGTAGACGCACTTCTAATTAGGTTTGCAAATACTAATATCAAGCAAGAAATGTTTGATACATACAGCATACAGAATGTCCACAAGGTTTGAAATCACGGTTTCACTTAATTTTATCAAACAATTCTTTATGGTATAAACGTGTTTTTTTGGTAAAATACCATTGTATAAGCTCTAACAGTTAAATTTGGTTTCGGTTTAAAATTAGAAAACTTACCAGCCACAAGACGCTAAGCAACGAGGATGCGAAGATAGCACCATGACGAAAATTTTCATGCGGTCTGCAAAACCGAGTACCTGTAAGTAAAGTTATGCCGACTTAAATATCATAGCTCGGTTATAAATTTGTAGCTTAAAGTAAAATTTTGATATTTAGTCGACACGTCGGCGAAGAAAAGCAATGTAAGAACAAAAATGCCATTTATTTTGGTAAGCTTTACGCTTTTGGATTTGCAAAAAAACAAAACCAGAAAAAATATTTGTTCGCCAAAAATTGGATGGCAGGAAGGAAATTATACCCCCCTCTTCCACCCAAATATGGCTGTATCTAAAAATTAAGTCTAAAATCTATCTAAAAATTAGCTATTGCTTACGAACCATTTAACTTAAATAGAATATTTTATCGTCTGCCCTTTATTAAATCAAGGGGTAGAAATTTTCGATTTTCAAAAATTCATAAGTGTCACAGAAATGTTAGTAAACTGAAAGACGAATCAAATTGTAGCTGATTTATAGCTCTATGAGCCTACAAAATATAGAAATAAATCCTATCACTGTTTGCACAACATGTTTTTCAAAATTGCCAAAAATTTGATAATATTTTTCACTTAATAATATTCATCTTTTCAAAAATTTTATTACACCGTAACACCGTGCCTTTATAGGCCGATAGAAAATTTCATCTTGATCTGTCAACTCGTTTTTGAGTATAGCAGCGTTAAAAAAATTTAAAAAAATAGTAGTCTCCGTCATTTCTAAGCTAGAAAGTTCGGAAAACAACGTTGGATTTGTCCTGACGTGTTCTATCAGAATCAGTTTTTTGATTTGAACAATTCAATTTTTGAAAAAAATGCTACATTGCTACTACACAGTATGTCTATTTCCCCTTCCGATTTCAGATTTTTTTAAACTTATTTTCCCAATGCATTTTTGATATACTCCCATGCATTCCAAAGCTCATCGAAATCGGTCTACGCGTTCGGTAGTTATAAAGTGCGCACATTCACCTACAGAGAGATATTTTCAAAACGCACTTTTTTTACGTTTTTTGAGTTCCAAAATATGTATTTCTGTTCAAACCTCGAATTCGAAAATTTTCATGAAATCAATACACTAAAAGTATAGGAAAGTAAAAATTGGAAGTAAGAAATTTTAAATCTTACGCTGAGATGGTACGGTTTGTCGCAGGGAAACGAGTGTTTTTGGGCGTAGTGGCGTCTTAAGCCTTGTATCCACTAAAACTACATTTGTCGGCGACCGTGTCTTCGACAAATCTTTGTGAAAAATTGCCGTAATAAATAAAAGTTGCTGACTTTTCGTGTCAAAAAATGAGGTCGCCGACAATATATATGTTTTTGCTTGGTAAGCGGTACATCACAGAAAAATGTTGATGTCGAGGTTTTGCTATATTTATCAAAAATATATAGCGAACAACATGGTTGCTTTGGTGAATACAACCAGGTGTTTCTCGACGTGGTCGACAAATGTTTACAGAAACATCAACAAAAATCGACGACTATGTCGACGACAAAATGTTGCTTTGTTGGATTTGAGGCTTTAGATTTAATTTTTCCGTAAAACATTCAAATAGTAAAATTGAAAGTTAAGTTAAGTCTAATAGCACCGTCAAACTTAAGACTACTTTCCACTTTTCTTCGGCTATTTGAAAAAATTCAAACCTAAACTATGGAAAAAGAAATTTTAGAGCAAAATACTCGGGCAGCCAATATTTTTAAATGCAGAAAATTGACTTCATTTGAGTTAAAAACATGTTTTTCGTAGTTAATTCACATTTTATGTAACCATTTTAAGTGACGCCCATTATTTAAGTAACTTAAATTTATGTTGAAAATGTTTACGCAATTTTTTTCAGGTTTTAATGGTATTTTAGTTACAGCAGATTAATTTTGCAGCTGAGTGTCACGTTATTGTAGAAATATTACTAGTATATTATCTTAAAATATAAAACTGTACTTACCGTCAAATGATTTGCCTTTATGTTTGCTACAAGTCACTTGTAGCAAAAGCAAACCATGGTGTATTTGAAGTAAGCGTTTTACAAATCACAAAGTTACACTTCACTTAATAATCGTATTAAACTTTGCTTTTGCTTTCTAATTCCACAGTACCCTTAAAATTCTACCTACGTACCTACTACATTAAATGAATATGGACGCTTTCTAGGGGAGGGGGAGGGGGTTGTGAAAAAATTTAATTTAGGTACGTTACTTCTATTCCCTTTGGAGAGATATCATGGGGTGGAGTAGACCACCTCCCAGAGTGTCCTGAAAAAAACATCCCTGGAAAAACAGCCCCGGTAAAAAGAAAAGTAGAAACATTTTCTGGTAAAAATATCCGCGTTTACAGTTTTCATTTGTTCAAAAATTCTCTTAGATGGTAACATTGTGTTCCTTTACGGCTATTGTAATACCATACATCATCCCGATCTGTGAACTCATTTTTTAGTTATAAAGAGTTAATAAAGTAAAAATTTCCAAAAAATCGTAGTAGTCGCTATTTTCAAGCTAGAAAGTTAGGAATATAAAAAGTTTTCTATCAAATTTCGTTTTCAGATTTAGGAAATTTGTTTTCCGGTAAAAATTCTGCCGGAAAAAATGTATAACTTTCGCTTCCGGTTTCGCATTGTTTATAAAGCTAATTTTGACAGTAAATTTTTGGTTTTGAATGTTTTGACATTCCAAATCTCATCGATATCGGGTTATCTGTGTGGAAGCTATGTGGCGTAACCCACACTCACACATAAACCCAGCCACTCACCGACGGAGAATTTTAAAAACAACTATTTTGAGTCCAAATGTCCAACACATGTATCATTTTTACAGAAGTTTTTTTCCGCCTTTTTTTAGTGGGATATTATTCCGGGGCCTTTATTCCTGGGGCTTCTACTTCCAGGTTTTTTTCTCCGTAAATATTTTTTAAGGATTTTTCTCGTATTGTTTTTTTTTGTTTTTCCAGGGATGTTTTATTCTAGATGCAGCTCCCAGGATGACTGTGGATTCTAAACACATGAGCGATAATGCGAATGATAACATCCTAGCCGCGGATGAAGGTCCAACAAATTATAATTTTTTTTAGGCAACATACTGGGTGGTTGGAGGCCATCGATAGGCAGGTGATGATGACATTTAGGAAGTAGTACTGTAATGTTATGTTCGTTGTAAATAAAACACTAGTTTGCAGGAGGAATTATAATGTGTTATTTTCTTTTTACAAGATAATCTTGATAACGACCTATAGCAACGTAAATAGCAACACCAGTCGCCAAGTTACAAAATACAATTGGATAATATTAAAACCAAGGGCTGCTACAGTACCGTGTCTGCTGGTATTAGGGACGTGTGGGCTAGGAATGTGATTTTGCTTCGACCGCTGACGCCCATAATCGAAATGTCACCCCAGGGGTACCAGTCAATCTGGTCAGTGTGTAATCAACCAGTATGAAACTGCGAGTACTGTTCAACTACTAATTTTGACTAGTAACACGGGAGAGAAGCGAGCTGCAGTTCTGATCTGCAGAATTAGTAAAGATTTAGGTAGCGTTGCACTGACCAGTGCGTACTAGAGCTCGCAGCTTGATGTAGTACTGGTAGCTTGCTCTAGTATCGTTTTACAATAGTGTGCTGATTGAGCGTATCTCAATTTCTCTCTAAAATAGTTGCCACGCGAATTCATCTCGTAGGAAGAATAATTAACAGTTTATGTTTCATGAAATAAAATAGGCCAATAATTCATTGTTAACAAGTTCAGTCATATGTTATATTTTCTTCTGAGGATGCTGATTACGTAATTGATTTATTCTATTAAGATTACCACCACAACAGTACCTACAATTAAGTAAACCAGCACTTTAATTTAATTAAAATATGGTTTTATTATAAAATACTATGTTATTTACACAAATTCGTTATTGCTCTCATTTGTTTGTAAAACTGTATTTATTGGTCAAAATCATCGTCTGATATTTTTTGTTGTATTTTATGGAATGAAGTTCGTGTGTCTTAAGAAAGTGTACAGGTATGTAAAAATGATTGGCACCGAAAGTACAAATAAAAGAACCAATCAGAATATGAAAATAAGTACTTAGGGTTCAATTTCAATCAATAATTCTGATGTCGTCATCAGACAAATCCAGTACTCAGATATTTTTTTTAAGTAAAACTATTATTTGGTATATTCTCGTCACTCTGTTTTCAATTCGTACATTTTTACTAACGATGGAATTCTCTTCATCTCCTGTAGAATGACCGGTTAGCATTTACTGTACCAAAGACTTTATAAAAAAAAATTAAGAACTCTCTCCCCACCAAAGCTTAGTATAGGAAAATCGCATGGTATAATGCGCAATCAAAATTGTGCACGAAATTACCGCAAATGAGTCAAAATGTCTGCATGTAAGCCACAACACGTGTGCTAAACGACCGAATTCGTGCAATTTATTACTAATTCGGGTAAATGTTAAAATAGCTGATGCTTAAGTTTGGTTCAGAGGGTGCCTGGAGCGCGTGTCTCAAGTGTAGCAGTTTACAGCGGCATCGCGACGCGTTACGTCGACGTCGCGGGAACATGAAAGCGACGGGACAATAACGCGCCACGTGGCAGTTTGTGAAGCCACGTGGTCAACGTTTGTAACCAACGAGACGCGAAATAACGTTTTTTAACACCCTCTGATCGTCTACAATGTGAATAACGCGATCGAGACACGCTTGTCCCTTTTCGATTAATTTAGTTCCAAGGATTATGTATAACTGCTATAGTAATAATAATTGTCGGCTTTGATTCGTAGTATATAAAATTTATCCACCTTGGAAAAAGAAAATATTATATTATATACCAAATTTTTAGTAATATATAGCTAACGCTTAAAAATTAGATAGTTTTGTAAAATTATTTATTTTCTTTGGTTTTCTACACAATCCTGTAAATGACAGAAAAACAAAATTAAGATACACTTCAAATAAATATTTGGTAATAATCAAATAATGTATCCATCGGAACCTATCATACTTGAACAATTTCAGTTTAACATTACAGGTTTAATTATCGAAACCTGAACACCCACCATTTTCAAAAAAATATATATTTGCAAAGAAATCAGGTTTTGAGAAAAACAAGTCACTTATCATGACTCAACTCATATTTAAATACAAAATTTAATTTTTCACGTACGTCCCTTCGTAGCATAGGTACACGTATATTTAGCTATATTACGTTAATATACAAAAGTACATTTCAGACACCCCACTTATAAAGATATCACATTTAATACCTAAATAACGCAATATTATACGAGCAGTGTTTTAAATCGTATCGAATCAAATTAGAGTTCAATTTGACGGGTCTTAGTTTGTAAGTCTGCAGTGATATGATAATAAATTCTGCAACGAGTGTACGAGATGACGGTCACAATGTTAATATCCCCGACACGCGACTTGCACGCGACTCGGGCTCTTTTTGCTTTGACGTCTCTATTTAGCAATGAAATAGTTGACATGTTTGACACTATCTGTGAGAGTTGATATTAAACTTGTAATCACTGCAAACACATTCTTCCTGCGTTATTTATTAGAAAGGAAACTGTATAGCAACGAAATGAATTGGGATTCTGATCCCGGAGCACAAAGAGTTTACAATTTTATGAAAATGAATATCAAATTCCATAATTGTATAATAACTTTTACATTTTTCATATTCCAAATTCCAGTCAGTACACAGAATTTACAACAAAAACATTAAATTGTTATAAATAGCAATGTTTTTTAATCTATGCAATTTGTTATTTAAAGTTTTTGTATATTTGTCACTGAATAGGACTATAAATTCAAAGATTTTTCATCATTACACTTTTACACAACCAGAGAAAACTTCTTAAAAAAACGAGCACACTACTTATAAAATTTAGAATCTACAACCAACAATTCTCGTCTCTATAAATTAAAAACCTGTTTGTTAAAATCGTGCAATATCATAACGTAAAGTTCATTTGAATTAAATAATGAATTTTTAATTTTTATTAACAGCTTGCATCCAAACATAAGATTTACACTGGAAACTGAACAAAATAAGTTCATTAATTTTTTAGATTTCAACATAAATATTAATTCAACTAATAAATTTGAATGCTCAGTTTATAGGAAACTTACACAAACAGCCATTACATAAGCACACGATTCTTGTCATCATAAAACACATAAATTAGCAGCACACAGGTCCCTGATACATAGCGCTTTGACGGTTCCTTTAGATGAAATTAATTATAATAGAGAAATTTCAATTATTAAAAAAATTGCATATAGTAATGGTTGTAATACTAAACTTATTGATACATTAATTGAAGGAAAAGATTATAAATTAGCCATTCAAAAACTTCATTCGATACAATTAAATACGCCTCGACCCAATATTTTGGTGACAAATCAGAAACCATTGCTAAAAATACAAACAAAACAAATAAATCTAAAAAAATAAGTTTTATAACAACTAGAAACATCTTAAACACTTTGTTCAATGCAAAATTAAAAACAGATGATTTGCTAAAATAAGGCATTTCCAAACTAAAATGTTCGCATTGTAATTCGGTTTATATAGACCAGACAATTAAAAATTTTGGTATTAGGTACAAAAAACATGTACATTGTTACAAACACCTACATAAATCCAATTACGCTAAACACTTACTAGAACACAATTATTCAATGATGTCTAATAACACTATAAAATGTTTAGATTTTTGTGTTGATAAACGTAAATTAGATATACTAGAAGCTTTTGAAATTCACAAACATTTAAAAACAGACCGTTAATGAATGAGCAATTGATCTCTTGAATTCTCCTCTATTGGATATTTTGGAATAAGAAATCAAGTCATCTACAGACGATTACTGAGATCAAGTCACCCAGTTCTATTGCTATAGCAACTCTAACTGTTTACTTCTTAATATAAGCTCTGACAATGACATGTAAACATGCCGAAACACGTATAAGGTTAAACTAAATAAATATTGTTCAAGTAATTAAGTAGTTTATATACCGATATAATCAAAAAATATGGACTTTAACGAAGTAAAGCTAGAATTTATAAATACAATAAAATACCTTCACACAAAATTACAAACATACTTTTGCAAAATTGCAAGGCAGATTTAAAGTATAGGAAAGTCCAAGCGTAGTACTGCGTTTATTTTTTTCCTTTTGCTTAGTGCTTATAGCACTGCTTGAGTAATTACAGTGATAATCGTCTTTTATAGACAAGAGAACAAAAAAAAACAACTGCGTCCCCACCGTAGTTTTTTCTACAAGTTTCAGCCTTGATTATTATTACCTGCAACGAAATCAAAGCTGAAATCTTTAGCAATACCAATAACTAACCGCCATCAAATAAATAATTCACAATGGTGAGATGTTGTTTTTTCCCTTGTTGACGGTATATACCACTAAGAGAAAAATTCTGAATTCCTTTTCTAATTTTACGTCTTCTGTCTGTTTGCGTACTGTTAATCGTTCAAGAATTTTATTTTCAAATGTTTATTGTTATCTATATTAAATCCGGATTCCTTACACCTGTCTCAACTTTTAGTGGCGAGGGGCTCTCGCTAGAAGAATAACAGACAATCAAATATGAGAGTTTACTATTACTATTCTTTGAGGCTTTCGCGGTTTCTTGAACTGTCAATATTACAATTTACTTTCGGCTTAGACCGCGTCGTCATTTGGGAACTACACCCAGCATAATCAGGTAAGGACCGACCTGTAGCTTGTCTGCCTTTACAGGCACTTGCTCTAGAAGTCTGAGCAATATTTGTGCGTAGGCCCTGTCTGCCTAACCAGGGTCGTGTGCTTAGATTATTTAAACCTTGGATCTCACAAAGATTTAATCTTAATGTATTTTGTTTGCCAGGACAATAATACTTAATCGGCTTATGCCTATTAGCTGTTTGTGAACCCATACAAACTAACGTTTCGTAAGACATTGCAGCTTGCATCTTCAGAGTGAATAAAACACTAAATTCAAATCCGGGAAGCGGAGGTATTTAAACCTCGTTGAGCCAGTCGGGCAGAACGGCGGAGTTCTGGTTGGCTGTCACCGTTAGGCAAAGACGTATCTAGTGGAGCGTGATCGTGAGATTGATAATGCTTAGGAGTCCTTAGAGGATAAACTACCGGAGTCCAAGCTTTACTGAGTCTAAAACCATCCTCCCTGTTTATGTTGTTAGGTTATTTCTCAATTTGAATTGCTTCACGTATGATACGAGGGAAGTAAGGAGGTACTCTGGCGAGTACCCGAGCATTGTCAAAGTCCATCTTATGCCCAGTTAAACCAGTATGTTCAGCCACCGCAGATCTTGTGATGCGTTTGTGTTTGCAATCACCTTTGTGCTCTCGCAATCTTAACTCAATGGAACGACCAGTTTGTCCGATGTAGTTTGAACCACAAGAGCAAGGGATGTTGTAGATTGCTCAGACTTCTAGAACAAATGCTTGTAAAGGCAGACAAGCTACAGGTCGGTCCCTACCTGATTATGCTGGGTGTAGTTCCCAAATGACGACGCGGTCTAAGCCGAAGGTAAATTGTAATATTGACAGTTTACTATTTTTTTGTATTACTGGAACATAATCTGATGACAGCGACAAGCTTCTTTCAATATCGGGCCCCAATGCAACTGCATTACGAATTTACGCTGCATTTTATTAAGTTGTGTTGCGGCGTTAATCTATATATTACATCCGAAAATGTGTATAATTAAAATCAGTAATTGGACAACAAAATATTGAACAATTACTTTACAAGCGATCTGTGCTCATAAATGCGTAAAATAAATACGACCACTTTAGGTTTAATTTAGAGATATTATGAACCGATTTGATCTTGTGGCCAATGTTACGCTCGTGATGTGGGTATAATATACTCACATCACGGTTACGCTCATATTTAAATAGGCTAAGAATGAATAAACAGAACCTAAACTTCACCCCAAAATTGGAAGCTGAAGTTACAATAACAAACGCGCAAGAAATAAACTGCTGAGCTAACACTACCAGCTCGTTTTTTAGAAAAACTAACTGTACTCGTGTGCTACGCTGTAAAGTTTAAAGAAAATACAACACGTCACGCGCCGCTTGGGTTCTATAATCTTAGCTGCAACAACGTTCCTCTTAAATTAAGGCAGGTCGAAATTATCTGTAGTTAATATGTATTGTACTGGATGCAGATATTACATTAATTATGTATGTCATATTGCATTTCAGTGTAACCTACTTCTAGTGTACTTCGGCTATGTACAGTCAACGTACTGCTGACGATGACATTCCATAGCTGAAGTACACTAGAATTACAGCATCGCTATATAATTCATCAAACTATGACTGCGATCAGTGGTTTGCTACCTACTTAATTAGCTTATTTTTAATTTAAAAAACAAAAAAAGAACGTGAGGCATAGCCTACGAGTTCTGCTAACTATCACTAAAATATGTACTGTATAACCCCATAAATTTTCCAACAATTTTCCGTTTTAAAAATACGTACAAGTTTAACTTGTGGTGAACAACCCCTAATAAATGGAGGAGATGAAATACGGTAAATTTTTATTGACTTAATTTTGGTTGCTTATTTTTAGTAGTTTTCAAGCCAGAAATGTTTTTCTAAAAAAAACATTTTAAGAATTATGTAAAATAGTATAGAATAGTAAATAAATTTACCATCAGATTTTTCAAACTAAAAATTGCAAATGTTGAATTTTTTAGAAAAAAAACACCAACAAAATGTATAAAAGTAAAAATAAGCGCATATAAGCGGTTTAAGGAGCAAAATAAGCAGTAATTTAAGCAAAATAGAGAAAATACGCAAAATGGGCAAAATAAAAGTGGTTAAATGATAACATTTTTCATGAATCGTGGAGATTAAGAGAATTTTCATTTTCTTACAATAATAGAGCATGACAAAATGCTTGAAATCCGCGCTCTAGTAATGATAATGACTAAACCAAGCAATTTCTAGGCGATTGGAAATTGGAACACTCGACTAGCTATACCAAACGCAGGAATTTACCACTAAAATTTTGTAAACGCAAAAATTGTATAGGCAGTAGTAGTAAAGCAAAAAAAGACTGATTAGTTCATGCGGGGTTTATTTTTTCATATTGTTTTGTTTTTTATTCATCTCTACATGCAACAGGTAACTAGCAAAAGACAACTGAAACTCATAAGTTGTCGAAGGTGTTAATAATAACACGCAAAAAAAGAGTTTTATTTTCTAGTAAAGAAAAATAATTTTAGGAAACAAACTAAAATAATATATTTTGATGTGGACAACATTTTTAAGTTGTTTAAAAGAATGCCAATTTTCTTGTCGTTAATCTTATTGCTAGTGTCACCTACGAAATCGGTACACGCAAAGAACACAAAACCCAATACCTTAAATGGTCTATTTATTGAACCGCAAGTTTTAATCCTACCCGTTTATAGATACTGGAAATAGTTTCATTGTAAGGCGGCACTTACCAATGGGTTCGGCATCTCTGGTGCATGGATAGCTTTCGTAGACAATCCAGCTTAAGAAGGGCACTATTAGCATAGAAAGGGCCTGAAGGTGCCGACACTGTTGGTGACAAGAACCCAATGTATCTCCGTTGTACTCTATAATCATAGCACGCGTGGTTGCTCCAGTACCTGAAAATCGCACCCCCTGTATTGCCCAACGTGCCATTGTTCGCGTTTTATAATCAGCGTGTATCCAGTCGCCGCCACTGGAGCGTGCTTGATGGGTAACTGTGCCTCTATGCCAGGGATGAAATGAACTTCATTCTTTAGAAACCTCTTTTTATTTGTTCTGCGGCATTCTTTTACATTTCAATAGATATGTACTGTTATATTTTCCATTAGCTTGCGTGCGGAATAAAATACAGCTTTTCAGTTACGGTGGGTAACAAGGGAATATATGAGGTATAGATATTTTCTGTGGTGTAATATGATACACATAGGGTGCTGCGAATTTTTTGCAACCCCCATATTAATTATTAATATATTTACTGGTCAAACAGAAATTTACATATAAGCAAATTCTGGGTATATTATTTTAAAAACATGAGTAGGAAATATTTTTTTTAGCAAACATTGTATTTTAATATTGCAAAGCTAAAAAGTGTAATGTAAAGCTTCTTGTTTAATCAACATTTTTTTGCAAAGAGTCTTTTCATGTAATTCACGTATTTTTTATGCTTCCTAAATCCGAGGATCTAATTTGATTTGAAAGGCGGCCTTTGAAAGTGTAACCTTTGAGAAGTTAACAAAATTTACGAATCTCACATGAGGGGTTTCTAATGAAATTATACTTCTTTGGTAAAATTAGTTCAGAGCAAAGCCGCAAGAGTCGGCAAGTTAATTTCTGTGTATACACTGTATGAATTAATAACAAGACTTGAACATTCCATTATTCATGGAGTTCTTAACGTTGGTGCAACTTTACCTGTTCAGGAAAAGTTCGTTATTGTTTTTGCAAGCATCGCCTTCAATGCGAATCTTCAAGTTTAACTTGCAGCAAAGAAAACTTCAGAAATTACTGACGCTTTCAATATGTTTATGGCTATGCAAGAAACTGAGAAATAATATTCAAAATGTACTGTAAATACACAAGTAAATTTATTATTAACGCGATTTTTAATTAATTAGTTAACTTTAAGGTAAACTATTCTGTTTAACGTTTTTTTACAAATTGTAGTATGAATTGATATAAGATAAAGAACAAAAAGTAATTATTTTGTTTGTTGTAGGCGTAGACGTTATAGTTTGTTTTAATTTAATAGATAAATTTAAATAAAAGAAAATTTTTATATTAATAAAATTTAGAAACAAAAGCCATTTAACAATATTTAAAAAATGAACAAACCAATATTATACATTTATAAAATATGTATAACTTTTTAACCTCCACAGATCAGAATGCTCTTAAAGTTTAGTTACTCATAACGCTGTGGCATATGTCAATAACAATTATTGTTATTTGCAGTTAAACGTATGTTGGGATTAAGCAATGCTAGAGACTAGAAATTAAAATTAATAAACCAAAAAATAGGGGGGGGGGGAGTATAGTAGCTCCACCTGCTGTCACTACAGTTATGAGTCTTATTTGACTGTTACTGATTAGCAATATAACTAAAACGCGAATTACAAATTTTAAGATTCAAACATTCATAACGAGCGTGTAAAAACAAATAATGTATTAGAAAAAACCTGAATGAGAAGCCATTCGTAGCTCTATCAGTTCACAAAAAATAAAATGAAGCACGTTTCTGTAGCAATTTCTTTTATGTTCGTTAATTGAATTTAAATAGACATAATTTCTAAATTCCCACAAATCTATAAAAAACATTACAGAAAAATTTTGGTATGGGGGAAAAACCTATCAAAAAACAATGTGCAACTGTCGCTTCCGGTTTAGAATTTTTTTAAACTTACTATTTGGCAAACTTTATGATATTATCAATATTGAATAAGTCGTTCTGGAAATATCAGGAAATGAACGTATTCATTAACCAATTCACCCATACAGGCATATAGATACCTATAGAAATTTTCGTTCAGTTTTTCATCAAAATTCAAACTAGAAATATTTTTAAGATCAAAACTGGAAGTATGAAAAAAAATTATACCGGGTGATGACTTGGAAAACAAAGAATAGGGGTTTCAATGTTAAATTTTTGCTATAGGAGGTTTTTTTTAGTTTAACTTCCGCTTTCGGGTTAGAATTTTTTGTAAGCTTATTTTGTCGGTGAATTTTTGATATACCCCGACATTCCGAAGCTCGTCAAAATCAGACCATTTGTTCGGAAATTATGAGACGTCACACACATACAGACACACCCACCCACCTACAGACATTTTTAAAAACAACTTTTTTGGGTTCCTGTTGTCTAAAATACGTATTTCCGTCAAAACCTCAAATGTGAAAAATTAAATGAAGTCTATACTTTCCTATACTGAAAGTATGGAAAAGTAAAATTGGAATTATCTCAACACAGAAACGCACGACTATAAGAATCCACATATTAAATACCTAACCGTCGCACCATAATAAGACAGCAGGCTCTTGTATCTCGGCAAAAAAGGCTTTGCGTCGCGACTCAGTTTATTGCCTGTTTTCAGCAAAAGTTTATATTGGTGTCACTGCTGTTGGAATAATTTGGTTATTTATGGCTTACTTTAATTCTAGCGGGCCAGAAATGTTTATTATTAATAGCATTGACATAAGCACCCCAAACAGCACATTTTGCATAATTGTTTTCAATAACACGATTATAAATGTAATATAATAATAATATAAAAATAATATAATATTATAAATATAATAATAATAACGTTGCACACACAACATTATAGCAATTTCAATTGCTAGGGCTGCAATTTTTTGGTACTTTTAATTTTAAAAAGCTGTTGAACAACCGCTACGAGAAAGAACTTTGATGATAAATTTTAGAAAATAACCAATTCTACGAATTCCACACTTCATTAACCTACATATTGGGAGATCGAGTAGCAATAACAAAAGCTCTGGTCAAAACACTACTGCGTGTACGCCACTAGCTCGCATTCAAGAAGAACTAGCTGAATCCGTAAGTTTTTGTACTTTCCCAACCTTCCAGTATGGAAATGTATTGTGGTCGTGAAAATGTTCGAATCTGAGATTTTGACGGAAATACATGTATTTAACCTCCAGAAACATAAAGCAGTGGTTTTTAAACAGTCACGCTCCGTACGTGCGTGTGCGTGTGTAACGCGAGTTCTTAGGTACTACTTGATCGATTTTAATGAAATTTAGTACACCTAGGTACAACGTGCGTTAAACATTACACAGAACAGGAGGTAAGAAGATATGCTACACCTCGAAAGAGGTATGTAACCATAAGAAAGAGGTACAACGAAACGTTAATTTTCTCAACTACGACTGGAAAGGAAATTAGACATGTTTTTTGGTAGCATTTTATTGACAAACGGAATTTTTTAATTGTAAGAACAGAATATAATAACGGGCGTTAAGACACATCGAAGCGTTTTTTCAAGCACTTTAGCTTTAAAATGGTTGCCGCTGCGATTTTTGTAAGTTTTCTGGCTTAACGCATATTTACTCGAAAACGAGTTGACGTATCGGAATTAATTTTTGTGTAACAATAGCCTTAGAGAAACATAATGTTGCTATATAAGCCAATTTTAGTGCAAATGAAAACTGTGAAATAAGAATATTCTTAAAAGTTCAGACATTGTCAAAACACTGGTGCTCAAAAACAGGCCCACATGATTTTTGTGAACTTTGTAAGCTTATACAGCTAGGGATAGGCTACAATTTGTTTCGTGTCCCAGTCTATTAATTTCTTTGTAGCGCCCACTATGAATTTTTGAAAAACGTAAATTCATGCCCCTTTCTTTAATATATAAAATTATATAAAATTATAGCAATCTCTATATAATGATCTGCGATTTACGGTTCGCTACACTACCAATTTAAGTAGCTTTTTCATTATTTTCAAAAAGCGTAAGGCATAGCCCACGGGTTTCGCTAATTATAATTAGAAGTGTGTTTATTTAATGAAATAGTATACAGCATCTTTTAGAATTTTCCATTTTTCAAAATCGGATGCTGTATTTATTTACTTTACAAAATTATTAAAAAAGAAAATAACATATCATCAAATTTAGCAGAATTTCATAAAAGCTCGTAGACTTATGGCAAAGAAAAATGGTGTATTGTTTTAGTTTAAAAGGTTTCTCCAATTACAGAATCATTTAAAGTTGGTTAAAGGTTGTGAGTATACGTTAGAAAATACCGACAACAATATGAAAACTTTATAAATTACTGTAAAAATGATCTAGCATGAATATTATCCCAAAATGACACTTTGGTTAAAATAAATAGCGTGTGTAAATGGGTGGTTTAGTTTTGGCCCATTAGGTCGGCCTGCGTTTGCTTCAGCGTTACTTCCTGTAACGGATGTTCTTGGTAATATTACAGAGTACGAAGCAGACTGTATTCTATGGCTCTTCGTGTCCCTAATGTTCTTACGCTGCGGTAATCGCCTGTCTTGTTTGCGGTAAATTATTGGAAATCTGCGAATTGTAACGTCAGATGCACCGAGGAAAGGCTAATGCTCGAAAGTATCAGCTGAATACGAGAGTTGAACTTTTTTTGTTTACTTTACTGGCAAACTTTTATCAAATCTACGTAGTTTTAGTAGCCATAAAAGAAAATTAGATATGCAAAGTTTGAGTTATAAAAGTTATATAACTGACATAAACCCTTCTTGATAAAAACTTTTCCTCCGAGAACAAAAGTGTAATAAATATTCATTGGCTTACTAAAAAGGGTTCTAGAGTGCCGTTGTATATTAAATATGAGTTTAAATGAATAACATTTAGAACCTTAGCACCCCTGCATTATAAAATCATAGCGCAGTTGTAAGCAGTTACAACAAACAATGGACTCTTGTATCGTATTACCCCTAACTTTAAAATACGGTATCCATAGCAGTTAATACTAAGTCGATCTCCCCCATAGAGGAAGTTCTTTGATACATTTTCTCTGTTGGATCATTATCGTCGAGGCCGATTCATCATAAGTGTCATACACGTAGGGTGTTAATAGTCGACAGAAATTTGGGGTAAAGGGCACCTTATTTTTGTCAATTCATGTGTCATTATAAGAGGGAAGATTCACACTGGGATGTCCGCTTCTATTATATAACTACTTCATGGGCTTTTAGTGTTAAGATCACAAAGAAATATTATGAACCATGACCAATGATGTTATTCACTATACCGTCTGAATTGTCATTTAAATATGTTTACAAACGCATACTAAAACATCTAAAATTAACAAAGTGTAATTAAACGAAATAGCTACTTGAAATTGTGAGAAAGTGAAACTTTAGTGTCGCATTCTTTTGTGCGGTTCCAACAATTTCAGTAGGCATAATACAATTTGAAGTCAACATAAAGAATTTGCAATTATCCAAACCCATTAATCAGGAGCATTTCCACACTGTAAATCAATCCGAGTTACGCTATTCACAGACACCGCGTTCCCGGAATTTCCAGCCAGCCCGGAGTCATCCGGAACGAATCCATTGTCTCCGTAAACAATATAGTTACTATGTTGCTATTGTGACTGATAATTTCTGACTATGTTTATGAAAAATTTATGTTTTCAGGAGGAAATTTCAGCCAGGTGACATAGAGTCAGTCTAACTGACAAGGTTTGCTAGAACAGAAGAAAATTAGTAGAAGTAGAATTAAATAGATTTTTGGTGCAAAATTTTAAACCAGATTTAAATAAGAAAAAGTACATTGAGAACAAAAGATTTATACAGTGCGAGTCAACATTTAACCCCAGTGCTTGGGGCATATGCTTGAAATACCACGAGAATAAAATTAAATGTAAGTAGAGAATATTAAGATTTAGAATCAACTTATGTTTTTCCGTTAATTAAAAACAAAAACCAATGCAACATTCATTTTTAGTTTATATTTTTTGTAACACTGATACAGATGCCTATTAACAAATTCTATTAAAAATCTTTTCCACTTTGGCAGTTTCCACGAGTCACTGAAAAGTCTTTCTCTTGAAAAGACTAAAAACTTATACATACTATAAGAAACTCCATAGAAAATATTCGTCTAAACAGTTAACATTATCACAATAACCAACAAATTGATAGTACTGATTAAAAAATTCTAAATGATTTGCTAAAACCAAGAAAAAATAGTAAATATTAATATTTAATACTTACCAAATAACGTTTCAATTCATGGCGTAAAAACTCTTCACAAGGCTGTACTAGTAAAAACTGAATTAAAGGTCGTTGTAAAAAATTTCCTAGAACATTGAATTTCTGGTAAGATGCTAATAAATATTGCATTTGCAGTACTAATTTTTTCCAGTAATATCTCAGGTGGCTTGAAATAATATTGAAAATGTTATGTTCCAACAAGACGGTGCGCCGCCTCATTATTATTATAGGCCTGTTTCTGACTTTCTCAACGGACATTTTCTTGGAAGATGGATTGGTAGGCTAGGGTCTGTAGAATAGCCGGCTCACTCCCCATATTTAACTTCCTTAGATTTTTTTCTATGGGAATATCTGAAATCGAAAGTGTACAGAACCCGTCCAGGAACAATTGAAGAACTGGAGCAACGCATTACAGAAGTTTTCAGAAATATCTCTCCAGAAACTTATGAACATGTAAGGCAGGAATTTCATAACCGACTTGTTATGTGGCAAGAAGCGAATGGTTAACATTTCGAACACTTAATTTAATTAATTTAAGCTTTAATTCTTAGTTTTTTTAAATAGACTTCTTTATCTTCAAACATTGTCATTTTGTTATGGCTGAATATTTTTCTTTGAAACTCTAGGATCAGACGCAGTCACTCGACCCTTATTGTATTTAAAAAAAAATTCAAAATGGCTTATAGTCGCCATTTTGGATGATACAAAATTTTAATATGGTCTGGAAAATAGTATTTAATTTCCCATTACAGCACACCAAATTTTGTAGAAAAATATTAAGTCGTTCAAAAGTTAGTTAGGGGGGGTTTACTTTATGGACACACTGTATACAATATACATATTAAAAACTATATAAACTTTAAAATACATACATGCGTTACAGAGTGTCTATAAAATGGCGTAAAAACGATCCATAGCTGTATTATAATAAAATCTCTTTTTAAAACCGTTAAAAGAAATTTCATTTGTAAGAACCAATGTTTTTTGATGAAGTGTTAGTTGTTGAATAAGTTGCTAGATTTTCTTCACTATTCTGTCAAAAAATTCTAAGTGGAATAAGTGGACTACTGGATAAGAAAATCAAAACAATTTTGAACTGGGTGAATCCATTGGTTTACAATCCGCCATTTTGTTATGGCTCAATATTTTTCTTTGAAATTCTAGGATCAGACGCAGAACTAAAAGACCTTTCAAATGAGGTGTCACTCAACCCTGAATAAAAAAATCAAAACAATTTTGAATTGATGAGTCCATTTGTTTAAAATCCGCCATTTTGTTATGGCTAAATATTTTTCTTTCAAACTCTAGTATCAGACGCACAATTAAAAGACAAATGAGGTGTCACTCGACTCTTATTTGTATTTTTTTAAAAAATTTCAAAATGGCTTATAGTCGCCATTTTGAATGATACAAAATTTAATTGTTGGCTAAAAATAGTATTTAATTTCCCATTAAAGCACACTAAATATTGTAGTAAAATATGAAGTAGTTCAAAAGTTAGTTAGGGTGGGGGGGGGGAGTACTTTATAGACAGACGGTATATTCCAATAGTGCCATACCCTATTCACGGCGTTGGCTACCTCTCTCCTATGTCTGTGTTTTGGTGCGCGGCAATAAATAATTTGCACAGACAGACATAGGGGACCTACAGTTTTACGTGGGCTCCGAACCACAGGAAGTGCATGCACTTCTTATTCAGAGAGGTTTTCCTAGGGAAAAATCTACCTTGCTGGTTTCCCGTTGCCTTGCGAGGGGGAACGACCGGGCCGAGGATCGAACCCGGATCCGCTGCATTGGTAACCCGCGCGCTTACCACTGAGCTACGGCCGCTCTATTGTATATATTACATGAAGTAAAATATACACATACAGTGATTTTTCTAAAATTTTAAAACGTCCTACTATTAATTAAAACTAGCGGAACCCGTGATCTACGCCCCACACTTGTTTAAGTAACTTTTTAATGTAATAAATATTCTGTGTGGATATATAAAACATATTTCAAATGCGTCCCGCCGTATTGTATTCTCAAATAAGCAAGTTCAGCGAGTGAATTGAACATTCGTAACTACTAAGTAATCATGCGAATGTTTATTGTTTTGTAGTTAATTCCTGCCCAGCGTGGTCAACATCAAATAATTTTAAAAATAAATGTACCCACTTTTCCTACAAATTGCCCCCGTGTATTACTGTTTTAATTTGTAATTTTTACATTTGCAAATCTTCCGACTGTGGAAATTAGTTTCTGTCATCTATTACTATTAATGATGACTATGTACGGCAGGTTCGGTTAGTGTAATTTGAATTTTTTTTTAATGTCAATGATAATTCAGGAGCGGAAGATGGTAAAATAATTGTAGGTAAAAAACAACATTTCTAGATATCTACCCATTTGAAAACTTAGCTACAAAGCAATTTGTAAACCTGATATGAGTTAAAGTGGATTATCTTCGCGCGCAGCATCGTTTACAAGATCTGACCTACATTTATCTCCATAGACATTTTCGGTACTCATCTGTCTCGGATCCTGCCGCAAGTAAAAGTTTTATCCGATAGAAAGATTTCGTAACCCGAACATGTGTGATCTTTGCAGAGTATGATGTGGGAATATGAGCTATCGACAGAGTATAATCGAATCATACACATAAACTGCAGACATTAAATTTTGCTTATTTTTACCGAAAACTGTAGCGGCCTGCTGTACAAACAAATATGCGCTTTATATAATAGCCGCGTAAATATTTGGATAGTAGTTGCAAAGGCTCCTCCTTATCAAAAAAGTGAGACAGGTTGAAGGGATCCGGATTTGTTATAAATAGAAAGTGGAACTAGTGGGCTATGTCCCCTATTTTTTGTATTTAGTTAACAATAAATAAGCGAATTAAGTAAGTTGCGTAGCGGGCCGTGTATCAAAGTCTTAGTCTCGTCTAGCCTAGCCTAGATATGAAATCTGAGTGTTTTCCTCCTGTCTCAACTGTTAGTGGCGACGCATTCAGTAACATATCTTACATCTCCATACACCTTATTTCGATCTAGGAGAATTTATCGAATGCAATTTACCGAATGGCAATTGACCGAATGCAATTTATCGAAAAGCAATTGATCGAAAAAGCAATATATCAAATAGGCAATTTATCGAATGATAATTGAACGAACGGAAAATATATCGAAACCTAAATTTTAATTTGAACGTTAACTTAAAAAAAATATTTGGTAAAATACTGCTGCAAGGCCTGTTAGCGTTACCCAGGAGACATCACGTGGAGGTGGGATTACTAGTTTTACTCGTTTTTGTTTAATATGTTTTGATTTTTGTCAAATTATTTTTCTTTTGTATTTTTGGTTTTTACTATACTATATTATTTTAATAAGCAGTGTTATGTACGATACCACGCAGGTAGTCATGCATGTTATTCCTTTCAAAGTTAAATAAAGTATAAGAAAAATTGTAACGTATAGACATTAAAAAGCTTTTTGGTATTGCAAGAAACATAATTAATTCCTCGAAATCTTATCTTTCTCATTGAAAAATCAACTGATAATAAATTTTACTAGAAAATTATCCTAATAAAATTAGAAAGGCAATAACTTATTCAGAAACTTTTAATTTGTTGAAGTTAGAATTTTTCTGGATTACACAAAATAGAATTAATTCATTAAAATCTTAACTTTATCATTAAAAAGCAAAGAATGTGTCCTTTATTAGAAAATTATTTTATTAAAATTAGAAAAATCAATTGCCTCATTAGAAAATTAATTACCTAATTAAAAACTTTTAACATATTGAAATCAGCAAGTTTCTTCGTTTTACTAAAAATATCAATAATTCTGTAAGATATTAACTTTCTCATTAAAAGATAATTAATGACGCATTTTATTAGAAAATAATCTCATCAAAATTAGTCAAAAGCAATTGCTTCATTAGACAGATAATTACATTGTGTTAGTGTTAGAAACAATATTTGTAATATAAAATGCATTAAAATTTTAAGGTATTGAAATTAGAAAGTTTTTTAATTTTACAAAAACTTTTGATTAATTCATTAAGATCTTAACTTTTTCATTAAAAGCGAATTAATGATGCACATTATTAAAGAATTTATCTAATTAAAATGAGAAAGTTAATTGCCTCATTAGAAATTACATTATTAGAAAATTTTAACATGTTAAAATTAGAAACATTCTTTATAATATAAAATTCATTAAAATTTTAACTTAGTAAAAAACAATAAATGGTGGAATTTATTAAAAATTACTTTATTAAAATTAGAAAGTCAATTGTCTCATTAGAAAGTAAATTACCTTATTAGAAAATTTTAACTTATTGACATTAGAAAGCTTTTTGGTATTACAAGAAACAATTAATTGTTTTAAATCTATCTTTCCCATTAAAAAGCAATTGATAATCGAATTTACTAGAAAATTATCTTATTAACATTAGAAAGGCAATTATCTAATTATGAAATTTTAATTTATTATTATTAGAATTTTTTGTATTACACAAAATAGAATTAATTCATTAAAATGTTAACTTCTCATTAAAAAGCAATTAATGATGCAGTTGACTACAAAGTTTATTTTGTTAAGATTCAATTGATTTATTAGAAATTTTGTTAGAAAGTGTTAACGTGATGGAATTAGAAAACTTTTGTGTATTACAAAAAATGTAATTTATTTATAAAAATTTGATTTGCTCATTAAAACTGCTACTCTTTACTAGAAAAGTATATTATTAAAATTAGAAAGCCAATTGCCTCATTAAAAACTATTTCGGTTTTTATGAAAAACATATTGTAATTGCTCGTGCTATTGAAATATTTTTTATGTTCGTTGCTTGTTATCGGCTTAAATAAACCTATGGATGATATTGATCGATCACAGCTAATTATTACCACCCTATTGTGTAACAGTAGAGAAGCAAGAATGAAAAAAGCTTCCGCATCAGATGTTATCATTTAAATTCGGATAATATCAAAGGCGACGCGCTCCTGAAAATATGAATTTAAATCCGATCTGACGCGCGCATAAGTTCACTTCCGGTATGTCTCATCACATGCACGTGACGCCCTCTCACACTTCCGGAATCGCATTGACCTTTTATGAGCCTCGCCGTTTTACTGAAAATATTTTGTAATATATTTTCCATCATAAAAATTTAAAAGCTCCATTTGCTGAAACTGCAGAAATATTCAGAATGAAATTTGTTCTTGAGTTTGAGTAGCTTAACGGTGTTGAAGGGCCAGGGCGAGTCTTGCAGCCCTTAAAGACACCCTCTACGAGGGTCTGTCACGATATCCACAGTTCCGGATTATACTTTAATTGATTCGGGCACGCAGACTGTGGCTGCTCGCGCGGAAAGACCTATCATTGTGCTTCGATATCCCTAATCATTATCTCCCTCTGTTCAACTTTAATTGTACATCTTTTTATTTACTGGCTACAGTCGTCGAAAGACGACTAAATATTATAATTTAAATCCCGAAAAAGTTTTTATATTCTTTCAAAAATTTCGCTCAAAATCTGAACTACGTTCAAGTTTAATGTGACAGTTTAAAACCTTCCCCAAAGCAAAAAGTGGCAAATGTCTAAAACCAAAAATCGAAACATCGCATGAAATTTGATTTAGCAAGTAAGGTAATTAATTTTAAATGTTATTTTATTTAAAAAAATATCTGAAGGATTGAAGAAGTAAATTTATAACTTGATGAAGAAGGAAGGTGAGAGAATATATTTTTCGTTTCCAGGAAAATTGCAAAATAGTTCGAAAAGGTTAATGTTTAAGTCAATCATTGGGAATGTTGATGCAATATGCTATCTCCAAATGTTCAGAACGGATGGGAGTGTGACAAGCGATTTGCCCAACGGTGTGTGAATGAGGGACGGTTTGATCGGGTCAATTTCTAGCTTAATCTGGACGAGCTGGACAATCTCAGGATCGGGATAAACGCGGACGAGGATATATTGGATGCCTACGCTGAAGTGACCCTTAGATTTATTTGAACGAGTCTACTTCAATCGTTTTTCGCTCGTATTTTGCCTTTTGCTATCCTTGATAAGCAAACGTCGTTATTTTATGGATTTGCGTAGAGATTTTCGATGATGTACGCATTCCTATCCCCATGAGTAGATGTATGAGAAAACTGCCAACATTTTAAAACCCTTCAGGGAAATATGAAAGAAACAACAGAATTCTTGCAAAGGCAGTTAAAAATATCAGATATCCTTATCAATTTAATTTTGTTGACGAAACATCAGTTTCTCATTAATTAAAAACAAATGTCTCTGCTTACGAATAAATATTTTACATTTCAAAATAATTATATATATATCTATCAGACCAACGGAACGCGACATTCTCTTTGCTTTGTCCGCAACATTATTTTTCCTTCTCCCCTCCCCACTAACTCTCGATCACGTTCGTTTTAACAGTCCACTACTACCAGAAATAATTTTCTAACTAAAGTTGTAAAGTTTTAGCAAGGAAGTTTCCAAATCGACTATCTTCTTATCGTAGAACACGAATCGGAAGTTACTCCTTCGTTCCCACCATCCCCTATTGTTGGCGTATCAATCTTTTGTTCTTGGGGTTTTGTTTTATGTCCTTCAACCCTAGTTTGGTTGTCTTGCGTTAAAGCATCTAGATTGTAAAATGTATACAGCGGACGAGGAAGGGGATGTCGTTAAAATAAAAGACAAAAAATGAGCAAAGCACTTCACCTGAACTTTCCTATACTGGAGGGAGAAACGTTTACTTTATATGCTTAAAAGTATATACGCACAACTGGTAGAAACAAACCCACATTTACAGTACTCCGCAATGGAAAAAATGCAGCTTGCAGATATTGATCGTGTAATGAAAAAAAATGTGACGTGCAGCACAACGAATAACAACCAGCTTACTGATAACCACTTCTGGCGGCTGCTTCAGCGTGGTGTCGCTAGTTCGGCTCAACCTACTTAAAGCCACCAGCTCAGTTAGCGCAAGCGGCTTATGGCGGGCATGTCTTATTGTAATTAGAAAGCGGCAAGTTTATTATGGCAAAAAAACTATTTTTTTATTTATTGAAAAAAGATTTCTTGGGAATAGAAAAATAGAAAAATAGAAATTTTCAAAAATTTATAGAATGCGTTACACAAAAATTAGAGAGCTGGGACAGACCAAATTAAAGCTCATTTTTAGTTTTATAAGCCCACAAAATTTAACAACAATCGTATTGCTAGTTTTTGTGCAATATTTTTTTGAAAATGTTAAAATTTTGAAATTTGTATCACTTCATAGTTTTACGTTTTTAGTAGTTGCAAAAATTACCCTGGTTTATAAACATTGTGTACCATTAGAGTATCTACAATATCGAATTTCGTCTTAATGATTACTCGTTTTTGAGGAAATACGCTTCAGCGCTAATTTACTAAAATGTACCTAATTTCTAGCTGTATTAAAATTTTAAAAGCAATCGTGTAGCCAATTTTTTTGAAAATTTCCAAAACCATGAAATAATTTCTACATCACAGTTTTCATGCGTTTAAAATTCTCGTACAGACGAACATTGTATCCCCTGAAAGCATTTACAATAACTATTTAACTTTTTCCGGTTTATATTACTTAGTCACCTACTCGGTTACCGCGAGTGTGTCTTATCGTATTTATAAAACCAAAAGTTTTATGCAACAAAATGCGATTTTTTGTGTATTGGAAAAAGACCTATTGGGATTAAAAGAAATAAAAACGAAAGAACACATTCCTCTGCCAAAATTTGGATGTATGGGTTAAATTAACTCATCTAATTTAATCCAAACATTGAGCTATGGATCTTATTCTACTATCAATCATGACTAATTTAGGTTAAGCAGAATTTTTTTAACGTCTTCTTTTTTAAATAAAACTGCATAAATTTCCGAATTTCAAAATTCATAGAAGGCGTCACAAAAAATAGAGAACTGGGAAAAGAACTCATTTGAAGCTGATTGTTAGTTCTTTGAGTCTACAAAATTTAAAAGCAAGCCTGTGGCTAGTTTTTGAGCAATATTTTGTTGAAAATGTCAAAATTTGTTTTGCTTCTCTATTTTGGTAATTTAAAAAATATCCTAGTTTATAACAGCATGTACCTGGTATTTACAACACCAAATTTGATCCTATGATCTGTCAACTGGTTTTTGAATAATATATGGCATTACATTACAGTTAGGTTCCGTTTTCATTTTATAAAATTCGGTTTCCGAAAAAATGATACCTAAGAAACATGTCTAATATTTGCTTTCAATTTCGAATTTTTCAAAGCTTATTTTCTCGATTAATTGTTGATATACGTACATACCCACCCAATCAGCCACAACCAGACGTTTAAAAAACACATTTTCGGGTCTTGGAGATCCAAAACGTGTATTTTCGTCAAAATCTTGGTTTTGAATATTCTTAAGAAGTGATTACTGTTTTATATTGAGACTAGGTACCCATAGAGGAAAGTAAAAATTATATTTAGCTTCAGATCTTTGACAGAAGTTGGAAAACCGTTCTGAAAGGAAGCTCTTATGTTATCAATTTGAAAAAAAAAGTACAATAAATATCATTAATTTGTGAGACAAAACGCATAAACAAGGATAGATACGTAAAGAAATAATCTTCAAGCAGTATTTTATGAAATAAGAAATTATTTGTTCCCAAGATATAAGTATTTAAATTCTTTTTTTGCAGTACTTTTCCGAAGAATTCTTTTAGGAACCTTTCTCAAACCTCATCTTTGATTTTTAAATAACCATCCCATTAGCTGCTAGTAAGTATCACAATTTTTCTAAGATTTCCATTAAATTAAATCTAATTACATCAGGTATTTTTGTACGGAAAAACATATTAATTAGTAATAACTACAAATAAAAATGTTTAGCTCTGCCACAATATCAAATATCTAAACCATAACAAGCTATTATAAGATTTCAAAAAAATTAGTTGATTTCCTAAAGCTCAATTTTTATAATGCAACAATTACGTAACATTTCCATTGCTCTTTTGCTTCCTTTTTCGCTTTGATATTAAAGGTACAATATTCTGTGTAAATCTCTGTATGATACATGTGATGTGTTTAAGGACCCTACGACCTGCATTTGACAGGAAAAGTAAGGCGTAACAGGAGGCGGAATGTTCCTCATGCTCCAGTGCACATTGGCGACTGCACAAACTAGGCGGTGCTTTGCTACAGATGCACATGTCCAATGCAGTGCACTAAAGTTCACGGTGCAACAACGAGCATCGGGTTAAGAAAAATATTAGAAACCGGATTTTTTGTTTGCATAATACACAGCGCATAAAACAAATCTGAGCGCAAAGGTTAAGAAGATACCAATCGAATTGGAATTTTTTACTTGAGGATTCCGTATTTTGGTATAAATATTTTATTATACGACCGAAGAAGGGAAATGACACGAGTTTAGAGCTCGATAACGTTCTCCATTTTAGGCAATTTTTGTTTTGCTTACCACACTACCACAAATATTCTTAAAAATATTCAAACTTTACAATACCATTACTGTATGCATCTCACGTTTTGTAGATGGATTTTGGTTATAGGAAAACATTTTAGTGAGTTTCTCCAACTTAACTGTAATGCCTTTAATGTTTTGCTGATTTAAGTTTCAGTTTGTCTATTACAAAAAAATTGTTAGATTTTCTTTCAAGCTTTTTACATTACTGAAAATGTGTAGCTGTGTAGTGTAGCTGTAGAAACAGCATGTTAATTCTTTATTGAGTATGAATAACATACTTTTTACTTCAACATTATTTATTAATTTTAACCTTATACTTATTTTGACATGTTTACATGCCATTATCAAAGGTTATATTAAATTTTTAATATAATCTTTAATCAACGCAATTGTCGAGATAACTTTCAGTACTAATGGTATTAAGTATAAGTAAACGTTTCTGAAATGTAAAAATGCTTAAAAAGTAGACAAATATTTCTTTTTAATATTAATTTGGTTAAAGTCCCAATTTATTATTCTTTGTGGCGGATTCTAGGAATGTTTGAAAATGATACCTTTATTTAATAATCTGTAAAAAAAAATGGCAACGTAATGTACCTAATGCCCTACCACTAACCCACGTGACCCCATTTAAACGTCGTAAGCAAACCCCTTATCTCCCACTGCAACGCGCAGTTCCTTCTTGGATGTCAGTTTTGGAAATGTCCCGCCTGTACTCGCTGTTCTAAAAACATTTGTTTCATTTTGTGTCTAAGTCTGAATTGGGCTACTTTAAACTAAATTCGTGCTACTAACGATCGCAATAAAATTTGTTTTCTTGAATTTAGAATTATATGAAATTGTTACACAGTAAAAATAAAAAAAAAACGTAACCAATAGCTGTGAGGGCAGTGCCCAGTTGCCTTCCCTGTACCAGCCGCCACTGGTTAAGGGTGCATTTTTTATTTCTTTGTTTATATAAGTAAATAATTCCAAAACAATTATTGGTTAAATTAAATTTGCTGTTGAAAAAAAAAAGATTTGACATAACTGTGTTATCTTTCTCAAATGTTAAAAAAAAAACTAAAAACTGGTTTCATTGCTTTTAGCTATACGAATAAACCAGTGTCTGATAATTTATTCTAGGATTTAACCAGTATTACAATAATAAGGGCAATAAATTAATAATCAATTCCCGCGTAACTTCTGTACATATATCAAAATAAAATAGTTATCACTTATGTGCAATTTTAAACTAATTATTTGGGCGATAAAAACAGTAACACGACTATGTGTTTTACCTTATACGAGCTCGTTTAGTTACGTAATATTTAGTCTGCCAGCTGCTTTATTTCACGCTATTAATTAACGCAGTTTATAAGCGTACACTGAAAAAAAATATTTGTCGAGGTAACCAAAAATTAGCTACCACAGCAAAAAATTTTAGTGAAAATAGCCCCAGTTAAAATATTTGCTGTCAAAGCTAATAATTTTTGCTGGTTTTATATTTGCTTTGATTACAAAAATATTAGCAAGTGCAACTAATTTGTTTATGCTTCAGCAGCAATTTTATTTGTTGGAACAACTAAAACATATTGTTTATAATAAGCAATACATTGCCTTTCTGAACAAATTTGTTTCGTTTATGTAACTAATTTTTATTTTGTTGTAGCAAATATGATTTCGCTACAGGAAGTAAATACATTTGTTTCACAAGCTAATATATTTGTTATAAAAATACAGGGTGTTTTTTTTTTAATAAGAACCTAATATCGACATAAATTTTTTATTAAGTGAATAAACATACAATATAAAAAATATGCATTAACTGGGAACAGAAACAGAACATAAAAACATATAAAAATGTTTAAAAATATAAAGTTTTACATTAATTTCTTTTTTAAACCATACCCAAGCAGAGAAAAATAAGCCATCAAAAAGAAATCCAATCACAGGTAGACTTAGAATAAAAAATGTATGTCTAATAGTGCTAATAGTGCATACACATTTAAATGTCACTTTACCAAGATACCAAAGTATGACTAAATCTAGGACAACAATATTTTTAACAAAAACGCCCGCGATTGGATTACTTTTTGGTCACTTGTAAAAGGGAATTAAATAGCATAACGTAAACAAACTTGCCAAATATAATAATAAACAGTAAACATTTAATGATTTTTGAACTGGGTAAATTAAAAGTTTTATAATTCTAAAAGTAAGGCATGATAAAGTTACCTTTAGATGAATAATAAAACCTTCTTGCACTTCTAGTTTCGAGGGTTTCCAATACCCACCGACTGACTTTCTTCTTAATTGTCACAGGCTTCATTAATTATGGAAGAAGAAATAATATTCTGTTGGTTTTCCCATCTATATTAAATTTTAAAAATGGGCTAAATCAATAAGATTAATACTAAATGCATTGTTATTACCCTCTCTAGTATCGTTTTGAATTTCAGCCAGTTTTTGGCTGATCGTTTTATCTTTAATGTTTTCGCGCATCTAACTATGTTTTCGGAAAATGTTGGCCAATTGGAATATAATTTTAGTTCGCTGTCCGGGTATAATTTGTTAAAATCCTGTTCCAGCAAAGTATACCCCAGCCTGTGCTTCAGGGCCGGATACAAACCCATGTAAGATTGCACCGAACCTTCTTCATTTGTTTAAATGCTTGTTACGCAAACAAAATGTAGCATTCCAAAATTTTTGGGCTTGAGACCAGGGGTCAGTACTATTCCGTAGCCTCGTGAGAGCATCGTTTTGTTCTTCATCTATAATCAAAGTCGGCGCTTAAAATACAATACCTCCCTTATCATTAAACATAACATACCCCCATTATCACCACCATCAAAATTGACAGCAGGGGATTCTTTATTAATGGCTAGTAATCCCGTTTTTTTTTAACTCTCTGCGCATATTATAATACTTCCTGAACAATTCTCCTGTACCTGTTTTGTGAATTTTTCCTTGAATATTTTTTATATTTATAGCAAAATAGATCTCCTATAAAAATAAATATAATTTATTTCGAGAACTTTACTCATTTTTTGAAACAACCTTACCCTGATTTCTGTTGGGAACATTTAGACTATGCTACTTGAAATATCTTGAAATGTTTCTACTGTTATCCTGAAACCATGCAATATAATTATCTGTTCACATAAGTCATAAATAACACAATTAATAACAAATCTGAGACAGCTAACAAAAATCAATGTTTCTTTAATGTGATTCTAATATTTTTACTGTTATTTGTGTAAGATATTATGTAACATTAACTCTTCAGATAAATAATTTGAGGAATGCTTTCACGTCATACTTTACCTACTTGCACCTGTATTGAAAATTTAATACGTGAGTGGGTAATTGTTAAATTTCGCATTTTAATCAACTGTGGAAATAAATCATCATTAAAAGAAAATCGTGTGTTTTCTTTGTAGGTTTAAGATGGCTTCAACGTGTAATCAGTTTTACACCATTTATTCAATATTAGTGCTGGTTGTTGAAATAAAATCTGTAACTACTGCGAATTTACTCGTTCGTACCTTCAAAAACTGGGATCAAGTCCTCGAACTTCCATTCTTGCAATAAATCACTAACACTCATGTTGAACTAAAAAACTTAAATACGCACAAATCACCGACTAACTCTGTTCGCTTCTTACCATGAAATGAAAAAGCCGTTAAGAAATTGCAACGTTAGCAAATATATTTGCTACCTGCTATCAATATGGTTGTTTTTAGAACCCAATTATTCGCTTCGTCATTAACTTATGAATGTTAGTCAAAACACACTAACATACACGCACGGTCGAAGTTGCGCAGTTAGTATGCCGTCAAGCAGTGAGTGAATGCAACTTTTTCGTATTTTTTCTTTAAAAATATAACTGTTATTAACCTAAACCTTGCGTAAACAGTAAAAAGCAACATTTAAAAAAAAGCAGTATAAAATAAAAAAAAATTATGGACCCAACCTAGATTCGAACCTCAACTATTTATGCAGTAAAAAGCGATACAGCCGTATACACCCGCATATCCACCTGTGCCATTACGGTCTATTCTTAAAAAAGTGCTAACTGAATGCGTGCTCAATAGGAATGCACCGATAAGAAGTAAACACGGTTCTTAAAGACAATACTATTTTACAAATATATGTTTTTTTGACATATATGTGTTATTTTGTACATAAATATATTTTTAAATGAATATTTATATGTTTGTAAAATGCCGGGTGTGACGAAAAAAAAGTATTCTGTTTAAAAGCTTTCCATTGGCTGAATTTGAGATATCGATGTGGAATTGTATTGTAGATGGCCACAAAAAAAAATTAAACAATTACCAAATTTCAAATTTTTGTTACAAAAATTAAATGTATCGAAAGTTCACATGTGCTGTGCAGTTGTTGTATAAAATAAAAAAATAGAATTTGGTCCACACCTAGTGTTTAACTCTTCTTTTATGATCGCCCAAAATTCTTATAATCTTACAAACAGAATGCATTGTTTTGCCCCACCTGTTATAGTTTTGTTTTGAACGGCGCGCGGCTCGTACTTTGTTGGCCTAAGCAAATTTATTTGTTGTATTAACAGAAATACCGTTGCAAATAATATTTGTGTATGTAACTAATGCGAGTTTGCAGCTATTGGTTTTGGTTTGTGATAACAGCAAAAATGTATGCTTTTATTACAAAAAATATTGCAACTGTTACAAATACAAGGTAGCAAAGTTATTTTTGTTGGAGAAACTAATACATTTTTTTCAGTGTAGAATATGAAAGGTCACGGGTTTGAAAAGTACTACAGCAAACAATTTTATGAATATGTCGTTTTAAGCTATCTACTTTCTTTGTGTAGTACTACTGCTTTCTACATTTTACGATTCTTTATTTCTTCCTCTACCTCAAGATACGGAGTGCGGAACCTCTCTGACTTAGTTCAGTAATAAAGTAACACTGAACGAAACGAGGTATCTCAAATACCGCAGTTGTAGTTGTAGCAAAATCGTGAAAAATATTTTATGTATAACTGCTTGGATTTGAGTACTCCTATGGTTTTTGTTTACAAATTGAATTTTAACGAAATTTTTTGCTGTTCTGGGACTAAGAATCCGGCTTTGCGGGAATGACTAAAACGTTTTTCTCGTCAAATGTAGCTATTTAAATTTTTTCAAAAATATTATCAATACAATTATTTAACTTTGTTTAGTTGTAATTTGTAGTTGCTATAATTCTTTTTTGTAGTATTTACTCAAAGTTTGAGTTTTCAGGTGATTAATTTGGTGTCCGGATTGTCAGTCTAGTATTTAGTCAGTATTGAAATTATGAGGTAATCACTTAATAACAATTCCTGCCATAATTTTTTTAAATATACCTATTGTTGTTGCATATGTAAAATTTTAAACGAATTATCTACGAGCTTAGAATGGTAACACATCCATATGTTTGACTTTACGCTAGCTTGTGTAGATAGTTATTATTTATTTGGTCAGCTGGAATTGATGCTTGTGTAACAATAACATAAAATAAAACAGGGTTCATAAGTGTAGAATATGAATGGTCATGAGTTTTAATAGTACTTCACAAAACTATTGTATGAAGCTGCAAGCATATTTTTGTAACTGAAATGTAAAATAGCAACCACGAATTAATGAAAATAGAACGTGTAAATTCGATAATACACCGAAAAAATTCTACGAAAGAAAAGTTTGGACTACCAACATTCATAAGGGAAGGAAAACCATTGTGGAATCAAAAACTTAAAAATTGCAGTACAGAACAACTTATCCTTGATTTTTATCCGAAAAATTAGTTGTCTTGTCCGACAAAATAGCTTTAAACATTTAAAACCACCTTTCAACGCCGCAACTCGTTAATGGAGCAAAACTGGAAAAGTTGGCCGGTGAACAACTGACTGGATTATTTGTCAATTTTAGTATTTTTGCGTATCCTAATATTTGTGAGTAACCAGAATTGCGATACTTGTTCATACACTGAGAGAAATTTATTTTAAATATTGCTAAAAAAATATGTTAAAAAAATTATACTAGTTTCTAATACATATATGGCAAATTTAGATATGACGATATATTTATTTCAATTAAAAGTTTATATTTATTTTTATATTGTAGATTTTAATACATGTACATTTAATTTTAATACATGTATATTTAATTTTAACACGTTCTACCAAAGTCGACAACATTTTATGTTAGAAAGTAATATGTAATTATTGCTGAAAATTTTAACTATAAGTTGTGTTTATTTCAGCAGTGTTTTATGCTTCGGTAATAAACCATTAAATGCATATGACTGAGCTTAGTATGCAATTTGTTGGGCTTAGTATGCAATTTGTTGATAAAGCATAATTTATGTTTAGACTGGCCCCACCATAGAACGATTTCTGGCGCTTGTTCGCGGTCATTTTCATGCGGCCATTGTTTTACAGCGAAAGTGCAAAGTGTTTTGTTTGTGCAAGTGTTAAACCATGGATAATTTCAAGACGGTGAGTGAAATACTCACAGCATGGGGATTTCCCGAACTTTGTGATGTGTTTGAGGGTTAGTTTGTGGTACGTTTGTATAATTATTATTAATATATTTAACGGTAAAATATAGTTTAACTATATTATGCATGATATTTGGCTGCTAGCTGATGTGATTTCAGGAACAAAATAAGTTTACGTTTTCATAACAATTTAGTAGCTTCAAATTCGTGCCTTACATGTAAAGTTATTGTTAAATACCTTGCGTACTTGTATATTTATGCGTTAAAGTTAAATTATTATACACACCGCATTGTTCGCCATCGACAATGGCAGGTGTTTTTGTGGGATAGCGGAGTTCCGCAATCTTATGAGTACCAGAAACTTCTTGTTTTGTAGAAATGTAACGTAGGCAAAACGTAGGTAATATTTTATCTACAACTGTTTTTAAGTGAAAACAATTGGGAAACTAATTTGACAACAGTGACATAACCTTTAAAGCTAAACGTGGAACGTCAACTTTTCATATAACGTTTATATTTTTAATACAATTGCTATAGTTACCAGTAAACAACTATACCAGTATAGCTTAGATACCTACAGAACCCCTTTTACAAACGTAGAAATATTTTTTGTTTGCAAAAATTATAACACAATAGGCTTTCACGAACATTTTTGTGCATATGAACTGGAAGAGACTCTACAATTATCTATAACTAACATAGGCGCCGGGTTTTTGAATTCTCAGGGGGGGCTTAATAAAAATGCGCCGCAAACGAAATTTTTGACTTTTTCAAGGTCAAACCGTTAAATTATATTGTCTTGGAAAAATAGGTTTCGTGGTCACAAGTTTTCGGTATTCTGATGTTTTTTATGCTTTATTTGTTAACAAATGTGGTATTGCTTATTGCATATTGATTTTGTAGGAATTTAACAGAAATTAGCTATTTTGTACTGCAATGGTTTTGAAACGCTTTATTTTAAGTACATATTTTCTTAAAAAAAAACAAAAAATGAACAGTAAATCTAATTAGACACATAAAGTAACAAGAAGAACAGTACTACACAAAAACAAAACTTACTGTACAAGGAAAGTATTTCGTTTCACTTCTGTCTTGGCCATAAATAAATTTACAATTTTGTTAATATTTAAATCTGTATTTTAGTTTCTATGAATATGAAGTAGAGCCAAATCATTTAGTCTTTTTTGTGACATAGTTGACCTTAAATATGTCTTGAACCTTCGTCAAGCAGAAAACGACCGCTCTGCGCTACACGAAGATACGAAGGAATCGTTAATGGTAATAATTAATAAATTTAACAAATTCCGGCAAAATTACATTTGCACCATCCGATTTTTTCTAAAATTTCAGAATTTCGCCTATGTTAGTTACACTTGCGTTTTTTGATTTGCAAATGTCCAAAAACATATTACGATGTAAAGTTTTTCTTTGTCAAAATCGTTGCCGTAAAATAGAACAATTTCGTCTGCATCGATATTTCCAACAGCAAACTGTTCCAACTTTGACATATGGCTTAAAACGTGTTCTTGAAATCTTGATCTTAAAGAAATTAGAGTTTGGTTAATAATTTCGATGTATAACATTTTGTACGTTTCTTCTGGTGATCGGTAAACGTGAGCGGCACTTCCTTCATCTAAACAATGGGGTATTTTTCGTTGACGGGGTAAGGTTGGTCCCTCTACTGTGTCCAATATTTTGGCACATTCTGTAGTATCTGTCCAAAATTTATCGAATTCATTGTTACGTTTGGACTCGGTGCTACCGATTAAATTTTCAATTAGAATTTGAACGTGTTGATAATACAGTGACTTTGTTTTGTAGAATTGCATTTACATCTTCAATTCTTTGAAAAATGAGTATCATTGTCTTAATCCAAAACCGAGTTTTAAATTTTTGGCAGTTTAAAAAAAACACTCGCTTTTCTTCCAGCTTCGCTGTGGTCTTTAGACAACTCATGAGGAAATGAAAGTAAAGCTCCAAAATTTTGTTGTCTCGTACTTGTGATATATTCTGCACTGCATCCTGCACTACTAAATTTACAGTGTGGGCCGTGCAATGCACAAATATAGCTCTAGGTTCCAATTTCATTAATCTCCTTTGTAAGCCAGTAATATTCCCACTTACATTTGCTGCGATACGACACATTTGTTACAATACTTAAGAAAGATAAAAGACTTAATCACACACGGCTATTTGTGGTTACTGCCACATAAAAGCAAAAAATATCAGAGGGGGCTGCGCCCCCCCTGATAATTCTCTGAGGGGGCTTGAGCCCCGGAGCCCCCCGTATTCGGCGCCTATGATAACTAACCATTCTGAATTACCATATTATTATCCACAGCTAATGATTAATAGAGAAAAATTACTTGTTAGCACTAAAAGTTATGTTTAATTTATATCTGGTATCTGAAACCTATATTAAAATAAATGTGTTATTTCTTATCGTTTAGCGTTTATTTTTTGAATAAAATGTATTTTCATACCTTATATATTTTACTTAATTTTAGTATAAAAATCATTTAATTCAACTATGTTACATGCTTAAATTTTTAAGCATCTTCATAATATTCCTTAATATACTGTGTGCTACCAGTAACCATAAAATATGTTTCTTTTAAATATATTACATTGCAAGCTCTAGTAGCGCCTGGTCAGTTCTAAATATAAAATTGTGTTACGCGCTACCATAAATTTATTCTAGTTGCAGCAAGTATTTATGCTTCAACTAGATATGTAACATACTTATTTTAACATTAAGCATATCCACGTTGTAACACTTGCAATGTATTTTTAGCAAAACGGGTATGCTTAGCTTAGCAATATTTGTTGCTGTCTATATATGTGACCAGTGATGTGATTTTACCGGTAAAATAAAAAACGGTAAGTAAAATCATTATTTTACCGGTAAAATACGGTAAAATACCGGTAAAATTAATTTCACGTCAAAAATGATGGATCATTGGATTCCTTATGAAAAACCATTTAGTTTGATACTAGATACTCGACAGGTCTACTTAATACTTGATACCAAAACACAAAAATACAATTATTTATAGTTTATAAAAATATAAGGGTTATGTAACTTACAGTTACAGTTATAATTATTAAAGTATACCTAAATTAAATACGAAGATATAAATCGCAATAAACATAAAATAAAATAAACTTATGCATATAAACATAAAGTTAAACAAACTTAATAAATGTAATTGATGTAACTTTTAATAACAAAAATAAAAAATATTTAGTATATATTATTATATTATAATATGATTGGTTTAAAGAAATTACTCTTTATTTAGGTTTCCTACCACAAAACATTTCTGGCCCTTTCCAAGAAAAATAATGTTTTGTTTTGGAGTACGACGAATATCTGCGCCTGCGCGCGGCAATTCGAAATGATTTTACCATTTTACCGGTAAAATGTGATTTTACTTTACCGGTAAAATACCATTTTACCATTTTACCGATTGGTAAAATACCGAGACTCACATCACTGTATGTGACATAATAATTATTTATAGGACAAGTGAGCACAGTGGAACTTTTTTTGATCGAGCAGAAGTTTAAAATCACGGGCGTCAGCGAGTGATATAAATCTGCGAAATCAAAAAAAGACACTTTAGTCATGTGTTCTATATAAAATTTTATCTACAACAGAATAATATGTACAATTTTCAAAAATATTTAAATTTTTGACGTTTTAAAAAATTTTGACGTTTTAAAAATGAAAGCATTGCATCACAATGCCTTTGAAACAAAACATAAAATTGCTGACTTTACTAATCGCAATTTGCATCGCATTACTTTGAAAACGAAAAAAAAAATATAAAATGAGGTAATGTCACCTAGAGAGTAAATTTCCACTTTACTCACTCTTAGGAGTGAGTAAAATGGTCACTTTACTCACTGTTGTAGATAAAATATGTTTACCCTTAATATTTTTTTTATAAATTTTAGTATATATTTTTCTCAGTGTACTTGATATTGCGACACCTTGATGCAAAATTCTAAATTGTCAATAATAATAGAATGACAGTGATCGATTAATTCTAATAGCAACACATTTTTGCCATTTAATGATTTTATAACTTTAGGATTAGTACCAAAACGATTTTTAATAAGTCCCATTTTCTTTCATAGCAAGTAGGTACATGCATGTTGAAGTTTATAAAGCCCTGCTTAAGTGCTTATTTATTTCTTTTGGAACGCTTATTTCTTGCGAAACCCGGTACTTTACAACATTAAGTTTTGGTAATTATTGCAGTTGTAGAAACCTTGCAAAATGATGCAATATGTTTCACTTATGATAACTTTAATGGATTTGAGTACGCCCAGGATTATTGTTTACTTATTGAATTTTAACGAAACATTCTGCGACTAACAGTCCGGTCTTTGTAGATAATGTACCTACCAACTATTTTTTTCTTTTTAGATTGTACATTTCAGTAATCAATTTTTCAATTTTCCAACGTAAATATGTGTCAGTATAACATTACCTACTACAACTTACTTTTTTAATATCTATCTCGGAAATAGACGTATTAAATATGAGCAGTGGACAAACGAATGATTGTAAGGAAATTGAATTTACAAATTACCATCACTCCCCGTGTTTAAAGTTCGTTTTAATCAGTCGACCGATCTTTCTGAATGCGTTGATTTAAATGCTGTATGAGCATTAGTATAAATGCTATCGCGCCATACACATGTATAAAAGCGGGGGGAGGCTAACACCCTTTATCAGAGCAAATTCGATTAGCAGAAACAGCATTAAAACAATCCTATTTAAAACAGCCGGCCTAAATCTGCTATGAATGGTTAAGCTGCGACTCAAAACGAATTGGAAATCTGCGCTAATGGTATACGAGTTACACAAATATTAACATGTAAAACGTTATAAAATTCATCAGTTAAGCACTACATTTGTTAATAAAATAGTTGCGACTGTTACAATTTTATATTCGAATTCGTTTTTAGCTTTAAATATGCACTTGGTTATTATATTTATCTTCAACATCGCAATTTTACAAGAAGAGAAATGACGTAGTTGCAAACACAACACGAATCGATTTTCTAAATTTAGCAAGCGCCTTAAAATAAAGATTAAAGCATTAGGGATATTAAATTCTCTTCCATTTCGAGGACGAAAATGAGCAATAAATTGGACGATCGAGTGTGAAGTAAAAGGTACAACAATCAGATCACAAACGCTTCCTCCATGTAATTATATCCTGTATAAAATTGGATGTAGGGTGTTGTCTTAGCGACCGATTGGGGTAACGGACGAGCAATTTCACAAACAAGATGGCCTTTTATTGGTTGGATTACTGCAACATCGTTGACAAATTTTAATTAAGGTATTCCTTCAACTAATCCTTGATTAACTTCATGACAATATTTTTAAAATGTGCTTTAAATCATTAGGTTAATTATTTTTCAATTCAAATAGCAGTTTGAGGAATTTTAAATAAAATGTTACGAAATACCTACCTCGCTGCAGCAACAAAAGTAAACAAATGTTGGAAAATTCCATCAAGATGAAAAGCTGCAGTTTCGTTCGTAGTCTTCACTTTTTCCTTATTTTAATTTAAGAGGAAGCTAAGAGGGTCGTTGCATTGAATGGAGTGTGCCTAGAGCTCATTAATTTCCTCGGTTTTCAATACCTGGTATTGTATTCAAGCTGATCAGAGCAGAAATTGGGAAAATAAAGTAAGATGTTGAGCTACCAAGAATACTGACTATTCGTTAACAAGCAGGACTTGTTTAACTTGCACATTCCTTCAAATTGGGTTGTTAAAGTAATGAGAAACTAGGTTTTATTCAAAAAGCTTTATTTAAAATGTACGTTTATCACAAAAGAGTACATATGCAACAACCTCTATAACTTATAAAGTATTATAGTTGGAACTATAATAATAGATTTTACTATTTGACATTTTTATGTAAATATATAACTTAAAATTAAATAAAATTAATATTTTCTTACGTTTTTATGTAAAAATGCTACCTTAAATTACAACCTATTTACTATTGTATGATTTGTCTTTGGTCTTTTTTTTGTATTACATACAGTATGACTATGCGTCTGACTATAATATGAAACAGGGCCAGCGGGTGGTCTCATGGTTAGAGTCGCAAGCTCTAGAACTAGATTCCCAAAAGCAGAAGGTTTGAATTCTCTGCACTTCGCAAATGTTTCTAAATAAGTTAAGCCCGGCATGTTCATGGAATTTGTGTGTGGTGTGTATGTTGAATTGCATGTCTTTTCGAGGTGTGTTAGACCGGTGAATAGCGATAGGTGCGCTGAGTCCGGGTAAGGGGTTGGGACGGGTTTCGTAAAAAAAACTTACCTATGTATTCACTAAAAAGACGTGAATGGCTGCAAACGACTTTAATGATGAGAAATAATTTTTTTATTACAATCAGGTAACGTCAATTACTACACCAAAACAGTCACATTAAAATTCCCTATGATGTAGAAATTGTATGAGTTTACGACCATAAGAGAAATCTCAAAAACGCACTTTGCCAAAAGCGGACTTCGCCAAGAGCGCTTGGTTAGTGAAAGTGTTCAGTTTATGATAAATGAATTAATTTTCAGAGCATTATTTTATTTTTATGTACGTCCCTGATTACTAAAAAGAGGTTTTAGAGTTATAACTTCCCTCTTTCAAAATAAATAATAAATGTATACCTCTTTATCTACGTAAATAAAATTTATGGTGTGTACCAAACAAACTTTTAATATTAAAAAAGAGCTATTTACGGCCTTAACATTAAGAGTTTTTAGCAAAGTACGAGTAGAAAATACGCCATTGAAAAATGCGCTTTTGAAAATTGTTCTTATGGGAATATGTTATTGGACGCAAGTTATAGACAAAATTTAATTTTCCATTTACAAAAATGCAATATACAACCTCAAAATCGAATCAATTAAAATAGCAAGAGAAAGACGTAAGACGTGAGAAGAAAAAGAAAAAGAACGAGTAGGTACTTAATTTTTGTTTATTAATAAACAAATACAGAAAAAGAATAACATTAGATTTATAACAAAATAACAAAAATAATTTTGGTTATTATTGATATAGGAATATTTGTAAAAAAGAAAATAAAAAACCAATGAAGCAGAAGGAGCAAGAGAGAAAATAAGCAAAAATAGAAATAGGCAAACAGCCTCCGAGTTAAAAAAAAATAGACTTTTAAAAAACGAGGTTTTGAGAAATTAATCATATGGGAATATGACATTGGATGCAAGTTAATAACAAACTTTAATTTTACTAAAAATCTAAAAACAGAAGAAAGAGATCTAAAAGAAAACAGAAAAAAAGCTTGTAGAACAAAATTAAAAAAGAAAAATATAAAAGAAAAAGTCGAAGCAAACGAAAAAGAGAAAAAGAAAAAAAGAATATATAACAGAAATATGAATGCAATAAATATTAAATTTTACAAAATTCAATTTATTGTATAACGAGTGTTCAATAAATAAAGTTCGAGTTGGTTTGCGCTAAATTTTGTGTAGGTCAAGACATTCCCGACCTATTTTCGTACACTTTTATGCTACATAACCTCACTTCACTATAAACCGACATTTGCTTAAATGCAATATTGCTTGTTTCATACTGAATAAAAAAACGCTATAACATAACAGAATGTACTTTGTTACATAAAAATTTTGTATTTAAGACTATTATATTTTCAGAAATGCCGTCTGCCCTAACGTGCAAACCATTTTGCAACAAGAAATGGAAGTGCATTGTGAAAAACTGATTTTTACGTAATTGAAGCAATGACTACTAAAAACAGAAATAACCACAAAAACCAAATTTGACAACCAAACCAATTCAAACTGTCCAACCTGTGTGTGTCCTATGCGCTCAGACATACCCTATAGTAAATAATATTTGAGACTTGTCAACTTGACTCTTTTTTTTTGAACACTCGTTAGAAAGATTTGAAAAAACGCAAAGGGAATGAATTAAGCAAAAAAAGAATAAAGAAAATGAGTAGAAATAAAAATAGACAAGTTATTAATTTGAAATAAATTTTATTAACAAAAATACGAAAACGAAAAATAAAAGAAAAAGAGAGGTAGAAACCTCAGATAAAGAGAAACTAGAGATCAAAAATTAAGACTACGAATTCAATACATAATTAGTTGTTAAAGTATTTAATTGTTTTATTACCTTTTGGAAGAATACCTTTTAAAGCAATTTTACCTTATTATTAACGTTACTTTATTATTTTGCAATACAATTTTGACATATAAGCACCTGTCACATGACTCCTACTACAGAATAGCCCTTGTGTTTTATAAATGAATCACTAATAAAAGCCTCACTAACACACCTACTTATACATTTTTAATAATAATGACCAATTGTTTGCTACTTTTAAATGGGAAAAAACCACAAGTTTTTACTGCAATAAAATAAACAATAATCTCCATTTATTATCTTCAAAAACTGACATTAATTTGAAGTCTTTTTCTTATGTTGCAGTTCAGCATACTCCGTATCGTCATCAAACAAAACTACTTCTAAGTTTACGCTTAATCCAACCTTCATATTCCATTCCTTCCGCAACGCAGCGCAGCACAACGCAACTAACACCCCGCACAGATAACTTCCACACAAAAACAAAACATCAAACTCCACACCATCTTCAGCGAGGACTTCCTGGTGCGCGTACTAGACGTGGTGAACTCCAGACTTCGACTGCACAGCTTCGACTTCGCTTCCCAACCTTATATAGAGTTGCCGAATTTTGTGGACCACTTAACTAGAAAACCTTACGCTTACATAGACTGCTGCAAATGCAAAATTACACGGTCCAAGTTAGCAAGCCGTGAAACCGGTATTAAGCGGTTCCGTGCATGGACGCTCCGCTGGGCTCGCGATGGGACGGACTCAGGGGGATCTTAGAAAAATGATTGCTTTCCACGGAAATTCGGCACAGCGGTTGCCAAAGAGTTTCATTTGCAAATGTTTAGTTTTAATTTTAGTACAAATTTCAAGTTTTATTTGTAATGTTTGCTCTGGTGCATTAAAATTAGGGATATATATACACTGGCAAAGAGTGACAATTTATAATTAAAAGCTGTCTGAGATAGCTGAATTGAGGTAGTGATAAAGTATGAGTATTTTATAGGGAATTTAATAAAATATTCCGTAGGCCATCTCGAATCAATTAGTGGAGCCGGAACTGATATTCGCTTTACTTTGGTCGTAATTTATTGCTGGAATGATAATGTAAGAGCACTTTTCAGAAAAGTGGTAAATAATGAAATATAAAAAAATATTCATTCAATTAGTGGGCCAACTATGAGTTCTTTCTTCTGGTAGAGTTCTCACTTCTGGTAGAAAACTTTTAACAATTAAAATCGTAAAACTTTTATTATTTATTATGAAGCTGCGCTGAATATTTCATGATGAAATAACAAAGTAAAAGGTTTATTTGCTTCTAACAGCGGCGCTTTGTATTTCTTTGCTCTAAACTTCCTAGATATATTTTTAAATTCTCTGCCAATTGCTTGAAATTGTTCTACTACTTTTGATAATTACCAAAAATCAGTTCACTTTGCCTAAAATAAAAAGTACACAAATTCGTCAATTTTTCTTTTTGGTTAGAAGATTCCATTTCAAAATGATTTTTAACTCAAAGTGTATGTCTTACTCTTGAAAACTTTAGTTATTCTCAGCGATAATAAACAGTGTTTTTGGTTTAATAAAAATAATTTTAATGACTTAAAACAGATATTGAAGTTATTCACTTGATTATAACGATTTTAATAACTTTAGGATTATTAAGCAATTCATCATATGTAATTCATTGCATAACCGCTTTATTTTAAATTAATTAGAATAAAACATATTAATTATATTATAATATTGTAAACAAAAAATATATATAATAATGTAATGTAATGTAAAATGCTTTAAAATTATTTTAAAATTAGAAATTTTAAAGTAGCTATGTTAAAATTGAAACTATTACAAGTAATATAGCTAGTGGTATTGATGTTTTGAAAACCAGCTTACCGCACACAATTAATTATGATAAATTTTAATTATTTTCAATCACAGCAAATTCAATTGAAAATAATTATTATTTTTTCACGCTACAGGCAAGGTAAATAGGCGATACATCCATAGCTAAAAAAGGTGAAAATGGCCAATAACATTCGTTTACTTTTTGCCCTTGACTACGGAACTTAATAGTGTCATTTACATTCTTAGGGTAATAATTAAAGCAACAAGGTACAGATTCCAATAATTTATTTCAAACAGAATACTAAAATGTTGATTTTAACTGTTTGTTGATATGGTAACAAGCACAGACAACTTAGAATAATGGGGCTTTTAAAAAATAATTCCGATGACAGCAGTCAAAACGAACTTTTAAAAATGTGATTAAATTTCTACCTGTAGCGTGAAAAATTTAATAAGTAACACGGAATGTATCGACTATTAACATTCTCGGCAGGCCACAAGCCTCGGCTTCGCCTCGGCTCGTATTTACCTACCTCGAATGTTATTACGTCTTTACATTCCTTGTTACTTAAATAAAGCTATTACTTGTTGCAGTGCAGCTACGATCTTAACTTGTTACGCCTGTTAGTAGATGTTTTTTGTTTTGTTTGCACAAGTAATACAACTAGTGATCCTGCTTTTTTTCTGACGTATTTTAAGTTAATATGTATATTCTATCGGAAATGATCGTTATTTTTCGATCTTACGATCTTAACTTGTCGCTGTAGTCGCAAACGCTGCCATAGCGACGAGTGGTTTTATCTCAGTTTTATCCTGAATTTTTGATTTTTTTAATCCATTGTAGATTTTTCACCTAAAAATTAATTTCGTTGGTTGTTGACACGTAAATCGGGCACACTGACTGCTTAAATAAAATGTGTGTGATATATTTATAAGTCTGAAAATATAACTGAGTAAAAGCAGATAAGAAAGATTATAAATTTCAAAAGTTGTATGAAGGATAATTGTTTGGAGTACTATGCTTTAAATTGAAGAATTTCATCAAACGTTGTGACTAAAACAGTCCGTTTTATATCTTCTTATTTTAGGATACTATATTTATTTGTTGGACATAATTATATTTTATTATAACATGCCAGATTAATATAAGAACAATTATAAAAAAACAGTGAATAAGGAATAAAGACAGTTAAGTCTTAAATACTTTGCACAGTAACGAAAACTAAGCACGCCGTTTTATTCGCAACGTTCTGAGGGCAGAAGCTGTCTCTAATTTCTTCCAGTCGGACTGGAAGACAAATCGTGCGGGCTTGGTTCTATCGGAATGCTGCGGGGCTCTAGAAAGAGCTGTATGCACGCGCGACTCCAGAAAGAGATTCTAGAGCTGGTTTGCTTCGAACGGTAAGCTTTCCCTCGATCCAGAAGCAGGAATCTAGGAGAAGTTTTTAGTGTTAGGTTGGTTTGCTTCAGACCGGAAGCTTGCGCTTGATCCCAAAGCCAAGCTCTCAGAAGAGCTTACTATGCGAGGTTGGTCTGTTTTGCACCGGAAGCTAATGTTCAATGCCGCAGAGAACCGGTAGGTTATGTTCGATCATGCAAATCAACGGCAGAGGTCTAGAAAAAGCTCGCTGCGCGGGCTGCTTTGCTTTGGACCTAACATATACGTTTTATTAAGTTGCCGCCGCAAACAAACCTTCACAGATGAGGCAAGGCGAATTTAATATGAAACATAAGCCGCCGTTGTATAGCAACATACAAAAAAGGAAATATGTATAATTTGTTTATATAACAGAAGGGCGAAGCAGTTATTTTTATTATTCGCACATCGTAGAATGCGGCTCAAGACTGGTCAAAGGCATAAAATTGGTGAATCATGTCAGGTTGTTGTTAGGTTTTTTACGATTTTTTTGTTACTAAGAGGTTTTTTAAAGATTATAGTAAAATATCTAAAAACCGTCATTTAATAAACACAAAAATGTGTTCCTCAATCTAAATACTGTATAATAGATTACATACTAATCCTTTTTTACTACTTTCAAACTCAAAACAAAAAGCTTGTACTTAAGTGAACTGGAAATGAGTGAAAACCAAGAAAAACTTTCCAACTGAAATTGAATTAAATAAAAGAAGATTTTTTACATTTTTTTGATTTATTGAACATGAATGCTGTCACGAGTCTGGTCTTGTCTAAGAATTGTCAATTATCGTTTCCTCGATTGTTCAAAGCGAAACGGTTACGAAATCGTAACGAAATTTCCTATTCCTGTCTTGCTTTGAACATTCGAAACGAGAAAAATAAATTGGTAGTGTAGTCTCGAATTTTTGAGACAAGAAATATTGCCAGCTACATCTCGCATTTTCTCTTCGACGATACGTGACTTAATTTGTATCGACAGTGGTATCGATTGCCACGATTCTCGTTCCAAAATGCACAAATCCCGTCTCGTTTTAAGTGTTAAAGACGAGGAAAAAATATTATTATAGTACGAGCGTATATGCACAGAAAGAATTGTATACACGAATTGAATTTTTAAGAAGAGATGTGATGAAATCGCGAAATTTCTCGTCTTGGCAGTAGTAGTGTTGCCACGAGTCTCGTTTCGCAATGACTAACTACTTTGGCATTTCGAACTTTCAACACGAGAAAAATTGGTACCAATATTTAAATTCTGATTTTATGACAAAACCTAACGAAATCGGGAAGTTACTCTGGTTCATGCTAACCTATATGAATAAGCTTATAATTTTAAAATTTCCAAATATTTTGTAATAATTTTTGTAATTATTTCAACAATAATAGTGAATTTGCATCAAACGTGCATAGCATATACTGCAGCCATGCTCCATAAGAAATCCTCGAAATCTGTTTTAATATCCCGACGGTAAGTACCGTAAATCACTTTTTAATTCTTATGCTTCTCTGGAGAACTGTAAAATTGACATTTACCTTTTCCTTTTACTACCTGTTCCAAAAAATCTGAATTACAAATTGATTTAAACGGTAGGTTCGAAACGGTCTAATAAATCTTACATAACTTGCACAATATGAAAGTTTCGTTGTAATCCGGCTCATTTTCCATAACGTCTAAATTTGCTAATATATAATCTGGCATAGCAAATCCAATGAAAACCTCGACAGGGTATTAAAATCTCAATCTCTCCGAATTGCATTGTGGTTTTACAACTGCCGCACCAGTCACTGCAGCTACCCCAAGATGTGAAGTGCATCATTTCATTGTGGAAATCCATTTCGGCGCATCTGCCTCGGTTATAACTTCCATTGTCTACCTCTTCTTCTTATTCTGCTTATCTCCGCTTCCGTCCCTCGATCATTTCCACCGAATGCACTTGAAAACTGGTAAAGCCATGCGGTTCTATGTTGAGACGACCGATATCTATCTATTATCTCAGATTCGTATTGAACGTATAATATTTTTGCGGTATTGTTAAAATTCGCGGGGTTTCAGACTCGATTATAAACGAAAGGATTGGTGCTTTTGTTGAGGGATTTGTTGAACTTTTGAGATTTACTACAAGCTCGAGCAAATTTAAAGACCGGACCAGTAATAGAAAAATACCTGGTTTCTGTTTTAACTCTAAACAACAATAATAACGCATTTTTTTCTTCATCGGCGCCTTGGTGTAAAACTGAATTTTACAAGCTTGTAGCAACTTCGGTCCCTATTTTAAAACATCGATAAAAATGAGCACGCCCCTATTTTAGGAATGATTGAAAAACTACCCCGAGGCAGGTGAGATAACAGGGTGAGATCCCCTCATAGGGGAAGATGCGCTGAGATATTTGTTCATTGTCATGTACACATGAAACCAGTGCGGTTAACCAGAACGTGGCCATTGAAATGAGTTTGGTACCCGCTTGCAGCCATTGTTGTACAACATTAAAATGGCCGACGTGTAAATACGTTAAAAAATACTGAACCAACTTTGACAGATGTTGATTAAAAACAACTGGAAAGTATCCCAGTGTATTAAGTAAACAACCGACCAATGGGGAAAATGTATGAAAATTATTAAGAAGGAAGAGAGTAGAAACAATTAAACAATTGTTTCCGTAAAACTGATAAAAGTATTAAAAAACGCGGAGTTGTTAGAAGGTAAACTAACTAAATCATTAATACCTTACTATTGCAACTCGCGGACCGCGAACTACGCCACACGGTTTCCTTAATACGATTTATGTTTCACCCTTATTGTGATGTTTTCGTACGTGTTTATATGAAATCAGCCTAACCGTGCAAAATATTAATAAACAAAAACTTGGTCGATTCATAATTAAGTTACTATTATTAAATATTCGCATTTTACGCAGCACAACTTAATAGTCAACGTAAATTTATAAGGCAGTTGCATTGAGTCGGGACTCAATGCAACTGGGATATTAAAAAAAAAACTTAAGTTCAAAATATTTTTTTTAACAGTGTGCAATATGCAATGCAATGTTTCCTCTTCAGAGTTTGTACTCGTAATGACTGCGCTGTCAACAGCTTATATTGCTGTAAAAAAAACAAACAGTATAAAGTCTCAGTTTCTTATCTGTACCGAAAACTGTAGCGATCCACTGTTGACACTAATATGCGCCTTATATAATAGACGAGTAAATATCTGAGTTCTAATAGTAGGGGCCGCTTACCACCTAAAATTGAGACAGATGGAAGGCACTCTAATTTAGTAAATAGACCAGCGGAACCCGTGGTCTACGCCCTATGCTCTTTTAGTGACTTCTCTTTAAAAATAATAAATAAGCTTTGTCGAGATGCAAGGTATATTCAGAATGCGTCCCGCAATATTGTAAATTCTCAAATCAAGTCAGCGACTGAACTAGACATGCGTAACTTATTATTTTGTAGTAACATCGTCAACCCGCGTGATCGACATCAAATAATCTTCAAAATGAATGAACCCACTTTTCCTTCAAATTGATCCCGTTCATATGTGTTTTATATTTTAAATTTCACAATTAGAACTTTTCCAACTGCAGAAATCTGTCCTTGATACCTATCAATGGTCATTGTGTATAGTAGAATCGGAGAGGTCCAGTTAATCTTATCTGAAATGTTGTTTCTCATCCGAGAGTGATGAAATAATTGTAGGTAATAAAACGTTTTCAGATATCTGCCCTCTTATAATCTCTGCTGAACTGCAATTTGGAAGTACATGAGTTTTATTTAAGTTACATACAAATACATCTTCGCGCTCGGCTTCGTTTACATGGTTTAACATACATCTCTCAGCAGAGTCGCTTTCTAAACTGAGCTGTGCCGGATCCCACCGCAAGTAAAAATCTAACCCGACGAAAGCAATCCGCAAAGTCGACATCACGTTTACTCCCCGCGGAGTGATGTGACAATACCTGCTATCGGCAAATTATAGTTCAAAAATACAAAAAAAGTGACACTATACATCCAGTTTTGTTTATGTGCATTGAAAAGTGGAACGGTCTATTGTACCAAGAAATTTGCATCATATATTGCTATGATATTTGGAGATGTATGTTTTTACTGGGGTACTGTAGTTCCTGGAAGGCAATTTTTGGGATGCTTGCTACAATTCAATTTGAGATTGGAGGTTTGTGAAGGTTGTGTAAGGTTTTGATATTCTAACTTTTAAACTGAGGGTTGCGTATTATTGCTGTAATTTCTTGTTATAAATTCTAATAATTTATATTTTTCATATTTGTGAGGTTTGTTTTTACTGAAAGAAAAGAAAAACACAATCAGATTTATACGATTTTTATTTATGTTAGTTTTAATTATAATTTAGTTCAGAATTGTTCAAAAGGTTTAATTTATAAGAAGTTTTAGACTTACTTGTTTTGTGCATCGATTAATGTCATTATGGATGTCAGTGTCAATGTCACAAACGTATAAAAGAATACTCATTGTCATGAGATTTATTTGTTTGTTCAAAAAAAATGAGAATCAAGAAGGAAGACAAATGAATGGAAAATTTGTTTAGTTAGTCACGACTCGTCTTTGTAAACAAAAACAGAGAATAAAGAGGAAAAACTAGTTTAAAAGTAATGTAAAAGTGATTGTGAATATAAAAGAAGAAAATACAACTAATTATCAACGAATTGTGAAAAGTCCAGAAGAATAACAAGTATAAAGCGATCCAGAAAGTTTTTCCAGTTGTGATGGTGGTAAAACCAAGTTTAAAATAATATAAAACAGACCAGAGGAAGATTCAAACTAAAGGCAAGTGTTTGTGGTTACTTGAGGAACCTGCAAACTATTGAAGTAGAAGTTGGACATTCATCGTTTGCTCGAGTGAAGGATATCCCAATAAGGAGACGTTAAGATAAGTGTTCTCTTTTTAAAGGACGATAGTATGTAGTAAAATTTATTTGATTTTTCGCAAATTTCATTAGAAAATTGATTTATTAAATAAAACCTTTTTTTTTAAACGTTGATATTGTTTTGTGTTTATCCTATCTCAAATTTATTTATTAATAACTTGTCTTACAAGCTAAATAACGACCTTGAAAAAGTTAATAAAGAGTCTCATAGAAAATATAATTTAGAATTGCGTGAATTGCGGGCATTTAGGGAATTGTTTTCTAGTAAGTACATGCACACGCATATCATTGCAATATATAACGGACGCGTAGATATGTGGCTTGTAATAACAAAAAACCCTAATTTTTGGCAATTTTTTTACATATTTTTATTATATTTACGAGTTTATTACAAAACATTTTATTAAAACAACATTTTTCCTAAGCCTTTTGTAGCTGGTAATGTTCTAACATTTAAAGAGACAAATAGAACAAGCGTAGCAAATCCATTAATCTATTGAAATAAAGCTAGTGCCACTGTCATATATACAAAGTTAAAAGGCTTTTAAGTTTTTGCATTTTAAACGCATTCATCTTTGCAAATCATCGGTGATTCATATTTCATCGCGAGGAAAATGGATCCGCGCTGCTCAATATTTTCAGCAGTGTCGAGCGTGTTACATTTGTTCCAAGTTCTCTTCAATCTTGAGTAAATACGGAACTAATTCGATTTGGATGCAAATTCTGAAGCGAACTTGTTTGCAAACGGAGCGGATTGACGTTTGATTAATTCTGAAATTTGTAGAATTTGTTTACGTATAATTTTTTTCTTCTACTTTATAAGGACGCAGTCTGATCTAAGTCATTTCGTATATGCATTCTGATTTATATGATAATATTTAACCAATGAAAAATTAAGATTATAAAAAATTTTTTTGGCACTGTATTAATGCATTCAGAACATTTCCCAGTCCACCCTAAAACGCTTTAACTCTAAAATCTGTTGTTTATCCCTGACTCGCTCCTGTAATTAGAATGTAAAATCTGTTTCAATGCATGAAAACAACATTTGAGCACAGCAAACAAATCGATTACACCATATTTTGAAGAGCTCTCGACTGCAGGTTTGACAAGAAGGGATTTACGCTTTGAAACAACATGTAACCCGTACAACAGTTTACTATAACAATGGAGATCCCCAAACAATTTCAGCGGACAATTTCAGTATCGACTGCAATTAGAACTACGTGACTTGCAATTGCTCTTAACTCGATTCTGCTGCGCGTTATTTGCGAGCATTAAGTGCTTGATTCATGCTCTCGAAGTAAAGTTGTATACGGGGGAGTTCTAAAAATATAATAATCTGTATGACAGCTACACGTACTAGGAGATTATAAAACGTATTAATTGCTTCTTGGAAAAAAAGCAAGATTTGTCTGCCAGATACAGTGTGAAAATATACAAAGTTGCCAGAAGGTACGAAATAATACATCAACTGATGCATATTATAAGAAAATATTAAACTCTGCAAAATCAACAAAATTTTATAAAAGTATAGTAGAAAATTATACACATTTCTGCAAGGTTGCAATTGTGTGTTGCACTGGTCAGTAATTAAGTATTTTGTCTTCAAGATATTGTAAGTAATGGTCTCTTAAACTACATTATAGTAGATTAACAACTACTTCTAATCAAAAATTTAGTGCTAGAATTTGTACCAATCAGTTTGCTTCGAGACCAATCTAGGATTTGATACTTTATTGATAGTCCTAGAGCTTAAGTTTATTGTTGGCAGATGGTCCGATGATAAGTCATAGTTTAATTTAATCTTGACTGAGTTTGTACTTATTCCACATATATAAGAATCTAATAGGTCGGGAATCTTGTTTTGATCACTGGGTCAATATGTTGGTAGGCCAGTAGATATTTGTCATGATTGTCTTAAACATATTTCGGCCTTTCGTTGTTATGAGCCGAGAGCCCCAGTGAGTACGCTTGGCATTCAGTCGCCTCCAACAATAAATTTATTTTCTAACGTTTGGAAAAATTGATTATAATTTTCGGTAAATATCGTATGCCTGGGAAGGCAATGAATTGCTGAGACTAGGAATGGCCAAGGAAATGCATTTACTTTAATATTTGTAGATTGAATTTTTTACTTTTAAAGTTAGGTAAGTGGTGATGTAACGCAGAATTTTTGATGACTACTGCGAAAAATAAATAAACAAACAAATTTGTTCGATTTTAATGATGAAGTCGCAAATATTTTGCTATTATATATTAGCGGTCTATACAGCACAACTGATTAGAAGCAAACGTAATTTCGTAATGCAAATTAAAAGTATTTTTATTGAATAATAAACCCAAAAGCAAAGAAAATAAACAAAGTATCGAACCGATGAAAAATATAACAGTAAATCTTTGTTAATAACTGTAAAGTCGCCGCGCGCGAGTAGTTTCTTTAACAACTTACTCTCAAGCTGTTGAAATGAAGTGCTTTAAATAAACAGTTAGAAACTCGGGCTGTATGCTTCGTCCTCGGTGTTTGTGTTTGAACTGACAGCAGTAGATTATACTCCAGTTCTAAAAACAAAGCGTATACATGTTATTTGCGTTATTTCTATTGAACCGTTGTGCAAGCAAATTTGAGCCGTCTGTAATGAATGCGTAAATAAGTGTTGTTCAGCACTGTGGGCTCCACACCACTAAAAGTTGAGTAGACATGGGTGCCAGGTTTAATATCTAGATTATCATAACAAGCCAATAGTAAACCCGCTTTCTTAGCATCGGCAGCCTTTTCAAAATTATCAGGTTCTTAAAAAATTGCAGAATTACAGTTGTCTTCTAATAATCTTGTACGATGCGTTCACAAAAAACGTCGATTGGGTCTTGGATGCCAAAATTTGCCGATTGCCGTGTATAGTATACCCTAGAACGAGTGGGATCGGCAAAAATGCGGCCTACGACACATTTTTAAACGCACGATAGTAATTATACACCTATAAAGGGATGACGGATGAAGTCTGCATTTCTTTAAGATGGTATGACTATACATAAGCCAGCAGGGTTGCTCCGGCTATTACAATTGGTGAAAATCTATTAGGTCGTTACATTATGCTTCAAATCTATAAACTTTTTATATTGACTTAAATATTTTTTTTGTTTTAGGTTACTACAGAGTGGCTAGGAAAACCCCGGCCACTTTTCTTGCGGCGGTCAAGAGATGGCGCTTTAGTAAAGAAAAATTAAATTAAAATACTGGCAACAACGCAGAATCCAAGATGTTTTAGTTGTTTTGATTTAATATGGAGCGTATTTAATAACTAAAACGTCTTGGATTCTGCGTTGTTGCCAGTATTTTAATTTAATTTTTCTTTAGTAAAGCGCCATCTCTTGACCGCCGCAAGAAAAGTGACTGGGGTTTTCCTAGCCACTCTGTGCAAGCGTGAATACGTAATTCAAAAAATATAAACTGCCTGCTAAGACCCGTTTCTTTCATTTTATCTAACTTATTTATCAGATAACGCTTATTTAATATTTTTTAAGTGCGCTAAGCTAATTTTGTAGAGAACTCCCAAGATAAACAGTTTTGTTATTTGTTATTGTTTAGACTGCAACGAGCTGGCTAGCGGCAAATGCAAATTGCATTTCAGCATTTCTACTGATTATTTTAATTTTTGTAGTGTTAACTTAAGCAACGCTAGTAAATGTACATGATATGCCCGCGGAAGGACTACGCATTAGTTAGTGCATCGCGCAATTTCATAATTAATTATGGATAAGTAAGTTGTGTTAAAATACTTAATAATTTGTTGTTTATATAGTAATAATATTTTTATCTTTGAAGTTGTGAGCTTGTGACTGCTAAAAGTTATAGAAACAACTACAATATTTTATATTTACAATGTTTTAATAAATATTTCATCTTAATATTTCCTATGTACTGATACTCTTAGTCTCCAGTATTTTACAGGGCGGAGTTAAAATTTTGACACATTATTGCATTAAAATCGAATCAAACATTTGTCTAATAGGTAGAAAATTTGTAAATTCGGCGCTATTCTGTGAACTTTTGAAAATACAGCGGCGTGTATCCATTAACATGAAATCTATTACACTTTTGGATGTAATTGTTACCATTTTTTTGCTCAGGAACAACCCCGTAAGCTAGACTGATATTGCAGCTCAACGTAAATAAGTTGCCGAGTTAAGGAACGTGTATTTTCAGTAACTGGCACCAAACTGTCATGTTATTTATTTTCGTTTGGTTCTACTTTTGCGAGACCGGTTTCAGATAAACCTCTTGCATGTCCAGTTTCTCCAAATTTAGCCATAAGCTACTGCAGACTGTATTCTAGATTATGGTTTAGGTTTATGGTACTACTTAACATTAACCTGCAATCCTTACTTCCTTCTATCACCATTGGCAGCAATAATATTAATATTTCCATACAACGGGCTATAATTAAATTGAGCCATTTACACCGCATTGTATTTATGAAAAGTATCTGTATGATTTAGTCCCCTCGTAGTCTGGTTAATTTTTAGTAAACTTGTGTTTTGTCTACTTTTCTACAATTTGTAGTTATAGCCTAAAATTTTGAACGTGTGTTTGCAATTGAATTTTATCCTAAATTTTAAGTATTGTGTATTCTTGTTTTCCTCTATGTTTATGTTCCCAGTGCGGTTCAGCACTGGAAAAATAATACTGATTAAATAGGTACGTACTAATACTTTTTTGAGTGTACTAATTTAAATTTAGACGTTTACATTTTGGACGTAAAAGTAAGTGTAATTAATGGTAATAAAAACAGAAGTAACAAACCTATCAAAATTTAAATTGCAATCGAAGGATGTGACATTAGAACAATAAAAAATATTAAGAACGAAAAAATCAAGCGTTTTAATTACGGAAAAACTTCCATTGGAAGTATTTTTGGATCAAATAAATAGGAACATGATATGATTTGCTCGTACTTTAAAATGAATTCAATATTCTTGCTTTACCAGTTTTGTGCTAATTATCGTTCATGTTTTAATTTTTAAAAGCATTAAAGTAAATTAATTTAGTATATTATCTCAACAAGTGTATAAAACTTTCAAAAGGTCGATGTTTATCACCAGAGCCGAGAAGGTCTATTTTATTATAGTCTGTAAACTGGGATACAATGTACCAATTTGACTTATTACTTTTTGTTACTACATTATGAGTGCTTTTTGAAATATTTATTTATTGACTAATGAATATACTAATGTACAATGTACTAACTGACAGTGTACTAACAATGTACTAACTGACAGTTACTTGCAAGACTTGTATGTTACTTGCCCCCTGAGTTAAATGTCTAGAAAATGCGCTTATTTCGAACGATACATAAAATTTGTTTTTTTTTCCTAAAATAAATCTACGGTAAATTCTAATTCTCCTTGGGAATTTTTAAATAAGGCATATAACATGAGCAAAGGTATTCTTTTTGTATCGTACTAATTTTGCAGACCTCTGGCTCTATAATGCGTGTAGTAGTAGTTCTAGTTGTAATTAAATTTACAGTCAAAGTTGTTTATTACATGATTATATTTGTTTTGAGAGAGACTAAAGAGAAAACTATAAGCTGGTGTTCGGTAGGTGTTTTACGACTACGGCCGTCAAACAGCATAAACTTAATTAAAACTTTCAAAATAACGTTTACCTTTAAAACCACCCAAACTCAGAACCTAAAAAAATATCCAAAAACATATCCTTTAATGAAAATCTATATGTTACCTCACCATAACAACACCATTAAATCTTGCATTTCGGAACGATTTATCACTATAACACGCCGGCGCGGCGTTGGTTCCTTACGTGTTGCCTCGGTTTGTAAGGTGATTAATAGTTTGGCAAGTGCATATTTGCATCTTTTTTCCTATTGATCATAAAATGTTAATTTTTCGTATACACGTTTCGTGATGTTTAGAATCATAAAAAGTAAATTTTATTTTGCATATTTGGCATATATTACAACTTTACGGCATATATTAGTGCATATTTTAGCTTTTAATGGAATGAAAATGCATATTCTAGCAAAAAATAAATAAAATTTCAAATAAATTATCAAATAAAATATTCCTAGTTCTTAGAAGAAATTGCACAATTTCTTCTAGTGAAACCACATGAACCCTAGACTTGCACTTTCTAAATTTCCAAGTAGGGGTAGAGGAAATAAAGGATTAACTGACAAAGGTTGTATTATTTGGGTAGGTCTTATTCCTTAGGTACAAATTTCTTTGAAAATAATATTTGGAAATTTTTCTTATACTTATTCTTAGAAATAGTTAATATAATTATAGTGCTTGACTAGTTCATTTGTTGCCTTGACAGAGAGCTGTAAAGCGTAATTGTCCAGTCTATACCCTGATAATGCCTAAAGTTGCTAGTTCAAAAAACGATTTAATTAAGAAGTGGTTGAAGCCGTATACATGTTTTAAATACGATGGAAGTGTTGTGTTGTGCGTCATCTGTGAAAAAGAGGTATTTATCAGTTTATTTTAATTTTGAATTAAAAAAAACTGTTTACTCTGTTTAGAGTTAAGAAACTTCAAACAAGCCAAAACAGCGAGTTAAAAATTGAATACTAATTTGTTATTTTATTTTGTAATTAAGCAAACAATTTAAGAATAAAATTAGAAATTTTTTTTGTGATATTGCAAAGGATATGGCACAGGCCACAGGGCACTTGTGTAAGCTGTAGTAAATTGTACTTAAATATTGTTTTTACAGATAAAGGTTAATAAAAAGTTTCAACTTGATCAGCACGTAGCTACCGGTCCGCATCAAAAAAGAAAAAATAACACAAACGAGCCAAAACAACAATTATTGCTGAACTGCTTAAATAAATAAGAATGTCAACAATTTCAACGACGATTTGTGTAGAATGATGGTTTCATGCAACATTCCATTAAATAACATGGACGTTCCCGAATTTAGAAATTTCTTAGAAAAATATACAAAACAAAACGTCGTTTCCCGGAGAACAGCTTCCAGAACGTGCATGAAAATCATTAATTGTATTTATCTTTTTCTTTCAACGAAAAATTACATTTGATGCAAAACGTGCTTTAACTCATATAATAATTACTTGTATTAAACTGCAGATTCAAATAAACATCAGATTTTCATATTAGGCACTAAATAAACAAACTAATTTTTTTTAGTGCATATCGCAAAAGGTTACTGCATATTCTTGCATATATTGAAGGTTTTATGCGGCATATTTTAGTGCATATATTGACGGTTTTATGCGACATATGTTGGTGCATATATGCACTATCTTTACAGCATATTTGACCAACTCTAGTGATTAGGCCATGAAGCTTGCCCTTATCGGGGGAATGTATGTTAATTTTATCATTACACCTCCGACTTATATGAATAACAACGAATTTTGGAATTATATACAAATGTCATTTCTTAGTGCGTATGTATTGGTTCCAAAGCTTTTGGAAATCTATGTAAAGGCACTTACCTGGAAATGAGTACAAGTGATAAGTTTAACTAATTGTTTTCTCGTTTTTTTTTAAGGAATTTTTCTGGGGCTGTAAAAAGTTGTTTTTAGGGGTTTCTTCTTTTCGAGTCTTATTCCGACCGACTCAACGGAGAAAATATTTGGAGCGGCAAGCGCCGCCGGGTATGAAGGTATCAAAAAAACATCGAAGAGCGTAGCCCACGGGTTTTGCTATTCCCAAATAATTGCCACGAAAAAATAGCATCAAAGGATTGGCACCGACTTTTCTAGGGCAAAATGGGCAGTTTAAAAGCGATTATGTGGCTACAGTTATTACTTTTATTAATGCTTTAATGGGTTAAGATGTCGGAATAGAACATTCCGAAAATTCAGTTAAATAAATCAAAGCGCACACGATTTAAAGGTCATTAAAATTGTTAGGAAAATACGTGACCATACCATTATGAATTCTTAACAATCATAATGAACATAACATAATGCTGTTGTAGTAAAAATTATCTAGCTCACGAGGAGCACATTGCTATTATAATTCAATGAATGTTTTTAAAATATGAATTTGTTTATAAACTAGAAGCTGTTTGTGTAACAATTCTGTCTGTTTGTTTCAAAACGTAATACTGGGAGGATCTTTGCTTACATGTTAAAAAGGACGGAGACAAGGTTTATTTGCGGCAATCGGGGACCATTACAGAAAATAAAAACAATTCGCGAATTAAAGTTTCTGTAACTACAGGAAGATGACAAGTTTGCAGATTAATTTATAAAACTTGCTAAGCCCGTGGACTACGCCCCTCCTTTTTCTTCTATATAATGGAAGGAAACTTATTGAAAGCGATATAATGATATAATTAAAATATTTCGCAGGTATTAGAACTCGCAAACATAATAAATAATCTGTGTCGAGATGTAAGGCATGTTACTAAATGCGCGATTATTAAAAGTTGTGATAAGGGGAAGGGATCCTAATTTAATATATAGAACAATAAATAACCTGTGTCGGAAATATGACGCATGTTACTGAATGCGCGGCCACTAAAAGTTGTGATGGGGAAGGGATCCGGATATTAATATATAGAATAATAAATAACCTGTCTAAAGATGTAAGATCAGGATTTAATTTAGATATAGAAGATGTAGACTAGAACTTCGATCCGCAGCTTACAACGCTAGCTACTTCATTAGATTATTTATTATCAAACCACAATAAACATTAAGGCGGGAGGTATAGCCAACGGGTTCCACTAGCCTTTATTATTTTACTGCTAAGGTCATTTTTTGTTCGATAAATTCGCAAATGAGGACTCAACAGTGCCCATCTGTCAGTTTTAATGTAACAGTAGTTGTGTCAACTCGGCGTTACCAAAGTATTCCATAAAAAATAAATAGAAATTAGATTTTCATTATTTGAATGTAATGTTTTACTGCTACTTGAACGATTTTCAGTCGAGTTTAATACAAGACTCGTAATTCTAGAGTTGCAAACGAAACACTTCCATTTAAAAGGACGCAAAGAATAACAGAAATTGCTGTAATATTAAACCTAAAATAATTCATATGATCTGCCAATAATAAACGATAAATAAAAAAAATATGATTATTTCACTTACCTTTTCAGTTTCCTCGTCTATATTTATATGGTCTATAGCTAAGACTTCAGAGGCAGATGTTGGATTCAATTACAGTGTGAATAATAATGGATCTTAATTATGAAGGAATTTTCTGAAGTAAGTAAAATAGTCCAAAGGTTTTTCAAAAATCTTACCTTTCGATCAATCAGACAATGATAGTCAACCGATACTGACCGCTTTAAAACAAATTCTACCGTTTCCTCATCCGCAGAAGCCTATAATTGTAAAATTAAAATATTGGTTTCATTTATTTCAGTCTCTACTGATAACCTTATAATAACATTTATTGATTGTGTACCAAAAGATTCTTATACTCGTATTATTTCCAATAACCCCTCGTATATACCAATATATTATTTCCAGCAGAGTAGTTAGGTAGCAGACTTGGCCCCTGACGTGTGTCAAGTGCAGTCGCTCCAAAACCCTCTCGTGCTAATTGGATCAGATTTTTAATTAATATGAAAATTTTCGCATTTAATTTGTACCATAATAAAAGCTCTGTTCGACGTATCGACATCGATATGGTCGATTCTAGGGTCGCATTTCAAAGTCTAAAATTTATGACATTCGAAAACTTTAAAAAGGGCAAATTACATGCTTCGAGCGAGCTGTTAATCTTCGTGAAATAAACGGGTAATATTTTTAGCAACCCATGTATCACCTGGAAGCCCGGTCCTCTCTTACGGTCACTGGGTTACAAATAATCGCACCCGTACATCTTGCTTTACTGAGATTAACGCTAAAAATCCCAATTTTATAGCGAATTGTGCGGATTATTTGCTCCGCATTCCGGATAAAATTATCTGCGTTAATTTACCTATTATTGCCAGTTCTTTAAATTCGCTGGGTGAATAATCAATTGTTTTTTCTGATCAGTTTTTTGTTTCGTCTCCCGCTGGATATACATTGAATTTGCAGTAGATAAGTTGGAAAACTGTTTGAGCTCTATGAATGTTGTTCAGTTTTGTCCTAATTATCTACTAAGTTTTATTATCATGATTTTCATATTTTGGTGTTTCCAATACTTACAAAATTGTTATAAGACTAGTAGTTGAGAAACAACTGTTAATTTATTCTACTTGGGAACTAACTTTCCGTTATCGGCGCATAACATCAGATTTGCAACTGATTAATAGATGGTTTAGATCAGTGGCGGATCGAGAGGAAGACAACGTGGGCGCCGCCCTCTACCATACGTGCAAAGCTATCAATATAACATTTAAAATTTATGACTTTTCCAGGATATCCATGACCAAAACTCATACTTACCCATGACTCTCGCCAAAGAATAAACAAAACTAGATATTACTTAAAATTATTTTTAATAATGAAAAACATTATTAGAAAACTTAAAATTAAATTTGGCAAAATGAAATAACAAAAATACCTAAGTGGACAGAACAAATCAGCCTTGCAAAAAATACTGATGTATCCCCATGTTCAGTCTACACGGGGAATCATAGAGGACAGATTTCTTCAAAGCAGCACAATATATTTATCTATATAGTAAGTCCCCAACTGTCTTACCATAACACGCCGTCGGGCTCTTGCAAAACTCGGCAAAACTTGTCACTTAACATGGCGGCGGCCCGGCCTTCTGCATGCCGACACAGTTTCAGTTTTCTAGCGGGTCGGAAATGTGTATTTATCGCAACGTCAACAAACAAATACATACGCTATGAATTCACTGTCGTACACACTGCGAGCGCGACTAGAAACAACAAACGTTCTGGTACAAAAATCGCTGCAAGACGATTAAGAACTGAAAGAAATTACATTTTGTTGATTATAGCTATACATCTGCTCAAGTGTACTAGCGTCATTATATCTGCACCTTACTAGACATACAAAAAACATCGGCGTCCATCCAAATTTTGCCAAACCAAAGTAGCTTGAATTTGGAAGGTGGACAGCAGTCCCTGGTGTTGTAAGATGGGTCATGAAAAAATTCCCACTCGATTCTTTAAGGCCATTTTCCCTCACATTATCCCACAGCTTTGTTAAATTTCCCTCTACTTTTACTTATAAAATACTAGGTTAACTGCTGAATATATGTAATTGAGTGTACAAAATACATGGCTATATATGTGCGATAAATAAAAAAAAATTAATTCTAGGGAGGCCTTGAGAAAAGAGTCATATCTCAGATTGTCATTACTCTTTTTTTTAATGTCATGTTACAAGTGGCAGGTAGGTTATGTTAGTCATAACATGGCTTTTTGCTGTTTCTTGGTAATTTTCCTTTTAATTTTAAAGGTATTAGGTTATGTTTGTATCATTTCTTGACCTCGTGATCTCTGTGAATTTTTCTTTCCAGCGCGCTTTTCTTTTTTCGTATCATACTCAGAATTATCCGATGACATTTTTAAATAGCTATTCTACAATTATCCTTGAAAAGCTCAACAGAATACGAAAATAGTACAAGAACCAACAAATGTATTCAAAGAGAAACAGTAATTTATCCAACCTAAACATAACGTAATAGTGACGTATTTAAAAATTCAAAAACGTTCAAGTTATCTACATGGTAGGTACATAAATTCACCAAAAAATATTGCAAAATGTTTAACCCTATACAGAGTGATCACATAAAAACTTAATCGCAGTCGCCTATGAAACAACCACGGAATGTCGATGATTAGCTTACAAATAGTGGAGCTATTATCTTAGTTGCGGGTTCATTATTTTACCATAGTTTCTCATATTTAACATTTTTGAACAGTTAGCAAGTGGTCATTGAAAACTATTTCTAACATTTAGTATTTTTATTTTACAAACGTGGATGATAAATGTCAGGTCTCCATAGTTAAATTATACTAGAAAATTGCGCCCTCTAAGTCGTTGCCGGTTGTATTCGGCCGACATTCGACATACAAATGGTATGGATATGTATCGGTATATTGCGGTAATAATCCGTATTGCAGTAACAATACGGTGGAATTTCGGTATCTGTCGATTTATAGATACTTTTTTGCTACGCCAATACGTGCATCAGTACATCGACACGGGTCTACGTAGAAGCAATTGCTGCTATATGCTGTATTGATAAGTATCGCTGTATGGATACGCATATTGTTTCGATACCTATCGACCATTCGACTCAGGTCTAGTTCTTATCTTAATTTATTTGCAAACAATTAACATTAAACTTATATTATAAAGTTAAATAAAACCACATTTTCTGGTATAATTCTTTTATTACTTTAGTTAAAATTTATAAAAGGAATATTAAAAATCGAATAGAAGTACAAAAAGCCCAAAAGCATAAACATTACAGGTAATAATAGATAATATATTGCGATCTAATAAGTTTATAACAAAATCTAAAATAGTTTTAGAATAATGTAACTAGTTTGGCAATGACGAAATATATTTTTGTTTTTTTTTTATTTACATATATGACTAAAAATCTGAATATAACATTTTTTTCAAATTTATATGCACGTAACCGGAAATTTTATAAACATTAAACTTTTTAATTTTTGCAGATGTACAATTAAATAACTTTTCAAGCAAAAACAAATTGCATTTTCAATGCACATTTTGAAGCAGAAACGTTCGCTTTATGGCTTTACGTTTTACTACATATATGATACGTATTTTTGTAGAACACTTTTTATACATTCATGTTTCTCCTAGAACCCTGCTAAAAATTACTTTTAAGCACGATTACCTTCTAATTTGGCTTAAATGTTATTTACAATTAAATCGTAAAGTACACACGGCTGACGTATTACTTGAAAAAGTTAAATTGGGTGTAGTAAGAAAATTGCACCTTGCGCTACTTTATTACGATAATGGAAGATGTAGATTTATTCAATGCTCAGTAATGAAAAGTATTACAAAATGTGCGTTGTTATTTAAAAATTGGATTGAAAAGAATTTATTAATATCGTTTACATATTGTTCCCATATAATAAAATCATTTCAAAAATAACTGTAACATTTCAACCCTCCCCCCTAATCTTCACTCTAAAAAAAATCTAACAGCTTTTGTCAAAATTAATGAAGTATTATTTTTAAACTTGATTACTAGCGGAAATCTAAAAAAATCCAGGAGATAAAATAACCCCTAACATCAATTTTTAGCTAAACCGCTATCAATCTTGGAAAATCCTGCGCTGTGTGAAAATAGACCGTTTCAATTCGATAGCAACGGAAAAAGCAAGAGTCGTCGGCAGTGAAATATTGCAACAAATATATGCAGGACCGGCCTGACTTCAAAAATCCTTTGATCACATAAATACACGCACACACTCCTTCCCGTCGTCCAATTAAAATACATAGAAATTTCTAAGTCTACGACTAGCTACGACTGACTATGCTTGAATATCACCGGAATTAATCTTAGTTGGCGTTCTTTGACTCTGAGTATCAATGACAGGTTCGGCGGCCAATGACAGAGTTAGAGGCTTCATTTTCAAAGGGTGGCCGTTTAATTTCAGATCCGCTCGTGAAGAATCTTTAAATTCGCGGCTGTGCGAGGAAACCGAACCAGGACTTACCGCAGCTTTGTGGTTTTCCCGGTTCGATTTGCTCTTGCTCGTAACTTGCTCGCGCAAGGCCATTTGGTATGCAAGCTCGAAAGCTTGACCTAAGGTTAAGATTATGTCAGCTGCATGTTCCTGAAACAGAAAGTCACACTGTTTTATCAAAAAAATAACATCTTTAAGCAATTGAAGCTAACGTCCTTTTTTTCTGAAATGTTGCATAACTTGGGAATATATAAAAAAGTATTTTTTTTTATTACACAAGTGGAGAAAATAAGCCTGTATCAAAGGTTTTGCGTTAGAAAAATATCTTTGCTAATGCACAGCTGAGTGTTTCTTAAGAAAAAACGTTGTTAAATAATTTTAGGAATAAATTTAAAAACAGAGCTACAATAAACCGGTTCTCTTCCTTTTCACACAAATTGCCTCAACTTCAAAACATTAAAGAATCTACAAGACACCCCACAGGTTTCTACAGTTACACTAGATACACTGCTTCTATACAAATTGAAGCCAGACGCCTTTTTCTAGAAGGTCAATGTCAGTGCAGTGTCGCATTTCAGTGTTGACAAAAACTAATAAATAGTTTGCAATTGTAAAATCTAATTGGGAGGTATGTTGCAAGCGGGTTGTACAGTTGGATGCAGAAAATGTCGGAAAAAGGAGCCAGTTCGCAAGTTTTTATTGGATTAGTACAAAATAATGGTTAATTTCGGGTTAAAACAAATAGCATTTTAAGTTGAATATTTGACCTTCTAGAAAATGACCGACAAGGCTTCAGTTATTTGTTTGTTCTGAAGCTGCAAACTTATAGAAATCTGTGAGACGCCCATACACGATTAATTAAATTCAGCCAAATCACATCCGTTGCGTACAGGAATGAAGATAATAAATACTTTAGTTGTGAATTAAATATTGTTTAATTTACTTACGGCAGTATCAGTGGAAAATACGTGGCAGTAATAGTTGCTTGGATCCTTGGTAATGTATGCAAAATATGTCAGTATCTCAGTATCTTGACAAGCACAATTAACATTCTTTATTTCGTGTTCACATATCAGCTCCTACAAAAACAAAATATTGTACATACACAATATTCAAAATTCCTGTACAAATTTTACCTGCGTGATCGGATTATTAAATTTAACGCCCCCATATGAAATTGATAAAATAATTTCTTGATCCCTACGTTCTTCAGTATTTTTTCTTATGTTTTGTATTGACTTTTTCGTAGACTCCGTCCCTTTAAATTCACGAATAGAAGTGGAACCCAGATACTACAACATTTCTGTAGAAAAAATGTTCAGAGGAAAAAGTTTCAAACTCACGTTTGCAGTGTATTTAACGGCCCCGGTAATGAGCAGAATGGGCTGGTGCCGCCACTGAGCCTTAATAGAGTTATTGCCCCCAACGAAAAGTTCGGCAGGTTTTCTGGTCGGTTCCTCTTTTTTAGGGATATTTATAGGGGGAGGAGGAGCTGGTCTGGATTTTTTATGCCGGTGACGCAAAGTTCCTGTTCCTGTGTTGTCCTTCGCCGCCGCATGCGCTGACGGTGAACGAATTTCGGCCTTTAATGAATGTATGTTGCTTTTCTAAAAAAAATGTGTATATTGAACATAATTTAAAAAACTGAATTTATTTTTCTGCTTACTAAAGTACTGATATCGGTATTGAGGTCTTCTAATTTAGGTCCAGGCATGATGTGTTCGCCGCTACTAACGCTGGCTAAAATTCTTTTCCTGTGTCCTATTTTTTCAATTTCCAAAACGGCGGAAAGCTCTACATCCCAAATCCGTTTTATCCTATCCATGTCGTGGTACAAATGTTTAGCAAACGTTTCCGCATATTGATCCAAATGAATCCTGCGCAACCATTGCTCTACGCTATCACTTTGCTCTTCGACATTATTGTTATTGCAAAGAGTTTGATCGTTAACTTTTGAAGGAAGTTGTTTGCAAGCGTCCAAAATAAGCTGTCTTTCTAGTTCGCTCACTATACCCATCTCCTTCAAATCGCTTTCTTCCAAAACACCGTTCTACAACGACACAACTTGAAAACTTTAGCACTTCTCCAAATAAACAAAAACTTACCAAGAAATTAAGATCATCAAAACCGGTGGCTAAAAAAAGACCGATGTAATCGTTCATGTCTAAGCTTTGTAACCACTGATCGATGGTGGTTACTGATCCCGGATTTAAATTGCTTTGGGAAACACTAAGACTCATTAATCTAGTTTGAAATTCTTTTTCCAATTCTGATACAAAAACTGATTCTCTGACTATTCCAGTGCCAAAAGACGCCATGATTTCCTGTATTTTGGCCCATTCTTCTTGTTCGTCGAAAGGGCTAAGCGAAGTGACTCTATCCCTGTTTTCTTTGTTTTCGGATTCTTTTTCAGAGCTTGAAGAGTTACTTCGCGATTTTTGATCACCTTTTATACCGGAATCACCAGAATTATCGTATACGTGTTTGAGTTTCTTTAGAGTTTTTGGTCGTTCGGCAGGTTTTTGTGAAGCGTCTGCTGTCCTTGCAGATCCTTTACATAAACCTACGAGCAAACAAGCACTTCACATGCAAACTGCACTTTCAGTAAATAAAAGTAAGGGCAAACATCGAAAAGCATACAGAGTGAAGCGAATTATACATTTGCTAGCATTATAAAAACGGAATTTAAAGTTGGGTAGTTGTTTTTAGAACCGCTTCCGGAAAATTAATTAAAACGGAGACTTAATTAACTCAAATTCATTATTAACAGTGTTTTGTTATAAATAAGTAATTCGGAACGAATCGTTTCCATTTGGAGAGTGCGTTTAATTCCACTGTTTGCTTATACTTGTTAAAACTTTAGTTGTTTAGTTGCGTTTAGTATTTCTGTATACTAATGCGGAAATAGTCCTTACTAATCCGATAGAATATCATAATTACATGTGTATGTTAAGCTTAGGTAAAGAATTCATTTCTTCCGCAAAAGAAGATCTTTAGTTATATTGTATTATTTTCAGTACGGTAATATACAGGGTGTCCCAATTGTGTGAAATTCCTCCATAGCTGTGTTAATATTAATACCTAATAAGAAACTTTAAATCCAAAAGGTTGCTGCAAATTAACTATTGTGTAACCTAAAATAATTATCAATTCTACTGGGTGTTTAGTTACTCCCGTACAGCGCTTTACTTTGTTATTATAAAAAGAAACCCCCCTGTGTAGTAGTGTAGTTCAATGAACTTCAAGTCAACAGTTTTCGATTTGTTTGCATTTTCGCAGTAATTTAAGACGTTTTTGTTAACTAGGGGGATGTTCGATATCACAAACTGGCTATCGAATAAGGAATAAAAAAATCTAATATTATCCAACATACCTAAATTCAAAAAACTATCAAATTATTTAAATAATTATCGAACTATTTGAATAACCATCGAATTGTTTGTAGAACAACAACCCACATTAAACTGTATGGTACGTACACCTTCCAATACAAATGTAAATTATAATTTTTAAAAACAACTGGACATTGACTTAAATATTTTGGATTTTCGATACAGGTGTGTCACGGTACTTCAACGAACTTTTATGCCATGGAAGTTTTCTGCAATGTAACTTTACTGCAAATTACGTACTAGAAAGTGTATTTATGTACTTGTTTTTTTTTTTAAAGAATTATGAGGCCGTGCGTGAGCACGACCATATGATTCCCATCCCACCCCCTTACCCGGACTCAGCCCACTTTGGTTTTCTTATATAAAACACATTACAAAATAAATCAACTTAATGTTTTCTCAGTATTCGTGTGAACTGTTTGTTTACATTAAACTCAAGCTGCAGCTGATGTTGATATCACAAATATCACGTAGAGATGTAGTAATAAATATGTGGTTCCGATGTGAAGGTGAACTCATTTGTGTATTTAAAACCTTTACAGAGTTCAGTTCATTATGTATACTTGACCAGTTCGGGTGTACAAGCTGAATTTAATAAAGACGTCTCGTAATTAAGTTGTGTTTTATTTGTTGCCCTTTCCTAATAGGGACTCTAACCACTAGATCACCCGCTGGCCCTATGTACTTGCTTTATAAGTTTTTGTAAAGCAATTGTGTTTTCACTCATAATATAACAAGTGATATGATTATTATCGATGATATATTCGAGTTGAAACTGAGCTGCAGATTCAACGAGTGCAAATGCACGAGTTGAATGTGCTGCTTCGGTTTTAAGAAGATTAAATCGTCGATAATTAATCATAACACGAGTTCTATTTAGTAAGAGAATATAAGAAATAAAACATTATGGCTAACCAAAATAATTTTAAAAAGTGTCATTTTATTGTAGTTGCTGTGATCGCAAGGTGGTTACTAACGCAACATACGTAAATAAGCTCTATGGTTTTTATCATTTTCGTTTAATAGATGGCAGAAAAATGAATACGCTATGAAAACAAAACAAACGCTTTATTTTATTACATTTAAACTAACAAATAATAGTAATTGCAGTAATAAATAATAGAACATCACACCTATTTTTTTTCTCACGAGCAGGTTTTCCTTGCTCAATCCATTTATCTGGAAACTCTTGTTTTAAGAACTCCTGCACGGTTTATGCGTTTTGGGCAGGTGCACCATTATGCTCTATCCACACATAACCCGAATATTTAGAATGTCTGAAATGTGGTATTCCGACATTCATGCCGTGACAATTAATCGCACAATAATTGATCGTATGCGATAAATTGTCGTACAAGATCAACTGTCGCATGCGTAATTGTCACGCGATCAATTGTCGTAGATTCCGAAAATGATATTAAATTTATTCGTGTTTTGTTTTGTTTTCATAGCACATTAAGTGTAAATTTAATTTTTCTAATAAAAAAATTATTAAAAACGAGAATAAACATGGAAATATTAATTTTTGGCATAAAAACCCTTATATCAAATTGAAAGAAAAGTTAATTCTACGCTTGATGCTAATAAAATTGGACGTCCTATTTAAAAAAACACAAAAGTTATTGACATTTGAAGTTTTGCAAAATAGGAATTAAATTATGACAGGACCATCTTAATACACCGGGCCGGCTCATGCTGTAGCGCCGTGGAGGGGATGGCGCCCGTAAAATGCATGCGGTGTATAGGGCGTTTTATATGTTTTAATTAATTTACGATATTGAAGTATAATAAAACGTCACCATTTTTCGAATATTTATTTTATTAAGGCTTGCATTAATAAGTAAATAACACAAATGCAGAATTTCATATTTATTTCCATAAAAAGACGTACGTCGAAGATACATATATTCAGTATAATGTTAATGAATCACTACTAAATTAAACATTTAAAGTGGAAATAAACAGTAATAAAAAACAGAACATTGTACTTAAAAATTAAACACTATTTAGTTCAGATACAGTACATAGTATCTACACTACAATTAATTTTAATTGACAATAACAATTCTTTATTATGTTAAATGAAAGGTGTTCAATTTTCTTTTTTTAGACTCACGTTTAACATCATTTTTAGTTTTTGTATAATTATTCAATAATATGTTAGAAAAAATCATTGTTGCTTTATCAACAACAGATTTTCTGCTGTTGCACAAACAGTTGTCGAGATCTTCAAAATTAATTGAATCGAAATGCTCTACACTTAATTTGCATAAAAGACCTCTTTGGTTTGTAGCTGCAATATATTGTTCTTCGTATATTTCACTAATAAGTACTTTAAAAGTTTTAAACATTGTTATTATTATTTGTAACAAAAATTCTTTTGGCACTTTTAAACCACCCCTGTCTAAATCTTTTATATAGGAATATGCTTCCGGGCTGCAGTCATATTGCAAAATTTTGTCAATAGTTAAAGAATTAATGCAATTTTTACATGTAAGTTTCGATTTTAAACTATTAGCTATATATCCTGCTATGTAAATTAAAACCATATGATCATTTTTTGTAATTTCAACGACGTCAATGTGCCTGTCGAATTCTTCATAAATTGCGTGTATATAATCATCTTCATTATCAATAAAATGCACATCGTTTATTTCAGAAATCAGCGTTTTAATTTCAAATTGGCCTTTACTAGCAGATTTAATTTTCAGTAAACTTAATAGCTTAATTTTCTTTTCGGACTCTAATATTTGAGTTACAGAAACATTGTAACTTCCTCCACTCATTTGTCTGTATTGGCCAAGCCTTCCTTCAAGAGGATCTGTTTGAAATTTTCCTAACAACACATATTTAAAATTTAGTTCTGTTAATAAATACTTGCATAATAAAATTAACGTTTCACAAGTATGTACTAACGCCTCTTGAGTTTGTTGGGTAAGTTTACCGTGCCGCTTTTCTACGTTTTCAACTTGTAATTTGTCCCAATTTTTTAACCACGTTATAAATTTTTCTAGAATTTGAATATTTTTGTCATCTACTTGTTTTATAGGATCACAATATGGGTCTCTAAGGTGAATACCTTTGTAAGGGCTGTCGCAATTAACTATTTTCCACCAAGAAGATATTGTGTCTAAAAAATGTATGGTTCCATCAGCATTAATTTTTAAGTCGCTCTGAAGCATTCTAAGAGCTGATATATTTTTTTCATCAAATAATCTGACACACAATGATACATTTTGTCGTTGTATGCCATTAGGATTTAATACTGCAGCATTTAATGCCGGAGCCATTTTAACAATCTGCGATTTTTCAAAAAAATATAAATTGCGCAAATGACAAACTTTAGCCGTTAAGTAATTTTTACATTTTTCATTGACATTTGAAGCATTTTCATCATTGCTTTTGAAGTTTGGTATAAAAAAGGTTTGTTCACAATCTTTTTGGTTTAACCAATTATTTCTCGCACTCTTATACAAGTGAACAGTATCGAATAGCAAAAATATAGGTTTATTATTATGTTCATTTGTTATGAGATGGGTCATTTTTCCACCACATAGAGTTACAAATGCTTTTCTGTTCACCTTGTTATTATCTGATATGAGTGATAAAATTTCATACCCTGCGTTTGTAATATCTCTTATGACAATTTGAAGTAATTTTACTAAATATTCTGATGTTAGATTTTGTACCGGAAACAGCCCAATAACATCTCTATTTTTTGAAAGTACCGATGTCAACATGAACGCTTGTACAGTAGTTGCTTTTTTTGACGTGTTATTTCCACTAATTCCTTCTACCTTGCCACCTTTATACTCTATTTCTGGTTTAACATAAATTTCATCAAAGAGTATGTTTACAAATTTCTCATTGGCGTTTAGCGTATTTAATTTGCTAGTTAAATATCTTACATGTCCTTCGTTTACCCCTGATTGACCAATAACTTCGCAACAACAAATTTTTTTTAAGTATGACATGTGAGGTAGTTTTAAAACATTTGAATTTCTAATAAATTTATATGCTGCTGGAAATGAGTAAAATAAAGTACATGCCCATATTAGCATTTCAGGGCTGTATCTCAGCGATTTTTCAGTTGAAAGTATTAATTTCACTTGTTCAATTACAAAATTTAATTTTAATATTATTTCCGAATCTAATTGCTTTTCCGACTTACAACAGTCTTTTAAAATAGCTAACACTTTATTTAATTTTAATTCTGTTGATTTTTCAGTGTTGTTATCCATGTCACTTTGTAAAAAGTCTATCAACTGTAGTAACTTGGGCCACGTATTACACAATTCGTTGTTTTCTAAAATATGTTTGTATATTTGGTTAGGAACCAACAGAGAATTTTTGTGGATTTCGACAGTTAAGTCATTTCTCACTCTAAGCGAACTTTTGATTTCAGGGCAGTCATTTTTCAAATTAGTTATATTTAGAAAATTAATTGATGTTACGTTATCTACAATTGTTAAATAATTAATATTTTTTAATTTAGATTTATATTTGCTTCTCAAATTATCAAGACTTTGTATGTTTTTTCTCTCATCTTGTTTTTGTTTTACATAGTCTAAATTTATTTGTTTTTTATATTCGCGAGTAAATGGATCTGTTCGAGATGGTCCTGCACTAGTTGTCATGTACGATGGTTGGTTAAAAAAAATAGTCGGATATGCTTCTTTTTTAAGTGTGATTTTTTTCCTGGGTATACTTGTAAATGTTCCGTCTGGTTTAACGTATTTATCGTCTCTATTTAAAAACTTTTCGTCAAAATGCTTGATACAAACAACGGAACGATCTTTTGGTTGCCACAAATCTCGGTGAATTTGTTTTATCCATTTATTTTTCAATTCTTCATTTTTAGGAAATTTAAAAGCATTTATATTTCCGCTGCTTCCATAATTACTTGTACAACCCGGAACACAGCAAGATGTTGGCATTCTGTTTGGTTTAAGAAGAAAATTCGGTCACTAACTTAATATGTATATCTTTGAAATATCTACTTACTTTTGACTGGTCAGTGGTCACGCAACGCGTTTATAAAACGTAATTCTGCACAACACAATTTAAAACAGTATATTATACAAAATAGCACACAAAAACAATATAAGTAATAGCAATAATTAAGGCAAAAGTAATATGAACTATTGGTGCCTACTATTTCACTGTTTCGAGTGGACAAGACTGGTCCTAGCACGACCAGACACGGCATCAGTCGTCGGGCGCTTTCCCCTCCACTTTAGAAACTTTTTACGACCGTGAGCCGGCCCGGTGTATTAAGATGGTCCTGATTATGAACACCCTATGTAATAATCTGCTGTTTTACACACAGCCGAATTCTTTATAATGCATTAATAGTCTGTGTAGAATAGCGACGCATGTGAACATTGTTGGTATCCTAAATATAATTTTTAAATATTAGTGAATAAAACTCAAAGTTTTTGCAAAACGGCACATAAATCTTTAGGAACATTTAAGGATAAGAAACAGGATGTTTCATTTAAAACACGATGATGTAAAGGTGTAGCTAAACACCCAGTATAATTGATAATAATTTTAAAAGTTATGCACCAATTAATTACAAACAACGTTTGTATTTAAAGTTTTCCTCTATCTTTAATATTAACAGCGCCTCCACACTATTGGGTTACCCTGTATGTTAGTACTTTATCTGACTTTTCTATTAGCATCTTATTAGATCAGTGGTAAAGCCGTAGGTATAGCAAGCAAGCCCTATGTCAATACTGGCAATAGTTAATGGAGTCCAGGAAATCAATTTTGCGGACTGCAGAACAAATACGGTATAACCTTAGCTCTTTAGTCGTGTACAAGCCGTAACAATAGATTTTTAACGTTTCTTTCGCAGGCATTATAAATTCAGGAAGTCAATAAGTCGTTTGGACCTTTTAGCATGAAAATAAGTTTCAGTAGTGAAGTTACTCACGTTTTCCTACTTTACCCTTAAATAGGAGACAAAGTATCTGAATATATGCAAAAAATATTCTACGGTCTATACTCCTCAGAGTTCAGAAAAATGAAAAACAGTTTTTTATTTTTTGTTTGTTTGTTGGAGATGATCTTTTACGTTTTATTGAACAGAATATGTGCATAACAGTCAGGAAGATAAGGACAAGTAGTTTTCACATTACTTGGCTGTACTGTAATGATTTATTTTTCAATTATACACTGTGTCTATAAAGTAACCCCCCCCCCCCCCCCAAACTAACTTTTGAACGACTCGGTATTTTACCAAAAAATTTGGTGTATTGTAATGGGAAATTAAATTACTTTTTAGCCCATAATTAAATTTTGTATCATTCAAAATGGCGACTGGGCGCCATTTTGAATTTTTTTTAAGGAAAGAGGGGTCAAGTGACACCTCATTGGAAAGGTCTTTCAGTTCTGCGCCTGATCCTAGTTTCAAAGAAAAATAATGAGTCATAACAAAATGACAAATGTTTGAAGATAAAGAATTCTATTTAAAAAAACTAAGAATTAAAGCTTAAATTAATTAAATTAAGTGTTTGAAATGTTCACCACTCACTTCTTGGCACATAAAAAGTCGGTTATGAAATTCCTGCCTTACATTTTCATAATTTTCTGGAGTAATATTTTCGCAAACTTCTGTAATGCAGTTCTTCAATTGTTTCTGGACAGGTTCTGTACACTTTCGATTTCAGATATCCCCATAGAAAAAACTCTGAGGGAGTTCAAACGCTAGTGGTTGATTTACCAAAATAAATTGCTGCTTTGAAACTGAATATCAGTTCACGACCTTGTCTACGATGCACTCCTTAATTATGCTAACAAGCCGCTTGGCTTTTCAAAAGCCATTACGTCAACTACTTGTTGATTATTTCTTTCCGCATGATTACAACATAGACACAAATAGCTTTACCTGCAAATGGGGCATCAGAATGGTATTCTTCAACGACGTTATCGACGCTCTTGTCTGATAGGGAAACACTGCTAGAAAAACTCTCACTAGATTCATCACATATTAACAAATACTCTTCTTCGATTTCCGTTTCTATGTCTCTGGACTTCCTCTTGTATTCCTGGTGAATCCAACAATGTCTAGCAGGAATTCTTTTAATCACAAGATCACGATGCTTTGCTATATTCGGTAACGAAAGGCACGTGCTCTAAAATTCGTGCTAAATTTCATGCAAGTCGTATAGGCGAAAAAAAGCAGAGAAATTAATATGGCGAAAGTTGTCCCATGCTTCTCATTGCCCAATTTGGTTGCAGACAACATAAAATGAAAATAAGGGTTGTAGCAACTGAACTAGACTAGTCCTTATAGCGTTTACCTTGACTTAACAATAAAAAAATTGTCTTGCAAGAATAACTCAAGAAGGTAAGGTATTGTGCAAAAACATAAAGCAAATAACACATACTCCATAAAAGCATTTATTTATAAAATAACATAACAAGGACATGTAAAATACTGTTAACAACTTAACAACGAATACAATTATGGCAGGATATGAACAAATATAAATCTCTATTAAAAATACTTATTCAATCAAGTTTTCTAGCATTCATTTGTAGGTACATCAAAACTATTATAAACTTACCTGACTAAGGGGGCGCATTCGGTCATAAATAATATTTTCCGCTTGCATAGCTGAGGGGGGTGGGTGATCAGGAGTAGGTGGTTGAATATAATGCGTAGGACTTAAGGGCATACGCTTAGAGCGAGCTACCCTTTGGATCGGTCCATCTTCTTCACTATTTTCATTATAATTGTCTGAGTAATCATCTTTTATCATAATAAATGCACTGGACACGAATGTAGATTCAGGAGCCGAGGAACTGGTGTTTACCGGTTCTCCTTTGTTATTTCGAAAATCATACTCCTCGTACACTTCTGGATTTCTCCGTAATTTTCGTTTTGGATTTTGTTGTTTAATAACCATATTTTCATACACCGACGTGATAGCGACAGGTTCTAATCGCGCACCTACTTTTCTCGTGTCTAAATCTTCACTTTTCCCCCTGTGTAACTCTTTAGTAGGTCGCTGTTGCTGTTCTTCTTCTTCGTCGAGTGCGATATTAAAAACGGTGTTCATTTCAACGTACTGATCTACACTACGTCCATGAACTAACCGTTCGCGTCGCTTTTCGTGCTCTAATTCATTCAAATCACCCTGACTGCGCGTTCCACTGTGAGCCAGAAAGATATATTCATAGGCATTATTACCAACACCATCGATTGACATTGACATAGGATGTAAATGCGTCGGCGAACCAGAAATATTTCGGCGAGGAGGTTTCTTTGGAGGCGTGGGCTAAAACAAATAAGTATCCTTGGATCATTAAAAGTTATACCCAGGTTATACCACCACCAACGCGCAATATTAATAAAGCCCAAAAAGCGAAAAAGTAAACAACTAACCGAAACTTTACTGTTTGACCCTGGACTACGTCCACCTTTAACATTATTCATGGGCATATAAAATGGGGCTCCACCACTATCTGGTCTGCGAGGATAACCCGTGCTGGAGGCGGTGGAAGACAAGCTCGTGCGGTCCGCCTCTCGACTGCACGAAAGATAATGTAAATCTTCGGAATGGCCGCTTGAATCCATAAATAGTTTAGGGGCAGGAGGTGTTTGGAAAACACTGTTATCCGACCCTCTGGAACAATCAGAAGCGGTTCTATATGAGGACGCCGTTGAAGAACCACTACGAGCTCTCATAGAAATTTTCTCGCTGAAGGAAAAGGCTATGTTCTCCAGTGGTGATGGCGTTGGAGAAACATCATGCAAGACGGGAAGTGGTTTTGGCGGTGTCTTCGTGCGTTTGCTTGTGGGTAAACTCTGATACAACCGCGATAAACGCCTGCAACATGCATGCATGCTAAGCCATGCAATTAAATTCCGAGTAAGCGCTAATCGCTAAAGCCTCAAACAATTCACGGAAATGGAATTACATGTGTGGTTAAAAAGCCTAATGGAACTACCACAAAAACACGATTAAACGATCAACTCACATAGACATCGCTGATGTTCCCGAAGTTCTTCTATCATCGACTCCATCTACTGATCGCGCCTGGCGGTAGAAATCCCAACGATGAGGAGAAGTACCTGGAGAGGGATCGGTGGTTAAAGATCTACCCCTAGAAGAAGGCCGCACGTTTTCGTACGGACTACCAAGATCTGAGTTTGTACTAGGAACGGGAGGGAATGGTTGGCTGATACTTTCACCATCACTATCTTGAGCCATCCACGACCTGGCGTATCCTTCAAGATTTATCGCCTTAAGATAAAAACTTGGAAAACCTGCCAAACTTACTTTTAATGATACCCATGATTTCGTGCGTTGCCTGGGCAGGAAATTGGCTTAGCAAATCCATAACTGTAAAATTATGCGCATCCCTAATGGACATATCGGCACCATGTTCGAGCAGCGTTCGAACAACTTCCACTTTTCCACACAGCGCTGCCTCGTGAAGTGCTGTACCAGAAGGGGTTCTTATGTTCACGTCAAATCCAGCCCGCAGTAATACTTCCACAACCGCTCTATATAAAATAAAACAAGCTCATATAGCATCTTTGCTAAGCAGTAATTCGGTTCATTAATTCTACATTTGATCCTAATTAAACACGTTTTACTGATTACCAGTGCATGTTTGTTAATGATCAATTTTAGATGAGTGCAATTTAATTATGGTTAATTTCGATGTAAAATGATATGGTTTTGATACGATTTACACGAATGCGTATCATCATACACCTGTGCTATGCAGCTTTATGGCGGATGAACAGCAATAAGCTCATCTCTGTAAAGGTCCCGCATAGCTGATGGCATATGGATGCAATCACAATTTCATGCACGCGTGACCTCACACGCATATTGCGGACAAGCGGGCATTACAGCACGGATTGCGCTTATTACTGCGAAGTGCTTAGAATAAAGGTTGGTATGAGGAAGAATTTGCAAGATAATTTGCTCACTTTGCGCGAACAGTGTAAAGAACGAAAACATAAAAAGCAAGGCATTCAGAGTAGTTAATAAGATTTTTTTCAGCAAAAATCAGAGGTTAACAAATTATAATATCCAATATCACAACTTTTACGACACCCTACATATTTCCTTATTTAACTATTGAGGTATGAAACTTAAGAACGGTATAATGGTTTTTTTCACAAAAATATGAGGAAAATGACACATTTAATACAAATGTCACAAAAAAACCTGTCAATACACCTTTGACATTCCCTTAGGACATAGCTTAGCATGTAAGCCCACGTCGCGTTATAAAAGCACATACCGAACGCCAAAAGTAAAATGAATACTACCAAAGGATGCTAGATCACTTAATCCGCTACAAATCAGTATGTATGATACAAATACATAACAGCAGCGATTAATTATTAATCAACTACATAATATGAGAAATATATTCCCCCTCTATAAGCTGTAGAAAGGGTTAATATTTAAGTAAGTTAAATAATTAGAAGGGGTTATATAATATTGAATGGATATGTGTGAATTCGCAAAATCCTAATGAATAATGACGGCGTTCTTCGCCGAACAAACCCAAGCAACAACGAGACAAAAATGATTTAATTTGAACACTAGAATGTTAACAATTAGCGGTGCAGCACTGGATCAAAGCATTAGAAGTATTTAAAACCGAAGGAAAGACGATGAGAACAAGAATTCATCCATCAAATCATTTAAGAAGCAAATGGAAGGTGTTTTTACTATTTTTTACCGCATAGATACATCTGAATGATTTTAACTGAATGAATCATTCGATTATTAAAGCCATTCAAATGGCGATCATTCGATTATGCCCATCACTAATTTCTATTATGTATCTTATCTATCTTAGTTTAGACAAAACCCTTACAGACACCCAGGGAAAGTGTAGTGAGTAGGATTCGAACCCACTTGTCTTTGGAAGAGTAGCTCTAAAGCACGAGACTTTGAAAATGACTCTACCGTCGGCCCCTAAAAATTATTTTATAATGCATGCAGTTAAAATAGAATATATAATTGTTAAACATTTTTGTCTAATTATATTGTACTCTAAGCTTACTGCCAAATTATGCATGTTGTTGTACCAATTGAAAATTTTCACATGAAAATGACATCCCACTTATAATCCAACTGATTTAAATCAATGATTTTTTACTATAAATCGTTTGATTTGAATCATTATTTAAAACGTCGCTTTCACGTTCCGTGTAATAGATAAAATCTACTCTTTAGCATCCGTGATTAGCATTGGCAACATTAAATAATCCTACGATATATCAATGCAATAATATAATAAAGATGTCAGTTTCTAGCTACATATAATTAATTACCACCCAACTATTATCTCTGATTGTGACAACTTAATAGTGATTAATAAATATTATTATTATAACCATTCATATTACTTAAAAAATAGGAAAACTACTCGGAAATTTATCATGTTTAGAAAAGATACATACCTCTCACTGCTCTTTTAATATAATTTGCAAAATACTTCATGTTACTTAATACATTTTGGAACGTTACAAGTAGTTGAAAAGGATTCGTTACTTATTGCGGTTTTTACACAACACTTTTAGCTTTAACCATATATTTTAATGTTATTCCTGAATGCAGGCAGCAACCTCCACTAGGTTACGCACAAAGCAAAAGTGCTAGTTGTGCACTACCTACATGCCCTAATAATTGCAATGCAGGTGTTAGTTCAGGTGAGCAATTCAGCGGAAATGATTAGAATTTCCACGCAGGATATGAATATAGGTGTTTACGGTAAACAAGCTGTTGCATAGAGACCTTTTCACACTCCCACACAGGTAGCAAGTGCATCTCAATTAGCCCTTCGATGCGAATGCGCTACAATAACTCTGATGCCGAACAGAAAATTATAGAGCAGAAGCGATTAATTGGAGGTTACATGTTTGGTAATTGGCGGTTAAACTGTTTAGGTAACAAATATCACAATTCTCGAGTACAAACTCTAAATGATGTAATGTAATGTAACCATCATTTAAACAAATCTAAGGTGTATGATTTTACGCTCGTTTTGAATTCTATTTTAAAAATAAATCATCTGGTTTTATTGAGCACCATATACACAATAAAAAAATACAATCACCAAAAACTAGCACTTACTTGTGTCCATTTCTGCTGGCTAAATGCAAGGAAGTATGAGGAAAGATCGTTCCAGGAATCGCCCTCTGCATGGGTTGTATTAAACTAGGGTCTGTTCTAACTAATAATTCTACAGTGTCCAGCCTTAAAAAAAAACAAATAAAATAGTCTTATGAAGAAACTTACTAAACTAAATGAAACAATTTTCTGTACAAAAGAATTTTCTTAATTAAGAAAAAAAAATCTGCCACAAAATTGTTCCGAATTTGTTAATGCCAGCTAATTGTACACGTAAGATGAAAAACATCTGCTTTGTTTTCACAAGACATAAACCTAAAGAAAAAGAAAACATTTTTTTCCAATTACCTTCCATACTGAGCAGCCAAATCGAGGGCGGTTTCTCCCCGACTGTTTCTAATACCGGGGTCACATCTATGCTCCAATAACAAACTGACAACAGGAGTGTGTCCGTATTGAGCTGCAGAATGCAGCGCCGTTTCATTAGCCTTTGTCTGAAACAAAAAAAAAAGAATCTTTAATCCCAATTTCAAAGAAGTAGCAATTCTATGGTTGTGCATTTCTTGATGGTTTTCTTCAAGTAAAATCTTAAGAGCATCGCATCTGGAGCCGAGACGCAACTTTATAATAAACTTGAATATTCCATTAAAATAAACGAGATCGCAAGGCTGGCTAAATCCGAATCATAAACAGGAAAAAGGAGAGTTTGTAAAGTTTAGTTTTAAATTTTAAATAGGCAACTCGACTGTCAGCAGCAGCTTTAGAGAATCCGTCAAGCTGAAGCTGCAAGTGGCACATCGCATCCAAATTAGCACACAGTCCAGTAACTTCGGCGTGGAATTGAAAAGATCACGGCAAGTTTGCATTCTAAAAGAGTTTGAACAGCAGTGACAGACACGGCTTGTAACTTCCCAGTGAATCTAATAAAAGTAGATCTTAAATTCGACAACAGTTTCTGACAACTAAACCGATTATAAATATTTACCATTTCAGTTTTTCCAAGAAATTCTAAATTTATATCTGGTATTTCTTACCTTGCTAATTTATCAAAACAATACAAAAGCCATCGATAATTATAAATAATACAAAATATGACTTTGAGATTGTACACTGAAGATATCACGTCATATTACTCAAATTCGGAATACACCGGATGTAAACTAAACATAGATTTAAAAAAAGCTGAAGTGTGCATGCACATTAATACAAATAATGCAATGGACAGATGCAAAAAATAGTAGGTATTTCAGAACGCAATAAGCACGGCAAAGGCACGGCCTCTGCGCCGGTCAGCGGCAGTTACTTGCAGCGTGCAGCTATTGTGTTTATTTAATTCATACGTAGTTTGCAAATTTGCAGTAAATATGGAAATTCTCGTTAGCCAACTTTTAAAAGAAAAATGTAACGGATACTTTTACGAAAAATAAATAGAAATAAAAAATCATGGGCGATGATGTACTGCAAAATGACTAAGGCCGGGCTGGCTAACTGGTAGCGATGTTAAAAATAAACTATTTTGCTGGAATTGCTTACTATTTTCATCTATATCTAACCTCTCAAAAGTATAATTTGAAACAAGATACTCTGTTTTAAAAAATCTTTCAGCTGTAATCAGAAAATTAACTTGGCTTTAGACGAAACGTTATTAAATTACAATGCATAATGACAAAGTGAAATTTAATAGGGATTTTATGCGTAGAGTTAAGAACAGAACTTGGTAAATTGGAGTTGCCGTAATTTTTTTACTTTTAAATCTTAATGTTTAATAATTTTTTCCATCGACTACCAAAATTTTGAACCAGCGGAACGCCACTGATCAATGCAATATTGCTAAGAGAGTGATGTAAAGAAGACTGGGTGTAAATTTTCTCAACAGATGGCGCAACTATGAATGTCAACTTTCCTTTTTAATGAAAACAGTAACCATGTACATTTCTTGCGCACGCCTTTATTCGAACAGAAACTTCATTGCTGCTTCAAGGTGCATACTCGTCAGCCAACAGATTATAATAAAATTTTAAATCATTTCTCTTTATTCCTAAATTTCGCCCCACCAAAATCATCTGGTGGATGCACTTGGTGTTTTTAAAAATGATGATTTTTCAGAAACTTTATTTTAGTAACTAGGGTGTACTATAGGTGCTTTGGTGGTAATATTTTTAGAAAATTGTATATTTTAGGGATGGGGTACAGAAAAGGATGGTTTAAAGGGGGGTATGGAACAAATCAATTTATTTAAAAAAATAATTTTCTTTTATTTAAAGCTATTTAATTTAGTTAGAAAACCCTAATTTGACTCAAAAGTTTTGTAATTCCACTGAGATGACAACAAAATGAAGTTGATCCACCAAAAAAAAGGGGGGTGCTCTATTTCAAAGTAGCCGCGCTCGAAAAAGAACGTTTGATTCGTATTCTACGCATGTCGTATAGCAAATTTGTGCAAACGCGATCTCTTATCACCCCCACAGCACCGTCGAATTATTGTTTTTTCAAACTATTCAAAATTTTTCCAAATATTTAAACTTTCTAGTTATTTCAAGAATGTATAAAATTTAAAAAATATCATAGTAGTCAACTTTTTCCAAAAACTATTATTTATTTAAAATATTTCGAGAAGTTTAGAAGTTTTCTAAATTTCCATAAAATCGTCAGAATTTTCGAAATATTTAAAAAAATTCCAAAAATTTTAATAGATGCGAGAAAGGTCCCGTGGCGGTTGCCCGACAGCTGTTGTAGATTTGAATTTCTAATAGGCATAATAGCATGCACAGTATTATAAAACCTATAGTTTCGTTTGAATAAACAGGAGCCACTAAAAACTTGACTTTACTTTTTTAAGACTTTTATGGCGAAAACGAAAATCCACTTGAACAATTGAAACACTTCAAAACTCAATTTTAAGAACGCTATTAAAGTCATTGTAGATATTAAAAAATATTACGACGTTAGAAGAGTAATGCTGAAATAAAAAATTTATTGTTATTAACTCCAACTTCCTTGCCGTCAAGAGGACATCAATATTGTTGAATAATAAAACAGTACGGCGCTTGCCTTACCTGACAATTCTAACTGGCCTTACAGCATTTATTACTGTTTTGTTCGTATAAAAGAATTGCTAGACGTTTTAAAGATAGATTTCTGGATAGTTATATGTATACGAGTACAAAACCTTCAAATATGATACACACCTGAGAAAAACGTACATTAAAATTTTTAAACATATTAAAAAAATTTAAATAGCCGTCCGCAGTAGGTCAGTGGGTTGAGAGGCTGCCTACTCGGTCGACTCGGGATCGAAACCCGTCGTAAAAAATTTGGTCAACGAGAATTAGTTCCGATAGTTAATTTGGGGATTTTTGGATGTAAGCAGAGTGGAAAGGAATCCTGGAGGTTTCCTAAAAAAATTCGAAATAAAAAAAATATTGAAGTAAGAAATGTTAGCCAAGGGTGGATTTGTAAACATTACAATATAACAAATAATTTAAATTGTTTTAAGGCATAACACAATAGATCTTCACCTATTTATTTATCTGTGAAGTTATAAATGTTCAAATTATGCATAATAGCAGAAAATTAAAGTTATTATTAACATCGTTACAGAGTTTCTCAATTACCTAACACGGTTTTCTACAATAAGCTATTTCACTTGTTTACAGAAATTCTGTTGCTGGAAAGTCTTTCAAATTAATTAAAACTTAATTATAAATGGAAGCCGGAACAAATGTACGCAAAATTGCGTGAAACTATGCGGTGTATATCTCATAATATTGCACGAATGTGCAAACACGCCCCAGAAATTTCGAGGTGAAACTAGGCAAATTCTGGCAGGCAGGCGGCAGCATTTAATTTAAATTTCTGAATTATTTCTTAAAAGATAAAATTTAACAGAAAACCGCAATTTTTAAATTTTATTACTAAGGAGGTTTTGTTTGTAACATTTTTGCGTCAAAAATTACATGTTTCTATTAACTATCACGTGCAAATCGAAAATAAAGGTGAAATTATGTCACGTAAGTTGTTGCTGCAGGAAATCATTAAATATAAATATAACTTTGTATAATTTGTGTTTTTTTAATTTTAAAATCGCAACATGAGCACTTTTGCATCCTTAAACAGCTGTACAACCTTTTATTACCATTTTCTTTCAAAATTACACTAAATATGTCTTCCGAAGGTATTATCTCGACTTTCAGCACCGGTGAAAAGAATTTCAGATAATTTAAATCTACACTTTGTAAGCACAAATTTTTAGAACTCTTCGAAACACCTTATTGACCTTGAAAATACATTTGTTAAGGAGAAGTGGACAGACCAACAGACAAGTAGACACACAGGCAAACGGCCAGATGGGCAGATAGACAGAGATAGATAAAATTATGTAAAAGTTTGATCGACTGAAATTGTTACTTATAAGTCTCCACATGACAATGACCTTGAAAATATACTCAAGGTAATTGAAATCAATATCTAAGCGAATTAAAAAGCTAACTAATTTTTAAAAAATTAAAAATTATGGTGGTTTCAAATTATCACAACGACATTCAATGCTGCATATTAAGTAAATTGTTGTCTCCCTTTAAATTTTGTGCGTGTATTACAGAAATGTCAACCAAACGTTTTGATAACATTGGTACGTACCCCAACAACATCATAAGTATGGGGTGACTGCAAGAGTAATGAGGGTGAACATTGCACTAATTAAGATACTAGTGAAGTCTCGTCTGGTGAATGGCATTGACATCGTGAGCGGCCCGGTCAAAAGGCCGGTTCAAGTGGCCAATGTGAAAGGGACGGGCTATTGATGCCAATGGTGATTAATCTGCGTAAATGGCCCTCACACTGCCAATCACTTTGATTGCTTATTGGATTTGCTCCGATAATTGTGTAGTTTATGTTCTACAGTTCTAGATTTAGATGATTTCCACCTTATGACAAATGTAGGGCTTCTAATTCGGCGTCCTTTATTGAATATGTACATAAATTTCGTCTTGCCAATACATTAAGTGCGGAAATAACATTGTTTAGGGCTAAAATTAATTGAAATTTGAAATAATTATACCAATCAATAAATTAACTTAATTTTCGTTATTTTCAGTAAAATTGGCGAAGCATTTCGGCTGGACTTTTCCATACTTTAAATATATTTACTATAATCCGGATTTATAGTCTAGTATTTAAATTATGAAGCAATCAATTAATAATAATTTTTGGCAAAATTTCTTCAAATATATAGTTGGCGCATATATTAATATGTAACGAATTATCTACGAGCCTAGAATGGTAACACATCCATATGTTTGACCTTGTGTAGCATATTCAAAGTAATATTCGCCGTTGATTGTTTTTTCATAGGTAATCGATGTGGATTATGCCGCGTGCATCTCAAAAACTGTGACCATGACCTTGTTGGCCGATTAAACCGCCTTAGCCTTCTTCGGCGCAGGTTCGCCAGTAGAAATCCACTGTTTAGACTGTTCCTTGGTCTCCGGTGTATAGTGATGGATCCATGTTTCGTCCACAGTAATGAAACGACGCAAAGACTCCTTTTTATTGCGTGTGAACATCGCCAAACCTATCTCTGAAGTTGTCACACGTGTGCGTTTTTTGTCGATTGTGCGCAAACGCGGCACCCATCGCGCGGATCGCTTTCTCCTATCCAAATGTTCGTTAATATATTGCACACACGTTCATCTGAATAATTTTAATCGATGGTGAAGAGTCCCCATAATATTTATCAAGCTTTGTTTTGATTTGCGTAATGGTTTGCCACGCAAAAATAATGTATAATTAACACACGAAATTCACTTTTTTCCATCTATAAAAATTTTTTTAATGTGGCCTAGTGACTAGGGCTGGGAAAATTTATCAACATATCGATAATATTTATATTATTGATAATATCGATATATCGATAATTGTTTTGAAATTATCGTTGATAATATCAATAATATCGATAATATCGGTATTATCAATATTATCAGTATTATCGATATTGTCGATATAATTTCATTATCGATATTCAATATTAAATTTTCAAATTCGCCCAGCCCTAAACACAACACATCTTTTGCTTTTATTACATCCAAACAACTTCTAACATTTTCAAATAATCGTAAAACATTTACTGCTGATCAAAAAAGGTCAGGGTAAAATGGTTGTTGTTTATCCCTGTATACAGATTGTATTGGTAGTGAACGAATTATTATTTTTGCTTATCAAAAAGGTCCCAACGAATCCAAGAATTTCAAAGGATCTCAGCAATGATTGCACCAACAACAAACACACTAGTTCAGTTTTTTATGGAATTAATCGAAACTGTATTATTTGAAGTTAGAAAACACCCTCACATTAAGTAAACACACGTACTTTTATAACATTCATGAATAAGAAATCGGAACTTTACGCTCATTTTTATTTGTCCCGAAAATAGTGAATGCATTAATTGAATGCACACCTGTTACCATATTTCGCTTTTTCAATTGTCGTAAACAACTCTTATCAAGTGCTATTACAGATTGGACATCAAATAATTGTTTAGTAGAGATGTGCTCGTAGAAAATTGTATTTAATACAGGGTGAACTAATAATTTAAAACAGCGAATCTAACACGTACTAGTTTCAACAAAAGTAACAATTATTACGGTGGTGTATTATAATATTATCGATATAATTTCATTATTGATAATCGATATTAAATTTTCAATATTGCCCAGCCCTACTAGTGACAGATAGTATTGACAAATGTCATCTGGGATTTGCGATTGTGACGCCCTCTGTTGCGATTATACCAAACTTCTCACTCCGCCCCCATATGCACCTGAATTATTAGATTCAGACATTTTTTTAAATTAAATGTGACACCTAATTCCGCCTTTGTGAAAAACAGTGGAAAGTATAATGGGCTAACCCCCCTAAACATTACTATAGGCATCTATCTAAACATTAAGTTGATAACGTGGTTCGAAAGTCTCTGACGAGTAACCTAGCTTAAACATAGATTTACATTTGCGCCGTTTGTTGAATATAAAAGCATCAGTCTCCAAACTTCAAATAGCATAGCGCGTCACAAAACAATTAGGAAGTTAGAGAAACCCAAATAATAGTCTCTCCCTAGTAAGGTGCTAGTGTCAAATGTAAATGCCTCAACTTGCATAAACGTTTTTTTCGCATTTCATATTGTAACTGACTATATTTCTATACCCAAAATCGTTCTGCAAAGTGGCACTTTACAGCATAGCAACCATTACAGCATAGCAACGGATTTATCCAACCGCAAAATTGGCTGTAATTAGGTTACTATGTTATTGAAACAACCTACCTACTATTAATTTTTATTTTCAATGCCAGTAATTGTGACAGTTATTAATGTCACTTTTATTAAAAACTAACAAAATTAAATTTTCACATGAAATGCGAAAAAATAGTATACGCAATCTCGTTAGAAAAGTGTTTTCACTAAACTTGTATGGCTTTTTAAGTTACTCGCTCGCTCGTACTCAAACCAGCCATACTCGTTTAGTAAAACATCACTTTTCTAAACTTGTTGCGTAATATACTATTATAGCGGTATGAGACGCCGAACTAGTTCTCTATTGATAGAGAACAAAATACCCGCAACCCTGCTTGAACCGCAAACGCATATGTCGAATTATTTCGCGCTACTTGGAAACAGTTGTTAAATGTAAAAATTAAAAACGAATTGTCGTTTTGGATAATTAGAATAGTAGCGTAAATAAAATTTCAGAAATAACTAAAAAAAAAAGTTGTTCGCAGTCGGTAGGATTCGAACCTACGCTCCCAGAGGGAATCTGATTTCTAGTCAGACGCCTTAACCGCTCGGCCACGACTGCCATGTGTATATCGGCTGTACAATTCATTCATACCGAAAACATGACGTCACATTTCGCCTACTTGTATAATATAATATGTTGTACTCAATGTAATATCGCTAATAACTACTTTATCTACACATTAAAGAGTAATCAACTTTATAATGGAAAATTAATTACAAGGTACAGAAATATGTTTGCTCACCGTTAAATTTACGTTACATATTGATGGTCCACATAAAAGTAATCTAACTATGTCAACATTTCCAGACCAAGCTGCCAGATGAAGTGCCGTCGAGCCCTTAGTGTCAACAATGTTGGTGGATGCATCGTGATCCAGCAAAAGTCTAACAATATCTCTGGAAAAATAAATTAGAAAAAATAAATTCAGCAAAATTTTCATGATCAAGATTAAATGAAAAATGTGACTAGCACGTTAAAAAAATACATTTTTTTATTTAAATTAAGAACTGTCATGTTTTGAAGTACAGAAAATACAGGGTGATTAATAACATGTGGGACACACTTTCAGGAGAAATTCAGAATCCGAAAATCATGGAAAAAGTTCCTATAAACATCGGTACAAAAACGCTTCGTTCCGAGTTACAGCCTCTTGAAAATGGAACAGTCGAATCGTTTTTTTGTCGACAACTCTAGCTGCAGTCGTTGCATTAAAATTGTGATATTTTAAAAAAAACACCTCGTTGCGGAATAACAGCCTCTTTAAGATGGACCAGTCTAATCGGTTTTGTGGACTCTAGCAGTAGTTGCATTAAAATTTTGAAACTTTAAATGTGAGCATTTACTCACTTAGCTTAGTATTTCTACTAATCTGAATCTATTCTGAACGTGCGTCCCACATATTATGAATCACCCTGTATTTCGTTTATTAGCTATTACTTCTAAGAGCAAAAATTAACTAATAGGTACTTACTTGTGGCCGTTTAGGGATGCATGATGGAGAGATGTATAGCCACTACTATCTTGCACATTAGCACCAGGACCTCTACGCAAACTGAAAGAAAATAAATCGTTAAGGTCTACAAGAAACTGAACTGCCAACAGTTCTATAGGTAGTAGTTTATTTCCTGTACCCCACAAATTCTAAGCTCGCAATTTCAAAAACATATTATTAAAAATATTAATCAAACGCCTAAATGTTGTGCCTTTATGTTATACTCGTATAACTACTTTCCTAATAGTAAACAGTAAATGAAAGGGTTGTTTCGAACTTCATAAAAGAACACTCGGTGAAGCAATAACTCCCAAACGGCAACAAAATAATAACGCTGTACAGTTACTACCATTTAATATGGTGGGTGGGAGGATTAACGTCCTTATCCACTCTCAAAGCAGTCAGACAATACGAAAATCTCATAAAGGGGGAGACGTATTATTTCTTCTTAAACGTCCACTTCAGACAAGTGGATACTTTCTCAAAGCATTTATTATTTTTTAACAATAAAACACAAAATCATTCCTTTTAATGTCTCTTCTTTGAAAGAGATCTAAATAGAACTACCACCAACTAACTATTTTTTCACTGAACTCGCTTAAATGAACCTGCAAATTTAATTCTAGAATGTAACAAAGCATTAAAACAATTTGAATATCGAATGATTAACTCCGGAAATAATTACCAAATACAAACGGAAGGTAAACTTTATGGGGTCAAGTTGCAGAGTCGGGGTTAAGTCAACCTGAAAGTGCGAATTCGGATCGATGAAAGTTCGTAGCCGACTACCAAAGCGACAAAACATCCTGTTCGCCACACCCTGCTGATATATCTGGAGCAGTTTCGCTTATCAAACCCTTTCCTAACATCATTACCAGTACTAAGTAGGTACACAATGATGGAGGGTCGATAACGTAATTAGTTTGACGTTATGTATACTAACACTTGCGATTTGTAACCAAAACAGTAGCTTACACATTATTAAAGTAAAATAACCACATTAACCCGCATAACTTTTTTACACCAAGAAAAAAAAATACCTGATATATAAGTAGGAAATAAATTGCGACAAACTAAAATTGTGAAGAAATTCACCATCTTTACCCTACACTGAATGATTGCGTATAAAATATTGAACTGTTATTAATTTAATTTCTGTTTATTGCTAGACTCGAACTATGTGATTCAACGGTATCCAGTTAGCCCTTTTTCTTTTCGAAGTGACACTTCTTTGCCGGCAGGAGTAACCACACGAATGCTAGAACAGAAGTGGGAGGCGGAAACACCGGACTTCGATAACCTACTGAGCAGATCTGTGTAGATGCAAACTAAAGTAATCAAATGTTCAGTTATGCCATCATAGACACACCTCCAAACGAATGTCTTTTGTGGCTTTGCTTATATACCCGGTTAATGAACAGTATATGCGAGAGATATGATTTATAATATATTTCTGCGAGATTGTGTTACTTTCGAATTGCATTTCCTTTCTACAAAAACAAAGAAAAAATCATTTTCACGTTAAATACTGACATTTGAAACATTAATAACATTTTTATATGAAAATAAATTAGAAAATGATGATATTTCCTTTGTCTCACCGCTTTCAAAAACCGTAACCTAAACTCCGACCTATCTTTCTAGCAAAGAGTGTGTGATCTTTGCTGGTCGTATTAACCTTCTTCTTCTTTAGGTACCATCTCCTCTTAGAAGGTTGGTTATCATCATGGCTATTCGTATTTTTGACGTTGCAACTCTGAACAGTTCTATGGAACTACAGTTATACCATTTTCTCAAGTTACTTAACCAGGAGATACGTCTTCTTCCTCTACTTCTTCTTCCTTGTATTTTCCCTTGTATGATGTTTTGTAGGATTTCATATCTCTCTCCTCGTATTAACCACGCGAATGCTATTCTGTTAAATCATGCACTTTCAGTGAGAACATGCTAAGTTTCACTTAGTACTTTGATGCTCGGCACTCTTTTCTTTTTGTATAACTTTAATGTGAATTTTAGGATATCTTCAGATAAAAAATAAATAAAATACTTACAAGAGAATCCAGATAGTGAGCACGTAAAGTCAACGAAAAAGTATTAGAAAATAAAATTTACTTTTTTTAAGAAACCTAACCGTATAGTTTATCTGTTTCTTTATTAATTCTATATTTAATTTGTAATACTCGACTTCAAAATTAATCATTTACACAATACATGCTGATAATAAATGTGGTTATCTATAAAATCTCTTCTGAATGCTCTAGCTCGACTGCGATGCCTCTTAATGGTTGCTTTGTACTGTAACAATAGGAATAGGTACACTCTAATGCTACCGTTTTATCCAATTACCATTTTATAATTATTTCGTACAGATATGCAATAAAATGTACCTTTTGCGACCTTTTGCCACAGCAAACGCCGCCTAGGGCTTCTCTGTGGTTCTTAAGTGCCGCCACAAGAAATGTTTTTTAAAAAAAGTTCAGACACAATTGTAACGTAATGGTTCACAGAAAGCAACCAAATATGATACAAAAGTATATAATTATGTAAATATAACTTTAGAAGAGAGAAATTTAAATATGGCTATCATTATAAGATTGAGACAACTGAATTCATACTTAACTAGCTTAACCCGTCAACTACGCCCCTCGCAAGCTATTGAAATCAAATACCGCGTCGACTTACCTGACCGTTACATAAATATTCACTCCAAATACTGGCAACAAAATAATAAATATTTATTAATTCCAGCTTTACTTCGTTAAAGTCCATATTTAATGAGTATCTGTATATAAAATACTTAATCACTTTAACAACTGTTAAAGTGATTAAGTATTTTATATACAGATACTCATTAAATAATAAATAAGCTGTTTCGAAGTGTAAGAGCATAGCTCGTCGTTGCGTCAAGTTAAGACAGTTCCGGATTTTAAAATTGAGATAGTTCCGGATTTAGTATAGATACTAGTTAAACATGTGTGTGTGTGTGAACGCGCCAAGCACATACAACCCGAGGAGTTTGGTTTTGAAATGAGAAGCGATGAGAGTCTAGAAAAGGGTAGTTCATGAACGATTCGTTCAAAATGAACGAATCGTCAAGGTGACTCGAATGAATCAAACCACCAAGAAAAATGGATCCGTTCATGATTCACTTGCCAATATCGTTGTTTCGTGTACCTATTTATTGATATTATAAACTAAACAATAAACACATTTTTTTAAATAAGAACTAATACAAATTTAAAAAATTCATCTTAAAATTAAACTATTTTTATTTAAATTGATTCGGGGATTAACCTATTTTTAAAGAAGTGATTTTAAATTATCCTTGATAATTAATAATAAGGACGTAATTACTATACTACTATCCATGTTCGATCAGCATTTAAAATTCCTTTATGACCACAAATAATGGTGAACGTTGTACAATTAATATTCAACTGGGGAAAAACCATTGTTTGCAGAAAGCAGGAAAAAATTGTATATATTTAATCATCTCTTATCGCCTTGATTAAAGCGTAAATACAATGACTGAACGGACGTCCAGTAAACGATAAAAAAAATTAATACGTCCAGATTTTTATAAATTATCATGGAATTTATCTGTCAATCGATTGGAGACTCTTATCATTCGTTTTATTATCACAATCAAAGGTCTTTCATTTTTCTTGAGTATTCAACCTTGTTTTTTCAAAACGACAGATCTAAATAACAAATTCAAGTGTTCATTTAAAAAAATAGTATTACATTTTTATCAAATCTAGAGGTTAAAATTTCACTAGTAAAAATAATATCGTTAGTCACAGTAGCGCAGCCAAGGGGGGCAACTACCAGGTGGGGTACTTTGAGTAAATACATAACTATGTATGTACAAACTTTTTAAAAGCCTGATATTTGTTTTTGTAGCGTTGGGGCGGTAATGGGGCAGAATGGAACAATTGTTTCGCTGTTTCAAAAAATTTAAAAATCGACCGATCATTTTGTAACATACGCCACTGTTAGTAGATGATGAATTTACCGAATGCAAAAAGCAAATTTTAATAAGTAATTTATCTCAATCCTGTAAACAAGTAGCGTTAAAAAGTTTGAATCCCTCGAATAAATCCCAGCAGCTATGAGTTTAAAAAACATTTACGACAAAAAGAAATTTAATTACACATGTTAAACGTTTATTTTTTTGCTTTTTGTTGGTAATAAAACCTATTCTATTTATATTTCCCTACTTGCTCAATGTAGCATCTGCCAAAGGCTATTGTTCATCTCAATAACACTTTATCTCTCTGTACTAGAATTTCAAGTGGATGCATTCAAGTGCAACTCATTCGTTTTACACAGCAGAGGACAGAGACCGGTACAGGATATAAATAAACCAACGTACAATGCAGACTGAAATGTATATTATTTAACACATATGCATCAACGTGCTAGAATACTGCCTGCAGTGCACTTACATACATACATACATACATACAGTACATTTTCCAAAAGTTAACGTCCTCTCAGTTGTGCAAGTCTGTTCATAATCAAATGCACTAATTTGTATTTTTGTACATTCGCTGAAAGTGCTTGAAAGTGTCAAATATGTTAGCTCCTCGGCTTGTGGCGTTAGAAGAACTGAAAACGTTACGAATAGATACTTCCATACATTTCACCACAAGAAATTCGGATACCTGCGTACTACTTGCATATAATTTCACAAAACGTTTCGACGGGCCAGCAGGTGGTCTAGTGGTTAGAGTCCCAACCTCTAGAACTAGACTCCCAACGGCAGTAGGTTCGAATCTTCTGCCCGTCGGAAATTTTTCTGAATAAGTTAAAACCGGCGTGCCCATGGACGTTGTGTGTGGTGTGTATATTAGGTTGCATGTCTTTTCGGAGTGGGGGGCATGTTAGACCGGTGAATAGCGCTAAGTGCGCTGAGTCCGGGTAAGGGGGTTGGATGGGAATCATGGAGTCGTGCTCACGCACGGCCTCATGATTCTTAAAAAAAACGTTTCGGTTACGGTTCAAATTTCGGTTACTTTTTTGGTTACGGTTTAGTGCTACTAAAAATTTCGGTTTCGGTTGCCGGCATTTTTTTGATTTTCTTTATGAAAAAGTAATCACGAAAAAATGACAGGACTAAAAAATTTTCGTTTTTGTCAAACTGTAGAAAAACCTGTAGAACAGACCGTACGTCGTAGTCTTTTGTGAAATAAGTCTTTCCACAAAATACTCACACAGATCATGAAATAAACGAGTTGTTTCGAATTATTAAAAAAAAACTCTCTTTCGGCAATAACCTAGAAACAAACGCTGAAACATGGCAAAATTGTTTAAAAAAAGTCATGAAAAGTAAATTACTCCATATGACAGAGACCATGCCTAAATTTGTCATCAAATGCTCAATTAATTATCTCCCTACGATATATCACACTGACTAGCCCACCAGTGTCGGCTGGCCACATTTTGCCTGTATACAGTATACCGTCATCGGATAACATGCAGCGTAGTTTGCCGGCAATTTAAATTTGGCCGGCGGATGACGTGTTGTATATGTGCATTTTAAGGTCTGCTATCAACAGACACCGTGGTTCAGTGCTAGAATGCGTGTACAGCGTTGTGAGGCATAGGTTGGTCGACAGTTCGAATCCCGTGCGGATTACATGTATAAAATTTTAATGTCACTAATTTTGGAAAATGGGGTAAATAGGTTATCATTATTGTTTGGTGTTGTGTACATTTTACGAAGCATTAACGCGCAAGCCACCAGCAGCGAGCCTAGTCGGAGAGATACTTATTAGTTCGTCTAGTAAAGATCTGCACGCCAACTTATTCCCAGTTGAGCTCTAATTGACCAATCAGATACTAACGTACTACGTAGTTGTTTTGCAATTTTAACCTGCATTTGGTTCTATAGAAATGACTGTTTTCATAGGTTTTATTAGTTTTCAGTATGCTAATGGGCGTTTTTAACACCATTCATCTGCGTGTTTGTAAAAAATAATTTCACAAACATGCTGTACGAAGTTGTTTTACTTAATGAAATTGCCAAATAATAAGCAATTATAAGCGTATTTAATAATTAATTATTGAATGTTCTTGGCGGTACCAGTATAGCGGTTTTAGTCTAAAAATGGATATTGCAAAAAAGTTTTGTGACTTTTCTGTTCCTACCAACAAAAATTGCAAATTAAGCAGGAAGGACGTCCACTACCTGACATGGTTATTCAATTTCAAGATAATAGCCGTATGTAACGGAATTTAATCGTGAAATTTACGTAAGTGAAAATTGTAGATTTAAAACAAAACCGAGAAAAAACATATTCATGTCCGTCTGTTTGTGGATGTGTGAGTGGTCGTAAGGTTGTTCTGTTATATCTCTGGAACGGGTCCGAACAGTTTTTGATATTATTATTTTTTTTGTAAATTTCTAAATGATAGTATTAAGATTTTTTTGACTTTAACGTCGATTTACTGGAACGCGAGTTACCAAGCCGGCGTAAATCTAGTTAGAGATGGTCAAATTCCGGGAATTTATTTTTTGGAAACCTTCCTAAAGAAAATTTCTGGAAAGTTTCCACGCCTATTTTTTGTTCGAATGAAATGTCAGAAATGAATGTATTTTTGCTAGAGCATTTTATCGATAGCAAATAAACACAAATTATTCGAATTAATTAAGCGACTGAGCCTATTAATATTAAGTGTTCGTAAAACAAAACCACTGGACACAGATAAACACTGAAGCAATTTAATACAGATTTGTCAATAACAAAATGGTAAGAAATTGGAACTTGTGACTTAGGTTAGAACACCAATGACAATTGGCGCCAATTTTGAATTTATACACTTTGCTTTTATTTTTATTGAAACGTTTAACTTATCATTTTAGTATAATGAATTCTGATATATATCAATATTTTTACAATAATATTTATTTAAAAATAAATAAAAGACAAAGAAACTGCGTTAAAAAGTATCTAGAAAAGTCACCAGAAAACTTGGCCGAAATTTTCATAGAAACTATGCCAGAGACGAATTTTCCTTCCTGGAAACTTTCCACTTGGAAAGTTTTCTTTTGGCAACTTTCCCTGTTGCCCATCTCTAGTTGTCGCCAGCCATAGGGCTTAACCAGAGGGAGACAATGAAAATGTATTTCCAAAACCGTAAAACAACGCAAAAACTAAAAATTTCCAAAAAAAATATTTATTCAAAACTGACTTCAAGAGTTTATTTAAATTTTACGAGTCAATAAAGCTAGGTATGAGCTATTATTTGTTTTCCCCAATGCCCTCTACTGCACTGTGACGCCCTGTTTGAATTTTTAAAATTTGATATTGAATTATACCAATTTTAAAAATGAATAGTCTTCTCAAGCTACTTTTTTTTGCAAAAATTAAAAAAAAATCGATTTGTTTTATGTCTCCAACAAAAACATAATTTTGAGAATGATTGGTTTCTAACTACACCTGTATTCTTGTGGATTTTCCGAGTTTAAACGAACAATATGCAACGAGTCCGAACCTAACGCAGTCAAGCTACGAGTACTCTAAGCTTCAGGAGGTAACTGTCAAGGCTGCAACTTTACGATAAAATGTTAATGTATAAAATATAAAAGACAATTTATGTTTCAAGTATGTCAAATTACAACAGACACAGTTAGTGCTTCGTCAGTTTATTCAATTTCTGCCGACTGAAACCGAAATTATATAAAGAAATATGAATTCCTCCTGCAAAATTCCTTACGTATTTCCGTATAGGTAGTACTACATGCGGCGCGGCGTCCACATATTTTCAGCTAATTTCCACATTCATGCATGCACATCAAACGTACATTTCTCCTTTTCTACATTATCGATTTTACCCTCTGGCACATTCCTTCTTTCTTCCATTCAAGTCGACTTCCTTAAATCTTTTAATGACTTATGGTTATGACTTTGTGAGTAATACAAAAATTTACAAAACAATTTTGAATTTTATTTGTCCAAACACCATACCTAATGAATCATAAGCAATATTTAGAAAACATTAACAATTCATAATAAAACAATATGCGACATAATAATTATCAACTGCGTCAGCATCATTTGTGTAAGCAGGTGGGTATTTTATCACAGTTGTGACAGACAGTAAGTCCTTGACCCTACGCACGCGGGCTGAACTTATGAAATTATGATCACTAAATCAGATTAAATTGATACGTATAGTTAACTCGGCAGAAAATATTATACTTGCCCTGCAGAGTAGAAAGTGCAAGTACCTAGCGGAATTTGAATTTGCATTAATCATTCATTGAACCCAGATGGTTGAGAACAAATTAAGCTTTCACTACCTTATGTGGCTGAAGAATATTGCAAATTGATGTGTGGGTATTACACGTAGGACAATTTAAATTAAAAAAAATAGATCTTGAGCAATGTACCTAATTATGTATTTAATAAGTGGGTTAGTATAATCGCGGTTGTAATATTGGGGTTCCCAGCAATTCGATTAATTCCCTGTTATTGGGTTTAACGAAACTATTATTTTTTTCGTATACATACATGATTAGACCAAAGATGATGGTACTCCCATTAATTCAGTTTAGTAGAAAAGGTGTGCCATATTTATAGGAAAATGTTAGAATTAAAGAATCCTGGTTACAAATTATAATTTTTTTCTCGTTTTCATGAAGATCATATTCATGATTATTCGAAATTCCCAGACTTTACTCCTTTTTTGTTTTCCCACTCGCTAAGAAGCTTGATTTAATTTTATGAATCACACTGATTATAAATTCTGTAATATAAACAGAAAACATTCTTGGATTAAAACTGAAGCTGGTACAAAAGTACAAGCCTTAGTAGTTTAGTCATTGTAGTTGTATAAATATATTTCTTTTACAATTATGTGGCGTAGACATTGGGTTGCCCCCCCCCCCCCCCCACACACAGAAACTGTGAAACGAATACATTTCCAGGAGTTTTCATAACCACAAAGATTGAAATTCGTGGTTTTATTAACACATTAAAAAAACATTTCTGAAAACCAGTTTAAATTAAGTTTAGTTTAGTATATCAGTTCATGTAGTGTAACTGAAACTGATGTTCAAGGTTAATGTACTTACACTATTACCTACTTAGCAGTTCGTTGACATAGAATTTATGTAAAATGTGCAAACACCAATAAAAAACTATTTCTAGAAAATGCTAAAACTGTTGACTAAATATGTAATAAAATTTGCTTGCACCTATTACTTTCCCTGTCCCATTTTGAGCTAAGGTTTAGTGAGAATTCTGCTATAGTTACAATGGTAACGTTAATTTTGGCACGACACATTGTAAGCGAAAAACATAAAGCACCACGGATAGCTGTATAAAAATTCATAAAAACGTCGCTATTAAAGAAGTCATGCTTGGCAAAATATTTACTGAGAGACCTTCGTAATTATTTTGAACAACACAAAACAGACTTTAATTAATATAATTAATAACACATACATTTTGTGGGTTCAACACAGTGTGGTAAAAACAATTCGTGGGGGATTAATTATTTAGGTATGTGTTGCATTAATTATACTAAACGGTGTTAACTTCACAAATTGTAGCTTAACAAATTAATAAGTCAATCCTCCACAACCCAACACTTCACAAAGTGTTTTAACGCTCTGTTAAGAATTTATGCTCGTTTTAATGCATGAGTCATACTTCTTTAAACAATTTTATAGATACAGAGAACTGGAGGTTGGCGTTTTTTGCATAACAAAAATGATTTCGCGGAGTACGATTTTGGTGACTCATTCTAATTGGTATCAATCCCAAAATTATTAGTAATTGGCGGTATGATAATTTAAAAAAATAGCATAGACCTCAATAAACATAATTTTTTATGGTAATATAACAGTTACGTAAAGCTTGAAAATTATTAAATCACAATTTCGTTTCCAAATCCGACTATTTAATTAAAAAAAAATCAAAATTAAAATTAAAATTCAAAAAATTGTGAATTAATATTTTGAGCAACTGTATTTTGAACAAATCCACTAAATATCAATGAACTTCAATTGTTTGGTACTAATACTATACGCGTGTACTAATTTTCATTCATAAAACCGCGGAAAACAATAGAAGGGGCCCCACAAAACCAAATAAAAACATAAACTTGACAGCTAAAAGTACCCACCTTGCAAGAGGGCCACTCCTTTTAGCCCTTTGGCCGAGTATTTTTTCGACGACGACCACGTTTCCGCTGCGAGCTGCTTCTAGCAGCTCCTGGTCTTTGCCCATGGCCCATTAACACTTAATTATACAACTTCACAACAAACCATTCTTAAAAACACCGTTTTACACACTTCGTACTATCATTCATCGATCGACTACGTCCATGTTGCGACTGACGCTCCTCTCACGGCGTTCGTACGAACACATTTGACATTCGTCTGTTCCTGGTTGTTTTGTTTTTGTGGTCTCATGAATCACTCGATTTTAAACCAGTGCAGTTGTTTTTGTGATTCAAAAGAAATGTAGAGTAAATTTTTGGAAACAAAAGAAAGTCTCTGTGATTATAATATTGTGATAGATTCAAAATGATCGGCTATTGTTTTGTGTATTTCTTGGTTTCATGTTACATAACCTCACAATTACCTGCAATTTATTGCGCACCAAATGGTAAGCTGTTTAAAATTATATAAAATTACTTGTAATTACCTGTTTCCTTTAAAACAGTTTTGAAGCAAAATGTCAATATCGATTTGTCAACGTACAACAAGACAAATAAATCAACTCACGTATTTTTACGTTACATAAATTTGGCTGAAGGAAATGCAATTGTAAAGGTACAAAATGCCCCAAACAATCAGGGATTTTTCGTGATTCAAGTTCACAGTTTGTATACTAACATATCATTATCAAGATCACCAAATTTGACAACCCATACGGGTGTTATTGGAACAAATATTGGGTTAGTCCAGCAAATTTTGGGAAATAAATCATATCCGTACTATGTGCAATATAGGGAAGAGCCCAGCTTTAAAGTATTTCTTGTTGTTGTTGTGTATGAAAAAACAGGTGAGAGTATCCCTTTTTTTACTGTTATTGCCAAAAGAACCAAAACATGGGCATGGGAACAGGACCTTATGGATCAAGAGGTCAGTCACTCGCATATTGATAAAATACATATCTTTGACCTTGGATGCGCATGACATTATTTTCGAAATCAAATCGACACTTATACGGAATTTTTGAAACATAAAAATTGTTAAATAAGAATTGTGATCGGGGTCACATTTGTGATTAATCCCAATTAAATAAATTGACTGATTATAGGCTGTAAACCAATTAAGTGATACTAATGCAAGTATCTGGCGTTTGCTTTAATAATGATGAATGGTTATAACTGGGTTTAATCTACAATAAAAAATTACCAGCGAATTTTTCGGTGCGAATAATATGAAATATTCGCTTATATTAACTTATTTTCATATTACGGACGCGTGTAATTTTTGACATTAAGGCCACCATAGTCTTATATTTTGATTTATTTATTGTGACCTCTACGTTACAATTTCAAATTTTTACGCGCCATTATATTTGGTGATTGTAATAAGCGCGCGTTCGTTTTTAAGCAATGAATATGCGACTAAATGTTCTTGAACGCAATATTTATTATTGACATTAAAATTCTCAAAACAACTAAACGAAGATAAACACAACAACTTCAGTTGAAGTGTCTTTACCTTTATCGCTATGCGTAGTATAGCTAAGACAGGTAATTGTATTTATCAAAATTTCAGAAGTTGAGATTTTGACGGAAATGAACGTTTTACACGCTCTGTGATGAAACCGCAACAAAACGAGATTGGCCTGCCAAAAAAAAAAGGAGAGAGGTGCTATACTTTAACAAAGACTCGAAAAAGAAGCACTGATTCGTATGCTACGCATGTCGAATAGCCGATCTGCGAAAGCGCCATCTTCCTACCACACCCGCGGTCACCCCCACTATCGATTATTTTGTTTTTTATAAATACACGAATTTTTACTTGAAAATCAGTATGAACATGTTAAGTGACAATAAGCACAACGTATCATTGAGAAAAGATTTATATGGGGTTTTCTTTTGGTCGTTACATGAACAGTTTAATAAGACAATCGCCAAAAAGATTACCAAACTTAAATAATTAGATTTCAATAAATAAATATAGTCAATTAGATACTAGAAACCAAAAATTTTAAAATTATAAGTTTTCAGATTTTTCCTAATTTTTTCAAAATTTTGAAAGTAATCAATAATTTTCAAAATTTTAATAAATGTTCAAAATTTTCAAGAATGTACATTAATAATTTTTCAAAAACTGGGGAAATTCAAAAAACTTGAAAACTTAACCAGTTTATTTTAAAATGTACAAAACTGTTTTCTTAATTTTCATAATTGTAAAAGAAATTTTTGAGATTTTGCACTTTTTAGAAATTTTTGAAATTTTCGTATTTTTACAGCTTTCAAAATTTTGAAGATTTTAACTATTTTCAATATTAAAAGAAGTTTCTAAATTTTTAGAAAATAGTCAAAAACAAAAAATTACCATTTCACAAATTATAACAAAATTTTCGAAATATTACAACAATTTCCAAAATTTTATTGAATGCAAGGAAGGTGGCGGCTGCCCGACAGCTTTTTATCTTCCTATTAATTTTGTTTAATTTAATATCAATTTCCAATATTACTTCTCGTGTATATGTACAAAAAAATAATTTACTTTTCTATTGGGAAGTATTGTTTTCATGAAAATGTTCGAATTTAATGTTTTGACGGAAATACATGTTTTGAATCCCTAGGAACTCAAAGGGGTGTTTTTTTAATAAAACGTCTGCGGGATGGGGATACTGAATCGACAAAATAAACTTTGAAAAAATCCGAAACCAAAAGGGGAAGTTACACGTGTTGTTTTCGTATAATTGATTCAGAAATGATTTTTTAAAATCTAGAAACGCAATCTAATCGAAAACTTTGAAGCAAATCGAACGCCTTTTCCCGAACTTTCTAGCTTCACAATGCCGTCCGCTACGAGTTTTTGAAAAATTTTGTTTTAACGCTATGTTACTCAAAAAAGAGTTGATAGACCGGGATCAAATTGTTTATTGCAGTAACTCGAGGGGGACACAGCGCTACTATGTAAAACAAGTTTTGTACAAATAAAAACTGCGAAGTGAAAATTATTTTTTTAATTTTGGAATTATTAAAAAAAATGTTGATGCAAAACTGACCACACGATTTTTTTAATTATATAGCTTTATAGAGCTATGGATTGGTCTCAGTCCCGTAGTTTCACTATGACGCCTTTTATGAATGTTTGAAAATCGAAAAATAGTGTCACAATTTGATAAACGGGTGACGATAAGGCATTTCTTTAAAGTGTATTGCTCGTGAGTGATAGTAGAATAAGGTGTAGCAATATTTAGATAGTTTAATTTTATACTTCCCACCAAATCTTTGACGGAAAAATGTTTGTCCTTCTATTTTTGTTGTTCCTTAATGCCAAGAAATATTTTTCCAAAAATTAAAAAACTAATTTTTTTCTAAATTTGTGTATTGGAAGCCCCGCAGTTTTGAATAAAAGTGTTTTGCCAAATTTTAATAATAATTGTTTTCACAAACGTCACCAATATAATGTTATCGCCGTTCTGTTTAAATATCAATTTAGCTACTGTATGCTACTTTTATAGGAACTTTTTTTTTTGTTGATATAAAACCTGTATACCCATACGGATACATAAAAAAATGTTTGGGATCTTCGATCGGGCTATTTAAAAAAAAGGACGATCGCGTCATAGCGTTTACTGTATTGGTCAAAATTTTTTTAAGTATGCTAAAAGGTAGGTAACTATCTAGCAAAATACTTTTGTTGGAAGTTCGAAGACAAACCAATATTTACGCAACTAGAAACACTGTTCCATACTTTTGAAGGACCTTGTATTGATAAATACTTACAAAATAAGATTATAAATATACATAGGTATGTGTTTTTGCGAATTTTGTTTATTTAATGTGTTAGTTTTTTATTTTTCTAAGTATTTAGGTTATAGTGATAAGTGATAACTTTTAACCATTATAGTTTTAATTAGGCAGTCTGTAACTGTTTTTTGCTGAGATTAGATGATATATAATTTTTAATATTTTTTTTAGTATAAGCATCAAAAAGTATTTCGAGCAAAAGGGAAGAAAACCTATTATTTATTTAATAATGTTAATTAAAAAGTGCATGACAGGTACACCTTCGTGAACCATAAACGAAATGTAATTAGTTTTTTTTTATTTTCAATATTTTATAATTATGTGTAGCAGGGATCATAGCATAAAGGGTGGCCACCTTTCTGGAAAACAGGGAAAACCGAGAAAAGTCGGGGAATTTAGAATATTTTTATTTTGGTCAGGGAAATCAGGGAATTGTACCAATTTCAACCTAAAGTCAGGGAATTTTACGAAATAATCAGGGAAAATTCTGTAAAATGCAATTATTTTATTTTTATTTTTGCCTCAAAACGAAAATTTTGTTACCTAGGTATATGTTTATAAAATTTATATTTATTTCATTCGATTTTTCCTTAAAGTTTAGATGTATTTTGTTATGCTTGTTGAAAAATTTTTATTTGCTATAAAGTAATTTAAGTTTACTTTGCTAATTTTTATGTTGGGTTACAATTTTTATTTAAATTAAAAAAACAGTTGAAATTGGCTTTTGTGCCATAACAATGAGTCAGGGAAGTTTATCAGTCAGGGAAGTCAAGGAAAAGTCAGGGAATTTGAAAAGCAGTTTTAAGTGGCCACCCTGTAGAAACACTAAAAGCCGACAGATAAATTTAAGAACGATTATTGGATCTCGATTTACAAAATTTCTTCAAATTATTTTAATAATTTGTTTCCATGTTAATAATATTTAATACAATGCAGTTATTTGTAACATCTTTTCAAAATTGCAACTTCACACTTCAGGTCGCAATGGCAGTACTTTTTACATAAGGGACTGTAGAGAACTTCTGGATATACTTCTCATCCGCCTAAAGTTGGCAACGTAAGGCAGTAAACTCCCATAAGGTTTGCATTGCCTTATCTTACCTGTACTGAATTCTCACCGTGAGACAGACTGCAGCCAGTTAGCACATAAACCAAGGAACTGCTACCGAAATGCTAATTTCAGATCATTTCAGAACGTTTAACAAACTTGCCAATCCCGTAGCTTTAATTTTACTACATATTTGCCAAAGATACCGTTCCTCACAATATGTATAATTACTTCATTTATCAACCTTCTATGTTCCATGGCATATTTGTTCCTAAGCCCATGTAATGGTGTCTTTATTATTATTATTATTATTATTCAATAAATCGCAGTATTGAATAATGTTTCCTGGATACAGATCCCATACCGGGTGGTTGTAACATGATATTTGATATCGAAGTTGCACCATACCAATTAATATCGTATAATGATAATATTATAAAAGTGGATGCACAACCCGCATCCGTATACAATCACATTTGTGAGAAGAATCCGTCGCATCTAGAAATGTATCATATGTACTTATACGAAAGAAATCTGGACGACGATGTGTACTTTGAAGGCATTCATAGCATGCTAACAGTAGATAGCATTAGAGAAAGAGGAAGAAGGGTTAGTGATTCCAGAAGCCCTTAATAATATTTATTGATGGTAGTATTTGGATTCAGGTACCAGAACCTATTGGACATTCAAATGTTCGGAGGTACTACAGTGCATATCTAGGTACTGGATCGATTTATGCAGTAATTGCCACATACAAAAATTACAGTTCAGCTTACGTCCCTATAACTTCGTTTGCTTGTGATATTAATAATTGGGATGAGAGCTGTTTTGGGCCAGGTAACATTTTTTCACTTAATTTTGTTGGTGGTATGCTAGCTTGTGCTTATTAATACTAATACTAGAAAGAAATGAGAAAGTTGTGTTTTTTTATTACTCATCAGTAATATTATTACATAATTTCATGGCTAATCAAAAATTTAAATTTGTTTTTAAAGGCCTATACTATTGTAAAACATTATTTTGGCTTAGTTTCAAATTTATAGCGTCGTTTTACACGTTAACTGTCCAGTGACCCACATGTGTGTCATGCCCATGTTAACGCAGAAGTCCATGTACCACATATGGGTCATAAATGTATCATTCTGTTGTACGATGATTTTGATGAAGATTTGTCTAGCGCTACTGAATTTACAATAAGGAACTCTAGTAGAAAAAAATGGTGAGACGAAAAAAACATTATTTCGAATTTAAAAAACATAGACGGCTTGCGGGTAGTAGAGTGTAATTTACATTAGAATATTAAAAGAAATTATAGAAAAATTCGTTCCAATATTTTAAAGTTTCTTTCGCCTAAATACTCTTGTGTATCGTCTGTATTTCCTTTGACTCATTGGTGCGTCAAAAGTTCTATCGCCGTCTTCAAAAATTGAGTATAACGTAAAGTTTACTTTATGTAATTACCCAATCCTAAATTTTGCCTGAAATTTTCAGCAGCTGTATGAAAACGTCTGGAATGTGTATTGTTTTTGTTCTGTTTACAGTATAAATCTCTTCATCCTGCTTTAAGTAAATTCTTACTTTTCATCCTGCTGTGCAAACTTCCCACTCAGAAATTTACGTTATACCCACCTACATTCCCGTATCTAAATGCTTCTAGCGGTTATAATCTTGTTTTTCAGTAACGGTAGGGTGGAAAATAGTCTGCGCTGTAATATTATTTATGGGATTGTTTACCTGCTACTTCGGCCACAAATTTTTTAAAACCCAAATGTTCATATTTGGATTCGTTTTTGGTGGATTTATATCATACGTCTCGGCATCTATTATAGATACTTTGAATGTTGGAGGTATTTAATCAAACCTCGCATTTAATACATTTTTAAAGTAATTTTAATTTTTCTTTTTAGAAAGTTTGGGAATTTCAATAATTTTTGGATGCATTTACGGAGCAATGTGGATTGTATTTTGGTGGCGATTCGGCAGTCCAATTTTGTCGGTATTTTTACCAGTTGCATTTATAGGTTACTTAACGAGTTGCATTGTATTTTATTCCGGAATTGGTACGTTGATTTGCTGAAAAGTTAAATTAATTTTTTTAAATTTTATTTGCAGGTGACATCGAAGTATTCCAAAGCGACTTGAACTATTGGGGAATATTTTTCAGCATATTATTTCCTATGACTATCTTATTGTTAATAGTGACGATGTTTGCTAATATTTTAGCTTGCAGTGTGTTAGGGGCTTCAGCTGTGGCAGTCGCATTGGACCATTATATCGGCGGTAATCTTCACTATGTAATTTTAAACAACATTCGAAGGGCCACCGTTTCTAATTTTAATATAGCCGTCATCGATCCACCTTTCCAATACAGAGGTATGATATAGTTACGTTGCAAACGTCTAGCCGGTAATGTTTATTATTATCCACAGATATTATACTCAGTGTTGTATGGGTCGTTCTTGTTGTAACGGGTGTTTATGCCCAACTGAGACAGCAGAAAGGAAAACCGCCTTTCCCTCCACCGCAATTACTTTCAAGAAGCAATTCTGAACGCACTCCACTTCTGTCTGGAGAAACTAACCGTGTTTATAACGCTTGAAGCAACAGTAATATAAGACTGAGATTATGTAAAATGTAGAGTTTACACAAAGTACAAGGTGTTTTGTAAACCATGACCTTTTTTATCCTTCAGGTTAAAGCGTTAACCAAATTTTAGCGCTTTGGTGATTGAATTCTTAATAAATAATTTGTCAGTTTTTACTCCTAATCGATATTAAATTTTTGTGATGTTTTATAATCTGTACTATGTCCTAGTTGTTAATAATCGAATTACAGCTTCTATATGGTTTTAATTATTCAGCTAATATTGCTATTTTGTTATTGAATTTATGTATGTGAATTGTCAGAATAGGAAGAGGATTGGACAAATTTGGAATACAAAAAAGTTCTTTTGTAATTATTATAATTGTATTGCTAGTGAAATCATTTTAGTGATAGCAATAAATATTCGCTCCAGGAAATGTTGTTTTAATATTCGTAGGTACACAAATTGAAAACGTGTAAATGCTCCAATATCCAAAATACCATGTTTATTAGGGTATGACGGCCTAATTATAACGATTTCTTTATACTGGCAGATAGTATTCCCACTATTCACTGTATTGTGTAGCATCTAAAGCTGCCATTCAGGATATTATGTAATTTCAGTTGAACTAAATGCAAAATGAATAAGAAATTATAATTGTTAAGATTTTATATCTCCAGGATACTTTGGAAATGAATGACTAAATTATTGGACTTTTGGAATAAGAAGTCAAGTCATCTGCAGACACAGATAACTAAGAACAAGCTCTATTGTTTCTATAGCAACACCAACTGTCTACTTTTAATCTTGTCTCTGATAATGACATGTAAACATTACGAAATACGTAGAGGGGTAAATTAAAACTTGTTGAAACTAATAATTGTTTTATTTACAATATATTACTTTTGCTAAGAATTTATTTTTATTAGCTATTATTAGTTAACCAATAATTAAAAATTTTTACATTTTTTACAAATCTAAATTAATGGTCAGAAATTCTTGACGTGTCGTTTTAATTACAGAGTAACAACAACATACTCTAATGTCTTTGTAGCGACGCGGTCCAGGATGTGTCTTCTATGCAGAAGTCTCGGGTTTCATGGATCCTAAGTGGTTCAAACTTTTTTTTAAATTCATTCATTTAGTTTTTGAAATGTTTTTATCTTTTCATTACTGAAGTTTTAATGTTCAATTATGTTGTTATAATGAAATAGGTATCCATTTAATTAATACTATTGCCTGTGTTTGAGTAGTATGTTTTTGAAAAAGTGAAAACTTTGAAATTTTTTTCAATTTACTTTTTTAGTAGAAAGGAAACTTTTGATAAAAGATCAAAAAATTCGCTAATCTCCAGATTTTCAGTGCTTTCAAATGATTAACAAGAATCGACCGATAACTTATTAAACCACGCGTTCGCGGTTCAATACTGCCTATGGTCGGTGTTTTTTCTCAAAATGCGAGTTTGAAATTTATTGGATTCGTAAGATAAATTGCTGCAGTTGTTGCACAGACGCGATATAGCCGTAACTGTTGAGCCTTATATAAATATGTTATTTACTTGAGCTATTATGTGTATCTAAGTCTTTTTCTACAAATGTACCCGAAATGCGCTGTAAATTTACGTTAGTGTAAATGTATGAGCAGGTTCACGACTGCGGGGTTGCTCGGGTGCTTGAACACTGCCGAGAGCTGAGTCAGGGGTGCTGAGCACCACTGATCAAAACGGCGTTTCTGATTTATTTTTTTAGATATTCAATATCGATATCAATGTTTATTTTACTGGTTGTTTTTGACGTTCATAATTTTATCCCTAGTTTTAAAAATACAGTTATTCTGAATATTCCACTCGCATTCTAACAGCCAATGGCAGCCGTTTGTTTTCAGGCTCTTGACCAATTAGACCTTGACTGGCCGCGATAATACTTTTTAGTTAACTTCGGTGTTGTCGCTGCTGTACAACTATAGCAAGAAGTCAACAAATTTGTTTATTTTTGCATTTAATAATTAAATAAGGCGAATTAAACATTGTCTATAACTCTGTCTTTTCTTTGACGAACTCAAACTAGCAGCATCTCAATTTCTTTGTCAACGAAGCGACAGAATTATCGATAATTTACCTAATAATTATTTTAGTTAGTTGAGCTGCAATGTATTGCATCAAAGTTTTTCTTTGTAACTGTTCAAGAAATGCGCTGTAAATTTACATTTTTGCAGTCATATTATCTTACTCTTACAGTGTGGAAGTTTTTGACCAGGTTCACGACACGTGTATCACTAATGTTACAAAAGTGCAAAGTTTCGTAATACTCAATGTTCAATCTCTTCTGTACTGTTGCGAACATACGCCACATAACCTTACCTGTTGAGTCGTACGTAAATATTATTTAGTTGTCTAACTGTAATGTACTAATTCGGTAATTCCACTAAGTTTGTATCTACAAATGCAACAGAATTGAGCTGTTAATTTATGTTTTTATAAACATTACTTTGCACGTATAGTGTATAAATTTACGACCAGATTCACTGCATGTGTATCACTTGTTAATGTTGCAAAAGTGCAAGGTTTGTTAATACTCGATGATGAAAAAAGTATTCTCTACTAAGACTGTTGAACAGACGCCATATAACCTTACCTGTTGAGTTGTATATAATTATTACGTTATTTTGTAGAATTGTTACGTACTAATTACACGAAATTTGTCTCAATAGAATTCAGCTGTAAATTTTCGTTTTTGTAGACATATTACTTTGCACGTACAGTGTATAAATTTATGACCAGATTCACTACATCTGTATCACATACTAATGTTTCAAAAAGTGTAAGGTTTCTTAGATTTTACGATGCTTTAAAGAGAAATAAAATTAGATATGTTAATATATTTAGTTTTATTTATCCACAAGTGTATATACTAATATAATACACACTTAAAACAGCAATGAACTAGACTACATAATTATTAAATACATAATTATTTAAACATAATCACAGCAATCAAAATTGTTACGACATTTATTAATACATTATTGTTATTAACTACATCAACGTAAAAATCGTTTACAAATGGTAGCAGAAGAAGAAAATAAGTTCTCTATTTTTATTACGTTTACCTATTAAATAATGTCCATTTTAAGCTATTGCATTTAAATTAATATTACTAATTTATAATTTTTTTCTGAAATACAAGCGCCGACAATTGAAATATTTAGAGGTAAAGCTTAGGAAGTGCCTATTTACAACTGAAGTGTTGAATACAATGTAAGTATATACTTACCACGTATATAAAATAAGTGTAAAATTTTAAAACATCACCTCTAAATATTTTTTCGGGATTGACGTCATATTCGACATCCCATTTTGATGGACACCTTTTACAACTTGGCTTCTAGTATAACTGATTATTGCTTCATAATTTATTTATTTCTGAGTTATTGCGAACGTATTTTATATCGTACAAGATCTATTTGCCAGAATAGTTTACATCTATCAAAAAGACAGCTAGTAATATACTACTTACACGAACACCACTACTTAAACTTGCACATATTTACATTATTTACACTCTTACACACTGTACCCTGCAAACCGGGTGTTACATCCAAAACACTGTCACGAACTGCTTAATTTTGTGCTTCACGTCGCTTTAGGACGATTCCTGTTCAGGGTTTGCAGCCGCCGCCGAAGGGGGCGTCATCGGAGTCTGGAAGCTCGGATTGTCCTGATGCACCAGAAACCTGGGCGGCGGAAACCCGAAAAGTTGAGATCACTGAATCCGGGGCCAGTAGTTCGACGCAAGGTTTGACGATAAGTCGGGGGTTTGGCTGGGAATTTGAACGGGCACCGAAACTCCCGCCGATATGACTCCTGAAATGTCAAAGAAAAATCCTGAAAGTTTAATGCATTTGCAAATAGAAACGAGCGGTTAAGGTTAAGGGTCCTCCCGAGAGACACGGCATCAAACGAACCTTGCAACCAGAACAACTACCCCCTCCCTGATTTAGTTCGCACATTATTGAGCGCTCGCCGAGCCGAGAATTGGAAACCACCCTCCGCAGACACTTTAAACTGATCAATGACAATGAAATTTACGGTAAAGGGAAAATTGCTAGACGCGCGCCTCGATTTCCGTCTGAGAGGACTCGTCGTTAAAGTGGCAAAAAATGAAGGATTCACTTACCTGTACCTGTTGAAACAGGAACTGATGTTGGCGTAGCAGACGCGTAGGAGGGATGAGATGTAGGTTGGGGAACACCAGAATTGCACGCTGCAGCCGCTCTTGAGTTGTATGAAGAACTCAATGAATGAAGGGGATCGTGGAACATGTATGGGTAACCACCCGGATCACGCTGTTGCAGACAGCTGCTACTCAAACCTCCTGGCATTGTACTGAAACAAAAAGAAATACATTTAAAGGAAGTGCAGATAGATACATTATTAAAGAATTATATATACCACACATCAGATCACTACAATTATTGGATATGTTTCGAAAGTATGATCATCTTCAGGTTCGCCATACAATTGTATTCGTTGGTTTTCGATGCATCACCAATATAAATATTCATTGGACTGTATATGCATATTTAAGAGCTTGGTATAATTTGAATTATATGTGGTACAAAAATGCATTGCCCAAACGAGGAGATATCCCAGTTTGTATTCATATGATCACCGTTTTGTTATTGTCGTGAGAGTACTTTTCATGAGTGGATGTAATAGAAATTGTACAACCTAAAGTGGCTTGCGATTGCGAGAAATAAACAAACAGCGATGGTCAGGTCAGCTATCGGACATTCTACATCTGTATCTCGTACAAACAAAGGTGTTTGTCGGAATCCCAGCAACGTGACATGCTTGCAGCGGTCACGTCATGTCAACGGGCCGCTGCGGGATTAGACTGTCATGTGGGACAGTTTGAATCCCGCTACTTAGCCGGCTCCGGCGAGGGTAAAGGCCATCTCACCAGGGTATCTCGCGGTGGATATACAAGACGTCCACTGGAAGTAAAAAATACAACCAGCTGCTACTGTTGATTGCTTAGTTAATTTGGTATTTGAAAATATATTCACGCGTTTGATACGAGGTTGTTACTAAAAGTTATTTTTTGGTATTATGATAAATTGTGTTCGAATTGTGCAACACGGACTCGTATGTTATCTGTACTTCTACATGATGGCTGCATTTATAATTGTCAGTGTACCTTTTTCGACGAGCGAGATGAAGTTAAGCTAGTTAGAAGAGCCGTTCTCCAACAGGCTTAACATATTTATCATAATAAGCTTCAGTTTGATGATATGGTCATTAAAAGCAGTACATTAGTAGGTATCATTTGATGGAAAAAAGTGGAGACACTTATTTCGGACGAAAGCTTCGAAAACTTAAGTACATCTATAGAACCGTAATAAGCGTCTAGGAAAGTGAAATTCTTCGAACAGGACTTAATTATTTATCAAAAATAGGAACTTGCTTTTTTGTTCAAAATATTTTTGAAACTACCCTCGTAAATGCTGATTTTCTCACACAACATTTAGCATGACATCTAGCAGCACCAAAAACTCTATGTGTGAAAGCTCAAAGAATAGTTTTGTAGTGAAACACAGCAGGAGTCGATTGTAAATTTATGATTCTGCCACTGTCTAATGTCATTTTATCAAGTGAATGTATGACTAATACACAAGTCTCCTGCTAAGTTTATTGATTTGAAAAATTCAACTTCACAACTATCTGTTGTTATATTGATTATGTATTGTTCGATTCTATGAAATAAAATCAAATACTTTTTTGTCGAATTTTCATTATATATTATACCATAAAAAATCAATAATTTCTTCTACTAACCGTAAAATGTTGACGTGTCATTGGATATATGTTGATGATATATCGGGTGGTTTTTAATACCAAACAATTTTATTCGATTTTAATAATTGCAAGACCGCAGCGCAACGCTTGTACGTACATAAATGGGATAGGAAAAATTTGTGAGCTGAACTTGTGCATCACTGCATTTGTATTCGACATTAACTAATTGCTCTTCCTCTTCTGTTATTGTGTAAATGTAAAACCATACATTGTCGTAATATCTCGATTACCGATTACTTGCACATTCGGTCTGAAAGGAGAGATTTTTTTCCGTGCGAGTACTCAGTCTCATTTTTAATTGTTTAAATATATTATAGCTACTCAAAGTTAAAGTAGCAATATTTGTCAATCCACAGAGTGTATTTAAATTGGCGAACCAAAATACATATCGCGCTGTTCTACTGCTCGTTCTGAAGCAATAATAAGTATTATTGTTTTTTTCTGTAAAATACCTTTAAAGATACAAGTTAACATCTAGTATATCTCTTTCCACGGGATACCAATTTTGGAAAGGATACGACTTCTGCAATAGTATCACTATCATATTACATTCCAGAACGTTTCTTGCGTTCTTCAAAAACTGAAACCCTGTATGTGTAATAATTTATTTTATTTTGTATATGTAAGTAGTAATGTATGTATAAAAATGTAAATAAAATAAGCAATTTGAAACTTAAAACTTCGTTTAGGGAATGCTAACAACTAACCAAAATTGGTAACATATAAAAAATTTACCTTTATTCAAGGAACGTAATTATTAGTGTGCATACTTAAGAGATGGATGCATTAGCTGAACCATTCTATTTAAATTACTTGCAAAATTGGTAGTAATACAGTCCACACACAACGGTTTTGCGTTTTCGTGCTCGATATCGAGTACAACCAGCGACGCAAGTTTCTACAACGTCGTAAAATGTTTTTTTAAGTCAAAGAACGATTGTTGACATCAAAAAATTTCTTTTACGTTGAAAATTAAAATGTGAAATCAATAAAAAATAATTGACGACTATAATTGTTTTTTTGGAGTCAAAAAATCATTTTTTGACGTCAATTAATAGTTTTTTACACCAAGAATGCACGTCAAAAAATTAGTTGCTGACGTTTTGCAATTCGCTTATACAATGTAGAATTAAATAACAAATCGACATAAAAGCTATTCTATAACTTATATAACTTATATAATTAATTGTCAAAAAATGATTTTTGATATCACAAATGTATTTATTGACGTCAAAAAATCATTTATTGACGTCAGAAAATATGTGATTTATAGTTTGCTAGCAATTCTACTTTCCTATACTTTCAGTATGTATAGGGAGCTATTGGTTTTCAATTATAGTATTTTAAATTGCCTGAACGATTTTCATACGCTAAGAAATGTTTTTTGAACATTTTATGTCTTTATCACGAAATGAATTTTTAACGCCAATATATTCTATAGACGAATTTTTGGTGTCAAAAATTTGATTGCAGAATTTCATAGACAAATATTTTTTTGCAAAATTTGATATTTTTAGATATCAAACACTTAATTTTTTTGACGTCATAAATATATTTTTTGAAGTCAAAAAATCGTTTATTGGCGTCAATAAATAAGTTATTTGTTTGCGAATATATTTACTTTCCTATACTTTCAGTAGGTATAGGGATATATTGTTTTTAATTATATTCTTTTATATAGCCCGAACGATCTTCATACGCTAAGAAATAAATTTTGGACTATAAAAATTTTTTGTAACGTCAATTGACGAATTTTTTATGTTAAAAATCGATTACAAAATTTAATAGATAAATATCTTTTATATTCCATGATTTTTAGATGTTATTACCTTAATTTTTGACGTCACAAGAGTATTTATTGACTCTCGAATATAAGTGGTTTGTTTCTATGAATAGTGATATATAATTGCTTTCAGACGTCGAGAACGATTTTTCTTCTTCCTTATATTGGCGTCAGAAAATGTTTTTTTTTACGTTAAAAACTGGAACTAGCATTATGCAAAGTTAATAAATAATACTTGACCTTTATGATTGTTCTTTTGATGTCAGAGACGTCTGAAACTATTTTTATCTTTAAACGTAATTTTGTGACGTCAAAAGTTGTTTTTTTAAAATTTTTTTACGTAGTAATATAAAAGAGTTACTTAATTATTAATAAATTTAACGAATTTTCTGACGCCAGTCAATCATTTTTTACACCAAAAAATCATTTGTTGGCGTCTATAATTTGTTTAAACAATGTAGAATTAAATAGTAAATTGGCGTAAACGCTATTCTATAACCATAATATTAATTATTTCCTGACGTCAATAAATCATTTATTGTCACGTTGAAAAACCGTCGGAAAATACGTAATTTATGGTTTATGAATAATTATACTTCCTATACTTTCAGTAGGTAAAGATAGGGATGTACTGTTTTTTAATTATATTGATTGAAATGACCTAAACGATTTTCATACGTCAAGAAATGTGTTTGGACGTCATAAAACTAATGTTTAACGTCAATAAACGAATTTCTGGTGAATTTAAAAAGTGTATAATTTTTCAAAAATTCGATGAAAAAACTTTTTTTGGCGTCAAAAATGTGCTTATTGACATCATACATTCATTTATTCACATTAGAGAATAAGTTGTTCGGGAGAAATGATTATTAGATGCCATAAAATGAATCTCTTATTCAAAAATGCTAATATAGGATTTAACAGAGAAATATTTTTATCAAAAATTTGATGACAGGTCAATGTACAAAATTAATTTGTCACGGCAAAACACTAATTTTCAACGTCTGAAATTCAATTTATCATGTCTAAAAGTTTTAGCTTAGGAAATTATTTAGCATCCTGAGTAAAATATAATTTTGCTTTCCATAATCTTAGGAAAAAAGGAAACAGCGTTGCATACATTGCAGTGCATAAAACATGCATTTATTGCGTGCGTGTTAACGTGGAGAACCTATTCATACCTAACGGTAAATTAGTAGCTGGTTAGTAGGTATTTTATTGCAGCATAGCCAAATTATGCTTCTTTCAAGGGTAATTCTTCGAAGAAAGACAAATCCGTGTTTCCTCTAATATCAAGATTTATAGAATCTTTACGATGTACACTTTTCTAAACGCCATTTTTGATACACAATGTCTAAACGTAACTAAAGACGCCACATTTAATTTTTATTCTGTCTGATAATTCTAAAATGTAGAAATTATCAACGTACCTATACAAATGGAATTTTTAGATAAATAAGGTTTAATGTAACAATTTTAATCAATGGTGGCACAACTTGTTTGAACTGGTAACCTTTAACCTATGGGTTTTATTAGTATAGTTTTTTTTAAGGGAGAAATAAAACGGTGGTCGTTATTCATCTTATGTTAATGTAGTCATCAAAACCTCCCCTGTCAGAAATATATGTGTAATACACGGAGCCAAAACGTAAGCGAGCGTTTATCACAATCATCTGAATATAAACACTTATTTAAATGCAAATGGGGAGGCAGCACATGCATTAGTTGTAAAGTGCAAGCGAATCAGCCGCTCGACATCGTGCGAATCAACTTAATGCATTACAGGCCATTACATTTCAAATTAATTAATCTTGCTGGAACATTCGCCAGCACACAACTTGGACAAGTAATAATTAAGGGGAGTTGTTTACAATCATGTCGGGAATAATAAAGTTGGTTGTAAGCACCTCATGTTGATATTATAGTGCCCTACCTGTAAGTGTCCGTCATTGTGGCTATTGGCTGAGGAATTGACGAGTACATGGAATTAAATCCGGAATTTATTGGAATCCGGGCTGCTGAAGACGGAGGACTAACTGCGACTTGTTCCACGGCGCGTCTTTGGTTGCGAAGTTTTTCTTCCCGACGCCATTTGGCCCGTCGATTACTGAACCAAACCTGTAACAAATTGAAAATACTACATAAGTATGTTTATTATTTTAAAACTATTGGATTTTTTTGGTTAGTAAGTTTGCGAAAAAGTGTTGCTGCAAATTATCATTATCAGGGTGTTTGATTGAGAAAAGTGTTTTATGTTATTTCTATTACAGCTTACCATTATTTGAAAAACATTGCCCGAATTTTTTTTTCAAGACGTTTTTTGACTTCCTTCGTCTAAATAACTGGCGCATTTTTCTTATTACTTCCTAATCAACCACCAACGTTGTAAAGAAAAATTTGAGTTGATTTTATCTAATTCTGCCCTCGATCCAATTTATAAAATTAAAGAACCAAATCAAACCACCATCTAGATATGTATCTGTAACATGCTGTCAAAAGCAATTGACCAGATTTAAATCTATGGCATTAGATACTTTTACATTTGTAAAACCAATAATAGAACTGCATGGTATCGCACACACGTTCATATTTTCAGCTGCAATTGTTTTTGATTGATGGCGACACAAGGAAAAGGAAAAAGTTGAGATCGTTACTGTGTCCAGCCACCGTGGGTAATATGAACGATCCAAGCCCACACAATATTGGCTATGTCATCGCCCCGCTACATAAATAAGAGAAACGGGGTCTGCTGTACACATCACAATAGGGGAGACCAGAAACGTCATTTTTCACTTGATGACGACAAATAAACGTCGCATTTTGTTTTTTTTTGTGGAAAAACTGAATTTTTATAATTTGATGACAAAGTAGTTTGAATAAATAATACTACCCTTTATAAAAGATATCTCATACCAAGTTCGTTGCAATATTTTTCTTTATTTTTCTACATTCTTTATCTGAGAAAATTGATTATTAGCTAACGCATGCTTGTAATAAGTATTGGTAAACTTAGTTGTAAGGAAAATTACAGCAACCCATTGGTTTGCGTAAGATTTATTGAAGCATGTTTTTATTTTCCAAAGTTAGCCCAAAACCAAACTTCTAAAAATCTAAACTATTAAATTTCCAAAATAGGCAAGGCGTTTTAAATGAAAATTACAGCTCTAATCGACTATAATGTTGGCTGGTAAATATTTTTTGTGTGTTTTAACTGTTCTGAGCGAGCTTTCTTAATTCTATTTAGTTGAGAAGAATACTTCAGGAAGTTTTGACGAATCATGTAACTAAAATGGGCAAAGCACTTCTCCTGAACTTTCCCTTTCTTAAAAAAAAATTTTTTTTCACATTTTGTCAAATATTTTATAATTATAATAATGTAGTAGCTTTAACAACTACCAGAACATTGGAATATTAGCAATATTTAGCTGCTTGCAATTCTATAACAAGAATTAGCACCACTACTACTACTACTTGGCATACCAGTGTAGTACAAGTCGAAAATTATTTAACAATTCTCCCAAAGTTAAGGAAAACATGACTTTTTATTTATTTTTGCAAAAAATAGTAGATGTGGATCGGGACCAGTCATCAAAATTTGTCAGCTAAAATATAGAAAATAGGGAAACAAAAATTGCAAATAAAGGTCCAAATTTTCAGGCTTCGTGACGTGACCAAAACCATAGGGTTTTGTGACTAAGAAGGCAGCTGGATATTGCTACCACAGCGAAAATTGGAAGTTCGACCGATAGCTAGCGATGTAATTAAAAAGATAATTTGGGGGGGGGGGGGGTTGTGACCAAGAAAACAGCAGGGAATTGTGACCTCTATAGAAATTTAGGTTTGCGACCAAACCGGTAAATAGCAATGTGACCAAAAAAATAATGGGAGGTTGTGATCAAGACGCCAGTTGGTAACTGTGCCCCCTATGGGAATTTAGGGTTACAACCAAATTTAATAAAAAGCGTTGTGACCAAACAGATAATTGGTGGTTCTAACCATGAAGGCAGTACGGAATTGTGACTGCTATGGAAATTGGGGGGCTGCGACCAAACCAAAAACTGGCGATGTGACGTAAAACCTAATTGGGGGTTGTGCCCAAGAAGCCAGTTGGTAACTGTGCCCACTATGGGAATTTGGAATTGCGACCAAATCTAAAAATAGCAAAGCGATCAAACAGATAATTGGCGGTTGGGACCAAGAAAGCAGTTGGCAATTCTAATCACTGTAGAAATTTTCGGCTGCCACGAACCGAAAAACAGCGATGTGACCAAACAAATAATTGTGGATTGTAAGCAAGAAGGTGGCTTTTAAATTGTGACCGCTATGAAAATTTGGGGTTGTGACTAAACCGCAATGTGACCAAAACAAAATTGGGCGCTGTGACCAAGAAGGCAGGTGGTAATTGTAACCGCTATGGAGATTTAGGTTGCGACAAACCGAAAAATAGCGATGTTATCAAGTAGGGTCGAAGAAGGCAGTTTGGAATTGTGACCGCTATGAAAATTCTACGTTGCAAATAATCCAAAATGTAGCAATGTTATCATAAATAATTGAGGGGTTATGACCAAGAAGCCAGTTGCGAAGTGAGACTACTATAGAAATTTTGGAGTTGTGACTAAATCGAAATATAGCGATGTGACCAAAACGATAACCTGGGGTTGTGACTAAGAAGGTAGTTTGGAATTGTGACCGCTATGAAAATTTGGTTTTTTTACGATTAAACCGAAAAATAGCGTTGTGACCAAAAAATCCTGTTGGGCTTGTGCCTACAATAAAAATTTGATGTTGTAGTGGAAACCAAAAAATAGTGATGGGACCAAAAAGATGATTTAGGGTTGTGACCAAGAAAGCAGTTGGAAATGGTGACTACGAACAAAATTGGAGATTATTTTCAATACAAAAAATGGGGGGTCTAACCAAGGTAGCCGTAGTGGCCACAACAATAATTAGGAGTTGTGACTAAGGTGGCTGTTGTCGCCAAAAACATAGTTGAAGGTGGTGCGCAAAACGCAGTCAAGAAATGGGGAGTTGTAGCCTAAACCAAAAGTGGGCGTTGTGACCAAGTTGGCTGTAGTAAGGGATGCATGTAATTGGGGGTTGTGACTAAAATGGAAGTTGAGTGTATGACCAACCAACTTGGTATGTGACCATCACTGAATTGAGAAAAATATACTTTGGAAGTTGTGACCAAATGCCGTTCTACCATCTTATTTTTACCTTCCCGTCACTAGACTGAAAAATGATTGAACCTGCAGAGAAACAAAGTCGGTCCAGCCGAAAATAGTGGGGTTGAAGGAGCCCGACTTAAATATTAGTGCATCTTTAAAAAAACGTCAATTCGTATTCTACGACAACTAATAAATTAGGTGACCTGCATAAATGCGGTAACTTCACCACCAACCAGTCTAGTATTTTTTTAAAATTGTTTAATTTAGACCTGACGTGTGAAATGACGGAAGAATCTTTCATTAGGTAAAGCTTCTGGGAGTTTTAACTTGGGTCGATTACCTGAACAGGTTAATTCAGCAATCGGCAAAAGCGATAAGGCAATCGGCAAAATCGATAAGGCAATCGGCAGCTTATAAAATATAAATCAAGATCGTGATGATACCCATTTCGATACAGATTTTCATTATGAAATGACCCAAAATAATCAATAGCAAGAATGTATTGTTTAAACTAACCAATAGCAGCAAAACATTGTTTTTGGTTTTTTAATGAATATTATTTTAAATTAACTAGTCGTAGAAAAAATAGTGTATGCAACTCTTATATAATAGCTATTAATACACTGCTCGCAACCGCTCGTGTCGTAATCTCACTCGTGTATTAATAGCTATCATTATAGATTCGTTGCATAATATATAGTTATTTTAGACAGCATTGAATCACAAAATTCCATATGGTATATACTTTTATCTATTATTCACTTCATGTAAATTGGAAAAACTTTTTGTTTGTAAATTAACCCAAATATAAACCAAACCCTAAAGCAATCGCAACAAAAATGTTAAAAGTACAAAAATTTTAACTGAATCCTAAATTAAAGTTGTTCAATTTGGGATTTAGTGATTGAACTCTGAACCCTTACAATAAAAATGAGGTAAAAATATGAAAAGCTCATTTTAATTGGTTGTCAAGAAAATATAATTTAGTTTTGTATTTTTAAGCCCAAAACAGAAAAAAAACCGAATAAACAATTTTGTTTCACGTGAAACCTTTCAAAAAAATATAGAAATTTTTGCTGAGTTGTAGTACAATGCTGACTAGTTCGTAGATTTATTTTGAAACCCTTGCCTGAGCACTAAATTGATTTTACAGCCTCTATATACGGTAGCGAAACTTATAAAAGAAGACATCAGGATCAGTTTTACCACACGAGATCAATACTACCAACAAACAAGCTCGAAAACATGCGTCAACATCACATAGGTTCGGTTCCGCGTCGCTTTTATGTTTGTTCGGCTCAACCCCGCCAATCTGTGTATACACTTTCAGAAGTGTACACATTATTTACATACGATGATAAATATTATGATATAAAAGATCGGCCACCCCAATCTCGAGTTTGATCTGAACGTCATATTGACCGCGCGTACCCCACGTGGATGCTTATTGGTTCAATTTTCTAATAAAGTCCTCGAAAACTGAAAAGTAAAACAAACACGCCGCCCGTGATACTGTAAATACTGTTCCAAATCCCGATTTAAAGGAATCAAAACATCTCCTTGAAGTACGTAATCATTTTACGTTTCTAAACTGGTCATGTTTATACTCCCATAAAAGCCCGTTTACAGCTTTGAAGAGATGAAAACGTACGCTGCTTGTAATTTAGATAAAGTGTCTGCGAGCGAGCGCCATTTTACAGTCCTCTTGGTTCTCTTTCAAAACTTTGCATTCATTTCGAGTTCGTTACTTATCCAAATTGCTCACAATGTTACTCTGATCACTATACAACGACCCTTTTTCTTAAATTATGCTCCCAAAAAAAGACTCGCTCTTAATATCATTTAGCAGTTGGCAAGTTTTTCAGTACTTCAGTTAAATTAACCATTTTCACTGCTCACACCAAGTTATTTATGTAATTTTGTTCTTTTTGTAAAAAAACCCTTTACTTTTTTTTTTAAATTTATTCGATGTGCATTAGATTATTAACTGTAATTTTCATAAATAGTTCTGGTAATATATTGTAACTGTAACCCCAAATAATTGTAACTTGGAAAAAACGTACTTTATGTGTATTAAATGCTTTATTAAGGAATAATAAAGAATATAATATACCAATACACGTAGAGTGATCTACGTATCACAAATACTGAACAATTGGCGGTACAGGTAGTGTATTATCAACAGCAATACCACATGTAAATTAAAATTTATCCATAATTTTATCGCTTGATTGACAACGAAATAGTGTTGCTACTAGGCAATATCACGAGTCCGAAAGATGAGTGATATTGCCGTGCTTCAACACAATTGAGTCCGCCAATGAAAGGCAGAATTACAGATAATTTATAATTCACCAATGGTATTGTTTAGAATATTCCACTAACAAAAAAATTAAATTGTTATATAATTATTTATTATGTATTAACGTACAAACGCGTTATTTAATCATTAAATGCAAAAATAAGAAATTTTGCTGACGTGTTGCTATGGTTATACAGCACCGATAACACCGAAGTTAACTAACAAGTATTATCGCGACAAGTCAGGGTCTAATTGGTCAAGAGCCGGAAAATAAACGGCTGCCATTGGCTGTTACAATGCGCGTGGAATATTCCTGAAAATACAAATTTCACAGCCCCTCTAAATTTTCGTTGCTATACCTTTGCATCGAATGATGTTTCCATGTTCTGAAAATTTCTTCATAGCTTTGGAACTGTAAATTTATATGTAAACATCGGCTACTTGGCATACGTAGAATACGAATCTGAATTTATTTTTTATTCGCCGCTGGTTTGGTGTCTGAAGGAGTACTGTAGATTTACAATGTCTGATATTTTTATATTGTTTATCCCCTGAAATCTGAAAATAGATTGTTTGGTACCGCAACTTGTATGCGTGACTATTTACTTAATTAAACTGCTCGATATTAAAAGAAAAACAAAAAAATAAGGGTGGGGGTAACTGGCGGGTGGAAGGGCTATAGCGCTTGCGAAAATCAGTCATCTGGTATCAATAGAATAGGAAGCTGGGATTTCTTTTGGATTTTGAAGTAGGGCTACTCTCTCCTTGCTCTTTTCTTAACGTATGTACCGACCTCGATATTTTGCGGTTACGTCCGTCGCTGTGCGATCAACAATATTTTTTAGCTAACTTGGGTACCTAAGTCAAGTGTATATGTTATATCCAATCAGCAAAATCGCTCACTGGGCTCAACGTGTAGATGCATTTGAACAACTAAACAACGATATCAAATATTTTTAATTAATAAATTACCAATTTTTTCACCGTGTACATGGTTGCGCGCTAATAGCTTGCGGGCGCTGCCATTCCATTAAAGACATACCAGAGAGCATAAGCAGTAGCATTCCAGCATGTACACAATACAAAATTGATAAAGATCCATGTCGCGTTGTAGTTTTTTTATCGTTCATTCAGCGATTTCTATGTTTGAGCATAACATACAGAGACACTCACAGATATCATAGGGAAAACTAGGATTCTAATACATGCTTATCTGTCTACCTCTTAGGTAAACTTCGTATACCGGCTATAGGAAGATAAATACTCCTTATCGTTACTGTGACAGTTTGAATTTAGTTTTATAAAAAAAAAATTCTTTTCTACTTTACGAAACGGCTAACCGGACTAGGAATAACTACATACATTTTGAGTCCACTATCCCTTTTGGATTTCGAGATTTTGACGGAAGTACATGTTTTGATTTCTGGGAACCCTGAAAAGTAGTTTTTTAAAATCTTTGCTCGGGGGGGGGGCGTACGTGTGCGTATGTGGTGCGGTACAACTCTCGAACAGATGGCGTGATTTCGATGAACTTTAGAATGGGGGAGGTGTATATATCAAAACATCACCAATTAAATACGTGTAAAGAAATCCGAAACCGAAAACGGAAGTTAGACAAATTTTTTTGGTGGCATTTTTTCCGGGGAACGAATTTTTAAATATCACAACAGAATCTGACATAATTTTCAAAACGGCGGCCCCTCAGATAATTTTGGCTTTAACACCTACTAATTTTTTTTAGTAGCTTTATGGGACAAGATCAGTGGCGTAGCTGTCATAGCACCAATGGTCGCAAGACGATGGGGTCCCAAAGATTTAGGGGCCCCTTGGGGCTACCAGTAAGAAAGAATAAATTCAGTTAATGTTTAATGTCAGTGGCGTATTTGCAGACAAAACTGCTTTAATTGAAGATGTCACATGTTAAAAATTACTTGAAAACGTCTTGAATGACCATTTCCAAAACAAAATGGTCTGGAAGGGGCCTCTCACTTATTTTGCGACCACGGCAAAAAGTCCTAGCTACGCCAATGTTATTTTCTACGAAAATTTTTACCTGCATAACAACTGTATGTAAAGTTCACATTATTTCATAATTTTGGAAATTTTCAATAGAAGATTGCTCATACACACTGGCCGTACAAATCCCGTAGATCAGGAGACGACCTTCAATTCGGTTCGTGTCCTAGCCCGCTAATTGCTATGTAACGCCTTCTACGAATGTTTCATTTTAATATTTATTTACTCAAAAATTGGGCACGAAATTGGGATGAAATTTAATATTATAAATGCCGTAGCGGTACAAAATTTTTCAAAAACTGGCAACACGGTTTTTCTTAAATTCCATAGACTAGTAGAGCTAGAGATCAGCTACAGCGACGTCTTCTACGAATTTAAAAAAATAGAAAGTTTATTACCGTTTATTTAATAAACAAGGATGATAACAATCATAACAATACTAGAGGTGTTAATAACTTAAGTTTTAAGCGCAGTAGAAATTAGGGTAGTTATTTTTCCTTCTTCCCAATCAAATTTTGGCGGGTGATTTGGGTGTTTTGTTTTTGGTTTCTTTTTATTCCAAGGAACATTTTTCAAAACAACCAAAACACAAAAAAGAATGTTTCTACTTACAACGATCACATGTACATAGCTAAAAAACCCTAGAAATAAAGTAGCGGAGCGCGCAAGTGACGAAACACGATATATCTACAGCAACCTCTACTAGGTACCGCCAACGTCAATAAGCAAAATCATGACAGGGGAATTACAAAGTAATGCCCTCTAATGTGCGGCGAGAATAAGCAAATGTAAGTCAATCTCATTAATCATGTGATTCTATAGCAACTCTGGAAGCTACACCATTGATACAAAACCAGTTCTGAAAATATAATAAATAACAATTATAGAAAAGTCCAGGCGAAGTGCTTTGCTCATTTTTGTTTAGGCAATTCATGGAACTTGGAGTGTCTTAGAATAACAATCTGCGATTTCTTTAAAATAGTACAATTATCAATACAAGTACTCCTTTCCAACTCCGTTTTTGAGCGGACCGACCTCATTTTCAAAAGAGATAGTTTAATGAGCCCTGCTAAACTAAGCATCCTACTTTCTTTTCGCTATGCGCAACACAGTGAATAACGAATTTAAATAAACCTACGGACAGACAATAAAGTCTCTTTTTGAAACATAAAAAAATTGGATATGGTTAAAAGGGTTATTTTTTACAAAAGAGTTACTTTGGTTTCTATAAACTGTTGCACTGAGAATTTAAACATATTATTATATGACTATTGTTATTATTATTATTGAAAAATCAATTTAAATACTGAATTGTGTTGGAATCCGAAAAACAGTGCTTCAGTTACTACAGGTTGGTTCTACTGATGTGTAAAAAATTGTTACCTGGATACGTGCCTCAGGTAATCCAATTTTCTCGGCTAGCCTCTCTCTGGCGAAAACATCCGGATAATGAGTTCTCTCGAATTCTGAAAATAATCGGTCCTTATTCGTTAAAGTCCACACATTTGAAAGTGCAAAAGACTTACCTTTTTCTAAACTGTCGATTTGCTCGTTGGTGAAGGAAGTTCGATTCCTCTGCAGCTTCCTTTTCAATCGAAGTCTCAATTGCGAATCTTCATCGCCCGACGAGTTGTGCTCAGAATTTCCATCAGACGTGTTCTCATGCATCGTATCACCTGTTAGAAAATTCGTTTTAAACTCCTCCTTCAATAAATCTCGCTGCTATTCATAGATTCGCGTAATTAAATTCGTTTGCTTATTTTGTGCCAATTAGGGATGTTATGTTAGCGCGTCTGTCTTTATACGACAAAGGGTGAATGCAGCTATGGTGGTGACAGAGGGAATACGTTCAAGAGTAGTTTTCAAGTAAAAATGTTTTTGTTGTAACAGGAAAAAGTGTTACAAGTAGCGCAATTAAAGCCTAAATAGCAACATTTAGTTTTTGCATTGAATATGAAGGCTTTACAGTAGATACATTAATGAATGGCCATTCATTTTTTCATCTTGCAGTAAAAAGTAAAATTCCCTCAAACGTAAATAAACGAACATAATAACCGCCAATAAATTATTTTAATTATTACTTTCCATAAAACCCAAAGTTTTGCACCTTTTGCTTAAATAATGCAGGTGTTATGTTTTACAGATTCACAATAATATGTTTATACGTGCATTCGTGTGTCTCCATTGAAGAAAGATAAATGGGGATTAACTGATGCAGAAATGTAGACATTATTGGTACAAAGAAATTAAGCTTTAAAATCTGAAGTTATTCGAATAAGAACAAGAAAATAGATGTTCTGTCGCCATTTCTTTAAGAAGACATAAAACCGCAATAGATGAAATGATGTTGTAGTTGTTGTATTTTTACAAGTACTAATGTACCTTGTTAAATGAGCAATTGTCATTATCTAGAATCTACATCAAGCTAGCGCCAGGCTGCAGATAAAATAATTTAGTTTACTGACGGGCGGCCGTTCCAAAATGAACATAAATTCCATGCGAGTGAACTTTTGCTGCCCAATCTAAACCGGTAATTGTGTTAGCGGTAAATTTCATCGTAACACTCGACAACAGCGGGGTTGGAAGGGGCGTCTATTAACGCTAGTGAAAAATACGGCGCTTTTTGTGTTCGGAGCAAATAAAAGCTAAAAAATATGGATGAAAGTTTGATACAAAAATATTACGCTTGCTCAGAGCAGGACGAAGTTTGTAAATTGTGCACTTTGGTGGATGGGTAATATACGTAGCAAGTTTGGTCGTATTTTGTTAAAAAGTGACTTTTACGGGGTATTTTCGTCAAAAATTAGCTCGAAAACAAAAGTGTAACATCCGAGTTTTATCGTCTTTCTAGTCATTCCACTAGCGGCTGTTTCCCACCACCCGCTTCGCATCCCTCTTTACTTCCGCTTCTGTAAACTCCACCCCATTTCATATCCACCCTCGCCATTTCATTCTCCTTGTTTTATTTCATCTTCTGATCCTATTCCCTTGCCTCCTGTTTATGTTTTCTGCCTACGAATCTCGCAACTCGAATTTACATATTTTAGATTTAAGCAATTTGCACCGCGATTGCGAAATACTAAAATCATCTCTTCGTACATACAAATCTATACATGCAGCTCTGACGGTTACTGAAATTAAAAATTTCAAATCACCACGACCGGTTTCGAATCTATTCTTTCCTCTTTTAGCTGTTGTAGCTCGCCGACAAGTAATTTTTTGCTGTCCTTGGACCAGGTTCATCTTTTTCTAATCAGGTCTTATGTCCACTCGAATTTTCCACCTCAATGGATTCGTCGCTTTTTTGACTTCGTCCGCTCGTTGTCTAACCTCCCATACGAGAGTCTGTCAAACAACTTTTCTAACTTTATGTTAAATACTAATTATGTATTATCGTCGATCTGAAATGTCATTATGTGATACACTTGTAATTACAAATTTCAATTACCATCTCCATGATAATCACGTTAAATGCAATATCCTGCTGTAAATGTGTATCATATTAATGAGCTCACATACAATTAAGCATATAGCTGGATGCATTCCAAAATACAACAGAATAAATATCCGACCGAACACTAAACAAGTACACATTGCATTTGGTCACTTATAATTTATGAATGAATGGAAATACGTTTTTGATTAATTACATATTCCGGTTGTGCTAGCTAGTTAGGTTATTTAACTTTAATTAACTTGATTGGCAATATAACACACAACTTTTACAATGTTTACTTTCATTTAATTAAATAATACTTTTTATGATATAACAGGGGTTAACAACACTTACAAGACGTGATGACATCAATTTATACTAACTTTGTAAATTGTAATCAATTCTATTATAACAAAAATTTAGGTAATTAACGTGCTTGGTCGCACCTTAATTTTGTTATTCACAAAAACATCATAAAATAGGAACATAAAGAGTTTTCAGAATTGCCTAACTTTAGGTGTTTATTAAGCTTTGAAGAACTTTACTAATGGTCGGCGAAGTTTTTATAAAACATCCAAGCGTTTTTTTCCGTAACACTTTAAATTATTAGTGTTGAGGAAAAAACTTTGTGTATATTTCACAAAAATAAACTGCTGTAAAACAAGAGAAACTCGCTATCACATTAAGATTTATATATTTTTTTGGTGGAGGCGCCCAATTAAATTTATGGACATTTTTAGGTTACACCATAAGCCTGCATAATATTATTTTAAACAAAAATAACTAAAATAGCGGATTGCATTTACTTTTAGAAACATTGGTTTCGCAGAAATCTCTTTGCACTTTAATACGTGACATTATGGTGGAGGCGCCATAATATCGTGCATAATACTGTGTTATATATAAAAAAATAACATGAAAGTGTCTTATTTGTATTTGTTTTCCTTTTCTTAGTAAGACTTTATTTCTATTTGAAGTATAAAACATCAATCTGTTACTGTCCAAAATAATGCAAAACAATCAAAAATCTGGTTCTGTTCAGTTTTATAGATAACACAATAATAATCTGTCTATAGACCTAAATTGCAGTTGTAGAAAACATTATAGTTTTGTGGAGGCGCCTAACTAAATGTGCAGATTTTTTAGGTTGCATCAAAAGTGTGTATAATATACTGTTTTTTATAAAAATAACGAGAAAGTGTTATAGCCATATAGTTTTCATGGATAACACAAGTAATAGTCTATCTTATAAAACTGAGTTGCATTGTAGAAACAATTATAAATTTGTGGGACACATCTTTCACTTTAATACGTGACATTTGGTGGAGACGCATAACGAAATTCATAAATATTTTTTGACTACACCAAAAGCATGCATAACACTATTATATATTCAAAAAACAGAAAATATCATAGTGGTTTGTATTAATTTGTACAGGGTTTCCCAGAAAAGTTGAACTATACAAGGTCTTGAATTACTAATGAGACATGGTGCAGCTGTAGATACTCGAAATTAATATAAGATGATTCAGCAAAACATGCCTTAGTAAAATGTTACTCCTTAATGAGATACAGACGGGGTGCTATATTTGAAAAAATGTTCTTTTTTCGATAACACAAAATGTATAATACTTACCAAGCTCAAAATTGGAGATTATGATGTAGACAAGATTTTTAAAGAAGAAATGTACACTTGTTAGAAGTCGCTAAAACCATCCATTGTTTTTTTGATCATGACTACTTGATAATTGCACTACATAACGACATTCCAAAACTTTGATAGGTGTTTTTAAGCAAACGGTTGATTTTACGCAGAGTACCTTATTTTTGCGCTTTTTAATTCTTTTTCACACAATAACCAAATTTTAAAATTTTGTACAGATAACAACGGTAGAGCTAAAATAGTGCCTCTCACGGTTAAATTTTATGAAATTTTTTTGTTAATGTAGTACATAATAATAAACATGTGTATCAAATTTGAAATAAATATCTTTATATTTGTGGAAACTACCATAAATAGAAAAAAATAAAAAAATTGGGACCTATCACTTCTTACGAAAGGACTTTTAATTTAATTTAATCGGTTTATTTTAACCTAATGAACCTATGATGACCAAGCGGTGTCCCATTCTTTTTGAAACACCGTGTATAAAAACTACTTGGGAAATATTATTTTTTTAGATTTAATAGTACAAAAATACTTTGCCTCAGGATTTAAACAGTATTATGGTTATTAGCTGTTATTAGGGCCGGGTCTTTTTAATACAAAAGCAATAACAACATTTTCAGTGGTAAAGCGGATGGAGCTGCTGTCCTATAAGTAGAAGTCCCGAGTTCCAATTCTGGGTGGAACAAAAAATTATTAATATTTTTTTGTTATTTAATTTTTATACAAATTCTTGTTCTTCCGCTGGTGTTAAAAAAACCGTCTTGAATTTATGAATATTTATTTTTGCTCAATCATAAATGTAAAATTATTTTTCTTGGTTAAACGGCACTGATAACAGCTAATAACATTAATACAGTTTAAATTGTTAGCCGAAATATCCTGGGAAATAAAATCTGGAGAAACATAATTTCCCATAAACTTTGCACATAGTTCAACTTTTCTGGGAAACCCTGTATACTAACAATTCTTAAATTTTTTATGTTTATTTGAAATACAAAATTTCAATTCTCAAAAAGGTCCAAATAAAGCAAAGACTTATGTTTTTTCATTTTTTATAGCTACCTATTCTATATAACTACAATGTAAACAGTAGAAAGTGTCTTAGCCTTTTATATTTGCTATTATAGTAGGAATTTTTGAAATTTCTAAGATTATCTGAAATATGAAATTTCTATACTTTCATATTAAAATTATAATAAGAAAAATCTTTCCGTTTTTATAGGTAACACAAGTTCATCATTCACCTGTAAAACTACATTTTAGTTGTAGAAGAAATGATATTTTATTAAGGAACGTGAACACACAAATACATCATGAAAAACGAGGTTATTGCAACCCACAATACTACCTACTGCGGATTATTGTCCTTGCACACTCATTTGTCTTCTATTTCTAATTCTATTAGTTTGACAAATTGTGTTATGGACCTGTCGTTATGACTCATTACATCATAGGATATATTGCCAGGCACAACAAATAGTTGTCCTTCCTTTACGAAACAACCTTGATGTGTTTTCAATAAAAATTGTATCCATCAAAAATGTACTTAATGGATAGAAGTTTAGACAAGCTTTCCAAATTAAAAATATTTAAATGTACTTGGCACAAAATAAACAGAATTATTACACCTATTTTCATACCTCTTTTTTGTAAGTCGTCCCTAGTAATTTGAGTGGTAAGTGCTGTTGGTGCTGGTGGTAACCCAAGATGAGGTGTTGGTGTTGCTCCAGGGTACCAAGCCCACCCTGGTGCTTGTCCATTGAACATTCTTAATTTATCATACACGGATTCGTTTTGTTGCGACGCTTGTTGTTCTTTTTGTGATGCTAAATTTCTTAATACTCTATTTATTGATGATACCTGAAATAAAACAGAAGCCTTGGGATTAGAAATATACTCAAAAACTACTTCCTGTAACAGATTTCATTTCCATCATATTGTTGAAATGTAACAATCGTCGCGAAGTTAACAAATCGTAAAAGGTACGTTATTTTGTGTCCACTTTATTAGTGTAAGCAGAGTAGCAAATTTTGTGGGAAAAGACTGTATGCAAACAATGCGTGCCAGATGCAAGCATCCCCGAGAATACGCAATGCTGGAGCGTACACGCACCCCTTGTAACTAGCTTATAGCTGATCCCTGAACGTTATTACGGCTTATTCTTTGGAACTAACCAAGTGGAAGTACAACACCTCGTCATTGTCCGTCACCAACACACATACATAACCCTAAGTTTTTTCCTGGACTGACTTGCAAATTGCGGTTGTGCAAATTGTTAGAACCAAGAAGAAAATTGTAGCCTTGTATTTTACTTTGCAAATCGTACAACTTTTATTATCATTTATAATGATTAATGAAGTTTTAGAGGCAAAATGGGAAAGAGAAAAACGTATATTGAATATTATAGCTATAGGATGACTAACACCAAGTAAATACTGATTAATACTCCTTGAATATTTAATTATAGCTACAAGACGGTAATGTAGGTTTGAGTTTTAACTATTTTCTACCGTAATTTATAGAAAAAGACCTCGTATTAGCAAACGATAATAATTAATTGGATTTAATAAAAAAAACGATATGACTTGTATAAATTTTAACAACCAACAGAGATAAGTATGTGATACGTAATTATTTGAACGGAAAAAGGGAAAACAAAGCTCTAGTAAGCTCATTATAAATTATAAGCATGGGTCACGAGCTGCTGATTCTTGATTAGAACAAGTTACTTTTCATATTTTAATGATTATGTTCATTTGAAACGTAAACGAAAAGATTATTTTGTTGGCTATAGGAAAATAGGTCAGAGTTTGTATTTTCGCCGCTAAAATGTAATCCTTTGAAATTGAGATTTGATGTACTATATTCGGTTATTCAATATTTTTGCCTACAAGCTTACAACCTTTGCGCTAGCATCCATAATACGGAAAAGATTAACAAAGTGTCATTTTGAGTTCATTATTTATTTACTTTTGAATAGTACATTAATGGTTTTAAATTTTAGTAAAGTTACCTCTAATACAACATTAGTCTTGATAGTTCAAGTTTAATAATGACGCGTTATGAGGCACAAGCTTCAAAGTTTTTGAAAAATATCTATGGCTAGTCTATTTTGGCAAAACTGAAAGCGGAACTTACACATGTTATTTGGTGTATTGTTTTAGTAAACGATAATGTGCAGATATGGGAGCAGGCCCCGACAGAAGACGCCAAGGCAAACCCAATGCTTTTTTCTGAAATCACTATAGCTTCAAAATTGTACCCGCTAGAATGTGTTTAAAATTATGCTTTAACGCCCATGTACACAAACATGAGTTTTTTTTGATACATATAGTACTAGTACAGAGTATATAATATTATTTGGAACACTCCAAAAAACTGTCAAACTAAACGTTTCAAATTTTAAAAAACGTTTAAAACAATATTTATCAAAAACTAGCTACGCGATTGTTTCAAACTCCTGTAGGATTATAGAACTATAGATGGGCTGTAATATAATTGTTGTCCCATTTCTCTAGTTTCACTATGCACTCTGTATGGGTTTTTAAAATTTCAAAATGTGTATTCAACAGTTGCACCACAAGTGAATTGCAAAATAACTGGGTTAAACATTACGAATACTTGCTGCGTTTCCACGAGTTTTAATTTTGTTTAAAAACAATTCTCGTTTTAATGAGGAAGTTTAGGAGTAATTTTCCCCGGTTATTTTTCAATTCACGAGTGGTATATGATTAGATTTTTTCGCGAATAATATATCAAACTATCGAATTAATTTTATATTTAAAACTAACAAATTAAACAAATAAGCGGTTTGCTCGAATTTACTGGCAATAAAATTTTCTTAAGTGATATAAACACAATCTGCTATGCAGGAAGTTTTCAAATTCACGAGTGAATTATTTTTTGTATAACCAATTGAATTGTCAAATTATTGTTTTTTTTTAAACTAGCGAATAAAGCAAATAAATGGTTTTCTTAAATTTTTTGGCGATAAAACTTTCTACCCCAAAAAGCTAAACTTGCTGTTGGCTGTTGAAATGGAAAATGCGACATAGCGATTGGTTCATATATTAAGAGTAGAATAATAATCGCTGTAAATATATTCGCTGTTAAGCGAAGTTGCTCATCAGTAACGTACAATAAGATTCCACACTTATACTTTGTTGATTCTTTACTTTTAACGACTACCTACTTTTCCCCATTTTATTTGGTGGTTCTCGTGTTGTTTATCGGAATCTTGTTTTTTTAAGTTTAAGTTTCTAACTACACTTGTATTGTTATTAGTTTTCTGAGTCTAAACTATATACAAGTGATAATTCACTATCTACCAATAGCGTTGCGAGTATCAAATAGTATAGAAAGTGAGTATTTTGAATTTTGATCTTATAGTAACTGTCGGAGTTAAAATCATACAAACTACTAATAATAAAGTATAAAAAGTAAAAAATCTGTCTGTCTACACCTATATTAAATACCTAACTGTCTCATAATAACACGATGACGGGCTCTTACATTTCCACTCAGTTTATGATCTCATAAATTTCTGAAATAAATACGGCCATTTCAGGTTTACGTGCAACTATGAGATGAAATAAATCGAGTGGATTCTGTTTACTGTGTATTGACGAAGTACGCTCATGTTCCAAAATACGCTAAGAATTAATAGCAATAAATTGCTGCGTCTACCAGCTCGCGTTTACGAAGAACTAACTGGACCCTACGCTTTTTACTTTCCTATAGTTTTAGTATTGATTCCGTGATAAATTTCTAATTAGAGATTTTGACGGAAATTCATGTTTTAGACCTCTGAGAACCAAAACATTTGTTTTTAAATATGTCTGTATGTGGGTGTGTATATGCGTGTGTGTGTTTGTTTGTTGCGTGTGACGCCTCATAACCCCCAAATGAATAGTCCGATTGGCTTCGGCATGTGGAGTTAGTTCAAAAGTTTACGACAATATCAGTTTTTAAAAAACCGAAACCGGAAGCAGTAGCTAAACTTGTTTTTTTGTATTTTTTTTTTAAGAAACGGATATTTTAAAATGAACAATGGAATCTGATAGAAGATCTTAGAGCAAAGCGAATGCTTTTTTTCAAACGTATTAGTATTAACGGCGGCTGCTACTCATTTTTTGAACATTTTGACTTGAACCATAGATTAATAACTCCTTAGATCACTGATTTAAATGGTGTAGTAGTTCTGCTCGAAATAGTGACATTAAACTATCCTAGGTGGCAGTACCCGCAGGTACTGAAAACTTACTCAAGTGAATCGTGGTAGAATAAAAGCAATGAACCACTTAACTGGTCAACTTTGTTGAGGATTAAATATTGAAGCAGGTAAAAGCACTGAGCAGGGTTTCCTTTCTACCTGTTCAAGTATTATATTAATACATTTTTGAACTATTAAGCTTAAGTAATATTTTTATAAATACGAATATTAAAATTACAGCAAAAATAGTATACGTTATTATTTATATATACATTTATTATGTTTAACGTGATATAAATTTTGATAAGACATTTCTCAAGAAATTCATATCCTGTTTATTAAAAAAAAACATCTCAATTTATGACAATAGTAGCTTTATTTAGGAATGTACTATCTTTTAATTAAAAATAGAGAATACATTTCTGAACTAGCAGCCGATTGTTGTTTAACATTGCACAAAAGTCCAGTAATCTAAATTTTAGGATAGAAATATTAGAAATAATTGATTAATTAACTAATCTTATTGCTAGTATGATGTTGCTTAAATATAGCTTAAATATACTATTATAATTATATTATAAACTTCTCATTGAAATGTGGACGGAATCCTGAACAAATATAGGTAGAAGTAAGCTTTCGTAATCTTAAATATGTGACAATTTGCGAATTTTAGAATTCATTTTTACTCCACTTTTAGGTTTTCGAATATATTTTGACTCCCAGGTAGTTTGTTTTTGCAAACGTACTAGTAAGCGATAGAGAATTATGAACTCTCTATGTTTTATGCAAAATTCAGTAGCAGTAAGAAAACCAGGAAGTATGTTTGTTACTTGCATTAGCGATCTCTGGTACAAAATATTCATTATTTTTGTCTTGCCCTTTATAGCTGGATACAATGCAGCAAACACCTGTAAAGTAATTTTTACAACCGCATTAGTTAGATCGTTGGGCGCGCACAGTCTTCCGAAAACAGATACATTGCAGGAATAAGCCTTTTGTTTTATAAGTTCGGTGTCAGTTTTACTCTTTCTAATTTTAGGTTTTGATCGCAGACAGCAAGGTTCTGACAGACCTTTGAGTTCTTTTTCGCATGTGCTGCATTTAAATTTCTGTATACATTTTCGCAATACGAATCCTGCAGTGTACCGTATAGAGCAGTCTTCTAACGTGATTTCGCGTGTTGCAACACTCTGTATACTTATCTTGCTGATCTCGGTGTCCTCTTTATCCTTATTATATGCATTCGCAGATATCAGGGCATTTGAAGAAGATGGTGGGAGAGGCATTGATAAATCCTTGATGTTAAATACAAATTCTACTTGATCCTCTTCACAGTTTGAATTTACCACCGGTTTTTTTAAATTTGCACAAAAAAAATGTCGGAACAATAATCTAAAGCTTCTTGCAGTTGGATTATCATTAAATCCCCCTTTCTGGCGAAATACAGAAAATGTATTTTCTAACGCATCTTGTGTAAGTCGTCGTGTTAATAAATACTCAACATTGTATGCTTTTTTTTAAATTTTTATGTAGCAACAAACAAGCGGACATTTTTTCTAAACCACTTTTTAGGGTTCTCGGAGGTTCAAAACATGTATTTCCGTTAAAATCTCAAAAACGAAAATCTGCATGAAATCAATACTTCCCTATACTGAAAGTACAGAAAAGTAAAAATATACTACATAAGTACCTACTTTAAATTTATATAAAATAATTTTGCATAGAAATAACAAAATTTTCAGAGTTAGTAATACCACACATCGTTATTACCTGTAGTATTCGTAATTGCGCTTACTAAAATAGCAAAATCTATTGTTAATAGAGTAGTTCTTAAATACTCCAAGTCATAAGCCAAATAGGTGCCACAGTAAATAATTACGTATAAGTATGCTCAGGTAAACGAAATTTACCTTTTCTGAGATTAGGAATTAGTTAATTGTACGAAGTTGAAAACACGTGACTTGGCTATAGCCATTTCACTCAACTTAGCGTCGAACGGCAACATACCGCGCAGATAGTAGCGATAGTACATGTCTGTTCCAAACGATGACAGCGACGCGATGCGGGCTGTTCCGGTATTAACCAAATAAGCATAACCATTAGTCAGATATCTAAGGAGTTATTAATCTATGCTTGAACGCCTTATTACCAAAAATTAAATTGACAGATAGGGATGCAATGTAGTGCTATAATAGCTTTAGGGTAGCACAATGTCACTATTTAAAGGAATCCTTTAATAAATAAAAAATTGTGGCGTGACAATTAAAAAAAATATATTACTCAAAAACTGACCACGCTAGTTCTTTAAAATTTTGCAGGTTCAGGCAGATAGGGATAGACTACTTTAGTTTATGTCCCAGTTCGTTACTTTTTTTGTGACGCCTTCTACGAGTTTATTTAAAATCAAAAAATTCTGCTCGCCTCTTCATTTAATAAATGGGGGCAATAAAAAAACGATTACAAGCTAAATTGCTCATGAGTAATAGTAGAATAGGACCCACAACTTAATTGTTAGGTGTCGCAAAAATAAGAGGGCTAACTTTCCTTCTTTTACCCAATTTTTTGCGGAGGAATGAGTTTCATCATTTTTAGTTTTCTTTAATTTTGACGAATCTTTGATCACAAAAATTTAGATTTTCAATATAGTACTTTCTTATAATATGACTATTATGCAGCTATGTTCTCGGCGAAGGGAAAGAATGGTGGGATGTTATTGCACGCAATGTTGGAGCGTAAACCGTTAATATTAAAATACTTTTGAATATATTATAAGTAACAGCATCTAAAGTATTGAAAAGAGAAAGAAGTATTTTGCTCAGTTTTTGGTAATTAAAAAAAATAATAATCATTGCGCGCCGGGTTGCACCTCAGCTGCAGCAGTTGAGACAGATCAAAGGGATGCGGATCTAATATATAGACAAAATTACAGCAATCGCTATATAATTAAAAAAAAGGAATTAAATTCCATGACCCGATTCACTACCTGCTGTATTAACTCATTTATTATTAAAACAAAAAACATTGTAGGGCATAGCTCATGGGTTTCGCTAATGCTTATTAAAGTCTCTCATATCCTGAATGTTTAAACTCTAAAATTTATATCTTAATTTTACTCCGTAGAGCTAACTTTAGACATTTATTTGCGCTCTTAGATATTTAATCTTCTAGCTCTATCTCTTGACTTTAGGACGTTTACTTACTTTACTTACCTACTCCTATATCTACTTTAAAATATACTTTTAAATTAAATATTTTTGTAGTTAAATTTTAAATATGGGATTTTAGTTTTTATTTTGTGGCCTTTAGTAACTTTTAAACAAATTTCAAAAATTATTATTATAATTTTTTACACAAAATACTGTTCTAGCAATCACAGATTTAACGAAATTCTTGAAGTTTTTACGTGTTCGTTATTATTCTAAGCGATGCAGTAATGTGTTTCACGAAACAGTTACTCTGTACGCACTAACATATTTGAGAAAATCGTAGAGAAACTCATATAGAAAACTCTTCTTAATTTAATACTTAGCCTCGATCGCAGGAACCATCTGTTGCCAAGCGTAGGTAACAGCATAAAATACTTAACATCGATTGCAGCGCCCCCAACATTCAACCCTGTTTAATTAAACTGCTGTTACGTTAAATAAAAATGGCTGTCATTCAACAACATAATATCTTTTCCTAAATAAAAATTGAAATGTTTCTTTATTATATTATTTTACTTAAAATGAAAAACGGTAATTCCAGACGTAATTTGTCAAATTTTCTTTTAAACGTTTTTAATCATTTTTTGCGATAGGTTTTTCTATATTTTATTTTGAAGAAGCTTTAAATATGAGCAGTGACGTTTAGTCGTTTTCATGAACAATCGAATACGTAGTATGCCTTCAGAAATATTATTTAGAGAAACTTTCCTTTGTGATTAATTTTTATGGAATTTTTTAATTTGGTGAAAACTTAATTTCACACAGGACTCTTATAAATAACTATAGCTGTATCATTTGCTTGACTGACAATTTTTGGAACCGGTTGGTTGGTTTTTGTAGACCGCCGTGTCTCCTGTCTTTACGTTGAAGACGGTTCAATCTAGATCACACCTCGCGGTTTCGCATTTGCAACCCAACAAAGCTGATAGGTTCCAGGTTTTGCTAACAATTCAATTCAACTGTTTTACAGAACAAAATAACAATTTTTAAAGTATTTTATTAAGCAACAATTCTTGCAAGTATTTAATTAATTCTCATTTAGTCCAAGAAGGTTTCAATTTTAATTTTGAATAATAAAAATTACTTATCTGCACTAATAAGTTTTATTTACATTTTAAATGTTATAATTTTGTGTATATCAAGTTATAAAATACAATTCTCATTTCCACAATTTGTGGTTAAAATATGAAATATCCTTCAGCAACAACAACAAAATTTGATAGTCATCTGACGACAGCACCCATATCAGTTTTACTTCTAGACATTCTTGACGTACGCAGTGGTCAGATCAAGGAAATACGATATAAACTGAAAAACATTTATTCAGCAACGTTCGCAGCGAATCCGAAACGCTTTAACTTTTCTATATTGTTTTATTGTTGGTACCGTATGGAGCAGTATTGTCATCAAGACGTTATTGTCTCGGGGGAGGCCGCCCCTGGAACAATCACGCGGTTTGCCTAAAGGGAAATCACCGTGGTTTCATAAATTGAACAATTTAATTCAGAGAAATTCAATTACATTTTACGATAAATTTCTTTCAAGTTCATTTTGAAATTCCCGTTATTACCGTCCTAACCTCGAGCCCCGCAGTTCCCTCAATACCAGGACTATTTCACATATGACCGCTCACGAATTGTACAACACGCTTAGCTGATCTCATTCAAAAATTTTGCCTCTCGTGCCCCTTTTTACCCGGCTCCCCCAGTTTTCGCGTATAATGGGTTTACCTAAATCATATCTGTCTTTTTTCGGCTTATGTTCGTGACCGATTGCGAAAAACGACGTAGCAATAAAACCGGGAACAATGAACAGCATTTTTTTTGCAAATCCATCTGATATCACTTTCTAAATCTAGTCTGTCAAAAGCAGGGCTAACTTGATGACATGTGGCTTTACAATACCGCATGCTCTACATACATTTACATTAATTTCATTATCCTAATTGACATTCTATAATTTCAATCACAATCAGACCGACCATTTTCTCTATATTGTGTTTGTGTATTCGTTCATCGCATTGTCTGTGATCTTTGATTTGAAAGTGAAATCGGTTTTTAATAATTAATAATGGATAGCTGGCACTATGACGAGTTTGTTGCGACGACGGTCACTTAATTAAACTGACTTAAAAGATGTGTCTAAAGACTTTACTTCACAGTAACAATAAATAACTTTAAGTTAACTTTTTTTTGCTTCAAAATTCTAAAACCGTTATATGAATTTTTAAGCCTTTAATATCACATAAAACTGTAGCTCCAAACACACAAAAATGATCTAATAAATGGGAATCTGGAAATAAACAACAAACACCCTATCTGGAAAATTTTAGGAAACTTATATTGAGTTTTTAATAGCATATTATGCAACAAATCAATAATGATAGCTATTAATACAGGAGTGTATTAACAGCCATTATATAAGAGTTGCATACACTATTTTTTCTACGACTAGTTAATTTAAAAAAATATTCAAAAAAAGTGTATTTAAACATTGTACTTAAAGAAAACTCGAACTGTTTTGCGATGTTAACTGAGAAATGTCAACAACTCTTGTAACGATGGTTATCAAAAACAATGCTTTGCTGCTATTGGTCAGTTTGGATCATTTCATAATGAAAATCTGTATCGAAATGGGTATCATTATAGTAAAGGCAGCGCACACTTATTAAGTAAATTAAAACATGGGAGTAGAAAAAAATTTTCAAACTAAAAACCAGGGATTATACCACAAGTTCAAAAAAATAGTTTCGAAATTTAAAGACTATACTAGAAACATATTGCGTCAGTTTTCTTATTTATTAACTAATTATGTATACAATAACAAGTTTAATAACCTTGTTTTGACTCTTTTTGTTAAATCCCCAGTCTTCCAAATTAGAACTAAGAATATCAAATTCAAAATTGTTTTGTAATAACCCATTGCTCAGAAACATAACCGGTTTCCGGAAAAACCGGACTTCATCGGATTTTGTAACCGGACGATTATGACCGGTTTTCGGTAATCACTGGTTATCGATTATAACAGGTTATCTTTTATGACTGATTAGTGGTTATAGGTTAGATATGATTAAAGACCGGACTTTTACTTGCAGAAGGGCAAAAACATTTGAAAAAGTGAACAAAAAGCATGGGCGTACTCAAATCCATTCAGTTATACGTAAAACATATTGGACAAGAGAACTAATTTTTGCGGATGAGAATTTAGAAAAAGTTGTTGTTGTGTACTGCAATTCTTGATTTTTTTTATTTAACCGTAGTTTTTCGTCCTTTATGAATGTTGATAGTCCAAACTTTTCTTTCGTAAAACTTTCTCGTTGTATTATTGAATTTACACGTTCTATTTTGATCAATTCCTGGTTCTTATTTTACATTTCAATTGAAAAACATATTTTTGCAGTTTCATAAAATTGTTTTGTGAAGTACTTTTAAAACTCATGACCATTCATATTCTACGCTGATAAACCCTGTTTTATTTTATTAAAGTATTACATAAGCTTCAATTCCAGTTGACCAAATAAATAACAACTACCTGCACAATGCAGATTAAGGACAAATATAGAGATGTGTTAGATATGATAAATTTTAACTATAATCCAGTTATGGGTAATATCGGTTTTAAAGGCTATAAACAGTTGCCTATAATAACTAGCCCCCGCAGCTTCACGCATCAATTATATAAGGATCAAATTCCTATGCACTTGGGAGCAGCGGACCGATATATTTTTCGCGGTAAATGATCTCGATGCGTAAATAGAGGACGACCGGAAGATACGAACGCGAGCGCGGGCGACCTGCATCTACAATCAAAACTTGCCGTGTACGCATCGCATAGCATCTGCGGACCTCTGTAAATAAACACTTTAACTTCTATATCCTATCAGCCTACTTTATTAAGTACTACATTTTAAACAAACTATATAAATATACTCGCATTTATATTCGCGTATCTCAGACACATCGGCGTCGCTTCGGAGGGTCACAACTTGAGGGCACTTCTTATGCCCCTTTTATTCATTTATTTATTTAGGGTATTCATGAGGCGAGTATAAAATATAAGAGCGGGGAATTAACAGAATTTAGAGAGCTTTGCAAAGAGAACATTATTAAAATTGTATTAAAAGAGCATTTATAACTAGGGTTAGGATTTTTAGGCACTACAAGTAATTAAAATAGAAAGTGAAAAACTATAGCAAATAAAGTAACTGGTACAATAATGTACTTGCAATAATGTCGAATAAAGCAAATATTTAATATTTAAAGCTCCTACCAAAAATGTTTTGCTCTAATATAGCAAAGACCTACTTTACCAACCTCTAGAACATAGGTTCCTACATACAAAAATTTATTTGTTTTGTATTATAGATGGCGGCGAAATCGATGTGTTATTTTAATAAAAAAAAACTTAATAAAAATAGTACCAAAACTGCTTACAAATCATATTTTGGGCAAAAACATATAAGGTTCATATTAAAGAACTTTTTCACAACGGATAGTAATAATATTATTTACTCTTCTTAGAAGCCTGTAACCTAACAAGGCCCCAATGCAACCGCATTAGCTGCATTGGCGCGGTTGCGCCACTGTGCACGAATTCGACAGCTTATTATTATTTTTTGAAAGACGTTACAAAACAGCGTGTGTTCTGCTAGTAATAAATTGTGAGCCTATGACCTATACATTTTGATCATAATCATAACATTGACCGTTTTTTGACAAACTGAAAACCGGGAATTTTACCAACGCTCATAATCGGTTAACTGAAATCGTTTACAGCCATGCTCAAGAGCCAAGACCAAGATAAAAATATTCTTAATTTTATCAAGGTAAGAAGGTAATATCAGAATTGTTACGATGCGACTTTATTTGCATTGGGAGATTGCTTAGGTTTAGCGCCTCACGGTTACTGCTGTATTGAAGATTTTTATTTTAAGTCAAAATATTCTTTTCTACAACTGTCTAAATAAGTAACTTTTTCAAGTTAGTTCAGTTGTCGAAATACCTTTTTTTTAAATTTTTTTAACGTTGCCGATGGCAGCGTTAAAAAAATATGTTTTAAGGCAAAAATGGGTTTTCTAAGTTTTCCCAATTATGCTTGTAATTTCTCCTTAGCTTTGAGAAGCGCGTAGAAAAAACAGCGCATGCAACGCGTGCCAAAGAGATTTTCTGGCACACATGCGATTATAGATGTATACAACGTTCGCAGTCGTAAAGAATGCTCTTTTAACAAAAAGGGTGATTTAACGCACTTTTAAATTCAAAATTTCCATTTTCTTTAGCAATGAAATTAAAACGATCATACTTTAATTTTTTTTTATTTAAATGCAGTTATAGAAAAAATATTATGTGCAACTCGTACGCAAGATGCCTTTAGCGCCTTCGTATAATTTTTTGATTTAGCTAATTTTTTGTCAAAAACTTTCATTCTCGTGCGCCACAGTATCAGTTCCCGCACTAGTTCCACAAATAAATATTTTAATTTTGACGTTATTCAATAATGTATTTTCGGTAAAAAATAAACTAAACTGCTGACGTCTACACGAAATGGAAAAGCGTTGGTTGGTCGAGGAAATCGTATAATGCAATTACGAAAGAAAATGGTAACATTTCAACATTTTACATTTACATTTACACTGGCTCAATAAAATTACGGTAGGTATAAATAGAAAACTTGTCAAGTCTGTAAATGTTTACATTTATTATATTTATTTAATAATAATAATACAGCAACGATGTATGAAGGTCTCGAGACCAAAACAAAGCAACACGTTTATCAAGATTAGGCGTCATGCTTGTTGTTGCTTTTTCAATAAACGACTTGATTGAAATTATAAGAAGGCGTGTCATGGCGTTGGTTTCAAGTAGTAATATTTGATCTCCATGGCTACTACATGGTAAATTTTTTATCATGACCTCCTGATATAACATCGACTAAAGTCTTTGTGCGCCGTGCCACATCAGGCGTGTTTCAACAAATTCCGCTTGCTGCAGGAGACGACAGAGGCGATACTAACCGGTGCGGTGCAAATGTCATACATAACGTCTCAGTAATTGACTAGCCGAAATGCGGAAAAAACAAGAATTGCATTGCGTTTTATTACGAATTTTAGTAGACTGTTGCGCGAATTGATGAGTACAGCTACCTAACTTAAATAATCAATTTTTTAAGTTTTTGCCTTTACCGCAAACCGCTAGATGGCGCCGCTTTCCGTGCTAAATATGAAGTTTTGGAGAATCAAATGTGTTTTGACGCGACATGGCAATGAAAATGTTGTTCGGACGAAAAAAACGTATGATGACGAGTTTATAATGGTAAGATTACACAGATTAAAAGATTTTTGTGGAAAAAAGTATGTCTAAAGCTGGTAAAGTGAGTAAACGAAAAGGTAGAAAAATAAACATACGCTGCTAAATGACTATTATCTACAATGCAACAGTTTAACAGAACGTCAAACAGTATTTGTACTATTATTTTATAAATACTGATTATTAAGTAAAATTAATCATATAATATATTTTATTAATATCTGCATACATTATAGTGCAATTTATGTCTTGTATTTTGATAGTGCATTTTGCATAAATCTCAAAGAAAGTTTCAAAGTTATAATTTGAAAGTACCTTTGTACATATTCAAATTCCTACATTATACGAGTATACACAACTTTAAGCCCTCGGGCCAAATAAAAAGTTATTTAATCTTTGGTTTATTATGTTCATAAATATTCAGCAAAATTACATTTAAAAAACTGCTTTCTCTAGCATTGCTTTTTGCTACAACGCAAAAAAAAGTTAAAATTTTAAATCAAAACATAGTAAACAGAATCGAGTTCAGGATGAACCGATGAACAAAAAGGGCTTAGATTCGCGGTATCTGTCGGTATGTGAGGGGTGTAGTTGCCAGGGAAACCGCTAGCAGGGAGGTGTGCAGAAACGCAACCGAGGGGATTATAAAAATAGACAGAGATTACAGAAAATGGTGGACCTGCTGCTGAAAGATGCGCTACGATTCGCTGTATTGGCAATTTCCCGTTCTTAAGATTATATTGGTAATTTTCTTCTTACTTTAATTCCTGCATTGAAATCGATTTAAAAAGTTATTAAATTTGCCTCGCTGTATGTGGAACGATGGGACGAGATGAAAAACCGGGAAATAAAAAAGCCGATGGAGAATAAACAGTTTTATCAGTTTTGTCGACAAATATCCAATGAAGATCATGTTAAAGCGTTCGATTGTGAACGTCTGCTCTCTCGACGATGAAAACGGTCCCATTTACAGACGTTTTCCTCCTTACACTGGCGTTTCCTCTTCACATTCGATTGCACCCGAATTGTTTGACCTATCATGGCTGCTCTCGCCCCCTAAGCTATTTATGTCAATGATGAAACTGCCCTCCAATTCCGTCACTGTTTCGTTACGCATTAAGCCCTTCAAGTGCGTATAACAGTTGCTAATACTTAAGATTCTTTTCTAGGGAAACCTTTCGTATAAGTTCTTTTCTACACCTGCAATAGTATTAACTAGTTATTGCTATAAATTATTTAATGAGCTTTACTGTGAAAAGTACGTGAAAAGGAGGTGATACACCATTTAATTAGATTTCAAACGTTTTCAGTCTTCTTCCGGTTTTGGTTGAATCTATGAGACTATTGCGCAATTAAATTGTTTATTGTTTTCCTTTACTTGTAACTACGCTAGATTTTTATTGTGGTAATTAAACAATTTTCTAATATTTTAATATTAGGCCAACACAATTACGTGTAGAATTTTAATTTTTTTAACAATAATTTAGTTTTGGATTTCCACAGCTTGTAATTGTATCCAAACTGACCTGAAATTCTCAATAAAAGCTTTATAGGATTTGTTTTAGTAAGCTTTCATTTTAAATTTAAAATGCAAATAAATAAAATTTTCTTGTTACATCTCTGCTGTTTTGATAAAAATGCCATTTTGATTGTAATTCTATTTTTCACAAACCTTTGCGCTTACTTTCAAAAATTTATCGGGGGCGTCACGATCATGCTAGAGCAGTGGAATGAACTTTGTACCGTCACATCAAAATTCAAACTTCTGCAGTTTAAAAAAAATTTGCGAAGTAACCTTAATTTTTTTCGTTGAGTTCGTAAAATATTAAAGTGAATTGGCTACAGTATTTACTTAGTCATGATACATATCCAATTTCTTTACTGTTATTTTTTTTATTAATACTTCTACATTCTAGATTTTTTTTAAAACAATTTTTGTGGTATTTTAAGCTTCCAAATATTTTCATCGCAAAAGTGATTATTTCGCCAACATAAAAAATTTTAATTGTATTGAAATATTTTTGGTAGTGTTGTTATTGATGCTTCGATTAATTTTCTGACATAAAAATTTATGTTTCGCAGTTTCTTTCAAGAGGATCTTCTTTACTTCTACTAATTAGATACTTTTAATTTTCAGTTTTAACTAAAAACTTTTTTTGAGCACTAATTGAATTTCTTTTTCTATTTTATTTGAATTTTCTTTAAATTTATAACTTTGTGAACTTAATTTTTTCTTTCGAATTAACCCGAATTTATTGCGACCCTTTCTCCTTTCAGCACCTTAGCTGAAAATCACAGACCCTGTTCGATTAGGCAATTGACGCAGTTAAATCTGTAATCTGATCGTGTAACGCTGTTCATTGTCTTGTTAATTCGACAATCATTCGCACAGTCTAACCAGCTGTTAGAAATTGTCCAATCGTGTGACGTGCGCTATGAGGAAAACCGGGAACGTCATTAAAACCCGATTGTTTAGCTCAAACGTAAGCTTAACGAACCAAGAGATTTTCCAAGCTTTTGTCAAAATATGATTCGCACGAAAATTGGTCGGAAAATTTTCCAAGTTTCCAAACCGAATTCTCTGAGCGTCTGTAAATTAAAACCCACAGCGTGTACGCTCGCAATGAATTGGCTCGCCTGGACACAAAGGGCAAGGTACTTCCTGGTTTACACGGGAATAAGGATAATCAATTAAAACCGATATAAATCTGAAAATTCAAATAATAATGCGCATGCTTGCACATCTCATCGATACTGCGGTACGCAATGCGTGAAAGCGGTCTAACAGCCTGCGCCTTATACAGATTAAAAAGAGGGATGAGCTCGGACAGAGGGGTAGAAAATGGCGGATGTTAAGGACTCGCATTGGGCAGATGGGCTCGTTTGTTTTTATGATAATAGGACGGGGGAATAATATACTACATGATACAATTCCACCAGGTGCTAGAACTGAGGATAAAAATTTTGTTCGTTTTTTTTTTGAAACAATTTCCAACTCTCATGGTTTGGAAAACAATCAACTCTTTTCATTGTATTACTGTTGAATTAATCTTGATTGTTTTTGTCAAAGCTGCACCAATTTAAGCTTAACGATAACGTTCCAACCCCCATGATCTTTTTGGTTTCTATATCAAACAAACCACTCGTACATCGGTAATAATAAATCACAATGTACAAAGGTCCCTGCAAAAATCTGCCGAAATCTCTTCAAGTGCGGAAGGGACTTTGTTGGAAACATAATAGACGACATATATCTAACCTATTAGTCGTCAAGTATCCGTATCGTATTGATGAATCTTGGTAAAGGAATTCAAGCAAAATTTCTAAGCCCCCCTGTTCTCTACCTGAAGCCCTAACTTGCTTCAGTAAACAGCGCAGATCTTGTCGCTTGTCGCTAATAAAGTTTGCACAGCGTTGACATGTGCTCCATGTTATATAAACACAAAGCCCGCAGGAACGAAACTAGGTAAATCTCATAGATAGTTAATAGCGATGTTTACGAGTGTTTACTTTTACTTCTAAGCTATTTGCTTGTTTGTTGTACGCTAAACCGCCTAAGGTGAAGGAGATGATGCCATTGCTCCTCTTTAAGATCTCTATCTATGAACTTTTTTCCGCTAAATATAAACGCTTAAGTTTTTTTAGTGAAAAGGAATATATTTTTATGAATAAGTTTTTATATAAAAGACATAAGTAAAACAAATTTGCAGGATAAAAGCTTCAGGTTATATGTTGCAAATAAAACTATATATGGTTGGTGAGAATATTAGACTTGAAGTGGGAATCCCCGAACTATTTTCAAACCCTTTCATGTGTACTAGCAAACTGAGTAAAGTTGCAGGCTTCAGGAAAAGCTCAATAAATTGAAACCCCATTTTTACAATCCAAATTGCTACTATTTACTACAAATAGCTACTAGAACTAATTTATCCAACTTTTAATTAATAGTAAAAATCACTTACGCTGGGAATATTGTCGTTATTACACACACCTTCGGACAGAAGTCGGTCTCGAATTTCCCATGCGAAGATGGAAGGGCACTCTCGTTTATATTCGGCAATTTTGTTAACAACCGGTGCAGTTGCAACACGAGGTTTGGACCCCCCTATAGCTCTAGGCTTTATAGAACCCGTTTCATAATACCTTGGAAAACATCTTTAATTAAATCAATTTGGCGGGACACATTTTTCCTTTTACCTTACCTCCCCAAAATTTTGGACACGCATCCGTTGGAAACTTGGAGTATCCTCGAAATATCACAAGGTCGGGCACCGGAGTGCGCTAATTCTACGATTTTCTGGCGCGTGGAATCAGGTAGTGGTCGTCCATTTACATATACGCCTCCTAATTGATTAATTCCACTATGTCCAGCAGTGTGCGTGAATATCGTACTTTGTCCCATCGATGCGTGATGCATTAGATCTTCCTCTGTAAAGGAAACTGCTTTTAACATTTTTGATGTGTCTTTTTCAATAATCTCATACGTCATAGCAAACTTATCCTAGTCTTATTTACTAAAGTTTTATAAGCTTTTAGTTTTGTGTTAAAACTTTCCAACTATTGATTTTTCGTGTTCAGTAAATATATTACCTGTACCTGAGTGCCACTGTCAACTAAACAAGCGGCAACAAAAGCAAATGGGGAGACCAACAATGTAACTAAAATACCTAAATCTCATACAATAATTAAATTTCAACTTTGATTTTACCTAAAATAAAATTAGTTTTGAAAATTCACGTATTTAGAGGTACGGAGTAAAACATGAAATTAACATCCTAGTTGAGAAGCTTTCTAACTTCTGAATCCACCCTCGCTATCTGAACTGCAAATAAAGCTACCTCTGCTCTATTCACTAATGTAGCCGTCGGATTATAACGCACTTAAACCCCTTTTATCTACTTCTAGATCCTCTTGTGTATAAACCACTTTCCAAATCTGCAGATCTATAGGAAGGTACTTAAATTCATACCATAATCGCAAGTAGTGACGCATTTACCCTAAGGGATTTTCGACTTTGGTAGGTATATGAAACGCTAATTTATTATGGATGAGTTTGTGCTAATGAAAATATGGTACCAATTATCTATCACTTGTAATATACCAAATTATCAAAACCATTGTCGGGCCCCCAATGCACGCAAAACAAACAATAATTACAAATAACAAGTTTAACTCCAGGAGAACGATGTTTTTGTAAAGAATTGTACGCTGGCAAATCTTATATATGCGCATCGAATACGGATACACTGTTTTTGAAAAGAAGGCCGCGGTTATGTAAACAAACTAAATAAAACAAAATAAAACATACAAAATCACCTCCTATGTGGATATTTGCGTGGTTGTTGCCTAAGAATTGTAGATTTGAACCAAAAGAAGGCAGTATATTTTAATATATTATTTCATTTTGCAGTTTTGTCACGTTTTTATCACAATTCTTGTTTTCGTATAACAGCGGTCTTGCGCGATGCTAATAAATAGAATTCGTGAGCTTTTTTTAGCGTAGTACCTGCTGTGTCTACTACGTAAATTAATTCCTCAAACAATATTTTCGGTTTTATTGTCGAATCCGCAATAGTTTAGATAAAAAACATGGGCCCGCCCCGTCCTAACTTACAAATGATTGCGAAGTGGCATGTGCTTTATTTTACGTTATTTGTTTAAAAACGGATGGTAGATAAAGCCTGGACAGCGACCTGTGTTGACGATTTTTAATGGCACTCATTGATCATCTTGTAGATCAGAAATAAAGGCGAATGTATTCACTTTGTACGACTGTTAATTAAAAGGTTTTTAAATTTGTTTAGCCTTACCGTAGTAAATGTTCACGAGACGCCACTGAGTACCTATACCCAGTTTAAAAGAGCTCGTTGCCAACATAAGCACTTAAGCAGTCCTGTTTGTATTCATTAAAAGAGAGTAAAAATTTGATCACAGTACTACCTCCTTACTACTGATTTCTACACTTCTCCCTCCTTTCTGATATGAGAAAATTAATTTGACTTCCCCCCTCGCTTATCTCAACAAAGAAACGGAATAAAAAAAGGGAGATTACTCAATTCTAAACGTATAACAAAAGGTAAAGAGCGCGCTTTATATTATTTTTTCATATTAGCATGTTTAACTCTCCTTCCACTTCCCTTACCCTAAAAATCAAATAAGTGGTCAATTGGGAGGGAAAGTGAGGAGAGTACATACTCAACTGTGAACCTACAACAAACGATGAATGGAACGCATCTCCTTCCTTTTGTGGTACTTAGGAGCTGTACATTTTAGATGAGAAAAAAGAGAAGTGTTAGTTGTCAACAGAGGCCTCTTCTTCATTTGTTGTTTTCGATTCGTACTCTTTTTCCTCTCCACTACTATTATAAAGTGTTTCTCCCTTTTCACCTCCCTTACTCCTATTAAGAACAAGAAGATGTGGAGAAGGAGGGGAAGAGTAGGGAAGGTACATTCTCAGCTCTGAACTTATAACAAAGAGGAATAGTACGCACTCTTTCTTCTTTTTTCGGCAGCTACGTGCTACACATTTTAGAAGAAGAAAAAGAGAAAAGATATTCTCCATACATCCCCTTTTCTATGTGAGGACAACGCAGTATGTGAAAGCCGACCACCGCTAGCATATGACCAACATGAGCGACGCCTACGTAACCCTTCTGGTATTTTATCATTTACAACTTTAAATAATAAATATTATTGTTAAAATTACGCCTTTTTTATAATATTTTGCTAATTTTTTGCTACATGTACAGTTATTGTCTATATTATCTAAGCACAGATTTCTATAATTAAATGTTATACCAAAAGTTTACCTGGTGGCACTCGTGATGCTCTTTTGTACAGGGCGCATAACTCTCACATTTTGCCAAATTTTTATTTAAACACGACGGCGTGGGTACAGTAACAGTGCAATCGGCATAAAATAGTATTGGTCCAGTTGCTTTACCTTGGAATACACCATCTATCTGTGCAACATAGTTATGAGGTGCCAAAAAAATATATTAAAAGTTGCTAAAACAAGAAAGCTAAATAAAAATACAGGGACAAATATTGTCTTAATGTGTAGGAGAAACACGTAGTGATATACTTGAATGTCTCACATACAGTAATTTAATAGACAGTATATCAGGATTATTTGAGGTAACGTTCGACTTGTGGGAATAGGATGTTCAGAGGCGTCTTTGCACGTTCGATGCACTTAGTCGTGGTTGCTTCCGCAATTCCCGGTGGAATCGGTAATTCACGGCGCCTCCAGCTCATCTATCTCGCTTAAACGCCAAAGAATGGGCTGTTTGTGTCTCAGTCTCTCCAGTGCATATTCCTGAATTAGGACTGCGAAAATGGCGTCTCTTTGTTGACTCGGTAACCCGTGAGTTCGCGACACTCGCGTTCAAATTGCATTAGCCTTAACATTACATGGCGAATTGAGGACGTACCGAGACGTGAAAGCAAGTGGAGGGGGCTCTTTAAACCGGCAAGATGGTGACAACCGCGCGAAGTCGACCAGACATAAATTAATCGAGAAATGGAAATGAGCGAAAACTAATTCCCGTGGAGCAGACTTGCAATTTTAACTTTAAAAAGCTGCTAATGAAAAGCGTAATTCTTTTTAATGTTAAATTTCGCATGCAGATTTTTATTATTAAAAAGTTTTCGCTACCTTGTGTTACACCATTTCAGAACTTTAGAAACATTTATTAGTAAAAAAAAATCAAAATTGGTTTCGTTTATAATTTATCTAATTTATTGTTTGTAAAAATTGACATTTAAAACTACATAATAAGTAGTTGTGCATAGGGGCGTTTATTCCCTACTCTCATAAGATTTTCCGCAGTTTATCTAACCTGTAGCAATCGCATTTAAATCGATTATTTGTAGAAGCAGGCCAGGAAAATTCCTGCTGGAAGAAATTTGTACTATCAGTAACAAGGCGAAAGAACACAACAGAAAAAAAATTTTAAGTAGTAATTGTGCAAAAAAAACAGCAAAATTATTACCTTAAATAAAATAACAGCATACTTTGTACTTTTTAACTGTTTTATTCAAAAATATCTGAAGAGCTTCTGTCATTTACACTATATCAGCTGCGTAAATTTTGAAATTTAGCATTCAAGATATTTCTATACTTTTGCTGTTACGCCACTGCTTATACAAATGCGTGAGTGCTGTGCGAGATAGGATTTAATCTGTGTTCTATTTTATGCTCGCTGGAGCAGAACCTTCCTTTGCTTTGAATACGCCGAGTGCAGATTAATGCTGAATTACAAGGAAAATTCTTGTGATTTGTTACAAATTAATGTTTCGCTTAAACGGAAAGACTAAACTTCCCACAAATATCAAAATTTTGTCTAACAAACTAGAAAATAATTTATTCCAGTTGAATATTAATACGAAGCTTGTCTTTTGTTCCTTAATTAGTGATGTCAGAAAAAATATCAAACTTAACGAACCGAAACGAATTTGTACAAAAAGAGTTTACGTAAGAATTATTTATTTCCACAAAAGGTAGAAATCTAAGGTTTTTTTTAATATACAACATGATCATTACCATTCTAATAAAGTACGAAAATTTTCTTGTTTATAGTAAAAACAACAGCTTGAATATACAGGGTGCATCAAATTATCTGGACACTATTGCTAACTTTCTTGTTATTATTAGAACTACAGATTTGTTTAAATTAGGAAACAAGCATAACTAATTATGCTGATTAAAATTCTTTATATAAAAAAAAATTGAGCGTCGCCTTCTCGAGTTATTCCATAAAATTGTTTTTTTAGCGGAAAGCCTTTTTGAAACCAATGTAAAGTTAAAACGTGGGCAAAAAATTTAGATTGATCTGCCAACAATTAAAGAGGAAACACCCCCTAAAAATTAATCAGAAAATGAAACCTGATACCCTTTTTTCTGCGGTTCCCAAGAAAGCAAAGAATCGATTTCAAATTTCGACGGATAAACAAATCTTATGATTTCAATACGAGTTTTGATTCATCATAAAATAGGGGCTGGGGGTCGAGTTGGCAAACATCACTTCTACCGTGGAAACTGAAACTATATTCAGGCCCGTACTGGCGCACCGGTTTACCGGGCTAAACCCTGGTGCGCCCCTGTAGGGTCTTTGTATGATAATTATTTACACCTCTTCATCTTTACTTTTTTTGTACTCTCTCTCAGAAGTTAGGCGCTCCTAATGTACGTTTTTGCCACCGCTACAGCAGCCAGTACGGGCCTGACTGTAATGAAATAAATTAGAAATTAAGGAAAACAAGCAGGTGTATGCGAGGAACGAATCGTGGCGGAGTATAAATAACTTTTCAAATCACTTTTTCTGCTTCTTTTTTTTATCAATTATACGAAACTTATTTTCATTTCTAATGGATGTTTTGATAGGTGTTTTGTAGAACTGAATACTGCTCTTCGAAACTTAATATTAATTGGGCATTTCGCCAAAGTTTAGTAAAGTAATTTCTAAATTCAGAGCAGATATATTACACAAAGTTCTTCAACAGCGCTAGCTGAATTGTGTGCAGATCGGTAGGTACGATGTACGAGTATTATTCGTTTTATTGCATTACTCTTATAATGTAAAAATATTTGGAAACAAAGCACATGAAACTTCCGTAATTTACAGCGATATTTTACTGCAATGTTTCAATGTTTTGTAGTTGTTAGAAAGTATAGCAGCAAATTATGAATTTAAACTTTCTAGGTTTGCAAATTTTATCAAGTTTTGATTTCACACATATTTTTTTTCATATTGATTGTTGGTATCTTTTCTTCGATTTAGAATACAGAAACATTTTTCAAACAACAGTCGTAGGGAACTAAAAAGGATATATTTTAAACTTACATTTTTTAAATATACAGGGAGTTTCATAACAAACGCTTTTTTAACACCCTATATATTTCTGCATATTTTGATTCATCTTTTAATTGCCTTTCTGAATATGTTTCGTTGGCCACCTAGGTCTCCAGATCTAACAATATTCGACTTCTTTATATGGAGTTATGTAAAAGAAAGGGTTTATCAAACTCCCCCTGCTATACCTGAAGTATACGAAAGAAAAAATTAGAACTGCTTTTCACAAAATTCATGCCCAGATGTTAAGAAACGTTTGCCAGTTTTTTTGAGCCGTAGAAGATTATGTGTGCAGGATAATGGTGGACATATTGAACACCTACTACAGCTATACGTCTACCAAGAAATAATATTGCCTTTGTTTTTTTTTTGAAAAAAAGTCAAGCGTCAGAACAGAAAAGGTTTGTTTAATCTAAGGAAATGCGACTTCTCAGCAGGGAATGCTGCAAATGTCACAATTTTAAGAAGGAAATTAAAAGGCGAAGAAAAACATGCAAAATATACACAAGGTGTTATATTTAAAAAAAGTACCTACGTTTGGTAAGCCTCTCTTACACGGAATCCCCTGTATAATTGAAAACAATTTAAAAATGTGGACCCTTACAACTTTCACTTGAAAGTCTTTTCTGTATTTTAAATAATGAAGGAAGAATAGACAGTTTAAACTCACTTGCACAAGGCAGACATTTTTCAAAGCTATTGTTTATTGTTTCCACCTTTTCTTGCGTACATTAAATGGCTTTAAAATTAAATAAAGATATAGAATTTGACACCTTTTCTTGTCATAATGTATAGTTTTTAAGTTTATTTGCATACTTTTTTTGATATTTTACACAGGTTATTTTGCCATTTACCATTTCTTCTTTTTTACATTTCCGTTATACCTATCTATTAATCAAGTAAAAAAGGAACAAATAAGGTCGGTTTTGGTTGATCATTCATGCTTCTTTAATTATGCTTTTTTGGGCTTGAAATTGACGTAACTATCGCCACATTAATCACACTGTACTTTTTGAAAACACTATCTCTTCTAATAATCGACACTTAATTAAAACATGGATAACTAGGTTTGTTATATTAAGAAAGGATCATATCAGCTTATCTTTCATACAGCTGCAGAATTTTAAACTTTACAAAACCTCCATTATGTATAATTAAAAAAAATATCCATACAAATAGGTTATAGAGAGATATTTCAGGAAAAAACCTACAAATTTCCGGCGTTGTATGTCCTCTTTGCGATTTAGATGTGATACAAGTGATGTGAACAATAAATTCGTGAGGACGACGAGCACCATCGCAGGTGCGGAACGCATATTGGAGTCAGCCACTGTGTAACACGATTGTCGCAAACCCTCAGATTTTGCACTTTTCTGCTCAACACCTACGCGAATAAATCTCCTTTCTTATTTTATATAACCCACTTGCGATTTCTATAGACTTTTCGAGGATTATTTTAAGTCCTTTCTCGCGTTTAAATCCAACAGTGGTGTACTTTGTTGCATCCGAAAAAAAAATTAAACTTTACGATAAAGTTCCAACTCAACTATCGATCAACAAAGACCCAAAATACAATTAAAACAACCCTTAAATCCAGCAATTTAAGAGGTCTTTCAAAACCGCATACGAGCCTAGAACTCGTCCTCAATTATGATGACGTGGTCTGTATATTAACTTGATCATTATAGCGAGGGAGAATGAGAAAAAAACTCCAGTTAATTGCTGCTTGATTAAAGACCACAGCGTGTACGTTATTGAGGGGGTGCTGTTTCACAACGGGGCGAGATTAGTCTAGAGGGGAACGATGTGAGAAGGTTGACGAGTCAAGCGATCTGCATGTATGATGAGAATTGCTCGACAATTAACTGCTTTTTGCTTAAAATCCTGCTTTGCACAATTTAAATTAAAACTTGGTTGTAGCTGAACAAGATCGAGATTCGAGAGGTTTTATTAAAAGTTTGATAATAGACTCAAAATATCAACCGTACAAATATAGGAGAAGTGTTAAATATTATCCATAAAAATACGATATGGGATTTGTTAAATATCACCCATAAAAATATGATAAGAGTTAATTTCAAAATCACCCATACAATTATGAAAAGCGACATGTTAAAAATCACCCATAATAATATTATACGAGATAAGTTAAACATTACCCATAACGATGTGATTGATAAGAAACACATTACAAATTTTTCTCTAAAATTATAAAAACATACACGTGTACTAAAAATTACACATAAGAATATGAGAAGAAATAACTTAAATATCACCCATAAAGATGTGATAAAAATCGTGTTAAAAATATGATAAAAGATAAGTTAATTATCGCCCATAAAACTGATAACAGACTTGTTAAAAAACAGCCACCCAAATATGATAAGAGACAGTTAAAAAAATTATTCATAAAAATATGAAAACCTACATGCTAAACATCACACATAAAAATATGATAAGAGGTAAATTAATTATTACTCATAAAAATATGATAACAAAAGTGTTAAAAATCACCCATAAAAACATGATAAGATAAAAGTTAAACATGACCCATAAAACTGTGATAAGGAACGTGTTAAATATCGACCATACAATATAAGATATAAGTTGAATATCACCCATCAAGATGTGATAATAAAACGTATTAAGGAGCACCCATAATAAATATGACACTACAGTATTACTTAATAAAAAAATATGATAGGAAACGTGCTAAAAATCACGCATACAAATATGATAAAAAATATAAAAATATGGTAAGAGACGTGTTAAAAAACACCCACACAAATATGATAAGAGATAAGTTAAGTATCGCCCATAACGATGCAATAAAAAAATGTGTTAACATTCACCCATAAAATATGACAAGAGATCAGTTAAATATCACCCATAAAAGTACGATCAGAGACTTGTAAAATATCATCATAAAAAATATGACAACATTTAGTTAAATATCGCTCATAAAAATATAATAAAAGTTGTGTTTAATATTACCCACAAAAATTAGATAAGAGTTAAGTTAATGATCACTCATAACAATATGATAAGAGTTAAGTTACATATCACCCATAACAATATGATCGGCGACATGTTAATAATTACCCATACAAATATAAAAACACACGTGTAAAAATTCACACATGCAAGTATAATAAGATAAATTTATATAAGACTCATAAAATTGATAAGAAACGTGTTAAATATACCCATAAAATATGATATGATAACCGTTAAGTTAATCATCGCTCATAAAAATATGATAAGTTATGTTCAATAACACCCATAGAAATATGAAATAAGAGACATGTTAAAAATTATACATTAAAAAAACATACGTGTTAAATATCTTATACAAAAATATGATTAGAGATAAGTTAAGTATCACACATAAAAATTAATATGATAAGCTATAAGTTAAATATCACCTTCTAAATATGATAAGAGACGTGTTACATATCACCCATAATGAGTATTAGTATCCTTGTCTAATGTATATAATAATTTATGAATCTCACCTTTATGTGGCATCTTCCACAGAGCCTCGGCGCACGACGTTTCCCGGAGCGAAAGCGTTTTAGCTGCCGTTAACACTGGAGAAAACCCGCCCGGAGTCGGGACGGGTCCGGAAGTGGCTCCCAGCCTGACTTATTGAGTACAACTCTGAAAATAGATATTTATTTGTACAATTACGAAAATAACGTTATAACATGTATTTAATAATTGGTCTTTAACAGTGTTCTAAAAGTTTCAAAAAGTGTTTTTTTTGCTAGAAACAATTCAGTTAATTGTTTCTGTACACATGCGTACGTTATTAATTACAATGGTGGATTCTTGTTTCAACATTACTCGTTTTAATAAAAATAATCAATTGTTTTCTTGAAAAAGATTTTTTATAGATTTAAAGAAACGCAAAAACAGAAGAATAAATTCGTCCACCAAAAATTGGGTGGGAGGTAGAAAATGAACTTCCCCAAATATTGCAAAAATTAAGTTGAGAACTTTATTCTACTATCACCCATGAGCAATTTAGCCTAAACAGAATTTTTTTATCAGCCTCCGTTTATTTAAACAAGGGGGTTGGAATTTCTGATTTTCAAAAATTCATAGTAGGTGTCACAAAAAAGTTTGCGGTCTAGCACACAAACCAAACTATAGCTGATTTATAGCTCTATAAACATACAAAATTTAAAAAAAATTGTGTTTCCAGTTTTTAAGCATGTTTTTGAAAAAACAAAACTTTGATATTTTTTTCATTTGACAGTTTTAGTAGTTCCAAAAATTCTAATATTATTCTGCACTTTTTGGGTATTTCCCATATCTAATTTCATCCCGATCTGGAACTCGTTTTTGAGTAAGTAAGCGTTAAACCTTATAATTTTCAAAAATTTATAGAAGGCGTCAAAGGGAAATTTGCAAGCTGGGATACAAACAAAATTGTAGCTCATCTTTAGCTCTATGAGCTTACAAAATTTTAAAAAGTAGACGCCGTCCCTTTAAAGCTAGAAAGTTCTGAGATAAAGCGTTCGATTTGCCCTAAATTTTTTTAATAAATATTGTTTTCAAATTTTAGAATTTGGTTTAGAAAAAAAACGCAACCAAAAAACGTGTCTAACTTCCGCTTTCGGGTTTGGATTTTTTAAAGGGTTATTTTGTGTTCGTAAATTTTTGATATACCCTTAGATTTTAAACTCATCGAAATCCGACCATCCGTTCGGTAGTTATGGTGCGCCACACACAACCCACATATATACTGCTATGATATTCGGAGTTGTATGATTTGACTGGAGTATTGTGATTCCTGGAAGGCAGTTTTTGCGATGCTTGTTACAATTCAATTTGAGATTGGAGGTTTGTGAAAACTGTAAGGTTTTGGTAGTCAAACTTATAAACTCAGGGTTGCGTATTATTGCTGTAATTTCTTGTTTTAAAATTCAAATAATGTGGTTATTTTTATATCATTTATATTTTCATATTTGTGAAGTGTTGTTTACTGTGAAAGGAAGAAGAACACAATCAAATTGATACGATTATTGTTTATGTTAATTTTAATTATTTAATTAGTTCAGAATTGTTTGAAAGGTTTAATATGTAAGAAGTTTTAGACCTACTTGTTTGTGCATCGTTAAATGTGATTTGGGGGGGTTATGGATGTGAATGTCAATTTGACAAATGTATAAAAAGAACACTCATTGTTTCATGAGATTTATTTGTTTTAAAACAAATGAGAGATCAAGAGAGAAGACAAAAGCAAGTGAAAACTTATTAGTTAGTACGGCTCGTCCTGAAAACAAAGACACAGGATTTTTCATTCTCTGCAAGAAAAAGAAAAAGAAAACGAGTTATATGAAATAAATAGTGATATTGAATCGAATAGAAGCTAACAAAACGGATACAAGTGTTTCTCATCTAATTTTGGAAATATCCAAAAGAATAATAATATAAAAGCGTTCCAGAACGAGTTAACAGTTATCATGGTAAAAAAAATCAAGTATTAATAAACATAAAAGCAGTCCAGTACATATTGGTACTACAGCGGAGGAAGATTCTTACTAAAGGCGAGTGCTGTGGTTTTTGTGGAAACTGCAAACCAGAGCAGAGGGAGTTCATCATCCAACGATTGTCGAGTTAAGGATATCTTTATTAAGAAGAAACAAAGATAAGTGTTCAGTTTTAAGAACAGTAGAATAAAAGGAAATATCTTGATTTTTCAAAAATTTTACCCCAAATTGACTTTTAAATAAAAAGCTGTTGTAACGTTGATATTGGTTTGTGTATTTTTTTTAAATCTTATTTATTAATAACATTTCTTCCCAAGCTTAATAACGACCCTGAGAAATTTAATAAAAGAGTCTCATATAAAATATAATTAGTAATTGCGTAAATTGCAGGCATTTAAAAGATTGTTTTTCTGGCAAGTACATAGCCTCATATCATAGCAATACATACCCAGTCAACCACAGGCAGGCAGAAACGATCGATAACAGATCCTAATTGATCGAACAAAATTTCACATATTAAATTAAATTTTCTATCTTAGCATTACTCATTAGCTTAGTATTTCTACTAATTTTTGTTTGAATAAGTGTACCAGAGATGTCGTATATAGGAGGGGTCAAGAAATATTTCCTTCTAAATATTTTAGCACTTTGCAATTTTTGAATTTTAAGTTAGAAAATATTATCCTACATACAAAAATACACAAGGTAAGTGCTCTTACTGAAAGTCGCTAGATCTAACAACACTATGTTGTCTGACGATGCAAAAATGGTCAGTATAAATTTTGCACATGACAGCTATTAAAAAAATACTCATAAACATGGATCCGGCAAAGCTTCGCTACGGAGTTATACCCTTCTGAAGAGGTAATACTCCGAATTGTTGAGACGCTTTCCACTTCCGGAGGCTGTAAGAGTACTTTTTTGTATATTTCTGTATGAGAATTAAATGGAACATTTCAGATTCAACAATTGTAAAGATTTAAAACAATTCAAAGAAACAATTACGGAGGCCCCTCAAATGTGACACCCCTGGTGTACGTATTCTAACAAAAATGCGACCTATTCGCGTCTTTTTAAAGTTTCGAGCAAATCAAACGCTCGCTTCAATGCAACAAGTTTTCATTATTTATTATTTTCATTAATAACTTGATTATTTTTCAGTTTACTCGTTTTGTAACTGTCGAATAAAATAATTCATTATTTAACAAACAAAATAATTTCTTGTTTACTGTAACATTAAAATGTAAAAGCATAAATTTAGGTAGCAGATATTTTTTTTTTTTTATTAACTTTTTTGACTAATTTAGTCACATTCAGAAAGTTGTAAGTGAGAAGTTTGTTTCATGCAGTTTTGTTATGCTTCGAATGACGACGTTACAAGCGGTCGGTTGTAATGCACATCCTCTATTAACGAACTAGTTAACTACTGCCTCAATAGTAAAACTTTTTGAATCAAAATGCACAACAGCAAATTCCAGTCAATTTACAATAATTTGCGGCTATTTATAGATTATTTATGAAATTGAAAGTTGTTGAAGAAAATTTATGATTTTTTTTTAATGCTACAACAAAATTTAAACATTATAAATCATTATGAGGTACTTGACATTCTTGTTGAAGGATGTTTTTTTCTGTTTCTTTTACTTTGTTGCAAAAAAACGTAAGTGTAAAATTAATTCAAATAAATTTGATTATTTTAGTCAATGATAATAACGCTGTTTTACATTCGCAAAAACAATTCTTTTAATAGACAATTGTGGATAATATTGTATTTTCAAAGGCTTTGTACTGAATTCTCTACGCGATTTTACCATTCTATTCCGCTCTGTTTATGTTTTTAACAATAACCACAACCACCTTAGTAAATAACAATAGAATAGAAATTTTGAACAAGCTCTTCGCTGATTGGTAACATCAATTGTGTTCACAAAACATTTTTTCCGGACCTAAAAAATTGTGTCGTTGCCTTAATAACATCTCGTACTACAAGTGATCATAAAACTCGGTTATTTGAAGACAATCCGATCAGATAAAACAACCGCTTCGTCATCATATCGATAGAGCAATGTTTAGACATCCGATTGTCCACACTGATTCAGTGTTTCGGCGCGGTCAATCGCAATCAGCGGTACGTTTGGAACAATGAGAAGCAACAGACGTTTGAATTTGTCTTCATTTACGTACGACGGTTGCTGGCCACCCGTTGAGAACAATGGCCAAACTTGGCACTGAATGTGCAACTCACGACCGTATGTCACCCCTTATGACCACAAGATCGGTTTCTCTCCTACAAACTAGCTCCGTGTGTTACAAAATGTGACACATGAACCTCGGGGACGATGCCGGTTAACACTAACCGCAATTTTTTTTATGTTTTTTGCACCTCGTCACAGAGCTGTCGATTGAATGTCGATTTTATATCATGATATATTTCTGTTTATTTGATCTCTGTTTGTTATGGTACTGACAGCGAAAGGAACTTTACCGTTAGAGTAGGTTAGAGGATATTGAATATAAACTCTTATACTTATTTTGCAATGAAATATCGCCAAAGCAATTATTGGCTTATTTATTATTAATCATACTATAACTATCATTGGCTTGATTGGGCTTACTTGCATTCAGGGAGTTAAAATTAGTAACGTTACGAGTTATGAATTAAATTTACATATTCCAATCCGACTTGAAAACTGCGCAAAATACAATCAAAGTGATAACTTGCAAAATTAATAATTAAAATTCTAACATACGAATTTGCAATATGATAATAAAATGTATACCAAGGGAAATTGTAATTTTTAAAAAATAAATTCTTAGTGAAGATATTTTCCCAAGAATTTGTTGGGCCAGTAAAGCCCTAACTTTACACTTTTAAAGGTTTCAAATATTATATTTGTGCTTTTTCGGTAAAAATGTTACCAAGAAAACAGGTCTAGCTTCCGCTTCCGGTTTCGGAATTTTTCAAAGGCCTATTTTGACGGTGAATTTTTGATTTTGAATGTTATATTCCGAAGCTTATCAAAATCGGACCATCCATACGGAAGTTATGAGGCGTATCTCAGACTCACACGTACAAACCCACCCACCCACAGACAAACATTTTTTAAAACCACTGTTTTGAGTTGCTGATTGTCGAAAACATGTACCATGTTTTACCGAAGATTCTTTTTGGGTCGAAATCGGACCATCTGTACGGAAGTTATGAGTCGTAACCCAGACTCACACAAACAAACCCATCTACAGACAGACATATTTTAAAACCACTGTTTTGTGTTGATGGATTTCTAAAACATGTACCAGTTTTTACCGGGAATTTTTTTTTCCGGTGCCTCTTTCTGTTGTTTTCTGGGTCTTTTCCTGGGGCTTTTACTTCCAAGGTTTTTTTTTCGGAAATACTTTTTTAGGGGTTTTTCTCTGAGCTGCTTTGTCCAGGGATATTTTATCCTAAATTTACTCCCCAGTGTATTTTGCTCAATTTAGTGATGGCTATAACCCCCACGTTTGTCATGACCTGGAACTTCTTTTTTGGTCACTTTGTTTATAACCCCTGATTACTTTTGCACGTTACGGTCTCCTTGGTGACAGTGCCCGCTTTCTGCGTTGGTCACAACACCCAGATTCTATCGTGGTCTTAACTTCCAACTGCATTTTTTTATCACAACTCCCAACTATTTTTTAGCCATAATTGCCACCTTGGTCACAACGCCAATTTCTTTCGTGGTCCCACACAATTTCCAACTAAGTTCTCGATCACAAAGTGCGATTATAAAAATAAATAATCGATAATTGGAGGGTTACGGCTAAGAAGGCAGTTGGGAATGGCCATCACGAAGAAGATTGGGGATGTGAGCAAAGCAAAAAGTGAACGATGTGACCGAACGGATCATAGGAGGTTGTGGACACATAGAGGGCATTCGGGAATTATAAGTACAAAAACAATTTTGAGCTTGTGACCAATTATGTAACGGTTGGTGACCAAGCATGTAACTGGGATTACCATCATTGAATTGAGGAAAATACGCTGGGAGGGGGGGTGACTTAGACGCCTCGATCGGTTTCACAAGTAACACGTCCTACCAAACCGATACGGTCTGTGTGTATCAATTAAATAATGAGCGGTCTTAGCTGGAAATTAAATATATACAGGGGCAGATCAAAAATTCATTTCTTAGCCTTTAAGGATGAATTCTAAGAAAAAAAAACAAAATCAAAGAAAAAACACCAAAATTTTGAAACGAATTCAGAAGTTAATTTTAGACCAAGTTATTGTTGAAAATTGAAATGTTTTAACAAGCCACGCTCTGTCGAACTTTAGTAGCTTTATTTTTCAACGTTATTTATTCTCGTTTGTTGCCTTTCTAATAGGGCACAGTAATTTTCGCATGGAGGAGATGTTCCCTTAGCACCCCGGCAACATATATGATAGTAACACGAAGGATCCCTGACACAAGCAGCATTGCAAGTCTGAGAGTTACTGAGCGCATATTTCCCAAGAATAGTATTGAACGTGGTGGACCTAAAGGTGGCCACCTCATTCTCCTGATCTTACTCCGATTGATTTTTCGATTTAAGGATATCACGGTTAATTTTACTGAACCTATTGTGACTACCACACAATTGCTGACATTCAGGCAGCAACAGAATAACTAACTGCACAAATATAGAGAACAAAATGGTGATGCTTTTGAGCGTTTATTAAATTGACATTTACACTTAGTTTAACCTACTGCTTCGCAAAATAAAAATCGACTGTTTGGGCGTGATGGGGGTGAAAACTCATATGGGCAAATTTGTATGGGAAAAAAAAACAGTGAAATTGCATTGGTATAAATTTCTGTGGTAGATTTTTAAGTACAGTAGCGATGTCCCGAAAGGTACGACAAAATAATACGTTATTTTCACTAACATTTTTCTTGTTGTTTGTAAAGTTGCGCGTAGTTTGCAATGCAAGAATGTACCAGAATTTAAATACACTTGGTATAATAACCCTTTTTAGATGACGTTTTAATTAATTTATTTAATTGTGTCTTTTGAATCTGTTTAGGGAATAAAATTTATTATTTTGCTTTGAATATTCGCATTTTAGAAAAGCTCCATGCAACATACATACTATCTACCTCTAAATATAATAAAATATTCCAGCACTGTAATCTGAAATAGAAGATCGGCGTTGCGCCTTTTTTACTTTGCAATCCTATTTAACTGGAAAACAAGAACTTTTTGGGAACATTCGTATACTTTACATTCATTTTATTTTTTCTCCTAAAATCTATCCTTAGGTGTTAGGGAGTGTATTTTGACTCTTCCTGTGTATTTTCTTAAATTACTTTATTTCAGTTACTTTATTACCTAATCATATTTTAAGTAGAAAAATAATATCTTATTTAACATAACATTTGAACTGTGAAAAGAGAAACGCGAAACTATTTGTTGGAACATGTCGGGTTCGATTCTCGACGGACTGCACCCTGGGTGTTTGTGTTCGTCTGTGCATGTTATATCGGGGTCAATAACCAGTGTAGTTAACGCACCCGTAATGCATGTTTAAAAAGCTACCTATTTTTGTTTGTGTAATAATAGAAATTAGTTATATTAAAATTCGTCCGATTCCCTTACTTAACTGAGGATAAATGAAGACAGAATATTATTGAGTCGTCTGAAAATGGTAAAATTGGAACTTTATGTAGATCAAGGCAATGGCGTAATGTGTTTGTTTAGAATAAGTAAAACAACATTAAGAAGTGGGCTAGTATTCCATGCTTTTGGCGCACTTATTCGTAAGTTATAAAAATTCTAGATATACAGGGTGTATCAAAATAGGTACAAAAATTAAAAATTTCAGTAGATTACAGTATATGCAATCCAGAAGACCCATTTATTTGTTAAAGAATCCCTAAAATTACGAGAAAATAATTATACATTTTTTGCTCCAAGATTGTTTCAGTACTGCAGAATAATAACAAAACTGTATTTTCAAAGACCTTAAATCGTTAGGAAAATCAAAACTGAAAAGGAGAGTAAGAAGTGTTGATGTTGAGTTTTTACGGTGTTGCCACATTGGCATTTAAATTACAATTTATTTAATAATTTTGTAGAGTTTAAATGCATTTTCTATCAATCTCAACAGTTTTCAAGCAAAATTGTCTTTTATTCTGTTTTATTTTCTTATTAAAAACACTTAAATAATTTTTGATAAATGTATGGTACCACTGCATTCTCCTCCGACTAATCTATTATTGGTTTGGATGTTTGTACCTATTTTAGGAACACCCTATATTTTGCCAATTTATTTTGATAAAATTGTATGAGCACCTTATTAAACCTATTCTCCTAAAATGGTTAACACGACCTACAAAATTGCTTTCGCTCTGAATACTTTATCTGCATGCTTTTTGCTAATACTTCTAAATTTAACCATGCTCAATTATCCTCACTAATTGCGTCGCCGAGTACAAGAATTTGCTTTTAAGAGAACTGATTTCGGCCGTTGAGTAATTCCGTAACCACCTTTTCATAGAGAGGCATATTCGCACAGCTCTAGTTAATGCACTATGTTAAATTTATCCTCATTTGATCTATTATTAAATTTGATTTAGTCATCTGTTGGGGTAACAATGAATTATACAGTGAATGTTAATTAAATAGACAACTAGTGTAAACATCGTTTTAATAACCTGTTATTCTTGCAGTTATTTACAGAATAATTAATTAACCCATTAATTAGTTTGTACCGGAGAATTACGGAATTACTATTTAGCATTAGCAGTAACAGAATTTCAATTACTTCTGAATATTTATTTCTAATTCATTATTAACTAGCAGAACCCGTGGGCTACGCCATCCTAATTTTTTGCTAACTTCATACCCGGAGCTTACCGCTCCGAAGGTTTCCTCGGTCTCGTGAAAGTGTGCTGCTGTCAGAAGGAAAATCCTTTGAAAAAATCGAAAAGGCAGCCCCAGAACAAATAGCTCTGGAAAAAAGTTAAAAAAAAAATCTCCAGGAAAAACATTCCCGGAAAATAATAATAAGCCACAGAACCGATTCCTTAAAAAATGCGGGAAAACAGTTAATTAAACCATTAAACTCAGCACTTTTCTTCATTAACGACGTTTTTCAATCTTTTTTTCGAACAAAATCTTGTTAGACATTTGCATAATATATTTCCTAAATAAAGTGTTTTTAAAAATTGAATTATTCAAGATATTAAAATAGTTCAAACATTTAAAATTAATATAATCTGGAAATGTTTAAACTTTTTCGAATTTTGGAAAATTTTGGGAAATTTCAGTTTTCTAACTTTTCGTCGAAGTTATCTGGTTTTAACATATCTGGTATTGGATAATTGCAAACAACGTTTATCCACTGAAAGCCGAAAATCGATTCTCAAGTTCTTATACACCTTTGAATTATGTCGTTTTTTGGCAATTATTCAATTAAACTTTTCAGCTCAACAACCAACAGAAAACGCTTTATTAGTCTTTTCACAGCGGAATATTATTTCTACGTTCATTTACGTACATTTTCGAAAAAAAAAACAAAATCGTTGGTAGGGGGTAGTCACCGGGGGGTGGTAGGAATGTCGCGCTTGTGCAGATGAGCTATTCGACATGCGTAGAATACAGATCTGAGCTTTTTCTCCGAGACCGTTTATGTTGTAGCAGAGCACCCTTCCCCACTACCGCTTTTTTTTAGGAGGACCAACGTCGCTAGCTTGCGGCTTTAACGAAATTTTGACCATAATAATACTCCGTATAGCGACGAAGGTGAAAAACTCGTATCTTTTTCAGGGAAAGCTCTTCCTTAATTATGCAGTGATCCACCAGCTAGAAAATAAAGTGCTTTTATTTAAAGGGATGCTTTTGATGGTTGTTTCGCCTGGGAAATTACGTTCCCATGTTTGTTTGGAGAATGTTTTTACTGGAGCATGTCTTTACCCGAGTTTTTTTTTCAGACGATGTTTGTCAGCGGATACTTTTTCCTTCAACGTTTTTCCCGGATAATTTGATTTCTTATTGTTTACAGGAATGTTTTACCTTCAACCGTAAATAGACCCCATAAGCAAAAGTGTTTCTTTTGGTCGCATGTTATTAGTGGGATCGCATTTTGGAGAACGTAATGTAAAATAAATGAGAAAAATAGAGGATTTCCCACCACTAAAGGCTGAGACAGAGGGGAGGGTTCCGGATTTAATATAGATAGTACACAATTAAGGATATGCACAACCTAATCAAAAATACGAATACTAGTATTTTGGTTTTTAGGAAAGTGTAGAGTATACGTTTCCAGCTGTTTATAAATATCATATTTTTTTCAGTACTTTATTTTAGGTGCAACTGATAGTAGAAGTTTGTAAGATGTGAAAGGTTTTAATATTAAAATTTAATTTTTAATGGATATACACGATGCCTATGAATTTTTAGCAAATTCAAAAGGGTGCGAAAATTAATTATGAAAATTCAATAACTTTGCGAAAGGATTTAATTAAAAGGCTAAACCGCAGAGGAAAATCCTTTTGTAACTCTATAATTATCCACTCACCTTTTGTGCACTGACATAAGTAAACATAACATGTAAAGAAAGTTATGCAAATTAGAATAGGACATTGTAAGTAAAACTTTATAATAAGACATGAGCCAAAAGTTTGCTGCTTTAGATTTGGTTTTGATATAAAATAATTAAACACAGAACTTAAATCGGTTTTCTGAGCCGGTTTGTTTACTAGAACAAGGGCAAAATGACAATTAAATTTTTTTCTAAATACATGGGCAAGTCGTTAAAAGTATTTTGATCAAGAAATTGCTCTCTCGAATTTTCCTACATTCATAAAAATGCAAACCACTTTAGTTGCTTTTAAAATATAAAAGTATTCAGGGTAGAGAGAACTCGTTACAATTTTATAGCGTACCGCGTGCAGACTTTTGCTATTAAAAGTTTGGTATATAAAAGCAATCTTTTATATCTCTCCGACTTTACAAATTCGCTAAAGCAAGTACGTGCATTCAGAGCTGTGTAGCATTTGTAGTAATGTCTGCAATGGCACCCTCGCCCGCTCAAGGATCCTCAAGTGTGCTCCGGATTTATAGCGTCTGTTTACTTGCAAAGGTATTCGCTTTATTTTTGCACCTTTGATCTTCTTTTCTATGCCTACATCATTAACTTTAAAACCCGCCACAAAATCCGCATGTTCCGCGTTTCTAATTATGTGTCAAGTACATGGCTATGATGTTTGCCGCATTCTGAACTCGTTGCGCTCGATCTACTTGCAATCTCTACCCCTTCGTTCGTTCGTTCGTTTACCCGGACCCACTCCGGTTTACAAGAGCGGCTCCGGCGCTTCGAATAATTGTAAGGCCATCATCCTATAATATAAATCTGGTAATCTCTTCATGCAGAGGGTGCCTTCAATCCGATGATTCTATTTTATGGGGAAAATTTTGATTTAATAGGCTTTCTAATACATCCCAGCAAAACTGTGTTATTAATTTTGTATAACGAAGCAATTTAAGTTTTGTTTTCAAAAAAATCGAAATGTGATTAACAGCTCTGTCAGATCTAAAATATCTTTGTTTTCTAAAGATTTTAAGGCCGTAATTTTGTTTTTAAATGTCAATTGTAAGTAAGTAAGTGATATGCAAATAATTCGGATAACGAATGATTCGATTTAACCGGTTAATTGTAACCGATCATTTTCCGAATAGAGAGTAGTTCGGCTTTCATATACTGGAAACTATATTAACCGAATAGAAACATAGGATATAATAAAAAATTATACATTTGTTCAATTATTGTTTTTTTCCAGTAGATTTAACTTTAATACTGTACCAAGATACAGGGTGTCCCGTAAGTAATGGAACAACGTTTAGGTATAGCTTCCTGGGGCCAAAGTAGACCGATTAAACCTTACATGCCTTAGTAAAAAGTGTTTTCTTAAGAAATTATAGGGCCTTAAAAACGAAAATTGTATTTCAATTTTTAACTCGAACACAAAAACTACTAATCAGATTGAATTGCAATTCGGTAGCGATCTGTATTATAGGTATAAAAACACAATGGTTTGCTTATTTTTTGAGTTTTTGATTATAAATTCGGGATTTTACGAAAAAAAAAAGGTAAATTTGTTAAAAGTCGATAAAATAAACCGTTTTCGAGAAATACTTATTAAAAGTTTTAGTGCACAACAGAAAATATAATCACTCAATGCATTTTATCAAGTAGGTATGTGTCATTTTGAGTAAACAAAAGAAAAAAAAGCTAATAAGTAATAAACCACCAACACCACAAAAGAACAACTATACTCTAATTTCGATGTTATTTGTAACTTCCTCAGTATACGGAGTATAGTTAGAAGAAGATATTGTTATCGACAAGATTTCAGAATTTGAAATTTCGACGGATATTCACGTTTTAGGGTCCAAGAATACCGAAAAACCAGATTTGACACACACTTACTTGATAAAATGCATTGAGTGATTGTATTTTCTCATGTGCACTGAAACTTTTAAATAGTATTTCTCAAAAACGGTTCATTTTATCGACTTTGAATAAGTATACCTTCTTTTCGTAAAATCAAATTCTACATCCGAATTTATAGTCAAAAGCTCCACAACGTTAACAGTGAAAATGCTATGTGCCAAAACATCAAGCCGAAGTGGCGTAACTAGCGCCCTCTACCAGCATCAAAAGAACGCGAATTTCAACTCGCTTCTGATTAGTAGTTTTTGGGTTTTAGTCAAAAAAATAGAAATACATTTTGTCTTTAAGGCCCCATAACTTCTTAAGGAAGCACTTTTTATTGAAGCATATTGAGTTTAATGGGTCTACTTTGACCCCAGAAAGCTGTACCTAAACGTTGTCCCATTACTTACGAGACATTCTGTAGAATAGTCTGTAAGCAGTACATATGTAACCGAAATAACCGAATACTTCGGAAAAACATTAAAAATTCAAATTTTTTTCAAAGTATTCGGTATCCGGATAATTCGGTTATTGGCAAATATGTGCCAAACTATCTTGCAACCGAGTTATTCGCTGTACTCGCCGAATAATACTATCTACTAAAAAAAATTTAAATTAAAAAAAAAATTTGCTTTGTTGATAAATGCCAAATATTTACTGAAATTATAAAAAATGTCACGTTTAAAGGCAATCATCAGAAGTCTGAAGATGTGCCCTTCACCGAAACGTCGCCGTGAACTTATACATTTTGCCACTATATTTAAAATATTTATTGGTAAACCAACTTTTTAGTCATAAGATCTATTATTTGCGGGTGCCTTCTAATAAATATTTAGAATTGTTGTCACTGGTTTCAGACAACTTTGACAAACAGTTTTAAACTTTTAGCACGTTTTATATCTTTTATGATAGTACTCATTTTCATGGCAAATCATCTCAAAACGAATTTTATGCTACACACTGCGAAAAGAATAAAAAAATATGTAAAACAAGAATAAATTATCATATGTAAGAAATGTACGTCTAGAACCGATTGATAACACCTGTATTTAAATCGCACAGCTGTATTTATTAAAACAGAAGTTTAATGTTACATTTCTACTGTTTAAAGTCAGGGTAAAAATTTGAATTTAACATTTATATACTGTCTAGCTACTTTATATTACGTAAAGCTGTTTTTTTTTATTGATTTGCCAGTTTAGTTGTTAAAAGTTTGAAACACTTTCAATCGTTACGAATGCAACATAACTTTCTCATCGTTCCCGAAAATCAGTGAAGATGTATTTTGGATATTGGTACAATGTGAATGCTGTTTAATAACAGGGTATGCTTGATTTATATGATTTGATTTAAATCTGTGATTTAAAATGCGATTTAAGTGGAATATTTTTTCAAATAAATCATGATTTAAATTATGATTCTACGACTCTAACCGAAGGGAGTTATGTATTAAAATAGAATTGGCAAAATTCTCCTTTAAAAAAAATCAAAAATGTTTGACTTTTTAACAAATATAAATTATTATTTTGTTTTTTCTTTACAATGGAAATAGGAACCTTTCATTATATAAGACTTAAATTTTTTCATCCTTACAAAATTCCCTTTCTTTTCTAATAAAGTTTTGCAAAGAAACTTAAAATAAAATCTTAAATAAAAATTTTCTAAATACATGAAGGAAAAACAATTGGTATTTTCGTTGTACGAAATTTTTTTAAATTGTTCTTTAAATTACTCTATAAAACACTCGAAGAACGGGAAGCTTGAATTAAAAATGAGTATTATTTATAGTTGTTTAAACGAAAATAGGAAATGTCATCTTGATTAACTACATCAAGATTTAAATCGTGATTTAAATGCAATTATTTTTATCGCTTTTAATTAAAAACATCAAAAAAAGTCTATTAAAATTAAAAACATAGTTTAAATTAAAAAATCGATGTAAATAGAAAAAGGATTTTTAAATATATTTTTTTCATACCCTGATTTAATACGATTTTTATTTGCAGAAACTCAAAACAAAATAGCATGTTTGTTACTAAAAATGTCATTTAACGTATAGGATTTTTTTTTTCATTAAAAATCTAATAGTGTTGTGGCGATCATATAAATATTGCCAATTTAGGAATTGAATTTAAAAAAAATTAACTTGTGGAAGTTGACAAAATACTTTAGAAATTACTAGCGAAACCGTATTACGATTGATTTTAGCAGTTTTTTATTACTTTCCTACACTTCCAGTAGAGGGCAGTATTGATTTTATAAAAAATTTCGTATTTAAGATTTTGACGGAAATACATGCTTTGGACTGTGTTGGTGCGTATGTGCGCTGCATAACTCCCAAACGGATGGTTTGATTTCAATGAGCTTTGGAATATATATTTGGGATATAGTTATCAAACATTTATCAGGTAAATAATTTTTTAGGTTATACATATTCTTTGGTAGCATTTATCCGGAAACCGAATTTTCTAAAATCTGAAAACGGAATCAGACCTTAGAGCAAACGCTTTTTTTTCTTAACCTTCTAGCTTCAAAATGGCAGTTGCTACGATTTTCTGTAAAATTCGACAATTACGCCTTAATTTGCCGTTTTTTGTGTGGTAAGCTTGTATACAATTCTGTCTGCTGTAGCAAATAATCACAAGCAGATTGAACCCACCATGTTCTTTTCCTGTATATGAAAAGCAAAATTTTTGATATCCTCTAGTTGGGGAGTTTTTGCTTAGTATGCGAACAATGCACGGTAGTATAGCCCAGCGTTTTTTAAATTTAGTCAGTACTTTTTATATTTTTAAATTATTAAATGTATTTTAATAAAATTTTATGAGCATATAATATAAACAGCTAATTTTAGTCAACTAGGGTTAATTTTTTAGTCAAACAATTTTTATATACAGGGTAATTCCAAATTATTACCTAGTAAATAATTTTAGGAGAGTCAGCAGCGAATATATTAAAATTTGAAGAATATTTGAAAATAAAAAAAATTATTTATTTATTTAACATGGAAATATTTCTGCCACTAAACACATGCACCAGGAAGCTACCACACCTGGAAATTGGTGCTATGCTATTTAAATACAAATAAAAAGAAAACTAAGTAACAACGGGGAATTTTGGGTAACAGATTCGATTATTATGGAAATGTGTGCGTAGAAAACAGAACGTCAACAATAAGTTTAATAAAAAATATTAAAAGATGCTTAGGCGTGCGTACTCCTAGCAAGATATAAATTAAAATTTTTGCAAACAAACATCAATGTTTAATTACCATCATTTAGAAATGGGCTTATTTTTTTTTAATATTCTGTTATATTAGTATAAACCACATAATCGGCTTTAATCCCCACTTCAAACAATTATAAAGTCAAAGGAAACTGTAACAAATAATGTACAACATAACAAGTAAACTTATTTTATTTATTTATTATTGTAACTACCAAACTACTTTTTTTAGTGTTTTGGTATTGTTATAACAATAAACTTCTGAATGTTTCGTATATGTTGTAACAATCTGTTGTATACCCTCAAAGTCAATGAAATTTTAATGAGACAGAAAATGGATTTACTTCATCCTCATATTTTTTTATATAAGTTTTTGTATATTTTTAAATCTTTGAAGTAGAACATTTTCAAAATAATAATGTTAGTAGGTGTAACCTATTATAATTATAATTTAATATATCTTGCTGTAAAGCTATTTTATTGGTTTTTTGTTTCATTAAAGGCATGCAGTAAAATAGTAAGGCAATGAAGTACAATGATTATTATAAACAATAAATTGTAAAAAATAAATTAAATTCATTTTTAGTTCAAAAAAATTGCAAACAATTTAAATACAAAATTACTTCAGTAAGTAAAATTATAAATTTTATTCTACAAGTATAATACGATTTTATGAAACTAACGCATATCGTTCGTTTTTTAAAATGGATTGTTTTTAACAAACTCTTGGCTTAACAAATACATAAGGTGTAACTTTTCTCATAATTTATAAAACAGTGGTTTTTTAGTATCCGACGCATTTGGTTATTTGTTATTTTTTCAAAAACTTTATTTGGGGAGAGGCGCATAAACGTCGAAGCACACTAGGCACGTGTCTAAGTGCTAGGTCTCTTCTATACGCAAAATTTGTGTTAGTAAATTGCTAAATTATAAAGCTTAAACATTTATTATCAAACCCTGAATTGTTTCTATTTTTTCCCTCTAATTAGAGGGCAGTTACATGCATTTGGCGATTAAAGGAGGACAATAGCTGTAAGCGCCGCTGTGTTTAAAAAAATTACCAATTTTCAGTAGTTGGCTGTATTTCAAAATTTTATGATGTTCTTGCCGTCATTATTGAAACGTCAATAATGGTCTTTGTAATCTTTCCATAATTCCGCAAATTTATGGAAGAAAGCAAAATTTTAAAGTATTATACTGAAAGACTAAAATTGCAATAAAGCTAATACCCAAGTTAAAGTAATATATTGTATTCTTCAAAAGTTTGGCTATTGTTTGTTTCTTTTAAAGCCGCTTAAATGTTGTTTGGGAAAGGATAACGATCAAAAGTGGCAGCACGTCTACATTCCATTATTAAGCAGATCTGTGTAATACCACCTGAGTTTAGTTATTTTAGTTATAAACACCAGCAAAAATTTAAGTGCCCACTTAATCCTGATTAGCCTGACAGTGAAAAGTTATTTTTCCTAGAAGAGTTATAACTGAAACTTTCAGGAACTGGACAACGGAAAAAAATTGTTTAATATAATATTTTTAGTCTTACCTCAATTTTTAAACAATTTTATTTTCTCCACAATTGAAGACAAAAAAGTGTCTGTGGCACAATGTTAAGAACATAAAAAAACGAAACCACTGAAGAACCAAAATCTCTCAAAGGCTCTTTGAAAACACGGAAAGCTTTGACAAAAACAAAACAAAATTAAAGGTCCCTAGTAAACAAAGCTGAAACTCGCGTTATCCTTGCGGGTGAACTCACAGACGCGTACCGATTCCGCTTGATTTAGCGGTAATTACCCGTTCAATCGTGGTCCACTGGTCTTTCGGCTGCGTTGGCACGTGCTTAAGACCTGTGTGGGTGAAGACTGCTTGCTGCTCTACCATGCGAAGCGAGCCGAAGACTGGCTTCTGCACGGTATCAGTCAGCCGTACAGGGGTGAACTTGATCCGGGTTCCGGGCGGCTCGAAAATTCGACACGCCCTTGGTTATTAGAGAGGGACTTGTGGAGCAGGATGGCATGCTTGATGATGACTACCTGAACTTATGCAGGTTACGGATGTGTTTTCATCAGCATGCTAAACTTGACAAATTGGGCCGGCTTTTTTTTCCTAAACAATTTTTGATTTGAAATTTAAAAAATCCCTACCAAATCGTTCTTAAATTAATATTTAATTCCGGTTAACGTGTCCGCGACGTTTTCGTCAAAATTACGCTCTTGGAAATTTTCTGCTGGTTATTATTCTTATTATTATATTTTTTTGAAGAAGAAGAAATTCAAATGTGTCGGGAATGTATCAGAGCAACCCAAAAGGTTCTTGTAATGGTACATGTAACAGCAGGAGCAGCAGGAAAACGTATTTCGCGAGGCGTGTCGGCATTACTTTTGCCTGAATGGTCGCGGTTTAACCGGTTTTGATTGGACGATGAATTGACGCCATTGTGCCGGAAAGCCGTCGCGGCGGCGCACAGAAGAGCGACGCTTGCCTGCAGCGGCGTCGGACGCATTCCCGTCGCGACGACAGCAACCTGACGACGCTCCAAGCGATTTTACAGAAAACAAGTTTTTGATTGTTCATTAAGTTGTTTTAGCCTCGGGTGTGTGCATTATCCTTACAGTCTTTTCTTAAACAGGTGAGGTAATTATTTTCTTAATTGCGTTTTGATTCGGTTCTCTTTTGTTTTCTTTTCCTATAAGTATTTGGCTCAAATGGAAATTTTCTTCCTGAAAGCATTTTAAATGCATGATACTCTATTATGTTCATTTCTGTACGAGCTTTAACTGAAATAATGAAAAGTGAATCAGTAAAATTTATCTTTGAAAAAATTTGATTATTTAGAGCAATTTTACAAAATTAAAAAATTGTCTGCAGTTTTTTTATACCATACAGTTCTGTTTTTATTTATGTTAACTACCAGCAGAGTTGAAGATGAAATGGCGTTACCAAAAGTACATTATTATCTTATTTGCTACGTAATAACATTAGGTTGTTTACCTATTCGTATCTCGTGCGTGCGCGCTGTATTGCAACCAGATGTCAGTAAATAGTCTTGGCAGTTCTAATTGTCAATATATAGGGAAATCCAAAAATTTTGTTATATAAATTAACTTTGATATTATTACAAAATATGTTTTATGTCCACAGTTATTTCTTATTTCTGCAGAACTAAAGTGTAAGTATACGTTCTTTCTACCTATTTTTGTTGTTGAAAATAGTATATTTTATTTTAATTTTTTCTTCACAACTCATGAATTGATGTGATGATGTTCTTACCTGAAATCACCAATTATGACAGTACGTATAAAAAGATTTAGGTACAATAAGCTTAATAATATTTCAAAATTTTGTTTCCTACGGTGTAATTTATAGTAAACAACTCGCTTTAACGACGTTGTAACTTTTGAAGCACTCTGTATAATATTAACAATCATGCACCGAAAAGCAGAAATTTTTGCAAATCTGACCTTGATTAGTTTTCTTTAAACTTAAGTTAATTCAAAACAGAATTTTACATTTTCAACATATTCCAAAAATGTATACAATGTTATATTTATATGGGCTTACTAATACAAAAAACTGAAACTTTGCAGGGAAAATTTAAACTAATTTTCACAAAAACTTTAAGAACAAATCATGTGTTATATATTAGAAATTATGGATTTATACTAAGAAGAGGTTAAAATTTGTAATTAATTGTAATATAATAAAATTGTAGCGCAATCGGTATTATAATGATTTTTATATACAGGGTGTTTCGCGGAGTAGCATTTTAACCATGTTGTAATTTGATTAGAATCAAAGTAGGTTGTCTATACAATATTATCACATAACGTGCTTAATAATATCAATTAATTAACAGCAAATTACGCGGTTTTGAGGTAGAGCACGCTCTTACCAATGCGAGGATTCCAGGTTCAATTCCCACAAAATTGCTTTTTTAATTGTCTTTTTATTTCTTATTGATGTTCTGCGCTGTTGCCGAGCTTAAAAAACAAATACATCAATTCCTTATGTGTTGCAATAGAAACTATAAAATTTAATTAGGTAACTTTTCAATATATACAGGGTGGCCGATAGTCAGTAGATCTACCATTATGTTGACAACGCGCATTATTCACGGAGATAGTTGCATAAAATGGCTTCTTTACTTGTAGCATAGTCTCCCTACGATAGAATATTCAAAACAAAATTAAAGTGTTTTGTGAGTTTTGGGCCACTCTGTACATATGAGTCTAAAAATACAACTATTCTTCTACTTGCTATATCAATAAAAATCAACATACAAATACAAGCAAAATATTTAACTCTATTATTATTAGATACATTACTCCGAATATCTTTTATTTTGCACAGTTTTGCTGCTTCAACTATAAACTGTTTTTAAAATTGTTTTTACTGAATGTTTCTTAATTTTAAAGGATAATCTTACTAGCTCAAAAGGAAAAAAACAAAAACAATAAGTTTAAATTACGTTACGTTTATTAAGGTAAAAATAATGCATTGGCCTAACAATATTATTTATTTAAATTGCTTAACATTCAAAAAATTAAATCCGTATTACATACGCTAAATGAAAAATATAAAAAACAGCAACAAATGTAAAATTAGTTTCAAAAGATCAGAGTCTCTACTGTATCTAAATGTTTATTGGAAATATTAAATTTTTAGAAGGCATTTAATGTCTTACGGTGTAAGAAAACAATTAAATTCTATACGCGGCGTTTTACCAGTCCAAAAATACTAAATTTAGTTGATAATTTTTAAGTCATTACAATAAAACGCGTAGGTTTGAACTGAATTTTGTATAGCTTCGTTGGTTTAAATAACAAAATATTTATTTTAATCACACCATCGCTACGTTCTATTTAATTTAAATTGCCTAAACAAATTAATTAATATGTATTTGCCAATGTAAAATGTTTAGGTAAAATAAATGGATATTGTTAAGTTAAATACATTTTTATTGCGCTAAAATAGCCAATAATTTATTTTCATTGTGAAACTATATAAAAATAGGTTATTTCTACGTTAATTGTCTAATTGTTATTGCAATAAATTGTTCAGACTTTATTAAAATTGTTGCTATAAATAAGAAAACCTAAAATAATTCATTGAAGCAGTTGTACAGAAAACAAACTCGAGAAAACAAAAAGCTAGACTAGCAATAAAAACGTTCGTTGCATAAATCAAGGCCAAGAATTGAAGATTCGAATTTAGCTTTTTTAGTGACCGAACTTTTTTCAAACACGTTTTATTAATGAACAAAAGCTATTCAAGAATAAATTTTGTATAACAGCTGACTAACTGCAATGGTGTAAAACAATTTTTTTAGTAGCAATATGGCATGCAAATATTAAGTTATTTAATGTAAATGATCTAATATCTTCAATTTAATATTATTTTTAAATGGTGCAAAAAAGAGCAAGTATTTGCCTTTTATCATTTTTTAAGTAAGCGGTAAATTATTGGATACAATTTCACTATTTAAAGCTAATCAATTAATCATGGTAATGTTTTTCATGTCCCTGAATCTTTGCGATGTCAATCAGCTTTTTCTTTAGAAAGCCTTATGTAAATCAAAATCAAAAACACATTGTGACACATTTCTGAGAAATGATAAACAACGTATTTGAAAAAGAATTAGGTAACGCGTTTGTTTAATTTTTAATTCCAATTTGTTGCTGTTAATATCAAATTTAATGTAATATACAGGGTGTTTTGCAGAGTACAGGCTATGGATCAATGTAAAGTGTCTACAAAATTTTATTATATTACATGCTTGCCTTACTGTCTAAGAAATAAGAGCACATCTTATATTTGATCGAAATGGTTTTGAATTAGAGCACTCGTTTACCATTGCGGGGATACCGGTTCAATTAGCACAAAATTGTTTGTTGTTTTTTAAATATTTTTAAATTTATTTATGTTCATTTATGACAACATTTTTATGAAATAAAAAGCGATTGAAGAATTGTTTTAAAGTACTTAAAAATGTTTGTAAAAAATTCTCTACTACTTGCTATAAAATAACATAGGCAATACGTAATAAAGACGTTGAAAACTTTACAAACAATTTAAAACAAAGAAAACATACTTGCGTCATTTACTTAAACAGAAATAAAAATTAGAAAAATTTTTTTGGGGAATGGAACCGGGGATTTTTGCATTGGTGAGGTACCTTAAAATCACTGCCACCAAACACGTGATTTGTTTTTATTTTATAAATATTAAGATAAACGTATAATGCGATAAAATTTTGCGGAGAACTTACTCTGATCCTATCAAAATCAAATCAAATCAACTTTTATTGCAATTTATGTATACAAAATACATTTTACAACGTCAAACCACATAAATGTTGTAATAGACCTACAAGGTACATAAATGTGTAAAGAACAGATTACAGGAATACATAACAATATGAAACTTACAGTCAGACAAAAATACAAAAACTACAAGCATCAATTTTGTTGTAAAAGGACATTCCATTATTTCAGTACAAGGTATCTAGGAATAAACATCCGTGTATAAGACAGCTCCGGAAAAATCGCCGAAGCAAAGAACCCGGAAAAAATTCTAAATTCTAAACAAATTACAACATGGTTTAAATGCTATGGCCTGTATTTAGTGAAATCCACTGAAATTTAAAAGCAGCAAATATCGCAAAGTTCTATGCAATGTTCAAACGTTGTAATTGGCAATTAGTTTTGTTATTTTTTTTTGGCTTTTAATTCATTAATATAAATAAAATAATAATTTATAACTAAAGTAGATTTTTTTAACGTTATACGTATTTTAACATGTTTACACGTCATTAAACAGTTGTTGTTGGTATAGGAACAACAGAACTTGATGACTTTATCTTGGTTATTTATGCTTGCAAATAACATGATTTCGTATTTCAAAACTACTAATAATGGTGAATTTTTAATTAATAATTTAATAAAGCTACAGTTTTTAAATGTTCGTGAATTTAAAATGCTTTCAGTATCATCACAAAAGTGTAAACAATTTGTTGTGTTATTAAATTCATGTGGGTATTTATATTTGTAACAACGTATGCGTTCCTTGTAGCTTATACCTATAAAAATTTCTTATTGTCTGGCCTGTATAAAACGAATTACAATGGAACCAACTTAATTTGTAAATGCCTGATTCTACTCGTAGTAAATTACCTGTCTTTTCTTTAGCATTAGACAAAGTGATTAAAATGCTTTTAGTTGTTTTAAAAATTGCTTTAAATATATTTGAATTGTTTATAATTTTAGCCTTTTGTCCGATTTATCGCTAAAATATGGAACGCAAGCGTTTTTAATCCATTGTTTTTCAAAAAAGCTAATAACTCATACTATTTTTCAGCCAAAAAGTTACAAAAATTCATAAAACTTTTTTCTATTCTACATGCTTTTAACCACTTTTTGTAATCCGCACTAGTTTTTTTTCAATTTATTGCTACTTTGTGGTCAATTTTAATTTTTTGTCAATATTTGAAGGAATTTTTTACTTTTACCATCTTTATATCATTCCCATTTCGACCACATACTAAAGACGCACTTGAAAAGCTTGGCTACTAGTTAATATAAAATTTGGTGAGGCTCTCAGGGTTTTAGGTTGTCACGGTCTACATGTCCTTGTCCTGCGGCTGAAAGCTGAAGCCAGAGACATCTCAACCGCCAGCCAGCGTCCTGACAAGATGATGTGGGACCACCCCGACCTCGTCCACGAAACTCCACACACATCAAAATTCGTCCGAGCTCTTCGAAAGTCTGAAAGCACATAGAGATAACGAATAAAGAAAATGCGTTGAGATGCAAAGATCCGCAAGTTCGAGGAAGTAGACGAAAAACAATAGCTCCATTTAAAGTTTGAAACTAAACTTTGCAAAATCGACTCACCGCGGCTCTTAACAAGACTGAAATAAATGGCTGAAACAAGATACAGCTGCTCGGGCAAAGCAGCACCGCCTAGCGCCGAGGATGTTTTCAATTATACTAATTAATTAACAAGATAGATTTTACTGATAGCATACTTTAAGCGGCCTGTCTTGGTCGTTATTTCATTCACAAGTAGGGCTCTCGTTTGTGTCAACATGATCGATTAGTTATTATTAAGAAATGATAAACAAGGGTTTTTATCCTGCGATGCTTTTGTGGACCTAACGGCAGTTTCTTCTTTTATTTTTATCTTTAATTAATGAAAACCTTTAACCTACCCTAGTAACTGTTTTAAAAGATTAAAGAGTTTAAATTTAAAAGACAAACATTCAATAAATAATCCTAAATCAAACATGAAAGCCTAACTAAAATCAATAAGGTATTCAAACTAGAATTTTTTTTAAGTGTTACCACGACTACAAATTCCAATTTACATTGAGAATTGAATATTGTAATTAGAAATGGCATAAATATGAGAGAATTTGGTGTTTGAAAGAAATTTATATTTTAATAAAATTTTATCAAGCTTGAATCGACTCGTTTGCGCGAGTGTGGTATTACAAAACGGTATATGCTATCTAGAATTCAACAACGCTTTACACAAATCCAAATTTGCGGACCAGTGCCTTTTCGGATTCGTTTTTAATACCTTTATTGCCGGACCTTCATAAAATGGTTCTGAAAAAACGTTTTTGCTTTTTTTTTCTGAAAATAAATACGAATATTACCGAAACTATAAGGAACCGGAAAATGGAATTATAACTTTTAATACTAACTAGCTTAACCCGTGGCTTTCGCCCCACGCTTTTTTAAAAATCTTGTAACAGCCGCGTTGAGTTGCCTTACGTGACAGTTACATAAGTATTTGCTCAAAGTAATAATTAAACTGTGTCGCGTCGTCGCATAAAGTTGAGACAGTTCCGGATTTAATATAGATGTTTCAATGTTAACTATACATATATACACGCATGCAGCTTAATGCTTTATATTTTAATAAATTATTATAACTGAATATTAGTCCTTAAACCTTTGTTTTAATTTTTTCAACATATTTAAAAAATGTGACTAGACTAAAATTATATTTTTAACAGAACTTGAGAACCGTGAGGGGGGTAAAGTTAAGTCTGATGCACTACACTCTTGCTAAAAGGCGATACGATCAACCGTTTTCAAGAAAATCGAATGAAATTAATAAGCAATGCAAATTTTTCGTTTGTGACTTTTAAAGCGTATTTAAATACATTTTTTTTTGTTTGTGACATCTATTGGGAATTATTTGAAATAAATTTCAAGTACGAATTTTTCAAAAATAAATGAATAAATCAAGACATGCGGTACTGTAAGGTGGCAACTTTTCTCCCGATGTTGTGGATGACCTGTATAATAATAAAAGTTAGTATTTTGATCAGTTAGACTATGGTCATAGTTTGTAAAACGTATGGTACATATTTTTCTTTTCAGTAGAAGAGCAAATATTTTCACAATGAAGTAATTACACTACTTGGGAAAAGTTCTTAAAAAAACGAATGATCAATTTCCGTTGGATGAGTTTCAACATTTATTTTAACTATGTTTCGCTAATTCCTCACACTTTTCGGTAGTAGTAATTTACAGTGACCAATATTTTAAGGACTGAAAATTGCAGAGTAGCAAACAAATTCTGTGCTTTAGTAATCTTTCAACAAATAAGCAAAAAATTTTTATAATTTTATTATAGAGTTTTGTGCGATGCTGTACCTGCAAGAATATTTTGTTTTACTGCATAAATTTTTCTGAGTAAATACAGAAAACCTCAAACAAAATGCTAAAATTTAAATAAGTTCAGGAAAAGATATCCTTCCACGAACCACGGTGCAAACACAGGTCGATAATTTGAAGGAAAATCCCCTTCACAGTGATTCAATGATATACTTTCAGTAAATCTAGAAAAAAATACCCCGGAACAAACACTACGGAAAATACTCTGAAAAATTTAACCAGAATACAACTCCCAGAGAAAACAGCCCGTAAAAAACTACCTCCGGAAAAAATACCACCGAAAAGAATACCCCGGAAAATGTCCCCAGAAAAGATAGCCCGAGAAAAACATACATCTGCCAAAAATATCCCCGGGAAAATTACTACCATGGTTGATTTGCGAAAAAGATTTCTTTTTTTCTTAGCACATTATTTATATTTATTACATTATCGGTTTTCTTTAGTGTCCAAGACACTATACCAACGAAAGTCTAAAAGTTTCTGCAATTAATAATCAACTGTTGCGAAAACATTTAATATCAAAGAAAATGGCAAGAAAAATCTTTTTTTAGTAGTAAAGTTTCGATAAGTCGAATATTGTTTCCTTGCTTTACCACTTCGATTTTAAAGACGTGTATTTTAGTGTATTGTTTGTGGTTTTACAATGTATTGTAATAAAATAATTCATATGTAAAATTTTTATTTTTTATTAAAGGGAGTCTAAAAAGTGAATGCTCTTCTTAAACAAGGGTGGCAACCCAGGGTACTTTTTTTGCTGGAATATTTTTTCCAGAGATATTTTTTCCAGAGATATTTTTTCCAGAGATATTTTTTCCGGGGTTATTTTTTGTTGTAGTAATTTTTTGCGGTGGTATTTTTCCGGAGGTATTTTTCCCGAAATCTGTTTTAGGGGTACTTTTTTTGCCTACATTTTTCAGTAAGAGCCCAGGTTTCCTCCGCAGCTAATCAAATTTGCAAATATTTTCTTAAATTTCTTTTGATAATGTCTTATGTTTAAACTGATATAAATTGCTACCAAAATTGCAAAAACATATAAATCTTCTCCAACAAGTAAGCCAACTGATAAATTTAGTTTTCACATTAAAATCTAGATGTATTTAGTTAGACACTGATATCTGTTATTTAAACTTCAAAATTCTAGCTGTGCAGAAAAAACACCCCCAGAAAAAACAATACCGGAAAAAAATCCCCGGAAAACAGTCGCCGGGTAAAAAAACTTCGAAAAAATACTCGGGAGCAAACTTGCCCGGGGGAGAACATGCCCGGTAAAAAAAGTCCTCGGAGCAAACATTCACTGGAAAAAATATCCTCGGTGAAATAATCTTTTTAAAAAACATCTCCGGAAAAATAGCTTGGATTGAAAATACCTTAAATTGCATTAAAAAAGGATTGGAGCTCTAAAACATATACCAGTTTTTTTTTCGGAGACTTTTTGGGATTTTTATTTACAAATCTAGGAAAAGAAGTTCTCGGAAAAAACGCCACGAAAAAAAGTCTATGGAAAAAATACGCTGGAAAGAAAGTCTCCGGAAAGAAGTCCCCGGAAAAAGTCCTCTAAAAAAAGGCTTCTGGAAAAACGTCTCCGGCAAATAGTCTCTTGGAAAAAGGTCTCCTGAAAAAAAGTTTATTGGAAAAACGTCCCCGAAAAAAGGCACAGAAAAGAAGTCCTCGGAATAAAAGTCTCTATGGAATAAAATCTGAAATACTTTTAAAAAAAGGCAAAACTCATGAAAACACAAATGTTTTTAATATAAAATAAGTTAAGATAAATTTGCATTTCTTTATAGTGAGCATCGCATTGGCAATCAGTTATTAAAAAGCTTATATTTTGATTATACCGATGAATTCAGGGCTAAATGAATTGCTAGATTATTATTATTATTACATATAATAAAAACAAACTGAGGCAGTTTCTGGGCAGAAAAGCAAAATTATCGACTTCCGGTTTAACTGCAAAGCGGTTCTATCTTTGACTTTTGAAAAATACTGTTTTTGGTGACTTTTATTCTTGTAGATTTTTTCCGGAGACTTTTTCCAAGGTACTTTTTTCCGGGTATTCTTTCTTTGGGACTTTTTTCCGGGTCTTTTTTCCTGGAGTTTTTTTTCAGAAACTTTTTTTCCGGGAGACTTTTTTCCGGAGACTTTTTTACCGGGAGGCTTTTTTCCGGGACTTTTTCCGTGGACTTTTCTTCCGTGACTTTTTTTCCATAGACTTGTTTTCAACTTACCTTTATTAATACAGGGGCTTTTTTTTCAGGGATATTTTTTCGGTAATTTTTTTCGAAGCTGTTCAAAAATTCAAAATTCTTTGGTGGACTACCACATTTCTGCTGCGAAATATGGTGTACCTTAAGTTTATTTGGAATAGTTTTCAACAAGCATCAGCTCTTAGTTACAGGTATTGTGGAATTCCTGTAACACCAAAATTTTCAGAACATGGCATTTTTATGTATAAAATTCAAAACCTCCTTGTTTTATATTCAAGCTACTGAACACTTGCGCACAATATTCATAGTAGCATTTAGCTCGCAACTTTAAGAGTGTGTCGGATCAAAACACCCTCATTCATCATCGCTGTATTCTGAACGTTTCGTTACAAATAACGCAAACACGAGGGGGTGCTGCTATGTTGAGGGTGTCGCCCTTCAGAGAAGGCTAATTTTTGATTACGTAACTCATAACACGATAAAATATTATAGCCCACACACGAACAATATCGCTATAACAAGAAATATTATGTGTAAATACTCTTAACGAGATAACGATAAGTTCGTTATGCTACATCGAAAATAAATGTTGTATAACTACAACTAATAAAATATTTTTTTGGTCTTTTATTTGCGTACTTTTCTCATTTTCGTTTGTCTAAATTAATACTTTTATTTATCTAAAGTTAAAAAAAAATTAAAAAATTCCCAACAAACACAACATAGATCTTAGCTTAAGAACTACATAGTCGTCGGCTTTTTTGAAGTTAGTTCTATTTCCCAGTAGAAGGATGAAACTTTACTAAGCCAAAGAAAGGGACGAGGATTTTACATTATAAGGATTACATAGCAGGTATCTCCAATGCCAACACTGCTGGTTTCAGAATTGAAAAGATCGCTTACAGCTTATCAGGACTTAAGGAAGCATTTGGAAAGAATAGATACCGATAGTTTGTGGATTTATTTTTCGATATTTTCCAGGAGTTCTCAACAACTTTCGTAAAACTACTTTATACTTTTTATATCCGTCAAAATCACCACTTACAACATTTTTGTTTCCACATGTCCGTTCATAAATGTTTTGGTTTATAAATCAGTTCTTTGATGTAGTTGTATAAAAATATTTCAGCACCTCACAAAAATAGGTAATATAAGCACCAATAATCGTTTCGTAATTCAGGGTGTTCCGAAATTCGCGGACACGAACTGTGGAACGGTGAAAATATTGCAGATGTTGTTCAAAGTGTCCAAACAAATTAAATTTACGTGTTCAATTAAGGAGTGGCGAGCTATTGGCTGTTGAAAACAGTACGTCCGTATTTATTTCTTTTATAGTTCGTGTTTGGTTTGAATTTTATCCCTAATTGGTATCGTGCAATTATTAAACACTTAAATTTCAGTTTCAATATTTTTTTAATCATTTTAAGATTTTTCATAACTTTAATAACTTCAAAAATATTGGTTGAACTAAAAAATCATACAAGACCTTTTCATTCAGTTTTTTTTCAGAACACCATCTCATAGCTCGCGTGTGCAAATTTCGTAACACTCTGTATATAGCCAAGAAGGGCAAAAAACAATTATCTTCTTTATTATGTAAAATGTTGACAGCCACTGATTTAGCACCGGTTATCGGTTTTACTTTGTAGGAGCAAACTGTTAGCATGTACTTAAAAGGGTATTGTGCGCATTGTGCACAGGGTAATTGCACCTCCCTTTCCGTCAATACCACAATACCACCCTAAATATACAACTTATGGTGCGTGGTAGAAAATCTCTTAATATGCCATCCCTGAGGACGCCATCCTACAGATGGACTTACACAAGTACCCCACAAGTAGTTTCTTCCTGTTTGTCAACTAATTCCTATTTTGCTTGGTTAACTGAAAAATCATTTGCCGTTTACCAAATGCCGCCCTTATTAAGCGCACAAAAATGAATTTCCTTTCTTTCTAAAAATTAAATTTGTTCCCACAATAGAAGAAGAAAATAATGAGTAGAGAATGTTAAGCATTAAAAACAGTTATGTAGCGAGGAAAGTTGTTTAGAAGTACTGTATACGAATGTTCTAAAACATGTTTGGTGAAAAACCTTTCAAAAAAAGTTTTATCAAAAACATCATTTAAAAATACATCTCATAGGATTTGACGTTCTGCAAAAAATTACAAAAGTAATATTATTAAAAGAATCCTTCCAAACTTGTCTTAATCATTTTATGACGTATATTGTGGTAGGTTTCAAAACATTTCGAAAAATGGCTCTTCCTGAAAATACCTTTTCCAAGACTTACTTTAGAACCTGGTTTTCCACGAAATATTTTTTCGAGAACCTTTTATTTTCAAAATTTTGAATTTCTCAGAATTATTTTAAATTCCAAACGTCTTACTTGGATGTATAATTATTTTTAAGGCCACTTTGGAATAATATTTTTCCTAATATCAATGTTATTGCGGACAGTTTTCTTGTAACACATTGTACACACAAAGATTTCATTCTTGTCTTTTCTAGCTTTCTTCCCATACTTTGAAGTCGTTCAAACGATCCACTTCTTCCAAATACATCTTCATTTGGGAGGACAAATCGTATTCAATTACAAGATCACAGTAACTTCGCCCACTTACCGAATCACCTCGATTCCGTTTTCCGCCTCCACTTACTTGCGGTATCAAATTTATACACCCTGTAAATCAATCCTGAGCTCAAAACCTAACAGTTAGCGGGACAAAAAGATGGGTGAAACCAAATCCTTTTTATATCGCAAGCAGGTAATTTCATACGCCGCTATCTGTGTTAGAAATCAACGGGGACAGAGAAATGTCAATAAGTTGGGACCCAGAGCCTTTGATAGGCGGAGGACGAACCGTCTAAGCCGCAGGTTATTAAGTTATATCAGGTACACGACACTATTCTATGGTTTGATAAAAAAGGGTAGCTTGGCTAGGCGCGGACTGATATTTCAACAACAATCCCAAGTGTCGCCGCAAAGCTCAGACGCATAGGAACCGCCACTGCTTATACCTTCTCACACAAGCTCGATCTTGAAAATTTTAAGTTGTAATATGTTATTTCAAAAGCGGAAAGTGTTTTATATTTACAAAAAAAGAAATAATGTTGAATTTCAGAAATAATAAATTTTCAAAAAATTAATCTTGATTTAAACAAACAGAAAGTTGATATTAAACTGGTAGTAAAGTAGCTGGAAACTTAAAATTTAGTAACTTTTGATTATTTTTAACTTTATCATTTTATCTCAAACTTACTTTTTATTTTAATTATTACTATAATTAGAAAATTCGGCTTTTATAATTTTAATTATAATAGATTGGTAGTGGTGAAGTTTTTCATTTTATACCCTTACTAAACAGCTCCTGCTGTATTTGCTGGTCAAGAATTGATTATTTATTCAGTACAGTCAACTACTGGTTAAAATTCATAAACATTATAACCATAAAATAAAATTAGACAAGTATGATTTGAAAAAACCTCCACGAAACTATTTAATCAAGAAAACAAATCACTCTGAATGGAAACTGAGCTCGGCCCATTCGTAAAATGAAGGGCTCAAAGGTGGTGCTCACAGAGAATATTAAATTGTATAAAAAAATGAAAGAGAATTTTATTATAGTTATGATTCCTAAATAACTAGTGCTAGTGCACTTGTACAAGCAAACAAAATGTAGGCACTTCTCCTCGTTTACAGTCAAACTTACAGTGTATAACGCTTTATTGATTTTTTATCAAATATGTTATTCTGGATACTGAAATCAAGTTAAAATATGAAAACAATTCTTTCAAGAGCTGCGATACTTTGGAAAACAACGCTTGTTCAAATGTAGGAGGACAAACCTTGGGAAAAAATACGACGGATCAAATACCCCCGAAACAATATCCCAGGAAAAACCCTCGGAAAAAATGCCCGCGGCAAGAATACCACAAAATAAATATCTCCTGAAAAATACTGTCTTAAAAATACTTCTTAAAAACAGATACTCAGGAAAAGACAACCCCGACCAAATACCCCGGAAAAAATAAGCCGGTAAAGATAATTCCGGGAAAAGAACATATTTCGAATACAATTAATCGGAAAAATAATAGTCGAAAAATAGACCCGAAAAAATACTTCCAGGTAAAAAAAGACTTCCAAAACATACCCCGGAAAAAACAGCCAATTAAAATTTCAGGAAAATATCCCCCGAAATAAATACCATCGGAAGAACTACCCGCGGAGAAAGAAAAGGAAAAAATACCTCGAAAAAACATTTCCGTAAAAAATACTAAAAGTACTATGACAGTTGACACACCTATTGTGTTACATACGCGCCGGAACAAATACCCCCGAAACAATACCCCAGGAAAAAATCCCCGGAAAATATACCCGCGGAAAAAATACTCCAAAATAAATATCTCCTGAAGAAATGCTTATAAACAAATACTTCAAGAAAAAAATAGTTATGAAAAACACCCCCGATTAAATACCCTTGAAAAAAACGCCGGTAACAATATTTCCGAGATAAACCAACCGTAGAAAATATTCGGAAAAAATTCATTGGAAAAATACTATCCGAAAAGAGTTCCCTTGAAACATACTTCCAGAAAAAAAAGACCCCTGGAAGATACTCCGGGAATATAGCTTGGAAAAAATCTCCACAAAACAAAACTTCCCAGAAAATACTCCTCGGAGTTAAAACCTTCGAAAAAAATACCCGCGGTGAAAATACTTGCAGGAAAAAATTCCTCGGAAACAACACCTCCGTTAAAATACGAAAATATGACGGTTGACACACTTATTCGAGAAACGAAATGCTCTCTTTTTCGTGTCTAATTCCGTCCGCACGTGAAGCCTGCTATAAGACAATATATAGTTAATACTTTATTTTTGTTAATTAATGGGATTATTAATTAAAACTTTTGCGCAAATATTTTATATTAAGAACGTAAAGCAGAACAAATACCGAACTATTTTTACAGTGGTAAAGTTTCGATATCTGCAAATATTCGTTAAGTCGAATAAATTTTTCTTTCTTTACGACTTCCCATTAAATAGATGCGACTGTGGACTGTTTTTCAGTGTATTGTGCGTAGTTTTGCCAATGTCGAGTAATAAAATAATTACACTATGAAATAATAACATTTTAAAATTTGTTTTTTGTTAAAAGGGATTACAAGTTGCTTGAGTAAGTGTGCAAATCCTGCTAGTCTTGTGCCTGCGCAATTTTATCCGTGGGGGTTTTTTCCTGAACGTATTTTTATTTGAAAATATTTCTTCTGGGATTCTTTTCCAGGGGTATTGTTTCTACCTACCGATTGGTACTCTCGGAAAAGGAAAAGGTCTACTATAAATGGTAAAAGGAAAATTATTGCAGGAAAAAAACATCTACTAAAGAAATAAAAGCCAAAGGAAAAACATCGAAAAGAAAAAAATATCCATGGAAAAATACTTAAAATTATACAGTATCTATCGAAAAAATGGTCTAAAGTCTCTAATGCTGTATATGTATTTACACAGCCTTTAATAATAAATTATCCACGAAAAATGTATAACAAAAGTTTCTTATCAATATGTGCATATTTATATTTAAAAATGCACTTTTATTCATACCTATTTTTGACTTAAGCAAAATTGGATATTTTTATGATATTTATTTATTTTACATACTGCTACCGTTAATACACTGGAATTAATAGACATCAGTAGACTTATTAACAGTATGCATATAAATTTGTATATATTTCTGTAACTAATATATAAATAAATATTTACCACGAAATTTTGCTTTTGTGCCTTAAATGTGTGGATAAAACTGAATAGAAAATTATTATTAGCAATACTGTAGTTATTCTTGATGATAAAAAACCTTTTATTAAATGAGTTTGCAGAATTCAAACATGGCAATTTCATATTTTGTTTATTTTTTCCATAGATATTTGGTTCTCTGGATGTTTTTTCTGTGGATATGTTTTTCTTTGGATTTTTCCGTGAATATTGTTTCCATAAATATTTTTTCGTGGCTACTTTTTCCTTGAATGTTTATTCTTCAATCTATGTCACTTTTTCCTCGTCTATTTTCGTAACTTTATTACGTTTTTCTATAATTTTTGTATCTTTTTTATTATCTTTCTATTTATGAATATTAATTTTTTGTTCAGTTATAGTTCGACTCTAATACTTACTTACTTACGTTAAATAAAACATAAATTATAGCCTACAGCTTTAGGTCAGAGTACAAAGAAAACCTAGAAAATAACCATAGGCAGTTAGAACTACAGTACTAAACATTTATCATAGAGATAAACAATAAGAGGCCTATGTAGGGTTCGAATAAAAATTATAATCTGATGAAACTAAATTTACTATTTTACAAGAAATTCTAAAACCATAACTAGTATTACCAACTGGTAAAGTACCCAAAATTTTTGTTGTAAATCTAAAAATGATCTTTTAGATGTTTATATTAAAATTAAGAAAGTGAGTTTGAGAATATTGCCCAGACATTATTTTCTTTTAATACTTCATACAGCTTTATTCCTAACTAATAATGCATTAATGAATTAAACAACAGTGATGTATTACGTATACTGCGATTAAACTATTTATAGCTGTCATGCTTAATTTTGCAAGTAGTTTTTTTGTCAACAAAACAAACTGATGAGAATTGAATAGCCTGAGATAAGCTCAGAAATTTTATTTATGTCGTTATTAATCGTCTTTACTCTAGCTTGTCATCTAACTGTATTCCATTCTCTAATGACTTGCAACAAGTCGAACAAATTTAGCTATGATTCCTGTTGCTTCATTGATCGTTACCATGTCATAGCAAAAGAATCGTCTGTTAAATGCAGGAAACGAGGCGATTCGTAATATTTGCCTGTAAGCTAATACAGCAGTTGTTTATACTTGATTTAATTGAATTTTACATTTGACTGTATTCTTTGAAAGACAGCGGTGTTTTATAATACGGCGAGGAATTCGAACAGTCACTCCGCTTTCTTGAACGATGGCCGCCTCTTTGATCTTCAGTGGTGGTAGCTACTGGCTTCTACACGTCTTTCTTCTCTGCTTTTGGTTCTTGCTATGAATTATCGTGCCCACCACGATATTTTATTGTATCTATTGAAAATTACACGCTATTCATTTGTTGCTTTTAAAAACAAATTTTGAATACATCAGAAATGTTACCAGTTTTTATTAATTTAACTCTTTCAGTTCACTCTGCTGCAACTCTAAAGGTAGACGTTATGTTTAGCTGCCAATTAACTCCTTAATGTTAGCACAGGTAAATACATTGCAATTCAAAGTAATTAAGACTATTGTACTCATGATTTTGCTACCGGTTATTACAATTTGCTTAGCATTCCATGAGCGTTGATTTTCAAGTCTGCATTGAAACCATTATTTGTTTACGGAGATTTTCTATTGAACTATTGTTAGATTCATAACTCATAACTGATCTTTATGTTTAAGTTTAAATGAAACTTTGTTTTTTGATCGATATTCAAAGGTGCCTCAACACTCGTGTCTTCTGTTTATTTTTTTGACTTGAAATAAACATTAAAACCACCAATAGCTCTCAGTAAATTGGTACCCGATTCGCTCTCTTGGAAATTTCCTGGTTAAGTTGCAATAAATAGCTCAGTGAGCTAACTGCGTGGCTTTGGGAACATCGACCCCAGTTCAATTCTGGGGTCAAAAGTTTTAGGTGTATTATCTAGAAATGTAACCGCTACCGGCAACAATATAACTTTCAGTAGTTTGACTGTCATCTACTTGAAGGTCTCCGCTGTTTTGACGCGCAAACTAAATATGTTCGCAAACAACCTGTATGATTACTTCTTCCAGTTTCTAATGTTAACATGTCACGTCCTCCGAACTCAATTTAGCGCAAAATAACAAGACCTCGTTGTAATGTAGACAATTAACAGAGAACGATGTAGAATGCTCATTAGTTACTGCACAAGAGACATTCTGACAACCTACCTGACATCAAAATGTAAAGAAATAACCGCATAAGTTGCAATAGTAACCAAGTGGTAAGTATAAAAATATTACTGTGTGTAGTACCGCATGAGCGATAAGCTTGTTATTAAATATTAATAAAAAAAAGATACATTGAATTTTTGCTTTAGAAAAATAATAAAACGCCAAGTTTACAACGAAGACCACCGGGACATCGATACAAGTGCGATGCTCATAGCGATATCCAGATAATCATACGTCATCCATCATCGTTCTGAACGACCGACACTTTCTTTAATGAACCGACCGCCGCCGCTAAACTTCTATAGTTGCTACAACATTCGTATAAAAAAATTAGTATGTTTAATTATTAAGTCTTCCTGGATCTCTTCAGCATAACTATGCAACGGAAATGTTTAGTTCTTTGTTGTTTGATTTAAATAGTTTAAAATGAATACATTATCTTTGAGATACCATAACCCGCAGGTATAATACATACCGAAGAAGGAGATTTTCTTTGCGACCACTAAATAATTTCATCACATCTTTAGTTGGAGTTTCAAAAATCTATAACACGACCAACCCGGCGCCTCCACCACACGTTACATAGATTGCTAGACTTTCTAAAAATAAAATATAAAATGTTGGACTGATTTTGTAGTTTATAGAAGTACTTAAAACGACTAAATTTTTAATTCAAATTTCAAAAATCTACAGCACCACGAACTCGTCTTATCCACCAAACGTTGCATATGAATTCTGGAAAAATAAAATGTAATTTAAACCTGGTTCTGGAACTCATAGAAATTATTAAGGCAAAAGTATTAAAATGTACTAATTTATTAATACTTATGGAATTTATATAAAATACACTTGACGCCTCCACCAATTGTCACAAATAAACTTTCTAATAACACAATAAAACTTATAGGAATACTTAACATAAGTACATTCTCAGTTCAAATTTATAAAAGCTATAGGACTGCGAACTCGGCTCCTCCACCAAATGCCACACCGGAATTCTGAAAAAAATAAAATGTTTTTTATCTGGTTTTGCATCTCATAGACTCATAGTTAATAAAGCAAACATATTGGAAAATATTCATTTATTACTACTTAATAAAATTACCACCAAAGTAAATGAAACATACAAGATGTGTGTAAACTGGTACAGCAAGTTAAAATTGAACCGTTTTCTTGACACGAACAATATAATTTTTTAATTTATGTTATATTGCTGCTTATACATGCTGAAAGCATTACAATGTTTTGCATTTAAAAACTAAATTAAAATGCAAACCGCAGAAAAGAAAGAGGTTTGGTATTTACAAGCAGATTTATTTTGCTTAGTGAAGATAATTCCATGGTATGAAAATCAAAAAATAGTTAATAAAAATTGGAAATTAATAATAAATAATTTTTGTACATTACCGGTTGAAATCTCAAACCTAACAAACTCGACGCCTCCACCATATGTCATAAATAGACTCTCTAACAAAAATGTAAATTAGTGTTGAAATGGTTTTGTAGCTTATAGAAATACCTACATTTTAATGCAACTACATGATTAGTTCAAATTTCAAAAAGCTACAGCACTGCGATCTGGCTCCTCCACCAAATGTCACACACAAATCCTAGAAAAAAAATGTATTTGATTTTCCAACTCATACTATTTATTTTATTAATACTTTTGAAATTTATGTAAGATACATTTACCAAAGTAATGTCAACATTGAAAACGTAGGCAAGTTAGCACAGCAAGACAAATTAAAACCATTTTCTGGAAATAACACTAGAAACTTTTAACAGTTTTATGATAGACTGCAATGTTATTTTTTGAACTGTTAACAATATATTATAAATATTATAATAAATAACTTTAACATGTATTTATTTTAGTCTTATACGTACCTCAATGTGTTTACACCTCATTATCTATGCCTGCAGATGACTTGATTTCTTGTTGAAAAACTTCTAACAATGGCCAATTTAAAAGCTCAATTTTCTTTTTCTATGAACTAAACTAAATGATTCGAAAAAGTAAATAACAATATATAATTTTAGTAGAGTTGCAATTGGAATTTCGAACAACTATAATACGACAAACACGGCGCATCCACCAAATGTCATAAGTGAACTTTCTGAAAATAAAATAGAAATCGCCCAAAAACTGGTTTTGGAGCTTGTAGAGATACATTCTCAGTTCAAAATTCAGAAAGACATAGTATAAACTCGGCTCCTCCACCAAATGTCACACATGGGTTTAAAGGAGCTAGAATGTGGTTTGTTATTAATATGGTTTTGCAACTCATCAAAGTAATTGAAGCAAACGTATTAGTAAGCATTTTTGTATATCTATAACATTATTTAGGACACTATTACCAAAATAACTGAAACTTAAAATATTTATGTTAATTGGTACAATAAGTTAAAATTAGACCATTTTGTAGATATCGGCAAAAAAAATTTTAAAAATTTTATGCTAGATCGCGATATTATTTCCCAAATATGCTGAAAATGCTTTTATGTTTCGTTTGTAAAAATTAAATTATGTAATTCGAAACCCAGAAAGAAAAAATGCAGTTGGTATTTACTTTTGCTTTTTAATGAAGATTGGTAGGAATTTTTTTATATAGCGGCTCCTTTTCTACTTATTGTATAGCATATGTACCTGCTTCTTTAGTGTGTGACTCTTTTCACTGCAGTTCTTTTCAGTTCCCCGCCGTCTATTTAGGTCGGCACAACATACAAAGAAATAATTTTACCTTCGGCTGTTGTAATCCTCATACTTATACAATATCGCAGGTTAACATTCTATTAAAATATTGCTACAGGTATATTTTTCCAATTCTGGTTGTTCAGCGTTATCAATTAACAATATTACCGCTAGCAAAAATGGATCTTAACATAGTGGGAGAGAAATTTTTGAAGTGCATTTCCTTTTTTCAGAGGAACGTGCGTAAATTGTTCTTAAATAATATAACAACAAAAAGTCATTAAAAAAGCTATTCGGAATCAAAACATACTGAAAGTTTGTATGAAAACAACAATTAAAAGCATGTTTCTAATGGGTCTAAAACATACACCAGAAGCTGCTGTTTATTATTCTAGGTAAAGCTGCATAACATGATCACATGTTGAGTTACAGTGTATGTACATGCAACAATTACTCAAATACGTGTCCTTAATTAGCAGGACGAATCCCTGAATAAGCGTTCAACAAGTCAAATGATTTACGGTGAGAACCTGTATTTGACCAACTACATCCTTGACAGAATTTCCTTTACGTCCACTTATTCCGTCTTTTTACAGTAATTTCTAATTGTTAACACACTCTGCTGCCTGTTAAGCAAAAACCTACTAAAGTGGAGTGAATACAGTAGCAGGTCATTACAGACCATGGAGCACAGATAAGTACAATAACATGCCGACTCAATAATAGCCAAAGATTTGTAAGACGCGTTAGTTGTTAGTTCGAAGAATGAAAAATTTGCTGTGGGCGCACTGGCTTTACCTTTTCACGTTCTGCCGACAAGGCGTTCAATAGGGCCTTTTAAATTTGCACTTTGGTTGATATTTTTTACCATTTCGTTTGGTTTTTTGTTCAATCTTAAGGTTGGTAAAGTTCAGAAATTATATAATCAACCAAAGCCACTGAAAAGAAGCTTTGTGTCATTTTTTTGTGAAGTAGCAAAACTAAAAGGTATGTAATTAAAATAAGACCTCCCATGGACAATTTTTAAATGATAGCTAAGATTGTACACTTTTCCAACGAACTGTCATGCTAAGCTACCTGTTTGGCCCCCTAGAGCTTTCTCAGCGGCGTCTAAAAGAACTACTGATAGGAAACTCGCTCACGCATAAGATTGGTAAAACCAAATAGTACAAAACGTGAGCTGCCACTGCTACCGTTTATGCTATAACGACCTGAATTTATTCATGAGTTCACTCCGCTCTTTGCGTCACACTTCATCCCATTTTGACAAGTAAACCACGACGTGACATGTAATATCCATAACTATGTGCTGTGCTAGCATCCTTATTCAAAAAAAAACTTCTCTACTATAGATTGAGATGATATCAAGATTTAATCAGTTTTTTTCCTCGCTTTTTACAGTTACTATGAATTAACTCACGGTTCATTAGCCCCGCTAATAACCACAAATGAATTGTGAAAACTATGTGCTAATGTGTTGCAGTAATTTAGTAATATACATATGAAATAAGGCAAATAATCTATAATGGTTTATACATACAAAAATAATATTTCTTTTAAGATACGTAAATAAATTTTCATAATACCTATGTTAAATTTTTTTTTTTAAATTGTAGTTGTAACCAGATCAGCAATTTATTTTGCTATACATGGTAGCGTGTTTTATAAATTTTGTCTTTAATGTCTTTAATGAGGTCTTCCTACGAGTGCCTCTTTAGTTCTTTCGATTGGTGAAGTGATTTTTCGTTTGTTGTTGTTATGCTTGGTTATCACTATTTAATTTAGATCGCTGTCACTAGTGTTGGAGTCTGATGTTAGCACTATGTCTTGTGTTAGCTTTCTTTTGAGACGTGTATGAGTCTTTTTTCTTCCTAGTCTATAATAAGCCGCACTGGTGCACTGTGTTAAATTTTTAAAGAACTTTTTACTTGTTGTTTTTATAAATTGTTGTATTGTTGGAATATTTAATTCTTTATGTATCTGTTTGTTTCTCACAAACCAAGGAGCTTTGGTTGCTATCCTAAGAACTTTGTTTTGTTGAGTTTGCAATTTGTTGGTGTTAATTTACGCTGTGTTGCCCCATATTTGGCATGCGTATGTCAGTATTGGCCGAAGTATTGCTAGATAGATAGTTTTGGTGCATTCCATTTGTAGTGAAGATTTTCTGTTAATTAATGGATAAAGTAGTGCGAGTCTCGCGTGAAATTGATTTAATTTTTTGTTTAGGTGGTAGCCCCATGTTAGCCTAGTGTCAAGGTACACTCCTAGGTATTTGACAGCTGAGTCATTTGGGTTCCATGTAACTAAGTTATGGTTGATCACTAAGTTACCTGCATTGCTAATACGCCTGAGTGTAAAATTTTTTGCTTCACTTTTAGTTGGGTTGATCTGTATCCGCCACTTGTGGAACCAGGCACATGTGATATCTAGAGCTTGTTGTAGCTGTGTGGTTGCTATTGGAAGTTCATGGTGTTGAGTAATAATAGCGGTGTTGTCTGCGAACATTGCAGTAAGCGCTTGTCTTTGGATGGGTATATCATGTACATATATATTGAAAAGTAACGGTCCCAGAATGCTTCCTTGTGGGACTCCGGCTTTTATGTTTTTGGTTGTTGATAGCGTTGAGTTTATCCTTACTGCGAATGTTCTGCCCTGTAAATAGGATGATAAGATTTTTGTTAGATAGTTGGGTGTATTAAGCTTGATTAGTTTGTATAATAATCCTTTACCTATGTTAATATGTTAACACCAAACTCATAAGTTCAGCAAAAAAAACTAACTGACAAAAGTACAAATATCAACAATTTGATACATTGAAATGAAGAAAAAGGCTTGAATCTATCAGCCAGGAGCTAAAGAACGTTAAAAAATTCAAATTATTTTGTACTAGTTTTAAAAACGTCAAGAGGAATTTCAAATCGTTAATGCTCGTTCCATGAATGGTAAAAGAGGCCCCAAAAAACAGACACCGAAAAATGCCCGAGAAAAAAATCCCTAGGTAAAGGAAGACTCCGGAAAAAAGCTCCAGTAAAACATCTTCAGGTAAAAACATCCTCGGAAAACACAACCTCTTCACAGTTTTCATTTGTACCAAAATTGTCTTAAATAGCGACACTGTGTTCCCCTAGAGCTATGTTCACACCAAATTCAATCCCGATCTGTGAATTCATTTTTGAGTAATACGGTGTTAAGTGTAAATTTTCAAAAAAAAATGTTTCGGTCGCCATTTTGAAGCTAGAAAATTAGGACAAAAAGGAGTTGGATATGCCTAAGGTCTTCTATCAAATTCCATTTTCAGATTGAGCAAAAATTGGTTTTCCGGTAAAAATGCTGCCTAAAACATATCTAACTTCTACTTCCTATTTCGAATTTTTTAAATATATTTTGCCGGTGAATTTTTGATTTTGAATGTTTTCACATTCCAAAGTTCCTCAAAATTAGACCATCCTTTTATGGGAAGTAATTCACACGCACACATATATACCCACCCACACACAGACACACATTTAATAGAAACCCTTGTTTGAGTTCCTGAAAGTTCAAAACAGTATCTTCTTTATCGAAGAACTGGGGCTTTTTCACTGGGGTTTTTTCCGAGGTTTATTTTGGCTGGGTCTTTTATTTTCAGAGGCTTGTTTTTCGAAAATACTTCTCTGGGATTTTTTACTGGACCTGTTTTCCCCAGGGATGTTTTATCCTAAATTTGAAGTTTATATTAGAATTTTTATAATATCGATTTTCTGAAATTACCATAAAACGATTTTCCTGAATTAATACCAAAAAACTTTCTTCCTGGAAAAGGTTTCTTCAGTGAAATGAAATGCCTCTTTTTTGCCACATGTTAATAATCTTAATAAAGGTAAACACTAAAACATATTTTTTTTTAATTCAAATTTGAAATTTAATAATTCCTGTATCTGGTCCTACGATTTCCTGAGCCAAAAGGTGAATTTTGGGACAGTACATTTCTGTAAAAAAACCTTTTATTTAAAATTCCTTGCTGTAACCCATCCTTTCTCGACTGAAGAAGAGCTTAGGACTCCGGTGCGGAGTCCGAAGATCCCTATAGGCCGCCCCTTCGCGGGGAATGAAGCAACACCGATTTTCTTTTTTTTTTTTGTTCTAAGACCCAATTTTGAACAATAAGTAGTTAGAGGCAAGGTCAACGGATGAAAATTTACAATTTTTTAAAGTAAAAGTCACTGTATGGGCTTCACGACTCCTGCTGCCTAGTAGCACAGTGTTTGCCCGTACTACACTCTTTATGTGATTTTTTTAAGAAACATTGGGGAATAGACATTTTTTTTTGTTAGTACCAATTAACCAAGTTGCGTTGACATATAGTCAATATTTGCAAATTAAAAGGCAAGAGCACGACAAAATATAAAAAACTTAATCAGAAGAAAAACGGAAAAAATGTCAAAATTAAATATTACCGGAGAAAATCACCCAAAAAATGAATGAATGTGCATGAAGGGCGGCATAAGTTTCAGGAGTGTGGTGGTTTAAAGTCCAAAGACCCCACTACCTCCTACTACACAATCGAAGAGCCTACCCAGAGTGAAAGTCCTCGACACCTTCGGGTATAAGAGGTTATAGATAGATAGATAGATAGATAAATATAGTTGCAAAATATTGTTTTAAAAAGTAATGCTATTTGAAGAATTCTGGGTGTTTAGTTTCCATGTCAAATTTTAAATGTTTTGTTAGCTACGTTGCTCATTAGTGATAGTAGACTAAAATTCACAATTTAAATTTAAGTTGGAGCAATAATTAACGGTAAATTTTCTCCCTCGTGTCTTATTTTTGGGCGACAATTTTTATTTTTATTCTTTGGTTACTTTTAATTCCAAAAAATCTTTTTCCAGAAAATCATTCATACAAAAAATGGCTTGTAACTTTAGATAATGCGAACCCGAATCAACGACATCATGCTAAAAGCGGCCGCGTTGTGGTTATGGCTTGGCTCGTTTTAATCGTACGTAATATTGTCTTTTTTGTTGGAAGACCTGTATCTTCCCATCCTTATGTAGTGCATAATTATGATCTATTTGTACGTGTTGCATGTTTTCTTTGCGAAGTAATCAACTTTTGTGCAATTTGTTTTGTACTACTACTGTAGTTAGGGATATAACGTTTTGCATACATAGCATTGAAAATAGGAAATGTTAAAATACTTCTCTTATTTCCAAACACACTTTGACAATAACACAATGGCTACGTTATAGGTGTTCTTTACTTCTCAAGATTTAGTAAAATACTGGTAAGGTGTATTATATGTATACATATAGGTTTTGTTGTAGAAAAGTTTATATAGTTTCGTTTTTTTATTGATGTAAAAAATTCGATAATTTGTATTTTTGATTACTCGAATATTCTTTACTGTCCCTACAACTTTAACTTAAAGAAGTTTGGCTGTATTTCAATGTACTATTTGTAGTTTTACAATTTAAAGTAATTATAACAAAGATATTAATATTATTATTAAGATTTTTTTTTGCAAATTTTGCGGGTAACTAAATAAAACCAAACCAACTGCGTTGGACGTATTTACGCCGAATCGGCGGCACCGAAACAGAAGTAGTGTCTAAACTTAACCGCCGATCCCACCAAGGTCAGACTTTTTATTAATGCATTTCTATTGCGTTCGCATTCAATTAGCACTTTTTTAGCGATAACCGCCAAGTTCGTAGTGACACAGTTGGATATGCGGGTGTGTTCGGGTGTACTGCCTTTTTACTGCATAAGTAGTTGCGGGATCGAATCTCGGTTGGGACAAAAATTTTTTTTTATTTTATAGTTTTTTTTAAAATACTGTTGTTGCGTTTTGCTGTTTACGCGAGGTTATTTGTTAAGAGCAGTTATATTTTTAAAGAAAAAATACGAAGACAAATTTGCGTCGAAACGGTCTCGCGCCGAAACGTCCCGGCGTTCAAACGTCCTGGCGCCAAAACGGTCGCGCCGAATCACAGACGCCGAAACGTCCTAGACCGAGAAGTTTCTTGGTCTTCTTTCGTTTTCGTTTTCGGGACTGGTACTCAGTTGCTGTCGTTTTAAATTTTTTATACGAGACGAGAGGTTGCCACTGCGAGACAAAACAAGCGATGATACTACAATCAAAACGAGACGAGAATTGATCATTTCACAGTGACACGAGACTGGTGGCAACACGATATTATTATAACAATATCTAAATTCAAATTTGAAAACTTTTAGCTACTTCCATTTATTTATTTAATACTCAAATTTTAAGTCAAAGCAACTAATTAGTAAATTATTGGTTATTCGAAAAATGTTTGCTTCTATTACTGACTAATGTTTATATAAAGCTGACTTTGTTTTAATTTTTTTTAAACGACAAATGTTGATCATTTTAATGCATTTTTATATAATATATGTATATAAACCAACTTCAAGTGTTATTGAACTGTGCATTTAAATTGAGTCTCCTACAAACAATTTTTAGTTTCTATTTATACGTTGACAAAATCTCATTTTTCATAGTTTCCAATAAAAACTTGCATTCCGTCGCTAATTCAACAAATTGTGCGTGAATAACAAGTCAGGTCAATTCACTGCACAAGTGTTTCATTTCAACACCCTATTCGAACAATAACATTCAGTTTGTATATGGATTCAGAAAATTGTAAAGCTACTTTTGACTATTGTCGACAAAGTGTCAACTTGAAATGGTAAAATATCCTGAGTTATGTACGTTCTTTTCAGGTGACAACTTTAATTCACAATTGCAAAAGCAACACCGATTTGTACGGCGTTTTGTTGGCTTTATTTTCGAAAAGTCGAGCCGCAGTGTTTGCAAGTTGTGTTATTCAATCCGCCTATTTTATATGATTTATGTTCGCTTTTCTTAATATTTTATGTTACATGCCTTGAATAGGATGATTATTGTTATTTCCTTTTCATTCGATAGTTCACAATTCACATCAATATTAAAATAATAATTCTAAGCTTGCGGGATGCTTCATGTAGTGTACGTATAACCTCCTCGCACATGGCAAAATTGCTGCAAATATTACGATCAAAATTAATTACTATCATGTCGCATGACGTCTTAAACGAGAAATTTTAATCGGTCTGCACTAATTCATGCGTGATTTTGATTAATTAAAACTTTAAGTGAATTAAGTATGTAACGTTCTTGCAAGATAAGACCGCAAAGTAATATGTCGAGCTCGTGTGCCTCATTAATTCACTCATGTTGCATTTTGTGCATGATTTGTAATAGATGCAATTTTGAACGATTTGAATTCAGGCAAACAGTAAGGAACGTACAGTAGCTATGTATGATAAACAAAGCGCGGATTTGTAACACAAAAAACGTCGAAATATGCGCATCTCTATGCACCAAATATACCGTCTGCCTATAAAGTAAACCCCCCGCCCCTCCCAACTAACTTTTGAACGACTTGATATTTTATCACAACATTTGGTGTGCTTTAAGAGCGCGCCGCCGTGGCACCTTTTTGTTTTCGACGCTAGAGGCGCTAGTCATTCTTAATTTGAATTTAATTACTGATGGTTCTATTAAACACATACAGGTAGCGTCACATGCGTTCTGTTGACGTGCATATATTTTTCTTTACAGGACTGTACTAGCAGAATTATTGATTTCTGGCATAAAATCAATTCTCAGTATAACTTGCTCGTGGGTTTGTGTGCAATAATTTCTTATTTATGTGCGAAATTTGTTAAAAGTGTTAAATTAATGCGCCAAATGCCTATCGCCGTAGCGCCATCCGTGCTGATTCCTATGAACTTTTGTTCAAAAACATGGCTGACGTTCTCGCATCGAACTTTTAAATTTACTCAGCTGGCACATAGTTTAAATAATTGACAAAAATTTTAAATTGGTGTACCTATTATAATAGTATCTAGATGATCAGCGTAAATACAAATGAAGAATAGTGTTAAATTTATAGTTTTATGTTTGCTAAGAAAAGTAAGTTTTTTTACCTTATTTGCATGTTTCACAAGAAAATAATTATCTGAGCATCTAAGTTACTTTATTAAGTAACATCTATTAACTTGTTTCATTTCGTTTTCTTTTTAATTAAGTCGCTGAGTACATATAAAAATGCCTATATGAGGGCCATCTGTGTCGTGTGCCTAGGCGCGGTGCGCTTTTATTGGGAAATGAAATAATATTTTGCAGCCAAAAATTAAATTTTGTATTATTCAAAATGGATTTTGAAATTTTTTTTAAATACAAAGCGGGTTCGAGTGACACTTTATTTGAAAGGTCTTTTAGTACTGCGTCTGATCCTAGAGTTTCACAGAAAAATATTCAGTCATAACAAAATGGCGGATTTTAAACAAATGGACTCACTCAATTCACAATTGTTTTGATTCTTTTTATCCAGTAGTCCACTTTTTCATTTGCAGGACAGAATTTTCCCAGAAATATCTCAGGTGGCTGGAAATAATATTGAAAACGTTATGTTCCAACAAGACGGTGCGCCACCTCATTATTATAGGCCTATTTCTAACTTTCTCAACGGACATTTTCTTGGAAGATGGATTGGTAGGCGGGGGCCTGTAGAATAGCCGGCTTGCTCCCCAGATTTAACTTCCTTAGATTTTTTTCTATGGGAATATCTGAAATCGAAAGTGTACAGAACCCGTCCAGAAACAATTGAAGAACTGGAGCCAACGCATTACAGAAGTTTGCAGAAATATCACTCCAGAAACTTATGAAAATGTAAGGCAGGAATTTCATAACCGACTTTTTATGTGCCTAGAAGTGAATGGTAAACATTTCGAACACTTAATTTAATTAATTTAAGCTTTAATTCTTAGTTTTTTTAAATATACTTGTTTATCTTCAAACATTGCCATTTTGTTATGGCGGAATATTTTTCTTTGAAACTCTAGGATCAGACGCAGAACTAAAAGACCTTTCCAATGAGGTGTCACTCGACCCTCCTTTCCATTTAATAAACAAATTCAAAATGGCTTGTAGTCGCCATTTTGGTTGATACAAAATTTTAATATGGACTAAAAAATAGTATTTAATTTCCCATTACAGCACACCAAATTTTGTGGTAAAATATTTAGTCGTTCAAAAGTTAGTTGGGGGGGGGGGGGTTACTTTATAATAAACACCTTTATTCCAACAGTAATAACCATTTACAGGAATATACGGTCAAGACACATATCATAAATACAGATACATAAGTATAACACACATAAATCATGGATACAAATACATAAATATAACACACACAAGTTTACCTATAAATACACTCCTCATACAGATTTGCAGATTACAAAATAGCCGACCTACAAATAAGAGACGTGTTAGCCCAATTCCAAAGATTTACACAAACTGACAATTTGTTTCAGGGAGAGATTTAAAAAAAAAAAAAAAAAAAAAAACACAGTGTAAAAGTAAATAGGAAATTTTAAAATTTTTTTTATTAAGAAACGCGCATGTGGCGAGCCTTACAACATAGTATTACACTTAATGTTATTATTTAAAAAATGCGTGTTTTTATAAGCGGAAAAGCTCCTTTCAACGTCAACTGAAGTGATTGGCGCATTTTTTAAATTAGTAATAATTTCTAGGTTTAGTTGCATGTCATTATCATTAAAGTTGCCAGTTACAACCTCATTCACCTTCACAAGAGTTTTAAAACCTTTGTTTTTATTTAATTCGTCTGTTAGTTTCTGCGATACAGTTTTTCCTATATTGCATTTAACTTGATGAATTGATTTTTCAAACGTTTTTATAAGTTCTACTGAATCGGATAGCAAGACTTCTTTCTTTTGTAATTGATTGAGTGTTGTACTTACAAAATTATAATTGACTTTAATAAACGCTAATTGTCTTGCTAATTGAGATTTGTTTATTATAGTTTTTGAATCTATAATACAACTTGAAGAGTTTTCAAATTTAAAATAATTTTTTTTAATATTTTCAAAATTATTTGAACAATAAAAAGCAGCATTAAACCATGTACCCACCCTATCTGGTAAGCACTGGTTTAGGCGGCAGTGAAATATTTGACAAGTTTTCTTCAAATAATTGCACCTCCGAGTGCTTTTTTACACTAGCGTCTGGTGAGTTCGACCAACAGCCAATCCTATTTGAACTTTCATGACTTGCGCAACCTCGTTTAATATTGGCTCGCTTCGTGTTAACTTCTCAATGTGGTTGTTTGTGGGAGTGTGATATTTACATCGAAAGTAAAGTAAGTTAATAAAAGTGTAAGTGTAAAGTGAAACTCACCAGACGCTACTCGCTTTTACAAATATCTTTTTTATTAGATATTAAATTGTTTGCAACGGGAAACTAATTCCTAATTTATTCTGCAACTCGATTTACACCATGAGCCAAACAAGTTGTATGGATTAAATTTGCATAAAAAATATTTAAATCACATAGCATTAATATTATTTTTTTTTTTTTTTTTTTTTTTGACAAATAACGGAGTTAGAAGCAAGAAAGAGTCGAGTTCGAGCAGTGGTCGAGTACACACGTTTAACGACGCCACTCCAGCTTTTAAATGTAAAACGGCGTTTTGACCGTTTGAAAAGACCATTTTAGTGTAGAGTGATCGTTAAAGTTAGTAAATTAGTACCTTTGGGTTAGCATATCAGGTAAAACAGGTAACAACGCAGCGCGCGCGCCCGGAGAATGTTTGTTTGGTCAGCGCAAAGCAGGTGCATCAGTGACATGCGCCAGCTCTCAAAAACAAAGACGCGAGAATTACCTGCGGGATTAATGGTACCACCTGGATTACCTGCCGATGTCACAACAGATGAAAGGAAACCGGAAAATGGATAATCAGCAAACAGTTAAAGCTAAGTTATAAATATAAGTAGTAATTTCTAATAGAGAATAAATAGATAAAATCCCCAAGATAAATTAAGAAAAGGCGGCTGTAAGTAGATATTAAACAATACAAATAATTTAAAAAAAAATAGATATTGTTATTCTGTTAGGGCAGTCTGTTAGGCAATAGAGTTTATTTTCGTCCAAACACGACAATAGAGAACGCCAACAGACGAATTCCTGGAACTCGACGCTAAAGGTCTTGAAAGCAGGTAGATTTCTAAGGGTTTCTTGGGCTGAAAAAGGCAAACGAGATAGGTTACAATGTAGGAAAGTTATAACCAAAATAAATTCACACTCAACAGGCGGGAAAATTCAAGCAAAGAATTCTTTTACGTGCGCCGCGATACCTACAATAAAGTACAATAATTTTCCATTAGATTAATTGATGTAATTACCGATATCTGTATTGAAAATACATTTTTTAGTATTATGTTTGTATAGATGGTTATTTATTATATACTCTAAGGTAGTGATATACACCTAACATTAAGAAACTTTATATATTAAGTTGTAGAACAGAGCATCTGGGGAGTACGTTTATGTTCATGTAATTTAAGTAAGGTTTGGAGCGTTATGTTGAATTTAAGGCTCAGAACCGGGTATGTCAAATAAGATTGGTTCTAGTATCTAACATTAACGTATGTTGTCAATCAGAACAATTAATAGTATTAACAGGTGCGTAAACATATACACGGAAATGTACACACCAGCAAACCAACGGAAATCATCAGAAGCAGGAAACACAATACCTACCATGGAACAGGAAACAGTATATACGGACAGACACAAATTGACAGTGCGGAAAATCCCAGGAGAAGGAAACTATTTATTCGCCTCAATAGCAGACCATAACACAAATGTCACAGCAACGCGAGAACAGCTCAAAAAAGAAGTTTTTTTCTTAAGCAAAAAATCGTGTCACACATCAGAGAAAACCCACAAAAAATCCAAATGCAACTGGAGGAAAATGTAAGAAACTTGGCTCCGCGCTACAACCATCTAGCACATACCTACGGCCCAGCACTACAAACAGAAGCCTACTTAGAAGACCTAGGAAAAGAAGAATTTTGGGGAGGAGCCGAATCAGTAGCAGCAGCAGCAGAAATACTAAAGGCGTCAATAGAAATACACTACAAAGCAGGTCCAACCTCCACACACACTCCGGTAGACAACAATCAACCACCCAGGGCAATAAGAAGCCAAAGAAGAAAAGGAATCCATAGGAAGCAGGAATGGAACGCCAAATATGATCATGCTAGATCAAAGAATAGTATTAAGCAGTTTATTAGCTATTTGGAAATTAAGATATTTTCAATTTGTAACCTTAGAACAATAGATATGTGTGAAGTAAGAACAATGTGAAACTTTGATACCAAAGTTTATTAAGTTAAGATGCATAATCGCATAACATTCTTGGTTACGTACTCAAAACCCCCATTGATGCGTAGCTTACTAACTACCCGGTGTTGCAGCAGCGGTGTCTTGCGGTATGCATTGCAGACATGCTAACGCGGTTCAACACCCCACCCGATCCCACCTATCACATAAATTCCTACCCACCTTACTGGCATGGGGTGGGCCTGGCGTAATCCAGGATCGACCCTCGAGTCAGCTCCATGTCAGATGATGATGATGATGAGCATTAATATTATTTTTTTCTGTGGAAACTGTTTCGGACTGAAAAAAGAAACTCTGTGAAACCTTCATTTACGAATCTAGAAATAGTGACACTGTTAGTTTTATCTAGTTCTTTCGTGCTAATAAGAAAATTTAAAACCCCTATAATTAAATTTGCTAGATAACGTCCACATTTACCCGTAGTTTCATCAACAGAAAAGTAAATATAGTTGACTCCTATAATCTCGCAAATTTTACGTGTTGTTGTATAAATTTCGCTGATATAATGTTTTCTAAGAGTGCTTTCATCTGGAACATGTTTACTTACTAGTATATTTTGGTAAAAATTACTGAAAATTATTAATTTTGTTACTAATATGTTAGCGTTCACTAAAGCATTGCATAAATCGAAATTAAAATCTATTTTCCGTGTAATTTGGAAATTACAGCAATGAACTCGCGGATCGACATTTGTAGGTTTCCGAGATTTTTGACATTTGCCTTGATGCAAAGCAGTTTTAATATGTTGATTCACTTGGAATATTTTGTCGCATGAAATTTGAAATCTAGAACGATAAAAAGTCTTTGTAACTTCGAGCCTACATGCATATTCAATAAATTTCACCATTGTAAAAGTCAAAGATTGCTTACCGTCTTGCTGCAGACTTTTCAAAATTCGTTTGGCATTTTTTTCGTATAAACGGAAACACACACACACACAAGGCCTGCCACTATTTTGCTATTTCTTACGAAGTGGTCGACACGAAAAACAGAATGAAACCAATATCTGCTACTTTCAAGAAGAACCGCAATTTCACAATTCTTACAAATGACTGTAAAAATTCCAAAACTTAGAAATAACATAGAAATATATCTACATATGCATTTATTCTAAAAATGTGCTACAAAACCCCAAAATATGCAAATTAAAATTAGTGTCATTTAACTGCATGTTGTTAGATATGGCGTATCAAAACTATCAAATAGCATTTGCATAAAATGCGTGCCTTGATGATAAATGATTTATTGTATGTTTGACAATAACCCCTAAAAGATTTTAGCTATGGTAAACAGATCTTTGTTGGCATGGAAAACTTAAAAACATCGCAAGTGTGTCCAAAATGTTATATTAGTATGATTTGGGCGATTTCCTTTGTTATATTCATAAAATATTAAACGAACCAATTTTATTTAGAATACTAGTTCCTGATGTGTAATTTTAAATTTTTTTTAAATAGTGAGTAGTGAGATACATTAATTAAGAACTAGCTATTCAAATGTTTTATTCTCAAAGAAAGTAAGAGCACATACATTGTAACCACAAAAATGTATTAAAGTTGCTTTGGTATGTTCTCGGTTTTTTTTTAGTATTATGTCATTATTATATCCTCGCTTTGAAATGTCTAAACAATTCGTGTCAAGTTTTTTTTTATTTCTTCCTATCTCAGAGTTGTCTGCGCACTCTATCAGAGAGTAGCTACACCATGATGGTGGAACATTTGCCCACATATTGATTTGCCGCTATGTTTATTCAGAGAATTCTACTAACGCTTAAACCTCTATCTCTGTGCCATAGCAAAATTACAGATTTCTATTAAATATAAAATTTTCTAGTTACTGCTGTATGAAGGTAGATTTGTAAAATTCATTACAATAACTCTAAAGTGGCCCACTCACCTACCGGCCGCCTGCAGGCCGTATCTGACAGTCCGGGACTGTAGAGAAAAACTACTGTCGGCAACACACTATTTTGATTACATCGACAGTCCAGGCCTGCAGGTCGTGGACTGACAGATCTAGCCTGCAGTTGACCTTAAAATTGAACACACACCATCAGTTTATCCGCAGTCATAATCTGCAGTTTGTGTCAAGAAAAAAAAATTATGTTTGTTGCTAATAGTTTTATTGTTAAACGAAGACAGAGCGAAAAGAAGGGTTTGGGTGAAAGAATGGCTTTTAGAACGTCAAAAGTTTTCGCACATGAAACTCGTGAGAAAAATGAGAAAATGTAGTGGAAACGATTTGAAAAATTACTTAAGCATGAATGATCAGTATTTTAAAATGTTGCTTAATAATTATTTTCCATAAAGCTGGATGTTGGCGGTAAATCTCAATGAATTGAGTGATAAACTGGGTATTTTTATCAGACATGTTGAAAAGAACCTGCAGATCTCGCCTATATTTTCCAACTGAGCTAAAGATCTTGCCTTTAGACGAAACCTTACGATTTAGCAACACACACGCGGATTTGTTAAAACAGGCCAAAACTGCAGGCAGCGACCTGTCGAAAACCTGCATGTGTGTGTTGAAAATTGGACTGCAGATTAGCAGCCTGCAGGCCGCGGCCTGCAGGCGGCCTGAGTGCCAGCATAATATATCTAAATGTCATTGGCGCCCGACCTGGGGAGGCATTAGAACAACTTGAACGCAAAAAAAATGCGCACAGGAACTTCTCGTGCACACATTTCGAGATTTCGACGGAAATACATATTTTGGACATTCAGGAACCCAAAAAGTGGTTTTGAAAAAATGTCTATCGTCTGATTTGGATGCCATTTGGAATGTGGATGTACATCAAAAAATTATCAACAAAACATAATTTTATAAAACATCCGAAACCGGAAACGGAATGTTTTTGATAGCATTTGTTTTGTTAACCGAATTCTCTAAGTCTGAAAACGAGACCTAAGAATCTAACGCTTTTTTCGAACTTTCTACCTTCACAATTGCAGATGCTATGAGTTTTTGATATTTATCTATTCTATGTAGCACATGCGGATCTCATCCGCCTGTTTCACTTCGAGAGTACAACTGAGATTACGCATTCCAAGCGGCGCGGAAACAATACGGAGGTCGTAGCCCACGGTTCCATCTATTTTAATATTAATTACTCTTAAGTAAGTACAGAAAGGTGATTCTTTGCGTTATTTCACGAAGAAAAGTATGTCGAACTTACGGAGTTACAGCTTTTTGAAGGAAGAACGGCCTAATCAGTTTTTTATCGATGACTTTCGCATTACTAGCACTAAAATTTTGAAATTTTGTATGTGAGCATTACTGATTTAGCCAAGTATTTCTACTGATTTTTGTTTGAATAGGTGCAGCAGAGGATCTCGTGTAATATTTTCTTGAAAATATTTTAGATTTTTGCGGTTTTTTACATTTTGTTTTAAAATATTATTTAACACACAAGAATACACAAAAGCGGTACTCTTGTAAAAATCCAATGTTTCTGTAAAATCGAGCTATCATGAAGATCTAAAGGTTTTTCTCTATTCTAACTATTCAAACTATTGTCTTTTCAGAAGGCAGTAATTCCGTACGAAAGCGTTTCAAGATCCATGTTTACTGTAACTCATTTTATTGTTTTGATGTATAGAACTTATACCAAAAGTTTTTACCAATGATTATCGCATCTTAGGGAAACACTCGTACCTCCATGGCAATTTGATTTTTCACAAAAATTGAATTAACTCGAATACTTAGATTAGATACAATATCGGACAGTTAAAATGAAGAACAGAGCAAAATATTAAAAACTTGAGTACAGGTACAACAACCAAATTTTAAAGCTTCGTGTTAGTAGTAGGCGGTATTATAATATAATTCTGTAACATCTGTCTGTCACTGTAAGACATCTAACAATGTCGTTACTTTGACAGAAAGTTACAAAGATTCTAAAATATAGCCAAATAACATGGAGAACAATAAAAGCAGAAATATTTAATTGAAAGGTACGAAATCGCAAACGAATCTAAATCAGAAAGTGGACACAATTAGTGCATACTCATGCAATTCGTAATGTCACCTTCGTTTCAAAAACCTTGACCAACAAATTAAGTAAATCATACTTTAAAATCAGGTTTCACATATTCATTACGGTTTTTATTTTTTCTTTCAGAAATTCATATCGTGCATGAAACAACATGGATGAAACCTTTGTTAGCAGAATTCCCACATCTCTCAGGTATTTGTCCCATTATTGGTTAAATTGTAAGCTTCACTGTTAAAATTAGTACTTCTGTTTAAACTTATTGTAATTTTTTTAATGTTAATAGTTAAACTGTTCGTTTGGGCTATTCCAAAAAGGTTGTTGGTTTTTATGATTTTACCAACGAAATAATTGGTTGACAAAGCATGTCGTACTCTAGTGTGGACAATTATACCTAATCAATTCCTTGAGAACACTCAAATATCACATGTTATGTAATTAATAAGTTTTAATTGTAGCAACAAAAATATGAAAGTAACCGTATACACTTGTGGCATAATTTCTACTATTTCTCGTGCAGTAGTGAATGTGCATTTGTGTATTTACTTACATACAATTCTTTCCCACAGTATATTTCACGACTCTATGAGACAATGTTCAATTTGCGCAGTGTTCAGGGTCAGCACTCCATTTAAATAAACGTGCAGGAAATCGCGAATCTTAAACGTTCGTGTTTGTATCCTACAGAATTAAACATCAATCGGAGTTTAGCAATACTGCACCATTCTTGACTAATTTTAATAGCAACTTTGTTTTGTCGTACATAATATTATAATAATTATGATCTGCAATATTAAATAGGTGTTAGAATCTGCTATTGAACACACTTTTCTCGGTGTACTTTCACTACTTGTTTATTATGCAAACAAGGCATTAACCCATTAAAACCATCTGGACATAACTTAAACAGTTTTTTGTTGTTAATTCTTGTATCTTTCATCAAAGACGTTGTTAGCATTAAAATAACAATTAAAAATATGTAAGTGATAATGAACAACAGTAAACAAAACATACATTTTTATGTCGCAAAATAGTTTTAATTTCATTTGATATCGTTTATACAACTTTTTATTAATTTCGAAACGTCTTCTTTACTCCTTATTTTTACGTTTTATAAAAGATAAGACAATTTATTAGCATCTAGGCTTCCGGGTTGGAGCCGGGTCATCGGTGATTAAACTGCCGACGTTTCGTCCTCGGTTGCATGGGACATCTTCAGGGCTGTGGTTACTTTGGGATCTGGAACACAATCGGCGAGAAAGGTGCAGGCACCAGGTTTATAAGGGGCGGGTGTATAATAATGTGTGACTGCTGTGTCTGTGATTGACTGTCAGGCTGTAGTGGTTGAGCGGTTGCAGGGCTGTGCTGTTGTGTGTTATGTTGTGTTGTAGAAAAAAGTAGTTTGTAAGCATTGTGGGGGGGGGGGGATAGCTGAGGGCTCGGTTAAGACTGTTGGGAATTTTATGTATTTTTATGGATTTACGGATCACACGGTTGAGGTAGTTAGAAGAACGGGCCAGGATTTTAATCTTGTCAAATTGAATGTTGTGGCTTGTATCGAGTTTTTGCTCTGCAATAGCCGATTCTGCAGAACGTTTCAGTCGAGTGCAACGGTCGTGTTCAGAACATTGATCGGCCTCTTCGTCTCACCGGTGTAGGCTTTACCACAGGAGCAAGGTACTCTATGCACACCGGAAGATTGGAGGGTAGGTAACTTGTCTTTGGTTGGAGGAAGGAAGTTTAAAAGTTTTTAAAAAAGGTTTAAAAAGGTGTTTATGTTTTGTTGTTTAAGTAATCTGCTGATGTGGACGGTGGTTTTGTGTATTTAAGGTAGAAATGCTATAGATGTAGGTGGTGAGAGTGTATTGGTACGTTCCGAATGCGGGTTGGGTGTTTTGAGTAATAGCGTGTTAGGTGTCTCGTTTGTTGTAGCTGTTTTAGGTAAGAACAGTGGTAATGCGATTAAGTTCGTCTTTCAGATAGGATGGTTCAGAAATGGCAAAGACTCGGTGAACTAAGGAAAGCTCTATGTGTATACGCTTCATGTCTCCGGAAGGGTAGGCCGATTTCGAATAGCTTTAGAATGTAGCGGTATATTGCAAATTCATCGACAAATTAAGCTTTTCACAAAACCCTATCGGAAGCGGAAGTTAGATATGTTGCTTGGTAGCATTTTCTACGGAAGAGGAATTTTCTAAATTTAAAAACGGCATTTGATAGGAAACCTTAGGGTAAACCTAATAAGCTTTAAAATGGTATTACTATAATTTTTTTTTTTACTTAGCCCACTATTACTCAAGAACGGGTGGAAAGATCGGGATCAAATTTTGTATCGCAAGACACAGTGTACACTAGGCACAAATTGTTGTAAAGATAAAAACTATGAAGTAAAATATATTTTTAATTTTTTTAGGCTAATACAGCTAGGGAAGAGCCATATTTTCGTTCGTGCCCCAATCCTATGATTTGTCTGTAGCGCCTTATATGAATTTTTGAAAATCAGAAGCTCATTCTTTCTTATTTAATAGACGTGTTACGACGAAACATTTATTTTTAAGCGTAATTGCTCATGAGTGATAGCAAAATGAGATTGACAACCTAATTTTTAAGTGTATTTGTATTTAGGGCGATTAATTTTCCCCATTCCACCAAATTTTTGGCGAACGAATTTGTTCTCATATTTTCTGTTTTCTTTAATACCAAAATCAAAAAAAAATCGCATTTCGCATAAAAAACTTTTAGTTGTACTTTAGTCAAGCATGCCGAACCAGCCCGCGTATGCTGCAGGAATTTCCCTGTACTGTTAATACCTGTTTGCGCGGCAGGGATACAACTGATATAAGTGGAGCGACCTTAAGAGTCGCTGGATGGTATAACGTTGTACAAATGTAGTTCTACAAATGCGGTGAGTGAAAATATCTAAAGTTTAGAATAGTCTAGGCGAACTGCTTCTTATTTTTACAAATAGGACCGAACATTTGTTTCTGTGTGCGCATTTTCGGTTTCTAAGTACAGGTGTAGTATATTAACGCGGAAACTGTACGACAGAGGTGTGATTAGTCACTTAATCCTCTCTTGATTATAAGTTAGAGTAGTAGTTAGATGTAAGTACCTATCAACAAAACCGTGTATTGCATATTGTATTGCAGATCCAGCTGTAATAAATTACAATAAAAAGGTGTAGTCTTATACTTCAAGATAGGTCTAAACGGTATATGAGTAATGACTCACTACTTATCATAACGCTGGGAGCAGCTAAATTTGTTAATATTCATATCTTGTGGTAACTGTTGATATAAACGTTTCTATATAAGATACTTTTGGAAACACTTATAAGTATTTTTTAATTATGGGAACATCCAGGCAAAGCTTTTTCCATTTGGTAATAGAACCCCAGTAGTAGAACCGAGTAGTGCCAGTAGTATAACTGCTTGCAGTGTAAGTACAGTGCATTTTTTAAGAGGACGAATAAGTTCCTAATAACCAAAAGAAAAATAAATAAATAATAATATCGTTAATACACGACGTAACAACTAAGGTTAGATCTGTTCATACTGCCGAGCAATGTATTTCCTGGACCTCTCAAATTCTAAATTTCCAATTTTTAGGGCTTGCTAGGTCAACGGTTGTACCACTTCCTAATAAGTCGCTAAAAAATTGAATGAAAGTGAACCATTTTAACTGTAATACTTTTTCAATGTTTTTATTGCGAAAAACACATAAAAAGTGTAATCCTTTTACACGAAATATATAATCAGCTATTCCCGAAAATTACATGTATTACAATCACCAAATTTGCTAATGCTCTAGCTTCTAGCATAAGAAAACTGATCGTGACCTACATGCTTGTATTTTTTTTATATTAAATACTTGACATTGAAAGTAGGTATTTGTTGAGATCAGGAACAGGAACAAGAAACTCTGTTAGACCATGACGTTTGAATTTCTCCAAAACTTCAATTGAAACTGCAAAACATAAAAAATAAAAAAAATTCTTTCCCCATTTGTAGTTGTTAACAACTTCAAAATTTGAAACTTGCCTAAATTTATGTTATGTTAATTTATGTACTTATTCCTCATTTGGATATCAACTTAATCTCTGTAATAAGGCATTGTAATGATGTAATCCTAATTGCGCACTAACTAGAATTTTTTCTGTTTAAGCAAAGGAATGATATTTAAAAGGTGAAAAACTAGCATCAGCAGAATGTTTTGTGTGGCAATTACCTACATCTCTTTAAAGATATGAGTAAGATTTATTGTCAGCAATACGAACGTTGAAGGAATCGTATGTTTATTATTTTCACAGTTCACATGTTTTTGTTGCAAGTGTATAGAAGTGACTTTGCTGATTGGAATCATGAAGTGTAAAAAATATTTCAAGGAACACGCCGTTTTCAAAAAGGTAAACGTAACCTTAATTTGCAGTCAATAATAATCACCCTAATCAGAGGTTGTTAACGTAACAATACATTATCATGCTGTGCAATTCCTTTGTATATTTAATTTCCTAGCTAACTGTTAAAAAGTTTTAATTAACATGTAGATATTAATCAAAGATGTGTTAATCTTGTTAAATGTGCGAAATTTAACACTGAAATTGTTGGTAATTTTTAGTTGCTATCATTGTTGATTGTGTGATTTGTTTCTAGTTAATTTTTCAAGTTTAAACACAAAGAACTGTAATCGGGAAAAAAGGTCTCTACACAAAGGGTAATTAAAGCAATTGAATTAATTTATCAAGTAAATGTTAACACCAAACACACCGTCACCGTTTCCCAACGGTGATGTCATTCATTAAGGAATTTTTAAATAAAATGCACAATTTTAATGCAAATGAGTTTCAATTGCGGGTAATTTTAAAGTTTTATTCCAGTACTGTTTCCTACCGTGGAAGTAACTATTTTACAAGCCTACGTGCAGATGATACAGGGTGTTCTGGGATGTATAAGACAGGCTTATAATTCACTTAGATACACAAACATGTATTAAATATAAGTGGTAGGGGACCAAAAACACCACATTTTAAAATTATTTTTTATTATACATGAGGTTTAAGAGCTCGCCGCCGTGGCACCTTTTTGTTTTTGACGCTAGAGGCGCTAGTCATTCTTAATTTGAATTTAATTACTGATGGTTCTATTAAACATAAACAGGTAGCGTCACATGCGTTCTGTTGACGTGCATATATTTTTCTTTACAGGACTGTACTAGCAGAATTATTGATTTCTGGCATAAAATCAATTCTCAGTATTAGTTGCTCGTGGGTTTGTGTGCAATAATCTCTTATTTATGTGCGAAATTTGTTAAAAGTTTTAAATTAACGCGCCAAATGCCAATCGCCGTAGCGCCATCCGTGCTGATTCCTATGAACTTTTGTTCAAAAACATGGCTGACGTAACTCGCATCGAATTTTTAAATTTACCCAGGTGGCACACAGTTTAAATAATTGACAAAAATTTTAAATTGGTGTACCTATTATAACAGTATCTAGATGATCAGCGTAAATACAAATGAAGAATAGTGTTAAATTTATAGTTTTATGTTTGCTAAGAAAAGTAAGTTTTTTTACCTTATTTGCATGTTTCACAAGAAAATAATTATCTCAGCATCTTTACTTTATTAAGTAACATCTATTAACTTGTTTCATTTCGTTTTCTTTTTAATTAAGTCGCTGAGTACGTATAAAAATGCCTCTATGATGTCTATACTAGCGCCATCTGTGTCGTGTGCCTCGGCGCGGCGCGTTCTTAACGTAAGAGTTTTATGTGCATATTAAAAAAAAATTAAGAACATCAAATATATGTATATATATTAGTATAAATTTCGTAGCCATATCGGTCAATTGGAACAGTAAATCTTTAGTAAAAATATCTTCCTCAATCCCGAGACTCCCGAGTTGGCGCGGTTAGAATGACCGTTCGAGTGCGATCAGCAGAGTTCTGCCTGGTCAGTAGTTGGATGGGTGTCCGAAAGCCGAGTCAACGCGGCGTTGGTGCTCTCGGAATGGCACCCTAATTGGTGGTCCCGGATGTCGCATTAACAACGCGGCAGTCGTTAGTGGGATTGGAATCCCCCACGAAGTATAGATGGATGAGTAAAAGGACGAGTAAATGTAATGCCAAAGGTTTGGCGTACGCTGAGGAGGCGTAGTGGTTAAGGGTCCAATGGACCCCACTACCCTCCAGTACATAGCAATAAGCCAAACCTGGAGTGAATGGGACCCAAGCCATGGGCCTCATTGGCCCGCACTGCAGATCTTCCTCAATCAGGACTTGAACCTAAGACCTCCAAGTATCCGGCTTGGTGCTCTACCACTAAGCTATCTAGGACGGCTGTAGAAAGAAAGAAAGATTTGAAATGATTCTACCACCATTCTAGATAGCTCAGTGGTAGAGCACCAAGCCTGATACTTGGAGGTCTCAGATTCAAGTCCTGATCGAGGAAGGTATTTATACAAAATACATTAACTGTTGAAACATGCCAACCAAATCGAACTGTAAAATATCTAGAGCTCATGGTTTTGACTAACCTTTGAAAGAATAAATTTCATTAACCTGTGACAATACCGTTTTTTCTTTGAGGCTTTCGCCGTTTCTCGAACTGTTAATCTACAATTTATTTTCGGCTTAGACCGCGTCCCCATTTGGGAACTGCGCCCAGCATAATCAGGTAAGGACCGACCTGTAGCTTGTCTGCCTTTACAAGCATTTGCTCTAGAAGTATGAGCAATATTTGTTCGTAAGCCCTGCCTGCCTAAACAGGGCCGTCTGCTTAGATTACTTAAACTTTGGAGCGGACAAGGATTTGATCTTAATGTATTTTGTTTGTCAGGACAATAATACTTAACCGGCTTATGCCTGTAAGCTGCTTGTGAACCTATACAACATAACGTTTCGCAAGACATTGCAGCTTGCATCTTTAGAGTAAATAGAACACTGGAACACAGTGTTTTTGTCCGGTCTGCACTTTTACAGCACGAGACAAAATTTTACTTATACTTCTATCCAATCAAAAATTAAAAGTGAGCGGGCCTACAATTTGATCACAAAAATTCAACATTTTGAAGGTTGGTAAGGGATGAGATCAATCTTTCTAATTCCTAAGGTCATTGAGATGGATAGGTCTAAATGTCAGATTTTGAGATTTCGCATGTATGTAATCGATCACGGTTATTGTGCTGATTTCTCAGACGTATCAACACGCGGCACTATTGTTTTATGGAAATTAGGCGTAACGCTTAAGACTCTGTTACGAAGAGAGACCTAGTTAGACTGAGAGTATTACGTACAATGAGTTCTTAGACTTATGTTATCCCACCACACTCTTTGTACACATCACCAGTCTCAAAAAGTAGAAGTATAAGTATATTGACAGCTTGTTTTCCTACAGCTAACGTGCAAGTTCCAGATACAAACTTTACATAATCACAAGACTTCTCCCTTTACCACAGAATTATTAATTATTTTAAAAAAAGTTTAGGTTGGTTTAGGTAATGTCAACATCTTATTCTCTTCAACCTCGATAAAGACAGGGTAAATCAGACATCAACAATAAGTAAATCACAACCTAGGTCCAACATCGATCATCGCCAATAAGTAAAGTATCATGTATAAGAGCTTAATTATTTTAACTAAAACTGCTAATAAAATGTATAAACCAAAATATCTCAAAAATTACACGGGGGTGTTCTATTAAAAAAAACTTAATTTTGATATGACCACATTTACATGGAACTCCTGTATAGTAAATAACAATTGTGGTTCTCTTGGTTCGCTACAACTTTATTTAATCATTTTTCTGTATCTTGCATAATTGAGTTATAAGCCTGTTCCACGTGGCCTGGTACACGCTATATTACACAAAAAATAACAATACTCTATTTCAATACTTGTTTTATTAAAAAACAATAGTGCAAAATAAAATCATGTGCTCATTGTCCTACTTTTAGATTCTGTTCTACTTTAATAACGTAATAAAATGTTATAAATAGTTATCCATCATCATTAAGAAAATCAATAAATATTTACGTTGTCTGCATTAAAGGTGAACTAACAAAACTACAAACAAACATTATAATGCTAATAAAATTAATTGATTTTACTGTATTAGAATATTAAGTAACATCTGGTTACCATTTATTACTAATTTGTTTTTAACAACAATTCTAAAGAATCATGGGAAATAAAAAAATTGTTTGTACTGAATGTAACGATTAAAAGCAAGTTTTATCGAATCATTAATCAATTTAAGATTTTCATACAATGATTCACGCATTTTCGAGGTAATAATGTAATTGTTGTAATTAGAACAAAGTTAATACTAAGTTTTGGTAAAACTAAAGTATGATTTATTTGTTTAGTAAACAAAATAGAATTAGTTAATTCAAATCATCAAATCTTTAGACGCTTACATGATTTAAAACTAGATGATCGTTAACCTGCAGTAAACTAGTAATTTGTAAACTAATACCTTAAGAAAGATGATTCTTTTATTTATTATGAGAATGTGAAAGGCACTTTTTGTTGCTGTAGGCAGCACCATCGTGTGCACAAACCTCAAAGTACTGGAAAATCATGATGCCTCATAATATACTTTTTTAAATCTTTCATAAACTTTCCCTTAGTGGTAAAACTTTGCTCGCCTTGATGAAGACCCGCAATTGTGAAACAACCATTTGTTATAAAAACAAAGCATTCCGTGATTATTGCGCCCTTGGCATTTGCTCTACAAAATTTCATAAACTATGCGTTTGAATAGCAGCGCGTGGGTAAGTTTTTAAATGTTTGGGGGTGTGGGTTCATTCTTGACAATATGATATTGATTAAGTTGTAAATAAAGGTGTGAATAAATATCGCAAGCTTATCAGCTGAAGATGTGTGAAATTATATATTTTATAGTTTACCTACAACCGTTAGGCCGATAATAGTTATTTATTGTATGAGTGGATTATGAGGCAAATAAAACTCGCGAAATAGTTTAAACACGAGGCCGCAAGGCCGAGTGTTTAAATTTTGAAGAGTTTTATTTGCAGGTAATCCACAAATGCAATACAAAGTTTTATCCACAACTTACAATATTGTAGAGGCGTAATTATGTGGATCACTAATCACGACATTGATCATTTTGAAACATCGAATTAAATTATATGAAAGATCAGAGTAGCATGTTGACACTAATCAAAACTGTCAAAATTGTCATAATGATAAATTAAACGGCTTAAACCACATAAATACAACTAATATCAATGTGAATGTGAGTAAAAACCGACAATATTTTCTCTTTTAATGTGAATATAAATGTAAATGTTAACAAGGAAATTTATATATAGTTTGATTTTGTTACGTGTCTTATGGCTTAATTATAAGACCCATGTGTTTTATTAATACCATAAGACGTCTCTCAATAGTAGAATTATGCCGCTATAACATGTAAATTGTGGATAAATTATAAAAATGTATGCTTACAATTACATACGTGTTACAAACCAATTTTTTTCTGTTTCGTTCAATAAAATGGAATTTGGTTTTTAAAAAAGTAGACCATGTGTATACTGGAATTAAGTAAAGCAAACTATAATTATTACACCAAAATTATTTTGCACGACCACATTTTGTAATAAACGCTACGATGCTCAATATAATTACATTTTTTTAAATTACTTTGTAAAACATCAATAAATAAAAATATTTCAAAACCATTACAGTTTTATGTTTCATCTGAAATACTTGAGTTATTGTACCAGTATTGTTCTGCGTGCGAAAGTGATTAGTGCGCTATTTATCAGCAACGTTGGCATATTACCGTTTGAAATTTTTATATGTGCCAGTTACACAACAATAATTACTCAGGCCGTGGAAGGGAGTCATTTTGTAAATGTTGGCGAAAACTGTTTTTCAACATAAATTCGCATTATCATTCGAGTACCTTTTGCTTTAACTAAAATTGTTTAGATCTATTACAAATGTGCGATGTTCACTCTCTGTTTATTATTGCCTCTACTAGAATAAAATTAAAAACTTAAATAGACGTTTGAATACGACTGATTAGTAGCTTTCTTTATTTGCTTCTGGGATGAAGATGTAATTTATTATCTCAAACTGTGCTAGGTAATTTGATTGTTAGTGAAAATACTTTTACTTTCGTTCTTCATATATCTCATGCAAACCGCTGAGAAGCTGTGGAAGTCGGATGGTACATTCGTTACTTCAATACGATTAAAATTAGTCTCTCACGATGGGTTAAAATAATTTCGAAGCCAGTTTCAATGTAAGCGTTTCGGGTTTTGAAGAAGACACAAATAGGAACTTTAATAATATTATTTTTTTTATTTTTTAATTATTATTTTTAATTAGAAAATTTCGTAGAAATGCGGGTGGTATTATCAAAGTGTCACCTTCTATTATTTTGTAAACGTGACGTCAAACTAATTTTAGGGGGGGTGGGTGGGTGCGTGGGTCGTCCGTTCCCCTATATTTGCGGTACCCCTTTACCGATTTTTATGATATTTGTTGTGTGAGAGCTTTTTAGTTGCAGGTAGTTCTATGTAACGTTTTTTAACCAGAAACGGAAATTAGACATGTTTCTTTGTTCTCGTTTTCTGTAGCAATTATTTTTTTAAATATAAAAACAGAGCGGTAGTGCATCCAAAAGCTAATCAAATGCTTTTTCTCCGAATGCTGTAGGTATCTTCGAAACGAAAGCCGCTACGAATTTTTGAAAATGTTGTCTTTCATGCCTTTTATTTATAGACCAAATTTCCAGTTAATAAAAAGTATGATATTATTTAACAGCTTCAAAATCTTTTTGAAATATAAAATTGTAAAAATGCTAGATTTTCCAAAAATTATTCCTCGAAAACTGTTCCTACTACTTTTTTAAAACTGTGTGAGCCGATGAAGCTTGCAGTAAACTATAATTCATAGTTTACTAATCTTCCAAATTTTACTCTGACAAGAATTTAAAAAAAATAAAATTTATTAATTATTTATTCAAAAACGAAACACTATTTGTTATAAACTTTTAACAGTTCAATAAATTATTGAAGTAGTTTATTAGGATCAATTAGCTCCATTTAAAAAACATATATTTCATTACCTGCGTATTTTTGATAACTTTTCAAATAAACTACTTAAAACAACGATTTTTGGTCCGATGTCCGGAACGCTATATCTAATTTGCCTTAGGGCGGTTACGATGCTTTCGTGCTGTTTAGCCGAAGTTATCGCTGCCTACCAGTGGCATTCCGTGGGTTCAAAATTTGGGTAGACAATGGCAAATGTACAAATAATTTAAAACTAATATTAAAAAACTAAAATATTCTTTATTTCAAAATTTGCTATTCTTGTCAAATATCAACAAAGAACAAAACATGTATTTGTCTTTTAAAAGTTGGTCCACGAGATTTTCAACCATCGCTGCAAACGTGCAAAGTACGTATAAAATAAATACCAACTGGTTGGGTGCCATATAACCTATCCTGCACGCTGCACCTGATTGCGGCTCACTGATATACAAGTAAAAACTATAGCAGTGTTGCCAAGTCAAAAATGTAAATATCACCTACCAGATACCGTACTGCGCGACAAAGCCTACTAAAAATTAAAAACGGACAAATAACCTGATAGTCTGTATCACTGCAATGTCTCACCAGTAGTCTCCCGGCGCCCCTCTAAACGTCTACGTGCATTATAAGCGTAGCGAGCCCTGACCGGATCTTTAACTCTGTGTACTAGGCAAAGCGCATGCTTTCTTATTTGCGTAGACCGCAGACGTATGCCGCTACTCGGTACAATTTTTTGGTTTAAGTAACTAACAATAAAAAACAATTAAAATAAAAAAAATGAGTTTATGCTTTGTTTGCTTTGAGGCCCCTGCAGAGCTCAGGCATGCTAGTTTGTCGACCTTCAGCTAGCTTTTATTGTAAATGGCCCACTGAGATTTCCATCCCAGTAGTCGAAATAGGTGACAGATTAACAAATGGCGCTAGTTGTGAAATAATTAAATTATTTAGTTATGATAAACACATTTTTAAAATTTTCATTATGAATTATGAAAAGTAGACCAGATTTTTGCGTTTTTGCAAAAGTTTTCACCATTCACCAGACCATTTTTCAAAATCATCATATCTGGTGATTTATCGCCAGACCTGGCAACACTGAACTGAAGAATAGACGCTCCTAGCCGCCTATTCGGTATTTGCTAGATCCTGCAGAGGTATTAAGAATAACATATGCTGTTCAAATGTAAGAACTGTATGTACAATTTTTTTTATTTATTTTGTTGTGTTACTTTAACAGAAATTATAAGTTATAAAATAGAAAAGACTTTTTATGAAAATTTTTTTGTCTAACATTGCTATGTTTAAATGTCAATTACAAAGGTATTCAAAACTCTTTATAGAAAAGCAAAACAATGTAGTGGTACTGGATCCAACAGTTGAGAAAATAATCCTATGTTCTACAAAAATCTCTTAAAACATGTACAGGTTGCTATTAAAAAATATGACGTCATTCTGTTAAACTTGAAGTAATATATCAGTGACCTATACATCATACAATGTGTTTTTATTAATAATTAATCAACCCCAAGTTCAATTTCGTTAGCTTAGAAAATGTGGAAAGAAAGTGGAGTATAGCTAATTTAATTTACACGCGGTATTAATTGCAATTTACCTGCAATAATTCTGTTGTTTTGCTATTGTTGTTATTGTTTCTTTCAAAATCTAAAAATAAGTCTTTATGGGCAAAACAAATAAATATTTGTTTCTAAAACCACATTGTCAACACGTCATACAATTAATGATTTACGAGTATAAAAGCTAAACAAATTCGAAGAAATTTAGATGAATAAAAATCTAAAAGTTACCGAACAAAAATTCCATGCCCGACAATCAAAACAAAGTTATAACAAGATGTATATTGAAATTCTTCCAGTGTTAACTGGTATCTAGATACAAGTAGCTAGATACTGTATCTACTAAATACAAGAATTTAGATACAAATCTAGATACGTTTCTTGCTTTCCTATACTTTCAGTATAGGGAAGTATTGATTTCATGCAAAATTTCAAAGTTAAGATTTTAGCGGAAATAGTCGGGTGGGGGGGGGGGGGGGTCCATGGACCCCAAAAAAGTAATTTTAAAAAAATGTCTGTCTGTGGGTGGGTGGGTGGGTGGGTCCGTTACGCTCTGTATCTCCGGAACGGCTGGACCGATTTTGATGTGCTTTGGAATGAGAGGGTATATCAAAAATTCGCCGACAAAATAAGCTTTAAAAAAAAACGAAACCGGAAGCGGAAGTTAGACATGTTTTTTTGGCAGCATTTTTTCAAAAACTGAATGAAATTTTAATAGTGGAGATTAAAGAAGGCCTTAGGACAAATCAAACGATTTTTTACCAAACTCTCTAGCTTTAAAATGGCGGCCGCTACGAATTTTTGAACATTTCGACTTTAACGCCCATTTACTCAAAAACCAGTTATCTGATTGGAATCAACTACATCTTGTTTGGTAGCCCTTCAAGGGTACTATACCATGAAATATAATTAATTTTGAAAATATAAAAACGATCGCAATGACCACTCCAAAATTTTGGAATTTTTCAAAAAAATATTTTTCAAAAACTGCCCACACGTTTTTGTTTAAACTTTTAAGCTGCTAGAGCTGGGAATCTTCTACAATTTGTTATTTTGCGTATTGCTATAATTTCACTGTGACGCCCTCTACGAATTTTTGAAAATTGAAAATTGGTACCCTTTTATTTATTTAACGGGGGGCAATAAAATATTTCTGTTAATGTGAAATAGCTCGCCATTGATAGCAAAATCCGAATATCAATATTTTTTCGATAATTTCATATTTAGGGAGGCTACTGTTCTCCCTCCCCCAAATTTTTTCGATAAAAAATTAAAAATTTGGGTTTTTGTTTTGTTTGCCCTAGGAGAATCTTTTTACAAAAAATCAAAAAATCGCATTTTTTGCCCCTTAATAATCTTTTTGTCCTTGGAAGAATTTCACATACTTTCTACAGCAGTTGTATTCTTGTACTAGTCGTTTAATGTTCAGTGTAGTGTAGTTGTAGGGCAAATTCTTCTCGATTGTATTTAAGAAAAAAACTTGAGTTTCCAATTTTAATATGGCGGCCACGGTAAAAAATAACTTTTTTTAAAATGGAAACGTGGCATTTTGGCTTTAAAATCAGAAAGGTTTTGAAATTCTAAATACAAATTAATAAGAGTAATTTCGTGCTAAAAATAATACTTCTCAAGTTATTAATATATTTTCAAATATCAATTTCCGCGCTTCCGTTGATTCAGTCCGAATATTTTACCCAACCTTATGCTTGCAGCGCAGCGGTCGGTCTTTCTTCAACCGCTTCAAGATGTTACAACTTATAAGAACTATTTACTTTAACTAGTCGTGTCTAGACAGGTGGATATCGAAAGTGTTGGAAAATAGAAAACAATGTATCTAAATGTATAGGAAAGTCCAGGCGAAGTGTTTCGCTCATTTTATATATCTGTATCTACATCTAAATAATTTTGTGTTTGGGTTAGATATAGATATAGATATAGATACATTTCAGATAGCTCACTATTAACCTGGAAACATAAGTAACCAACGAGTGCGACATGAAGGAAGGGATAGCCAACTATCGAGAGCAACAAGGAAGGGAGATAATGAACAGGCCAAGTGGGGATTTAAGTATTCATGGATACTTTTAGGTTTAAAATAATTTTTTTTTTAAATTATGAATTAAAATATTCGTCGATACGTAAATACCTAGTACTTGGTCCACCTATTATCTGCCTTCCTTGTCGCACTTTTTAGTTGCCTATGTGTTCTGTAAAATAGTGACAATCTATATACCACCGTGACGTTACTTTTCTACTAATTTGTAAACTGGAATTCTTCAAAATTCGTACGTACTAAATCGCGGTCTTTGTAATAGGACAATACAGGTCAAATTACAAAAGGTTATTTTAAAGTTGTTGTTGCGAAATAATTATTATTGTTTAAGGAGTTAAGCTTGAGGTATTCATCGTTTTTTTTACATATAAATAAACCAGTTTTTCAACATTGACGTTATTTCTTTGTTGTGATATTCTTTGCTTAATAATAATATGATATAAGTTATATTATATATTTCATATCTTCACTTTTGATTCATCATCAAATTTTGTATTGTAAGCTATCAGTCTGGAGAACAAAATACGTTGGCTACCATAACAAAATGGCCGAAGCACGTTGCCTGGACTTTCCTATACTTGAGAAACTTTTACTTCCCCTATATCCAGAAGTTATATCATCATCAAAGACATAATATGTGCAGTGAAAACGAGCTAAACCTATAACTACCACCTGACTGATTACTATCCGGTTGCCGTCTTATTGTGTTTTTATAGGAAAACATGGCATTAAAGAAAACAAAACATGGAAAGACAAACTCGCTTCCCACAAATTTGCTAGGAGGGGAGAAATTAACCCCCATAAATATTGCTCCGCTTAAAAATTATGTTGTGAATCTTATTCCACTATCAATCTAGAGCAGTTCAGCTAAAACGATTTTTTAAAGTCTTTTTTACTAAATAAAGATGTATGTATTTTCAATGTTCAAAAATTCATAGAAGGCGTTACAAAGACATGAGCTGACTGGTACATGAACCAAATTGTAGCTATCTTCAGCTCTAAAAGGTTGCAAAATTTAAAAATAATCGCTTAGTCAACTTTGCAACAATATATTTTTGAACATGTCAATCGTTTGATTTTTTCACGTCACAGTTTTAGTAGTTCTCAAAGTTCTCGTAGCTTGCAACATTGTATATCCCTAGGGAATTTACAATATAAAATTCATAAATAAAAATTAAAACAAAAATATTAAAATATATATTTACGCCGACCTCGTTGTAAAGTAGGCTTTCGAACCCTCATTTGGAGGTCGAAAATGACAATCGCCGCTTAGGGGAGGCAAAAATCAATTTTCGTCCCAAGGAACGAAAACGTGAGTTTGCTCCCGCTTTTAAATGCGAATGTTCGTTACGATTTGTTTGATTTTACTTGAATACGTCTTGTATACAATGGTTACCGTGGGTAATAAAAGCATCTTATTCGCAAAAGTCAATTTTTACACAACTGTCCAGTTAAACAATTTAATCCATACATATATAAAAGCACAAAGGGTTTTTTCTCCGGTTCCTCCAGCGGCTACCGCTTCACCAATTTGGACCATTTTTTATTAATGAAAGGTCTCGATTTTTTAATAATAATTATCTTAATTTATAATATATATGAAGGTCGGCATGACGCGCGTCACTTGGGGCGCCATCTACAATAACGTCGCGTGTCATTATTGGAACTAATGCATCACGTGACTTGACATTTCGCCGGTTCTGTCAACGCTGTCTGTCAGTGCAGTGTGTGCTGGGGTAACACTAGTTTAGATTAATTTTAAAATTAATGTTTTTTGATAAATTTCTCAAGGTCGACGAAAAAAATCATATGTGAAACTCGAAAAGAATGTGTCTCCTTTCCCTTGTGTGTGGTACACGCGGGAAGAAACGTATCCCTTTCTTCCTTTGTTACACAATTGACTATAAGTATAATTAAACTTCGCCTTTTCGTACTGCACGTGCATAGCTTCTTTGTCGTTCGTACGAAACTTTTTGTAACAGTTACGCCAATTTTGTTTTTGGATGCACCCCGTAAAGCTTGTTTGTTTATTTATTTATTGCGAAATGTTACAGTGCATCTCATTATTCTATGGTAATCGATGCCCGTACTAATTAAAAACATCCTATAATTAAATTTAGTCTCAAATGTCAAATGTTAAGTTCCTTAAAATTAAGTTAAGTAGGAAGCCTAATTACCGATGGCATTACTAATGTTGTGCAGAAGTAACGCACGACAAATTTTTGTGCTTAACTTTATAATGCTTTGTAAATTTACAATTATACTCTTATTATTTTAATAAAGTATAGTCACTCAACAAAATCTACAATCCTACAATTTTATGTGAAACAGATAGCTAGAAAAATGATATAAATATGTACATATTAATTTGAAAAAATAAACAAATTTTGAATACATTCGCAAAACAAATTATTATGGAGGAGTTGCCCTACTTTAGATAATTTCAAAATTATTTCATACATATATGCTATCAGCTATTTTTCGCTAGATTTATTAAAAGATGCGAAGAGGCTGCTTCAAGTGTGATAGGAGGTAAGAACTTTCCACTGCATTTAATTCTTAATTATTTACAAGTTTCCTTATTTGGACTTATAAAAATAAGCAAAGGAGTGGAAATATGTACAGTAATTGATGTTATAAATATGAAAATAAAAGTGTAATTTGTCATTACTTAGTAAAAAATTTAAAATATTTGACATATGATAACCTACCTGGAAAAGAATACTAGTTTCTACTTATACCGCATACAATTTTCAATATAATTTTTTATTATGTACTATTATAGCTTCACAACAACAATTGACTGCAATAAGTTAAGTTGTAGGAGTCCGCGGAAGTTTTCAGTGGTATTTTGGTTTCCGAATTGGAGCCCGCATCATCGGTACTGCTACTGTCGACGCAACGTTTCGTTCACGGTTACGTGGAACATCTTCAAGACTGTGGACTGCACCTCAAACACAACGACAGTCGATGTTACGTCAACAGTTGTACTTTAGAGCCACAGTTGTGTTCGAACAGCAATACCAGCATCAGTATTGATGCCACGACTGCAACCCGGAAGCCAAGATGTCACTATAAAATTTTTTTGAACATTCAGACTGTACTGTACTGTACGTTAATTTAAAAGCAGTTTGATAAAACGCTCTAACGTGCCTGATTTTGTGCTTATATGGAAAAAAGATTTATTGTAAAAATATTACGTTCTATGTTCTATGGTCTAGTTCGACTGTAGTTACCGTTAATAATTTTAAAATCTGTAACGTTCCATGCTTTCTTCAATAGTCGACGGAATTTTTTTTTAAATTCTGTAAGAAATTTTATTTCTTTTATACAGGGTGATTCATAACATGTGAGACGCTTTGTTAGTATAGGTTCAGAATCTAACCTAATCTAAGCTTAGTTACAAGGTTACATTCTCTGGAATTGAGAACAGTTGCAAGAATTTCTGTTGCCTCTTGCAGGGGCTGGAACTCCGTAAAGGACCGTTTCCGGACCCACGCTCGTCCAAATGATTTTTATTGCTTTGATGTGGAAAACTTATCCTCATATTTGTACGAACTATTTTCGCATTTTCAGAAAAGACTTAGTCCTTCATGGCAAATTAAGTTTTCCGAAATACTGAAATATCTTGAAAACTGTTAGAATTAGGAACTTTGAAGTAAAGTCACGGTATGGTCCCTACGATCGCGTGCACTTCTGTCGCTCTAATGGCAGCCGGAGTAGTGCAGCCAATACAGTGACTACTTCGAACAAGAGTACCTTTTATGAATAGTTTTGTACAAAGAATTAAGATTTTATAACCAAAACTTTAAAAACTGTAGAGATCTGAAATATTTGAAAGAAAATATTACGTGGATTCATTCAGAAAGATTTTAGTGCAACTAATTGGAAAGTTATAAGACTGTTCAGTGTTCAACCTTCAAGAAAAAAGAAAAGGCCCGACCCATGTTTACAGGAACTTTTGTTATTGTTTTTAGATTCCGAATCAATCCTGAAATTGTGCTCCACATGTTGTGAATCACCCTGTATGTAGTATATGACGGAAAGCAAAAAGTTTGCTATGTAACTAATTCAATTTTTTTTAATTCAATTTGGTTTGTTCATATTTCATAAAACTTCATTGTCCAACTAAAAAACGTTACTTCGAAACCTTTCATTGTTTTCTGTGTACCTCCTCGTCACGATGTGGTATTCATATTTACCAGAGGCGCCCCACTCACCTTTGCAAATATTTTTTTAACTCATCACCGTAATTATAATTACATTTTAAATAACACAACCTTCAATAGTTAAAAGCTGATGGTATCCACCAGTTTTATAACGGGAAATATCAGAGTTGAAGTATTTGCATTGGTAGAAACTGAAAGTAAGTGCAGCAGGCGAGAGATGTTCTTCGTCGTCATTATCGGAATGTATGTCAACTTGGCACACGAGTCAAGGTCGTCACAGTTACAGGTGTAATACGTATAATGACTTTTAATGTGATACAGAATATCGATGTCCACTTTCGGTTTCTCTTGGAGATTTCAAACCTTGTCGTTGCAAGAAAAATTATTGATGGAAAATGGCAAGATATGTTGCTAACGATGTTACGAAAATCGTTCTTTTACACACAATGGAATTTTCTGTTATTACTGCAACTTTTAACAAAGAACGAGAACATACGATTTGGATATTATGCACGCTTCGGTGAACTGTGACAAAACACAAGGTTGATTTAAAATTTGAATTAGTAAATGTCAACTACAGCGTTGATATGTAAAAATAATCTGTTTATGCTCATAAAATTAAAAAAAAAGACCAGGAAAACTGTTACCACTATTTTTGTATTGCGTAAACCTCATTGTCATAATGATAATGATTCTAGTTTTGTCAGTCATGTAGGGGAAACACAGTGGACTGTTTTAAATGTAAATAACATATTCGGTAGACTTTAGTTTTTTTTATTTTTATTTTATTATTAAGATGATTTGCTATTAAAAAGACCACCAGTGTTCATATCACAAAATATGTCAGCCATGAAATGGCGATAATAACGAGAACAAGCGTTTTTAATAAAGGCCAACCGGCTACTTATTTACAAAACGTCAAAAATTCTTAGAGGGATGCACAAAGAAGGGTAAAATCGTACGATTAGATTTCAATAATAATTCTAAACCATTAACATTTGTATTGTATGTGGATAACGATACCAAATTTTCTTACCGATCCGGCAAACTTAGTAAACAGACCAAAATTATCAAAACATTTTAGCAGCCGCTATCACTTTGGTACTAATGTTCGGGGAAAAACTGGTATTCAATTTATACCGTAACTCCTTTTAATATTTACTTTCATTGAAAGGATAGCGCCAAGAAACATATCTAAGTACCGTTTCCGGTTCCGGACTATCTTAAATAACATGTTTTACCGATGAACTGTCGTTTTACGTGGTTATACTGTTTGTGCTTCTAAAGCTCCACAACGTGTATTTCCATCAAAACTGAAAATGTTTTTTTCTGTTATAATGGTACTAGAAAATAAGCAATGATAACTTTTACTGTTATACCGTCAGTTTTTAATTATTCTAAGCAGAAGTAATTAAGTGAGAAATGTATAATTCAAACAGGGTCGGAATTGCTGAATTCCACTGATTTCATTCAAAAAACCCCGTGCTAGTGTCAATATTTTTACAAAAGCAACTAAAACCAAGCTTATTAACGCTTAGTGAAATATTAACATTTTTTATCTTCGTAAAAATTATTATAAAACTGAGCGACGCACTTCACCTAGGTCCTAGACTGTCCTGTACCTACTTTAGCTTTTCTTATATTTAAAAGCACGTATGTACAACGTTGCAACCCTAACAGCAGTGACAGTGGTAAGCTGCATGCACCAGCTCCTCGCAAAAGAGCTGACGCAACACGTCATACACACATAGCCCATTTGCGCAAAAAAAGGAAACATAACATGTCTGTTAAAACCAGCCAAGCCACAAACACGGCAATTCAGCATAAAGTCATTTTTCCGAGAAAAAAAATTGATTTCTTGTATTTTTAGAAAAAGATTCTTTGAGATTAAACAAAACCAAACAGTGGTCAAATTGGTGGGGGTAAACGTAATTTCCCTGAATATTGCTGCATCTACAAATTAAGTTGTGTGAGTGTTATTCTACTATCACACAAATTAGCTTAAACAGAAATGTTTTAACGTTTCCCGTTTATTAAATAAAATGCTATGAATTTTTGAATTATAAAAAATTATAAAAATCGCCAAAGAAAAAGTAACGGGTTAGACACGAATAAAATTATAGCTCATCCCTAGCTCCATGTCTGGTAAATTAAAAAAAAAAGAAATGCATTTTCGAGCAATTTTTCTTTGAAAACGTAAAAAAAATCAAAAATTTTGTCACTTTACAGTTTTAGTAGTTCCAAAAATGTTCCTAATTTATAATAGTGTGTATTCCTAGGGCGTTTACAATACCACATTTCATCCTCATCTGATAACTAGTTTTTGAGTAAATACGCGTTGAAACCAAAATTTTTAAAAATTAATTAAAGATGCACAGAGAAATTAGAAAACTGGAACACGAACTAAATTGGAACAATTTTCTCTTTCTTTTTCTTCTTAAAACAGTTCGTTTCCGGAAAAAATGTTACCAAAAAACATGTAGCATTCACTTCCGCCTACTGATTTGTTAAAAGCTTATTTTGTCAGTGAATTTTTGACGCAGCCCCACATTTCGAGGCTCATCCTTTTGGGAGTTATGAAGTATCACACACATACCCACACACCCACTTACCGACACTTTTCGAAAACCACTTTTTGAGTCCGTTAAGATCCAAAACATATATTATATAATCTCGAATTCGAAAACTTTCAAGAAATCAATACCCTATACTAACAATAGGTACAGGAAAGTAAAAAGTGACAATTAAAATTACCAATACCCAACCTTGGTAATTTAGAAACAAAATGCATAAATTGCATTATCTTAAATCGCTTCTTTTAATAGACAAATTTAACCTTAACAATATATTTTTGAAAATTTACGTATTTCATTGAATTGAAGGTTGTCTGCCAAAACAGATATCTTAGGTAATGATGACCCACACAGACTCTTGTTGCAACCTTATGCAAATTTCTTTTTAGTAGAAACTAACAGAAGTTAAAGCAAAATAAACAAACACAGAATGTTTAAATCCAAAAACATCACTTTAAATGCATATTGGTTTCTAATGTCACATTTTCCAGCAGCGCCCTCTAAATTATGAAAGAGGATGCAGTAGGGCGTTTACCTCAGTTAATGCGCTTAGGATGTTGGACCTCTCCTCGTATAAAACTACTAGTATTTCAAATCAAAATAATAAAATAGAATATTTTTTTGTTGGCTATACAGATGTATTCATAATTTTCTGAGATAGTCCAAAAACCAATTTTTTATTCAACTTTAGTTTATACTTTGTAATATTTTCAAAATCATAGTCTTGCCAAATTAATTAACCAAGAGTAGTGTATAAAAACAACGAAGGGCATTTTTAAATATCGGTTGTCTAAAATGGTCGTTTCTACATCGCTTTACTTAGGGGCATCAGATGCGCGCCTAGAACCATTAATGTTTAGGCGCGCGCATAAAGCCCCTAACAATTAGACCCAACCATTAGGAGCTTTAGGTGCGCACCTGATGCGTCTAAGTGATGGGAATCGAAATAATCAATGTTCCAAAAAGTAAATTTCAAAATTCAACCTTATAGTTTATACTTTCTAATATTTTCAAAATCAAGGCCTTGTTCGATCAGTAAACCAAGACTGGTGTATAAAAGAGTATCAAAGAGCATTTTATACTGTCGGTTGTCTAAAATGGTCATTTTTACATCCTTTTACACAAAGTGCGCACCTATAACTCCTAATGTTTAGGCGCGCTAGGCGCGCGCATAGAGCCCCTAAAATAAAGACGCACTAGGTTCGCGCCTAGAGCCCCCAGCCATTAGTAGCTTTAGGTGCGCACCTAGTGCGCCTAAGTGACAGGAAAAGAAATAATCAATGGTCCAAAAAAGTATTATTTTGTTCAACTTTTATATACTATAAATACTACTACTATAACTATACATATATACTTTCTCAGTGGATCGTCGTCAGGTAATTAATTGACGGCGCGGCGCGTCGTCCGGTTACCTGACGACGATCCACACCCTTATACTTTATTCCTTTTTAATAAAACGCTTTTCCCAATAAATTAACTAAGACTACAAGAAATCTTAGGCGAGCTGCGTGTGCGTAGAGCCCCTAATGTTTAGGTGCACTAGGCAAGCGCATGCGGTTCTAAGTATTAGGGGGCACTAGCAGCGCTCCTAGAACCCCTACTCTGTATACGGGCTAGGGGCGCGTCTACACCCCCAATCATCAAGGGCTCTAGGTGCGCACCTAGTGCGCCTAAGTTAATAGATGTAGAAATAACCAATGTTCCAAAAAATAAATTTTTGTTCAACTTTATAGTTCATGCTTTATAATATTTTTAAAATAAAAGTTTTACCCAATAAATTAACCAAGACTAGTCTAAGTTGCAGGCTTCAGCGGCCGTTGTTAATAACAGCTAGGCTTCCGGGTTGGATCCGCGTCATCGGTGCATGAACTGCCGACGTTTCGTCCTCGGTTCCACGGGACATCTTCAGGGCTGTGGTCACTTTGGGCTCTGGATCTGTTGTGTTCCAGATCCCAAAGTGACCACAGCCCTGAAGATGTCCCGTGGAACCGAGGACGAAACGTCGGCAGTTCATGCACCGATGACGCGGCTCCAACCCGGAAGCCTAGCTGTTATTAACCAAGACTAGTGTATAAAACACCAAGAGCAGCTTTAAACTTTCCTTTGTCTAAAATGGTTATATCTCCATTCTTTAACTTAGGCGCTCTTAGAAATATAGAAATAACCGAAAATTTAAAACTCCTCTTTGGTTTTTTTACACACTACTATTGCTTTCTTAAATTTTGATTTTGACATAGGTGACCTGATTTTAGGTTAGGCAACCAAATCTCCATTTTTCTATAGACTGAATTGATTCCATTGAAATTTATTCGTTTAGATCATAATCAAACACAAATTTTGTTTTTAGCGCACGTAGAAAAACTAATTTAATAAAATTGTTTTTTGTTGTTGCAATGTTGCTAATAGCTATTGCAGTTTTTTGATATTATTTCTGTGCCAGTATGCTTCTTCTTCTTATAGTGCCATACCCTATTCAGGGCGTTGGCTACCTCTCTCCTATGTCTGTGTTTGGTGCGCGGCGATAGATATTTTGCACAGACAGACATAGGGGACCTACAGTTTAACGTGGGCTCCGAACCACAGGAAGTGCATGCACTTCTCCTCCAGAGAGGTTTTTCCTGGGGAAAAATCCACCTCGCTGGTTTCCCGTTGCCTTGCGAGTGAGAACGACCGGGCCGGGGATCGAACCCGGATCCGCTGCATTGGTAGCCCGCGCGCTTACCACTGAGCTACGGCCGCTCTTAAAGATGTTCAATATCTTTGATTCTGCCATATAAAAGCAGAGAAATAATTATAAAAAATTGCAATGGCTATTAGAAACAAACCATTGCAACAAGCAGGTACGAAAAACTATTTCTTTAAATTAGTTCTTCCGAGTGTTCTAAACACAAAATTTGTGTTAAATTATGACATAAACAAATCATTTTCACTGGAATCATCGATTCATTCCATAGAAAAATGAGAATTTGATGATTTAATATAAAAATTGGCTTAAGAACGCAACTTTGCACGCGCCATTAGAATAGCATTTTGAACACTGTTTTCAAATACCCTTTTTTGATATTTTCTCAAGTAAATCGATTTTATGCCAATTCGTTTAATTTTTTGAATTTCCCGCCAAACCTAAAGCCACGTGAGCTTTGTCTAAATCAATGTTTAGGTTATCTGAGATGCAGAAGCGATCGCAAAATTAAGTTTTTAAAAAATTTTAATAATAACATTTCGCCGGTCATGGTATAAATAGTAAAGCTATCAATACGATTTATTGGTATCAGTGTGATATTTCTAATTAATCTAACTATACAAATGTTTAAACATTAATGTTATGACATAATTAAACGAATATTCTTATAGAAACAATCGTTGAAGACAGAATTGTTTTGAAATGATTGCCTGAACGGATCCTGTGTAGAAATATCTTAATGTGTGTCGTTCATATTAATTTCCATGTTATGACCGTTCATTCCGTCCTGATTGTCAGAAAATTCGGTCAGCCATGTAAGACATAAACAGTACCTGGCAATTACTTGATGTTCAAATCTGTATAAAGTAAAATATTACTTTCAATAAAAAAAATTGAACTTTACACGGAAACTTTTTCTTCTAACAAACTCTAGATGTGACATTTTAATAATTTTGTGAAATGGTGGGTGCGCTAGAGGAACACGAACAACAACCCATCGTGGTTGCAAAATGTAATTTATGTTTAACTAACTTTTGATATATCTCCAACATGTATTGTCACGGTTTTGATTTTGCAAACTGCTAAGTTATTCACTTTAACTGCAAGTTCTTGACGAAGATCGTTTCGAAAGATGCACACCTGAAAGCACGCGGTACGACGTCGTGTTTTATAAAGGAAATTGATTTAGATGGAACTAAAATAGTCGGCCTTCACATTAAATCCTTAATTTCTGTATTTAATGTCTTCCGCATTTATAATATGTGTAATAAGATTAATAACAAGCTTTACGTAATAAGAAAATTCTTTGTACTTCCTAATCTTTATTTACAAATTTTTATTTTTTTTAATAAATAAGGATTTAAAAAAAATAAGCTATAATTTTTTAAATTTAATGTTGCTGTGAAATATTTTAGTAAATGTCATGGATATAACTATAGGTATAACGTATAATTGAGAATAAGGCATCGCTAACAAAACAATAAGTTATTTATGTTATAAAAAGACAACAATTTAAAAAGTAATACCTCCTGCAAAACATTGTTCAGTTACATGACTTGCATTGATTACACCTATGTGATAACAACACAATATAGCATTAAGTTGAGCGTATTAAATTCAATTATTCACTTTTCTATTGAATTCACATCATTATTTATTCATTATTTGTTGCTAATGAATTTCTGATATAGAAGCGTTTGAGAACTATTTTCCAAACGTTCATTTCATAATCGTAATTGAAATTATTTATTTTCATTTCGTTATGAACTGGAACAGATACCTATGGGCAGTGTCCGATCTTTTAGTCTAGTATTTAGTCAGTATTGAAAGTATGAAGCAATAAGTTAATAATAAATTCTCGCATAAGTCCTGTAAATATATAGTTGCCGCTTCTATGCAAATTTGAACAAATTATCTAAGTGGTTGTAAAAGTTTGATCTCTATATGTTTGACCTTATGCGAGCTCGTTTAGTTGCTTATTATTTATTTGGTCAGCTGCAATTAATGCTTGGATAATTTCGAGTAAAATGATAACCATATGATAACAGGGTTCATACGCGTAGAATATGAATGGTCACGAGTTTTAAAAGTACTACAGAAACAATTTTATGTAATATGTAATATTAATCTATCTACTTTCTTCATATAATACCATTTCTTTCTCCATTTCACGATGCTTCATTTCTTCCTCAATTGCAACATACGTAGTGCAGAGCCTCTTTGGTCTAGGTCAATACTAAAGTAACACTGAACGAAACGATGTATCTCAAATATTGCAGTTGTAGTTGTAAAAACATTGCATTGTCGTGCAACATTTCACGTATAACTTTATGGATTTGAGTTCGCCCATGGTTTTTGTAGACATATTGAAATTTAACAAAAATTGTTTGCTGTTTTAGGACAAAAGGTCTGGACTTCGATTACGGCAGTAACATAAACCGTTAATAAGCACCATAAAAATTACCAATTTATCATTCTCAATAATAAAACGTTATCAAGTGGTTTGAACTTCCAACATTACGTGTCTAATAAAACTCGAAGTCTAATTTTAATTTTAGAATATGACATAAAAAATGTAAAAGTTGTTTAAACAGAATATTTTTTAAACTCGAAATATTTAATTTTAAAACATGACATAAAAATCGCAAATGTAAAAGTTGTAAAGGATGAGCATAATTAAAAGCTCAGGTATTTAAAAAATGTACGATTTACTTAAAATAATAGTCAAGGAAATCAAGCATCCTCATCGTTATATAGATATATGTTGGTGAATAAATTTACATAAAAGTATGCTTGTCTGTATGGAAATAGCAAGCAAGTATGGTCGATTTTAAATTTTCATATTAGCGGAGTTAAGTCGTAGTAACAAAAACGTTGCACCCAATAGAAAATATTAACCCGAATATTTTTGACGTAAAAAGTTTATAGCGTTTTAATTTAATCATTCAAACACTTATTTTTGTTATTTGCTAGTTTTAAAAAATACACATAATTAAAAATTTCGATATATTCTGCGAAAAATAATCAATTCATATACCACTCGTGAGTTTGAAAAACCAGTCGAGGTAAATTACTTAAAATATCTTCATAACAAATCGAGTTTATTTTGTTTAAAAAAAATTTTGTGACGGAAAATTTTATGGCGTATAAATTAAAAGCAAACTATCAATTTGTTTTAATTGTTAGTTTTAGAAAATCAAATTAATTTGGCAGTTCGATATCTTATTCGTAAACAAATCTGATCCTATACCACTCGTGCATTGAAAACTAACCGGGGAAAATTACTCAAACTTTCTGCATAACAGCTCCTATTGTTTTTTTCAGCTTAAGAAACTATTATTCTCGGCATTATCGTTTTCGAAATTTTTTGCCCGGTTATTTTTCAACTTACTCGTGTTGTAACTATTGACAAAATTCAATAATACAGGATCGTACCTACTTCTGATGAATGTTTTAGGAATCTCTAAATCTAAAGAAAGGTCACATACTTTGGTATTATAATTTTATCATAACACATCTGGTGCATGCAAATTTTTGGATTTTACAATGAAACTTTTAATTCATACAATTATTCTAAAACTTAACCCTGACATTTGTGACTGAACTGAAAGATTCTTATCTGTGACGTAACCTAGATCGTCTTTTTAAATCAGGTTTGTTACACATCTTGAACATGGAAAACATTGCATTCCGGGAATTTTTAAAACATTTGAGACATTTTTAAATTGTATTAATATATCAGTTTGTCGCGTTTTTGACATAATATTTATGTATAAAGCACTAAAATAACTGTGCTTTACTTTTTTCGAAAAAGTGATGGCATTAAGTAATAGAAAAGAACTTTCTTTAATATTGATGTTTTACTTTCTCACACATACACATACATGGAGAAATTATTTTGATCGTGAAAAAAAATTGTATCTAATATTTTATTTATAAGTTCGAGCTTTACGTCGTTGAAGTTCATTTTAATTTATTGTAAATAAAACAATTCTTAACTCCAACAGGTTTTGTATTTTAGCTTTATACGCATTTCAACGTGTTTACACGTCAATATCAAAAGCAAGATTAAAAATAAATAGTTGGTGTTGCTATAGGAACAATAAACCTTCATAACTTGATCTTGGTTTTCTATATCTGCGTCCAGATGACTTGATTTCTCATTCCAAAACGTCCAATAACAGTGAATTTCAGAGATTAATTTGTTCATTCATTAAATTAATTTAATGATTTGGTTGATTGTGTTTGCTCGTGCTAGTTAATTTTGGACAATTTCACACAAGCGTCGCGCTCATGGATTTATCATCACTTGTTAACGTTAACGGTAACCGTCACTCGTTTACAATCATCCCAAGCTTATCGAAAAAACCGAATCACTAGTTGTATTGTTTTTGAAATATAGTATGGGAAAGTCCAAGTCCGATGTGCTTCGCTAATTTGTTTCTAATTAGGATATAATTTACGAGCCGTTTTCCTGCATAACTAAGGTATACAAGGAAATCTGCTGTTATAAAAAGTAGTAGTCCGGACACGAACAAGCAATAACAATAAATCTATTTTATTGTTAACATTCTGAACACGTTTTAAGCTTTTAAGATCTCAAAACTCTTCGTTGGGACAATTTTACTTTCTTATGCCTATTAGGGTAAGGTGGTATTTAAACGAAATAAAGCAGGTTATTGGATGTTTATGACGAACACAGTTTTTGCCTTATTATTCGTAAATACATATAATTAATTAGAGATGACAGTTTTTTAAATTATTACGCAGGAAACAACAAATATTTCAAAAGTTTGAAACAAAACCTAAACTTTTGCTTTCCAACACTTTCAGTATTATAGAAAAGTACTGATTTCATGCAAATTTTCTAATTCGACATTTTGACGGAAATACACGTTTAGAACCCCCAGAAACCTAAAAATGGTTTTTAAAAAGAGCTGTCTAAGGGAAGTAAAATGGGTGGGTAGGTGTGTACGCTCCATAACTTTTAAATGGATGGTATAATTTTAATAAGATTTGGAATGTGGGGGTGTATCAAAAATTCATCGGGGAAATTAGCTTTTAAAAGCAGTCAGAAACTGGAAACAAATGTTAGTCTTTTTTTTCCAAAGCAGAAGTTTCTAAATCTAAAAACGGAATCTTACACAAGACCTTAGTCCACATCAAACGAATTTGTTTCAAACTTTTTAGCTTTAAAATGACGCCCACCAAGTTTTAAGAAAATCTGGATTTTAATGACTTAAATGCCCGAAACGAGTTGACAGATCGGAATAAATTTTTTTAACGTAATAGCCCTATAGACATATTGTTGCCGTGCACAAAAAAATTGGAAAAGACAAAAACTATAAAATGAAAAATACTTTCAAAATTTGAAATCTTTAATAAAAATAGTTCTCAAAACTGGCCAAACAAGTTTCTTTTATATTTTGTAGGTCAATAGAGCTATAGATGAGCTACAATTTGGTACCTCTCCCAGCCCGCTAGTAACTTTGTGACACCTTCTATGAATTTTCGAAAGTCTAAAATTTCTACCCCTTTATTTAATAAACGGGGGCCCATAAAACAATTCTGCTTAGGCTAAATTGCTTATGAGTGATAGTAGAATAAAGTTCTTAACTTAAGTTTTAGGTATAGAAATATTTAGGGGTTAATTATTCCTCTCGCACCCAATTTTTGACTAACGATTTTGTTTTTCGGTGTTTGATTTTCTTTAATCTCAAAAAATCGTAATTTTTTTTTCTCACAAGAAACTTCATCGTACGACCAGTTTATTTTACATCTCTGTCTCTCGCTTTCTCCCTGAAGACTGTGAGGGACTCGGGAGGGATACGTTGACTGAAGTACGTAGCTACCTATTAAAAACGAGACGACCTTTGCTTCGCTACTGTCTCTTTGTAGTCGGTAGTTGAATGAATGAAAAGATTCTGAAAAAGTTTTACTATTATTTTTATATGTAAGATTTATAATATGACTATTATGCATCTACGCTCTCTCGGTACATTATTAAGAGTGGTGGAATGTTATTGTAGTCGACGTTGTGGCTCAAAACGTCAATAATAAAATACTTTTTGTTATTAACGTTTTTGCTCAAACCTTGACTACAATAACATTCCACCACTCTTCATATACGTAATTATCCATGTAAATATTATTTATGGTATATCTCCAACAAATTTTTAATTTTGGGTATCGCATTAACCCCCCCCCCCCCTAATAAAGCTAGTTGTTACAACCTTATCTTGAAACATTTTAAGCGAAACAAACGCTCGTTGCTATGTAATAATTTTTGGTAATCTAACTTGATTATTTTTCGATTTACTTGAGGTGTAACTGTAGATTAAGCAAGTTTGTAATTATTGCTTCTTATAACGTTCAGTTTTTAAACTTTGATTTGGACGAAATGAACTAAATTAAAAATCAGGTAAAACTGTAGGTTAAAAAATCTTTTAAAATTAATTATTGCATGCACAAACCACATAATTAAAAATAAAAGTGCCTAAAAATCAGCTTATGCAACAACTAATTTACAATCCTTGAACTAAATCCGCGAAATTAAAATCCAAGATATAGCAATGAAACTCATTATAAAGTAAAAACAATGAAGATATCATCAGACGTTATAAATTTCTGAGTTTCACGAATTCACGATTGATTTTCTTATATGTTGTACGACAACAGCAGTTTCTTCGCAGCATACTGCATTATCGTTAATCAGTGGCGTACTGTTATGGCTCTAGTGAGGATTTAGTCTGTTATTACTAGGTAGGTTTTTTTAAATATTTATACTTATTTCTATTATTAGTACTTATTATTACTATTATTTTGATTGTAAGATTCACCTTAAATTTTGATGACCCCGACGTGATTTTAACACGCAATCTTCTGATTTACAGTACCAAAAATAACCTTACAATTACAAAATTAAATACCGTTTCGTTTAAAATTAAAACTTGTAAAATGTTTTTAGCAAGTTCAGGTATTATTGTAATTTTTCGATTTTTTTATGTGGGGGTGCAAAAATTTGTATGTACCAAAATTTTCCATATAGAACCAAACGTGGTGCCAATATAATAAAAGATTTGTCGATACAGAATTAATAATATGAACAGTGTGCGCCAGTGAAAGTGAACGTGTTATAAAATTCTACGGATCCCTCCAAGCGAGATATACCTGGTCAATTTCAAGGGGAGCAACCTGGTCAATAATGTCCGAGTCCACGTTCGCTGGTTTGTTCACCAGTGCGTGTTGTGATTGTGGTGTTTCATGCTGTTTTGCGGGATGTCAGACCAAAAACCACGATCTGTGACGTTCAAGTTAACAGTTATGGGGGAGTTATGAGAGGTAAACTTGAACTAAAAAAATGTTATTCATTGTTGCACCTAAGACCGGTTTTAAAGGCAGCTACCGTTTGGTTATTAATTTAGTTCGAGGTTGCCCGGTGTGATTTTTGAGCTTTTCTGGTAAAATTGTGCATTTGTTAGGAGGCTGCTGTACGTGGCGCCCTCATAAAGGTTTTGCAATTGTTGATGCAATCAAAATAATCGCGCGACCACGATTTGCCATTTCAATTTTGTACGTCTTTTTCGTTACGCCGCGCTTGATCGCTGTTAGGTTTTTCGATTCTGGTGCTTTCATTCGTTAATTAATAAATACGCAATTAATTTGTTTCTTTCACTACGTTAAAGGTGCGAAATGAAATGCTTTCGTTGCGTTTTGTTTATGTATGAACGTGATGTGGATATAAACTTTAGAAATTTGTGGTTTCTAATCGAGCTGCACAAAATAGTTTAAAAGGTGCCTAAGGTAAAATGATAATGTGTAATTACTACTTACATAAATTTTATTATATCAACTTCCATATTCGGTGAATAACGTTTCAATGCTTTATCTACATTCAATGATTGGATCAATTTAAAAAAAAAACATGCTTCAAAATTTTAAATGGTGCAATACGGCTACAAGAAACCATTTATTATAATCTGGTTTATGAGTTTGTATACTAGAGTGAGAATGAGCCACTTTCTCTAAAAATGTATTTCCTTAAGTGCCTACATACTTGATCTACATGGAAAATTATAACTTAACAGCAATTTTGATTAAACGTGCCTAGTTTCCTGTTCATTAAGATTATTTCGCCACAACCACAATCGATAAAAAAAAATAGCAAACTTTTTTATTTGTTTATTTTGCGGTCTTAATTGCTTTCCAACTATTTTACTACTATTGTGATAAGTTTTATACGAGCCATTGTGATCAGAATCAGCTTGACTGTGTCAAGTAAATACTTTTAATACTGAAAAAAGTGTTATAGGTAATAACTAATTTTATTTCTAAATATAATTAGTATTGCTGTCAATTGCTGTTACGCAGGTAGTTCATGATTTTGTTACTATTTTCTGCTTGATATATTTATGTATCGTCTCTTGCTAAAGTTTATCACCGAGGTCACTGCATCTAGATATTTTGCCTTGAATATGTGAAATTTAAACTCGTTTAAGATTAAATTATTAATGAGAAACTTGGTTTTTAATAAAAACGATATCGCCATTATATAGCAATTTTTTTTTTACTTCTGTATGTTATCATAACCAGTAACATAAATTGAAGATATTTTGCATATACCTACTGTATTAAAGTCGATTGTATCCTAAAATAAGTGTTTAAATTTTTTTCTTATTTAATGGTGTTTTTTATACCATTCAACTTAATGTTTTACGTCTGGTGGGGTTGAAATTTGCCACAATTTCCTTTATTGTTTTTTACATGATTTAAACTACTAATTGTGTTCAGACTTTGTTAACTAATATTTTTTTAATGGGAAAAGTGTAATAAATAATAACAAAACTTTTATGTTAAAAACATATATTATTCATTAATTATTATTGCTTAATTTGTTGTCGTACAGATATTTCATGACTTTTTTATTATTTTTTTTTGATATGTTTATTTATTTTTTATTGCTAAAGTGTATCACCGACGTTGGAAGAAAAACCAGTGCACCTGGAAATTTTAGTTATCATATTATACTTGTTTAGCAGCACCATTATTAAGCAAATGTAATTATTATTTTTTAAATTTTTTTATATTATACTTAAAACATAAAATCAGTAACATAAATTAAAGATAAGAAAGAATCCGATCGCAACTTTGCCGGTTTGTTGCTTTGCAACTTTTCCTCGCCGCACATAATAGAGGGCGTTACTAGTGTAATTCCCCTTTAATGTTAAATTAAAGATATTTATGAGAATACTAAATTAGAGACGATTGTATTCTATAATAGTCATAAATAATAAAACGAGTGATCGTGATTTTTCGATAAAATTGTACACGAGCGCGTAGCGTGAGTTGAATTATCTAAATCTTAACCAGCACGAGTTAACTTACACCTCAATTTTATCGAAGAAAAATCGTATCACGGGTCGTATTCGTCTTGACTATATCACTCACACTAATTTTGACGCATTTACGGTAACACTGAATTAGTCGGAAATGCTCAAGTGTTTTCGGGAATCGGCGCTCTTAACATGGTCGTTTGCTTATTTTTAAATGTTTTCTCGTGGTGTTTTTTTTGCAAATTATAATTTTTTATTTTGACGTTTTCATTAACTGTTGCTAAGTGGCATATCATAATATTTCTGAGGTTATGTACATTATTTTGGTCTAGCATTTTGGTTCAGATATATAACCAGTCAAACGAAAATTACGTTATTATACTTCAGATTAAATTTTAATGTAAATATATACTGAAGTTTTTTAATGCATATTAGCATGTTATTATGTAGGTATACCAAAATTTGGGTCGGTCATGATTTGAACACTCGCGATTCATGTTGGTTGACTTCGGTATCATCGGCTACCGTCGACGTTTATGGTATTTCGCTTTTTGTTTGTGGACGACAATTATTGTTTTTAATTCGTAAATTATGTTATAATACTTACTTCTGGCCGAAGCAATGAATGAAAAACTATATCAAAATAACAATAAATATGTCCAAAAATCAATGCACATCTATTTTAAACGCGGTAATTTAAGACTTAAGAGCGATTATCAGAAGCTAACGTGGATTTAATCGTTTCTTTAAACAGCACCATGCAGTTTAATCCAGTATAAAATAAACGTGATTGGTTTATAATATTAAAGGGGAATTTTGTGATTGGTTCAATAAAATGCGAGTGGTACTGTCAATAAAAAATTTTAATATTTTGTCTTGTGGAGGGGTGGAAGTTTACCAAAAATTCTTTCCTTGTGTTTTACAGGAGAGTCATTAAAGCGCCAACCATCCTACTACTAACCTTCCCTACCTAGTACCCACTATTTCCCAAACTATTGAGAATTTTAAATATTTTTTTTTGGCACACTGCAAAATTTCCTATATTGTCACTTGACTGAAAAGTGACGTCATTGATAATTTTCCTAAACGGCAATATCAATATCTTGTTAGGCAGTTACATAAATATTTTTTCTCGTTTCAATGATATACATTTTTTATATTCTTAAATTTAAAAAACTTCTAGGGAAACGTAAAAAAGTAATTCAAGTAAGCAGGCCATGAATTTGAACAAAAATACTTCAAATGTTGATACCAACTTTAATTTACAAGGAAACAGATAATAACACATTCTGCTTTATCAATAAGCATAGCTAACACCATACCAACTAATCCATTTTTACGAAAACGAATATTATTATCAGTTTTGAAAATTAGATGTTAAATGGCTAACAGAAGTTTGTTAACCTAAACTAAATAAATGAACGAGTTTTTGTATGCGCTTTTGTTTAGATCCATGGCCTGTTTAATTGAGTCAATATTTTGATGCAAAATCAAAAACAGATGATTTGCTAAAATCAGGCATTCACAAATTATATTGTTCGCATTGTAATTCGGTTTATATAGGCCAGACAATTAGAAATTTTGATATTGGGTATAAAGAACACGTACGTTGTTACAAATACAAACACCCACATAAATCCAATTACGCTAAACACTTATTAGAACACAATCATTCAACGACATCTAATAACACCATAAAATGTTTACACTTTTGTGATGATGAACGTAAATTAGATATACTTGAAGCTTTTGAAATTCACCAACATTTAAAAACTGTACCGTTAATGAATGAGCAAACTGATCTCTTAAATTCTCCTCTATTGGACATTTTGGAATAAGAAATCAAGTCGTCTGCGGACGATAACCGAGATCAAGTCACCAAGTTCTATTGCTATAACAACACTAACTGTTTACTTTCTAATATAACCTAATTGACAATGGCATGTAAACATGCTAAAATACGTATAAGGTTAAAATAAATAAATATTGTTGAAGTAATTAAGTATTTTATATACCTATCATCATTATTTTAGAGTTTTTTCGAAATATTTGTAATGTAAAAGTCTACAAGTCTCTAACTGCATAAACAATATTTATATTGAAATTTAAGAAAATTATCGATGACGTCACTGCGTAATAAGCTAAGCAATAGTTTAGAAAATAGTAGGGGGGGGGGGGTTACATGTAAATGACTATCCCTGTAACTGTTTTCCAAATATAGGGAATTGGGTACAAAATACTATGAAAACTAAATTGAGTACTTTGACTTCATTATTCCGCTTTTCTAGATTAATTCGATAAAGAAATTTTATCCTTGTTAGGGAATTTTCCCGCATGTAACATTTCTCCGAATAAAAATTGAAAGTTATTTCTTCAAGCGTTAAAAACAAAATTCAATCAAATTAACCTATTACTTGTCTAATACACAAAGTAAAGTTACAACGTCATATTTTTTGCAATGTATTAACCTTGAGTTTAAACCTAGTTTTAGGAGAGTCACTTCATTGTCCAAGGTTTTTTAAACTAAATCAAAAGTTAATTGTAGGGTATGATAGTTTCTTGAATAGAATATTAATTTTTTTTAAATCGTATGAAATCAGAGGTTTTTGTTACTTACATAATTTAAATTGTTATGCAGATTTTTGTTGTATAACTATTATAATTTCTATGATGAGGCTAGAAATTTTCCAATTCGTTTCGGCTCGTAGCGTCTCGACAATTCAAGATCAGAATGCCACGCGCTCTTATTTGTAATTTTAGAGAACAGATGAGATAAGACAATGTAACAATTTAAAATTTTCAAAAATCTTACATGGTTTTATAAACTGGAAACTTAATTTGTTTAAAAAAAACTTTCTTTAAGTGTTTAAAAATGTTCCACGATATTATCATAAACTAACATAACAACTTTCTTGTATTTTTAAGCATTAAATACGTAATTTATTATAGAACACCACATATTAAAACACTAAATTACGCGTGCTTTAGAATAATACTTGAAAATAGACGTTGACATTAAAAAGCATTTTTTATGCTACCCATTCTTAAAATTCTATTGACATAAAAACATATTTAATATTAAATACTAGAAATAGACTTTTTACATTTAACAGGTTTCAGATTTTTTTTATACATTGGTGGCAGCGTGTGTAGTTTATGTATCAACCTTGAGTGATAAAAATGTAAATTCTGTTATCCAAGGTATTTGAATTCCGGGTAGTTTTTAAAGAAACTTTTCTACAAAATTCATGGACAACCTGTACAACATATTTGTGTTATAACAGAACTTGCTTGATAACAAGTTTTACAAATTTGTTTATAGTATCTGGTTAATATCTGAATGAGCACGTTAATTAATAATAATGAGATTCATAAATAATGTGTTGCTTAACAATGCTATGCTCCGCCACATTAAACAACAGTCATTACCAAAGCATTTTGATGATGTGATAGTTACTAATTGATTTCCTTCGATACTTAAGAAAAATAAATATTTTGTTATCAAGATGGTGCTCCCACACCTTCAGCTAAAATGAGATAAATATTTAAATTGTTATTACTACTCATTAGTAGATAATATGTGTGTTTTTTTTTTTAATTTATTTTCTTTTTTATTACTTAGTAACAAATGTTTTCAAAATTTCCCAATAATAATGAACCAACTTTACGGCCACAAACGTCTTTTAAGCTCAGGATTTATTGATGTTAATAATAGAAGCTTATTTGACACATTTTTTTTTCAATTATCCTTAACTGTTAATCTTTGTTACATTAAATATTTTTAGAAAATGACATGTCGTCCTGAAATGTTGATACTTGACTTCAGGGCAGTATTTAATATTTAAAGATGCTCTAAGCTTGAATGACGGGCTATAAATTCTATTTGGGTAACTGTTCTTTGTTGTTAGCATTGGGACATATAGATATGTTTATACACGGTGTTTCACGCAGTTCGGGCCAACCGTGTTGTAATTTGGTTGGAATCAGAGTAGGTTGTGTACTTAATTTTTACCACACGACCTTACTGGCTTCATATCCATGAAATAAGAGCATATCACGTGTTTGCTGGGAGTGTTTTTGAAGTATAGGAGTCGCTTAGCAATGCGAGATTTCCTGGTTCAATTCCTATAAAATTCCATTTTTTAATTGTTTTATTTTTTGTTCATGTTCGTAACTTTTATTAAATACAGAGTGGTCTAATTATTTATTTATTGTGTATTTTCGCTGTTGTTTACAATAGGTAACAATGAAAAATTTCACAAACATTTTCAAGTATGAAACAAATAAAGTAAAACAGATTTTCTGGAAATTGAACCCACATGTTCGTACTGGTGAGCGAGTGCTCTACCTCAAGACTACTCCCACCAAACAAATGAACTGCTCTCATTTCATCGATATTATATATATGTAATGTGATAAAATTCTGTAGGCAACCTATTTGATCCTGGTCAAATTTCAACAGGAATAAAATGCTATAGTTCGAACTCCGTGACTGTACGTGTGTACATGTACACGACATATTCTATTTATCTTGTTTTATTGATCAATAACAAGGTAACTAGTATCTACCTACATTTCCTGTTAATGCATTGAATTTATCAAACGCAATTCTGTAATTTAAAATTTTATTACCTAATTCCAAAAATTGGTTTTGAAAATCAAAACTGTATTCTGAAATTGTAGCACCCTCAGAAATATACAATACCCCATCTTCATCTAATTTAATTTGTACCTATCGCTGCAGAATTTGGATACATTTTTTGCAATTTGTTAAATGCTTTACATATTTGATACATCCAATCTGTAAGAATTACGTTCAAGTAAAAAAAAATAAATTTAAATCACTTTTCCTAAAACTTTAATGTTGTATCCACGTGTGCAGGAAAATAGGTCACTAATAGTAATTCGTAAGGAGGTGGTTACCCCCTCGACAAAACCCATCATTCAATAATTCGATTAGTTTTTCACATTTGTAAGGATTCCTCATGTATGAGGAAGGTGAGCGCGCATCCAAGGTCTATAACAATGTCTGTGTGCAGGTGCCAGTTGCGGCGAGGATGTGGGGCCGGGCGTTGCTGCTCGTGCTAGTGACTGCGCTCACAGCCGACGGCGAAGGCGTCCAAGACTCGTACGACGCTCAGCTCAAAGTTGGTCGCTCCATCGACGTCTTCACTCGCTACGGCTACCTCAGTCTCAGTATGAAAGTGGTGCCAAGAAACGACAGCGATCCTAACTGGATCTTCCGGGAACCCACGGTGGACGTCTTCAACGACCTGGATCAACTGGCGATCAGGCCTCGGTTGGCCAGCAGGAGGACAGTGTTTCAGGGTGATTTTCATATGGAATTCTGCGACAATTTGCGTCAGTTGCTGCAAGCTTATTTCAGAGACTTCAATTTTGAAAGGTTGCAGAGGCCGTGGAGAGCGTTTACGGGGAGTTGGGCTCCGGAAACGGCCGCCAGGCACCTGGGGATCAACTCCTCGTTCGTCCACGGGGACCACTGTTATGTACTAGTGCGTTTGTCGAGGTTTCGTGATACCGCTAAGTTATCGCGACTTCCAAATAACATTAGTATCGCGGATATGGTGGCCCGCGAAATGGATAATGTGCAAGTGGGTGATGTGGCCAGCGTGTTGATGTTTATACGGAAATACGGATCACATTATATCAACTCGTTTGTTACAGGAAATTCGCTTTATCAGGCAGGTGTTTGTCCAGCAGGTGACATTGATGTTGTTTACCCCAGTGGATACAAAAGGTTTGATTATCTTGATTTCAGTGAAAAAATTTAATGATTAATTACAGCTAATTCATCGTTTGGTTGTGTAAATATAATTGTTTTTTTAACAAATTTACTAAGTAACAAGGACAATATTTTTTCACGTTAATCTGACTATATGTTCCATAAATCTATCCTATAAAATTTTTGAAAATGATAAGCTTAACAAATTTTAAAAAAAAAGACTGATTCGAAAAATTTTGTTTATCTTTGGGATTTTAGTGCAAAATTCAAAAATTTTCAAGAATTATTAATTCGCATTTTATCAATTCCCATAATCATTAAAATTATAGTACACAGATTTTTGATCCGTCATATGTTCCATGTCGGGTAAATGAATCCAGTAGGGCACCCAGGTTTTTTTTCTTTGGGAGAGGGGCAATGATATGGCCATTTACTTAGCAAAGTTCTAATGATTTCTAATAAAATACGGAATTTGAGGACGCTTTTGTTGCTCTTTGGGAGACTTCAAGCCCCAAGTTTTTTTTTTAACTACGCCTATGGAGGAAACGACACAATTACGAAAAAAATTGTTTAGGGACATTATTCAATTTTTGTGAATTTATAAACTTTGGACTGATGATTAATATATATATACAGGCTGTTCGAAATTATCGGAGCACTTCGTTATTATTTGAGCAACGAAGTCGGTTGAATTACTAAAGGATTGCAGTTTTTGCGGTGATTACGATGCTTAATTAAAAAAAAACAAATAACTTCTCTTTTTTGAGATTTTTTAAAATAGTTTTGCCTAAAGTTAAATATTCTGTATATTTTTGCATATTACGGAAGAAAATTGGATTCTGAATTAAAATTTCTAATGCAATAGTAACCTAAAGTGGATAATAAAAAAGTTATTGGTAAAATTCTTTTATGGCCAGCATCAAATTGCTTCATATAAGTACAGAAATAATTTGTTGTTAAACGCCATAAATAATCGTCAATAACTTTTTTTATTATCCACTTTAGATTACTACTGCATAGTAACTTTTATATTTAGAATTTAATTTTCTTTCAGGATACTTAAAAATATAGTTAAAGGTGCTCAATTAAAAAAAATTGTATTTTTATAAATAATTCGTAAACAAGAATTTCAATTGTTTTTTCAATTACAGCATCGTAATCAGCGCAAAAAACTGCAATACTTTGCTAATTTAACCGACTTCGTAGCTCCAATAATAACGAAGTTAACAACGGTGCCCTGATAATTTCGAACACCCTGTATACAACGATCTTACCTGATCAAACATTACGTTTACATATATCTTAACATGAATTTGTAAACTTTTCTAAAATCTAGATTTGCTCTTGCAACTTTTGTTAAACGGATAGGACGCGGATCAATTGCGAACGCGAGCGGGCGAATGTTCGCTCGCACACCGACCGACGCGACGGAGTATTTATCTAGAACCGAGGGGTAAACCGCAAGTGGAAGTAGGTGTACAAAGTAGTGGAAGTACGGTGGAAGTACGTAGAAGTACGTGGAAGTATGTGGAAGTATGTGCAAGTAAGTGGAAGTATGTGGATGTATATGGATGTATGTGGAATTGTGGAAGTATCTGGAAGTTAAAGTGAAGAAGTAGAGAGTGGCGGTAGCTCAGAGGTTAGGCGCTCAGTCTCTAACGCTGAAGGTCTAGGGTTCGATTCCCCGCCGAAGCCATGCAGCAATTAAAATCTATGCCGCAACCCGCCACTCACATTCCCCAATCCGGTGTAGGCAGCCGTGGGGTCTTAATGCCTGAAACCTTCTCTGGAATTTAGTCGTTCGGATTCGACGTTAAACTGTAGGTCCCCCGTACTCCACCTTAGCGCTAAGGAGAGTACGTGGCAGAGAAGAGTGCCGGTGCCCAGCAGTGGGATGTAAAGGCTGATTACGACGATGTGGAAGTATCTGCTTTAATGGAAGTAGGTATACAAAATGTTTAAGCGCGGTTTAACCCCTCGTCTAGAAAACTCGCTCGCTCTGCACGCTCTTGCTCGCTCTTTTGGTCTGTATGCGGTTTTAAGTGACGATATTTGTGAAATCAATATTTACCAAATACTCTACACATAGAGGAGGAGGCTTAAAATAAACAGCATTATACAATAAAGTCAGACCTACAGCATGCATTATTAGGCAATCTGATTAATTATGTATGTTTACAAACATACGGGTTTAGTTAATTTTTAAATAAAATTGAATAGTTGAGTACGTTCCACAAATTTTCAATACTTATAGCGCGAGTAAATTTGAAAAATAATTGTTACATTACGAAAATTTGTGGCATAGGGACGGGTGTTTTTTTTTAGCAAAACTAACACGACTTGCTATCTAGGAAGTTTGGGTAATTTACCCCGATTATTTTTTAATCCACAAGCGTAATATGATTGGGTTATTTGTAAAATAAAATATCGGATTGTTAAATTAGTTGTCTCAAATAAAACATATGAGTACTTGGTTAAAATTTATTCGCGATAAAATTTTGTGCGTCAAAAATAATCGGGATAAACGTTTCTACTGGCTGCTGACATGGCAAATGCGACTTAGTATTTGGTGCAATAATCAAGCTAAAATTGCGGATTACTTTATTAACATTTTAACAACCACTTATTTACACAATTTTTTACCTACGAGCGTTAGAAAAATTTCAAAAATAAAGTAGGTTTTTGTGAATAATACGTTTTTTCTGGGCAGTGGCTGCTCGTAGGGTGAAGCGAAGGAATTGCAGTTTCACCTCTAAATTATGAAATAATATATTTATTATTCTATTGTTAAAGGTAGCTTAACGCTAGTGATACGTACAGCAAGTGCCATTTAACCTTGCAAAAAAAATGACGATAAGTTTAAAAGGCGAGAAGCCGTTACACTCTCAAGCAAAAGCAATCCCGTAGTTTGAAAGCTAGTATAATATCTAGTTGCTGTTAATTATTTATTTCATTATTATTTTGTCATACGCTAAAATAGGAGTTTCTAACCTTACGGCGCACGGCCTTTTAATTTGTCAAAAAATCCACAATTTTTCGCAAACCATAAATAAATTGACTTTCACTTTTTAGTAGAGTGTACCACACTGTCCAACAGCCAATTAGAGCTACTTTAAGTTACGACTACCGACGAAACAAAGCGTAAGTAGCGGAATCAGAGCCCACTAAAATTTGCAAGGTTAGGTGGCACATGCTGTACTGCGCATGACTGATCCTCAGTACTCAGGCTATGTTTACTGCTGCGCCAGCGGCGCGCGCTGCCATTATCACTAAAAGTATCCCATGGAGCACAAATTGTAGAATTTTGCCAATAAAACACACGATGAGCGACGGCAACTCCCCTTATTTTAGATTCTCATCCCCTACCCTAACAATACTAACTAGGGGATTCACAGATGTACGTGTGCAAATTACAGCAACCACAAAGGGTCGGCACCTGACGTGACATAATATTACGTAGGAATTCAGTGCTAACCTGACGGTTGAGTAGTGGGTATTATTATGTAAGAGATTTTTTGTAGTTTTTCGTACAAAAATTACTTTTTTTATTAGGCTAATTGTTGTATACTGGTGTCTAGACTGGTGCCTCTGACAGAGGGCGGATTGTTGTTTGCCTTTGACCATCAAAACCCGGTTAGTCTCCGCTCAAATCATACAGTTGGGGGCGCGCCCTTCTACATGATTGCTTTTTTTTATAATTTTCGTAATGGAGCCCTGGCAATATCGGTGAGGGGGGACCACCCATTGTAGTTACGCCACTGGGCATGGGTACCGGTGCTCCACGTCCCCGACGTTAGGCAAAGGCCAAACTTCTTTTTTACGAAAACCCTTCACCTGTTTTTAGAAACACGCCGTCACTGGTCCTGGGAAAGCTAGATTGGCTTAAACGAAAAGGACAAGAATACAAATTTTGAAAATTCTATTGTCTTTAGTCTGACGACCAACTCATAGCTTGTCGTATTTATAATGATATTCCAAAAGTATGTCGAAATTTGATAAATAGGAAAAACTGTTAAAACAGCCTAAAATTTTTGTATGCATAGAGTGTACATAAAAAGTGTAACAATAACTGTTGCTTTGCCGTTTTCAAATTGAAAATCGAAACTGACTAAACTAGATTTATTAATAGTTACCTCACAAATACGTGATATTATTTAATTGAAACACCCTCCTACGGTTGTTTAAAAAGCTGCTTTATTAAATTTAGTCACAAAAAACTATAAAATTACCGTTATTCCTACAAACTATTATGCTTGTGGTTTAGCCTGTCGTTTGAAGGATAGTTGCGTAAAGGCTGGATATGTAGGATCTGAAAGGCATTAAAAATGTCGCCAATAGTTGTATGAAACATAAGAATTAAGACATGGGAAAAATTAACAAAAAAAAACTGTTATTTGCGAAGAAAGTCAAGGTTATTTTTTGCAAAAACGTTTCAAACAAAAAACATAAAACAATATAATATGTCGGTCAGTAAATGATGTAAATCATAAATCAAGGATAAATACTGGTTACTTAAAGGATAGACTAACAAAAAAGGTAATTCGCAAAACAGTAAAACAATTCAACTGTGGAAACCTGATAAAGTTGTTTAGCCAGCTAGAAGAATAAAATGGTCAGAATCAAGGTAAATTTCTGTAGTAAACATTGCTGTGCTTTTATTTTCATTTTAGATTAATGCGATTTACCAGTTCTAGTAGACAGTCTAAAAAAGGCAATTAAACTGTATTGTTTTCTGTTTTTTGTAAAAAGCTTTCGGGATTATTTAAAATTTTGGATTTTCATTCAGGGTTAATATATATAAACGCAACTGCAATTATTCCGTTCGTATACTACGTACACAAACCACTACGTACACTAAATTCCCAAGCGCGAACATATCACAACGTCACGGGACTTCCCCTTCTTATTTTATCATAAACTATTTGCATTTCTAAAATTAAAAGCACCAACATGATTAGTTTAAATTAGTTTTCTTTGATTTCTTTAAGTTTTTTTTTGAAAATTACGTACATAACATTGTTAACTTGCCCAACTTAACCCTAATACATTTCTTCTACGTTTTGTGGCTAATAACTAATAAACAATCAAAATATTTTAAAAACCTTTTAAAGTAGTTGTATACTTAGGTACTTTTAAGCGTGGGAATGTTTATGTTTTGGAATTAGAACTATTTTCGACAAAATTAGTTTCTAATGCACACAATGACAACAATTTCTAGTCAATGACTAATAAAGTTATTTTGTCCTTACTTCCTGCTAAAAACAGCCGGCATAAATTGCCTATATTTTCTCTGCCAATAGTGCCAGTATTCTAGGCGAGAAAACATATTTCTATGTAAGGCATGGAACTAAAAAAGTAAAAAACCGAAGAAAGATTAATTTCCGTGAAACGGTAGCCGCAGCATTTCCTGGTTTTTATTTTTCTTGTGGTATTACTGAGTTATTTTATAAATTACGTTATCTAGATTTGACTTTAAAAACAATGTTTTCGTGTGCATTTTAAATTTTGCATTCAATTAAAGAAAGCAAATGATTTTGTATATTTACCTGGGATGCATGTAGATAACATTTCCCAAAAAGATCATTTTTACACCATCCTGAATGAGAATAATGCTAAGTCATGAATGTAAAACGATAATTAAAAAAGTAGTTTCAGGTTACTAGATGGGCGTTTTACTATAGTAAAAAATTGACACGCTCTAATTCGGACATTCGTAATATTCAGTAGTTCGTAGTGAGGTACATAATAAAATTTTGCATTTTTATATATTTTTAGCTAATTATTATACAAACGCTTTAGATTTAAAATAAGAAATAAGTATTTCTAAGAAAATACCTACATTTTCATTGCTTAAAGTTTTCATTTTGTACTTTATTTTATATATTCAAACAGACAAGACGTTTCTTAAATTAACCTTCAAAATTCTTAAAAATGGGCTATCGCTTTTTTTTGTATAAAACTTGTGTAAATTAATAATACTATATTTACTCATGGTCGCCCTACCACGGGGCAGAGGGAGCAACGGCCACCGGGCCCGAAGCCTTAGGGGGCCCTGCTACGAGCCACGAAAATTGTTCTTATTATCAATTACTTTATTATTGAAGTTTTTTTGAGGATGGGGTCAGGGCCCTTTAAGTATTTTGCCCCCGGGCCCAAAATCGGAAGTTACGCCACTGCCGTTAAAATTTAATATTTGTTTGGGCACAGGATACTGAAAATGCAGGACTAACTCTAACCGTTTTAGGAAATACTGAGGTTAAAGAAACTGTGAGTCAAACCACAAGTTGGATAATAAAATTTCTATTGTTTAACATTGTAAGCGGTAAATGCTAATGGTACCAAAGATTTTAAACATCTTGTCTCTAAGTAATTAAAACTTATTCATGAACTATACTGTGGTTGAACATACCGGAAATACTATATACCTAAAAAGGAGAATTTCAAAATTCCAACGACGGTACGCTTTAAAATCTATTTGTAATTAAATTGCGTGAAATTTCGAGTCACGAAACTTTTTGCACCCTTGCAAAACGAAATTTTAACATTTTTGTTATATAACTTTCTATAATAAGTTTTATAACACACTTAATAAATAGAGCAAGTTTTAAAATTTAAACTATTGAGTGAGAAAATACTCTCTTCGCTGTAGTCGTTTTCCAAATTAGTCACCAATTTTGTTTTAAATATTCAGAAGGGTTTTATTTTAAAATAAATAAAAAGTGTAGCTATTTGTGTAACAAGTAAGGAAAAGTGAATTTTTTCCGTAAGAGGCGCAGAGATTTTTGAGCGAGGCGTAGCCGAGATCAAAAACACGCCATCTACGAAAAAATACACTTTTGCTGTGTTGCACACAATATTTTTTCTATTACTGTTTGAAAAAGACTTAAAAAGGTGTTTTTAAGAATTTTAATTTGATATTCGTTATCTGTCGTTTTGGACGTTTTGGAAAATATTTATATTTTGTGTTAAAAAGTTTTGGTCAAACAGAATTAATTAATATAAATAGCTCTACTTTCTTAAAGAAATTTTAAAAAAGTTACTGTTATTATTTATAATAAAAAAGTAGTGTGTGCCGAGCACTAAGTGAAATTTCTTATCGTGTTTTCACTAGCCGCCCCAAAACCTCCCAAGTACCAATTTTTATACAAATCGGATAACTGTGTGAGCTTGACGCCGCACTGTAACGAAACGTTACATTTCGTTACGTTACGATCGCAAATTGCATCCGCCGGCAAACAAGTTTCACTTCAATAAATCTTTTTGTTACAATAATAATTGGTTTACTTTGCCGCACTTATACGGAAAAGTTCAACTTTTCCTAATTCATATCAGTGTATATCCCTCGACAGTCGAAGTACTAACCATCTTTGGTAAAGTTCTGACAGTCTCATATTTACCGCACATGTTCATGTTGTAGCGTATGCCGAAGCAGGCGACATAGCTCAGTTGAAAAATGCATGTGCGGGTGTTGATACCCTCCGTATTAAACCCTGCTAGCGCCAAACTTATTGAAGTGAAATTTTTTTACCGGTGGGTGCAACATACGATCGTAACGTAACGTATCGAAATGTAATGTGTCGTTACAGTGCGGTGCCAAGCTCATACAGTTATCCGGTTTGCATGAAAATTGGTATTCGAGAGGTTTTGAGCCTGCTAGTGACAACACGCTAAGAAGTTTCCCGTTTTTTTTAATTCCCTTGTTTTTTAAAAAGATGTACATTAGTTTTCATTTCTCGGCTCGTAGTCCTGAAAATAGTCGTACAGGAAAACAAATAATTACAAACTTACATATGTTTTGTTTTGTATATCAAATCGTACCTTTCGTCTTTCAGAGTCGCAAACTTGTTAGTGATTTTCTCATAAAATGACCTTTTTTTTAATAAAGTCATGTAACACTGTTTTTTGTATAGAAAACAAATAATTACGTCCCAAACGATTAGTCGAACTGAAGTAGTTGCCAATGAACCGTACAAATCTTCACATCCGCCAGTTTAGTACAACCGGATGTGGCAGCGTGGCGTCATAGTTGCCATGACAACTGCGCTTGTGACAGCAGAAGATTGCGTCACGCCAACTAGATTCTTCTTGCCGGCTCTAAATACTGTAGTCGTTACCACAATCGCAACACGGAAATACGCGCGGTTTATAAAATTCGTTCTCACGCTCTGCCTGGCATTCAATTTAAAAGTAAAATGTGCGTTTAGGCGTATTATAAAACTAAATATAAGTTATCTATTTCATGAATCAAATATAAAGTCATGTATTATTGGGTGAAGAGGCCCTTCACCTGAATTGTAGCCACGTGAAGGAGCGAGTAAACGCTGAAAAAAAATGTTTGCTTAAATATTGTAGTAATTAAATCTTTTATCGGAAATCACCTCCAACCCAAAAAATATTTATAAACAAAATGAACCCAAAATTAACCATCATAAAACTTTCTACATATTCTTCATCAACAGCCTGAAGGCAACAATAAATTTGTGTTGTAGATAATTACCACCATGATGATACCCACATAGTAATTGTATCTATTAAACCGCATTATGTTTTAGTTTGAATTAATTATTAGAAGAATTAAATTATATTTTAATATTTATTAGTATTACATGCTTACATATATATTATAACAAGATTTTTATTGAAAGATTACTTAAACAATTTAAAATTTATTTGACCTTTAGTCTAATATATTCAAATATTATTACAACATACTTGAAGCTGAAGTACCAATAGTAAAAGTAAAAAATTGCATAGGCGTTTTCTCCAAGTGAGATCCAGCTACAGAACCAAGGGGTTTAGCATTTCTTTTCTTACCTTTTATACCTTAAAAATATACCGGGTCTAAACGAAGCTTTTTCACACAATTTTGAAGTTATTGATATTACACTTGGGATTTTAGTTGTTCATAAAAACGCATTATATGATGTCTAGGTCACTAATCGAACACTTCCGGTTTAACCGGAAATGACGTAAACTGCATATTTTTAAATAGGTTTATGTAAAATTCTCGCTTCAACTGTTATTTGAAATTTGAAATTGGTTAAGAAATGTGGAAGAAAAATGCAATTGCTGTTGTGCAGGAAATTGGCTATAATTAATATTTATAATAGCAAGTTTTTAACAGGTAGACGTGACTAAAACTTGGAAACATGTTATCCAGATCCATACATATATAAAAGCTCAAAGGGTATTTTTCTCCGGTTCCTCAAGCAGCTACCGCTTCACCAATTTGGACCATTTTTTTTAATGAAAGGTCTCTATCCTCTGATGGAACATGAAACATTTTTATATTTTTATTCTACGTCGATTTTTCAATAATAATTATTTTAATTTATATATGAAAGTCTGCTAAACGCGCTTTACTTGAGGCGACATCTACACCAACGCCGCGTCTCCTCATGGAACTAATGCATCACGTGACTTAGCATTTAGCCGGCTCAGTCAACGCTCAGTCTGTCAGTGCATTGTGCGCTAGGGTAACGGGTAACACTAGTAGTATATTTATAGTACAAAATCGAAATTGGTTTAGACCAATTTATAATTTTTAAACTTTCAACATAAATAATAGAAAACAAAAAAATGGATTCTATCTTGTTTTGAAATTTGGTTAAAATAATTTTTCCTCCATTCTTTTTTAAGTAAAATTATTATTTAAAGGCCGCATTATAAAGGCATTTAAAAACTCTTTATAAACAAAAAAATGTAGTGGTTTTATTAAATACTAACATGGAAATGTTTTCAAGGTGATCTTTCTGCAGAAAAACAATTGCAGTTTTCCCACTCATTTAATTACAAGTTTGAAAAACAACCGAAAAGAGAATTGTATGGTCTACAAAAATCTATTAAAAATTATACAGGGCGATATTTAAAAAGGTGTAGTTGACGTCATTTACGGTTAAACCGGAGGTGCTAGATTTGTGACATACATAATATAAGCATTTTGCTTTGATACAAAAGTGAGGCACGTTCTACCCCCTAAAAAATTATTTTTTTTTCTGTAACTATTAAAAGTACATAAAAAATTATTAGCTCATTAAAATTTAACATTTGACAAAGAGAAAAACATACAGATAAGCTATCTTCCTCGCCAACAATGAGTAATAAACAGGATGTTTGAAAATTACATCGACAAAATTTGGGAGATGATTTCTAATTTCTTTGAATTAAGATTTTCTAACTTTTGACTTAGAAATCTTTTTTTAAACAAAAGTCTGCTCTTGTTGAAAGTCACTGGATCCAACGGTTTTCGAAATAACTCAATTTTTGTGAATTGTCAAGTTGCCATGAAGGTCTGAGTGTATCCTCGAAAAGCGGAAATAATTTGAAAAAATTTTAAAAACGTGTTCCGCACTCAAAGCAACAAAAAAAGTGCCAATAAACTTGGCCAAAAAGGGTTTCCTTACGAAACCTCTGGAAGAGGGAACTGTTGGAAATGTCTTCATAAGGCAGCGCTGTTTTCATCTGTGGAACTTATTCTTAAAGTTAGAATTATTTCCACTTTTAGATGATACACCTAGACCTTCATGACAACTCGATTTTTTAAAAGAAAAGGAATTATTTCAAAAACTGTTGGATTTAGAAAATGTCAGTAAAGTGTATATTTTGTGTGTACGTCCCTGGTAGACGAATTTCAACATAGACAAGTGCCATTGTAAATGTAAGTTAGTAAAATAACCACACACCCTTTAAAGCTAATATGTCAATGTTATGCATGGCGGATAAAACGGTAATACACTGCTCCATCTTGGAGAGGCCGTAACTCCGTAAAACAGCAGTTTAGAATATACGTCCAAGTGTTTCTCTAAAAATGACCTTAGGTATTGCCATGTGACTGCGCATGCCTATGCTAGCAATTATGCGACTAGGACTCTAAGTTTAATACATAAACACAAAATAAATAAAACTAAAAATGCGGAGCTTTTTTATTCACTATGTGACTATGTACAACATATTATGAGCCTAAAAGCGGGAGAGCGGGATGAAAATCAGGACTGTCCCGCTAAAATCGGGACGTTTGGTCACCTTACCTACGCATCATGTAATGCGTTTTTAGGACCAATTAAACATCTTCAGCTTTATTCTCATTTATTTAAAATATGTTAGTTTCGTATAAACTCGCAATAAGAAAACAATGGAGCAGAAAAATGGTCAAATCTTGTACAGGGGAAGTTGGAACCTTACCTAATTGATCCCATATGGGTGCGGGCACAAGATTACAACAACGCCACTATCCGCAAAGGTCAAAATACTTATTTCTCTATTTTTTGAAAAATTAGTAGATAAAAATACAATCAACTTCCAGTTACCTCCTTATATTAACAAAACTATTAATACCTACTTAATAGCAGCCATAAAATATTTAAATGTTATTGTAAAGATCACTGTGTATCGTGTTACCAGTTAGAATTTATGCTTATATGAACTTTATATTCGTGCTTTCATAATTCATTTAAATTTTTTGCCAAAATAGCTCCACAACTGTGTTTGGCAAGCCAACCATAACATGTGCTAGCTGCAAGCATATTAGGCATGCGTTGCTCCCAAGACTGTTATATCAGAATTTTTAAAAATAATTTTAAATTCCTCTTCCAACTAGGGAACTTTTGTTTCATTGAACTGATTTCGTATCTTTTATGTGTTGTTTACTTATTTAGGACACATTTATTATTATAAGTCATTTAGGTTTTCCAATATATTTAGAGAGGATGGTAGAGCAGTGGTCAAGGCCGCTGGATTTGATACTGCAATCGGGTTCGATTCCCGGGCAGGGTGTTTGCATATTTTAGATTTGGGGGCCATATGATCCTGGCCGGTTGTGTCCCCGTAAGTGTACGACAAAAGAAGCAGAAACGGTTCAGAACTAAATTTCTGATTTCAATATTTTAGTACTTTTCATGCATGCTTGCGCCGTTTCCTACCGAGGTGCCTTAATAATTGATCTCATCCACAACGAAGTTCTACATTAGGTGCGTATCCATACTTAAACCAAACGATGATACATGCTGTAGTGTTACCATTTTTTATTATTATTTAAAAAATTAAGATAATCCACCTTTTGAAGTTTCAATATCAACGCTGAGGTTAAAAAACATCTTTCTTTGCTTCTTGTGCTAAATATGTTCTTCCAGGTTTTCGTGTATAAACGTCATGTCTACCAGGATATCAAGGACCGACTAAAAACACACGGGATCTCCGACCTGAGTAATGCTGAACTTTCCAACTTCTTCAGTCCGTGGTATGCAGTTCATATGGGAAAAATCAAGGTGGCGAGTGGAAATAGCACAGTGGAGTCGTGGGCCTCAACGAAATTGCGCGTGCATTACTACATCTTCACGTACCCAAGTCTGCTAAAAATCCACGGGAATCCCCAACTCTTGGCGGTCCTCAATGATCTGCTGCAGAATGAGGCGCTGCTTCAAATTGATATGCGAACATTAGCCCCTGCGTTCAAAGATCCAGCCAAAAAACAGTGGTTTGAAGAAGTTCTAGACAATTTCTTAAAATTGTGGGAAGTAAATTTGTGACGGGAAGTGATACGGGCCCGCGATTGTGAATTTCCCGTGGATGTGATAAACGCGTGTGATAACGTGACGCCTACCAATGAAGGATATGAATTCACCAAACTCAGGATTATAGAAACAAACAATTTTATATTTATATAAAGCAAGTTTTATTTTACACGTGTATTGCGTTCCCAGAAGGAAGATTTAGAAATACAATTTGTTATTAATTTTATATAAAAAGTAATTGGTCCACTAATCTAAAAAAAATGTTAGGAAGTGTCAAATGTAAAAACTTAAATGTTAATCACAGTATTTTTTTACGCGAAGAGTACAACATAGTCACAGTTTCTAGTTGTTTGGCCAATCAAGTAAACTTCTTGAATATTGACATTTGAACACCTGCTTGGGCATCCTTTCCGAGCTTCTTTCCATTCACAACCATCACGCGAGGAGTCTCGACGCGAATCAATCGAAATTTAAATTCCTGTAATAAAAATCATGCTGTAATTATTACTTGAATTTAAGAAGTACCCTGAAAATTCCATTTCTAACTTAAGGTAAGAAAAGTTACAAAACTACATAATTATTATTCAATTCTAAAACGTTTGTGGGAAACCGCAGAATCATAAAGAAATACAAATAATAATTATAGAAAGTGACGAAATTATGTTAAAAATTGATTTTCTGAACTGTACCGTTAAATACATAAGGCAAGCGGCGTACTACCATGATCAAGACAGTGGCGTATCCGGCAAAAGAACAAAAGACTAAAATAGAAATAAAAACTCTTAAACTGCGAACTATTGTAAAAATTATTAAAAACTTTGGAGAAAGTTAGTAAAAACAACTCCCGGATACGCCACCGGTTTAGGCTTACCTTTACGCACTTTTCCATCGCTATTATTTTTTTACAATCTTGATTGTTGCTCCCCCCCCCCCTTCAAACGTGTGTACGCAACTGTGTACGTCTAATTATAAAATGTTTTACTACAGATACTGTTATTAACATTATTTTAGCACTTGATAGTCAACATAAATTTTGTAAAACAATTTCTACCGAAAACGTTAACGGTGTCGAATAAAGCATGCCGCCCATCTCTTTAAATTTGATACAAGAATGGAACTGTGCTTATTGTGCAATGAAATTTATTCCAGTTAGACAGGTTGAGTTTATGCATAATTCAACTGTATAAATAATAACGTGTTTTTGTGAAATATTCCTGTTGGGAAGAATAAGAACAAAAATTTATTTAAAATAAATGTACAAAAAGTGAAAAATTCTGCATTTTTATGTAATGAGTTGATTACCAATCAATTACATAGGCAAAAAGTTTTCTGGGAAAATGCACTAAAATAATGACAAAAAGTGGTGTGCACATTGGACACAAAAATAAAAGAGGCCAAAGACAATTACTTAATTATTGTTGAAATAGAATAAAGGTAAGAGCGGCCAAACGATTGTATTTTTTACACAGATTACAGAAAAATAATATAAACAATAAAATTAGCAGCTTTCAACTCTTTAAAATAGAAGTTTTTTAAATAATTATATTTTTGTAAAACTAATACAAAAGCAAAAATGTTAAACGATGAAAGCTATTGATTTTCATTTTTAAACATTTATGATGTGGCTAATATTAGAGCTGACGCTGCTTAGAACGCGTGTAGGTGCTTCTATTTAGTTTATGTGTAACAATGCATTCCAGCCAGAGGGGACTTACAAGCTTTAGGGGAATTCCAATTCACGAAAAGCTCGACCATTTCCAGAAAATGTTTGGGCGCTTGGGGTATCAAATACATCGAAATTTGTTGTAGAATTTAATAGCATACATATACTGTGTGTTCACACAACTACGGAACATAGGAACAATGCTATGTTAAATTTTGGGAACTATTACAACGTAGGTTAATTATAAATAAAGTTAATACCATGCGTGTTCTCTCCTAGGTAAACCGTATTGTCAATTATATATTATTAACATATCTCACAGATCTTTTTCTGAAACGAACTTTGGCTGTTCCCTATGTTACGTAATTTCGTGGACACACGGTGTAAATTCTACAGTAATTATTTACTAAAACCTCAACCATTAAAAGTTCATATTTTTCGTCAAAATTGAAGTTTTTTTCCAAAGCTTGTAAACCTACATAATTCGACTAGAGCATTGTGATTTCTCATGTGGAAAACCGGATATCTTCTAGTGTTAGAACGAAAAACTTACCGAAGCAGTCCATTTTGATATTTCTCGATTGTTTATTCACACCATTGCGTTACTAATATATTGAAACAATATCACAAACTTACAAAATGTAGATTGGCTCCAATTTTTAAAAATAATTTTAGAAAAAGTCCAAAACGGCAATTGCGGAGTGATTCCAGTGCAATTGTGTCATAAAAAACAAAAGTGTCGTTTTTGTCAGTTAGGTTATAACTTTTAAGTCCAAAAATACATTTAATTTAATATAAAACTCGATAAACGATTTTCGTTTTAAACATTGGACACTACAGTCGTTCTGCAAACACTATTTAGAAAATTTTCATTTCTCAAATTCTTGCTTGAAAAGAAACAAACATACAGCTTATAACCTAACGTAGAACTTGAAAAACGTCTTATTTAGGAAGTTTCCTTTTTAATTTCTTATTTAAAGAAAAAACTGTTCACAGCTTATAACCTAACCTGTGAAACACGAAATCCAACAAACCAGTTCGTTTCAGAACAAATTTTTGTTTAAAGAAATTCCATTAATAAGTATTTTTATATTATCAGTTGTGTAATATGTTATCAATCTACATTTTTATAAGTTAAATTGATCACGCTAACAGTGAACATGTGCACACGTTGTTTATGTCATGCGGCCCTATAAAAATGCTGCAATGATGCAATTTTCAAGGACATTATTTCTTCAATCATTTGCAGCTCTAAAATATCAAAATTGAGTGGATAGAAATAGCAATTAATGAAATTTTCCACATTTCCCAAGAAAATCATAAGTTATTATTCTTCTGCGTATGTAAAATCGTAACCATGGGGCTAAATTACGTAGGTGCTTAACAAAATTCAGCGAAAAAATTTAACATTTGACCAAAAATATAATAAATATTCATCGGCGGCTAAAGTTTGTTTTAATGCTCCGAAATGGGTTTTTGGTATCATTATTCGGAAGGAAATTTGGAAATTTGACTGCCGATTTCAGTGCAACTGTACTGGGACAAACCATACACCTTTTTCCAAACTCTAGCTTTAAAATGGTAGCCGTTACGATTGTTTTTAAATTTTGTTTCACGCCTATTTGCTCAAAAATGAGTTTCTAGATCGGAAAAAACGTTTGGTATCGTAGTAGTTCTTATGTAAACACAATGTAACTATATACAAGACTCTCAGCAGGTTTTATATTCTTTTTGGAATTTTAAGACGATTTTAGGACGTTTTCTACATACCAGGTATGAACGAAACATGACTTCCTTTTTTTGTCCTTCTTTGGTAATTTAAAGGAATCAAACTTAGCAAATTTTTCCTTTAGTAATTTGCAAATTAGCATTCTGGTACGATAAAAAGGCGCAAAAATTTTAGCTGTTACGTTTAGTGTCAATATTCGCCGTCATCTCAGCCATCATGTTGCTATGTTATGCCGTTGCTATGTAAAAACAAATTTGATGTTTATAATTTCATAAATGTCATTTTTATTGCCGTTTGTCATTTTGAAAGTCGTTTTTTAATGACTAAGTAGTAAAAATAATATTTTACTGTCTCGGTAGTGACACTTAAATGATGTCAAATGTTAATAAAATCAAACTTTTAATGTCAATCGGCGAAAAAATTAGTTTTGTGAATATAAAGCTTCTACTCGTTTACAGGAGGTGGCGCGCATAAACCTGCAAAGCAGACCAGTGCGACGGCGCCACCGCGTGTGAAAGAGTGGAAGCTTTATGCTCACAAAATTTATTTTTCTAAACTTCATTTCAACACATTTAAAATACACGTCAGAAAGAAAATTATTCCTTCAATTTCTTTTTTTCTGAAAATAAATCAGTAAGTTGTCAGTAAATATTTATAAAACTACTAAAAGAGAATTTTTGAAACGATGAATACTGTAAGGTAAATGTTTTTTAAATAATGATGTTTTCAAAAAATTCCCGTGATTGTTGTCTGTACTAATTTCAACCCTTAGCACGTAGTTGTTGAGACCCCAAGATGCTTTCTTAATTTGGCCATGATTATAGAAAGTGTGGAGTGTGTCCTATGATGGTTACAAAAAGCTTATTACACAATAAATTTTTTCAAAAATTATTTTTAGTTTTTTGCCTTTTTTGGGATGACGAGTGATTTCGTTGTTTTCCTAATTTTAAAAAGGATTGGTGCAATTCTTATAAAAGCACAATTGGGGTCTATCTACTACACGATGTGGTTTACATTATATCCTTCATAGCAACCGTAAGTAATTCAAATGTTTTATGCATACCTAAACAGTACATTTCGCAACATCCTGTACATAAAACCACTTGTTATTATGATATAATTTACAAGGATAGTCAACACTTTCAGTTCCTTATAAGAATGAAAAATGAAAGTAAATCCGTACAACGCATTATACCAAATATAGAACTTAAAATGACTTGTTCATGTCACTATTGTTTTACAATGCAGTTTACCATTTAGCAACCTTCATTGTGAATGAAAATACAAAAGAAAGTATGTCAATTAAATCATATCTCATTAACAACTATTTTGCCAACTAAATGTATCTTCAAAATATAACAATGTGGGTAATAAACTCCCCACATAAGTGATGGGTTCAAGGTAAGTGTTTTGATTGTTAAATTCACAAGTTTCCATTGATTGGAAACTTCAACTGGCAATGAGCTACATACAGTTTCATAAGACTGACACAGAACAGTTAAAAACAATAAAATTCATGGTTAACACCTACCTTGTCTTTGTACTTAAAATCCACATCCGTTACATAAGGTTCAGGGATGGCAACTGAATCTCCTATTATAACACCTCTGCTTTCGGCGATATTAAAAACTGTGACTGCGACACATGTTCCTAACTTATTGACCAAACAGAATGTACTGGTAACAAAAAACTGTGTTAAATTGTACCAATGCAAATACTGAAGGAGTTATTTGGTAGTATTATATGATCGAAATTGTAAGATGTGTTTGTTGTAGATAATTATAGAAACATTTCTTGTGTGAGGTTTTGCGAATTTGTTATATCTGAATAACTCCTTCAGTAAAAGTAGATATAATCTTATCGTAAAATGTATATAAGTTTAATAAACAATAAATGAAAGAAATTCTTACAAAGGAACTCCATCTTCATTGTACACTGAACAAACTACTTTTCCTAGTATCACTTTTTCTTCATTTAGACCCGACTTCAGATCAGCCAAGGAGATTTCAGTCAATTTAGCTGTTTGTCCCGTTGGAGCAGTATAATTTCCTCCACCATATGGGCCGAGCTGTTTTGAATCTATAGACTAAAAAAATTCAATTTTTACTATATCAAAAAGTAATAAAATGGATACATCTAATTATGGACCGTCTTTCATTTTTTTTAACAGCGATTTTCAGAAAAATAAAAGTTAACATCACATAAATTTTAAATATCTGTGAAAGATTTTTAAACATTTAAAAAAGTTTTTTCATTATTTATAACATAAGTTAAGAACAATTCAGAACCATTAAAAATATCTTAGATATTTATAATTAACTTATATTCATAAAGCATATTGTAGATATTAATATTTTGATTTAAAGTATCTCCGAAAATTACAATTTTATTAAAAATACCTCTAGGATACATCAAATTCAATTATTTGTAAATACCTGCAAGATATTTTTAATTAATTAAATTTATCTTAGAAATGTCAAATAATTTGATAATTTAATTGCTGAGGACACTATCTTAGACAGTTGATAACCATTCTAATTTAGAATATCTTGAACATTAAAAAAAAAAGAATCGTCTAAGGTATTTGGAAATTTCCGCTATCTATAAGGGTTGCGCATCCGATAAATTTTTAAATTACGTCTGGCAACAATGGGCAGTTCCGGGTTGAAACGCGCGGTCGTGGAATGAAAATGTTTGTTGTTGATGTAGTTGGTAATGATGACGCTCTGCTTTGGGCGATAGTAAATATTAATAACTTTTATATTTAAAACAAAACTAATTTATGTATGTGTGACCACGCAATGTTGCCAGTAGTAGTGTGACTAAGTGGTAGTGCAAATCTGACAGTTTCCAAATATCTTAGATATCCAACAATCTAATAAAAAATATCTAAGATATTTTTTATTATTTAAAAATATCTACGATATTTGAGATATTTTTAAATAAATTTCTGGGATATTTTTAAATTACCTAAATTTATTCTTTTATTTTGCCTCTAAAAAGTAGGCGTTCCATATCCAATAATTAATGAAGGCATATAATATACATAAGAAGGATAATTTAAATGTTCAAAATTATGAAGTATCAATTCAAATATCTGCAAAAACTCAATATAAAAATGCAGTTTCACAGTTTCCCAACATCAAAGATATTGTGTGGACTTGCACTGGTGCATTAATTATGTATTAACCACGAATGGATACTCATTGTTAGTTATCTAACATGAAGGCGTGAGAATTTAATTAGAAATATTTCACTTTTCTACCTAATCTAAATTGCTTATCAATGGTTTGTGAGATAACAAGCATGAAGAAACCCATTATGACTACACATCCACATTTCACTTTTAGCAGTGGGTAAATTTTAACATAGACTACATGCTAATCAACAAAATTAGGCAAGATAACAAGCTTATATTGCTTATTTATGGCACATACCAAATGGCTTTAACAAACATGATGTAAATAAAAAAAAATGTAAATACAATTTTATTATTCTAATTGAATAACACTAATAAAATTTGACTTGCTGATTCTTAATTATTAAATGTTGTAGCTAGCCTTTACTTTTTATGAATGTAAAGGAAAGTATAATGACCCTGTGACTGACATAAGTAAGATCATTCATTGGTTAACGTTACAATTTAGATTAGAGTTAATATGAAAAATAAGGGTACGAAAAAAATTCATTTTTCATTTTAAATAAAATTTCGATTTCAAAAAAATTTTCTTAATACAAAAAACTGAAGATAATCACAGAACTATTTGCAAAAATCCAATGTTCAAATATACCTACACAATTTTCAGCACTTTTATTTCGTAAACAATAATAAGCATTTCGTACTGAAAAATATTTTGAAAATTTTAGAAATTTACAAAAAATATTGCTCAAAAACTGGCCTGGCCACACGATTTTTTTTAAATTCTGCAACCTCATAGAGCTGGGAATAAGTTACAATTCGGTCCGTGCTTCAGTTTGCTAATTTCCTGTGACGCCTTCTACGAATTATTGAAAATTTCGATTTTCACGCCTATTTATTCAAAAACGAGATATCAGATTGTGATGACTATTGATATTGGAAATGCCCTAGGGATACAATATGTTACAAGCTACGAAAACTGTTTTCACTATTAAAACCGTGAAATGAGAAAAATACCAAATTTTGATTTTTTCTAAAACATATAGCTCAAAAGTTGGCTATACAATATTTTTTGTAGGCTAAGAGTCCCAGTTGTAATTTTCCTGTGACGCCTTTTCATGAATTTTTGAAAACCTAAAATTAATGCAACTTTGTCTAATAAACGGGTATGATTAAAAATTTCTGTTTAAGCTAAATTGCTCATGAGTGATAGTAGAATAAGATCCAGAATTTAACTTTTAGATGCAGTAATATTTACGGTATTAATTTTTACCTTCTCACCAAATTTTTAGGGGACAAATATAACATGTGAGCAAACAAAAGTGACATCGAGTTTGGCTTTGAAAATTGAAACGTATGTCTGTTAGAACTTCAACTTTGACATGACTTTGACACTTCTAGAAGTAATAATGCACATGACAATGTGATTTCGCAATGTGATTTCGCTTTCATTTGTTCACATTGAATTAATCACAGACATATGTTTCAATTTTCAAAGCCAAAATTGATGTCACTTTCGTTTGCTCACATGTTATATTCCTCCCTGGTTGGTTTTTACAAATCTCAAGGAACCTTTTTCAAAAAAATAAATAAGGTTATTTACTTATAAAAATATTTCGCTTTCTAAATACAAGAAGAAGAAATAGAAATTGGTTGACAGTGTTTGCTTGGGGTATTAGCAGTTTGAACTGCTCCTGGTAGGTGCAGGGTAGTGTTTCTCTCCATTTTGCGGTGGGTCTTAAAACATTAAGACTAAAATACTCTCGAAAGCATGATAACTAACTATTTCTAAAGTTTAAGAAAGTCCAATCGAAGTGCTTCGCTCACTTTTCTTCTTTTTGTTATTGAAATCATGGCAACTGTGATCTATGAGAGTTTACAATCTTGAGTTTTAATATGCTCCAAAATGTTCTATTTAAAAAAGCAAAGTTGGTGCCAGTTCCGGTTATTTCCAGATGCCATTTGATGGGTGGACTTGTAGAAAAAATGGTCCTAAAAAATATCTACTTCCAAAAACAAGTAGTCAAATAACAAAAGCTGTCGAACAAAGGGTAGGTATTTAAAAATAATTTGACTTAGTGACAATAACAATAAACAAATACGAGAAATGTCCTTTTCTTTGTTAATACGTAACATTTTCATGCCGTTTTCACTAATCTGTGATGTACTAATTCTTTTTATCGTTAAGTGGAAGTCGCAGAATAAAATTTTTCGGACCATATTGTGTCGAGCACAACAGGATTATGGTAGACCATAGATATTTTATTTCTTCACTATTTCATCTTAACGAAATTTGGCAACTTTTAATTAATTGCAAGAAAGAATTATACAATGTATAAATATCTAAAATGATATTTCTAGTTTAACTGGAAGTGAATTATTTTCTCACATAGAATATGTAGTTTTAGAAAAATGAGTTTTCATTAAAACTCTAAATTCAACAATCATACATTAAGATTCTAAATACGAAGTTTGGTGAGAAAATGTTTATTTTTTAGTTTGTTCATTTTTCTCTCAAGAATATTTAACATTTATTTTTTTCAGTAATTTTTTCTTTACAGTTGAGTTAACATGAAATATTTAAAATAAATCATATTTTAAAACAATATTGTCTTAAATTAAATACTACAATTCTGTATGTCTTCCTTCTCTTTCCATGCATATTATTGTCCTGTTGGAAAAGTCTTTAGAGAAGAAATGAAATGAAAAAGAAATGTAGGGGGGTTATGGCTGGGGATCTTGCTGGCCATGGATATTGCGAATATCTGCCGATCAATTTGTCTCTAAATAGGTTTTAAAAATAATTTCTCACATTAATAGTACTGTGAATTAAAGCGCCGTCTTGTTGATACCGTAAAACTGCTCTTTCCTCCGACATGTCCTCAATTACTTCAGTAATTTCATTTATAAGAAAGTTCAAATATCTTTCCAAATTTCAATTTTGGCGAAAAAAATAAGGGCCAATTAGTCTTCCATTAAAAATACCGCACCAAACATTAGTTTTAAAACTGGCCTTTACATTCAATCATAAATCCGTTGTTTTCGTCGAACCACCACCTGCAATTTTGGAAACTTACTACCCCACTCTAAGAAAAAGTTGCTTTGTCTGTGAATACAATTTATTTAACAAAATATCAGTCAAAAGCCATTATCGTACAAAAATTCTATTGTAATGATTTAGAAATAAAAACCATAGTACATGATTGTCCTTTTATTTTTTGTAAAATAGTTTTTTTGCAAGAAATTAACTACATTTAACAAATTATGCAACCTTTATGTACTTTTTCCATAGAAATATTCCATGTGAACTCAAGTGTAAAGAAAAAATACACTGAAAAAAATAAATGTTAATATTTGTGAAGAAAAATTCATAAACTAAAAAATTTAAATGTTCTCACCAACCTTCGTATTTAGAATCTTAATGTAATTACAAATAACTTTTTCTAATGACAATTTGCCATATTTTGATAAATAAGGGCATTCCAGGCCACTTTAAAATTTCTTATGACATATTCATGGTGTAATGGATGTGACATGACCAATATTTTGGGCAATTTTGTGGTTATTAGTTATACTGAAACTAATGCCAAAACCCATTTACAAAAACAAATTAATATAAAAGTGTCCCATATGGTGACGAGTTTTTGGCGATCACTGTATATAAAATAAAAAATAATAGGTGGCAACACTTAGATGCCTCACCCTATATATAAAATAAAAAACCATGTAAATATGCTCAAAAAAAAGAATAGCTAATAAGTTGAAAGGTAAGTTTCACTAAAACCCATTATTAACCTGTAAAATTTGCTGTTTCCGTTTGGCCTTCATTTTTCCACAACTAGCAACAAACTCTGTGATATCTTCTAAATATTTTGTCAATTGTTCAGCTTTAACTTTAGGTGGTTCCCATGTAGGTTCATACAAAGAGGCAGTGTTGAAAGAGTCCAAGGCCATTTCAAACTCTTCCTCATATTTCAATGTCTATACAAAAATGTGCAAAATAATTATATTATCATTAAAAAATTATTTTATGCTTACTATTGCTTTATTATAATGTAAATCAGGATTGCTTTTTGCAACAATATCCTTTTCCTAAAAACATCTCGTGTAAAATTACTACGTAAGCATCCAGAAGTGTGGTATACCTACTGCTTGAGCATAAGCACTTAGGCACTGCTTTAACGTTTTTGGAGACTGAGATATTCCAAAGAACCATGACAAATGTGCATTTCCTAAAACAATCCACGACAAACCATCATGTGGATCTAACTGAACAGCTTCCTTAGCTAAATTTAAACCATTTTCAACCATTTTTTGTTTTTCCTCTTGATTATTGGAATATTTCTGTCTTGCAATCATCGAAAGGCTTCTTAGGGATATTTTATTCTTACCCTATACATAAAAAGCTTTAGAATATATAATTTTTTTAAATAAATGCTTGATTCTTACATAATTTAAGGCTCCAGTAAAACAATTTTCGGCTTCTTTAATATTGTCATTTTTCCAATAGCACTCTCCCAATTCATTCCATGCTTCTACTAACTTAGGATCTAATTTTACAGCCTTCGAAAGTAAATCTTCTGCTTCTTTACTATACTGTGGTAAAACATTTAACGCACGTCCTTTTAAGTAATAGTATTTCGCTCGATTATTGTATACAGCACAGTCTACAACGATTTTGTTACTTATAATTTATTTATGACATACCTTATGGTGTATTCTAATACATTACCTTGATTTTTATTAAGAAGTTCTAAGGTATTCTCTAATTCTTGTTCAACATCTACATTTTTACGGGGAGCATCATCTATAGGATGATTTTCAAAGTAATGATCACGAAATGCGTATAGCTTATCAACGCTTTCCTGAAGAAATTAATTTTACCATATTAGGCTTAATATAATTGGTATAATGATATAAAATGCGTAGGTGTTTGAATACACACCTGTTCTTAAATAATTAAATAACTACTTACGTTTATAAGTTTTATTACTTCTTCGTTATTTTTCTCTATTGTTGTTTGTTCAACACCATTTTCGTCAAAAGAAGTCATATTTAAATCCTAATACTTTTAATAACTAAATTTTTGACATTTCAGTGCAACTTGACGCATATTTAAACAAAACGCAGAGGTTATGTTTTCATGACGTTTATTAGATAATGTCTCAAGTAGCAGCTTCGGAATTGATTTTTTTAAACGGACGTTTCAAATTGTTAGTGGAAATAATATGCTTTCGTAATTTACTAAACGATAATACGTAATTCCATCTCAAAAATTTTATTTTTTAAACCTTAGAAACCAAAACAAACAAGATTTGTTTTGCCGTATACTGTTTTTCTTGTTTTACGACTTTAGGTTCTTGGGTCAGTTTGCCGCTGGTTATGAATTCTTCCCGTGACCTGCTTCTCTACCTTGCTAATTCATATATCTATATGCAATGTAGTCAGTCATACTGCCTACACATCACGTATATTACCTGTCCAAATAGCAGCTGCCGCCTGTGGTCCGTAGGATATTAAAAACGGTTTAACGTACGTATGCGGCAAATCAGTTTGTATTGTGTTTGTTAGGTTTTACAAATTCCAGATAGGTAAAATTCATATAAAAACGTTAATCGACGTGAATTCAACAATGATAATCATTGTAACATGACTTACCTAGATAAATATAATGTCTAAATAATTATTATCTTAGATAAACTTTAAAATACTTAATTTTTTATCATTTCAAGTACATTCGGCAGAATACATAGATTGCGTTTTTCACGGCAAAGGCAAAATTTTGCGGATTGCCTGAAATATACAATTTTAAAATTCCACGTAACATGTACATTGTTCCCGTATTGATTTTGCGTTATTTTCCAGAATTTAGATTTTTTTATTTATTATCTTTCTGAAATTATTCTGTTGCTGAACACCGAATCCTGAATAATTCTTTTTATTTATAATAAAACAAAACCAAACTTGCACCCGCTTGCTAAAGAATTACATCATTAACTCTTCGTCCGGCACATGTACATTTACAAGTGCTCAGAAATTCAAATCGTGGCACGGTTTGGCAAAGTTCCGAGAAGGCACATTATTAAGCCGTAGATCGTTAAGTTGTCTTATTTTCACGTTTGTGTTAGAAGCGATACATCTAAAACTGCATCATTGTGAGGTGGCGCTGTTGTGGTAAATTAACAGATCAAAATCGATACTGTTTAGTTATTCCGCCGTCAGATGGTAGAATTGCAGAATGTGTTTTACCAAAGGTTTTACGTAAAATAAAAGATGTGCTTCCAGTTCAGCTGGTGGAGCTAGCGCAGTATTGTTGCGCACAGAGTGTCTGTGGTGCAGTGCATTGTTATTACTACAAAGCAATATCCGCGTACTGCGAAGGTGTATCATCCTTGTGTGTGTTGTTTTGAATCGCTGCGGATGATACAATGCTAAAACTCACCCCTATATTAAATTAGTATGAAGTTTTAGCAGTAAATGTGCACCTGCACAACTCTGAGCACCATGGAGTAGTGTTTATAGTGTCCTACATTATTTTGCTCAAAATAAGTGCTTGCGATCTCTGAATATCTGGATACTGCTGTCAGGGTGCAACAATGACTGTTAGAAACATCCCCACAGACAAGGTGAGTTTTATTCTTAGCCGCACCCTTCCTGTTTGTGGTTGCAAGACATACGGCGACCTACTTCTTTACCCCACATAGTCTGTGTTTCGAATGTGAATTTCGTAAAGTTTATGACTATTGCCCGTGATCACGTTACAAAATAATAGGAAACGCAAACACCTACAACTTTTATTGCTCGAAAGTTTAGTAAAATGTACCACCTACCAACTTTGGCGATTCCTGTTCTAACATGTTAAAACTTGTTTATTCCTTAACGAAACGTAATACCTACAGTATTAAATCTAATCGTGTTAAAGAAACATAAATCTAAATAATGGAACCTTTCTCGTTACATTTACCAAATTGAAATGTGAAAAAGAAGCGAGCCATCATTAGGTGTTATTGTCATCGAACTGTATGAATCACTTTAAGGAGGTTGTTACCCCACTCTTACTCAATTGGCATAAAATACAGTTATCACTTGCTGTACCTACTCGTCGCTGTTAATGTCCACGACTTCCCACACTTGGGTAAGGTGCTAATTAGAGGTACATATCCTGTATCGGTAATTAATATTGGCATAATTAGTTGGGTATATTGACCCATTTACATATTATGTGGAAGTTGATGCATGCATGACACATTGCATGTTATTGCCTGCATCGGTGAATCATTAATGTAAAAGCCAATATGAGAAATAAAACATCAAGTCGGAAAAACGCGAATTGTAATATACCGCGAACCGTAAACTCGATGCGGTTCCTGGTCAGTGCTTATGTAATCTGATACAGTTAATACTAGTCTCATATACTAGCCTATGTAGTTCAGTGTAGTCTTATATATGATGTGTTTATATAATTTAATTCAATCCATATGTGGTCTTGTCTCTAATCTAATCCATATATGTATGTATGTATAGCCCCATGTAGTCTCTTGCAGTCTCGTATGTTGTAATGGAATTATCTTGTCTACTTAATCTGAGCTAGAAAAGCAATGGTGACTTTTCATGTTGTAAGATTAAACAGGTTGTATGCAATTTTATACAAAATTTCTCCAGATAGATATAGATAGACCGTAATATTGTCATCTTTCTGAGTACCTATACAATAACAATCCCCGATGGGTTTTAAAAGCCATCATATTATTCTGTTCGAAAAGTTGATTTAAATCGTGATTTAAATCAACCATTTGTGTAAAAAAGCATTGTGCTCTTTGGGTGGGGTGTCGTTTTCACGTCTAATATTCCAATTAGTACAACAACGTGCATAATTTGGCAGTAAGCTTAGAATATATCATAATTAACTAAAAGTCTATACCCTATACAGGGTCAGCAAAAAGTAACACATAATGTACCTAAAACTTCGTAAATATTGATCTAATAAATATAACAGGTGTCAACGAATGTATTAGACAAGTCATAACTTCTAGAATATAAGGTGTATCAAAATGAGATTTGGTATAGGTAAATGGTATGTGAAGAGGAGAGTTTTCGCATATTTTTCACTTTCCGGTCACTTCCGGTTTCACCGGAAATGGCTCCGGTTTTGAATTTTTAAATGGAACACCCTGTATATTGTAACATTTTTGGATTTCTGAGACAATTCTGGATCAGAATGTGACATTTTAAAAAGTTTTTACGCCTACTTAATTTTTTTAGAGTCACTTTTAATATTGCATCTCGGTGGCCGTGATCGGACGTAAACTAATCTGAGGACCTCAGGTGATGTCAGAAAATTACAATCGCAACGTTTTAGTGACTAGTATGATAGATAGGAATAAGACAAGTTGGGAAAATTACGTTTTCGTGTCTAACTATTATTTTTCAAATGGCGACCATTTTTTGACAAGCACTTTCCGAAAAAAGGATTTTTTGACGAATCTAACGATACTAATCTATTTGCGATTGGATTAAAAATAAGAACATATATTAAATATTACTAAGGAAAATACTGGATAATTATTTACTTTTTTCAAGTGTCCCATGGATAATAATTTATTAACTTTCACTGTAGTAAATTTTCAAAGTGCATTCCTCCTTGTTCAAGACACATTTCTGCTCGTTGAATTGTTTCTCTCAACACGTTTCGTCACATTTGAGGCGTTATACTTCTAAATGCCCGTAGAATTCTTTCTTCTAAGATTTCAAGAGTGGCTGGGGCTGTTGCATAGTAGACCCTTTCTTTAACATATCCCCAAATAAAGAAATCGAGCACAGTGAGATCCGGTGAGCGGGCAGGCCACCGTACTGGACCATTGGTTGCAATAACTTGATTATTAAAATGCTCTATTAAGTAATTAAGAACTTCTCTGGTATTATGAGGGGGTGGGATCCTAAGTGAGTGTTTTGTTTTCCAAAGAAGACTTGATAAAAATAACTGCAAAATATTATGCATCATGGCTATCCATGGCACACTTGACAAAAGTAAATAAATTATTATCCAGTATTTTCCTTAGTAATATTTAATTTATGTTCTTATTTTTAATCCAATCGCAAATAAATTAGTATCGTTAGATTCGTCAAAAAATCCTTTTTTCGGAAAGCGCTTGTCAAAAAATGGTCGCCATTTGAAAAATAATAGTTAGACACGAAAATGTAATTTTGCCAACCTGTCTTATTCCTATCTATCATACTAGTCACTAAAACTTTGCGATTGTAATTTTCTGACATCACCTGAAGTCCTCACATTAGTTTACGTGCGATCACGGCCACCTAGCTGCAATATTAAAAGTGACTAAAAAAATGAAGTAGGCGTAAAAACTTTTTAAAATGTCACATTCTGATCCAGAATTGTCTCAGAAATCCAAAAATGTTACAATATACAGGGTGTTCTACTTAAAAATTCAAAACCGGAGCCATTTCCGGTGAAACCGGAAGTGACCGGAAAGTGAAAAATATGCGAAAACTCTCCTCTTCACATACCATTTACCTATACCAAATCTCATTTTGATACACCTAATATTCTAGAAGTTATGACTTGTCTAATAGATTCGTTGACACCTGGTATAACATTTTGTTATTTGGTTGCATGGCAAGTAAAACATCTTTAAATTGCAAAAGGTATTCAATTCAAATTTTGCTATGTAATCCTATGGAAAGAATATTTTAACAGAAAGAGAAAAAACTGACGAGTTCAAAAACGTTAAAAAATTATATGGTGTAATTTAAAAAACGAAGAATAATGACGAAGTACGCGCTGACATCTAATAAACAACTTTTATTCAGCTTCTTTGTTCATAGAATCGATATTTACAAAGTTACAAACATTATACTTACGTTACTTTTTACTTACCTTGTGTACTTTATTTGAACTTTTGGACGGCATACAATATAAAGTAACTTGTACTTCTGCAGAAATCTATACAATAAATAAATAATAATTCTGCACAATAATTGAAAATAAGATACATAATAAAAAAAATGTTACTGGGTCAAACAGTATCTTCAGGTGTTGTTATTAAAATATTTAAATGAAACGCTGATTCTGCAGACAATACGTTATTACTTTGCGCAAATAGTCAGAGGTAATTAAACGTGTTTAAATAACAAAATCTTTTAAATAAAGAAAATCTGCTCAAATAAAAAAAAGCAGATTTAAATCAAATAAATCAAATTATTGATTTTTATTTTAAAATCGCTATTTTTATATGAAAATCGCGAATTTTTGCACTTTATAATACAAAAAGATTGAAAAACACATACTCGGTAATTAATTATACATTTGGCAAAAGACCTTGTTTTTCCTTTTTGCACAGGAATGCATTTCGTCTACCTATTAGGAAAGCCTTATTTTAACATCTAAAATAAAACATTTTTGAGAAAAATGAACATAATAAGAAATACATATTCTAGAGGCAAATTTTATGAATCTAGGAAAATGTATCCAAGGGAAAAATATCCAGAAAATAATTTTCTGATGAAAAAGTATCCAAAATATATACTTGCCTTGTTTGAAAACAAACTCATTTTATACAGGGTGCTTCATAATTAAGAATTCATTTCTATTCATTTTTACAGTCGGAATTTCTAGCCTAATCAAAAACCTCTATCTCTAAGTTACTTATGTTAATCTGTCTAATGATATCTGTTTATTCCACTGTATTAAGGGTGGTAGCAATATAAATAACAAGTTTTTAGTTAAGTCGAAATTGGGTATGTAATTATGTACAGCAAGAAACTTTTCTTATAAATTTTTTTTAGAAAAGTTATTATTAAAGGCATCGACGCTCCCTACCTTTTATTCACCTTGTAAGGATATTTATTCACAGTCAGGGTTGGGCATGTAGAATAATACATGTAAAATATACTTATTATACATGGTTATTTTACATGTAGAATAATAAGCCCTTTTTCTACATATTCTACATGTAGAATAATACTGATGCAAAATCGGACAGTTTAAACGTAAAAAAAGAGAAATTTCATTGTCGGTGTATTCTACGCGAAGGGGCGGCCGCTATGGAGGTCTTTTAGACTCCGCACTCGAGTCCTAAGCCCTTCTTCAGCCGAGAAAAGATGGGAGGATGGGTTGGAGCAAGGAATTTGGATAAAAGGTGATTTGCGCGGATAGTACTGTTCCAGTATTTACTTTGTGGTTCAGGAAAATCACGTAAAAACCTGATGCAATACAGCCGGCCGGGCCAGGGAATCGAACACAGGTCTCTTGAATGAAAGGTGAACGCGCTAATCGCGGAGCCATCTTTCACGATTTTAAACGCAAATGAACACGTATACAAGTTAATAAGTGTAAAAAATAGTAAAAAACTAAAAACGTTAAATAACTGCGACCAGTGCCGGAGTTATGTTGGGGGCGAGTGGTACTTCCGCCTCAGAGGTAATTATTTAAAAAGCGCAATTTTATTGTATATTTTTTTATGGAGCCAACTGTCGTTTAATAACTGCCGACAATTAAAAACATTTTGCAGTGCGGTACGTTTGAATAGAGAAAAGTTCATACCGTTGTATAGTCATATGTCTCACCCCGCTCCCCCCGACTACTATGCACACACGCGTTCATCTACATAGTAAAGTTAACACAATAATTTTATGCAGATGTTTTTCTGGAATCTATCTGTACATATTTTACATATTCTACATACTTTACATGTATTATATGTAAAAAAAGGTAAATATACTAGTTTTATTTAACATACATATTCTACATATTATTCTACATATTCGACGTATTCTACACACTTTTCTACGTGTAATGTAGAAAATAATTTTCTACGTGTAAAGTTATAACCCTGTTCACAGTTTGTACCTTTTGTTTATAATATTTTTGATCACATTATAAAAATACCGAAAAATACGTATACGGCGTTAGAGCTCATCATTTTTGATAGATACTGTATAGTTTTGGATATTGTACCCGTTGATATTTTTTCCATGAACCAAATTTTATGAAGTAACAAATTATTAATTGTGTTGAACGTTATGTGTTTTTGTATTAAAGGGGCCGAGCTTTTTTATTCGTTATAAACGGGAATACGTTTTATCGTTTACGTAGTAAACGACATAGACGTTACCTGTACACTTGTACAGGGTGACAAATATTCACTTCTCACTATTAAAATTACGCTTAGCTTATAAGCAATTGAAATTCGATTAAATGCATTATAAAGCATTTTGCATAATTGGTCTAGTTTCATGGACATAGACAAATATGAACGAAGCGGTTCGCCTGAACTTTCTTAAATTTTAGAAATAGTTTCTTATTATGTTTTCAAGAGTATTTCAGTATTAACATCCCACGGACCAACAATGACAAAATATAAGCTGCTTGTAAAATTTTCCATAATCTATATACGGTCTACTACAAGCGAACGGAACTAGCTATGCATTCTCCCCACACACCGAAAAGAAACACTACTCCGCACCGATCACGGGCGGACCAATATACAGGATGTATCAAATTGCGTGTTAACTATGGGGATCTCGCTTATTTGAAGAGATACGGCGATGGTTAAATAAGAGAAAAGTTGTGGAATTTTATGCCCATTAATAATCTGAAAGAAATTGGGGCTATCTTGCTTAGTTTCTGAAAGAACTGGAAAAAACTGAAATTTCGGATTTTTTGTTTTCGGCTATAACTCTTTTGTCATTTATATTACGTATTTCTAGTTAACGCATTATTAGGACACTTTTTTATGCTTAATCTAAATTTTTTTATTAGATTTGGTATAACTGTTACCATTGCTCATTTTCGACTGTCAACTTTTTTTTTTCTTATGGTCGGCATTTTAAATTTTTGCATATTTGAATAGAGCTTTTAATTCTGATTTCAACGATGTGTCACACTTTGCATTTTGTTTAAGTCAAGCAATTTATTACAGAAAATGAAAATTTCATAAGAGTGCCATGGACAAACCACGCCATTTAATTTATTTTTAAAGATATCTAGTATGCCATGAACTGATGGAAGAAAAACAAAACACTACTTTTATTTACTTTGGCCTTTAGATACATTAGGTACGCGAAAATTTCAGGAAACTTTGTTTTGAGCGGAGGCAGCAGGTTAAGGTAATTTTCACGCTACCGGCAATGTAAGTAGGCCTTACATCCATAGCTACAGGGATCGTAAATGGCTGATAACATTCGTGTACTAGTTACCCTTGACGACGGAACTTAATAGTGTCACTTACATCCCTAGGAAAATAATGTTGATTTTAACTGTTCGTTGATATGGTAACAAGCACAGACAACTTAGAATAATGGGGCTTTTAAAAAATAATTCCGATGACAGCTGTCAAAACGAACTTTTAAAAATATGATTGAATTTCTACCTGTAGGCCTACTTACATTGCCGGTAGCGTGAAAAATTTAATAAGTACCTAACACGAAATGTATCGACTAATAACATCCTCGGCAGGCGACAAGCTTCGGCTCCGCCTCAGCTCGTATTCGCCTACCTTACGTCCTTACATTCCTTGATACTTAAATAACTATTTTACAAAAACAAATGAAAGGGCTATTACGATAAAAAATTTGAATCTGATCTGTTGACCCGTTTTTGAGTAATAAGGCGCTAAATTCAAAATTTTTCTTTAAATGAGTGATCTTTGGTTTAGCGAAAATGTTCTAAAGAAGAGAAGCTGCTTTAATGTAGTTCTATCATTTTATGATTATTTGTATTAAAAAAAAATCAAAAAACTTGAAGTGTTAAGTGTTTTAAAAGCTGCTCAATAAGATAGTTTTTATTGTTTACATCCCTGTCCGATTTATATGTAGTTACATGACAGTGCTACGATTACAAAGTTTCTAACACTAATCGTGCTTTGAAATACTTTTTTACGTATTTTATAAAAGTAGCAGAAAAAAGAATAATAACAGGAATCGCTTTGAATACACGAATGATTTATAATTTTCATTTGTAATTGGCAACAAAAATTAAATAATTTGCATAAACGCGCGATAAGAGCGCAGTTATATTCATACATAATTATGGGGTTCTCTTTATTCTTGTACGTTATAATAAATTTAAAACCTCAAAAAAGGACAAACATGTCGTAAAAGCTTAATGTTTCATCTTTTATTATCTCTTGAAGGAAGTCGACTTTTGCTTTCTGTGTAATGACTTTGATCTTACCTATTTTTGAATTCATAAAACATTTCGTCCTTCTTTCCGTTCAAAGAAGTGAAGATAAAAATATAGTCTAGTCACAGTAGGCATTCACTTGTTATGCAGGGACAAACCTACTATATAAATAGGTATGTATCTGCGTAGCCAATTAATGGCAGTACAGAGATCAAAAGTTTACTGGTATAAAATGTATTTTCATATTAAAATCGAAGTACTCTATTAAAATATTAATATTAACTATATTCAAGTTTTACAAAACTTTTGACTTCTATATTAAACATCTTTTAAATTTACATTTCAAGCATAGAGGTACCTAAGCTCTTAATGTAATGATAAGTACTTCAAATAACACTTGCATTACAGAACGTTACCTGCACGAAAGTAGAAGCCGCAATAAGCTGTTCTGTAATAAATGTGTAATAACTACTATTTGATGTTGTCAGGCTGACATTTTCCTCTGCTTGGGTATATAAAAAATAGATGAGTTTATTAATTATGTATGACTCCACCAATTTAATTATGCAACAATGAATCAAAACCAACAATATGAAAGGTTTTAATCGGTTTTGTAATTCTTAGCGTTACAAACGCATTAGTAAAGCTATTGTAATAATTAATAAAATAACAGCAGAGATTACAATAATCACAAATGTTTTAATAAAAAGAGATATACCAAGAGTGTTTTAGAATGATATTTAACAACTACACTAAAATTTACTATACGTTTGCTGCAATTAAATCATGTGAAACTTTCGTTATATTTGTAAAAGTTTGGTAATTGCCAAACTTTTTTAAATATGAGTTGTAGACGGTTATTAAGGAAAATTTTACTTTTAAATTTTTATTACTTCCAAAGTTCAATTTAAATTACAAAGTTAAATGGGAAGTACCATTATTTTTCTTAAGATGGAAGTTTTTTACTAGAAATATTGTCGCGGGGTTGTAACTTTACACGCAGAATATAATTTTCTACGTTACACGTAGAACAGTGTGTAGAATATGTAAAATAACATGTAGAATATGTATGTTAAATACAACTGGTATATCTACTTTTTTCTACATGTTATACATGTAAAGTGTGTAGAATATGAAAAACACTTGCATACAATTATTGTGTTCACTTTACTATGTAGATGAACGTGTGTGTCTGCATAGTTGCCACTATCCAACGGTACGAACGCGCCGTTTTTTTTCTATTCAAACGTACCCCACTGCATACTGTTTTTGCCAGCAGATGTCAAACGACAAATTAGTTGGCCTCTTAAAAAATTATGCAATAAAATTGTTCTCTTCAAATCGTTACGTCTGGGGCGGAAGTACTGCTCGCCCCACCATAATTCCAGCACTATTCTCAATTAATTTGCATTTTTAGTTTTTTACTATTTTGATATATTTTAAATTATAATTTATTAATAAATGCCGGATTTATGTTGCCAGTTACATTTATCCTGTTGTAGCAGAGAGAAACATATCTGGCAACACTGTTAGTGCATATAAATCCGGCCTTTATTTATCAATATTAAATTATTGTACTTTGGTGTAGGGGGAGGCACTTGTTAAGTTGTATACGTGTTCCTTTATGTTTAAAACCGAGAAAGGTGACTCCGCGCGGTAAGCGCGTCTACCTTCCTTTAGGGAGGCCTTGGTTCCATTCCCTGGCATGGCCGGCTGTCCTGGCTCAAGTTACAGTACTATCCACGGAAATTATCTCTTATCTAAGTCTCTTGGTCTAACCCACTCTTCCTATATTTTCTCGGGAGGGCGTGCTTAGGATTCCGGTGCGGATACCGAAAAATGTAATTTCCTTTTTTTTTAAGTTTAAACTCTAATTTTGCATCGGTATTATATTACATGTAAAATATGCAGAAAAATAGCTTAATATTCTAACATGCATAATAAGTATATTTTACATGCGCAACCCTGATTTGTCGACATTTTTCTGTAAATTTTAACGTGCGGAGTGCTTATGTTCCATAAATTTATTGCCTATGTTCAAATTTATTTCAGGATACCGTAAACAGGATTTTTTAGTTGTTTTAACTGATACGTTGGCTGTTAACTATAAGAAAGAACTATTGCTCACTTTGTATAATTAATTATTACTACTTTCAAACATTTCCATTGTTTGACGCATCCGTCCCGTTTCAGCTTATTGTAGTAAATCACATGTTCAGGTAATTACCCGGATATGAGAACGGTATAGCCCAAACCACGTAAATGTTTGGGCATCCCTAAGATACGTACATTAATTGAGTCCACACACGTCATTATATCTCAATGAACCGTTAATCACACTTCACACATAATTACAAAAGTTCTCAAGGCTGAATCAATGTTTATTGTTTTTTCCCCTTTATTTTTACTTTCTTTTTGCATGCCTATTAACGTACTCGTACATTACAGTACTGGACAGTTAGTTTTCCCGAGGCAATATTTTATGGCTTCTAGGAAGTAGTTCAGCACAGAAAATTCTATTGAGTTTTATATATTTTTTAATTTTTTTTATAAGAAACGAACATAACTGAAAAAAAAGTTTTTTGTGTTTCAAAAAAAAATAAATAAAAAAATTATTGTTCATTTCTAATGTAAGACTTTTAATTTAATATATTTTTTATGATCACCTTGAAGTTCACATTCCAAACCTATAACAGCTATTTTACAACACTATAATCACCCATTTTTCTAAAAGGAAATGATGTAAAGTGGCGCAATTTATGTGAACAGCTCAAATTATTAAAGTAGGTGCCTTTAATACCTACATAAATGGTTAATTAAAAACTGGTTAGTTCCCCTTAATAATAGATATTTTAAACAAGGTTTAAGGTGTTTTTGTTTTTAAAATTAAAATTTATAGACGACGGTCATCCATCCCACTTGCTCAGAAAGTTCTAGATGCATCGTTGTGAAACTTTCCGAAACAATAATCAATTCAGAAAATAAAAATTCTTGAGGTTTTTAAGCGAAGTTCAGAGAACAACTTTTTGTCTGTGTTGGTTAAATAATTAGGTATTTGTTACAATCACAAAAAATTAATTAAATAACTACGTTTCGTCAAAAAAGTCAATTATTTAGATTTACTACAGTGATGATGGGTAGAGAAGCGACAATGACGCGGTTTTCATAACAAATTAAGAAAAAAAAGCGTTTTTAATTTAAATAAAATGGTTTAAATGTAACGTGTAATTTAATGTTATTATAATACATAACATATCGTCATCATTATTTTTAGTTTGTAGTTATGGCATCAATTAAATTCTGAAATTGATTTTACTACAGACCTAAGTTTGTAATCCTTTGCTGTTTTGCACAAAAACTGAAAAGGGAAGAAAATATTATTTTAATGTGTTTCTTCCTTGTATTAAGAGCATGGAAACTCCATGCTCCGCATCGCAAAAGTGCAAGCAGTTCTTCTCCAGAGAAAGTGTTCTTCGCTGGTTTGCGAGGGAGAATGGTTGTAAAAAGTTCGTTGTTTCAGTACGGGGATTTGAAACCCAAACCTTAAACATGGCAGTCCAGCGCTCTAATCACTAACCTACGGCCGCTTCCAATTTTTACAGCTGCTTTAAACAAATTACTTAATTATGTAGAAAATTGTTTTATTTTTCTTATTTTCTTAGGTAATCCTATGCAACTGTAACACTAAAGTGTAGCGTGAATATTAAAAACTAGTGATATGGGCATAATCGATAGATTGCCATTCGAATAAAATCATTCGGATGTTTTTATGCGGTAAAAAGTAGTCAAACGCCCTGTGCTTGCTTCTCGAATGTTCCTGGGACGAAATTCTCGCTCTCGTCGTCTTTCCTCGGACCGCTCGGCGAAGCAGCGTAACCCTTCAGCTTTTAACAGGATTTTTATTAAATTCATAGCTAATTTTTTTTGAGTAATATTTCTCTATACAGCGAAAGTGGATACATTTTTCTGTTTTATAAATCAATTATTTTTTTAAATGAGAACCGGGACAAAAACAATATCCCATTTTTAATTATTATATAAATAAAGAATTTTAATTTTTTTTGTGAATTGTACCACTTGTTTTTATTAACAGCAATGCAGTATAATTCTAAATATTAATAAATTTCTTTATATTTTTGTTTTGGTTGTATTATTAATACTTTTTAAAGCAATACTAAAATATTTAAATACGACCCTATGTTAAAATGACCACGACCACGAGAAACAAAACAGGGCAGTGGAAACTGCTGTGTTCTCTATCCCTAATATCAGTAATATCCGAACGTTGAACTCATTCTATATTTATGTCACTATTAGTGTAATCGCATCATAATACCACGACTGGTGGTGTGGATTGGGCATTTGCAGTTGGCTACTGTACGGGGTATCGCTTCAACGCCCGCTTCCGAAATGGACAAACGAAAAATTTTAAAATCGTAAAATCATTCGAATTGTTTTTGTAACCTCTCGAGATATTTCGATAATCGAATGGTTCAATCATTTATATGGGAAATATCCTATCACTAATAAAAACGTTGGGAAATAAAACTGGAAAGAATTGGATACCATTTAATTTTGTTTTACTACGTGATGGTTAGCGTAAAATTGAAAGATAAACTTTTGCTGCTTCCTAGAATTATTATTTACGCCAGACTCGTGCTGTTTCCATGCTTTTAACTAACTCTGTATGTATTAGTTAGAAGGTTGGGTTGGAATTATCACGTCTCATTATCTAAGTGTAGGTATAGTTATACATAAAATTAAAACCATTATTTTATACTTGTAATTAAGATAAGGACACTGTTAAGTTATTAAAGAGAAGGACGATAACTCATAGATAATTATTGTTTATTGCTGTAATGTTAAATATTCCATTATTAATTGTTTATTTATTAACCAAAGACTAATTTGTAAATGTCTAATAAAATTATGTTGCTTATTTTAATTATCTCTGTAGAGAAACTGGTGGTATACAAACAATTTTTTAAAACTGAAAATTAATATTTAATCGTAAACAGATATGTACCGAGAACTAAGGTAAAAATAAATTTTTTACCATTGTTGTCTCACGCTTTACACGCCCTACTCTTTCCAAACCTGGTTATTGTACTACAGTCTCTGATTACCTACTTTCGCCATAACAGCCGAGTATATAAATGTTAGCGTGAAAGTCGGACATCAGTGATTGTTGGCATTTGCTAGTAAATGTTAGCTGACGAATAGTTTCATACGATCAAAGAAACTAGGGCAAAGTAAACTACCATAACAAAAATTCAGCGTTTGATATTTGAGAACATTAGCAGTATGGAATACAATTTTATGGAAATAATAAAACGTGATCGTGCATCAGTTAACAGTAATACTGTGTCATTTTCCAAAACAAAGTACAATGAAGTTGTAGTTAAAGTAAAAAATGCTAAGGTGAAAACTAAAAAAGTACCTAGTGATTATCATCTGTTGAAAAGGTATGACGTGTTGGAATCTAAAGACGTGCAAAAATTAATCCTTCCTTTAAAGGAAGGTTCAGATATTAAATACTATGTTCACGATGAGCAACTGTTTGAAATTTTGACCAAAGTACATGCTTACACAGGCCACGGAGGTCGCGATAAAATGATGAAAGAATTAAGAAAGAAATACAAAAATATTACATACAAAGATATAACATTTTTTCTAAATTTGTGCGAAAAGTGCGTACAAAGGCAGAAAAAAGAGAAGAAAGGTGCAATAATTAATCCGATGATATTTAACGAACTAACTTCTCGATGTCAGGTAGATTTAATAGACTATCACTTACATCCTGACGCCCAGTTTAAATTCATTATGGTTTATCAAGACTTGCAAACCATGTTTGTGGTATTGAAACCACTTAAGTCAAATGAAACTGAAGAGGTGGTCAATAATTTAATTGACATCTTCACTTTGATTGGATCCCCCGCTTTTCTTCAGTCAAGCCATGGACGAGAATTTGCAAAACTAGTAGTCAACCATTTAAAAATTCTTTGGCCTCAACTAAAAATCTTACATGGGAGAATACAAGATGGTCCAACTCAAGAAAACATGGAGCGAACTGCTCATGAAGTGAAAAATATGGTTACTGATTGGATGCAAAATAACAAAACATTTAAATGGAGTGAAGGGTTAAGGTTTGTACAACTAATGAAAAATAAAGTTGTTGACTCTAAAACGAATAAAGCGCCTTATGAGGCACTTTTTGGCTATCCAATGAAGTTGGGATTGTGCACATCAGATATACCTCAAGAGGTGTTGGAGAATGTTGACGAAGAAGAAGAGTTGGAGAAAACTATAGAATCGACCAAAGTAAGGGAAATTAAGGAAGAAAATCATGAAGAAATGCAAGAAGGGATAAATGAAGAAGATAATGTACTTTTTGGAAAAGAAATAGAAGATGAGTACCAAACGTCGATAGATCTAAAAGAAGATTCATTGTCAGCAGTTGTAATGGAACATGGAGAAATCAATAGTCATTGTGTCGTTTGTCAATACGAATTATATAATCAATGCGTTGCTTGTGGATATTATATGCATGATATTTGCGGAATTACTTCAGATAATGAGGATAGTGTATGCCTTATATGCGATAGAAAACAAAAGATTGAAAAGCGCAGAAGAGAATGTTTAAATAATTTTGATCTTCAAGTCAAGAAATTTAAAGTCGATTTAGAAAACCCTCAATCGTAGACAAAAACTGAAACAACAATTTATATTTTTTGATTGTCTGCTGCTAAGACTTATCAAAGGGCAGACCAAATTGTCTTATACAGAGCAGTGAACTTTAACGTGCAATCATCTATCACAAGGGATCTACCTAATTCATTTCATCAACCTCGATGGTATCGAACTCAACCCTCAACCCAACGGCAAATGTGGAAACTACTGTACTACAGGCACAGGAACAGCTGATCTGTTTTGTATTGAAGATTTATGAAGAATAAGAAACATTCTAGTTACGGAGGTTTTTCCAAATCAGACACTAGCACAACTGTTGAATTAATAAAACAGATTGAGTTGATTCAACATTTTAAGAACCTTGTTAAATGCAAAATCAAAAAGGGATGATTTGCTAAAGTCGGGCATTTGCAAATTGGATTGCTGTCATTGTGATTCAGTTTATATAGGCCAAACAACTAGATTTTGATATTAGGTACAAAGAACACGTACGTTGTTAGAAATACAAATACCCACATAAATCCAATTATGCTAAACACTTGTTAAAACACAGTCATTTAATGACATCTAATAACACTATAAAATGTTTACACTTTTGCAATGATAAACGTAAATTAGGTATACTCGAAGCATTTAAAATTCACAAGCATTTAAAACACATTCACGCATTCACCTCTATTAGACATTTTGGAACAAGAAATCAAATCATCTGCAGACATAGATTATCAAGATCAAGTCACCAAGTTCTGTTGTTTCTATAGCAACACTAACTTTACTTTTTAATATAACCTTTGATAATGGCATGTGATGTAAACGTGTAGAAATGAAGGTTAAAATAAATTAATATTGTTGAAGCAATAAAGCATTTTATTCATACTATGAGTCCTAAAGTCGAGTCCAAACTGTACATATTATTTACGCATCTTAAGAAAACAGTCAGACTGTCATGGTAACTCGATTTTTTACAATAATTGTAATTGAAAACCGCTAGAGTATCTGTTTTGTGTATTTTTGCGTGAAGAATTCTTAACAATTCTTCGCATAGTGAAAATGTTCAAAAACAAAGGTCTTTAGAATAGAGGATCAGTGGCCCCTGCCCGTACATTTGTGCCACCCCACTTTTGAAGGCCATATCTCGAAAAACGGAGCATTCGGGCCATGCTTATTAAGACTTTTTGTGTGTTCTGAAGTGTACTCCATGCCTATTTCGCACCACCCTTTTTGAACACCCTGCATAATAATCCATATCTAAATGACAAATAGCTAGCTAATCTAATCAAAATATTTTGTAAGACTACTCATCAGTCAGTAGCCACTCCTAACGAATAGATACTGAGTTAATTCCATTAATTAATTAATTAAGTTTGATTGGTTCGTATTTTTTTTTCAAAGGGACTTCTGTAACAAATATAGATTTTTTTTGGAAACATTAAAAATGGTAGTTTTTTATTTTTTTTTTCTATCAACGCAAGTTTACTAGAATTACAATTAAGATTCGGAGATTTTTTCCAACCCAGTTTGAATAAATTTAATTTACCGAGGAAAATGGACATCATATTCCAGTTTCAATAATATTGGGCCGAAATCAAATTATCAGACATCAAAACTTACGAAAACATCTTTTGTATGTATAAGAAATATTACAAAGGCTGTTGCTGCAAAGATACAAATCTTAAAATCACAGCTCACATATTTTTTTAAATCGTAATTAAATAAATTTACGGGAATGAAAAAAATCGATAAATTAAAAAAATTAAAAAAACAATGGATATTTTATTGTAGTGGATTTTATTGATTTAAATTATCAAATATATTAATAAATAATATTAAAAAATTACTTAATTAATTTTTCTCAATTACTAAAATTTTGAAAACTTGAAATTTTAAAAATTTTCAAATTTTTTTGAAAATTGTCGAAAACGGAAAACTTTCGAAAACTTTAAAATGTTTAAATTTTCGAAAATTGTTAAAATGTTTAAAATTCTTAATAAATTCAATATTTTAAAAAATTTTAACATCAAAAATTTCAAAATTTTTGAAAATTTTGTCCAAACATTTTTCAATTTCCAAAAATTGTGCCAAATTTAAAAAATATCTATAATTACATAAAAATTTCTAAAATTTTCATTTTTTGATTTTTAAAATTTTGGAAATTTTTGAAAATTCTAAAATTGGTAGAATTTCTAAAATTTACGGAATTCAAAAATTTTCGAAATAATTATTTGAAAATTTGCTTAAAATTAAAAAAATTATTTTATTATAATTTTCGAATTTTTTTTTAATTCTTTTTTTAACATAATTTTGAAAATTTTACATTTTTTTTAATAGCTGTAATTTTCAAAAAGTTCCAAAGGTTTCTAGTTTACATTTTTTACAAAATTAATTAACAAAATTTTAAATTTTTGTAATTTCAGTAAATGCGAGGAAGGTCTCTTGGCGGTTGCCCGACAGCTTTATACAGGATGTATCAAATTGCGTGTTAACTATGGGGATCTCACTTATTTGAAGAGATACGACGATGGTTAAATTAGAGAAAAGTTGTGGAATTTTATGCCCACTAATAATCTGAAAATAAATTGGAGCTATCTCGCTTAGTTCCTGGAAGAACATGATTTTTTTTATTTGTCTCTAAAATCGAAGATATTTGAGTTTTTAAATCAAAATATATTTTGCAAATCTGGTTTTAATCCACAATACCTTTTCATTAAGGCTCGCGGAGTGTTTGTAGAGTATACATTTTTGTGTTGTTCCAAAGTAACTCGCTTAGTGTTCCGGTTGTAAGATCTCGATTTAGATGATTTATTTAAAAAAAATCACTTGATTTAAATCGCAATTGGAATTACTAATTTAAATCAAACTTAGCCTGCAATGTTCGATGTTTTTTGCCTGAAATAATAATTTAAACATATACCACGCGAGTATTTACAACTAATGCATAGCAATGAGTCTTTATTTTGTTTAAGAAGTATTTTCTTAAGCAAAAGAATTTTTTAGGAAAAACGTAATTATTTTCGTAATTTAAACTGATTATTTTTCAATTCAGTCGTGGTACCGTTGAAAAAAATTAATGTTTTGCATTATGATAAAATAGCTAGGATATTTTGACGTGATTGCTGTTTTTTTTGGTATCTGTTTCAAAATAAGCTTCCCTGAAATTTTCGAAATAATAATAAGTTAATTTATTGGTTTTGATAATTGAAAGCAATTCCGAAAATATTTATTTCAGCACTTTATTTTTTCAAATTTTTATGGTATTTTGTGTATAAGCAGAACTTTTAATATTTACTGGTAATTATAAGCCCCACTTTAATGCGTCCTAAGTATTGATAAAAAATTTTGATAAATGTACAATTTCACATATTTCACGCTAATTTTGTTTTGACACGTTTTCCACAGAAATTTACACCTTTTCTATTTTTAAAGCTCTTACATTAGCTTTCTCATGTTTATGGTGCTTAATAGTTGTTTGCTGTGGACATGATTAAGTGGATTGTTTCATGTTAAACAGGTTTCAGGGAATCAAAACTCTGAAATGTTACCTAAAGTTTCGCAAAGTCATTTCCTGCTAACGTCATCTACTTAGGCTACCTTTAAAATCTTGATATAATCCGCCCCAAATGAAACGTAAAAAAATCTTTATTCCTGGAAATATATTTTGTGTAGGATACAAGCTTCTACCTGAGCTAAACCTATGCTGGTTTCTTCTTTCACAGGCATCAAAACGCTTCTTTACTACAGCTTGACCTGGGCGTCGAACAAAAGGTTGGAATTCTTCGAGTTCCGCTTGCCTGGCTGTATTAAATTTTTTCTATCTGATCTTTCACGATCTAAAGTAAAAGCAACATGTTTTTTTGTTGTGTTTTTAACCAGTCGCTGTAAGGAATTTTCACAAAGGCTGCGTTTCGAGCCCTTTGGTTTCAAGCCATTTGAAAATATTGAAGAAAATTTTAATCGCAGCGCTCTAGAACACAATATTTTTAAAGTTAGGTCGCTTGCTGCCTTGACAATCCCACGTTGTTGTCAATGCCAACAACTTGGCATTGCAATCATCAACAACTAAGAAATATCTCAGTTGCGTCATTTATCTATGTCTGTAAGTAAAACTTTAGGAGGAATTACAAAAAACATCACTGAACCTTAAAATAGTTGACTTACTACGTTTGTGCTAGTTTTGGCCAGATTTAACAAGAATTTTGGCCAAGGTAATGTTTTGAATAACCCGAGAAAAACACACATTGTTATTGGCTCCAATTTGAAACTAATAATTGTTTGATCTTTTTTTTAAATTATGTCGTACAAAAAAATACTCAAAAGAAAAATAAACATGATTTCTGTGTGTTTAGTAAGGTAATTTTAATTGTGCGCTGAAAAGTTCCTGTTTGTTCCAATTTCTCTCATAGTGTTGTTACATGTTACTATAAGAACTAAAATCAAACTGGAGTTTCCTTTTCTTCCGGTAGTAGTGAAAGCTACGTGACGGACATCACGTTTTATCACATTTAGCACACATTACCAACAGAAAGTACTTTTTTATGTACAGGTAACTGATTTACTACCTGATACTCCAACGATTCACTTTTAAATCCCCAGTTTTATTCACACGTTTACACTAAAAGTCAGGGTTGTAACTTTACACGTAGAGTATTATTTTCTACATTACTCGTAGAAAAGTGTGTAGAATATGTAGAACATGTAAATAAATATAAATGAGCAACTTTCAGGGATAGAGCTTCTCAAAGATTCTTTAAGAAGCGCCTAAATGTAGGCAACTCAATTTACTACCTACTATTTGTTTCCATAACGACGGAAATTAATACAGGATAAATAAAGTCCTCTTTCCCACTTTTCAAATTCAAATTAAATTTAAAATAAATTAATTAACAAAATGTTTCAAAACTAAGCAAGGAGGGCTCCTCGACCTATCCATCTGTTGGGAAAAGTGTTATTTAAAAACTCCGTGACTTTCCGGAAAAAGAGCAGGTGATGAGCATCGTGCTGCAGCCACATTTGAGGTGGAACATCTTCCAAAAGTTCAGGCAGGACATGGCGCAAGAAATTTAAATAAATTGCTCCTGTTAACCTTTGGGGTAGCAGATATGGTCCAATGAGTCTATCGCCAACAATCCCGACCCAAATGTTCACTGAAAACCTTTGCTGGTATCCTTTTTGAACCACAGTGTAATCCCCACACTGTGTCGTTTTAAATGTGGCTGTTTCTACTGTTGAATATTCCTTCTTTCGTAAAAGATGCCTCGTCACTAAACAGAACGTTTACTTGGAATTCTGGATCTTCATTACACCGCCGCAGAAATTCCTGGCAAAATTCTACCCTTCTGGGAAAATCTGCTTGAACCATGGCTTGTACCTTCTGTGGATGGTACGGATGTAGCTGCTGCTCATGTAGTACCTCCCATACTGAAACATGGTTCACTCCCATTTCATGAGCGATGGCTCTTGAACTAGTAGAAAGATTTTCAGCCACTCTCTCCAAAACTTCTTCTTCAAAATCCACCGTTCGCCTTGTTCTGGTAGCTCCACAATTGTGTCTGTTGACAACGAATGTACCTTCCTCCCGCAGCCGACGTGAAACTACACTAAAGGCCTTGTGCGATGGATGATTCCTATTCGGAAAATGTTCTTGGTACAGGCGAGCAGCTTCGCGTGCGTTACCCCAAGCAACTCCATACATGAACATCATGTCTTGCTGTTCGCCAAAAATATAATTTGCCATAACACAAAAATACGAAACACAGAACAAAAATAACGAAGAAAATAATTATCAACAAAATCACAGAACGAAAAAAACGAATTATAAAAGGCACAGAAAGAAACGAATGCAAGAAATGTAAAAAAATATCACAAAAATATTGAATTGTGTCAAAATTGATGTTATTTGAATGCAAACAAAATTCCGTGTGACCTGTGCAAAATAATTGAAAATGCAATTTGGGTTGCCTATTTTCAGGTACTTCTTAAGAATCTTTAAGAGGCTCTATTTTCTAAAGGAAACACTTTTGACCACACATTTATTAACAAAAGTTGTTTGCTTTGTTGGGTTTTGCAAGTCCTAGAAGTTTGTCCCTACAATTCATTAACACCCTGTATATATTATACATGTAAAATATGTTTCGATAGATTCGCATGGGTGCATGGTATGGCGGGGGGGGGGGATATGTGCGACTATCCAACGGTACAAACGCACGCTTTTCTTATTTTCTATTCAAACGTACTGCACTGCAAACATTTTATTAATTGTCGGCAAGTATCAAGCGACAAAGAAGTCGGCTATACATATACAAAATATACAATAAAATTGCGCCCTCTAAAACGTTACGTCTGGAGCGGAAGCCCCTCTCGCCCCACTCTAATTGTGGCACTAGTTGCAATTGTTTTTAATTTTTATATTTTAGTTTCTTATTGTTTCGAGATATTTTGAATTTTAAATTGGAATCTACATATGAAATCCGTATTCCTACCACCTGTCACAAAATTTAGTGGTAAGGGGCTTTCGGTTCTAGCAGTCACATACTTACGCATCCATTATGTATAAGGCGTATATATTCGTTTTTGCACTCCCGGGAGTAAAAGTGCTTCTTCAGTCACTTTTTTCGAAGACTAAAGTGTCACTTTTACTCCCAAGGGATTAAAAATGATTGAAACTCCCAAGGGACTAAAGTAAATGTCAAACTGAATGAAATTTTTTTTATTGGTAATCTAACCTATTTCTGATTTATGTTTACATTAATATTCACATTAGTACAATTTACTAGATTAAATAAACGATTGTTTTCGTCGGATATATGATGAACAAGTGTACGTGACGAAGATGAAAATGCAGAAGTGGTTGATGGGTCATCTTCATGTCCAAAAATTTTATCTGCTATAGTTTCTTTGTTGTTAATGGAGTTCTCAACATACCCCTCCGCAACTGTTGCGGATTTCCACCCTCCATGGCGCTTTAAAACATCAACAGTAGCTCCAGAGTCCGCCAACAAAGACGTAGATGTGCGTCTAAAACAATGTCCCGTATATGAAGATGCATCTGGTAGGTTTAGGAAAGCTGCTATTTTTTGGGGTAGTTTTCCAATCGTATTTTTTCCGACTGGCTGAGTAGTACATTTCTTGTCTTTGAAACAGACAAAAAATCGCGAATGAGGTGTCTCAACCTTTCGTAAGGCCATATACTTCCTACACAATTCAACAAAATTGATAGAATTTTTTTCTGAATTCTTGACAATGAAATTTCTATCAATTTTATTTTTGGTATTTGTAATATTAAATAGGATTGATCGACCCAAATCGGTTACATCGTTAATAGACAATTGAAGTAACTCATTTCCTCTGCAAGCTCCCGCTACACCTAAGATAAGTGCAACCTACAAAATGGCCTGTTACAAAATGTTCATATAAAATGTTTACTACGATTACTCACTTTCATCATCAAATATTCATCATCCGAAGCTTCTATTAGGAACTGATCAACCTGCTCCCCGGTCAGAACTTTCGACTTTTTAGGTTTACAGCCATCATTTCTTCTTTTCAGAAATGATATTAGTTTAGGAAATTTGCTAATATCGATATTATTTTTGATGTTAAGCATTCCTTTCAGCATTGAATAATGTGCCCAAAGAGTAGACACACAAACTAATTTCGATTTCTCGTGAAAGTATACCAACAAAACATTTTCGGTATAGTTTTCCAGTTTTTTCTCACTGCACCACTTAACAAATGCTTCATATTGCTGCTCATATATTTTTCGCGATTTTGTGGGTAATAACTTTTCCGTGACCTCTTCAGCGGCCTTATCTACATCAAATTCACTCATCTTCTCTTACATTCAAAATCACATTAAATAAATTTAAAATGGCGAACCGTTCAATGGATCTTGTTGACAGCGTTACCATGGTTACACAGCATTTTTCATGAAGCTTCTTTTACACTGTCAAAATCACAAGATTTTGTTTCTTTTCGACTATTTTGATTTCAAATTATTCGGAGTGCAAAAAATAGCGTATATACCACGGGACCAAAGTGCCTTTTAATCCCTCGTGTGATTATTGCCCTCGACTTCGTCTCGAGCAATAAACATCACCCTCGGGATTAAATGAAGCACTTTAGTCCCTTGGTATATAATATACTATTGTACATTGGACCGTTCCACTTTTCAATGCAAATATGCAAATTCGGGTTCATAGAAGGCTTACTGCAAGCTTGATTTTTTTTGTGCGCATTTATTAGTTCCAAAAACATTATTTAAATCTCTGTTAAAGGACTTCCTTGGAAATGGAGAAAAGGACTAAGTTCAATTAACATTTATCCCGCTTTTTTTTTCTCAAAGACGTTTTGCTGTGCATTTTCTAGAATTTTTTGCGGTTTTTTCCTGCAGTTTTGTTTACGGGGGTTTGTCAAATCTTTTTCGTATGCTGTTTTTTTCCCAGGATTTATTCGGTTTCTTAAAGGGTTTTCTTTCCAGGAATTTTTTCGAGTTTTCCAGATTCATAAGGTGCTTACAACATTTAAGTAATCACTTGCACCAACAAATCTATATCATAAATCGGAATCCTTTTACCCTGTTGGCTCAGCTTTTGGTGACGATAGACTATTCTTACATCTCGACACAGCTTATTTATTATTATGTTTGCCGGTACCGATGTTTGTGTAACAGTGACGTAGGGCTGCGCGGCATTTGATTTCTGGAGTTTGCGTATTTTAAAATAAGTCATTAATAAAGCGTGAGGCGTAGTCCACGAACAATTTGCGATTTCCCACAAATTTTAGGATTTTTAGGACAAATTGGATCCCTCATTCGCGTTTAACAAAATTGCGTGACGTCATCTCAAAATAAAGTTCAACGAAAAAAAAATAGTTTATACGTCGCGATATAGACAAAAATTTTCCTGAATAACTTCAGTTTGACAGTTGTTTTTCTAGGCAAAATAAATATTAACGACAGAAAATCGGTGGCTCTATACTTTTGAATCGCTCTGTATAACAAACATCTATCTACTTATAAAGACATTCGTTTCTTATAGAAAGCCTGAAAATAAGGAACACGCCCACAGAATCATTATAGAAATTTATCTTCCAAGTTAAAATGCACCGCGGGGTATTGAACCTACATTATTCGCCTTATATCTACTAATTCATCAATAATTCACCGAACGTTCACCTGGAACAAAAGTACAAAACGTTAGGTTTCCTGGAATTATCTGTGAAGATCTGAAGACAGAGTGTATACATAATAGATTTGACAGAAACCGATTTCTCTCCTTTGAGCTGCGGCTACACCAAATCCCTGTCGGAAGTTACACCACAAGCGTATTTGAATTTCCGCGTCTTCTTACAAGATGTAAGAATTAGAGACAACATGTTTTCAGAACTATGACTTTTAGCAGGGTTGGGCATGTAGAATATTAAGCCTTTTTTCTGTATATTCTGCATGTAGAATAATACCGATTTAAAACCAGACAGTTTAAATGCAAATGAACACATATGCAACTAAACAAGTGCCTCACCCTACACCCAAATAAGATAAATAATATTAGCAAAACCCGTGGGCTACATCCCACGCTGTTATTAATGACTTCTTATAAAATTCTTCTGAAATCAAACGCCGCGCCGCCCTACGCGACTGTTACATAAAAATTGGTACAAGCAAAGATAAAAACAAATTAGCCGTGTTAAGATGTAAGAATAGTCCGTCGTTAGTATAAGTTGAGACACGGTAAAGGGATTCCGATTTAATATATAGATTTGTTGCGTAAGGGCTAATGCGCAAGTGCTTACTCAAAATTTGTAAGGACTTTGTGAATGAAAACTAGATAAAACTGGACAAAAAAGTCCTGAAAAGAAAATCCCGTCAAAACCGAATAAAACCTAGAAAAACCAGCCCCAGAAAAAAATTTAAGAAACACCCGTAAATAACTGCAGGAAAAAATCTCCTAAAAAATAAAACGAAAATTGAAAAACTGCGTTTATTTGGATTTTTGTAATAGTATTGACGAATTTATTTATAATTTGTCAAATTCTGCTTTCACCAATTCGACAAATTACTAACGAAAATAAATTCAGCTTAAACTCTGTCAAATTTGATTTTTTTAAATTAATGAAGACAGAAAAATTGGGGAAGCCATGTTTCGTTTACACCCGGTATGTAATAGACGTTCGCAAATTGTCCTAAAATCAAGTATATTTTTTTTTCAACTTTTTAGTATGTTTTGTTGTTACAACGCTAATAAAGTGTTATGGTAATTTTCAAAGCATTTTTTCGGAAAATTTCCGCTTAAAGTGGCTAAAAATTATTATTAGCGGCAGCAAACCGGTAGCTCCACACTTGTTTTGATTTTTGTATAAAAGTTTCATTTTGTGTCGGTTGTAGGTAGTACTTTATTGTTAAATTACTTAACTTGCAACTCAGCATATTAACAATTATGTATACAATTACAAAAATGAGCGAAACACTTCGCCTGGACTTTCCTATACATTTAAATACATTGTTTTATATTTTCCAACACTTTCGATATACACCTGTCTAGACACGACTAGTTAAAGTAAATAGTTCTTATAAATTTTAACATCTTGAAGCGGTTGAAGAAAGACCGACCGCTGCGCGCGCTGCAAGCATAAGGTTGGGTAAAATATTCGGACTGAATCTACGGAAGCGTGGAAATTGATATTTGAAAATATATTAATAACTCGAGAAGTATTATTTTTAGCAAGAAATTACTCTTATTAATTTGTATTTAGAATTACAAAACCTTTCTGATTTTAAAACCAAAATGCCACGTTTCCATTTAAAAAAAAGTTATTTTTTACCCTGGCCGCCATATTAAAATTGGAAACTCAAGTTTTTTTCTTAAATACAATCGAGAAGAATTTGCCCTACAACTTTGCTCTTGGGTTTGCGAGTCTATCTATTAAAATAAAAAAGTTAGCCTACGCTGAACATTAAACGACTAGTACAAGAATACAACTGCTGTAGAAAGTATGTGAAATTCTTCTAAGCACAAAAAGATTATTAAGGGGCAAAAAATTCCATTTTTTGATTTTTTTTGTAAAAAGATTCTCCTAGAGCAAACAAAAGAAGAAATCAATTTTTTAATTTTGTAGCGAAAATTGGGGGGGGGGGGGGGGGGGCAGTAGACGCCTAAATATTAAAGTATCAAAAAAATATTATGATATTCGGATTTTGCTATCAATGATGAGCTATATTGCTTTAACAGAAATATTTTATTGCCCCCCGTTAAATAAATAAAAGGGTACCAATTTTCAAAAATTCATAGAGGGCGTCACCGTGAAATTATAGCAATGCGCAAAAAAACAAATTGTAGAAGATTCCCAGCTCTATCGGCTTAAAAAGTTTAAACAAAAACGTGTGGGCAGTTTTTGAATAAATATTTTTTGAAAAATTCCAAAATTTTGGAGTGATGTCATTGCGATCGTTTTTATATTTCCAAAATTAATTATATTTCATGGTATAGTACCCTTGAAGGGCTACCAAACAAGATGTAGTTGATTCCAATTAGATAACTGGTTTTTGAGTAAATGGGCGTTAAAGTCGAAATGTTCAAAAATTCGTAGCGGCCGCCATTTTAAAGCTAGAGAGTTCGGTAAAAAATCGTTTGATTTGTCCTAAGGCCTTCTTTAATCTCCACTATTAAAATTTCCAAAATTCAGTTTCTGAAAAAAATGCTACCAAAAAACATGTCTAACTTCCGCTTCCGGTTTCGGATTTTTTTTAAAAGCATATTTTGTCGGTGAATTTTTGATATACCCCCTCATTCCAAAGCACATCAAAATCGGTCCAGCCGTTCCGGAGATATGGAGCGTAACGGACCCACCCACCCACCCTCCCACCCACAGACAGACATTTTTTTTAAATTACTTTTTTGGGGTCCATGGACCCCCTCCCCCCCGACTATTTCCGTTAAAATCTCAACTTTGAAATTTTGCATGAAATCAATACTTCCCTATACTGAAAGTATGGGAAAGTAAAAATTACATCAGGTATTCAAAGGTGAAAATACAGCAAAAGTGGCAAATCCGCCCATGCATGCTCCATCAGAATCTCATCAATGAGCTAAGTACCATCTACCCTTATTAAAAAAAAGGTACTGATATTCTTCTTTGAAAATCCTTATAGTTTTAAAACACGAACCTAGTTTGACTCCCTAAAAATGATGGCATAATGTCCTGATAAATATTTGGGTACGATATCTTATAGTGCCATTTAAAATGACAGGTGTGTCTGCAACATTGTAATTATAGATTCATAACCATAACGATATGCGGAAACCAACAACATTAACGAAATTCAAATAATTGACCATTTAACCATGTATTATAACCCTAAGTGTTTTTCTTAACTTTTGTAAGCGGAAGATCACAAAAACTTTTCCTTGCTTAAAAAGACGTTTACTAAAAAAACTTTTATTTTTATTTTAAAACTAGCGCTACGAGATATTACATAAGATCAGAATGATCCAGATTTGCTCGGCTACGTTATTTGGTTCTAATTCGTTGCTCCGTGCAAGTACTCCACTCGTACAGTCTCGCTACGGTTACAAATTATAATACAACGGCCGTTGGGAGCTTGACCGTAGGGTATTGACTGTCGGTGATCACTATAAAAATATTTTTTTTTAAATTATGCTTGTGGGTAGAAAACGAGCTGAAGATTCCCCCTTCTGGTTGTTGAAACTTGTCTGTCTGTGTGGGTGGATGTCCCGATTTCGATTAGCTTCAGAATGCACGTTAAGAATTCATCGGGAAAATATTTTTTTTAAATCTGTATCAGGAAGCACAAGTTAGACATGTTTGTTTGGTAGCCTTTTATTCGGAAACTTTCTAAAATTTATAAATTTAAACTTTGAAGTTACAATTATTTGCAAAAATTTGTTAATTATTAAATAAAAAATTGTGCAATTTTGATTCCGTGGGCTTATAGCGCTACGAATGATCCACAATTTGGTTCGTATCCTAGTCCGGACTTTACTGTGACGCCCTCTGTGAATTTTAAAAAGTCTAACATTTCTGCCCCTTTGTTTGTTAAACGGGGGAAGATAGTGCAGTTTTGTTTAAGCTAAATTGCTCATGAGTGATAGTAAAATAAGATTCACGACATCATTTTTAGGTACAATAGTATTTATGGGGGATTATTTTTTCCTCTTCGTCTCCAGGATGCGAAGATTTAAATCAAGTTGATTTAAAGTGGGGTTCCGTTTTCATGTGAAATTTCCTAATTAGTACAACATTATGAATAATTTGGCAGCGAGCTTACAATAGAATAGAATTACATAGAAGTGTCAAAAAATTTTAATTATATTCTTTATTTAAACATTATAAAGTAATTTATATTTCTACACCGATCCATACATAAAATAAAATTGAATTTTGCACAAAAATTTAAAGAGTCAATAGATTGGTTAACGGTTAACACAGGTGCTGCCACGCTCTAGAACATGCGTTATGAATTGGGGTTGGAGTAAAGGGACAAACCCGTTGTATAGCCGTTAGGTAAAATAAAGGGTAAACGATATAGGGAAAGATCACACAGTTGCTCAGATTAGACTCTATTATCTTTTTTTAAAATAATAATTTAAAATGAAATATAAGACGCAGAAAATACGATATTAGTTTTGTGCCTGAAAAAATCGGTGTAATACAAAAATTGATTAAAAAACGATTTAAATAAAAAAAATCTATTTAAGTCAAATAAACCATTTTTTTTAAATTTTTTAATCAGATAATGAAGATAATAAAAAATTGCAATTGTTGGACCCTAATCCACTCCCACTTATTGTTTGGCGATTAAAATAAAACAATCCGATTTAAATCAAATGAAATTTTTTTGATTTTTCAATAAAAATTGCAATTTCTTTAGAGCCTGATTCACTATCACGAACTAAATGGAAATTTGCACGGGATCTGTGAAGAGAACTTAAGGCAAATCGCCAATTAACCCAAAAAGCAGTCTGATTCCGATCAGCTACAACTTGTTTGAGAGCCCTTTGTGGGTAGTATATGATGAAGTAAAATTATTTTTGAAAATCCAAAGACGATGGCAAAATTTTAAAAATTTTGTATAAAATATTCAAAATTTATATTTCAAATTTTTAAAGTAATGTTTTTCAAAATCTGGCAATATCTTAAAATTTTGATGTTTTATGGGGACCAATATAGGCTGTAATTTTGTTTTTAGCCAAATACAATGATTTCACTGTGACACCCTCTATGAATTTTTGAACATCAAAAGTTGCTTCCCTTCTATTAATTAAACGGGAAACAATAAATAACTTCTGCTTAACAACAATTACTCATCTTAACTGGATTTTATGTTATGTTAAACAATCTTTTCTTTTAGATACCAAAAAAAAGTAAGAAAAAACTTCGACTCGTTGGATAAGTTAGTTAGGATGCGAGCAGGTGAAAGTACTAAAAGCTGGCATCATCTTTACTGACGTCACGATAAACGAGTGACTGAGCTGTAATAAAGGTTGAAGTAGGGATTAGAATGGAGGATTGCCTATATAGCTTGTGTTCTTAGAAATCTAAGGGTCGGTGAACTGTACAACGTTATAATTATAAAAAAATGTATGTATTAATATTTACTATGGGAAAGTCCATTCGAAGTTAACATTTCAGCTTGTTGTACGATTACAACGTACATTGCACATTTACTCACTACACTACCACACACTATACTTTTCATTAGTAAGTACAGAACTAAAACGAATGAAAAAAGAACCAAGTTTATTTCTAAACTTTTTGGGCCGAATGTAAAAATAATTAGAAACCAGTTTTATTTTAATTAATTCTAATGCTGATATGCATCCTACACACCTGTGTTATTTATTTTAACCAAAATAATTTTTAAACATACTTCAAGTATACGATTATGTTGCACCATAAAATCTGAGACTCTCGTCAACCAAATATGAACAAACTTCACTTCACATTTCTGATGGCCGTATAACTCTTGGAGAGTTTTGGCCTCCCTTGTTACGCCTCTCAACGGAATAAAGGTGTCCATGAAAATGTACTGTACTTTTAAATCTTAATTGTCTAATTTATTACATAAACACAGTCAAAGTCACGCAACAAAATTCGACAGAGGGATATTCTAGTAATAAGTTTTTAATTAGTTGTGGTTTTGTTAATTTTTATTCCGGGAACATTCTGTGATGATGGAAGCGGTAAATAATTTTCAACTTCTGAGCAGCATAATTTTTTTGTAACTGACGCTATACTTAGAGCTTCTCTGACCTCTACCTAGTTTATGCATAACTTCACTACCTAGATACGGGGAACCTACTGGAAGCTGTTTCTAACAAAGTGTAGCCTACAAACTTGAATAGAGTTTGTTAGGTTCCGTGGTCGCACGTAAGCCTAAATGATATAGTCTGGAGTTGAACAAGCGTCATCCTACCCAGAGCCACGCACCCGACTATCTGAAATAGACGCTCTGATTTAAATTCCTACTTGTATAAGTCTGTTCTTTCTTTGCAGCTAATGTCACTTAAATTTTTGTGTCTTATACCTAGTTTATGCGTAATACTAGTATCTAGATACGAAGGACCTACCGGAAGCGCTTCAATTTCAGGCAAAATCTTGGTCCGTGAAGTACCCCGCAAACTTGGCTAGAGCTTTTCCGACCATACATAAACTCAATGCAGCTTATCCTAGCAGAAATCGGTTGCTACTTACGTTCCTAAAAAAAATCCGGTTTATTTTATTAAATAATAATTCTCCACAAAGAACTAGTTACTTCTTTTACATTTTATTTTGAGAAACATATAAACTAAACTGTAAATTTTAATCTAAAATTTAATCTGTATTAAAATATTGCACCACTAACTCCATGGCATTTTCGCACATTAATCGACCGATTGGTTGATTGATTACCGCATTGAATGGCCGAGATTGGATACTCAAGTGGAGTCATTATTGGTTTCGTTTGAAAAATTAACGGTGGAGTGCGCCAAGCTGGTATTAACAGTCAAGGTTTTCAAATTGCGTGAAATGACAATGAAGTCGTCTAAAAATAATTCGTAACACTAACACATGTTTACTTCTCTCTAGCTGGGCCTAGGTATTTAATAATTTAAATGTAAAATGAGAACTGATCACCTCTACTCGAATCTAAATATGGCTTCGTGCAACTACCAACGGCGCGAAAGGATAAAATAGAATATGTGCACACACTCTTGCCTTTCTTAAATACTTGAAAGATGTGTGACCTTTACGGTTGAATATACAAGGTGTTTTGCGTTGCATTGAAGTTGTATAACATGGCGTATAAAATTAATTATTGTTAGGGCAATTTATTTTTTTTAATTGTAGGTCTTTGGAATGTAACCATTGTTTGGTGCCGAAGTAATTTATTTACTGAAAAGTTCTGTGGGTGATAAAACTAGGCATGATTGAAACTAAAAGAAGTTATTTGACTCCTACGGCCAGCAATGACTAATATAAATTATATAAATATTAATAGTGAAGCAAGACGAACTATTCACTGCTACTAAGCAATAAACTAATAACATGGTTATAAGTAGGTGACCAATTTTTTTTGTTGCAATGTGAATTATATAAATATAAACAAACAGTGTATTTATTTTTCAACTTACTAAAAGCGCCAGTAAAGTAAGCTCATTTCCTTGCTCAGATTTTTTACTGGAAAAATTGTTTTAACTTTAATTTCTAAAACTCTAAATGTTTGTGTTTATGATTTACTTCTAGTTCCAGAAAACCTCAAGACTTCAGCGTAAATTCTTAAGCAATAGATCTAAATCTCTGATATGCAAAGGTCGGATTTCTATGCACTAAAAGAGCTTACATATACACATAAATACCACAGGATACAGAAAAAACCTTCATTATTTATTGGCAAAAATGAAATTAAATAAGATAAAGGCTATAAAATTAACCACATTCTGCTTAGTTTACGCAAATATGCTGTTATAAATTATATTATACAAAGTGTTGCTTAATTAAACTAAAATAATGAAGGGGCTGCTTTCTCAAGCAATTTTATGAAGAAAAGTTCCTATGAACATGTTACCTCAGAGCTTTAGTTTTCGGTATACAGTTTTCTTTTTAATTTTATAAGTTGTTTTGTCCAATTACTCGTGAACTAATGGAGTTATCAAAAAAAACTGCAGTAAAATATGCATTTGTATGCAAAATAAAGTGGTACCATTTTATTTAGAATTCTGTAAACGAAAAAAGCCGCAAAACATATGCAAATGCATAGAAATACGGCCTTTACTGATCTGTGAATGATGATGCATTTCCTATGTTTGGAAAAGCAGAAAATTATACAGGGTCTTTCAAAAGTATGAAATAATGGTTTCGGTGGCGTAAATATTGGTTTTACAAAAAACGAAGGTTTTTAATTACATTTATATTTACCTTTCCGTATACTGCCTTAATGCCATGCATAGAAGAGAGAAAAATAATTTCTGTCAAATGAATGCAAAAAATAGGTATGATACTATTTTTTGTTTTCGGCTATAGCTCATTAATCATGTATGTAACATATTTCTAGTTAACGCATTATTAGGACACTTTTTATGTTTAATCTAAATTTTCGATCAGATTTGGTATAACTGCTACCATTGCTCATTTTCGACTGTCAACTTTTTTTTTCTTATGGTCAGCATTTTAATTTTTTTCATATTTGAATAGAGTTTTTAATTGTGATTTCAACGATGTGTCACACTTTGCATTTTGTAAAAGTTTTGAGCATTTTATTACAGAAAATAAAAATTTCATAAGAGTGTCATGGATAGACCACGTCATTTAATTTATTTTGAAAACATTCTAGTAGGCCATGAACTGATGGAAGTATAACAAAACACTACTTTTATTTACTTTCATTTAGTTTTAGATACATTAGGTACGCGAAAATTTTAACAAACTTGTTTTGAGCGTAGGCAGCAGGTTATGAAATTTTTTATAAAAACAAAACAATGACAAATTTTCTAACATACACAGTTTACTGAAAATTCCACTTGCAGTTTTTATGTTTGCAACCGACATAACAAATTTGAATAACAGGTTAAATAAATACAACAGATAACACTAGAACTGCACTATAATGCAAACAAGTATTAAATAAATGTTCAAAACATTTTACACCTTTATAAAACATGCTCAGAAGCTCGTCTAAAATAAACTCTCCAATCTGTTTGTTAGTAATTGTGTTATTCATTTGTTTTTGTAAAAAATAACTTAAGCTGCTGCCTACGGTCAAAACAAAGCTTCCTGAAATGTTCGCGTACTTAATGTATCTAAAGGCCAAAGTAAGTAAAAGCACTGTTTTGTTTTACATCAGTTGATGACCTACTAGAATTTTATCAAAATAAATTAAACGTGGTCTTTTCATGGCACTCTTATGAAATGTTTATTTTGTGATAATATGCTCTAAAGTTAAACAAAATGCAAAGTGTTGCACATCGTTGAAATCAGAATTAAAAACTCTATTCAAATATGAAAAAATTTAAAATGCTGACCATAAGAAAAAAAAAAGTTGACAGTCGAAAATGCGCAATGGTAACAGGTATACAAAATCTGATCAAAAATTTAGATTCAGCATGAAAAGTGTCCTAATAATGCGTTAACTAAAAATATGTAATATTAATGACAAATGAGTTATAGCCGAAAACAAAAAATGCAGAATTTTAGTTTTTTTTAGTTTATTCGGAAACTACGCAAGAGGGCTCCTGTTTATTTTCAGATTATTAGTGGCCATAAAATTCCACAACTTTTCTCTAATTTAACCATCGTCGTATCTCTTCAAATAGCTGAGATCCCCATAGTTAACACGCAATTTGATACATCCTGTATACAGGGTGGTCCAATTTCGATGGTGTATCCGTTATTAAAGAAGCTAGAAAAAAACTGATAGTGCATTCTTTAGTCAAATTTCCGTTTCTGAGATATAGGGTGAAAATGAAAATTTCGCCAGTTTTACAAATTATCTGAAAACACATTCTTTGGGGCAGTTTTTCAAGTAGAATTCAAAATTTAGGTCAGACTTGTTCTCTGAATTTTATTTTGACTGCCGTAACATAAAATATTTTTTTAATGAAAGCAATAGCTAGCCATAGCATTATTATTGTTGTTCGTAGAACAAATCAGACTTAATTTTTAATTCTACTTGAAAAACTGCCCTAAGAATGTGTTATCGGATTTTCAATATCTATTAAAATAAACTAATGGTTGTAATTTGTAAAATTGCCGAAATTTTCTGTTTCGCCCTGTATCTCGGAACCGAAAGTAGATATTGTCTTGATTAAATAATGCAGTATAAATTTTTTTGTAGTTCTTTTAATAACCGATATAACTATTTAAAACCACCGAAATTGTACCACCCTGTACGTAAAAGTAGATATAAATGTAATAGAAAACTTCCTATAAAGTATATTTTTGTACAATCAATATTTACACCAGCTGAACTTTTATTTCATACTTTTGAAAGTCCCTGTATTGTGAGGTCGCAAATTCGATAATTTTGGAACCACTCGAATTTTTGTATTTTCATAGTTGAAAATCTACTACAGTTAAATAAATGTTATAATTACATTTTGTTATTCACTTACGAACCTTGCTTTTGTGTTACACTTTTCAACTTTTGATATTAAAAAAAACATAAATCCTGAAATAAATCTAGCTATCACAAATACGAATACCGCAAGATTGCCATACTGGGAGTAGATGAATAATTGACACTTTTTTTCGGTTTGACACTAAGCTCGCTCAGAATTTTCTGCTGTAGCATCCTACAAATTGACAATTTCTCCTAAGAGTTTCTCCTCAAGCTCCTATTTTTTTGTTCATACTTTAATGAACTTAACTTTCTGCGGTGCGATGGAGGATTAAGTTTTTCTTCCTGTTTTCTGTTCACTTAATCTTTGTTACTGTTATATCTAGATTGCGTTGTCTCGATTAAATAGAGACATTTCGCAACATCCTGTAATATTTCAGATGCAAATGTGAGTTAATCAATTTCCCAATTCCCATGAAGCAGATGTTTATAATGAACAGCAGGATTAATTTTGAATGGTACGACATGTGTTGTTGGTTTTTTTTCAGTCCACACCCTCTCTATCCGTTTGGCATTTGTGTGTAGATTAATTCACCTTTTCGCTATACGGAAGTGGAAATTATATTTGTAGAGTAAATTAAATTTATATGTTCAATAAAATGTAAAAATGATAAAACATTATGTGGAATAACGTTTATTTAATACCTACGGATTTGAATTTTATGTTGTGATACTTCACGCATTTTCCTGGATATTTCTAACCACGTTTTCCATTTAAATTCTTTGTTTGTGAAATCGATTGACAGAGAAGCTTACTGTGATGAAAATTCATCACTTTTTTCATCCATTAATTTAATTGCGAATGCTTGATCCCAATACATTTTCACGTTTTACTGTTCTGTATTTTTGGTATAGGGAATTATTGATTTCTTAAAAGTTTTTGAATTAGATATTTTGACGTAGAAAACAATAAACATGTTTAGGAGCTCTGCCAACTCAAAACATTTAAAAAATGTCTGTCTCGGGGGGTGTGGGTGCTATAAATCCTCTATAGTGTCTGGTGTTAGTTTTTTATTTAATAAAAGTGGAATGATACAACAATACTGATTAAGCTATATTGTTTATAATTAATAGTCGAATAAAAATGTAATTTCAACTTTCAGATGATATAATATTTTGGAGAGGCTAACCATTCCCCTCGTCCAATTTTTAGGCTGACGAATTTGGTTTTGGTTCTTTAATCTTAAAAGATTTTTTTAAATAAGTTTTTTCAAACATAACATACAAAATTTTCGGTACCTAACTACGGTACGACTTGCAAATACTCGCGGCTTGTTGACACCTAGACACCGTTGCGAGAAAACGTTGTTACAAAGATGCTTTTGAAAATAAGATGAGCTACAATTTCTGACGCATAGAAAAAAGTCCAGGAATTTGTTTTTTACTATTGCACGTTTTTATTAGGGATGTGAATCGAAATAAAATATCGTTTCGGATTTCGGTTACGGTTCAAATTTTGTCAAATTTCGGCTACGTTTTTGGTTACGGTTTACTGCTACTAAAAATTTCGGTGTCGGCTACGGTTACGGGTATTGTTTGGTTTTTCTTGATGAAAAGCAAAGAAAATTCTCGATAAGGTTGATTATGTAGGAAAAATTATGCAACACAATTTATTTAAAATGTTGAAGTTATCCGAAAAATTGACAGCTTTAAAAAAATTTTAGTTTTGTCAAATTGTAGAAACACTTGCTGCTAAGGGATTAAATCAAAAATAATGTAGCTACCTTTGGCTTTATTCAAAGAACAGACTGTATGTCTTTTGGTGTCTATGCTTCACAAAAAACCTGGATACATGACAACATTGTGTAATAAAGTCATGAAAGATAAATTACTCTATGTAACTGAAACCGTGCCTGGATTTTTCATGAAATGCTCAATTACGCTCTCCCACACATCTGCCTACGATATACCACAGTGACTAGCTGGCCGGTACCGGCTAGCAACGTTTTGCTGATATACAGTATACCGTCATCGAATAACATGCAGCGTAGTTTACCGGCAATTTAAACTTGACCGGCGAATGACGTGTTGTTTATGTGTGTGCTCTATATTTTAGCATCGACTATCAACACACGCCGGGCCTCAGTGCTAGAATGCGTGTACGGCGTTGTGAGGCATAGGTTGGTCGAGAGTTCGAATCCCGTGTGGGTTAGATTTTTAAAATTGTAACTTACTACTTTTCTAATCTGGTACATAGGTTGTTGTTATTTTTTGTTGTTGTGTACATGGTGACAAGCCATTGTTTATGTTCCCTGGATTTCTTAGTGATAGTGGCACCGTAGACGCAGCAACGTGCACACTGTTGGCTCACTGAGTGAGAATAACACAAAAATCAAGTGCTTGGGAGTAAAGACGAAAAAGGTATATTGCTGGTAAAGTATTCATATTATGTTATACGATGACGTGTCATACCGGCAAAAACTTGGCATTCGCGTTTGGGAAACATTATTAACTCTTATCATTGTTTTGGCTACAACCAAAGACTATACTCTCTTCCTGGGAGAGGGTATAATCTTTGCTACAACCCTATAGGTGAACAAAAAGGCCTGAACATGCGGAATACGAAGAATAAATATAGTAAATAATTATCGCTATTTGCTACAATAAACAAATGTCGGTTCTACATTTGTCGGAACGAAAAAATACCGGTATATTCTTAAAATAATTATACGGTTACGGTTTAAGAAATTTTTAATTTCTGTTTTCGTTTCGGTTATGGTTCGGAAAATTTTGCGTTTTTTTCCAGTTTTCGTTCCGTTTACGATGCACGTCTCTGGTTTTTAGTAATTAAAAATTTAAAAAATAGAAATAAAAATTCTTTTAAATGAGAGAAATCTATTTTCTTTTTACCAATACTTCATTCATCGCTATAAAAACGGGTAAGCAACGAAATTAAAAATACCTCAAATAAAAAACAAAAATTTAACTAATTTTTGGTATAAAATACTAGACTCCAAATACTTGTTCTTAAAATAATGGGGGAGTCACGCTAAAACATTAATTTTGGTAGATTGCATACCTGCAGCTAAGAATTTTCGGAATATTTTAATTACGCTGCTAATTTGTTCCACCCTTCAAGAAAAGAATGCTAATTTGCTGAAGTTTTAATAACGCCGATTATTCAAACTCGAAGATAAATTTTCCTTTTCATTCTCAAACTTATAAATGAACTGGACATTACAGCCGTCTTTCTTACTTAATTATTCAATTAGATATGGACATAAATTACAATCGGACAATAAATTTGTGGGTGGGGTAACACCATTATGGTCGCCAATAAAAGCCAAAATAGATATTTTAAAACAATGGTGGCATTTATTTTTTGGTGTTGGCAGTTGAAGAGATAACATCGATTTTATGCAATTCGTGAACTAGTTCGGGAGAACATTGTTATAACTGTTTTAGATGTAATACATGACAACCTCGAAGTATTAGGTGAAAAACATTAAATTTTTAATAACGTATCTAATAAATTAAAAAAAGAAATTAATGTAAAAACTAAGGACTATGAATCATAGTACAAGTTGACACTATTTTTCAGTTAATTTGCTTATAAAACCAGAGCAACTTCAAAGTGCTTTTTAAGGCTGATACTGACCTTAATGTCTGAATTAGTTCTTTATTGCTTTTTTTTCTGGTTCATATCTAACTCTAAAGTTAAATAAATGTGATTCCTCTACGCATTTATACTTCTAAAGACCTGTAGGTATTTTCGGAATACGTTCTCATTATCAGCGCATGGCTCGAACTAATTAAATTAGAACTATCGCGCTTATCAATTTACAAATATGCTAGCCCGAGGAGTGCAACTATGCTGTTGTACACAAAATCATGGAATGGCGTTTATGTTGCTTTTAAATAAAATACTTTTGTAATTCATTAACGGGAAATTTTACAATTCACCCTAATGGGTTCGCGAAATCTCGCTAAATGAGAAAAAGACATAAAAACAAATATGTGGGACACTGTCGACAAATTGAATCGAGTTCATTGCGGACAAAAAGTAAGGAAAAACAAAATCCCGAGGTAGGTTCTTAATTGCTGCGCCAGAGTCTACCTGCGGAGATTTAGAGGTGACGGGAATGGATATTTATGGGCAAACTGTACACACCGGAGCATTCTTCGGGGTCTTAGAAAGTTGAACCTGTATCGAGTCAGGATGGGGTCACTGATACGTTGGTCTAATGCTAGCCTAGCTTGGACTTATTTAACATCCTTGCTAACTCGTTTTACCTCGCTACATGCATGCTTTTTTCCAATTTATTTTTAGAAATTAGGAAACCGTAGGTGTCTACGCTATTATCAGATCTATGCCGGTTATGAATGTAAGAGATGTGATTGAGAAATTTATAGCTTTTGCGTGATAGTAAATTGTGGTCATCATAAATTAGTAAAACAGCACTTCCTTATCTTCTCGCTGTTATACCTACATTCGTATAATTGCCTGTTGGAATATTCAAACGTCAGTCTGTTGCTGAATATGATAATTGCCCAGGATATGTTGGGTGTAGGATTGGTTAAAATGAAGAGATTTTAATGGTGCATTTGCATTTCAAATAAGGGAACAGCGCGGGTTAAACATAATTTAAAAGTATTGGCAGAGACATTACAACATCCTAACCTGAAAACATTGTTTGTTCGTTTGGAGTACATATTTTTAGCAGAATTGAATCAACTTTACAGAATACTCGAGCATTTTGACAAAATGTAAGTTTTATAGTTTTTTCCACGTAATTCGAGATTATTAAAAATCGTACTAGATCGAATCGAAAAGAAAATTAGAAATAACTGCTCAAAATCGCGACAGACAAGGCTGTTGGTTGATACAATAAATAAATTTACGAGTAGAAAAAAATAATATATTAAATTCAAATGCCAATACCCACTTTTTCTCTGATGTTTACTTTCCTATGCTTTCAGCGAAGAGAAGTATTGATTTCTTGAATATTTTGGATTTCTAAATATTGGCGGGACTACATGAGTTTGGGGTATATCAAAAAATTATCGACAAACTAAGCGTTTAAAAAGAATTCGAAACCGGACGCGGAAGTTAAACACATGTTTACTTTTATGTCATTTTTGGTCTAATATTTAGTGAGTATTCAAATTATGGGGCAGTCAATTAATAATATATCCTGGCACAATTCCTTTAAATTTTTCTCTAGTGCCATACCCTATTTCAGGGCATTAACGACCTCTCTCTCATGTCTGTGTGTGGTGCGCGAAGACCGATATTTTGCACAGACAAACCTATAAGAGACCTACAGTTTAACGTGGGTTCCGAACCACATAAAGAGTATAACAAGCGAAGCACTTTGACATTATGGGAACAAACACTGGACTACAATCATATGACATAAAACATTTGGGAAATAGTTAGCTATTTTTAAAGTATGGGAAAGTCCAAGCGAAGTACTTTCTCACACCATGTAGTAAATTGTTTTTCTTTTGTTTCTGTTATTTGGATTATTTATAACACTTGAGAAGGTTCGAGTTAGTACCAACCAATGAGAAGCAAGTACGTGTGAGTATTCTAAATTTTCCACCTGAAATATTTTTAGTTATTTGATTAACGTAGGGAGGTAAAGAGAACACGTAAAGCACTTGCGAGGACCTATAAATTGAATATTACGATCGATTACTTCTGAAGCATATAAATTATTTATAAAGGCCATGAATTGGTGAAGTGTACATGAAATACGCTGCTGCAGTGTCTCTTAGTGTTTTAGAAAATTCCGGGAAATGGAAGATAAATAAAATATTTTTCATAATTTATATATTTGGGCAATAAGCTACATCAAATTTTATTACAAATTAGATAAATAAATAAGGTCCTTTCAAAGGTATTAAAGAACTACGAGAAATATTTCTATGTAGAAGATGTTTGATGTTGTTAGCTCTAGAAGACGTCCAATTTTCAAATGCTCAATGAAAGCTCAATTCAACTAACTTTGTTTCATCAGAGTGGGTAGTGGAAATTGTTAGCTTGATAAAACTTTTACAGTTTGTTTATTCTGTTCTTCATAATAGCAGGAAAATTAAAATGCGCATTGCTTTGCATTCCAGAAAAAGAGAAATGAGAGAAACTGTGTTGCATTTCCATAATATAAAGAGAATTTCATTACATTTCAACATGATTGCTATATAGACTTGATACTTTGTAATGCAGTATCTTTATCTTTTTCTTTTTACTTTCCTATACTTTCAGTATAGGGAAGTATTGATTTCATGCAAATTTTCAAAATCGAGATTTTGACGGAAATACATGTTTTGGGCTTCCAGGATCCTAAAAAAGTGGTTTTTAAAAAATGTCTGTCTGTGGGTGGGTGGGTGGGTCTGTGGGTGGGTGGGTTACGCTCCATATCTCCGGAACGGCTGGACCGATTTTGATGTGCTTTGGAATGAAGGAGTATATCAAAAATTCACCGACAAAATAAGCTTTTAAAAAGAATCCGAAACCGGAAGCGGAAGTTAGACATGTTTTTTTGGTAGCATTTTTTTCAGAAACGGAATTTTGGAAATTTTAATAGTGGAGATTAAAGAAGGCCTTAGGACAAATCAAACGATTTTTTACCGAACTCTCTAGCTTCAACATGGCGGCCGCTACGAATTTTTGAAAATTTCAACTTTAACGCCCATTTACTCAAAAACCAGTTATCTGATTGGAATCAACCACATCTTCTTTGGTAGCCCTTCAAGGGTACTATACCATGAAATATCATTAATTTTGAAAATATAAAAACGATGGCAATGACATCACTCCAAAATTTTAGAATTTTTCAAAAAAAAATTTCTCAAAAACTGCCCACACGTTTTTGTTTAAACTTTTTAAGCTGATAGAGCTGAGAGTTTTCTACAATTTACTTTTTTGCGCATTGCTATAATTTCACTGTGACGCCCTCTGTGATTTTTTGAAAATTGAAAATTGGTACCCTTTTATTTATTTAACGGGGGGCAATAAAATATTTCTGTTAAAGCAAAATAGCTCATCATTGATAGCAAAATCCGAATATCATAATATTTTTTCGATAATTTAATATTTAGGGGGGCTACTGTTCCCCCTCCCCCCCAAAATTTTCGCTACAAAATTAAAAAATTGATTTCTTCTTTTGTTTGCTCTAGGAGAATCTTTTTACAAAAAATCGAATTTTTTGCCCCTAAATAATCTTTTTGTCCTTGGAAGAATTTCACATACTTTCTACAGCAGTTGTATTCTTGTACGGAAGTGGCTAGAGTTCTGAACGTTCTATGCATTTCTATTGCGCACGCATTCAATAGGCACTTATTTAACGATAAGGAGCAGGTTTGGAATAGCATGGATGGATATGCGGGTGTGTTCGGGTGTATTGCCGTTTTACTGCATAAGTAGTTGTGGGATCGAGCCTCGGTTGGGGCCAAAATTTTTTTTTATTTTATAGTTTTTTTTAAAACACTGCTTTTGCGTTTCTAGACAGGTGTATATCAAAAGTGTTGGAAAATATTAAACAATGTTAATTTATAAGTATAGGAAAGTCCAGGCGAAGTGTTTCGCTCATTTTTACGAATGCGTTCGTGTACGGTACGTCATTTCGCTGATATCTCTGGAACCCGTACTTCGATTTTGATGAAAATTGGAATGCAGAGCTATATCAAAAATGCATCGACAAAATAAGCTCTTAAAAAGAATCCGAAACCGGAAGCGGAAGTTAGACATGTTTTTTTGGTAGCATTTTTTTCAGAAACTCAATTTTGGAAATTTGAATAGTGAAAATTATAGAAATCCTTGGGACAAATCAAACGCTTTTTTACCGAACTCTGTAGCTTTTAAATGACGGCCGCTACGAATTTTTGAACATTTCGACTTTAACGCCTATTTACTCAAAAAAAACCAGTTATCTGATTGGAATATACTACATCTTGTTTGGTAGCCCTTCAAGGGCACTATACCATGAAATATAATTAATTTTGAAAATATAAAAACGATCGCAATGACATCACTCCAAAATTTTGGAATTTTTCAAAAAAATATTTCTCAAAAACTGCCCACACGTTTTTGTTTAAACTTTTTAAGCTGATAGATCTGAGAATCTTCTACAATTTGTTTTTTTGCGCATTGCTATTATTTCACTGTGACGCCCTCTGTGAATTTTTGAAAATTGAAAATTGGTACCCTTTTATTTATTTAACGGGGGGCAATAAAATATTTCTGTTAAAGCAATATAGCTCATCATTGATAGCAAAATCCGAATATTATAATATTTTTTTGATACTTTAATATTTAGGGGGGCTACTGTTCCCCCTCCCCCCCCCAAAATTTTCGCTACAAAATTAAAAAATTGATTTCTTCTTTTGTTTGCTCTAGGAGAATCTTTTTACAAAAAATCAAAAAATCGAATTTTTTGCCCCTTAATAATCTTTTTGTCCTTAGAAGAATTTCACATACTTTCTACAGCAGTTGTATTCTTGTACTAGTCGTTTAATGTTCAGTGTGGGCTAACTTTTTTATTTTAATAGATAGACACGCAAACCCAAGAGCAAAGTTGTAGGGAAAAATCTTCTCGATTGTATTTAAGAAAAAAACTTGAGTTTCCAATTTTATTATGGCGGCCACGGTAAAAAATAACTTTTTTTAAATGGAAACGTGGCATTTTGGCTTTAAAATCAGAAAGGTTTTGAAATTCTAAATGCAAATTAATAAGAGTAATTTCTTGCTAAAAATACTACTTCTCGAGTTATTAATACATTTTCAAACATCAACACGCTTCCTTACTCGTGCCTCCGGTTCATTTCAGTTCGGCTGTTTTACATGTACTCAGTTGCAGGCGGAGCCAGCGTGGTAATGGTACGTTTAAGTTACGCTCTTCACGCTTGAAGTTTTTATAAACACTGTTTACTTTTACTAGCCGGGTCTAGACAGGTGTACATCAAAAGTGTTGGAAAATATAAAACAATGTTAATTTATAAGTATAGGAAAGTCCAGGCGAAGTGTTTCGCTCATTTTTACGAATGCGTTCGTGTACGGTACGTCATTTCGCTGATATCTCTCGAACCCGTACTTCGATTTTGATGAAAATTGGAATGCAGAGCTATATCAAAAGTTCATCGACAAAATAAGCTTTTAAAAAGAATCCGAAACCGGAAGCGGAAGTTAGACATGTTTTTTTGGTAGCATTTTTTTCAGAAACGGAATTTTGGAAATTTTAATAGTGGAGATTAAAGAAGGCCTTAGGACAAATCAAAGGATTTTTTACCGAACTCTCTAGCTTCAACATGGCGGCCGCTACGAATTTTTGAAAATTTCGACTTTAACGCCCATTTACTCAAAAACCAGTTGTTTGATTGGGATCAACTACATCTTGTTTGGTAGCCCTTCAAGGGTACTATACCATGAAATATCATTAATTTTGAAAATCGAAAAACGATCTCAATGGCACCACTCCAAAATTTTTGAAATTTTCAAAAAAAAATTTCTCAAAAACTGCCCACACGTTTTTGTTTAAACTGTTTAAGCTGATAAAGATAGGCATTTGCTACAATTATGTTTTTTGCTCATTGCTATAATTTCACTGTGACGCCCTCTCTGAATTTTTGAAAATTGAAAATTGGTACCCTTTTATTTATTTAACGGGGGGCAATAAAATATTTCTGTTAAAGCAACATAGCTCACCATTAATAGCAAAATCCGAATATCATAATATTTTTTTGATAATTTAATATTTAGGGGGGCTACTGTTCCCCCTCCCCCCAAATTTTTTCGATAGAAAATTAAAAATTTGGTTTTTTGTTTTGTTTGCTCTAGGAGAATCTTTTTACAAAAAATCAAAAAATTGAATTTTTTGCCCCTTAATAATCTTTTTGTCCTTAGAAGAATTTCACATACTTTCTACAGCAGTTGTATTCTTGTACTAGTCGTTTAATGTTCAGTGTAGGCTAACTTTTTTATTTTAATATATAGACTTGCAAACCCAAGAGCAAATTCTTCTCGATTGTATTTAAGAAAAAAACCTGAGTTTCCAATTTTAATATGGCGGCCACGGAAAAAAATGACTTTTTTTTAATGGAACCTGGCATTTTGGCTTTAAAATCAGAAAGGTTTTAAAATTCTAAATACAAATTAATAAGAGTAATTTCTTGCTAAAAATAATACTTCTCGAGTTATTAATATATTTTCAAATATCAATTTCCGCGCTTCCGTTGATTCAGTCCAAATATTTTACCCAACCTTATGCTTTCAGAGCGCAGCGGTCGGTCTTTCTTCAACCGCTTCAAGATGTTACAACTTATAAGAACTATTTACTTTAACTAGTCGTGTCTAGACTGGTGTATATCGAAAGTGTTTGAAAATATAAAACAATGTTATTTTATAAGTATAGGAAAGTCCAGGCGAAGTGTTTCGCTCATTTTTACGAATGCGTTCGTGCACGATACGTCATTTCGCTGATATCTCTCGAACCCGTAATTCGATTTTGATGAAAATTGGAATGCAGAGCTATATCAAAAATTCATCGACAAAATAAGCTTTTAAAAAGAATCCGAAACCGGAAGCGGAAGTTAGACATGTTTTTTTGGTAGTATTTTTTTCAGAAACTGAATTTTGGAAATTTGAATAGTGGAGATTAAAGAAGGCCTTAGGACAAACCAAACGATTTTTTACCGAACTCTCTAGCTTTAAAATGGCGGCCGCTACGAATTTTTGAACATTTCGACTTTAACGCCCATTTACTCAAAACCCAGTTATCTGATTGGAATCAACTACATCTTGTTTGGTAGCCCTTCAAGGGTACTATACCAAGAAATATAATTAATTTTGAAAATATACAAACGATCGTAAAGACATAACTCCAAAATTATGGAATTTTTCAAAAAAATTTTTCTCAAAAACTGCCCACACGTTTTTGTTTAAACTTTTTAAGCTGATAAAGATAGGCATTTGCTACAATTTTGTTTTTTGCTCATTGCTATAATTTCACTGTGACGCCCTCTGTGAATTTTTGAAAATTGAAAATTGGTACCCTTTTATTTATTTAACGGGGGCTAATAAAATATTTCTGTTATAGCAATATAGCTCATCATTGATAGCAAAATCCGAATATCATAATATTTTTTCGATAATTTCATATTTAGGGAGCTACTGTTCCCCCTCCCCCCAAATTTTTTCGATAAAATATTAAAAATTTGGTTTTTTGTTTTGTTTGCTCTAGGAGAATCTTTTTACAGAAAATCAAAAAATCGAATTTTTTGCCCCTTAATAATCTTTTTGTACTTGGAAGAATTTCACATACCTTCAGTATAGGGAAGTATTGATTTCATGCAAATTTTCAAAATCGAGATTTTGGCGGAAATACATGTTTTGGGCTTCCAGGATCCTAAAAAAGTGGTTTTTAAAAAATGTCTGTCTGTGGGTGGGTGGGTGTGTGTGTGTGTCTGTGTGTCTGTGGGTAACGCTCATATCTCCGGAATGGCTTGACCGATTTTGATGTGCTTTGGAATGAGGAGGTATATCAAAAATTCATCGACAAAATAAGCTTTTAAAAAGAATCCGAAACCGGAAGCGGAAGTTAGACACGTTTTTTTGGTAGCATTTTTTTCAGAAACGGAATTTTGGAAATTTTAATAGTGTAGATTAAAGAAGGCCTTAGGACAAATCAAACGATTTTTTACCGAACTCTCTAGCTTTAACATGGCGGCCGCTACGAATTTTTGAAGATTTCCACTTTAACGCCCATTTACTCAAAAACCAGTTATCTGATTGGAATCAACCACATCTTGTTTGGTAGCCCTTCAAGGGTACTATACCATGAAATATCATTAATTTTGAAAATATAAAAACGATGGCAATGACATCACTCCAAAATTTTGGAATTTTTCAAAAAAAAATTTCTCAAAAACTGCCCACACGTTTTTGTTTAAACTTTTTAAGCTGATAGAGATAGGCATCTGCTACAATTTTGTTTTTTGATCATTGCTATAATTTCACTGTGACGCCCTCTATGAATTTTTGAAAATTGAAAATTGGTACCCTTTTATTTATTTAACGGGGGGCAATAAAATATTTCTGTTAAAGCAATATAGCTCATCATAGACAGCAAAATCCGAATATCATAATAGTTTTTCGATAATTTCATATTTAGGGGGGCTACTGTTCCCCCTCCCCCCAATTTTTTTCGATAAAAAATTAAAAATTTGGTTTTTTGTTTTGTTTGCTCTAGGAGAATCTTTTTACAAAAAATCAAAAAATCGAATTTTTTGCCCCTTAATAATCTTTTTGTCCTTAGAAAAATTTCACATACTTTCTACAGCAGTTGTATTCTTGTACGGAAGTTATTAGAGTTCTGAACGTTCTATGCATTTCTATTGCGCACGCATTCAATACGCACTTATTTAACGCTGACTGGCAAGTTGGCAATAGCATGGTTGGATATACGGGTGTGTTCGACTGTACTGCTGTTTTACTGCATAAGAAGTTGTGGGGTCGAGCCTCGCTTGGGGCCAAATTTTTTTTTTTATTTTATAGTTTTTTTTAAAACACTGCTTTTGCGTTTCTAGACAGGTGTATATCAAAAGTGTTGGAAAATATTAAACAATGTTAATTTATAAGTATAGGAAAGTCCAGGCGAAGTGTTTCGCTCATTTTTTACTTTCCTATACTTTCAGTATAGGGAAGTATTGATTTCATGCAAATTTTCAAAATCGAGATTTTGACGGAAATACATGTTTTGGGCTTCCAGGATCATAAAAAAGTGGTTTTAAAAAAATGTCTGTCTGTGGGTGGGTAACGCTCATATCTCCGGAACGGCTGGACCGATTTCGATGTGCTTTGGAATGAGGAGGTATATCAAAAATTCATCGACAAAATAAGCTTTTAAAAAGAATCCGAAAGCGGAAGCGGAAGTTAGACATGTTTTTTTGGTAGCATCTTTTTCATAAACGGAATTTTGAAAATTGGAATAGTGGAAATTATAGAAAGCCTTAGAACAAATCAAACGTTTTTTTACCGAACTCTCTAGCTTCAACATGGCGGCCGCTACGAATTTTTGAAAATTTCGACTTTAACGCCCATTTACTCAAAAACCAGTTGTTTGATTGGGATCAACTACAACTTGTTTGGTAGCCCCTTAAGGGTACTATACCATAAAATATCATTAATTTTGAAAATCGAAAAACGATCTCAATGGCACCACTACAAAATTATTGAAATTTTCAAAAAAAAAAATCTCAAAAACTGCCCACACGTTTTTGTTTAAACTTTTTAAGCTGATAGAGATAGGCATCTGCTTCAATTTTGTTTTTTGCTCATTCTTATAATTTCACTGTGACGCCCTCTATGAATTTTTGAAAATTGAAAATTGGTACCCTTTTATTTATTTAACGGGAGGCAATAAAATATTTCTGTTAATGTGAAAGACCTCACCATTAATAGCAAAATCCGAATATCATAATATTTTTTTGATAATTTAATATTTAGGGGGTCTACTATTCCCCCTCCCCCCAAATTTTTTCGATAAAAAATTAAAAATTTGGTTTCTTGTTTTGTTTGCTCTAGGAGAATCTTTTTACAAAAAATCAAATAATCGAATTTTTTGCCCCTTAATAATCTTTTTGTCCTTAGAAGAATTTCACATACTTTCTATAGCAGTTGTATTCTTGTACTAGTCGTTTAATGTTTAGTGTAGGCTAACTTTTTTATTTTAATAGATAGTCTCGCAAACCCAAGAGCAAAGTTGTAGGGCAAATTCTTCTCGATTGTATTTAAGAAAAAAACTTGAGTTTCCAATTTTAATATGGCGGCCACAGTAAAAAATAACTTTTTTTTAATTGGAAACGTGGCATTTTGGCTTTAAAATCAGAAAGGTTTTGAAATTCTAAATACAAATTAATAAGAGTAATTTTTTGCTAAAAATAATACTTCTCGAGTTATTAATACATTTTCAAATATCAATTTCCGCCCTTCCGTTGATTCACTCCGAATATTTTACCCAACCTTATGCTTGCAGAGCGCAGCTGTCGGTCTTTCTTCAACCGCTTCAAGATGTTACAACTTATAAGAACTATTTACTTTTACTAGCCGGGTCTAGACAGGTGTACATCAAAAGTGTTGGAAAATATAAAACAATGTTAATTTATAAGTATAGGAAAGTCCAGGCGAAGTGTTTCGCTCATTTTTAGAAAATTGCGTGCATATTTTACTATAGTTCATAATATCAATATAATACAGTTTAAATAAATTAAAGTATTAACGCACAAGGTTATAGCCTCACAGCAGTGGCGGTACAAAACAAACCCACATTGATATTACTCCGCAAAAGGCAAATGCAACATGTTGTATAGATACCGGTCATGCTACAAAAAAGACATAATCTGACGGGCAGCCACAACGAGCAATACCGTAGCCACCACATCACTGCTTGCGGCTGCTTCAGCGCAATGTTGTTGGTCCGGTTTACTTTACTTAAAGGCGATTACACGAGCTGCCTTATTGTATTTGGGGGCTCAAGAATCGATTTTCTATCTATTCTATCAGCTTACACAATTTTAAAAAAAATCGTATCGCCAGTTTTTGAATAAAATTTTATTGAAAATTTCCAAATTTTTGAATATCTTTTTCACTTCACATTTTTTATCTTTTCGAAATTTTGTGTCCGGTAATATTGTGTATCTGTGGGACTAGTATAATAGAAAATTTGATTCCGTGCTGTAAAATCTTTTTTGAGTAATATGGCGCTAAAAAGAAAATTAAAAAAATCGTAGCGGGCGCCATTAGAAGCAAAAATCGTTGGATTTACTTACACTGAGGTTTTGTATCAGATTCGGTTTTCAGATTTAGAAAATTCAGTTTCTAAAAACAATGCTACCGATAATACATGTCCAACTTCCGCTTCCGGTTTCGGCTTTTGAAAAACTTTTTTTACTGGTGAATTTTTGATATAACTCCACATTCTTGTCTTTAATCTTCTGAAATCGCCGTCTTTTCAACGTGGATTTCAGTTTAGGAAACGGGAAAATTACTGTCGGGGCCAGGTCAGGTGAGCAGGGTGGCCGGAGAAGCACAGTGTTGTCTTCGTTTTCGCCAAAAAGTCAGCAGCGATGTGTGCGGTGGCGCATTGTCGTTATGGAGGAACCAGGAGTTGTTTCCCTACGACTTGGGCTTTTTGCTCCTGACAGTTTCTTTCAGATGTTTCAGCACTTCAAGGTAATACAAATTTCATGAAATTCGGCTATGTCGAAAATCGCAAAACACGCTGGACGCACATAAACAAACAGCTGCAGTACGAAGACTAATCAAAGTACGACTATAGACCAACGGGAGGTTACTTAGAAAGGTCACCACTAGGCAGTGCCACTTACCGTATATTGCTATGACATCGCATTGGTGCGCTGTTAAAATGTTCCGGAACATTTTGAACAAACCTCGTATTTAAAAAAGTTTTAGAAAATTATATTTTAATTAATGGCATTGGCGGATATTAAAATCTTTGCTTTATTTATAGTGTGCCAGAGTTTCATCCAATTGAAAGTTAGTTCCCGAGACTACTGTAGAGTTAGCGGGAATGTACTAGAGTTATATACACTGTGTCTATAAAGTAACCTTCCCCCCAACTAACAACTTGATATTTTACCACAACATTTTGTGTGCTGTAATAGGAAATTAAATCCTACTAGTGTTACCCCAGCACACAATGCACTGACAGAACCGGCGAAATGTCAAGTCACGTGATGCATTAGTTCCAATAATGACACGCGACGTTATTGTAGATGGCGCCCCAAGTGACGCGCGTCTGGCCGACCTTCATATATATTATAAATTAAAATAATTATTATTAAAAAATCGACGTAGAATAAAAACAAAAATGTTTCATGTTCCATCTGTGGATAGAGACCTTTCATTTTAAAAACAAATGGTCCAAATTGGTGAAGCGGTAGCCGCTGGAGGAAGGGGAGAAAAAAACCCTTTGTGCTTTTATATATGTATGGATGTTTCAGCCCATATTAAAATTTCATATAATCCAAAATGGCGACTGGGTGCCATTTTGATTTTTTTTTAATGGAAAGGGGGGTCGAGTGACACCTCACTGGAAACGTCTTTTGGTTCTGCGTCTGATCCTACAGTTTCAACAACAAAATATTCAGCCATAACAAAATGACAATGTTTGAAGATGATGAAGTCTATTTAAAAACACTAAGAATTAAAGCAAGAAGAAATTAAATTAATTGTTCGAAATGTTTACCATTCACTTCTTGGCACATAAAAAGTCGGTTATGAAATTCCTGCCTTACATTTTTATAAGTTTCTGGAGTGATATTTCTGCAAACTTCTGTAATGCGTTGCTCCAGTTCTTCAATTGTTTCTGGACGGGTTCTGTACACTTTCGATTTCTGATATTCCCATAGAAAAAAAATCTAAATAAGTTAAATCTGGGGAGCGAGTCGGCTATTCTGCAGGCCTCCGCCTACCAATCCATCTTCCAAGAAAATATCCGTTGAGGAAGTCGGAAACAGGCCTATAATAATGAGGCGGCGCACCGTCTTGTTGGAACATAACGTTTTCAATATTATTTCCAGCTACCTAAGATGTTTCTGGAAAAATTTTGTCCTTCAAATGAAAAAGTGGACTACTGGATAAAAAAATAAAACAATTCTGAAGTGAGTGAGTCCATTTGTTTAAAATCCGCCATTTTGTTATGGCTGAATATTTTTCTTTGAAACTCTAGGACCAGACGCAGAACTAGAAGACCTTTCAAATGAGGTGTCACTCGACCCCTGATAAAAAAATCAAAACAATTTATTTAAGAAGTTTTATTTGTAAACTCCTGAAGATAACCGAGATGGTTGAAACTCGAGTCGAGTAAATAAAAACCAACAAATTGTGAAACAATTACCAAGTGTTTTATTTTATTAATAAACTATTAATTTTTAATAGTAAAATATTTATTAATAATGATTCACCATGTGCCTACTACACAATCAATTCAAAATACAAAACAATTTTGAATTGAGTGAGTCCATTTGTTTAAAATCCGCCATTTTGTTATGACTAAATATTTTTTTTGAAACTATGGGATCAGACGCAGAACTAAAAGACCTTTCAAATGAGGTGTCACTCGACCCCCTTTCTATTTAAAAGAATTTCAAAATGGCGCCCAGTCGCCATTTTGAATGATAAAAATTTAATTTTTGGTTAAAAAATAGTATTTCATTTTCCATTAAAGCACACTAAATGTTGTGGTAAAATATCAAGTCGTTCAAAAGTTAGTGACGGGGGGGTTACTTTATAGACAGACGGTATATTGTTCAGTACAATGTTATTAAATTTTTTGACGATTCAACATCATTTCATATCTTGTTTAGTTGTGCTTTGTTTGTATTTTAATCAGACGCCTTTTTTGTGTAAATAAAGCCAGTGTTCAATAAATATTCCCAATCAATATCAATACTAACCGTTTATTAAAGTTCAGTTTTTTTGTTAATATACAGGATATCTAAATGGAAATGATATTGGAAATATTCGATTATAAACTGAAAAGCAGAAAGATGTGCCTGAAAATGAAAAAAAAGTTGTCTAGAAACGAATGGGGATTATCCTCCATCTATCTTGATTATTTTCTTTTTCTCCTTGTATTATGCCTTTTAAATTTTATATGCGGAAATGCAGCGAAATGCCAAAGGTTCCACCTCCTGCATTACTCAAGCGTTTACGTTATAAAAATGTCTCCTCGAAGCTAACAAGGCCCTTGACGTAATTCTCCTGAGCTTTTTATGTTTTCCTGCTATTTATTTAACAAGGTACCTACGCGCTGCCTGCACTCCACGGATTTGTCTTTTTTTGACGGCAATGCATATACTTAATACATTCTCTTTGGATGTTGGTGAATAATGCTGCTTATCAACTTTATTTTCAATTTTAACTGAATATTATTTTTCAGTGCTTCAATTCTGAAGGAGAGTTGTATGTACTCATGTATTTTTATTTGCGTAAGGTTTTGAAAATAACGACGAGCTCGTTCATTTATTATGCTATTTTTCAGACTTCAGTTATAGCAGGTTGTTTATTTTTTGATAAATAAGAAAATTTAATATTTGCTAGGTAACAATTAAAAACCATTCTGTACGAAACAATGAAATGAATCTTTAATAGTCAGTTGTTTGTTGTTTAATTACTCGGCAAACAACTGTAAAAATATTTGTATGAAATTCAGTGGCTGGTACAAATTTACATTTGTGTCCCCAATAGACTTTGTAAACACAATTTTCAAGGTTTGTTGCATGTCGTGGTCTGCATGAAATGTTTTGGGTTTTCAAACACAATTTTCTCTTCTCTGGATAGTACTTAGTTGAAAGCATAATAATATTTTTTTTTCCACTACTAGCATTAAACGATGTCATTATTTACTTTGTTTTAGAGCCAAGAAGATGAATTTCTTTCCTAGTGGTTAAAAATATTTCATTTTTAACTACTGGTTAAGAATGAAAACAATTGCTACCAATCTTTAAATTCACCATAAACTTTCATGTAAAAATCTTTTGATTTTACTGGTAATAACTGTTCACCAACACTTTTTACACCTTCCCTAATTTCAGGAGGAGTGCAGTTTTCACTCAAATCATCAAAATTGGACATTTTATAACCACTATTATAAAATATATATTTTACATAAATGTCAATTGAAATTAACTATTCTCTTGTTTTCAAGCAAGGCTACTTTATTTTTGTGCATATTTGCAGTTGTAATTTTATTTTTTTATTAATGTAAAATCAATTAATTATAAAAGGAATAAAGGTGCTAGTAGTGGAAAAAATAATATATAAACCACGGTAGAGAAGACTTATCAGCCTCGCAACTTATTTTCCTCGATGCTTCGCATCTCTGGAAATAATTCTGCTCGGCTGAGAAAAATGTCTTCTCTACCTTGGTCTATAATATACTATTTCTAGAGATGTACCGAATAGTGCCTAATACGGAATATTCAGGCAACTATTCGGCCAATATTTGGCCAACTATTCCGCCAAAGGTCCGAATATTCAGCCAACTATTCGGCCGAATACCTAATATTAAACCAATTACTCGGCAAAAAATTCGACCAAATATTAGGCTAAGTATTGGGCTAAGTGGCGAATATTACCTACCTCTAGTCTATTATTCGGCCATGTGCCGAATACTTAGTGGTAGTAAATGTGCGGGTTAATTGCTTTACATAAGCGGATAGCGACCAGTTTGGCGGAAATTATAATTTTGATTTATTGTATTTTAATGTTAGTTATACCATCAAAATTTGCAATTTAGTATGGTTTTCATGTAGTACAAAAAATGCCGAATATTCGGCTGACTCTAAAAACGAATCGGCGCATCCGAAAACTAATCGGCGTATCCGAATATTTGGCAAGCTTAAATTGACCGAATATTTGGCCGACTCTAAAAACTATTCAGTGCATCCCCAATTTTTCCTAAGGTGTCTCATTTTAAATTAAAGAGATGGGTGGATATTAAACAAAATGATTTTGCAATTTTCTGCCTGATATACAGGGTGTATAAAAAATAGGTACAAATAATCATACCAATAATATTTTTTTTCATTTTTCAAAATACTATTTTTTTTTCAGTAAAAAATAAAATTAAATTAAATTTCGGTTCAGAATTGCTGAGATTGATAGAAAATGCATTTAAACTCTACAAATACTCAGTAAATTTTCAATACATGCGTACCTTGAGGTTTCTTTAATAAACACATTTTGACATTTTCAAAAAATTCTTGCATAAAAACTAGCATTACGATTTTTTTTGTTTAGTAGGCTAGGGATGATGAGCTTTAATTTAGTTTGTGCCCCAGTTTGCTAATTTTTGTGACGCAATCTATGATGTTTTGAAAAATCGAAAATTTAAGCTTTTTTATTCGATGAATGGAGGACGATGAACAATTTCTGTTTAAAGAGCTAAATTGCTTATGAGTGGTAGAAAATATTCGCTGTTTAACTTTATAACTGCAGCAAAAATTAGCTTCGTTTGCCTTCCCTCCTCTCCCTACAAGTTTTGACGAACGAATTAGTTCTTGCGTTTTTAGTCCTTATTATTCCTAAGGAATCTTTTCCCAAAACAATCACATAAGCAATTTTTTCTCACATACATCTTAGAAAAATGTTAGGTTTCTAAATACAATAAGTAATGCGAACCGGACCAACGATATTGCGTTGAAGCGGCCGCAAGCAGTGAGGTGGTGGCTACGGTATTGCTTGTAGTTACTGCAGGTCATATTATATGGTTTTCGTCGCACGACAACGTGTTGCATTTGGCTTTTACGGAGTAATATCAACGTGGGTTTGTTTTGTACCGCTACTGCTGTGGGACTACAACGTTGTGCGTAAATACTTTTGAAAATAGGAAAAGTAATGTTACGCAAGTATAGGAAGGTGCAGACGAAGTGCTTAGCTTACTCTTTTTTACCCGTTTGATTTTAGCTAACTTAATTATAAAATACAAGAAGTTTGTACAGGCTTGTCTTACGAATATAAATAGCTAAATAACTCTTGGGTTTAGTACGTAAGTAGGCATTTTTGACGAATTTTATTTTATTTATTAATTATACCGAATGTTTACAGTACACGAATATACCGTTTCACTTTTAAATTCGCAATTAATGCCTAGTAAAATTCTTAACCACAACTGTAAAATACGTTGCAATACTTAATATAAAATGCAAATATCATTAGCTTTAAATAATACTAGAAATGTCTATTTTTAACATAACTTGAGAAATAAACAGGCTAGGTGTGTATTGATCTGGAATTCTTTGAATTTCTGAGAAGTTCCACGAATTTCTTTTGCACTTAACACGATATTTGTGGTTTCACTTTCGATTGAATAAAATTTCCATCAAACCAACTTTTAACCTTTGTAATGCCGACGTGAATGATGAAAAGTAGTTATTAACAGCTACCTGTGTGTATGGAAATTTTTTAACATTCTCGTTTATTTGCGTAATGAAATTTAGATTTTTTTTATCTCAGGAAAAATATTATCTTATTATTTTTTTTCTTTTTCAGGTGAGTCTTAGTTGGCAGTTTTACGCACTTACAAAAATAGGTATGGAAATTTGGTAAGTCTTATTTTGCCATTTAAATATTACAAAATCTATGGTAAATAATGCAGAAAACATGTTCGGCAGAAATGTAAAAACAGACCGTGTTGTTACCAAATTAATGATAAATTGCGTTGGCGAGACTTAGAGCATAAAATCAGTTAACAATGCCCAATTATGTTATTATACCGTATATATCTCGTAATTTTGTATACAATGTATGAAAAACACTACAAACATTTCCTGTATCCGAATTACTGCTAGATACCGTTAGATGTTGACAGTAACAGAGATACTCTTGAAAATATACCGTTATAGTAGTTTTTTTACTTATTATAATTTGTTTGTATCAACTGTAATAAAAGAATAAAAAACAGTGTACAAAACGAAGTTACTTTTTTTGTCATAGTCGTGAAAATTCGTAAAATTTATCCCTCAGAAATCTTCATTTTTTTTCGTGGTATTAAAATGTATATTATGTCATTAGTTGTATTTTAGTACCGCCAATGTGAAATTACTTGACACAGAATTGGAATTTACGGAGATTTTAAAAAATTTGCAATAAACTTTATTATTGTACTTTTTTTAATGTTTTTGGGGGAAAACGTAAAAAGCATTTATATTTTAATTTTTTCCTATTAGCCTCGTGTTAAAACATGTAACATTATCACTTAAGTGTTATCAGTAACCTCTTAAGCAGGGAATATTTTACGAGGAATTAATTTACGAATTTTCATTAAATGTCAAGGTTTTTAGCATAATAAACGTGCGAAATTATTAAACTGCTATAAAGTTGCGCCTTGAAGAGGGTTTCGCATCTTGCATTCTTGTGGCCATTAAAAAACAATTATGCTGGATATATTGAACACCTTTACAATAAAATATCAAAACAAAAATGTCTTATTGCTTTTACATTCTCAAATAATTTCGTTTTTCCTCTTTTGTGTATGTGAGTAAGATAAGTTCGTTAATATAGCGGTTCCCAACATATTTGTTTGTTGCGGACTACTTAAAATTTTAACAAGAACCCGTGAACGCCAGAAAAATATATATTATTTTTAGGGCGAATTGTTCGTCAAAACGAAGAATACAATAAGGTATATTTATATTGCAGTTGCGTAAAGAAATAAACAGAAACAATTTCATTTTTAATCTTATCTATATCTATTCTATTTTACAAGGTGTTTGTAAATCACTTTACATCTTGTAACTTCGTTATTAATAAAGATATCTATAAACACTTTTTTTTCTGTTTTAAATGGCAGTATGTATGGTACAAAATGCTGTATACCAATTGTAAACACCGCGTAGTATTTTTGCATACCAGTATATAACTTTTGCTTTTTAAATGGAACACTTTATATATTTTGGATATTTGGAATCAGCGCTAAGAATACTCTATGGTGGTACGCGTAAATCAAAATTTTAGAGTGCTGATTTTTTTTATTATTAAGGCCATGGCTTATGTAAAATCACTAACAACTGACCAAGAAATGCAAAATAGGTGCCACTTTGTTTTAAAAGTGCACCATAGCTCAACTTACCCCGCCGAACTTCATGCGAAAACGTAATTTTTTTTCTGCAACTGTATGAGTTGCATTAGTTAGTTGAAATCTCCAATAAAAGAGCTTTACAATGATTCGGTTATTTATAATTAAAGAGACAGCTCCAGTTCTTAAAGAAGTAGTCGGAAACGAAACATGACCCAAATATTAGGAGTTCGCGTAAAAAACACAAACTTGCTGGAAACAAACAATTTCTGGTCGCTACGTGTAAACTAACCAGCTCGCATTTTAGAAAACAATTAAGATAATTATTGCAATCGCAACATCTACTTAACTAGCTTATTTACTATTTCAAAAAGTGGGACTTAGCCCACGGGTATTGCTAGTATATAATAATGAGGTGGTGGCTTTTAAAAAAATGAAGAATGTATGTATTTAGAAATAACCATACAGAAACAACTTAAATATGACTTATCATAACCAGATAGTAATCTTAAGACTATTTTAATTTTGGTAAATGAACGCCCAGCATGTTGCGCAGTACTTTGTATGGACAAGAACATGCGCGTGGAGAGTGCATAGATGTGCCTCGCGAAGGAACATGCGGGCGAGGTAGCGTCCATGTTGTTTTTATTGAATATAGATGGAACATTTGGTGAAAATACGAATGATGAGTAATCTCAGAATTATGGTTTATTTATATATGTATTAAGATTTTAAGCAAAAGACTACAAAGAACTATAATTTAACAGCGCGGACCATGGTGCCATGCACTACAAGTGTTCCGCGTACCGTAGGATGGTAACCACTGCCTTAACGCACATAGTTTATATTTATTGTAAATGATCCGTATTAAAACTTCAAATGAGGAATCGTAGTAGAAAATAAAAGGAAAACTTGAGAACCATTGCTTTAGTACTTATCAGATAGGATATTAAGTCCTGCAAATGCTGCAACCGTAATAGTTTAGTAACCGTAGATTGCTAGTCTAAACATTACGCAATTAAAAATAAAAAAGGTTGGCGTTTGGACAGACTTTGAATTATGTGTTCCTTGTGAAAACTGCGTTACCATTCCGGTAATTAGAATTAGGCAAACAAAGCGTGCTTACTCAAAAAGGGATCTCTGCTTCTTATTTGTATTTCGTTATTTTTAGTAGAGATTGGAATTTCTGCACAGTGGTGGAACTTCATTAGGTGCACCTTTTGAGGTACTCAACTCAAATGTAAGTTGTACACTCAGTCTACTGCGACATCGCGAATATGGTATTTTTTCGATATTTTGCTTGGCGTTGGCGATATCGAAAAAGTTATTAGAAAAAGTTGTTCAGAATGTAATTACTAAATATTTGAAAGTGGGATTTTACGTTGAAACTTGGCACATGCGGTCAAAATTGGATTCTGAACAACTTTTTCTAATAACTTGTTTCGATATTAGGCTGGGTTTTGCATTACAATTGAGTTAACTACCTCAAAAGTTGCATCTCATGAAGTTCTACTACTCGTCTATGCAAAAAATCAACTCTCTACTGCCAAAAGTATCAAATATATCATATCTTCAACTTCTATGCGACACACTGTAGATTAGAAAACAGTATTCGTATTCTTAGATCATATTACCGGGTTTTTTAGACGACTTAATGTCTAAGGTTATATCACGTCTGTCAACAGTCGGAGCAGATTACTTCTTGAGCTCCGCAATATCTCAAAAATTGTTGGCAATTGTTAGTATTGAAACGGCAACCTTGTTGACATTTTTTTGCGGTTATTTAAGCATAACTATCCAGTGGTTGAATTAAAACATTATCTAACATCTTTAGTCATTATCGTCATACATTTTTTTACCCAATACTTTATTAGAAATTAATGTAGGACGGTCTCTTATCTGAGTTATCGCGTTACCAATTCATTTCAATACAAAGCAGAGGTTGACGAAAACTAATACCAGTACTTAGTTTTATTAAAATAAATAACAACCAAGCATTAATGTATGCAAACATTATTTTCCACGGCGTGGATTGCAATTTAATATTCAACAACTTCGTCCGCGAGGGCGTTGCATTCTTTATATCAAATTTGGTGGAGGCACAAAAAGTAAATAGAGATATATTTTCGCAATTTAAGATAATCGCTTGCTCGTGGGTCACCCAGCCTTTTCATCAAGAAAAACTGCGCTATAAGATCTTCCATTTTCTCCGATGCTTCTTGCTTATTTTACACGGGTTCTTTGTTTACGAGAACGAACAAGGTGTTTTACAACGTGTTTATTAAGTCTTTAAAGCTGGCTTAACCTTTTTAAACACCTTATTTTAAAAAAAGTGCCGTACCGCAAGTACAGTGAACATAGCGAAAAACTATGCATGTAACGTACTGTGTTCGGTGCTAGAGTACAGTTATTTGTTGTGGCGCATTGTGCTTCCTGAATTCGTAACGTCGACTTTAAATAGTAAACAAACGTGCATGCACAAAACCACTATGTTGTAAAGTAGAACGATAATGGTTTTGGTTGGGCTATGGTTAATAAAATATGGCCTTCGAGCACTGTCGATTACCTGTTTAACAGCATGTGTGGGTCTACCTAGAAGGAAATGATGGGTACAACCGTTACAAGCGATTGCTATCGGATTATAAGCAATGGGGTTCTGAATATGCAGGTGTTACATTTGCAAAAATAATAACTTAAAGAGATATTAAATTAACTAAAAACATTTTAAGAGTTTTAAAACGCAGTTGAATTGCAATAGTGTATAGGCTGCGATTCTTATAGAAACACCAAGGAGAAGCTTAAGTATAAGTTTCAAGATAAATTGCAACATTGGTGGAAATTCGATATCACAAACTAGGTATCGAATAACTAATAAATTAATTAATCGAATAACTATCGAAGTATTCGAATAACTATCGAGTTATTTGAATAATGATCGAATTATTCGAATAAGAAGCGAGTTAATCGAATCCAATTATTTGAATAAATATCGAATAACTTAACAATTTATTTATTCAAATAAGGGTATATTTTGTTAACACTTACTAAATTCTGATACTATAATGATCCCTGAAGGATATTGAGTTTTAGGGAAATTGTTAACATTTACAAAATTTTTAAGATGAATGCAAAAAAGTTTTTGGAAGCAATCTAAAGCATGGAAGTCGAAATACTGACAAATAAGTAGTGCAAATGATTTTCTCGCAAATTTCATGCGAAATTCATCAGAAATTACATTATTACAGAAAAAACTTTTCAAAGTTGTAAATTTACAATCCTTTTTATATACATACATATATAACATCTATTATTATAAAACTTTCGTTATTTAATAATGTTTACCTATTGGAGTAAATCCTTAAAACATGAAATTTTAATATTCAAATATTGAATGAATCATTCGATATGTTAATAAATGCCGAGACATTTATTTTAAGTCTTCGAATATTTAATAAATCTGAACGTTAGTATATAAATATTACTTCGACTTTCGCATCAGCTGGAGCAACAAACCTACATAAATATGACAAGTAAAATTCCAAAAATTGTTTTTGGCCGCTATTTTTAGGTCAGATAGTTGGATTTGATCCACGGTGTTGTATCCAATTCCGTTTTCAGATTCATAATAGTCGGTTAGTGCTTTAGCTTCTGTTCCTGGTTTGGGATTATTTTAAAGTCGATGAATTATTGATATAATTCTGCATTCGTTCGAGTGATGTGAGCCAAAAAAATAGAAATAAATAATTGTAATAAAATGGGTAAGGTAATCATATGAATTGTTTGTTATTAAAAGAAATTATATGAATTTGTTTTATATTTTATACCTGCCTCGTGAATACCTGTAAAAGCAAGATAAACGATTAAAAATAAAATCGATGTAGAAAGGACTCTCAATTGCTGCCTGTTTTTGTTCTACAGCACAACTTATGAAAGTCAACGTGAATTCTAATTAGAATAGTTACGCAATTATTCATTCTGCAGAATCTAGTAGGCTGCTATAATATTATTGTTGTTATAAAATATTAATCGAATATACACCGCTGTTTAATAAAATACCGGCGTGTTTTGTCCGCGATACAGCCAGCGTATATTAGTTGAAACAGAGGCATCGGCTAAGTGTTTTATTTGTTTACTGAAAATGCACTTCGATCATTCTTATTGGAATAATACCAAGTTACAAATGAATTATTGTGAAATATTATTTTCACAATGGTCAACAATTAAAAAACGAAAATTGTCATTTTAAATGACAGTTTGTGTGAGGTTAGATTGTATCAAGATAGTAAAGACATGCGTTTTACAATCCATAGCCGCCCAGGACTGAAAGACCTTTTGGTCAATCGCTGTAAAAAGATAAGTGTTTGTTGGACAGCTTGAGAATATTTAGAAATTATCTTGAAAAAAAATTTTATATTTGTTTTCGCTTCTTCACACTCGCGATCTTTATGTTTCACTCTCACATAAATCACAGATGTGCTTCCTTGTTTTCGGCTTTTCGTACTTCTGTTAAGTTCTTCATAGAAGCGTGCAAAATGACCAAATGTAAAATTTACATGCACCGAACCCCCCGTGGAGCCGCCAGTGGTGCACGAAGGAATTTATTGAAGGGAATAAGCACTCGTTCGAGTAAGCATTTATTCGAATAAGATTTATTGCAATAAATAATACTAATATTCAAACGATAGAAACGAATAAGTATTTATTCTAATAAATTTATTCGAACACGTTTTATTCGAATAAATTTTATCCAATATTCCAACAAATTTATGAGAATAATTATTTATTCGATAACTCGAATAATTAATTATCGTTTTTCGAAAAATCGAATTATCCGATATATTCGAATTATTGATGCGAATGTGCAACGCTAGTCTAGATTATAAGTTACATCTCATTGAATATTTCTTTGGGCCACTCCGCCAATACATTCAGATGATAAAATATTTTATTATTTTGAATTCTGAAAATTTTCCATTAATTAGCAAAACAGGATTTTATTTTATTCAAGTATGTCATATGACGATATACATTTGTTAAAGACAAGGTGAAGACCCTCTTAAAATAAACATTCGTCATTGTTTTTATGTTAAAACTTGGTAGTTGTTTCTGTTAGTGAAATCTTAAAACCACCTTTCATGCTAATGTAATTTAATTATTATAAAAGAAATTCTCAAAAAGTTTTGAAAAACTCATGTTTACGTCTTTCGTCTCGACTGACGTCAGCTTATCGTTTTAGCATCCCTAGGTCTCTTCATTGTAACCTTATAAATGCTTCCTGTTCCTTAACCTCGCTGCCTTGGAAACCCTTGATCCATAGGACTTTTGAACAATATTATTCTCTAAGAAAATTGCTTGAAATGATAAAAGCAGGAAATTAACCATAGTAGAGATCATCCCACACGAAAAGAACGTAATTGCCAAGCAAGAAAACAAAAAAATAAAGTTCGCAGGAAAGCAATTTTAACTTTTATATTTAATTTATAAAAAACTGTAAAATTGCTTCTCAACAGCAAATTTTTATTTAACAGCACCGGCGCTAAATGAACACTCAAATCGATATGTACGACGTGAGGGACCTTTCTATTATCGCCATGAGGTAAATTTTAGAAGAGACTTTTGCAATTTTATTGCTTTCCAATAAAGAACTAGCTTTTACGTTCCCAAAATGTTTACTATTTATTTAATTGCTGTTGTAAATAATACTAAATTCAATTATTAATTTTATGATTTCGTTGTGCAACAAAATAGTAATATTTGTCTTTTACATACATTAGAATGTATTGAAATAATCTGGCTAACGAATTTGCGAATTAGCATTGCAAAAATTCCATCAAGAAAGATTAAAACAAAATCTGAAAACAATATTTGCAACTGCAGATATCAATTATGCCTATTAGTTTGTTGTTAGCATCAATAACATATTATAGCCAAAAATAAACCGTGTTAATACCGTAGACAGCTTCTATGTAAAATAACAGCAAAAGCTTTGAGATTATTTGTTATTGTAATAACTGGCTATGTCCAAAGAAAGTGCTGAAATAGAGGCCGTCTCAGGTTACCACAAGCTTGGAGTTAGCTACACCAACAATACGTACGTGTAATTCGCGCATTCACTGTTAGGCTTTATGCTTCGGTCTACGGCATATCTTCTACAACTTTCGACAGAGCTGTAAAATAAACTGGTTGTGCGTTGAATCAGTCAGAAACGGAAAGTTTTTTGTGGGTAAAATATCGATGTACTCATTTTTTTTTTCGAAATAAGGAAGGGGAAAATTTAAATTAGATTCTTTGAATATTGTAGCACCAAAAAATTAAGTTAAGAATTTTAATCTACTAAAATTCATAAGCAATTTAGTTTAAGCAGAAATGTTTTGTCGTCTCCTGTCGGTTTTAAATTTTTTATTTACTAAAATACATAGAAATCGCAGCGATATTAGCGGATTTGGTACGCCAACTAAACAGGGTGTTGCAAAATTGCACCGCCAAACTTTTGGTAGGTGATTTCTTAAGTCATTTTAATAAAAAAATAGTCTATGAATGTACAAAATACTTTCTTACGGAGTTACAGCCTGGCCCTGATATGTTGTTTAATCACGTTTTAATTAATATTTCATCTATTAATTGCGATATTTGATTCAAATTTTGTGTAGGTATTTTGCTAATGCTGATTTATAATTTCACTTATTTGCGTTTTAATTTATCGACCAGGGGCGTAGATTTAGAGGGTGCTCGGCCTATCTAAACTTATTATTTTTGTAAGCACTTAAGATTTTCTAACTTTAGATTTGAAAAATGTGTTCCTCAGACAAAACTATACAAAAAAGATAAACTTGTTGAAAGTCGCTAAAACCAACGGTTTTTAAAATAATAATTCATTTTTTGTGAAAAAACGACTTGCCATGAAGGTCTGCCTGTAGCGTCAAAAAAATAGAAATGATTTGAACACATCACATCAAAACAAATATAAGTATGGGCCTCTCAACGTTTCCTTTCGTAGTTGCGAGTTGTAGTCCTTAGGAAGAGAAGCGTTTCTCAAGCCATTTCCTGTTCCAGAGACTGTAACTTTATAAGGAAAACTTTCCGGGTCTATGGTTATCGGCACTTTTTTCTACTGCTTTGATGTGTAATTTTCCTTATAGTTTGTTGAAATTGTTTCCAGTTTTTCAAGCAACTTTACTTTTCACAGAAATTAAATGATCTCAAAAAACATATGATCCAGTGACTTTCAATAGGAGTGATTTTTTATAAACTTTTGTATAAGGAGTAAGATTTTTAACTGAAAAGTTAGAAAATCATAAGGGTGTAAAAACATACGTTAGGACAGGGTGGCCACTTTTCTGGAAAACCGGGAAAAGTCAGGGAATTTAAATTTTTTTTTATTTTGGTCAGGGAAATCAGGGAATTGTACCAATTTCAACGTAAAGTCAGGGAATTTCACGAAATAGTCAGGGAAAATTTGGTAAAATGCAATTATTTGACTATTTTTATTTTTGCCTGTAAAACGTAAATTTCGTTACCTAGGTATATGTTTATAAAATTTATTTTATTTCATTTGATTTTTCCTTAAAGTTTAGATGGATTTTATTATGCTTGTTAAAAAATTTCCATTTGCTATAAAGTAATTTAAGTTTACTTTGCTAATTTTTATGTTGGGTTACAATTTTTATTAAAAAAAAACAATTGAAATTGTACCATAAAAATGAGTCAGGGAAAACTGAAGCTTATCAGTCAGGGAAGTCAGGGAAAGGTCAGGGAATTTGAAAAGCAGTTTTAAGTGGCCACCCTGTAGAAGATACGGCGAGCACCGTCCACATCTATGCCCCTGGTCGATGAATTTGAACGTTAATATGTGAAATTACAAATTATCACTAATACATTCAATTTCCACACAAAATTTAAATAAAATATGTCAATTAATACGCGGAATATTAATTAAAATGTGGATGTGGGCAAGCAGACGTACGTTTATCGGAACTTTTTATTTTATAATGAGTCAAAATCACCTGCTAAGATTTATCGGTGTTATTTTGCAACACCCTGTATTGTAGCCCATCCTTAGTTCCATGAGCATGCGAAATTTTAACAAATCGTGTGGCCAGTTTTTGAGCAAATATTTTTTCATTTCGCAGTTTTTTAATCTTTCAAAAATTCTTGTACATTGTAACATTGCGTCTCCCTTGGGCTAAAGTGTATGCGGATCTGGTAACTCGCAAAAGCACATTACATCCAAGTCACTAGTCCTCCCTCGTCTGTATTGATTTCTGTGTATTTTACAAAACTAGAAAAAAAACTTAATGTTATGACTAGTGAACAAAAGTAAATTGGAGAATCTGAAAAAATTTCTACCTACCCAGAAAATTTTATGTGAAAGGTCAGATTCCCTTCATATCATTTTAAAAGAAAAACGCTTTTAGTGACCAAAAGCCTTTTGAAATTAAATTTTTGTAACCTTTCCAGTCCTGCCAGTTATTTTATCAAATTGAATTAGTCTGTCTATGTAACCTTTAGGGATGAATTTTGTTGTTCATGGCTAGTTCAATCCATAAACTCCATAAAGCTCAAGTTTTAATAAAATTGTTTACAATCCTGTCCAGTTTTTTTATTCTTAAAATCGACCATCAAATTAAACTCGGAAAATAATGCTGGCATTATTTAATATTTTATATACAGGTTTAGTGAACTTGTAACTCATCAAATACCGTGAAATTTGCAAAAGTGCATCGTTTATAAATTATTTTGAACGTTACGCTTTGATGCGTTTTTTGTATTTTCCGCTTCCATGAACATTATAAATACTGCCTGTAATATACAATATTGTAATGGTAAAAATAGTACCGAGAATTACAAAATCGTTACATTCTGAATTATAGAAAAATGTAGTAATATGGAAAAAACTTTAGAAATTTCTAAATTTATATAATTACAGATTAGGTATTTAAAAAATTCTGTTGTTTTCCAATGACGTAAACAATCTAAATGTAATATGAGATTTGAAAATTCTTCAAATTGTACTCCCATACAACAATTTTATCAGACTTGATCTTTGCCATAAGCGTATTTGTTCTGTTTTTCTTTGACATGGTAAGTACAACAAGATTAAGGTTTTATTCAGAAATAATTAGGTGCTTTCTGAATTCCACATGAAGAGCATACAACAAGCTATAAATAATTCAAACCTTGTGCTGTTTTCAAATAAGCTAGCTACTTGTTTACTCGCTTCTTTGTACTTTGAAAGAGACTTCGCGCTTTTGCCTGCAGAGGAATTTAATTTTTGAGACGTACTACTGCAGCTCGACTGCAAAAATAATGTTAAACAAGCCGCTTTGTGTTGGTATGACTCGGCCATTATTGTAATTTCCTCGTTTTGTACGCACATTATTTTGCTCTTGTTTTATAATTCGTTGAAATGTTCATTTTTAAAAGGGCGCCCTTTTATAATAATAAAAATCTTTTTAAGAATGCGAAAGGCCTGTTTTAACACATTCGGGACTTGTTTTGGCTTTATTTTCGTGCACGCTCCCGCACAGACCCATCTTAAGTGAAGAATTGTTTTATTTGCTTTTATATTTAGATGCTGAATAGAAACATGAAAAGAATACATAAACATTTTCAACCGCAGGAAGCGGTGAAAGCGAAACCTCTTTACAAATCGCTGTAGCCACTTCCGATTCCGGTTGCTGCATAAAGAAGGAAGAATTCTTTGTTTCTAAACTTCCATTACTTGCAGCTGTAGTTACATAAAGCGAAATGTTGCATAAAACTTAAATTGTGTTGAATTTTTCGCTTGAACGAGTGTTCGTTCGCCACTTTTGTTTAGAACCTGCAGTGATTGCGTAAACATAAAATTATTGATTGCTTTGCGGTGCTAGAATAGACCTGGCGAATTTGCAGTAGGTATGCATTAAAAAGCACTTTTGGGCTTCCACGGGTATAGAACGTTATCATTCATAAGGGAACCCGACGCTATTATTAAGAAGGAAACGCCTCATGAATAAAAGAAGGGCGTCATTGCTTTTAATTCTTAATTAAACATTTCCCGGCAAGCTTAAACGTAAAACTCCAAACTAACTAGGCACCTATTCAGGTAACGTGGTAAAACTACCCCTTTACTTAATTTAAATTAAAGTTTAATAAGATTATGGATCTTAACCCCCTACTGACAGCGTTACTCCAAAGTTTCGAGTGTCAGGTGTTGGGGAGATTAAAAACAATTCGTTCCTTTAGTTAGTTTAACTGATTAAGAACGCCTACGCATTATTAGTAACTGTCGGTTAATTAATCTTAATTTTTCCGACAAGTATAATTATGAATAATCAAATTTAATTACGTAGGTATATAGATTAAAGATAAAGTATACCTACACAGAGTGTGTCTGCTTCAACAAGCAACTGTCACAAACTTCCTAGCGAGTACTTTGTCCTGTAAGTTTATTTTTGAACCCTTTTTCCTAAACAAAAGAAAATTAAAACGAGACAAACCGTTCTAAACTTTTCAGTGGTGCAAACTGATTGAAATTCTGACAGAAACGGCTGCTTAATGAATTGGTTCCTGCGAATTAACAGGGGATTGTAGCAATATTTCTCGTTGTGTTTCGCATTTTCCACCCATTCGCAACGATACCGAACAAAACGCTGCTCTATAGACCTTTGTCGTATTTTTCCTCCTGTCCTACTGTTTCGTTTCGATTAAAAACTTGATTGTTGTTATTTTTTAATGGTGGAAGTTGACGAGATTTTTTTTGTGTTTTGTTCGCTTTTCTGTTCGCGTAATTGTAGCAGTAATATAAAGGTCGCCTGTGTATTTAAATGTAACAGTATTATTGAAATTGAATCGGAAAATTTCAAAAGTGAATTGTTAAAAACTGGGTCTAGGTTTTGCATTGGCTGTGCATATTGAATTTTGACGAATTCTCACGTTTTCGGAATTTTTTTAATTCAACGTCGGCGAAGCCAGAGAGTAGACCAGTACATTTGTAAGCGCCTAACCCATGGGGGCCATAGCTCCCATAAAAACAATTCTGTAGGAGTAAGACCCCCACGCGTAGTTTCGCAATAAATATTTTGTGTTTGTAATTAAAATTCAGTTTTCATAAAAATGTCGCGATTTGCGTAAATTCCTGTTAGTTATATGTTTTTGGCCAATTTAATTTCCGTAATTTTTTTACGTTATTTCAAAAATTCTGTTTTACAAATAGAATGTTTGGTATTATTGTTTTATTTTTAATTGGTTTCCGGGGGCCAGTGCCGTAGCTAGGATTCTTGGCCTAGTCGCAAAATAAGTGAGAGGCCCTTTTTAGACAATTTTTTTTGGGAAATGGGCGTTCAAGGCGTTTTCAAGTAATTTTTTTCATGTGGCACTTTAAATTAAAGCATTTTTGACCGCAAATACACCACTGGCCCAAAGAATTAACTGGACTTCTTAACATACAATAAAACGCTATTAAGAATACCACACCGTTAAACATTTTATTTCAACACGTAAAACAAAGGCAGTTTTTTCTAATTTATGTTTACTACTAAGAGTGCTTTGACCCACCCAAATCGATTCTAATCAAGTTACATACCCTCAAAAGAAAATTACAACCTTTATAACACACCAGTTGAAATATTACCTTTGAACATTTGCAAAAGGTGTTTTCTAAAATAACTTAATATTTTCAAGTGGAATGGTGGTGGCCCATACGCCTTCTTAATTACAGAATTTATCAAGGACTTTAATCATACCCATCAATAACAGTATCTAAATTGATTAGAATCAATTTGCGTGGTTCAAAGCACTCTTAATACTAAACAACAATTACAAAAAAAATATTTTTGGGATGTTTAAATCCTCCGTATGGACAGACTCGGAATTTTATTCTAGTTCCGAATACGCAAAAATATACAAGACGTTTAACTAAAAAAAGAAAGTTAATGTCATTTCTGGTGAAACCGGAAGTAAAAATCGTTAAGTTTTTAGCTCATATAATGTTATCTAATCTAATCTCTAGTCTATAAAACATACTAAAATTTCATTTGCTTATCATAAATAAAAGGGAAAAAGGGGGGGTGCGCTATGTTCCATTAACACCCGTTATATAACTTTTATAAAAGAGTTGCAAAAAGTCCATAACATATCCGTAATCCGCTATTTCGAATCAGATCATTATCGGAGAAGAGGCAGATCACAGAAAAGATGGATGGATATTATACAGACAAAATGCAAGAGAGAGCTAAGATAGGCAAAATCGGAAAAAAATAGAAAACGGCATGCTAGAAACGTCAAAGAAGACTGTAGTGAACTCTCTTATATTTACAGGGTGGAGAAAAAGCGTGGAATATTTATTGTAGAAACATAATTACTGATTTTAGTAAAAATGTTTTGCATGTGACAGTCAAAAAACAATTGCTTATGTTTTCTTTTGTATTAAGATCGCTCTTGCCTGCTTAAACTTTTAACGTTTTTCAAAAATTGTGTTATGTAAGAGTGTAAAAATAATCGATGGTTAGAAAAAAACTGAAAAAATGTCTATCGAATGGCGTAAAAATTTGAAGAATGAGTGAACCACTTCGTCTGGAGTGTCTTATACTTTAGAAATCAAAATGCTGCCGCTGACAGTAGCCCGCTGCACCAGCTCGGCTAGGGAATTTGGAGAGCAAGCTACTACCCTGTTGTCTCTGCCTGCGGGCATGTCGTATTGTATTTACGCCTAAACTTTTTTTGAGAAAAATAATTTTTTATAAATTTTTTAAAAAAAGATTCCTTTGGACTAAGGAAAATTAGAATAGGAAGGACAAATTCATCTAGTTCAATGTGGGATGAGAATAATTAACACCTTTTAAATATTGTTGCACCTAAAAATTAAGTTGTGAACCTTATTTTACTTCTCACTCATAAACAATTTAGCCTAAAAAAAAATCTTTTATCGTCCCCCTTTTATTAAAGAGGCGTGGATTTTCGTGTTTCAAAAATACATAAAGGTTTGAGATTTGTCAAAATTTTTAATATTTAGTCTCTTCATAATTTTAATAGTTTAAAAAAATTCAAATCAATATCCCATACTCTTGCCACATCCTGTATATTTAAGTAAAGGTAACTGGATTTTGAAATGGTTGGAATTTTATATATGTCTTGCAACGTCACTAGTGTTACCATTAGGTCGGGGATGCGTTTGTCTACAGTTATACATCCTTATTCTTTTTCCCGTTTTTTTCTATTCTAAAAACTACAGTATGATACAAGCACACTGTAAGCTAATAAATTAATAATTAATTCTGAAATTCAACCTGTTTATTAGTGGGTAAGTACATCATTCTTCATTCGTCTTCGTTACATACGTGTAGTTTACGTTTTTATGCAACTGCTTGGTTTGCGTTTCGTAATAAAGTCAGACGTATCTTATGTTTTTATATAAATTTCATCCCAACGAAAATTCGAATAATATTACCATATTATGAAGCTAATTACCCGCAATGAACAAAATTATTTAAATTTATAAAATAAATTACAATAATCGATTGAAATGATGTATTAAATTGATAATTTAAAATTTTCGGAACTACTGGTAACCACTCTCCCCCATTATGGTGTACATAAATAACCCTCTTCTTCAATACTAACTACCAACATAAATTTATATTCATATTAAAATCAATTTGTTACGCTGACAACGGTGTGGGGGCGAACAATGGCTATGTGATCTTGATGTAAAATTATTTTCTAAATAATAAATATAATAAAATATCTTAAATTAAATTTAATTGTTTTACATTCGAACTTCGTAAGATGCAATCGAAAATGAAATTAGTTAACGTATTTTTGTTTAAACTTTTAATCATTTATTATTAGTGTGAAACTTGTCGGCTACCTGTTAATTAATCGTAGTTTTAAAGCTGTACGTAATATTTACACACATACACATTAAAACATTTGCTTGTGATGTGTTTTGCTTACTCATTTTTCGACTCGGCACGAAATACCTACATAATGAAAGAGTTTAATTGCCCTTGGTAATATTTTCAACAATAATGCTAGATTATGCAATATGGGTGATTATTTCGTTTCGTTTGTTGTTACGTTAATTGTATGTTGTTCCGTATTTTAATGCACAAGTATGAACATATTATTAATGTAACTTTAGAACTTTTCCTCCATTTAAAGAAAATTGAGTTTAATTCAATAAACACCCTACTGGTAATTAGATTATTAGTTTTTTTTTAAATAATTGGTTTAATGAGGCGACCTACTATAAAGTGGATGTTATTTTTTTTGTTTCAAGTCCGAAGGAAATTGCTCTCGTCATATAGATACTGTAGATTAAACGAGAACGTAATTTCTCCAGCTATTAATGACTAAGCTCCAAGAGAAAAGAAGAATTACTCAAACAATAATGAAACATCTGCTGTTTCTGCAACATCTGTCATTTCATTTTAATGCCCATTTATTATGTACTTTAACTACAACAACAAATGTATTATACGAGTGCTTGATGCACGTAAAACTTGATGCACCATCTTGTACGATAAATTGCTTTGTTCGGAAAAATTCATAGCGTTAAGGAACCGCCCGGAATTACATGTTAGAATAAAAATAAAAAACTAGTAAAATTTGTTGAGCATCTAACCCATGTTTTCTACTCTTACATTAAAATTGAGGTTTAACAAAACATTTTGCAAATACTTTAAATTCAATAAATCAATCAAATTTTTCTAAAGGAAATTTTAGGGAAACAATAAATCATATCTGGCTTCTACACAATTTTTCAGGGTTCGTGTGACGCAACATGTGCGCAGAATAAGTCTTTTGTTTAGCTGACAAAATTTGTGGAAGATAGTAAAATGCTTTTTCTCAATCAGATTGTCTTTGACCAAGGAACGAGCGTAGCTATCACAAAAAGGCTATTATATCGCCCCGGAGATTTGAAGCGATCGATTACTAAATTGGCCATTAATAATATTTCACGAACTATCCTAGTTGCCATGGATACCTATGGTTATTTTAAAACGCCCGCGGCTGAATCACGATTTGAGCCATTCATTCGTGCTCCCTTGGGAATTGCAAATGTAACTTTCCTTTCTAACCTGTTATACGCACAGTTGTTACAAATTTTAATCACTCTCCAACATCTATGTAGTTTCGAATAGAACTTGTACAGGGAACACGGGTTGTATTGTCGATAATTGGAGGAAAATTTGGAAATCGGGCTATAATTAACTTCTGTACAAGGCAGGGTTGGAATTCGAAAGCATCTGTAGTGGAATTCGAGCTTCTCTGAAATTGTGTTAACAAATGAATATATTAAACAAAATGATAAGAAACAATTGCTGAGTATGGAAAAGTCCAGACGAAATGTTTCGCTCATTTATTACCTTCCCATATGTACCTGCAATATAGAAAAGTTTTATTTTTTAAAAAGAAATTTATTTTTAACGAGGGACGTTAACCGAAATGAAATAGCGTTTGTGTTTTCCGTTACGCTTACAGTTGTATTGAATTTTGAATTTTTAACGTTTTTTAAACTCGTAATTAAAATATTCCATAATATTGAATAAATCATTATAGACGTTAATAAATGTATAAATCTTACTAAATCTAAACGTATTTTCGTAAATAAAACTTCGGTGCATGTCCCTGTTTTTTTTTTCGAAATTAGGCTCTAAGGTGTGCGTGTTTAATTCGTCGTATCTACGGAACCTCTGGCCTAGTTTTGATAAAATATGAAGTATAGGAGTATATAAAAAATGCACGAAGAAGTAAACAAAATTTTGAACTGGAAAGCGAAGTTGGGCATTTTTTTTCATTAATAGTTTTTATAAACAAAATTTTGTAAATATGAAAATCTGATTATTATGAATTATTTGCATACTCAAAAACTATTAGAATTTTGAATTATTTTTTATTGAAAACGGCTGAAGCTTCTAAGGTAATAAAAGTTTGGAACCGACTGTAGTTTGATTTTTTATCTCTATAAAACAAGGGTTCGGCGGAATTTCCACGAGTGGTAGACTTACATCTTTGTGTCCAAACTTAGCCTTAGCAAATCACATCGGCCGACGTTATATAACAGATAAGCTTAAATAAAGTTTTATAAACTAACGGTAAAGTTGTTGATCTATTAAGCTGCGGTTTCTTCGTTCAATGCTGGCCAGGGTTGGGCATGTAGAATATTACATGTAAAATATACTTATTGTACATGGTTATTTTACATGTAGAATAATAAGCCCTTTTTCTACATATTCTACATGTAGAATAATACTGATGCAAAATCAGACTGTTTAAACGTAAAAAAAAAGAAATCTCATTGTCGGTGTATTCTACGCGAAGAGGCGGCCGCTATGGAGGTCATTTAGACTCCGCACTCGAGTCCTAAGCCCTTCTTCAGCCGAGAAAAGATGGTGAGGATGGGTTAGAGCAAGGAATTTGGATAAGGGGCGATTTTCGCGGATAGTACTGTCCCAGTATTTACTTTGTGGTTCAGGAAAACCACGTAAAAACCTGATGCAATACAGCCGGCCGGGTCAGGGAATCGAACACAGGTCTCTTGAATGAAAGGTGAACGCGCCTACCGCGGAGCCACCTTTCTCGATTTTAAACGTAAATAAACACGTATACAACTTAATAAGTGTAAAAAATAGTAAAAAACTAAAAACGTAAAATAATTGCGACCAGTGCCGGAGTTATGGTGGGGGCGAGTGATACTTCCGCCTCACACGTAATTATTTGAAAAAAGCGCAATTTCATTGTATAATTTTTTATGGAGCCAACTGTCGTTTAATAACTGCCGCCAATTAAAAACATTTTGCAGTGCGGTACGTTTGAATAGAGAAAAGTTCATACCGTTGTATAGTCATATGTCTCACCCCCCCACCTTCCGTCTACTATGCACACACGCGTTTGTCTACATAGTAAAGTTAACACAATAATTTTATGCAGTTGTTTTTCTGGAATCTATCTGTACATATTTTACATACTCTACATACTTTACATGTATAATATGTAAAAAAAGGTAAATATTTAACATACGTATTCTACATATTATTCTACATATTCGACGTATTCTACACACTTTTCTACGTGTAATGTAGAAAATAATTTTCTACGTGTTAAGTTACAACCCTGATGCTGGCAGTAGTCAAAGATATTGTTTGAAATTGAGAATTATTAGGGAGCTAGAAATAAATTGCTTGGAAAGTGAACAGAAGCGACATAACCTTAGATGTTGTGCCGTGTATAAATCCTAACAATTTATTTGTATAAAAATTAGAAAAAAACATGAAGGCGAATAATATTAAAAACATGTAGAAGTATCGGAAAATCATTATGGCGTAAAAAATTGCAAAAACAATATTCAGAAATTACCTACGGGCTACCAGTACCATGTCATTTGGTATTTGAGTGTTTTATTTCTGTACTTGTTTTATTTTGAGTAATAAACTTTTCATGGATTTTCCATTTTTCTTCTGTTTATTTCGTTTTCGATGAATATTTGGTTATTTTTTGGTACTTTAGTATTAGTTTTCTATATTTCTGCAAACGTACTCTGAGTAATCAATTCTTAATGTACAGTAGTTACATATATTTAACACAAAAGCGTCATTGAACATCTAAACAGAAACATTATACAACATAAATAAAAACAATTTATGTATATGTGGGTCACAAAAGCTTTTTGCTGAAATTTGAAACTCAATATGCTTGGGTATTTAAAAAATAAGAATAATACGTTAGGCCCTCCTACATCCTCTCCTCTTATCTTTGCGTTTAACGAGGCCAGTGATATCATCCTTGCCTCTCAGGCTAATTAAAGTAGTCGACGACAATTAATGGAACTACTTTAAAATAGAAAAGTACAAAAATACACTTACTGTTGACAGAAGATGTATTTTGTCCACTTTTTTCCATATTTAGCATTTACATGAATAAACAGTAGCAAAATATTTGAATATATAATGAGTATATGTATATAAAATACTTAATTACTTTAACAATAATTATTTATTTTAACCTTATACGTACTTCTGCATGTTTACATGACATTGTCAAAGGTTATATGAAAAACTAAACAGTTAGTGTTGTTATAGCAATAGAACTTGGTGACTTGATCTCGGTAATCGTCTGCAGATGACTTGATTTCTTTTTCCAAAATGTCCAATAGAGAAGAATTTAAGAGATCAATTTGCTCATTCATTGACGGTACAGTTTTTAAATGTTTGTGACTTTCAAAAGCTTCCAGTATATCTAATTTACGTTTATCATCACAAAAGTGTAAACATTTTATGGTGTTATTAGATGTCATTGAATGATTGTGTTCTAGTAAGAGTTTAGCGTAATTGTATTTATGTGGGTGTTTGTATTTGTAACAACGTACGTGTTCTTTATACCTAATATCAAAATTTCTAATTGTCTGGCCTATATAAGCCGAATTACGAAGCGAACAATTTAATTTGTAAATGCCTGATTTTAGCAAATTGTGTGTTTTTGATTTTGCATTAAACAAAGTGTTTAAGATGTTTCTAGTTGTTTTAAATAAATTTGTATATATGTTTAGAAATTATTCTTGGCAGTCTCCAAAAGGCAAATATAACTCCTGTAGTTGGTTTATTGAAGACGATCTTACTAAAAACAAACTTAGTTGCATAAACAACTAACCAATCTAAATTAAAACTATCTATTCATGACGACTTATAAAGCAAACTCGGTTGCTAACTAACAATCAACAAGTGAATTTGCTTATTTATTTTCAAATTTATTAGTTTATTTAATTAAGGAGTTATTGAAGTCTCAACAGAAGCTGTATCCACTTGATTCTTACACATTGTAGCAATATATTGTTTGTTTTTATATTTATCCGTTTAAAATATAATCAAGGCAGTATTGTTTATATTTATAGGAATAGATGATGGTAGCAAAGCCACAGAACAACTAAAATTTATGTAATGGTAAATCATTTTATGTCAAAAAGTCGTAATAATGAACTAGAAGTTTGTAAACTTGTCCTATAAATTATAATAAATGCTTTGGAAATATTAGGTAATACGAACGATTTTACAAAGCGAGCTCGAGAGGAAAGTGGGAAACTTAGACAAAGGACGATAAATCAAAAATTTGGTAAATACAGGTGCAGTTCCAACGTACACGTCATTAAGCTGGAAAAATTATTGCATTAAATGGAAAAATCAATATCGGTAAGGATCGGACTGAAAAATCCTAGGGAAAACATACAGCATAAAAGTAAATTTTTAAATACCTTGTCGTTCCTGGAATTTCGTTAATTATTCATCGAATTAAAACAGTTTCGATACAAATGCAGTCAGTCAGTGACACCTTTGATAATATCGCAGCATCCATAAAGAGTGCTACGATCTGCTCATGTTATTTAAAACAAATTAATTTGCATAGTTAAATCGAAATCAATGTATAATGCATTATGATAATCTGTTATCTTAACCAACAGACACGTGCTCTTACGCAGTCTGATCATATAAATTTATAATTTTTATGGTAAAAGGATTCCATTTACAATTCCATTTTGTAAAAATCCAACTTAATGGGCTTGTAGATTTATTAAACGCAAAACTTTTTACATACACATACGTACGAGTATATTATGCTCTGTAAACATGCAAAGATATTAAATTCAAAATATTTTTTGTTTGTTGTTGGAGGCAATTATAAAGCTGTTAGTGGAGGGTTCATTCACTCAGGAAATCTCTCGCACACCTTACAATTCAATTTGACCGACAGTAACTTTCTGATACCTCCTCCTAGTTTTCCATGCGGTTCGTGCGGCATCTTTTAATAAATCTTTCATTTTTTAATTATGAAATTGTAGGATGTAAGTGTTTATTAATAATGACAATGAAAGTTCTACGTTTAGCTGTTTTAAGAATTAACTAAAAGATGCAACATGTATGACGTTATTTGGCAACATTGTTTGCTGTGATAAGTATACCTGCCAAATTACAGGTCTTTACTTGGAACTTTGGATTATTATTAACGGTTTCATGAATTACACAATGGTTCCATTCGTACATTTTGGTACGTATACGTCATAAAACAAAAATTTTGGGCTAAATTTATGTTCTGTTTTATTTAAGCAAATGCTGCAACTGCGATTAAACGTAATACGTTTTAGAATACGCAGAGTTTAAAAATTTTCCACTACAGTCTTATAATTTGATAAAGTTTTGATTATAAACTTTTTGAATAAACATGTAATTAGTTGTGATAATTCGATATGCTAATATGTTATCGTCATTGCACTAGGTTTGTTAACATTCGTTTTTTGATAAGAAAATCGTTTGTGGTTAATACCGATAATAAAACGGACCAAATACGGTAAGGAAAGTTGAAAGTAAATATATTTCCTATCTGCAATTTCACTTCAAAAGTCATAGTATGGAGGCAACTAAGCCAACATATATGTATATATAGTTGCCACTAGGGTTGGATGATATATCGATTGGTGTTTTTTACTTTCCTATACTTTCAGTATAGGGAAGTATTGATTTCATGCAAAATTTCAAAGTTGAGATTTTAACGGAAATAGTCGGAGGGGGGTCCATGGACCCCAAAAAAGTAATTTTTAAAAAATGTCTGTCTGTGGGTGGGTCCGTTACGCTCCATATCTCCGGAACGGCTGGACCGATTTTGATGTGCTTTGGAATGAGGGGGTATATCAAAAATTCACCGACAAAATAAGCTTTTAAAAAAAACGAAACCGGAAGCGGAAGTTAGACATGTTTTTTTGCTAGCATTTTTTCAGAAACTGAATTTTGTAAATTTTAATAGTGGAGATTAAAGAAGGCCTTAGGACAAATCAAACGATTTTTTACCGAACTCTCTAGCTTTAAAATGGCGGCCGCTACGAATCTTTGAACATTTCGACTTTAACGCCCATTTACTCAAAAACCAGTTATCTGATTGGAATCAACTACATCTTGTTTGGTAGCCCTTCACGGGTACTATACCATGAAATATAATTAATTTTGAAAATATAAAAACGATCGCAATGACCACTCCAAAATTTTGGAATTTTTCAAAAATATATTTCTCAAAAACTGCCCACACGCTTTTGTTTAAACTTTTTAAGCTGATAGAGCTGGGAATCTTCTACAATTTGTTTTTTTGCTCATTGCTATAATTTCACTGTGACGCCCTCTGAGAATTTTTAAAAATTGAAAATTGGTACCTTTTTATTTATTTAACGGGGGGCAATAAAATATTTCTGTTAATGTGAAAGACCTCACCATTAATAGCAAAATCCGAATATCATAATATTTTTTTGATACTTTAATATTTAGGGGGGCTACTGTTCCCCCTCTCCCCAATTTTTTTCGATAAGAAATTAAAAATTTGGTTTTTTTTTGTTTGCTCTAGGAGAATCTTTTTACAAAAAATCGAATTTTTTGCCTTTAATAATCTTTTTGTCAGAAGAATTTCACATACTTTCTACAGCAGTTGTATTCTTGTACTAGTAGTTTAATGTTCAGTGTAGGCTAAACTTTGTTATTTTAATAGATAGACTCGCAAATCCAAGAGTAAAGTTGTAGGGCAAATTCTTCTCGATTGTATTTAAGAAAAAAACTTGAGTTTCCAATTTTAATATGGCGGCCACGGTAAAAAATAACTTTTTTTTAAATGGAAACGTGGCATTTTGGCTTTAAAATCAGAAAGGTTTTGAAATTCTAAATACAAGTTAATAAGAGTAATTTCTTGCTAAAAATAATACTTCTCGAGTTATTAATATATTTTCAAATATCAATTTCCACGCTTCCGTTGATTCAGTCCGAATATTTTACCCAACCTTATGCTTGCAGCGCAGCGGTCGGTCTTTCTTCAACCGCTTCAAGATGTTACAACTTATAAGAACTATTTACTTTAACTAGTCGTGTCTAGACAGGTGTATATCGGAAGTGTTGGAAAATATAAAACAATGTATTAAATGTATAGGAAAGTCCAGGCGAAGTGTTTCGCTCATTTTTTAATATCGATGTCAGGAAATATCAATATTCGATATATCGATATCTGAATTCCAATATTGCCCACCTCTAGGGATGCAACGGATATTCGGTTTTTATCCGTTATCCGGCCTATCCGGCCGTTTCACCGAATATTCGGTTTGGCCGGATAATACGAAATATCCGGCCGGAGATTTCTCTTCAAGTAAAAGAGATTATGCATGGAATTTGATTTGGAAGTATAGACTAAAATAATTTAAAGTAAGAGAGCAAAAACCCCATAAGTCCAGTATTTTGCAGATCTGCATAAAATTACTAAATTTATATTATTGAGATCAGCATTTATGCGAGTTAAAAATTTGAAATGATTTCAAACAACATAAATGAGAATTATTTATTAAAACCACAAAGTAATATAAATAACATATGGAGGATGCATGAATCACTTGTTGCTATGATATGCAGGTCTCAATTTTGCAGTACATGTGACAGAGAGATCCGAGACAAGGAACCTATAAAAAGCACTCGATCGTCAATCGTCAATATTTTATTTAAATGTCGATAAAAACCATATATATTAGGTTACGTCAGTTGATTTCTTGATGGTGTCGGATCTATCGGGACAGAACACGTTTTTGTTTTAACAATTGTTTAAAATCATTAATTCTTGTAATTACAATCAATTTCGTTGACAAATTTCCAATCTTAATTGTGAACAAAAAGCAATATTAGAGGCGAATCAGCACATCCTTGAAATAGTACATTTAGTAGTTTCCTTGTCTCGGTGCTCTCTCTCCCGCTCTAAAACACTGCAGAATAAGACCAGAGGGTTCGTGCATTGGATACTGTTTAAGTATATATTATGCTCTGTGATTAAAACCTAAATTTTACTGCATTTAAGCTGAAACTACTTCGAAAGTAAAAACTATGCCGGATAATCCGGTATCCGGCTATCCGGCTGAGCAACCGGATACCGAATATCCGTTATCCGGCATTTTGAAAAAGTACTGCTCGCTGCATCCCTACCCACCTCTACGAAAAACTTAATTCTTTTACTAAAAAGGTAGATATTTATTTTAAATTGAGTTCAGACTAACCAGACAAGTTATAAAAATTTAATCACTCTACACCAAGCAACTTCCAATTACATAAACTACAATGGATGGCACATGGTGTCAGTAGTACAGAATATTCGATAGGGTAACCACGAAGGAAATCTGGTATATTCGGCATAGAACATCTTTGGGAAATCCAAGGAAATTCGAGGAAATCCTGGGGAAATGTAAAATAATGTTTAAATTTTACAGAAACTAATCACGCAATATTAAAATTCCTAACGCTCTCTAAAATAAAATTGTAACTACGCCACTACCTCGAATTGTATTGAAACGCGTGCATAAAAATGTTCGTTAAAACTCGACTGTACACGTCATATTTCGCAAGTTTTTATCGCTGTCTGCTGCTGTATGCACATAAACACATGTACAGTGTACACCTGACAAATGCGTCATATGCAGTTTAGCCTATTTTAGCGTATAGAACGTTTTGCAAGGGACAAATTAGGTAGGTACATTAAAGAGTAGAAAAATCTGACTGTTCTTAAATACTTGGGCTTATTTAAAAGTAATACATCTAGTTTTAAAATAATGCCAGGAGATAAAAAATCTGCTTTTAAAAATATCCTCACTAACTAAAAAAATTCGGACGGTACCACCAAGTTATAGGCATCAGATAAATATGTACATAATATGCTTTAGAGTACAAGAAAACCAAGGAATTACGAAGAAATTCAAGGAACTCCGAGGAAATCTCGGGGAAATCCAAGGAAATTTTTATACCGGGAAATATGGTTCCACAATTTATGACCGTGATTTACCCCTCAAGAATACTTATCGATATATCGTTTATCGATCTACCGATATTTATCAATACACCGGTTTCAAAAAAATGATGGGGGTCAGTTCGCCGATCATTAGTATTATACTATTTGCCATACCTACTTAAATTGCGCCATTGAGGAAAACATGTTTCCAATTTTTTCTGCATTTTCTTTTCAGAAGCCATGTCAACATACATATTTTCGACAGTGAAAGGTGGGTCATTACACCGGCTACTAACTACTTCAGTACTAACACGCAGATCAATGACACTTGTTCCAATCTATGTCTTTTTGAAAGTAGATGTATTTCAAATCTGCATATTCAATCCAAAAGCCAGAAGTCAACATTGTCCACAGTTTTGACTCCGACGGATAAGTTCTCTATTACTAGCAATGGGTTGGTAATTACTTCACTACTAACACGCTGGGACTAGTAGATCCATGACCACGTAAGACACCTGCTCCGACCGAGGTCCTTTTGAAAGTATGTTTATTTCCAATCTGCATTTTTGCTGTAATGTAGTAGTACCACTAAAAGTAAAGTAAAGTCGGTGGCACTACACTCCAATGAGGAGTTTGGCCTGCAATGCGGTGGGTCAGGGCCACCGTACCATCGCTTCCGATACCCAGCCGTCTCGCACTCTTATATGAAGTACGGGGTGGTGTGGTAAGCACCACGCCTTAGACGGCTGCCTTACTTCCCTCACCCCTCGAGGGGCTTGGTTTCCAATTTTTAAAAAGCGACTGGGTAGGCCGCCCGCCAGGCATCCAGTCTTCGGGTTTGAACCCAAGACCTCCCGCGTAGCAGCCAAGGGCTCTGACTACTCGGCCACTCTGGCGCGTAGTGGTAGTACTAGTTACAAGATAACCAAGTCAACATTGACATATAGTTTCCACTCTGAGAAGTGGGTCATCCCACTATTGGCGTTTCAGTACCAAGTTGCTGGACACACAGATCCACGACCACGTAAGACACCTGCCCTAGTCAGAATTGAGAGTAACTGAAAGGGCAAGGCAGGCGGTGACTTTCGTGTCGTTTTCTCGAAAACAATAAAAAGTAGTCCTTTTTCGAAGTTGATGTTACTAATAATAAACGAATCGCAACTTACTAAATTTCTTCCAGTTTCACTGAAATGATATCCGCCACGAAAGCCAATATTACTACATTGTGTTGACAAAAAGATATAATGAGTTTTCCTGTACATGTTCTGTATATACCGTTTCAGTTTTTCAGAGATCATTTAAAATTGAAATTAGCAAACAACCAACACATAGCACATGAGTTGAATCAGAATATGTAAATACGGCAAGGTCATTTATTTCCTGTATGCAAAAACACAAATCAGGTCATTTTTTTACAAACAACCGTTAATTGAGAAAATTCCACGTTTGTGGCTTTTTTATTAGATACAAACGATCAAACAGTTATTAGGGGCAGCAAATAAGAGAGAATAAAATTAATGAATGTCATTGATCCAACGAGGCCGGTCGGTATAGCTCTCGGTATCTCGGAGGAGGCGCGGGCGGTGACTGGACTCATGTCCGGTGTAGTCGCGGCTGACCACGGCCATCGCTAATTGAATGATAATCCGCAGCCGTAATATGCATATCCGTTTTACAACACTCTCTGATCGCCCAAAATGCCGGATGTATCATCTAAGCCCGTTTCTTCGGGCAGTAGAATGTTAAAGCCATTTAGGAAGCATTAAGGAAATGAAATTTTGAGCCGACTACATCAAAGCCCCATCTGCAGCTGCATTTTTATAGAATGTACAATTGTGTACGGGAAATTAGCTAAGTGGGAATGAATTACAGCTCTAGGAAGGCAAACGAAAAATATGACCGTGGCACCGTAGAAATTACGCGCTTTCGGAATTGTAGCGAGAATTTATTATCGGTGTTGAAGACGTAGCGGTTTGAGGCTCTGCGGGTTTTATGTAAAGCATTTTTTTGATATTTTAGCAATCCGATGTAGCTTACTAATGATATGGCAAACTAGAACGTAAGGATAAAGTTAAATAAATAAATAATTCCTTATGTTATGCCAAATTTAGTGCGATATGTAAATGTTGACCATCAAAGACCGGACTTTTAGTCGCAGAAGAGCAAAAAACTTCGTTAAAACTCAATAAGTAAACAAAAACCATGGGCGTACTCAATTCCATTAAGTTATACGTGAAACGTATTGGACAAGAGAACTAATTTTTTGTATAAAAATGTAGAAAAAGTTGTTATTGTGTATTGCAATTCTTAAGTTTTTTTATTCACCGGTGATTTTCCGTCCCTTATAGTTCAATGTTTTTTTATGTAGAACTTTGTTGTTGTATTAATGAATTTACACGTTCTATTTTCATTAATTAGTGGTTGCTAATTAAAGTATTATTTAAAAATATATTTTTGCATTTTCAAAAATTGTTTCGTGAAGTACTTTTAAAACTCATGACCATTCATAATCTACGCTTATGACCCCCGTTTTATTTTATTTTACTATTACACAAGCATAAATGCCAGTTGACCAAATAAATAATAACTTATCTACACATGCTACATAAGGTCAAACATATGGATGTGTTACCATTTTAAGCTCGTGTATAATTCGTGTGATCGTGCAGTATCGTAGATATTTTTATTTACAAATTTGAAATGTATTATTTAATATTTATGAAGTATTTATGCTTGATTAATTATTTATTTGTGATGATCGGTTTCGGACCTAAGTTGTGTTTTAATTATTTGCTCATGTTTGATTTACCCTGTCGCTATCGAGGTTAAGGATACGATTTTAAGCTGATTTAAACAACAGTAAACCTTTTGAAGAATTTATTTATTTATGTGGTGCAAATTTTGGTGTTATGAGTGCGAGTACCATTTATACAGAATTTACCCGTCAGTTGTATCGAGTAAAGTTGCCAATCCAAATATTTACCCCAGTTTTGCCTATACTGATACTTCTATTTAGGACTGTTTATAAATGTCGAGTATTGTACAGATTACGGAAGTAACTGGATGCTCTTCATAGAAACGCCGTGTGCTATCACTCATTTGTACGCAATACTCTCAGCCTGATTAGGTCTCGTCCTAACAGCGCCTTGGCCGTTACGCCTAATTTCCGAAGGACAATAGCGTCGAGTACGTACAAATGTGTAACAACAACACGCGAAAAGAGCGTCTTGCCGCAACTCACTCCAATTGGCTTCCCTGCAATAGCGCCTCATTGCTACGCCTAATTCCCGAAGGACAATAGCGCCGCTTTGATACGCCTAATCAGGTACACCGACTGTTATATTTTGTTGTCAGTAAAAGCCTTTTTATATCATTTAAATTAAGTTTATTTGATAAAGTATAACGAATTACAAATTAAAGTTAGCAAGCTACAGAACGAATATAGTGTTGACCCTGCAACCGTCGCAAACGATCTCTCTAAAAATCAGTCCATAACCAATTTTGTTTTCTTGTTTACAAGGGTTACGAGTCACACATGTTTAGACATAAATCTCAGATCACTACCCTAATAAACAAGTCAAAATGAATGCGTTTTCTTAAAATACTAACAATACCGTTTCAATAAAATATATTTTAGAAAGTAGTTTTCTTAAAATACTAACACTTAAAATTTTACAAAAATAATTTTACCGGAATATTTATCTGCTGTAGTTCCTTCCCCCTTATTGTATTACGTCATTCCTTGTATGCTGAAGGATAGGAAGTACCACAAAAGTACTTTTAGTCTTGACTTTTTTGGGCTTATCACAGACTTGGTAAATACTTCAAATATTTCACTCACTATTGAAACGTGCTTAACCTTGAAGTGTATAATAAGACTTGTATTGCTTCAATGCATCCTTATAGAGGCCGATTCATAGCATATGGAACGCACTTTCAGAGTAAATTCAGAATCTGAAAGTAATGAAAAAAGTTGTTATGAACATGAGTCCGGAAACGGTTCCTTACGGAGTTACAGTCTTCTGAAGATGGACCAGTTTAATCACATTTTCGCAGTAGTTGCATTAAAGTTTTGAAATGTTGTATCAGCATCAGTAGGAGCATCGAAATGATTTAATGTGTTTGTAAAAGGGAATAGCCATGAAGGTCAAAGTGTTTTCTAAAGACGCTGAAATATTTTTCACATCTTTGAGAGTAAGTCCTGCACATCAAAACAATGAAAATAGTTTCTATGACGCATAGGTCCGAAAACACTATGCTACGGAGTTACAGCTTCTGGAAGAGGCAACACTTTCGTAGGCTGCAACTCTGTAACAAAGCGTTTCCGGACCAACGTTTTTTGAAACATTGAAACTTTTTACATTGTTTCGTTATATGCAGCTTACTCTGAACGCATGTGGAAAATATTTGACGATCTCTAAAATCCTTATACAAACACATTGAATTATCTTGAAAGTGGTTGTATTCAGCGACTTTCAAGAAAAGTGCCATATTTTTGTATTTTTGTATGTGAAATGAGATTTCATAACAAAAACTTTAATAACGGAAATTGTCTCCCCCCCCCCCCATAGCAGACAGTTGTAGCACAGTTATTGATTCAAAAATTAGCAGAAATACTAAACTAAGTGAGTATCTAATGTTTACTTATAAAATTTCAAAATCTTAGTCAACTATTGCGAAAGTTATCGGAAAAAAGTGATTACACCGGTACATCTTCAGGAGGTTGTAAATCCGTAACGAAGCGTTTCCGGACCCATGTTTATAAGAAATAGTTTCGTTATCTGACTGTATCCTGAAAGTGGGTCCCATATGTTATATATCACCCTGTATAATAATATTTCCAAAGCAATAATTAAATGTATTAATATTACTACCTAAACAATTTAAAGTATAAAATTACTTGATAAATAAATTCAATATATCATAAAGCCACCATTCAGTAGACTTCTCACGCCTTTTATTATTATTTTATGAAAGCCATAAATGTTTTAAGTACGAATACTAAATTATGCCGTTTTCGCTTATTTTAAAAACATCAAGTAGTCCTTGGATTTTATTATTTTTAGTACAGTACTGCAAACTGTGTGTGCACTAAAATTTGGTTAAGTAATTAAAAATTAGTACGTTATACCTAGTTCATGCCCGGAATGCTTAAAAGTAGGTATCTGAAACATTTCAAGAATCAGTTCAAATCATTTACTTTGAAATTATTTCACATATTTATTAACGTATCGGTATCAATAACAGCCAAAAACTGCATCAGTAAATCTTTATCTTCCTGCGATTAAAAGTTTCGTGAGCAATTATCTTTCTAGACATTCCCAATATTTACTCTAAACTTAGAATTGATGAGTAGATAAATATTAATAATCTTAATTAACTTATATGTATGTACTTCAGGCTACACTTCCTAAATTTGTGTGATTCATGAATTAACTGATACTTCCAGTTAAATAAATTATTTTAATAATTGTTCCAGGCTTGGAGCACATGTAATGTGATAAAGGTTATTGAACTTAGCCTACCTGAAATAATTGTTAACACAAATGCCATACCTGGAAAATAGCGGTTTTAAGTTATTTAGCTGTTCATTGTATCATATTTTAATAATTTTACAATATGTCCTGGTTCAAACTCCGTTGGAAAATTTATTGTAAGAATTGGTTCAGTGGCGGGCCGTAAGGAAGGCAACGTGAGCAACGCCCTTATTACCAAACAAACCATATTGCATATACATACTCTACTTTTTTACAAGTTTTACTACAGGTTAGCGATAGTTTTTTAAAACGTTGTGAGGTGGCAAAACTTTAAATACGAACGTCTCATGCGGGCACCGTTGTTTTTAGAACGAGATCACGGCTATGTATAAAAACAAAAAATCATGCAAACACGTCCAGCAGGTGGATTTGCGCTATAAAAGTGAGGGTTGAAAACAAAGGAGCTTATTAATACTGCGCTGTTGACTTATATGTTTATGTTATCGTATAAACAAACCTTCCTGAAATAAGGCAAGGTTTACATTAGTCAGCTCAAATAAACAGTACCCTTGGCGCTTTTGGGTTATGATAAATTCGGAAACAATACGTTGAGTTTAAAAAGAATTCGTAGCAATTTATTCTCACCAGATGAGGCTTCAAATATAAAATGCGGACTCACTCTTGTTCTAATTTACAAATGATTCAATTTGACAATAGAAAAAAATAATATATAGTGCACAAATTAAGCAAAATCTGTGGACCGTGAGAAGAGCTTTATTCTATTTCATTTTATTTATCTAATAATGGATTGTGGTGTGTGTCTTTTCCTGTACAGCGACCTCTGTTGAAAATTCAAAATATTTAAGTGGAAACCTGGAAAGGTAAGAAAAACCGCCAAAACTCCGAAACATTTAATGGTTGAATGCTTGACTATTTGGTGAATCAGAAAGAAATGCCTATGGTTTTAATTTACACAACTGGTAATTAAAAGGTAAATTATTTTATTTTAAATTCGCCCTCTTTAGTAAATGTTACCGAGCCGACACTGGCTTGGTTAGGAAATGTAGGTATACGTTTGAAAACAAATAAATCATTCTTAATAAAATATGAGTAGCAAGTATTATATTTTATTGAAAAGGGACCTGAACATAACGCCCACTGGACATAAAACCCACTGACCATAACACCCATTGGACACAACGCCAACAGGACACAACGCCAACAGTACACAACGCCAACAGAATACATCGCCTAATTGGTATTTTGCGTGCCCTTGTCGGCCACATCAGTGTAGTATAACTACCACACTTTAAAATGGACACCACCTTCAGGTGGACACAACGACCTTATTAGTTTAGTGGACAGAACTACCATCTTTAACACAACGACTACTATAGTAGACAACGGCCATCAAGGGCTAGTGGACACAACGGCCGCCGACACTAGACATCGTTGGCCGTTGTATCCACAAGATCACTGTGGCCGTTGTGTCAAAGATGGCTGTTGTGTCGACTAGACCAATGTGGTTTTTAGGTCCACTTGACGGTGTGCCGTGTTTGTTCAAGGTGACCGTTGTGTCCAAGGTGGCGACCAAGTGACCGATATGGGCAGGCGTAATAAGTGGCCGTTGTGTCCACTATCCACTGACAAAATTGGTCTTACAATTTCGGTTTTGATCTTTTAAAATTGATTTTGCTTCAAACTTTGTAAGACAACCTACTGTATTACATTGGTTGTACCTGTGTTATCGAAGTTTTATCATTATAATAGTTTTGACAATTTCTAACAGAAATTTCCTCAACCGTGTTCTTATCTGACATATCTGGAAACGTTATATTTCTATCATTAAGACAGTAATAAGGAAGATGGTACATGAACTTCATATTACAGCATTAGACGTACCTAGGTATTGTAGTAGTTCAGTTTTTGTAAAAAAAAATAATCACCATGTGATTAAATTATGTTATTTAATCAATGATAAAAGATATATTTAACACAACAATGTATTATAAATTTATATTATTTAACCAACACCAAGGATTTAAAAATAAACTATATCACTGAGTAAAAGTATTTCCGTAAGAAAAACATAAAAGGTTTAGAAAAACGTGAGAAACCATAAAATCAGTAAGTGTTTTTAAACACCTGACCTCAGAACCCAGAGCATTTGTAATTTACGACTCTTCAAACTAATTATTTAAATAACAATCATTAGCAATAAGGCCAAGGATTTGAAATTCAATATTCAAGAAGATTTATAAAAGTATCAACTGAATATTCAGTAGCACAGGCTACAGTAGAAAATGTCCATTATTCAGCATTATAAACTTTCAAATACAATTTTCTTCAGAATTATTATGTGACACTTACTTGATTGAAGTTGACAATAAAGTTTTGTGTCTTATTTGAGCAAGTAAATTTATATCAACTTATATTGCTGTCCATGTCTTATCAGAGTTGCTACTGAAAACTGTTACATATAAATTGTTTTAGTATGTGCGCGTTGGTACATATGTATAAGCTTACTCATGTGTGATTAAATGTGAGAATTAGATCACTGGGAATGGCTCGAAGTGTTTTGCATAATTATGCACGGAAAATCAACCAGGCGAGAAAATTGTTAAGAGAAAGGTTATTTAATAATTTTAGATTAGTATATAGAGAGACTAATAAACAACAACCTGTTATCTCGTTTGGATTATGTCTAAGCGATTTTATTTAAATAGATAAAAGGTGTAGGTACGTGCTTAATAAATTTAGCGTTTTAGGAGAACAGAACACGGTGAAGGGTTTAATATGCACAAAATTGTAAAAAATCGAAATCAATTCTTCAACCAAGAATAAAGTAACATTAAAAACCACCGCAGTTCCTGATTAAAAATTAAAAAGTGGCATATTGGCACTCCCAAAGACCACGTCAACTGATGGTCAAATTAAAATTTACTATCAATCATTTGAGTCAGGTCATGATCGCTTTCTAAATACTACTCTAGTTGTATAGTAAATTCAGTTACACGTGATTAATTTTGAAATCAATACCAACCGATACCGTAGGCTAACCTCGACCATTGATAAAAAATCGCCATCAAGTCAAGTATGTCCTGTTAATCTTTTCCAAGACGAATCCCGTTCATAGCGAATAAACAAGCGGCTCTCTTTAAAAGCTAAATGTACTTTCCTGTTTTCCAATGTTTCTCATTGCAAAATCGCAAATTGCCGAACCAGCCTTGGTTTTTGGTAATCTCGACTTTCATTTTAATGTTTTGACTCGTTTTAACCTTGCATTTTCCTTAATGCTAACGAAGCCTACAATAACGTCATTATTTTTATGCCCAATACAAACGCGATTTTGCAATTTAAGCCAGGTTCAAAAAGCTTCCAACTAACGCATAAAAAAGCCTTACAACGTTAAATTCAGACGAAACTGGCAAACACATAGGTAACACATGAAAATGAAATTTACGACACGGTTGGTTGCAACATAAAAAATATCGCACCTCATTAACCATTTAATAACGTAATATAGTGGTTGGCAAAGATGCTGGCAGGGGGGTAGATAAGGAGGCTTCCAGCCAAGATGGTGGCGCAAAACCAGCTGATTCGTAAGGTGCACATTGCTTAATGATTCATGACAATCGCCCGCATTCCCTGAGGCAGCAGTCTATCGACTTTTTTTCTGTATTTTATGGGTTATCCTGTTATTGGGCCTGAGCCGGTTCATTTTCAACGAGCGCGAGGATGCCACTGCTTTATTTGGTTCATTTTTGTAATTGCACGAGCTTGTTTTAGGGCAAAAAGTGTTGTAATAGAACCGCTGATAGATTTTTCATTGCTTTTTTTTGTGATACTTGTATCAGCTTTGAGTTGGCGTAAAAAAGAAAAGAGAAATACGGAACTGAAACCGACATCAAACATCCTTTTCCTGCATCCGTGTTTGCTCATTCAACAACAGAGCTCTGTAATTTTATTTATATAATATTATTTTAGGGTTACTTTATTAATTAAAGCTTGAAAATATGTTCGAAATTTTTTCTCTTTTATAAGTATTTAGTTAAAAAAACATTTAATTAACTTTAATTGCGAATACGTTGATGCTAACAAACAATATGTTTATACGTACTGTACCTACCCGTCTTATAATTTTGTAATTAGTAATTGTATATATGCCCAATATTAGATAATTAATAGAACAGTGTCCCTATTTAATGTGCTAGTTAATTAGCCAGCAACTTGATCATTAATTAGTACGAACTTCATAGTGTAATAAATTGTTGTAATTATTATCGAGTAGGACTATGGCCATTAGGTTTATCAAACTTTCTTTTACCGACATAGTAGTATTCCTAGGATCATTAAGTTTGTACCGTATCTACGCTAAAGTGATAAAAAAAAGTAACGGCAAGGTAGAAAATAATATAAAATTAAGCTGGAAACTTTCGCAAAGTGAAACTTGCTACTGAACTCGTTTTAGACCTTCTAGCTGCATTCATATTTTAAGGGCCCGAAGTACTTAATTCTTTACTGGTTATAATCCAGAAGGCTGCACTTTTTTTAATAAGTAATAACATAAGTTAATTTATTAAATTTTTAAGTGTCTTAAAATTTCTTAGCTAAAGGTAACTTGGAGTTTTATTTTCTAGATATTTTTTTTATTTATACTTTCTATACGTATTTGGTAAGTTTTACTTTTGTATACTTTCAGCATAAAAAAATATTTATTTGATAAAAAGTTTTGATAATTGGAAATCCAAGTCGAGTTGGTAATTACTAATTAATAAAAAAAAGCACAAAATTTAACAACCATAATAGTTTAATTTCAATAATAATTAGAAAAATTAATTTCAATAATAATTAGAAAAGTAGGCAACTAGATATGTTTTGATAAAACGTCATCATCAGGTATACAAAATAACTGAGAAGGACATAATTACTTAAACTAATAGGCAATTGTAATAAATAATTAAATTTACAACAAGTAGGGGAAAAATGCCTGATGATGACGTCGTCGAAACATGTAGCTGCCTACTGTTATTAATTATTAATTAAAGTATTTTGGGGAAGACTTCAGTTTTCTTTCCTTTATGAAAAATTTCGATGCCAATGATAAAAAACATGTTTTGCGCCTCAACTAACATTATACCAAAAGTGGTTTGTTTTTTGGGAAATGTCTGTCTGTGAGCGGAAGTGATAGGTAGATATCTATGGAACTTGAGAATATTTAAAAAATGGCAAAATTAATACAATCTGAAAATGGAAACGACAATTCGGCTGTTTAGTATCATTTTTTACAATAACTGAATTTTACAAAATTCTAAATACAGTGTAAGCTACTTAGAACGCACACTAATATAGCGGACATTCGTGTATAACGTATGCAACTTACGAATCCTTGCTCAATTTATATTTTGCATATTAATATGTGTTTATAATAAACTTTATAAACGGCATAATGGGAACAACTGGGCCGGGCCAATTGAAAAGTTTGTTGGCAACGTCAACACCGCAGCAACTCGAAGTGCAGTCTACGAATTTCGGTAAAGAAATTAAAGCGGCAGTTCTTTAGTGCACGCTTTTTTTGTAAATTTTAAATTGTAACTTTTTTGTACTTTATAGTTCTGTGATCAGCGCCTCGGAGGGCGTGGTCTGGTACCACCACGAGTTAAATATCACGAAGGGGAAAGCAGCCGCCTGCTATCTCTATATTCCCCTCTATAACACAACCACAGTCTGTCTCACTTCTCCCAACAGATTCTAAAAAAAAAATGCGAATAAAAAAAATTTGTGAAATTTACAAAGCGCAGGAATGATGTTGTCAAAGAACTTGTCTGCCATGGCAACCAAGTAATATAAAACCAAATACTAAAACTCAGAAAATTATTTCATGCTTAAGATCAAATAACACCGCTCATCTGATAAACGATTGAGAACGATCGAGCTCTAGCTTACGGTAACTAGATCGAGCTTCAGCCTACGGTCACCAGCACCAGCTTACGGTCACCAGATCGAGCTTCAGTCTTCAGGTCACCAGCACTAGCCTCAGATCAAACTCTTGCGTACGATCACCAGATCGAGATATAGGTTCCAGTCACGGGAACCACTCTCGTAAGCTCTTCAAGTATTTTTATAGTTTCGTTATGAGCATTTGTTGCTTTTATAACTTTCATTGTTATTTTTTATTTTAATATATACACTGTGTCCATAAAGTAACCCCCCCCCTAACTAACTTTTGAACGACTTAATATTTTACTACAAAATTTGGTGTGCTTTAATGGGAAATTAAATACTATTTTTAGCTCATAATTAAATAATGTATCATTCAAAATGGCGGCTGGGCGCCATTTTAAAATTTTTTTTTAAATAGAAAGGAGGGTCGAGTGACACTTCATTTGAAAGGTCTTTTAGTTCTGCGTCTGATCCTAGAGTTTCAAAGAAAAATATTTAGCCATAACAAAATGACAAACGTTTGAAATAAAGAAGTCTATTATAAAAAACTAAGAATTAAAGCAAAAACAAATGAAATTAAGTGTTCGAAATGTTCACCATTCACTTCTTGGCACATAAAAAGTCGGTTATGACATTCCTGCCTTACATTTTCATAAGTTTCTGGAGTGACATTTCTGTAAAAAACGCATTACAGAAGTTTGCAGAAATATCACTCCAGAATCTTATGAAAATGTAAGGCAGGAATGTCATAACCGACTTTTTATGTGCCAAGAAGTGAATGGTGAACATTTCGAACACTTAATTTCATTTGTTTTTGCTTTAATTCTTACTTTTTTTTAAAAGACTTCTTTACTTCAAACGTTTGTCATTTTGTTATGGCTAAATATTTTTCTTTGAAACTCTAGGATCAGACGCAGAACTAAAAGACCTTTCAAATGAGGTGCCACTCGACCCCCCTTTCTATTTAAAAAAAAAATTTCAAAATGGCGCCCAGCCGCCATTTTGAATGATACATTATTTAATTATGAGCTAAAAAATGGTATTTAATTTCCCATTAAATCACACCAAATTTTTTAGTAAAATATTAAGTCGTTCAAAAATTAGTTAGGGGGGGGGGGGTTACTTTATGGACACAGTGTATTTTTATATGTCTTTGCTTATTTTATATTTTTCAAATGAGGGAAGATCTTTTTTTTATATACGGGGGCCTCACTAGAAGAGCACCCCACGGCCCCCATAGAAGAGGGCTCTACACCCAAATTCCTAAATTAGGCATTGAAACCGGATTACACTGTTTCCCTAAAAGCAAGTCGATAGAGCGGTATGGTATGAGCATAAAATGTAATATTACTACATGAAGCAATAAACACTGTCAACAGTGTAAATTAAAAAAAATATTTTTTTTAAAGTTGTACAAAGAGTTTTTCTTTTTAATTTTATTAACAGATAGAGCTCGGGGTGAACTATAATGTGTTGTTTTCTCCAATTCTCAAATGTTCTAATTTCTGTGTGGATGGGCCTGTCGTAATCCAGGGCTGATGACCTTAAGTCGGCTTCATATCAGATGATGATGATGAATGACGCTTTCTGCGATTTTTCGTATTTGAAAATATTTTCAATAAACGGTAAGGCAGAAAAAGCCGCGTTGAAGCTAAATTGCTGTTGAATAACTTTAGAATAACATTGTAAACTTATTTTTTACATGCATAATTTTTTGTAGTTTCTCTCGTTTTTACTGACTAATTTTGTTTACTAGTCCCTGATTTTATTTTATACTAAACTACTTTTTTCATAAAATTTTATTTTTTCGCCTTTTTTATGTTTTCATGTGTATTATTTTTATATGCATCCCGAGTCTGGAATTTACCTTTCGACCCAGCGGAACATTTTAGCAGTAGTCTGATCTTTTACGTCGTCGCTGTTGTGGCTAGAACGTTACGAATAAAATACTTTTGAAAACATCAAAAAATTCTGAAACATGAGTAAGTTCAGAAAACGTGCTTCTGTTATTTTTAATAAACTTTCCAAGCATGTAATTTATAACGTATTTTTCCAAATCCAGAGCATTTTTCAAGGGTCAATTCATTGAACCAAAATTAAAGATCTCTTCACCGCACCTTACGCTTTTATATCCTTATAGGTCATTTCACTCAGATTCGGGACGGAAGGTTAACCCTTAACCCTTTCCCTTTAGATCTGAGTTCATCCGATTCCAAAGCAAGTGATAATTTGTAAAGATCAAAGGGAAACATCATGTTTAAATTACATTTCCAGAGTATTGGCATTTACAACTTTTGTCAGGTGATTTTCTATTTATTTGCCTGCTTTTTTCATAATAGATTTAAAATTGAAGTTTATATAACGTCAAACATTTTGCAGGGTCTGTCACAACAGAAACATAAATTGGAATTATTATCTATCTTAAATCGTTTTTCTAATAGAGCTAATAGTGTATTTATATCTCGGTTCGTCAAACAATTTAATTAAGACAGTATTGTAAACAGTATTAAATTAGCCGCAATTGAATATGAAAAACATCCTCAGCTTATGATTATTATTAGGACGCATAAGCAGGAAATGTGTACTATTCTTCTTACAATACTAGACAGGGCCAGATTATTTTTATTATAACATTATGCAAGTTCTGTCATATAAATTGTACGAATAATACTGCAGTCTCCCATGATGTAATTGAAGATTGGGAGAAAATACTTATATTTAAATGGTACTTTCAATTTCACTCACGTAAACTGCTAACCGTGGCTGTTTATAATAACAAGAGAAAATTGAGAGCGGCATGTATGTGTTTTAATTGCAAATCCATGTTATTATTTTTATTTACTTTTTTTTATTTTCAGGTAAGCTGAAACTTTCTAATCTGCGACCTAGTCACGGCATGTCACCAATAATTGAGTAAGTTTCATAAATCTTATCGGGGAAAATATGCTCAACTGTGATAAATAGTTGGGGTTTATAGACGACTCAACATCTAAGGTTATATCGCATTGATTCAACAGTTCCAGCAATTTATTTCTTAGGCGCCAAAAATTCGAAATCGGCAATATCAGAAAAAATCTGACCATTGCCAGTAATGTAGCCGGGACTTATTTTGATGTCTTCTGCGGTTCGTTATTCACAAAAATATGAAAATTATATCAAAAAGCAGAGAATAATAAAATTGGCGAACTTCAGCTTACAGAAAGCATTATTCATGTAGCTCCGATTGGACCGCTTTGTTAACAAAGCAACCTAATTTAAATACATTTCTAGAATTTTAAATAATTGAGGGTTTCACCTACTTTCCTTGAAAAGCCACCACTGACAGTGACAACCACCAAGGTTGTTATAATCATTAGTCTGTGTCGTCTCTGACAAGTTTTAGATCAATAACCGTATTTTTCTGTTCATCCCCTTGTGTTTGCATCCACTTAATGCCCTTCAATGGACTTATCAGTTCTCCCTTTTACCTAAATCTTTACGCACAACACATACTTTAAGCTTTTTTCTGCATAAAATGCTAAAAGCTCTCTTAGGAGTTTCACTTTTCTCGCTGTTTATGTAAGAAAATATGTTACGGTTCTGAAATTTAGATAACTTACATTCGTTGATTATTACCAGCGGATCTTATAATTTTTTGACAGGCTTTTGAATGATGTCCAAGGTGAAGACGACTTAATGGTAGTATTATATCAACTTACGAGCCGGCGCGAGGAATGATAAATGGGGCGGCGTCTCGGAACTACAACTACGAAGTGGAGAACTATGTGGCATTTTGCCAACTTCGTTTTTATCCCTTTTTTTCTAACCAGCACACTCTTTCGTGTTTTTACCATCACACTCTAATTAATATCGTAATCGCCGTCATAATTTTTCCGAGTTGTATGTCGCCGTTCTAAAACGGAATGACATACTTACGTCTTTGCTCATTTAACATCATCGCAAAAAAAGATTCGATACGTACTTCACGCGCTCTTTGTTTTCTTTTCTTTGGCCATTTGCCAACCACCCCTAGTAGTTGTAAGGTTACTTCACATTGATCGCAGTTTTGGCCTCGATAGATCACGTCCTAACCTTAAAATGCCAAGAGGCCGAAGTCGGGACATGCTTGCAAGACAGCGTACATGTTTTACTCGAAAAAGATATTTAGTCTCTATTTTTAGTCCAAGAGATTAAATATTTCCGTGGAAGACTTCCCGTAGGCAATAAAAATAAATTGATTGTTGGTTATTAATGTAATTGACAGCAGTTTTCGGAACGCCACTCCAAGCTCCATCAAGAATTTTTTGCAGTATATGATGGTTGACTAAAGATTTAGCACTCGGTTTAAATTGCTATCCACACAAAATTGCTTCGAGTCCTTAAGCTAAGATTGCTGAGGTTTTGCTGTGTTGAAAAAAATTAATACCCCCAAAGCTACTTAGAAAACGTGGCCGATTATCATTAAAGTTCAAAGAAAGAAAATATTCGACTTATGGATATATTTATGCTCGGTTATTAAAATTGCATTACTTTTCATTAGATTGTACAAAATGTGTAAAACCTTCATAGGATAACTAAAAATATGCATCGTTCATTAACTTTCTTACTCCTTTTCCTGCTGTACCGTATTGCAACATTTTTCTCTTTCCCGTAGTGTTAGTATGCGACAGTATTTGAATTCATGAGAATTTTCAATTTGGTGATTTTATCGAAAAAATGGGCTGGTACTTTCCTATCCTTTAGCGTTTTAAATATTCTCGCGCCAATAAGTGGTATTAACAAAAATTAAAGAAAAAAAAAGTAGAAATGGTAACGCCCCAGCAGGACTTTAAACTTTCGATAGACCGTGTCCGTACCGAATAAACCGCACGGAAGCAAAATAAACCGCCGCGCCGTAAGGATGTTGCACTTCGGACCAAAGAACCGCTATAAATACTTTATTTGAAAAGTTATGAAAAATATTCAAAGAATGAAAAATATATTTAGAGCTAATTGGTAGGCGTAGTTAAAATCACGTAACTTTCGGAAAACGCATTGAAAAAGTATCGTTTTTTTCTTAATTTTCGAAATGGTTTAAAATTATTTTTATCTAAATAAATTACTTCAAATGGTTTATTGAACTGTTTACAGTTTATAACGATTGGCGTTTGCGTTTTTGAATAAATAACTAATCAGTTTCAAATATTTCAAAAATTTCTTCGGGTCTTCAGAGAAAAATTTGGGAGATTAGTAAAAAGCAAAGTTGTAGTTCATTGCTAGCTCTATCGGTTCACAAATTAAAAAAAATGGGGTTGCTGGTTTTTAAAGAATTTTTTTCTAAATTTTAAAAATTTTGAAAAGTACTTTTCATATTCCAAAAATATTCGCATCACTTGATTTTATACTTATTAAGGACTATTAAATAATACGGCAATTTGTCTTGATTGAATATTTTGTTGTACTTTTACTAGTCAATTATAGTTCGTTCGATTTGTTTTCTCGGCATGTCATACAACTCTTACATTTTTGCCAAATAAACTTATTTTTTTGTATTTTGTATTTTTAAATTCAAATTTTCATAAAGCAAAAACGCAACTCAATTAATCCGATACCTTGAAATGTGATACATGGTTTAAACTCTGCAGTAAAAGGTTATTTCTAGTGTTAAAAAAAATAATTTGATGGTTCACTCAAAAAAATGTGTTTGCAATCTAAACAAATTCGTGTTTGTTGATGATTTGTTAGTTTACGCAACAAAACTTCTAGTTGTAGATACTTGCAATAAAATGTTAGTTATTAATTTTTACAAACCGAATATGCTCTCTCTGCAAACATAAATTTTTTAAATGATTTTGTAGCATGAACTAATTTATTTGTAAATGCAACAATTCCCTAACAGCGAAATCCAACCTTTAAGAAAGTTTAGTTAGGGTAACTAACCATTTGTTTTAGTTGTTCGCTTTGTTGACCTATAAGTTTATAAAAAAGTCACGTTTCGTTGATAGTATTGCTAGTTTTAGCTTTTTCGTGGTCCCTTCGCAGAGGTTGACTCGTCAGTTTTTTTGCGATCGGTCGTTATTTAAGTGCGAAAATCGTCATTTCATAAGAAGCGTTGTTCGGTGTGTAGTGTGTACCTGATTCTGTAATGGAAGAACTTTCACAATTATTGGAAGAATGGGGAATGGACGCCGAAGTAATAGATTCTTTTCGAGGTATGTAGCGAATTACTCATATTAATTATACGAGAAAAGTATTTTAGTTCAGTATTCATTTAAATTATTGTGCGATGTATTTGTTTTTCATATGTGTTTTATTTTTAATCTGCGAATGTTTGTAGGTATACATAATGTAAATATTTTATTAATTCTTGAAAATCGATTTCTATCTAGATGTTTTTCTTAAAATCGTTAGAAACATAGTATAATGAATAAATATCTCTCACAAGTGTTTGGAAAACAATTAACTATGATTTGAAAAATAAGCTATTAATATCATAATAAAATCTAAATCAGCAGGTCTTCAGAAATCCCATGACCCTCCTTGCACCAGGCAACGTGATTTGCGCCTATAAAACGTAAAAATAAATAACGCAAGTTCCTTTTATTTAAATTTTGCATTTTTGTACTACACATGTATACCGATTTATGTTAGGGTTTGATTGTAATTTATCGGGTTTAGCACTTTTTTTATTACTCAAGTTTAGCAATTATTAAAAATACATAATTTGAAAATTTTATTACAGAATAATTATTAGACTATGATTCTGTTGTAGACAACTGTATTGATATGTATTCGTTTAAATTATTGGCTCTGGATAATATAAAGAAATTAATTCCTGAAGTTGGACCACGGCTGAATTTTATTGAAAAGTGGAATATTTACAATTCCGAAATTATAGTAGATGTCATCTATGAAGCAACTCAACAGGTAAATTAATATTTAAAAATCGTAGAAACAGAAATTTAACATAAATATAAATACCTAGATGAGTGGATTAAACTCAGGTGCTAGCACATCATCATTTGATACAGTATCTCTTATTTCTTCATCAAGTTCTTCAATGTTGGAGAGAAGTACATCAGAAGAACCACGTAAGCAGAAATATATAATAAACTGTGATACTATATAGTTAAAACGAAACTATTTTTATGATTTAAAAATCTAGAATTAGACTCCCAATCAATTAAAACTACAAATAATTATTGTTTTATATTTCTTAAAATTAAAATATTCTGTTATTAGATTATTTTTTAAATTATTTGATTTAAATCAGCTCAACTAAATTAAAATAAATTTTAAACTTTTTTGTTTCTTTGAGTAATAAACCAATACAAATTACACATGCTCTGCATGCTTGCTACACCAAGGAGGCCGAACAAGTATGGATGTTAGTACAAAAAGTTATTTACAACCTTGATACTAAGTGGGATAGACATTTTGTAGCAGTTCAAAGTATTTTGATGGAAATTTGCAAATAAATACGCGGTTCTGGTTTAAGAGTACTGGCATTTAAGATGAGACTTCGAAGTTTATTGTTATTTAGAAATTATACAGTATTAGTTGTTTTAGTGTCTTGATGTGTTAGATTGTAGGTATGTTTACTTATTTCAATTTACTTTAAATAATATTCTGTGCTTTAAGTATTTGTGTTATTGGGATATAGTTCTAAGAAAATTTCAAAATGCCTAAGTGCTTTTTGTGTAATCAATATTTTCCATCTGTAACTGCATTAACGTTGCTTTTCAAATTTAACCATAAGTTAGATCCTAGTAGTACACACCGTTGTAGAGAGCCAACCTGTTTAAAGGTCTATTCACACATATCAGTGACGTGTCAGTGCCGTATCAGTTCAGTGTCAGTAACATCCGTGATGTATCAGCGACGACTATTCACACATATCCGTACAGTTTCATCAGTGGTCAGTAATTATTTTAGCGAGATGGCTAAGTTTACAGACACAGAATTAGCCATGATTGCCATAATTTTGGATAAATAAGGGCTAGGTATATTATAATTATTAATATGCAAATACACATATATAATAAAATATTAATTATATAAAAACTTTCTCCCATTTCTTTTCCTATCTTGTCCCAAATATCTTGTTTGAAACTACTGTCCATATATTTTGTATGGGATAAATCATATATTACAGAGTATTGGCGAACCAATTCAATAAGTTGCTTGTCAATCATTTTATTCACAAAAATGTGACAAGCAAGCTACACGACAGCGTACAATACGTCAGTGAAATAGTAAAAATATCGTTGGCAACGATATAGAATCTCACGGAGCGGATACTGCACTGATACTGAATGCAAAAATACGTCACTGTGTCGGACTTGTGTGAACACGTTAATCTAAACTATATGCAACGATATTTTATTTTTCACTGACACTGACACTGAACTGACACGGCACTGACACGTCACTGATATGTGTGAATAGACCTTAAGAGACTTCTCCGATTTTTTCGATTGGATTCGTTCGATTGTGGTTTTGAAATTTCAAATAAACCTCCTATACTAAGACACGATTTTCATACAAAAAATAGAATTTCAATGTCGGCGTCAGAAATGCTCTGTTTTGTAAGGTGCTTTGCATAAATTGTAGGCGATTTAATTCCTGAATCTAACGAACATACAATTACATTACATACTTTTAAGGAAAATTATTTTTCTAGTTACTTCGTCGAATATCACCCACTCTCTTATTTGTTACTTGGAGAATCTTATCACTGAACATAATACTTTGTATATACTTTTATTTAAGAGCACTTTAAAACCGAAGCACCACCACTTAATTCACTATCCTTCAATAATGAAAAACATGGGGCGATTGGTTAATCTTTCCTGTATGAGATTTGAGGCTAAACAGAGAATTTAAAATGACTGCGAATGTTACATGTTCGCGGAAGAATATAACAAAATCACTTGCAATGAAACAGCAACTAAAAGTATGTTTTCGCTTATTGCGGGGAGACGATTATGAGCATACTATAATAGGACCTGGTGAATTTATGTCATATACTGATATGATAGAGAATTATCCAAATTTCAATCAGCCGATACCAAATTCGTTTATTCAAGGGGTTATTTGAAAGTGGGTTAAAATATGTAGTGAAAAATATAGTGTAGGTACGGCGCTTATTGTTGGTATTGATGCTACACGTGCTACCTACTTTTGGTGTTATTGAACGAATACTAGTGAATGGCAAGAGGGAAATATGTTTTTTGTATAAAGAGTTAAATGTATTGAACTTTAATGAGCATGTACAAGCGTATCAAGTCGAAAGAAGTGACGATACGAAGATAATAAATGCTAAAGAACTCCTTCAACCCTTCCCAGTTTTGTTATGCAGAACGGCAGATGGGCAGTTATTGATTTCACTAAGAAATCACTTATAAGAATAGTTGTCATGTATTTCTTTGTTTTAATATCTATTAGTATCATTGTAAGATTACATTGTATATTTTAACTTTGTATGGCGAATAACTAATTTTGAGTATGTTAATAACCGTGATGGATTTCCCGTAATTTCTAATTTTTTGATTTATTATTACAATAAACTATTGATTCACCAAAGCTATATTTTTATTTACACCTTACCATTTTCAAATCACGATTTCAGGTCCAGTATTTGATGTACCATGTTCTATACAAGGAATAGCTTTTAATGATGATGAGAATATTAGTTATTAATTTTAACAGGCTGGGAATAAATTTCGTATTTTATAAAAAATACTATTTTCGTTGAACAAGGTTTGTTAAATTTTATTGACGGCCAGAGCTTTAACCTGTTAGGAGGCTCTACCTCAGCTGTAGTAAAAAAAAACTAAATTTGTTTATTTTTAGATCAACCTGTATTGGTAAACAGCACCATAAGTTCAAGCAGCATAAGCGCATGTACTGTACAGCAGATATTATTTATAGGGGCAAATTCACTACATACAAACGCGTCAATTTTGGATTTGGTTAAGCACTATAGTGGTACTACCACAAGTTTATTTGTTAACTTTGAGGTGATACTACTGCAGTGTTGAACCATGGCCAAAATAAACTATAAAATAGGCAACAAATTTGCCTTGTACCGGGTGATCGTAAAAAAATGATTCAGAGCAGGCCATGACCGAAGTGTTAAAGTTGGCAATACTTAATATAAGCCAATTGTCAAATGTTGACAGCTGTAAAACTGTTTGGTTAGATACATTAAGTTAAATGTACCTAACAAAAAATTCGTACAGCTGTCAACATTTGACAATTGGCTTATATTAAGTATTGCCAACTTTAACACTTCGGTCATGGCCTGCTCTGAATCATTTTTTTTACGACCACCCGGTACAAATAACTTTTTTTTTTGTTAGTTATATGTACAAATCGTATTAGTAACTTTTACAAATCGTGTTAGTAATTTAAACAAACTGTCTTATTCATTTTAATATATCGTGTTAGTATCCTTAACGAATCGTGCAAGTAATTTAAACAAATTTTGTTGGTCGTTGTAACAGACAGTGTGAGTAGTTTTAACAAATATTGTTATTACTCTTAACAGAGCGTGTTAGTAATTTTAGCAAGTCGTGGTAGTGGTTTTAACAAATTTTCTTAGCAATATAAACAAATCCAGATTTGTTATGAAATCAAAAGCATTTGTTAGGACAAGTAATTGTGAGATAGTAATACCAACAAACACTGATAGTTTGCACAACAAGATTTGCCACAACTAAAAAAAATAATATTGTGAACAAACAAATTAGTTGACTCTATAGCTACTAATTTCTTTAGTTGCAGTGACTAATCATTTGTTCACACAACAAAACATTTTTTTCAGTGTTTCGCGAAGGTTAAAACATCGAATCGAATATCTATAATTATTGTATTATATTCAGCATAAAAACACTGACACAAAGATGGTTTTACAGATTTTTTATTAGGCGTAGAAAGTTAGAAACATTGTCTTAATTTAAGCAACTCTCTATCTCTTCAATAAACAAAATTTTAATAGTGTTGTTAATTTTTTAATATACATATGATTTACCTTTGGTATTTTTTATTTTCATATTATTTTCCACAAACAAACACTTGAAGCTTGTTTTTACGGTACTCTATGTTAAGGATATACTTACTTGTATAAATATTGTTCCTGCATTTACCTACACAGAAAAATGTAAATATCCCCAACAAAACAAATTATTTCTGTAAGCGAAGCTACGGCTATAATAATTAAAAGGTGAGAATTAAAATAATGAGTTTAATTTCCCTTCTTGTACCTCAGCTTTTAAGCTCACCCAGTAAATGGAAATGAAGAAAATAAAAGGTTTTTTTATTTTACGTGTTGACAATATTCTTATAAGAGAAATAATAATTACTTAGAGTAATTGTGTTTTTAATTACATTCCCACCTTTTGTTTTATCAAAAAATTGCCTTTTAAAGCAATTTTTTATGAAGACAGTACGCGCTGGGACATTTCATATTAAAATACAGGCCCTCGGGATTACGTTGCCGTAAACAAACAAGCCTGTTTAAGAAAATGATATGTTTTCATTTTCTTACCGAAAAAAACTGTATGACGTTACGAAAAACATTATTTTTAGCAAAAGTTTTCAGACGTTGGAATATTCAGCGTATTTTTATTAGGGATGTCAACCCACATAAATGTTCTACTACGCAAATGTAATATTCCGGGTTTATATTGTTGACATTGATGTATCGACTTTTAAACAAATTGCGCACATGCATAGTTGTTTTCCTATCGTGTCAATTTCCATTTAATTTTTCGAAACAGATATGCGTATTATTAATGTGAAATATGATAACAAGTTTTCAGTTAATTAACTTTTTTAATTTCATCCAAATTTTATTTCATTTGCTGTCATTTTATAACTATTCTTTTTTTAATGAATATTGGTTTTCGTATTAATTAGCTGGTTTAATTTGAATCAAATTTATGAATAAAATATTTTCAATCTTTGTTTGTTTTATCAGAATTTTCATAAAGAAGAGAAGGCGGAACTTTCACCTAATACAAGATATTCATCACTCACTTTCTTCTGCTGAATTTTGTAACCATTAACATAAACTTCACTTTTCTTGAAACAATTTTTAAAAGTTTTTATTATACTAATTAGAGGTGAAGGTAAATTTAATAACAACAATTTTAACATAAGCTTCATTTACATTTATGGTTGTTCTAAACTAAATTTAAATATTACGGAATGCACATTTTAGTTAATAAATAAATAAAATTTTTCGTATCTCGAATTAGCACTGATACCATTATAAAGGAATTTAAGACTTTGTTAACATCTAGAGGCAACTAATATAGGATGTCCAATAACATGGGTTCGATACTTCGTCTATGTTTAGGAAGACCGCTCTGGTTTAAGGAAAGGTAATTGCAAGTTTGAATCCGAGTTACGAACATTTTGAAGTGCAGACTGAAGGGCACAGAGGAAACAATTTTATTTTTATTAATTTTCATTTGCATTATAAACTATTACAATAATTGCTCAATTTTGCTTAGTCAAGTTCTTGCTCTGTTCAAAATTGCCAGTTGGTCTGCGAAGCACGTCGTGATTATTGCGTTCCATTAGATCTGCTACAGTTTATGAAGTCATTTCATACCTTTTCATGTGCACCCCATAAGTAATAATACAATGACTTTAAGTCGGGGGACCTGGGCGGCCAGGCTTGTACCTTTCCCCGGCCGACAAAACTACATCGCAACCACTTGTTTGAAAATTGTTTCAACGTATTGTAAAGCATTGTAGACGCTGTCCTGCTGGCATTACATGCCTAGTAACGTTAAAAGTCAAAATTGTATTAAAAAAAACAGAAAGCTGTCTACGTTTTCACACCTCGTGTGCCCCCGAAAGGTACCACATTCTCCGATTTTCTTTTTTGTCTTTAACTAAAAATATCTGCAGAGAATAATAACATTTCCGAGCTAATCGAAGGCACGCGGGTTTTTTCACCTCCCTCTTAATCGAGTTTTTTTTCAAGTGAATGGATATTTCGAATGAAGATATACGAATTGTTCGATTATGGAACATCTTGAAAGCTTACGGAAAATCATTCGAATGATTTTATGATTTTTAAATATTCTGCTTTGTCTGTTTCCGAGGCGAGTGTCGAAACGGTAGTCACTGCAAATACCCAATGCAGAAAGAAGTCACGTTTTGTTGCCCAAATAAATAATGACATCGTTCTTTCTCGAGCAAATACCAGAGACAACGAGACAAGAATGATTAGATTTGATCATTAAGAGAGTAAGTAAGTATAAATAAGGTGGTTAAGCTACGGATGCCTAAAACCTGAGGGACGGTAGCGATTACTACGATTAGCAGTGCATCACTAAATCGGAGCGTAGGGTTTACCCTGTTGTTGCCGAGCGCACCGAACAAAGATAATGAGAACGAGAATTCATTCATCAGGACATTCGAGATGCGCAAGCGGAGAGCGTTTTTACTACTTTTTACGGAATAGGTGCATCCGAATGATTTAATTCGAATGAATCCTTCAATTATTACATTCATTCAAATGACAATCATTCTATTGTGCACATCACTGCAGGGTTGCCACTTTTCTGGAAAACAGGGAAAACCGGGAAAAGTCGGGGAATTTAGAATTTTTTTATTTTGGTCAGGGAAATCAGGGAATTGTACTAATTTCAACGTAAAGTCAGGGAATTTCACGAAATAGTCGGGGAAAATTCTGTAAAATGCAATTATTTTAATAATTTTATTTTTGCCTACAAAACGAAAATTTTGTTACCAGGTTTATAAAATTTATATTTATTTCATTTAGTTTTTCCTTAAAGTTTAGAAGTTAGGGTAATTTGTTTACTTTGCTAATTTTTATGTTAAGTTACAATTTTTATTTAAAAAAAACAGTTGCAATTGGCTTTTTTGCCATAAAAATAAGCAGGGAAAGCTGAAGTTTATCAGTCAGGGAAGTCAGGGAATTTGAAAAGCAGTTTTAAGTGGCCACTTTGCTGACTAGTTTTTTGCTCACTCTGTAGAACTCTTCTAAAACTGAGAATTGACTTAATGACCACTCTTTATATATTCGACCTCCCCTAAACATGGGTGAAGTATTATGGGACACCCTGTATAAGGAAGAATATGCATAAAGTTTCAGCTTCTTAAAAAAATCTTTTGTTCTGCTGAATAATTTTTAGATTGAATAGTAGTATTACATTTAAAACCTAAATTAATTTTTATATTTTTTCTAGATTTATGTTAAAACGAGAAAGTGAGGTACCAATTTTCCAAAATTGTCACATTATTACGCACCTATTTAGTTCTGAAAAAGGTTAAGATAGAGAAAAAATTATAAGCATTTGAAGCATGTAGAAAGGTGGATAGAAATGTACCAAAAAACTGTTATAAACATTTAGATAGGGGCGTAATAATAAGTGTTGGGCCGTCCTATTCATCCTTTATAAATAAATAATTTACCGTGCCAAGGACTCACAAAATGACCTACATCGTTTGCTTAAGAGACTCCACCTGAACGTAGAAACAATAAAATATTTAAACCTTAAACAAATTAATTGATTTCCTTTATCTCTGACATACAAAATTGTAGCTTACAATGTTTGAAGTTCATGTAATATGAATAGGAGAATGGAGAAGTTTGTTTAATACACCAATTGATAATTTTACAAACAGTTTAAAATTGCCAATAAAGATTATCTTTATTGCATATTGCGGTTTTGTTACAGATAAATACCCACCTTTATCGGCTTGTTTTACAAGGAGATATTTGATTCCAACAATAGCTCGTTTCGATTCCCAACAGACGAGAACGTAATTATTTTGAAATGCACGGTTGAAAAAGTGAAAGTGGCATTAGTGGTCAAGTAAATCATCTACTCATCAGTAAAATGAAGTCGAGAATAATGTATGAGCAAGCCATGTGCAAATTAAAGGGGAAATTTAATTGGAGATTAAATAAAAAATTCTATTTTTAGTTAAAATTTCATTTTCCCAACTTGTTTTGTTAATTGAAGCTACAAACACCTGCGCCTATTTTTATACTTTAAATTTGTTGACTTTTAATGCCCATACTTTAGCTGTGGCAATATTTATTTTAAATAAATGTTATTATTTTCTTTCGCACGTAACTGTATAATGAATTTTATCTACGACTGCTTGGATGTGGAGTTGTGGACTTATTATGTCATTTATTTGCGTTAGGTAATGAAGTTCATTATCGCACTAATGCAAAATGAGTTATGTAATGAATTTATTACCCAACTCATTTTATTTACACAAACAAAACTAAACCTTTGTTTATAAGAAAACTGGCTGGTTGGAATGGTATTGAACAAATCAAATCTATCTCGTTCCTTTGATTTTAAAACAAAAGTATTTTAAAAATGACTTGACATTTGCAAATAAATTAATGCGAAATGTCAAATATCATTTCAAGCAAAAATATTTGTTTTTTAACTAATTTAGAGCAGTCCTAGCTAAAATTTTGTGTGTGACACGTGGTATAATGCATTATTATGGCACTCGTTTGATTAAACGACTCGGTCTACGACCTCGTCGTGCAACTTTCAAACTTGTGTTGTAATAACGCCCGCTAGTAACATAAATAATTATAATTAAAGTAAAAATGTCCTCTTAGTCACAAATGTTTTTGAATTTGATATTATTTATTAATTTTGATACAAACTGTACACATAACACGTAATCACGTTGTTTTCGACTTGGTCTAGTCTACTACATTCCACATAATTAATCATTAACCTAATTGACCCGAAATAGCAAGCGCTACAAAATTTAATATTAACTTTATAGTGGGTGCTGATAAATTTACTTTAGTAAAGTAGGGAATGCTTAATTATCAACCGGAATTACCATATACATGTTTACACTAAGTACTTGAAGTACTTTATGTCTGGCGATGAAATAAAGTAATAATAAACTAGATAACCGACTAAAATCAGCTGATTTTGTTGATTCATACTTGAGTCATCTCATCAAAGCGTAGTTATAAATAAGTCACAGTTATTGTATAGTAAGTAACACTACGACGCGTTGATGTTTATTTTTAAATGACTATCCTTGAATGATATTAAAAATTTAAAAGTAGGCAGCTTTTTTTTGAAAACTTGAGGATTAATTGTAAGGTCGTGGTTTTATTTAGATTTTGTAAGGTTATTTTTAGGAGAAATAGATGTATGTATGTTAGCCGCTAATAATGGGGTATATTCCGACCGGACGTGGGCGTTCGTTTCATTAATTTCCGTTACATACTGATAGCTGTAGGCAATGGAAGATCAACATTTAAAGTAAATGTTTGTTGAGATGTTTTACCACAACCGTTTTATCATTCGTTAAGGCTCAAACTCATAAATTCTGAAAATGGGATCATATTGAATTTTAAAAATAGGCACGTAAATTGGAAAAAAACAATCAAAAGCTTGAACACGGGGAGTTTAGTATTATTAGAATCAGAAAGCTATAAAAGGGTTTATGGGAAAAGGGCAACTCAAATTGTCTGTTTGCTGTCTTGTTTAAAATTATATTGTATTTAATGTCAACTTAAGCATTTTTCTAATACGTAAGCAGATAAAATGAAAACTGAAAGTATCTACAACAACATAAAGAAGAACCACAGATATATCATAGATCAGAGATAAATACCCGAAAAATTGTTAAACTTTTTTTTATAAGAAAATTGTGAAGAACCGTACCGCAAAACCATTGTGACGTTAAGAAGATCACTGTAACGTCCGGACTTTTAACACAAAACAGTAAAACATTTCGTTAAAATTCAATAAGTACACTAAAACCATGGGCGTACTCAAATATACCAACGCTTTTTACTTTCCTATACTTTCAGTATAGGGAAGTATTGTTTTCATGCAAAATTTCAAAATCGAGATTTTGACGGAAATACATGTTTTGGGCTTCCAGGATCCTAAAAAAGTGGTTTTTAAAAAATGTCTGTCTGTGGGTGGGTGGGTGTGTGTGTGTGTCTGTGGGTAACGCTCATATCTCCGGAACGGCTGGACCGATTTCGATGTGCTTTGGAATGAGGAGGTATATCAAAAATATATCGACAAAATAAGCTTTTAAAAAGAATCCGAAACCGGAAGCGGAAGTTAGACATGTTTTTTTGGTAGCATTTTTTTCAGAAACGGAATTTTGGAAATTGGAATAGTGGAAATTATAGAAAGCCTTAGAACAAATCAAACGATTTTTTACCGAACTCTCTAGCTTCAACATGGAGGCCGCTACGAATTTTTGAAAATTTCGACTTTAACGCCCATTTTCTCAAAAACCAGTTGTTTGATTGGGATCAACTACAACTTGTTTGGTAGCCCCTTAAGGGTACTATACCATGAAATATCATTAATTTTGAAAATCGAAAAACTATCTCAATGGCAAGACTCCAAAATTTTTGACATTTTCAAAAAAAAAAATCTCAAAAACTGCCCACACGTTTTTGTTTAAACTTTTTAAGCTGATAGAGATCGGCATCTGCTACAATTTTGTTTTTTGATCATTGCTATAATTTCACTGTGACGCCTTCTGTGAATTTTTGAAAATTGAAAATTGGTACCCTTTTATTTATTTACCGGGGGGCAATAAAATATTTCTGTTAATGTGAAGGACCTCACCATTAATAGCAAAATCCGAATATGATAATATTTTTTTGATAATTTAATATTTAGGGGGGCTACTGTTCCCCCCCCCCCCCCCCCCCCCCCCAAATTTTCGCAACAAAATTAAAAAATTGATTTATCTTTTCTTTGCTCTAGGAGAATCTTTTTACAAAAAATCAAAAAATCGAATTTTTTGCCCCTTAATAATCTTTTTGTCCTTAGAAGAATTTCACATACTTTCTACAGCAGTTGGAAGTGACTAGAGTTCTAAACGTTCTATGCATTTCTATTGCGCACGCATTCAATAGCCACTTATTTAACAATAACGGGTAGGTCCGGAATAGCATGGTTGGATATGCGGGTGTGTTCGAGTGTACTGCCGTTTTACTGCATAAGTAGTTGTGGGGTCGAGCCTCGGTTGGGTCCAAATTTTTTTTTTTATTTTATAGTTTTTTTTAAAACACTGCTTTTGCGTTTCTAGACAGGTGTATATCAAAAGTGTTGGAAAATATTAAACAATGTTAATTTATAAGTATAGGAAAGTCCAGGCGAAGTGTTTCGCTCATTTTTTTTTTAATTTTCTATCTTCTAGCACATTTACTCAAAAGCGAGTTTACAGAACGCTTTCAATTTTTTTATCGTAATAACCCTATAAAGCCAGAATGTTACTGCCCACAAAATTTTTCGAAAAGATTAAAACTAGAAAGAGAAAAATATTTTAAAAATTTTGGAACTTTCTAAGAAATATTGCTCAAAAACTGATCACACGATTTCTTTAAGTTTTGTGGGCTGCTAGGCTTATAGAGCTATAGATGAGCTACAAATGGGTTCGTGTTCCAGTCGTCTAATTTCTCTATGACACTTCCTATAAATTTTTGAAAATCGACAATTCCTACCTTTTCCTTTAATAAACGGGAAAAGATAAAAATTTGTGATTAGACTAAATTACCCATGAGCAATAGTAGAATAAATTGCTCAACCTCAATTTTAGGTGCGGCGGTATTGGGGGGGGGGGGTAATTTTTCCTCTTCCACACAATTTTTGCGGACAGGTATTAACTAGTATTAACTTTATTGAATTCCAAGTGCAAAACAATTATAATGAACGTAATTGACGTCCAACGTGTGATTAATTTATCTTAATAAATAAAGAAAGATGGTGCTGAGACTTCCGGATTCGGTACGTAAAATATGCGACACCGGGGGGGGGGGTAATTTTTCCTCTTCCACACAATTTTTGCGGACAGGTTTTTCCGTACGTTAATTTTGTTTTACTGCGAAGGTTAGTTATTAGGCACTTAAGGTTTAGGTTATAAGGGTATGCCATACCAGCCAGCGGAGCTCCAGGCGGTGTATTCGCTATTCACCAACCTCTTCGCATGCAGCAGGGATACAAGTCACAGCGAGTGGAGTTGCCTAAACAGTCGTTGGACGTTATAAAAAATTTTTCTGATTTCCTAAATGGTCAGTTACAAAGTCATTAAAACTGTCAGTATCTTGAATAATGTTTTCACGTTTTAACTTAAATAATTAAAGTTTAAAACACAGGTCGTGGGCAAAGACACACAACACAATCCATTATTAGACAAATAAAACAAAATATGGCACTGGTTACTTCGCAACCACAAATCCAGTCTGCAGATGCATATAATACATATAAGTATTATTTGTTAAACTTTCGCACGTATTGTTTAGTTTTTGTTATCAAATAGATTAGTTTATAAGTTAGGCGGTGAGTTTACATTTTTTCACCTCAGAAGTAAACTGCTGCGGATTAATTTTCAAACCTAAAGTATTATTTACACAATTCATTGTGGTAAGGAACTGTAGACACTTAGCATGACTGAATAACAGCAGGTACTACTAACTACTAATCTAAATCTAAAAAACGCAGGCGAAGTTTAAAACAGATTTGGGCAGACTGAATGCGGCCTTGGCTTCTCGCGAAGTTGTTTATATACACGAAAACATAAACATTGTGTTAAAAATCTAGACAAAACTGCAGAATGAAACAGGCCGGCATTAAATATATATAAATGTATAACTTTCTTTGTTTGCTACAGGGCTGCTTAGGCAATACTCACGCAAATGGCGATCGGCGTATAATTCATTGCATTACAAAAACATTATTTATTATTGCTTTGATGTATTTGTACAACTATTCGCACATTTTTAGAAAATAACCCGCCCTTACGTCACCTTTATGCATCACAAAAATTATATTATCTCAAAAACTGTTGGAATTAGCGACTTTTAACAAATGTATTTTTTTGTGTATTATTGTATGAGGAATCAAAATTTACACCAAATAATCAAAAAAATATAAAGATTGCAAACATTTGGAAAAACTATTAATTACCTGACCTCTACATTTAAGACACCTGTGGTGTCAAACAAAAATAAGGAATTGCCTACATATACTATTTCAAAGTTTGATGGCAGCTACTGCCAAATTTATCGACAATAAAGTGATGACACTCTTGCGGTTTTCGGAGCCTGTAACTCCCCAAGCACCCTTTTCCGGACTAATGCTTTATAGGAACTTTTTTTTATTATTTTTATGTATCGATTTCGCCTTACAAATATGGATCCCTGTTATCCGAACACCCAGTATACAATTTTTTTTTTAAACTCCCAGAGTATTTACAATCTGTCCATATGGACAATAAGTAAATGTTATAACAGTATACAATTCAGCAATTTTTATTTTTAACTGTTAACGTGGTGTTGGTACAATGGGGTAAACTTGATTTTTAATACAAACCCATATGACAACGTCTGCAGGCATCAAATCAGGTGACCTAGAAGGCCAGCTGACAGAACTGCACCTAGTAATAACTTTATTGAATTCCAAGTGCAAAACAATTATAATTAACGTAATTGATGTCCAACGTGTAATTAATTTATCTTAATAAATAATGAAAGATGGTGCTGAGACTTCCGGATTCGGTACGAAAATATGCGATACGGAAGCTACTAGAAAATTAGTAGATAGAGTAACTTTATTAATAAGTTCCAGCTTTAAATATACGTCGAAATACGTATCAAGTTGAAGGTATAAAGTCCTTTATTTAATATCAACGATAGTAAGCCTATGAACATGTACCTTATAGCAAAAATGTTTTGATTTAATAAAATATATCCAGTTATCTGTATCTTATTTTAAATAACCAGTAGAACCTTGTCATGATTATTAAAAAAAATATTGTTTGACAAACACCGTTTATTTTTAAAAAGCATTAATTTATTACTTTGAACAAAATGACGTCAAGCTTTTTTTATCTTTTTATTATTTTACAACTTACACATCTTGCTAACTAGAATCCTTTTACTTTTACTTTTAGTGTAATTCAAAATTATTTTTTTTAAATTTTAATAAGTTTTACTCTATCACGTTGTTCATCAGGGGTAAACTAGGGTTAGCAGGCACGTCAATACCACTTGGTATGCAAAACTTTTCAGCAGGTAGGTACATTTTCTCCAAATTTTTTAAATTTCTATAAAATTATTCAGCCCTAAAGCGAAAACAATATAACTGCATGATGCGAAAACCGAAAAAGATCTTAGCCGTAGTACGCGTTTGTTCAAAACTTTTTGACCCTTTTAAAATGTTGTTTAAACATGAATAAACCTTAGTTCCGCTTTGATGTATTCTTACATACCTGATGTGACATAGTAGGTCGTATCTTTTCGTAAGTTGTTTTGCCAAAAAAAAGTAGGTAACATTTCATGAAAAGTTGATGAAGTTTCCAGTTTGGTGCTTGTCAGTTTAGCAGTGGCCGAAACTAACGCGTATTGGCGTCAGCTGCTGTAACATGACGTCATCCAGGATGTGTCTCCTTATAAATAAACATATTTTGAGTATATCACGGTCATGGCTTGGCGAATGTGTTATAATCCTGGTTTCTTGCAAAACTCTAAGGGCACCTAAATTTAATAACTCTTGACCTAAATCGCGGTTTTAAATTAACTTCGAAAGACGTTTGATATTGAACGTTCTTGAATCACAGACTTATGATTTAATGACTTATCTTTAATAACATTCTTATATCCTGTGGTGTTTTAAATCCTTGGTCTAAAATTTCATTGGTTCTAATTTAGGAATGTATGCTTAACTTTCTGTGTGACGAAGTAAACGGCAGCAAACCAAACACAAAAATCAGGAGTGGGATATATAAGGTGTTAATGAATTGTAGGGACAAACTTCTAGGGCTTGCAAAACACAACAAAGCAAACCACTTTTGTTAATAAATGTGTGGTCTAAAGTGTTTCCTTTAGAAAATAGAGCCTCTTAAAGATTCTTTAAGAAGTACCTGAAAATAGGCAACCCAAATTGCATTTTCAATTATTTTGCACAGATCACACGGAATTTAAAAAAAACGATCTAGACATAATGCATTCAAATAACGTCAATTTTGACACAATTCGATATTTTTTGACTTTTCTTGCATTTTTTCCTTTCTGCGCCTTTTATAATTCGTAATTTTCGTTCTATTATTGTTTTTATAATTATTTTTTTCGTTATTTTCGTTCTGTGTTTCGTATTTTTGTGTTATGGCGAATTATACTTTTGCCGAACAGCATGACATGATGTTCATGTATGAAGCTGCTTTGGGGTAACGCACGCGAAGTTGATTTTTGCTTTGTAATTTTGGTTTTTTCTATTGCTTAGTTTTGAAACATTTTCTTAATTCATTTATTTTAAATTTAATTTGAATTTGAAAAGTGGGAAAGAGAGGGCTTTATTTATCCTGTATTAATTTCCGTCGTTATGGAAACAAATAGTATGTAGTAAATTGAGTTGCCTACATTTAGTCGCTTTTTAAAGAATCTTTGAGAAGCTCTATCCTGAAAGGAAACGCTTTTGACCACACATTTATTAACAAAAGTTGTTTGCTTTGATGTGTTTTGCAAGCGCTAGAAGTTTGTCCCTACAATTCATTAACACCCTGTATAAGGCGAAACATTAAAGGACATTATCATTAGAATACGCACATCAATAAATTAAATAAAACAAACAAACCACTCGTTTTGTCGCGTTTATTTTGGTTGCCTAACCGAACCTAGTTAGAATTATGTTCGAGCTTCTTAAACAAATATTGATCTCGCTGTAAAATTAGACCTTAAAGGCCATGGTCTGTCTGTTCGTGTGTACCTATGTAGGCAAATACGTTCGGAAACAAAGCTCAATGGAGAGAGGAGCCCGAAATGAAATAAAGGGTTTCACAAATTGTTCACTAAAGCAATTTCAGATTGATTTAACCGCTTTATATCCTCTTAGAAACGCAATTAGTGCCACCAGCACGCCACCCATTGACGCATCCGGTACAGCTTGGGTTACTTCCAGCGTTACATAAAATCATTGAAAGAAACGTTGAAATGCGAAATCACGATTTCGCATTTTCCTGTAATTTTCGTAATTAAAGTTTATGAAATGAGGACATCGTAATAATTGCACTTTCGCTCGCAATATTTACGAGTTGTGATTATTTTAACTCCAGCAGCAAAAAAGGGACGTGGGTTGCACTATTTATTTTGTATTTACTTCATCAAAGCGATGAAAAGCGACGTTGCTTTGATCTTGTCAATTTTGGTTTTGGGGGTGCTTTCGCCAATTTGCAATTACAAATCGTTTCCATCAAATCGATTTAATTTGTTAAAAACAACCTGCTGTCTTTGAAGCTGTTTGTTACAAAATACTTATCGTTTGGAGCGAGTCAACGTGCAACGTGCAGAGAAAAAAATAGCATTAATCAAGAGAAAGTGATTACTCTTGTCTGTGTTGGTGAAAAGTTAACGCTGTAACAAATGGTTCTAATCACACTGACAGAGACCTAATCCATTTTAAATATATATTTACTTTGTCTACCATCCCTGTATCTCAGTCTAGTTTCCACTGGTGGGACGAGGACAAACACTCCACCGTAATTTATAACATAAGAAAAACAAATCTAAAATGCTGAAATAGATTTCTTTTTTTTTCTGGAACAGCTGTTTTAGTTCAGCTTTAAAAGTGTAATTTTTCATGGGTGGCCTCTTTGAAGTATTTATACAACCGACATCTAGTTAATTAAAAAAATACTGGTACACAATGTTTTTTGTATAAATTCTCGTTACGTACTTTGTACTTACTAGTGGGTTTTTACGCAAATAATATCTGAATGTAACTGTAAAATCCTGTGTAATTTTGCAGCTTCTGAAATTTTATCAGGGAATTACCATGATTTTCCGATTCTATAATAATAACACTGATTGAATTATTGAGCTCTGAATTTCCAACACATGTGCTGGCGCCGCTTGGCATTCTGTCAAACCCCCAGATTTGTGTTTTTGAAGATTCCAGAAATTGTATACTTGAGAAATTCGAAACCGGATGTGTTTTAACGCAACTAATTCACTTAAAAACCTCGGTTTTGTTGTTGTTTCAAGTTTCAGGTTGCACCTTTAAAAATGTGAAGGAACTTAATTAAATGCGCTTTTCCTGAATATATCATCTGCTTATAAATTTTAATTTTATCTATTATGTTTTAATTTGCGTAAAACAAATACACAACCTAACAAAAATAGCGCTGATTGGTGTCAATAACATTCTTTGATGTTTATTTATTTACGTATAATTTTATCAGTTTCTCGTAATCACTCATAAATTTCCGGGATTTCTTTATCTGGTATCAGCAGCGCCAGTAGTATTAATGGTCTGATTCGTTTAAAGATGATTATCATGAAAATTAGATAGGATTCTCGTAATTGGTAATGAACTTGTGACTATGAGTTGCGAAATGATTATTATTGCAAAACCTTCTGCATTTCTGTTTAAATTAAATTTAAATTTCTAAAGGCAGGTTACTTTGACGTTAATAAGGCAAAAGCTCGATTTATTTTTAGTTTTTTCCGAAAAATATATGCTTAATTTAGTTTAAAGACGAATTTTTATCGTTTGCCTTTTATTCAATAAGAAGGAAAGAATAGCCCCCCCTCCCTCTAAATAATAGAAGATGATGGATTTTTCAATATCAAAAACTCATAGAAAGCGTCAAAGAAATTCGGGTAGATATTAAGCAAAAAATAAATTATAGCTCACAAAATTTTTTTTTAATTTTGAAAATGTAGAAGAAATTTAATTTCAGGGTTATTTTTATTTTGTACAATACCTCTGCCGAGGGTGTTTGCCATTTGTTGTTCCAAAATGCTTCTTAAGGGAGCTGCTCGGACGGTGTCCAAAAGTTAGTTTTTATTGAATATTTCAGGGACCATTTAGGATAAACTTAAAAAATTGGTATGAGGTTTTGAATTATAATGAGCGGTTAACTTATGTTATTGATATCCAATTATTTTATTTAATCTTAGGTTTACGAAACTGGAGGAGTGCCGACTTTATTGCTTATTTTTAATAACACTTTTTTACTTTCCTATACTTTCAGTATAGGGAAGTATTGATTTCATGCAAAATTTCAAAGTTGAGATTTTAACGGAAATAGTCATGGGGGGGTCCATGGACCCCAAAAAAGTAATTTTTAAAAAATGTCTGTCTGTGGGTGGGTGGGTCCGTTACGCTCCATATCTCCGGAACGGCTGGACCGATTTTGATGTGCTTTGGAATGCGGGGGTATATCAAAAATTCACCGACAAAATAAGCTTTTCAAAAAAATCCGAAACCGGAAGCGGAAGTTAGACATGTTTTTTTGGTAGCATTTTTTTCAGAAACTGAATGTTCGAAATTTTAATAGTGGAGATTAAAGAAGGCTTTAGGACAAACCAAACGATTTTTTACCGAACTCTCTAGCTTTAAAATGGCGGCCGCTACGAATTTTTGAACATTTCGACTTTAACGCCCATTTACTCAAAAACCAGTTATCTGATTGGAATCAACTACATCTTGTTTGGTAGCCCTTCAAGGGTACTATACCATGAAATATAATTAATTTTGAAAATATAAAAACGATAGTAATGACAGCACTCCAAAATTTTGGAATTTTTCAAAAAAAATTTTCTCAAAAACTGCCCACACGTTTTTGTTTAAACTTTTTAAGCGGATAAAGATAGGCATTTGCTACAATTTTGTTTTTTGCTCATTGCTATAATTTCACTGTGACGCCTTCTGTGAATTTTTGAAAATTGAAAATTGTTACCCTTTTATTTATTTAACGGGGGGCAATAAAATATTTCTGTTAAAGCAATATAGCTCATCATTTATAGCAAAATCCGAATATCATAATATTTTTTCGATAATTTCATATTTAGGGGTGCTACTGTTCCCCCTCCCTCCAAATTTTTTCGATAAAAAATTAAAAATTTGGTTTCTTGTTTTGTTTGCTCTAGGAGAATCTTTTTACAAAAAATCAAAAAATCGAATTGTTTGCCCCTTAATAATCTTTTTGTCCTTATAAGAATTACACATACTGTACTGGTCGTTTAATGTTCAGTGTAGGCTAACTTTTTTATTTTAATAGATGGACTCGCAAACCCAAGAGCAAAGTTGTAGGGCAAATTCTTCTCGATTGTATTTAAGTAAAAAACTTGAGTTTCCAATTTTAATATGGCGGCCACGGTAAAAAATAACTTTTTTTTAATGGAAACGTGGTATTTTGGCTTTAAAATCAGAAAGGTTTTGAAATTCTAAATACAAATTAATAAGAGTAATTTCTTGCTAAAAATAATACTTCTCGAGTTATTAATATATTTTCAAAAATCAATTTCCCCGCTGCCGTTGATTCAGTCCGAATATTTTACCCTACCTTGCTTCCAGGGCAGCGGTCGGTCTTTGTTCAACCGCTTCAAGATGTTACAACTTATAAGAACTATTTACTTTAACTAGTCGTGTCTAGACAGGTGTATATCGAAAGTGTTGGAAAATATAAAACAATGTTAATTTATAAGTATAGGAAAGTCCAGGCGAAGTGTTTCGCTCATTTTTTGACTTCATTTATTGGTTTATTGGTTTCCACTTAAGTGCACAAATAAAATTGCTTAGTACATGGTATTTATTACTTGGTAATTAATCATTTAAGAAGCTAAAGGTTAACAACGGCAGCCCCTTTTCAGTTTCGTACTTCTATGGTTCAACCAAATTGTCAGTAAAGTAGGATAACAGCAGTTAATAATACTAAACCGCATACCAAGTTTAATAAGTTTATCTTCATGGGTTCCTGAAATATTAAATATAAACTAACTTTTGGACACCCTCTTCCAGGAATTGTAGCTCCCTTAGAAAACATTTTATGAACTGTTATAGGCATCACATTTTTCGACAGCAGTTTGCGAAGACTCTGTATAACAGCCTTGCATCCCTGTAGAACTATAGTATGGTACTAAATTTTATGTCGGTTTATGAAGTGAGTTCATAACGGCGTTGAAGTCCACATTTAAAAATTCGGAAAAATACGTTAATTTGATTTGTAACAACGTATTCGATGACATGCCATTTTCACTTTTCTGGCAAATTTTGAAATCAGGGAAACTTTAGATTTTTTAAAATCCTTGAAAAGTCATGCAATAGTCAAAGAATTTTAGAAAACGTACAACATATTTTAAATTTATACAGGGCGAGTAAAAAGTAACGCATAATGTGTTTGTAAATATTGATTCTATGAAAAATGAAGCAATATTTAGGAAGTTTCGGACATTAGTCGTTACTTTTTACTTACCCTTTATAGTTTTATTTATTTTTTTTTGCTTTGCTTTTTTTACAATTTACGAAAGGAAAAGACAATACAATATCTGTAGCACTATTAATTATCATAGTTTTCATGGAAAAATAGAATTACTTTGTAATCAAAATTAACGTTTTCTTGCAACTCATCTGACTATAACCAAAATTAAGAAAGATGTGCATTGGGAACATTTAAAAAAAAAACTCCTCAAAATCTATTTTTTTAACCGACTTTTTAGTGTTTCCGTATTTCATCTTCCGTTTCAACTAGCCGTCATTTCCTCATTCGAGAAGCATCTTTACTAGATCTACCCATCACTTAAAATTGTAAAATAATTAACTTTAAAAAAAAAAGGGAACCGACTTCAAATAAAAACACAAAAGTGACATAAGTTAACTAAAAAGCAAAAAATAAATGTTTTTTATACAACAGTTTAATACTTATTTGTTATTCCGTTTAATGTAATTAAGAAATTGCTGTTTATTATATAATTATTAATTGTTTTATAATTTTGAAGTCGGTGCCAAGTAAAACATTAAAATTATATACCTTGGTGCAATAACAAATTAGATTCGAATTTTTATGTTTTACTTGGCACCGACTTAAAAATTATAAAACAATTAATAATTATATAATAAACAGCAATTTCTTAATTACATTAAACGGAACAACAAATAAGTATTAAACTGTTGTATAAAAAACATTTATTTTTTGCTTTTTAGTTAACTTATGTCACTTTTGTGTTTTTATTTGAAGTCGGTTCCCTTTTTTTTTTAAAGTTAATTATTAAAGTCTTGATTAGTATACACCCCGAAAATTCCGTGTTTGAATAATGTCACGAAAAGGCTTATTTTCTCTATAAGGTAACGAATCAATAAACGTAAAACGTAGACTGTCATTTTTCAAAAAAAAAATAGATCCTGTGCTCCCAAAACCGCCCTTATTGTTAAAATCAGAAAATAGAAATTTGTCATTTAATACTGCCCTGTAATGGAAGAATGAGACAGTAAAATTGGGAAAAGGGGCGAAGCATTGCGTCTGGGCTTTGCGCTACATTAACATTTTTTTTGACTTTTCATATATTTTATATCATGACGTTCTCGGCTCAAAACTTACTGTAAAATTAGTCTACTATTGGCATGCTGGACTACGTTAGTTTCTGATTTGACGTTCCACTCTGGTCTGAACCCGAAAGCCTTATAGGGAGGACGTTTTTCACATTTATAACGACAAAACAGAATTTGGAATTACTAAAACTGCGATATGAAAAAATATCAAAATTTTTACTTTATCAAAAACATACTGTTCAAACACCGGCCGCACGATTTTTTTTAAATTCTATAGGCTAAAAGAGCTACAATTTAGTTTGCATCACAGTCCGCTAGTTTATCTGTGACGCCTGCTGTGAAGTTTTGAAAATCGAAAATTCAAGCATTTTTGTTAGCAATGAACCTAGGATTTAAAAAAATTTCCGTTTAAGTGAATTGTAAATAAAAGAAAACCTTGAAAATTTCGGTTTTTTAATACAATAAGACATATTTTTTCCAGGCAAAGCATATAATTTTAAGTGAGTTTACGCTGTATGCTTAGTGCGTTCGAAATAGGTGCGGGATAGTCTCTTCGGTATACGGGGAGAATGCATAGCTAGTTCCGTTCGCTTGTAGTAGACCGTATATATAATATTCAAAATTTTAGAAACAGGTTTTATTTTGTTATTGTTCGCCTGTAAGATGTTAGTACTGAAATACTCTTGAAATTGAAAATCGGACATTATGCCCGATTTCGCGAAACAGTACGTTTAAAGAAGAATAAGGTTTAATATGCAATTAATACAACGTAATTAATAAATGATTAATAATTAAATGTTTTCTGCGTATTTGATTTCCTACGAAAAAACGTTGGTACGTTTGCAGGGGGCTCTTTTAGTTGTTGCGTCACTGCAAAACAAAAATTAATTAACTTGACCTTATGTTTTTGCGGTTAGTGTTTCATTACAACCTGGTATAGCAGTGATTATTTTTGAGAAAGAATTCCAAGATATTGCTATGATATTTGGAAGTGTATGTTTTGACTGGGGTGTTGTAGTTCCTGGAAGGCAATTTTTGGGATGCTTGCTGAGATTCATTTTGCGATTGGAGGTTTGTGAGAACTTGTAAGATTTTGATATTCTAACTTTTAAACTCAGGGTTGCGTATTTTTGCTATAATTTCTTGTTATAAATTCTAATAATTTATATTTTCATATTTGTGAGGTTTGTTTTTACTGAAAGAAAAGAAAAACACAATCTGATTGATACGATTTTTATTTATGTTAATTTTAATTATAATTTAGTTCAGAATTGTTCAAAAGGTTTAATTTATAAGAAGTTTTAGAGTTACTTGATTTGTGCGTCGATAAATGTCATTTTGGATGTCAGTGTCAATGTCACAAACGTATTAAAGAATACTCATGGTCATGATTTTTACAGCAAGTGCCATTTAACCTTGCAAAAAAAATGACGATAAGTTTAAAAGGCGAGAAGCCGTTACACTCTCAAGCAAAAGCAATCCCGTAGTTTGAAAGCTAGTATAATATCTAGTTGCTGTTAATTATTTATGTCATTATTATTTTGTCATACGCCAAAATAGGAAAGTATTGATTTTTGAAAATTCTTCTTGATATTACTTTAGCTTTCGCGCTTAATTTGTCCAAAAATCCACAATTTTTCGTAAACCATAAATAAATTGACTTTCACTTTTTAGTAGAGTGTACCACACTGTCCAACAGCCAATTAGAGCTAGTTTAAGTTACGACTACCGACGAAACAAAGCGTAAGTAGCCGAATCAAAGCCCACTAAAATTTGCAAGGTTAGGTGGCACATGCTGTACTTGTTTGTTAAAAAAATGGGAATCAAAGAAGGCAGACAAAAGAAAAGGAAAATTTGTTTTAATTAGTACGACTCGTCTTTGTAAATAAAGACAGAGAATTTTGATCCTCTGGAAATAGAAAGAGGAAAAACGAGTAAAAAAGTAACGTAAAAGTAATTTTGAATATAAAAGAAGAGGATACAAGTAATTAGCAACGAATTGTGGAAAGTCCAGAAGTATAAAACGATCCAGAAAGTATTTCCAATTGTGATGGTGGTAAAACCAAATTTCAAAATAACCTAAAAGCAGTCCAGAGGAGGACTCAAATTAAAGGCGAGTGTTTGTGGTTATTTGAGGAAAAACGAAAAACGTCATTCAAAATTTGTTTTATTAAATAAATTTTTTTGTTGTTGTAACGTTGATATTGTTTTGTGTTTGTTCTATTTCTTATTTATTTATTTATAAATCTAAATAGCAAAATAACGACCCTGAGAAAGTTAACAAAGAGTCTCATACATAATATAATTTAGAATTGCATGAATTGCGGGCATTTAGGGAATTGTTTCCTGGTAAGTACAAGACCACGCATATCATTGCAATATATACAACCAAAAGTAATCTACGTACTGCGTTCTAAATTGTTAATCAAATATGCAATAATGTTATCAAAAACATTTTTTTCATTTCTTTAGTCGAGTGCATAACCAATCAAATTATAACTTGCAACACTGGACCTGCATGATTACCGGCTCAAATATGAATTGCGTCCCAGGTGTATTTCTCCCCCAAGTTCCAATAACTTGAAATACTCACATAACATACACGATGCAGCAAGCATTTAATGGTTTAATGTTTAAACACGACAAATTCTCAACTGCAATGTTTCTTGTACAGAGTGGCTAGGAAAACTCCGGTCACTTTTCTTGCGGCGGTCAAGAGATGGCGCTTTAGTAAATAAAAATTAAATTAAAATACTGGCAACAACGCAGAATCCAAGACGTTTTAGTTATTAAATACGCCCCATATTAAATTAAAACAACCAAAGCGTCTTGGATTCTGATTCTGATTTAATTTTTCTTTACTAAAGCGCCATCTCTTGACCGCCGCAAGAAAAGTGACCGGGGTTTTTCTAGCCACTCTGTGCTTTTAAGTTCTCTATTTAAGTTAATTCGGTATGAACAGTAGTTTTGTTAATTTGAACTTGGTATCCCTGTTTAGTTTGATCAATTTAAAGGGAATTAATTGCCGAACCTACATTAATTTACGCCCATCCAAAACTATTTCATCAACTGCAATTACCAACAAGGAAGTTGCGATACCAAGTTGCAGCGCAGTGATAATGAAAGTACATAATTTGCCTAAGTTACAGCATCGATAAGACCTGACTTTACTGTTTACATCACGTAGATCCTAACTTAAAGTTAATCCACGTCAGGATAATGAACTTCCATCGTGTCTAACATTGGATGTCAACTAGCTTGGGGCTTAACTGGATACTCGGGGCCCGATGCATAAGTCCAAATGATTACGAAGCAAGAATGTTGCTGTTAGAACGAAGCTTCTTCAGTTTCATCTCAGTTGAGATCTGGGATAAAACATTATTTCATAGCATCGAGAAAGACAACGGCGAAAAAATTAGAACGAACGTAATTACTTTTTTCGTGGATCTCCAAAGTAACACACCCCCCTATGTTTTCTATGAATACTAACAAGCTCAAAGTAAATCGGACCTTCTAAAGCAATTAGTGAGGGAAGATTACATTTAGATTGTGTCAAAGCCAGATTGTGGCTAATGTATTACATCCCTAGCAATAAATAAAACGGACAGAGTTCACCACAGCGGATAATTTTCGTGTCTATTTAAAATTTGAAAAAGAACAAACGGGTTTTCGAAATTTAGATGTTTTTAGGCTGTGCAGGATAAACCACAGAAGGCTGGCAAAGATTTAAATTTAACCTTCTTCACATATGTTTGCGGTACATGTACATAATTAGTGCCGAGCATGAAACGTTATTTAAGTACCTACCTACTTCTAGTTGGCTAAAGTTACGAGAGTTTAATTAAAACTGAATTTTAACATATTTTTTGTACATGTTCGTGTTTTGCACAATTTTATATTACATTGTTTTAAAAATCCAGAAGAGGCATTTTACCTAACTTTATTAATTCCCGAACAACTGCAAGTATTCAAACTATGCTAGAATAATTTATTGAAGACATGCAAAAAAGTGGAAGAATTTATTACCGAACAAATTCTAAATTTTTGAAATTCTTTACTACACCGAGTCATTGACTCGAGGTTAAGGAAACAACAGAAAAACTTGACACTAGCTGCCCAAAACTGCCAGTCACCATATTAATTAAACGGATTTTATAAAATAAACAAATGATGTAAATAATTGTCCTAATAACCTGATTAATATTAATGTGACATTAGCATGTCTTCAAATGGAACATGGCCTAGGTGAAAGAAAGCATAATTGCTGCAGATTTCCTACTTTTAACTTTTGCATAATCCACAGATACAGTTGCATAATTAGGCTGCTATCACGCACATAAAGGTTATATTACTGGACGGATTACTATGATCGATTTGACAACTAAGCAAAAACGATTTTATAATCACAAGGTTCGTTATGTACGTGTTGAATTACATTAATATGTAATGTGTGACATACATCTGCGTTTTTTTTGTATCAGATGAAAACAAAAACATAAATTAAAAAGCTGAAGTGTTAACTGGGAGTAGACTTTTCCATACCAAATATTAATACTTACCGTATTATTTGTAAAAAGTCTGTTTAGAGTTTTAAGAAAACAAGTTATATAGTCAACCCTCTATTATATCCATATTTCGCTGTTACTTCGAGGCGTCGTCAGCCGAAGTTATTTATTGTTTCTCGTTTTAATAAATAAAGGGGTACCAATTTTTTAATTTTCAAAAATTCATAGAAGGAATTATAGCATTCAGCAAAAAGTTAAATTGTAGCCCATGTTCGTCTCTATAAGACTACAAAGTTTAAAAAGAAACGGATTGGCCAGTTTTTGAAAAATTTTATGTTGAAAATTTCAAATATTTGGAGTACGTTTTCTACAGTAGCACCCCGCCAAGTATAAAATTATATAAAACTTAAAATTAGATTTTGGTTTTAAAGCCATGATGAGCAATTGTGATTGAGAAAAAGACTTTTATCGAACCCCTTTTAGTATAAAGGGGTAGCCGTATGCGATTTTCAAAAATTCATAGAAAGCGCCACAGTGAAATTATAACTTTCAACAAAAAATCAAATTGTAGCCAATCTTCGGTTCTAACAGCTTACCAAGGAGGGTTGGGCATGTAGAATATTACATACAAAATACACTTATTTATACATGGTTATTCTGCGTGTAGAATATTAAGCTCCTTTTCTGCATATTCTACATGTAGAATAATACCGTTGCAAAATCAGACAGTTTAAACATAAAAAAAAGAAATTTTATTGTCGGTGCATTCTTTGTGAAGGGGTGGGTCGCTATAGGGATCTTTCAGACTCCGTGCCGGAGTTCTAAGCCTCTCTTTGACCGAGAAAGGATGAGTTAGAGCAAGGAATTTGGATAAGGGATGATTTCCGTGGATAGTACTGTCCCAGTATTTACCTTACGGGTCAGGAAACCCACGGAAAAACCTGAGCCAGGACAGCCGGCCGTGCCAAGGAATAGAACTCAAGCTTCCTGAATGAAAGACGGACTCGCCTACCGCAAAGCCATCTTTCTGGTTTTAAACGTAAATTAACAAACACATATACATAACTTAACAAGTTCCTCCCTCGACACCGAAGTATAATAATTAATAATGATAAATTAAAATTTCAAATATCTCAAATTAGTAAAAACTAAAAACGAAAATAATTGCGACCACTGCCCGAATTGTGATGGGGGCGAGCGCTACTTTCACCCCAGACGTAACGATTTAAAGGACGCAATTTTATTGTATAATTTTTTTAAGGAGCGAGCAGTTTGTGGTTTGATAACTGCTGACAATTAAGAACATTTTGCAGTGCGTTACGTTTGAATAGAGAATAGACGATCGTACCGTTGGATAGTCACATGTCTCGCTCTACTATGTACAAGTACACATGCTTTTATCTACATAGTAAAGTAAAAACAATAATTTTATGCAGGTGTTTTTCCAGAATCTATCGGTACGGATAATTTTTAATCGTTGTTCAAATTGTCGAAATTACTGCCCACAAAGGGCTTTAAAACAAGTTGTAGCTGATCCCGATCAGACAACTACTTTTTGAGTAAATGGGCGTTAAAGCCGAGATTTTCAAAAAATCGTAGCGACCGCCATTTTGAAGCTAGAGAGTTCGGTAAAAAATTTTTGATTTGCTTGAAGCTTTTCTCTCAGATCCTGTACTCAAATTAACGAAATGTAATTTTGAAGAAAAAAAATGCTGTAAAAACACAAAAAAACAACTAGAACTACAATTTTCGATACACCTCTTCATTTAAAATTTCATCAAAATAGGTCCAGTACTTTCGTGTTTCGCGGCGTCACAGACATTTTTTAAAAACTTGAGCCCCAAAACATGTATTTCCGTTAAAATATAAATATCGAAAATTTTCATGAAATAAATACTTCCCTATACCTAAGGTATGAGAAAGTAAAAAGGGCCAGACAATGAATTACATTATTTTCAACTATTTATAGACTTATTTGTCCCACAGCCACTTGGTTTTTTCAACACATAATTGTTTTGACGTATTATTACTAAAAATAAAAGCAACTTGCTAATAACAATGAACCAGCTACCCTTGATCTTTACTTTTGTTTTATTGACTGAATGAATATATGTAGAGCCCTGAATATGGGTTTAACATCCAAAACTACTTGATAGCCTCAACACACGTGGTAAATAAATAAAGGTGTACTTAAAATAACATTTTCTTCCAGTTAATGTAAAAATACACAAAATCGATTGACATTATTTATTTAAAAAAAACTGGAGCTTATTTGCTTGAATTATTAAAACTTTTTGTTTCTTACGTATTATGCGTAACTTAGGCAAAATTTTTACAAAAATACGTTGTATTTCTATGTATCAGTGAATTATGATCAGAGTACTAGGTAATAAATATTACAAATTCTTAGAGCGTTTTAAGTATTCAAAGAAAAAATACTCATAATAAATCATCCCAGGGTTTTCAGCATTCATTTGAATTTTGAACAGCACAAAGCAAATAATAAAAAAATTGCCAGTCCAACAAATTCAATCTAAAAGTGTAATATAGCGGTAAATTAATGGTTTAAATACATGAAGCTTTTGTGTTATGCATGAAGTAACAATGGGCGAATTTTTTATTGTTTTTTTACGAACTGAAACATAAAATTAAACCCATAAGGATTGCATTAGCGGGCTACGAATTAAAATTGTGAACTGTCTTGTCTTTATCTTGAATTTCTCCTTGTATTCCTCACACGATTTCGGTCTCTGGCCCATCCCAGCTTCATTGGAATCTTCTATCAAGCTTATAGCCAGATATGACAGTGCGCTAGTGAAATATTCTAGTGCTATTTCCTGAATATGTTCATAAAAAAATGAACTCATCTATAGTGTAGTATTTTTTTAAATTCAATTTTAGTTTTTCATATGTAACATTTATATGTAAAATATTTAAACCATGATTAGGTTTGTAATAATTTTAATAACTCTTCATTTAATAAAATTCCCCAAAACATTTTTTTCAGTAAACAGGACTTAATGTTTTCGAGATTGAAATTAAGTATTAAAAAGCAATTTGTCGTAATCTCAACACAATAATTCTTGTTAGAAATTGGGCTGCATTTATATTGTTTATATGGAAGTAAATCTTTTCAGAAATTTCAGGCTTAAGTAAACAAACAATGTAATTTTGCTTAAGCTATAATGAAATGTAGATTACCGTACATGGTATATACAGGGTGTATCAAAAATAGTAAAAATATTCAAATCCACAGTAGATTACAGTATACACTATCTTGTTTTTAGAGATATATGAGGTTCTATATTATTTTTGTAACCAGTTCATATTTAGCTATGAAGCGGCAAGGTTCAATATTTTATCCACTTCCGGTTAAACCGGAAGTTTTATCAACTTTGTTTACTATATAGCACTCTCTCTAGTTTTTTGTTTTTTTTTGGATTCAGTTTTTTTTTCTATTTTTAATGATGTAACAATGTTATAAATATTAAACTATCCAAATTCAGAAAATTGTTATATGATTTTAATTTCCGGAGAGTGTGGTAGAAATTAAAGACGTTTGTGTACATCTTTTATTTCTACCACACTCTCATGGTGGAAATGGAAATTTAAAAAATGTTTTCCTAATTTTTATCATTAACTATAACAAGCGTTATATCATTGAAAAGAAAGAGAAAAAAATACTGAATCAAAAAATGACAACAATATACAGGATGCTATTGAAATATTTGAGTTGCTAGAACTTCCAGTTTAACCGGAAGTGAAAAAAATATTTATCGTTACCGTTTTGTAGATGAATATGAACTATTTACTTAAATATGTTTATTTATGCATCCCTAAAAACAAACAATTTATGAAATGAACACACCTAAAATTATCTAGTACTATACAAACCAGATAAAAGGCGTGTTTTTTAAAAGGACCCTTAATCTTTAAGGTACGCGAAAATTATTATTGAAAATTTGTTCCAAAATTGTTTGATTGCCGCAGGATAGTAACAAAACTTTGGGTTCAAAGACATGTTATTGGTAGAAAAAATAAAACCGTTTTTGTCGAATGTGGCAAAAAGTGCCGGAGAAAAAGTGCCGCCGGAAAATAGTTCCGCGGAAGAAAATGCTGCTGAAAAAAAAACGTGAGTTAATCCAAGTACCACTATTTAACCTACACATACTAGAGCTAACGCAAGATTTTATTTAAAATTTACAAAACTATTTTCAGTTAAATTCTTTGCGTACTTTTATGTATTCACGACACTAACCTAAAACAGTTGATATAGGAAGTAATTATTTAAAATTATCTAAATATTGCTAACAATGCTTTTTCTTCGAGAATTTTTTTTCGGCATTTTTTGCGGCGGCATTTTTTCCGGCGGTACTTTTTCTTGCGGCACTTTTTTCCCACGGCACTTTTTTCCGGTGGCATTTTTTTCCGGCGGTACTTTTTCCGACTGCACTTTTTTCCGGCGGCACTTCTTTTCTTCAACCGTTTTTGCCACATTGGATTTAAATTACAATTATTTATGTAATGAGCATCTAGAGTTTATATTCATTTTCTTCCAATCTCAGCAGTTCTGACACAATTTTATTTTATTTTTTAATTAAAAAACAGCTTAAAAATTAGCAATTTGCGTGGATTGTAGCTTTGCTACTGTACATTATATAGATGTCTCTAGGGACATCAATCACCGTTAATTTAAAAATGGTTTTTGCAAAATGAAGGGTACCGCTGGATACTTGGATTAACTTGGGCTAATCTATTATTGGTTTGCATATTTTTACCTATTTTTGATACACGCTACTTATTTTAACTTTTCTGCTGTATAATTCATTTTTCAACATACGCATTTATCAGGCCTCACAACGGCAAGCTGTTTTATCCAAAATTGGCAAAATTATCTGAATACTCGAATAACGTAGTACAATGTTTGCTTTATGAACAAACCTAGAGTTTTTTCAAAAAACATCTGGAATTCCCGAGGTAATCGAAAAATTAAAAATTCGCGCCGATGTCCAAAATTTTAAATTTACTCCTAAATCAAAAATTATTAATTCACGTCAAATCCATAAAATTTCGATGAAGTTTTTAAATGCAGGTGCGGATGCGCGTAAATTAATTGTTTGAATTTACTTATCTTTGACCTTACTGCCTACAGTATTATTATTATTTTTTATTAAAAATAATTAGTTTAATTTATTCAAATTATATTACATATAACGATAGTTGCTATTTTACTAGAAATATAGTCGAATAATGAGTACCACAGGGAAAGGAGTTGAAAGGGCGGGGCCGGTGGGGATTCACGTATCCATGTATTTTTTTTTAATTTAATAAAAAAACTTGAGAGTGACCGTTGAAAATATTTTGTGTTTTTCGTTCATATACAACCCGCATTAAAAAGTGTTTGATCGCACGTTAGTAATTTAAAATTTAAAAGTATTCACGGATGTATGTTTATGTTATTATATTTCCTTTTTTTTTTCAATGCAGAATTGGTTACTATAAATACTTTCTATTTTATGTTTAATTCCCGTTTTTTAATTTCTTTTTGAATTAAATTAAAAATACACGTAAGTTTTACTTTCACTTTGTGTTTCGATATGTCTGTTAGCGTTAGTATTAAATTTTTTTCGTAGGTGTTTAAATTAATGTAAGTGGTATCTATTTTTAAGTTGGTATTTTTGTGTAAAAATTGTTGCGCGCCCTGTTTCGTTCTTCATATTAAAAAAATGTTGTGTGAACTGGAAATTTTTATAAGCTTATAAAGTTTTATATTTATCTGTAAATTACTTTTTTTTTAAATAATTTTGAGTGGAAAATTATGGTTATGTAGAAAAATTAAAACTTCGCAGACCTCAATTTCTATGGTTTTTTTCCTGCTTTGAATACCATGAAATATTTTCGAAAACCGCTACTCTTGACCGAAAAAGTTGTTTTTGAGCTAACTAAATTCTTCCCAAGAATGTGAAACAAGCGCCTAGATTTAGCAAGACTAAAACTGGAGGATTTTGATGGAATCTTCCCGATGGGAGTCTTGAAATGATGTTGGAAAGGCACAATCATCGTTCTTGCTGAGATGAAGTATGATTGTTAGACTCGACTCCCGGCCTAGAGTTCTAATCTCTGAGAACAACTCTCCGACGTTAACTAAATAATTCTATGGAGCACGCAAGTTGTAGGATTTTTTCGGTCATTTCACGTTCGTTTTTGTTTCGCCCGGGCTTTCTGAAAGAGAATGGAGTGTAGATAAAATTTATTCTGTAGGGTGCTGAGATATTCGAACCAGATGTGGTCTCTATGTACGTGATTTTGGGGTTCCAAGAGGTGTGGTTGTGTGGGCTGTACGTTCTATCCCAGGGTTATTTATACCCTAGACCCCATTAGGTTCTTTAGGTTGGCTATAGATTTTTAGAGCCTTTCCTTGCGTGACGGTCTTGTTAAATTAGACTTATCTTTGGTTTAAAATTAAACGCCTCGGGTAATAATGGAAGTGTTATTGTAAATCAAGTCGAAATTTCTCTTTTTTTGTTTTTTTTTCTAAACATATTGCATGTAAAGAAAGGGAAGAAGGGTTTAAATGGATTTTTTGGCGTCAAAAATATTTAGTGAAGGTCTATTTATAGTAGGCCTTGATTGCTTTCTTCAATTCCGCACCTGGCGTTTTTATTAACTTTTGATTTGTTGATGTTCCGGTGAAAGTAGATGGAGTTGTTCCGGATTTTTCGGCGATAAAATAATTTTTTATCGGTGGTTTCGTAACGAAGGCTGACAAATAAGAAGTTGCGTAAAGGAATCGTGTAGGAACCGTACTCAGACACGAAGTAATTTGTAACAGACCCTCCCTATTTCCTACCGACATTCGAACTTTGATTATTGCCGTCGTTTCTTTTCCTTGTCTCGCTTGATTTTTATTGATGCCTTTCGGCTCTTTTTTTCAATGGCATAAAGGTTTTATGGTGCCTACATCTGTATGTTAAACGTGACGAATTCTCGTGAGTTATGTCCAGTGTTATGTTCAGCTACCGCTCGTTTATATACTATACTTTTGTTATTGAACAGCCAGACTTTGGGGAAAATAGTAAAATTTAGCCAGAGCTTGTATGATATTTTGTATTTTCGGTAGAACTTTTGCCATAACCATAAAATATAGAATTTCCTGAAAGTTGTTTATGAAACAGAAAACTTCATAGACATGAAAGCACAATCTTGAATAATGCATTTCATTATCTTGATCTATCCATTCTGAAGCATTCGAAAACATCCAATGTTTTTCCTTATATTGCTATTAAAATAAAACAATTTATTCTTAGAAATGTTTTTAGTATTAAACGGATCCGTTATTATTATTATTTTCTTACTGTGAAGATAAATAGGTAGAATACTTTACATTCTACAAGACTGTTATTACGTTTATTTATGTTTGCTACCGACTTAAATTAAATGCTTAAATTTGATGCAATATAAATAGCTACATTGTTTTTAGAACGTCGCAATTACAGAGCATTAGAAGCAGAGTTTTATTCTTTAAGAATATGTTGGTTATTTGGATTGTTCGTGGTGCAAAGCAGTTATATAATATTTATAGTAATGGTTATAATACTAAACTTATTGATACAATAAGAAAAAGATCATAAATTAGCCATTCAAAAAAGTTATCCGAATACCCTAACTTCATTCGATACAATTAAATATGCCTCGATCCCATATTTTGGTGACAAATCAGAAAAAATTGCTAAAATTATAAACCAGACAAATAAATATAAAGTAAGTTTTAAAACATCTTAAACACTTTGTTTAATGCAAAATCAAAAACAGACGATTTGGTAAAATCAGGCATTTACAAATTAAATTGTTCGCATTGCAATTCGGTTTATATAGGCCAGACAATTAGAAATTTTGATATTAGGTGTAAAGAACACGTACGTTGTTACAAATACAAACACCCACATAAATCCAATTACGCTAAACACTTACTAGAACACAATCATTCAATGACATCTAATAACACTATAAAATGTTTACACTTTTGGACATTTTGGAATAAGAAATCAAGTTATCTGCAGACGATTACCGATATCAAGTCACCAAGTTCTATTGCTATAACAACACTGTTTACTTTTTCATATAACCTTCGACAATGGCATGTAAACCTGCCGAAATACGTATAATGTTAAAATAAATAAATATTGTGAAAGTAATTAAGTATTTTATATACAGATAATCATTAGTTATTTAATAATTTATTATTAGTTTTCTTTATTTACTTTAGTTGCAAGTTGATGCATCTTTGTAATAAAAAATTACTATTAAATTGTGTAATAGAAAAATTACACGTAAACGTATTGTTACATATTTTATCATTAGTGATTCTTACAAGCACATTAAAGCCAAGGGGGCTCCGAAAAAACTGTCAATAGTTATGACCTATTAATACGTAATGAGTATTTACATCATTCATTTACGTCATTTATTAACTGTCAAACGTGGGAATGAACAATAGTAATGCTAATGTATTTTTTTAATGTGTTTAGAAAACTAATAACTGCTATATTTTTATAAAAAAATATCTATTAATTTTCCATTTTTGGTGAAAATTACCCAAACTAAAAGAAAATTAGTAGAAGAATTTTTAAACTGTAGGACGTAAATTTCTGTTTACCTTTTCAAACAGTGCTTCAAATATGTAAAGTTCATTTGCTGTTGGTAACTTCTTTTTTGAAAATTAATTATAAGGTATGTCGAGAGCAAGATATTTACCGAATGAGTCTAGCAGTATTGTATATCTGTAAATCTACAAAGTCAGTGACTGAACTGAACATGCGTTTAACGTACATCCGTCTGCAGAGTCGTTTTTGGTAGCGATCTGTACCGGATCTGGTAACGGATCTCGCCTGGAGTAACAATCGAGCCGGAGCACATCATGTGTGCTCCTCGCCAAGTCTGATGTAGAAATGCCAGCTATCCGCAGATTATGTTTCATAATACAAATTATGTTTAATTATATTGAACAATGTAGGGGTGGGCCCGTTATACAAAGGAATATGCGCTTTATATAATGGACGCGCAGCCATGTGGCTTCTAGTAGCGGGGGCCTCTCACCACTAAAAATTGAGACAGGTGGAAGCGATCCGGATTTATTATGTGGATAGCAAATCCAGATTTAATATATAGATAGCAAATTCGGTGGGCAATGCCTCACGTTTTTTTTTTAAATAATAATAAGTTCTAATTATACGAAGTAGACAACTAAATCCGGAACCCCTCGGCCTATCTCATCTTGGAGGAATCTTACTGCAGCTGTAATTGTACCACTCAGGAGGCGCGGGACTGGTTTTATTTTTGCCGAAGAAAACGTAGGCCGTAGCCCACGGAAACAGTTAGTTTATTCTTAAACGCGCAACGGCTTGGTACCAGCGCGTTTGTTATTGCAACTCTTATTCCCGGTATATGGGTCAAGTATATTGATTCTCTGTGTATCTTTAAATTCTATTCGGTTAATTAATTGACACCTGTAGCTACACAAACATTTTCCGAAAAGAAAACAACGAATGAGGTTTCAGTTCATTGAACTCGTAGATCAGTTTATACTTTGTTTAATTAAATTTAATCAATTTAGTAATACATATTGTATTAAACCAACACTTCCTCTTCATACTATACATACACCGGATATAAAACGTTTGTGGTAGACCTCAGATATTTTTTTAATTTATTAACTTAAATCAACGAAATTTGGACTTTTAATTAACCACAAGAACGTATCATGCAGTGCCGCAAATGGTTATTTTATTTATTTCTCGCATAACATTATTGAGTTGTTGTTGAGTTATATTTCCTATTGTTGCTGCAGCTGTATACTTTAGATTGTCCAGTGCTGTTGGTGGCCTCGAACAAATAATATTTTTAGGTAATAAATTGGAAATCCAATGGCAATAAGTCTGGTAACCTAGCTGGCTACCTGCCTGGTCTATTAGCTGCTATACGATCTACTAAACATACATGTGTGATACATCGTTAAATTCAGAATTTAAATGGCAATACATTTTAGAAAAGTATACAAGGTGTTCTATTTGAGATAAAATAGTTGATATTACTTCTGACCTAATCGGAACAACCATTTTCGGTACTTACACATTGCATGGTGTTTTCAAATTTTCCCAATTGCATTTCACAATGTTTTGTACTGCAGTTCTCGAGATCTAAGAATAATTGCAAATAAAACCACAGCTCTTAATTTACAGAAAGTTGCCGTATATACCGAAAAAGTTTCAGCCACGCACTTAACCTCTCGGATTTTCTTTATTCGTTGAAAACATTTTTTTGATTAATTTAACAACCAGTTGCTTGGTTTTTAAATGTACAACTTTATTTTTTGGCATACATTTTTACAATATTTGAATAAATACCTTAACAAATTAGCATTGTAATTACAGAAAAAAATCTTATTAACATTGTAAAATTAAAACAAATTCTGACAAATTTATTTGACACTTAAAATGTCAGAAATCTCTTTTAGCTGGTTGTAAACTAATTAAACAGATTATATCTGAGAAGTGTAACAATTCCTGCTATAACTGTGTTTAGTTTAGTTTATTTTCTAACAGTTTGTAAATTTGAATTTACCGAGTAGACACTAGACAAATGTCGTGTTCTTTCGGGAACCCCTCCAGAGGGTAAAAGCAGGTATTAAGATTGCGGGGTGAAAGACAGATATAAGTAAGAACTCCAAGACACCACTTGTGCATTATTTGTAAACGCTACCAATTTATACGTTATGTTAATAAATTATTTTAATAAAAGAAAAGTTTAAAGTAAAAACAAACTGGTATATGTGAAATAGTAGTTTTCCTAAAAATTACTGCCGCTTATAAACATGCTAATATTCTTATTTTACTCTGTTGTGATGAGTCACCTATATAGTAAATCCGGAACTGTCTCAACTTTACGCCACGACCGGACCCCACTACTAGAAGCCAGATTCTCTCTCACCTCTCATTACCAAATCAAACCCTGGGGGCTGCATGTGCGTTGGGCGTAGCCTACGGGTTCGGCTAGTCTATATATTAGAATCGGATCCTACTAGAAGCCAGATCTGAATTAAAACAATAGTCGCAATTGTTTCTTGCAAAATTAAAAAACAAACGGGTGTTAATGCTCCCTATGATGTCTGGATTTCTAGAGATTACCTGATTTTTTGCTTAGAATCTCATTTACTCGAAAAGCGCTGGATTTAAGTATACCATTATTTAATAAAATTTATTTTCTATTTCTATCCAACTACCTAAAATCATACAGGGTGTTCTATTTAAAGAAAATCGAATGGTACCCATTAAATTTAGAATTTTTTGCACTGCTGCAACAAACACTCTGTATAACGAATTTCAACTTTAAAATATCTGAATAATAGCACATGGTCTTGACAGATAATGCTTGTTCAATCTTGAGAAGTACAACTCGTGCGGATTTTATTAGTGAGGTCTGCAAATATCTATTTTTTCGAAAAAGAATAAGTTGGCAACACCGCAATAGAATGTCGAAATTAAAATATTTAGAAAGGCAATTAGAATATACAAAAATATATAAGGTGTTCTATTTAAAAAAAACGTATGTTTGGTATGCTATTCTTATATGGAACCTCCTGTATAATTAAAATTAATTTTATAATGTGGTCCTTTTAGTCCCCTAGAACATTTATTCGAAACATTTATCTGCGTTTTAAATAGTTAAGGAGATCTCGACTACCGCGGCGTTGTTGACTCACCCTGTATATGTTAGAGAAGGCCGGTGATTTTTTATATATATGTCCCTCACACGTATTTGTAAATCTGAAAATATCATGGGGGAATTATGCAAAAAGGGGATGCAGTCGTGCAGATATGAACTACGTGCCCTTGTAAAATTGATAACATAAGTGGCTTCCTTAAAGGCTGGCGCCCTTAGACTTTAACCCATTTAGCCCAATAACTAAGGAGGCAATGAAACGTACAGACTAACATTTTTCCAAAACAAGTGGTTAGATTTCTTCACTCTCAGACGCAGTTTTCCATTAAAATCTGAAAATCGTGAATCTTCATGAAATCGATACTTTCCTATGAACTAAAGTTGTGTTTTATGGGCTGTTGTTCAGATATGTCGGCTGCCACCATTTCAGAACTATTAGTGCCTTACAAATAGGAAATTCCCGTATTGGATTGGATTGGCTTGGAAATAAGAATCTCTTCTTGGTGATGTTATAAAAACGATCACCCGTTAGACGATTTTTTGCGTCGTGAACCCAGTTCTGCGGATTCAGGTTAACTCTATGCGTCTCTGACCATTAATATCACACCTACTAACAGTACCAATAATTATTTTACAGTTTTAAGCGTGTGCTTATGCACCGAGGCGTAGAAAATAAAGCATTTAGAATTATTTCAGAGGTCTGCGCTTTCTAAACTTGAATAGATCTAACTGTTCCCCGTTCTGTAACTTCACGCGTTGCTTTGTGTATCAAAAGAATAACAGCGAGTTAAGTAGAAAACGGTGAACATAACAGCTGCGAATGTAGTTTATTGTCTCGAAAGGACCTAATACATCATAGGAAATGAAGTCGGAAAGTTACGTTTTTCTCGTTTTTTACGTGACAACGCAGCCTGTATTTTTTATTAAGTTACTGTGAAGGAAAACGTTTTAAAACTGATCGATTTTATTTATTTTTTCCTGCTGTTGGTAATGTTCTAATTGGTCCGAAACTTTACTTTACTCACCTGCCGGATAGTTAGAAAGTGTTAGACAGTTTGTAAGTTTCTGATTGATAGCTTTTGGGAGTTTTAAACGGGCAATATTTATAAATTTGCTCAAGTTAGCTTCGTAACGCGTCCCCGGGGCACACGCACTTTCCCGAAACTACCTTGCTTAATAAAAGCCGAGAATCTCATATTTCGGAACATTTTTCTGCCGACAGCTGCCATTTCAAACTTAAAAGACTTAAATCTTGTCACCAACACGAATTTATATATGTTGAAAATTTTTTTATATGAAACTTAATCTGCAGGATATCGTTCCACCGTGAATTTATAAAATACGAGCGAAATTTTTAGAATCTCATTAAACCGTTGGATGGGTTAATCGTTTAATTTATTTTTGGGTCTGATTCTTTCTGTTTACTGTTAGATACTTCAAATATGCCGAGATCATCAGAATTATACTTTTTCCGGTTGTGTTGAAATAGCAATTGAAATGTGATTGCCTGCTTTTCCAGTGCTTAGTGGTTATTGGGTTTTTTTCATTATATTGAGCGGCTTCAATTCATTTTGCATTTTTTTGTAACTTTTCGGTGGTGGAATTTAAAAAAATGTAAAGTCAAATAAATCAAGACAAAATAATCTTCTACACATTAGCATGTTCGGGCAAACTAACCAAAAAAAATATTGCCACAACATAACTTAAACTGACGTTTAAATTAACATTGTTCATTCTTGCCTGAAAATAAAATTTTTCAGTACTTCACAAATTCAACATTTTCGTGGAAAAGCAGAAAAAAATAGAGATACCTTTACGCATTTTTTACGGACAGTAAATCGCCCTCGTTTTTAACGCACATATTTATGTGACATATAGCGGCTTTTATGTGGGGCTGGTCCGCAAAAGTCAACTCGCCGACTTCAGATTTCCATGAAGAATTGCGGTCTTAGTAATCCGGAGAGAGCTCAACTTTCTTTGCAACATGACAGTGTTGAAAATAGTCATAATCCGCGAATGTTTGTCGATTTCTCGCTGTTTTGTGTCACCGAAAACCAAAGAACAATTGAAACTGCTCGCGAATTGCGAATGGAATCTGATATCTACATAGAAGTTCGTTGAAATTGTCTGAATAAATAAGAATCTTCATCGTAATTTGAGCTTGAATATTTGTTTTCAAGCCTACTTGAGTAGGTATTTGCTTTTTTCGAAGCTCAAAATTCTCTAATTAAAAAGTACGAAAGCCTTACTAATATCGTTGGTTTTATATTGAGCAGATTGGTTAAGTTGGCATATTTATTATTAACAAGCGGAATCCGTGGGCTATGTCTCACGCTTTTTTGAAGTAATAAATTAACTACTGAAGTTGCTAGTTTAGCGGACTGTGGATCGTATTCTGAGTTTTAGGATTTTTATAAAAATTGGTTGATTGTATATAAATCGATTTTTACAGATTTATTCGCTAAAATTTTGGAAGGGGTAGGGAGAAGTTAACCCCCTAAATATAGCTGCAGCTAAAAATTAAGTTCTAAATCTTATTCTACTATTAATCATGAGAACGTAACAGAAAGTTTTAATCGTCTTCCGCTTACTAAAGAGGGGGGCATGAATTTTCAAAAATTCATAGTAGGCGTTACAGAGAAATTAGTGGACTGGGACGCGAAACAAGTAGTAGCCCAGTCCTAGCTCTATAAGCTTAAAAATTAGCTTAGAAAATTGTTTGTCTTAACAGTTGTCATTTGTAAAAAAAATCTTTTGTGTACTGTACATTGTGTTCCTCTGGAGCTGTTCTAATACCAACATTAATCTCGATCTGTCAACTTGTTTTTGAGTAAATAGGCGTTAGAGTCGAATATTTACAAACACTGTAGCCATTTTAAAGCTACAGTGCCCAGAAGAAACATTAGAAAATGTCATTAAAATCATTCTAATAGTTCCTGAAATTTCGCGTTACACACACGCGAACATACATACCGTCATTTTTTAATTCCACTATTTTGTGTTCCTTGGGGGTCAAAACATGTATTTCCGTCAAAATGTCGTATTTGAAAACTTTCGAGATTATAATATATTTCCATACAGGAAGTATGGGAAAGCATAAATGCGCACGGATTCAGCTAGTTCTTTTCAAATGAGAGCTAGTAATATACACGCAGCGGCTTCTCTACGCGAACATATATGTTATGGCTACTTTAGTTCTCAATGTGTTAGTCAATGGATTGTAGAATGCGTAGCGTATGTGTCTCCGGGAAGACCTCTGTTGCGGCGGCGGTTTGCCTGCAGCTTTTTAATAAGAAAAGTTACAAAAAATATCAGCCCTGCAATAAAATTTGTTTGTTATTGAAAGAAATCATATAAAACGCAATATTTATTTACATTTATAGTACACAGTTTTATCGTGTATTTTTCTTAATTTCACGTAAACATTAGTCAATCATGTTTTATTGCAAGCAACTATTAATATGTGTAGCCTATTGCTCTTTAAAAAGTAAACGCCTTGTATAGCACAAAATAATTTACGATGATGCATAACTGTCTACTGAACAACTTTTCTATTGTTTTTTTTTAGTTATTTACTCTGTGAGAGTTGTCCAGTGAATAAATCCAAGTATGACAAAAATTTGTTGATGCAGCAATCGGTTTATTTATATGTGGAATAATTTAGTGCGGTTTATGTTTATGGTCTCCTAGCGGATGTTTGTAAACTTCTCGGCGCCAAGGGAGTATTACAATTGTACAAAGAAACCGTGCACTCAAAAAAGGATCTCTGCTCACTAAAGTTTTGTATTCGCATGTAAAAATTGGCGGAATGTATTATACGAATATAGCGCTTCCATACAGCGTCCAAAGATCAATTTTTATATTTTAAAGTTTTGACACTATTTGCGTTTATATATTAGAATTAGGAGATAGATAGATTAATATAAATCAATGGCTAAATATCAGAAATTTGTAATCAACAAAGAGAAATATTTTCAGCAATTTAGTTGCTGCCATCTAGCAAGTGCGGCCAATAAAATATGGGCTTTGTTAATCTGTTTAATATAAAATCATTGGTTAAACCTAATTACTTATTTTCATAAAAAATATGTTTTGTAGCTGTTGCCAACTAATAATATATAAGTTACCTTTAGGATTTCAATTATTATTTTATAAAGAGTAAGACGGATAATGATCCGCAAATACATATCAGTAACCCAATGTTTCCACTAATTCTCGTTTGAAATTCAAGTTTCACTTGCGTTGAAAGTGAAACATTACCCCGTTATTAGTGGAGAAGGGAGCTATAAGCGATAGGTGTGCATTTTAGTAATATTATAGAGTTTCAGGTATAACTCTTTGAGGTTTCCTGGTTGTTTAAATTACATAATTTACTAATACGTCTAAATTACGCATTTGCTTTTCCGCATCTCGTTGGCAACCGCTACATTAACGCCGGGAAAGTCGTTTCACAAAGGAGGGATTTATTCTATCCTGCCTAAAATAATAAGTATAATGATGCGCAGCGCATAATACGCAATCGAATTTTGCATAAAAATTGTCTTTTCTACTATAATGTGCTTTTAACGTTCATTGTACTTGGGTGAATTTTTAATTGTCTTCCTTTCTACTTTGAAATGTGTTCATTTCACTTTTTAATAATTTCGTCTTGCTTTTTGATAACCTCATCTTGATCTTCATGTTTCTTTACTTCTTTTCTCGCCGATATACTTGAGCATTCTGGCGAACTGTAACATTACAGTTGTATTATACGTTACATAACGGGGCTCAGAATTCATGTGTGTCAGCACCGCGAGCATTCGAAAGAACGTGACGCTTGCTTGTGATCAGTCAGTTGTTGGTTAACTCGTATTCGACTAAAAACTGGAAAACCTTCCACAATAGATTACGACGTGTAATAATGTAACAATCTTTGATGTTCATTTAAAAAAACGGCAAAAGTATGAACCAGGCACGTCGCGTTGCGAACAGGCGCGAATGATACAGTATAACACCGTCCACATCTCTCATTAAGTCCATTATGCTATTACATTACATTACAGCTGAATTCACAAATGTGTAAAATTATTAATCGTCTACCATTTGTCCAGTTACGGCTAGTATGTAAGCGCTTTATATTAAAAATTAATTAACGCTATATAAAATGAATATAATCGCTACATTATAAAATAACTAAAGTTATTTAAACATTAACGATTTATAAAATAAATATAAGTGCTATATAAAGAAAAAGAACGTTACATAAAGAGTAGTGGACACAATATAAAAGATATTTAACGCAAAGACCACTTAGACCAACACCATTGTTTAAAAGAGAACCGTGTTTTGCATTGTTTCTTGTAAATATATAACTGTTTTGAACCATAACCTCGCATAGACCGCCTAAACCAGCATCATTGTTTAAAGAAATTTTGTTTTTACATTGTTTTCTATTCAAATATAACTGTTCTTACTCATAACCTCGCGTAGACCACGTAGACCAACAACCTGTTTTAGAAAAGTACTTTGTGTTCGCATAGTTTCATGTAAAAATATAACTGTTCTTAAGCGTAATTTGATACATAGTATTTATTACTGTATTTAATATTATAATTTTTATATAGTAAATATTAGTTTATGTAATGTAGCTTGGTATTATTTTGTGTGACATAATCATTTTTTTATATAGGTTTCATAGATGGCATTTTTGAATTTTTATGTACCGTATTCTTAATTTAATATACATGAATTTTGAATTTTGAAAAATTCATAGAAGGCGTCACAGAGTACAAGAACCGAATAAAGTTTCACCCCAGCTCGATGAAAATTTTAAAAAACGGGCGTTTTTTGCAGGTTTTTGAGCAATATTTTGTTGAAAATTTTCAAATTTTTTAAATGTTTACTTTAATGTGTTCATACGTTGAAAGATTTTCATACCTAGTAATATTGTGTTCCTCTAGAGGTACTACAGTATCAAATTTGATTTGAAAATTGCTACCAAAAAAATGTCAAAAAAACTTCCGGTTTCGGATTTTTTTTAAACCGAATGTTGTCGCTGAATTTTTGATATTACCTTAATTTCAAAAGCACATTGAAATCCGACTACCTGTTCTGGAATTATGAGGCGTCACATACACACCCACAGACAGACTTTTTGGTTTAAAACATGTATTTTCTCCAAAATCTGGAATTTGAAAATTTTCACGAAATCAGTATCTACTTCGCTTATACTGAAAGTACCTATAGGAAAGTAAAAAGTTATTAGGCTTCAGGAGGTTGTAGCTCCGTAACGATATATTTTCGGTTCAATGTTTATTGGAACTTTTTTACTTATTTTGAATCCTTGAATGCGTTTTAACTTCTGCACGATTATTCTGAATCACTCTACAGGCTGTTTAAAATTTGAGCCCCGCCATGCGGATCTCGCTTATTTGAAGAGATAGATAGTTAGTCCATTTGAGGCAAAGTTGCCAAATCTTATGCCTAACAATAATGTGTAAAGAAATTTAAAGTAGCCACTCTGGTTTTTCAGATATCTGAAAAAAACTGAAATTTTGGATTTTTTATTTTTGACTATAACGCATTTATCATTTATGCTACGAATTTCTAGTTAAGGCATTGTTAGGACACGTTTTTATGCTGAATCTAAATTATTTTATCAGATTTGGTGTAACTGTTACCATTGTTCATTTTCGACTGTCAACTTTTTTTTTCTTATGGTCGGTATTTTACATTTTTTCATATTTGGATAGAGTTTTTAATTCTGCTTTTAACGATGAGTCACACATTGCATTTTCTTTAAGTTTTGGGCCATTTATTACAGAAAATAAAAATTTCATAAGAGTGCAATGGAAAGACCACGTCATTTAGTTTATTTTGAAAAAATTCTAGTAGGCCATGAACTGATGGAAGGAAAACAAAACACTTCTCTGATTCACCTTTACTTTTAGATACATTAATTATGCGAAAATTTCAGGAAAATTTGTTTTGAGCATGTGCAGCAGGTTAAGTTATTTTTTACAAAAACTTTAAATGACACAGTTACTAACACGCATATTTGAGAGTTCATTCTAGACGAGCTTCTGAGCATATTTTACAAAGGTGTCAAATGTTTTAAACATTTATTTAATAATTGTTCGTATTAGTATAGTTCTAGTGTTATCTGTTGTGTTTATTTAACCTGTTATTCAAATTTGTTATGTCAGTTGCAAACATAAAAACTGCAAGTGGAATTTTTAATAAATTGTGTATGTTAGAAACTTTGTCATTCATTTGTTCTTGTAAAAAATAACATAACCTGCTGCACATGCTCAAAACAAAGTTTCCTGAAATTTTCGCATACCCAATGTATCTAAAAGTAAAAGTAAATAAGAGAAGTGTTTTGTTTTATTTCCATCAGTTCATGGCTTACTAGAATTTTTTTAAATAAATTAAATGACGTGGTCTTTCCATGGCACTCTTATGAAATTTTTATTTTCTGTAATAAAATGCTTAAAATTCAAACAAAATGCAAAGTGTGACACATCGTTGAAATCAGAATTAAAAACTCTATCCAAATATGAAAAAATGTAAAATACCGACCATAAGAAAAAAAAAGTTGAGAGTCGAAAATGAACAATGGTAACAGTTACACCAAATCTGATAAAAAAATTTAGATTCAGCATAAAAGCGTGTCCTAACAATGCCTTAACTAGAAATTCGTAGCATAAATGATAAACGCGTTATAGCAGAAAATAAAAAATCCAAAATTTCAGTTTTTTTCAGATATCTGCAAAACCAGAGTGGCTACTTTAAATTTCTTTACAGATTATTGTTAGGCATAAAATTTGGCAACTTTGCCTCAATTTAACCAACTCTCTATCTCTTCAAATAAGCGAGATCCCCATGGTGAGGCTCGAATTTTAAACAGCCTGTATATAATTTTAATTTGCAACATAAAACATCTCATTTAAAATATTTCTAAATATCTTTGTTTTTTTTATCTACTTTTCTGTCAACCGAAGACAATTTTCCATGTTCGGTCTTACTTGGCTTGTTCTCGCTGTGAAGCTTAGCAAACTAATTTAATTTGCTGCAACGTAATCACATACACGTCTATTCTGGAAGCAATTTTTTACGCTCTGAAACGCATCTCGATATTTTATTTCGCCAGAGTAACAAGACGTCATTTACTTAAAATGATGAAACGTTCTGCTTTGTACTTTGCAATACTTTTCACAAAACAAAACGTTGTGCAAGACAGTTTCGCTTAAAACAATGAGAACGAACTAAAACTATTTCTCTCCATTGTTCGCGGGCAACATTTGTTTGGAAGGACAAACTGACATGTTTTATGGAAGCGAACGAGACCTGGATCTGAATTGTTTTAAATTTATTATCCTCATCGTTCGACGTTATCTTCAACAAGCTCTGAGTGAGATGCACCTTTTTGCTAGGAATTAAAACTTCGATCATCAAGTTGATCTTGAGATGTCCTTCCAAGTTTTACTTTTTGAACGAATTATTGAAGTTTTTTTAGCAAAACTTGTGGTTTAAAGTTATAATGATGGTTACTGCATCAGCTAAGAGGTTTGTTATTTTGTTTTTTTTTTGCAGATTCTGCGATAAACTCTTGATTTTATGAGTTGCAACTGAAACTTCAATACCGCGGTTGATAAATACAACGCACAGGAGGGCTCGTTATCGATCCTACAAAGGCTCCTCCCTTTTGACCCAGAACTTAGCTCCTTGTGTCATTTATGCCTCTACAGGACTTTTGGAGTCCTTCATTCTTATTAGAAGTAGAAAGCCCTACCTACCTAGGTAACTGTCACCCCCTAAATGAGATTAGACGTTAAGATTTTGGATACTCCCAGAATAATTTAATTATATACTTAGTAGAACCTTGTAGGACTAATCAATCATCGTGTATTAGGGTTTAAAAATATGGAAACGAGGACTAGTAATAGCTAGCTTGAACCGTGGGTTAACTTTAAGATTTAATCGGCTTTAAATGTGTATGTCATGAACAAAGTTAGACCAATAAAAAAACATTAATTTGTGGTCATAAAGTTATCGTAGTTAATTGGAACTTAAACCTAAAGATTGAGTTTTTACACAGGAATATGCGGTTTTACGCGTTTCCTTAAAAACCCGATAACGCTGTCTGTAATCTGTATTTATTTATTTTGCATGTCGTGAAAATGATTAAATGCTTGTTATTATTACTACTGTTATTAGTTTGTTAGTCATCATCAAAAAATTATGAGTAACATTACAGCGGTTATTACATAAATAATTTGACCTTTTCAAACACGAGCGAAAACGTTAAAAGGAAACAGGAAGGAAGATTAAAAGATCTTAATGGGTATCAATTGCGTAAATTCCAGATATTATAATAAGCAATTTTTGTAACCCAGGAAGTTAATTAATTTTGTCTTGCATGTTTCCTTAAAAGAGACTTGTCAGATACTATGCGAACTTTAATGTTTTTCAGTGATTAACCCGGACCTTATTTTTGGCAACATGTAATTTTGTAAAAAAAAATGTTTTTTTCAAATTCGTTCCGGTTAGATCATCTAATTATGGATTTGTAGTTGCAGAAAAACTTGTTATTTATCATTTTGTCAGTTAGTTATTAGAAATTTTTTTTAATTCATAAAAAAACCTTCACTACAGCAAATGTTCCGGGTTAACTAGAGTAGTTTGCGTGTGTGAAATCTAGTTTCTGTCATAAATAGTAATTATTAATTACGTGCGGGTAATTTGGTTGTGTGAAGTTTGTATATTAATTTAATGCTTGTAAGTGGTTACGTCGAAATAGCAAAATCGTGTAAAGGATTTGCAGTTCAGAACAACAATAAATGTTTTAGAAATTTTACAGCATTTTGTTTAAGTTTACGAGTGGGATATACTTAAAAGCGCATCAAACTTTTAAATAATTGACTGTGTATACTACTGCGACAGTCGGGATACTAACCGCTTTGTTAAAACTATGCAAGTCGCGTATGTTTATGTTCCACGTTGCGCGATACCCGCCAGATCAAACCTCGGCAAGGGTAAACTTTTTTTAATTCTGTTGCTTTTTACTTTCCTATACTTCTACTGAAGTAAGGAAAGTTATGGTTTCGTGCAAATTTTTAAATTTCAGATTTTTGTGGAAATACGCGTTTTGGGGTCGAAGGAACCAAAAAAGATGTTTAAAAAAACTGTCTGTCTGTGGGTAGGTGCGTGCGCGGGTGGGTGCGTAGGTGTGTTCCTTTCCCTATATCTCGGAACCCCCTGCCTGATGGATTTGCTGTGTGAAAGTGTTTTAGCTGCAGGTAGTTCTTTGTAAGGTCGTTAACCGGAACCGGAAACTGAAATTAGAGCTTTTTTTGGTATAGAGTATTTACCTAAACACTTTTTTGAAATTTTGAATACATATCGTAGTGCATCTAAAGACAAATTAAAAGTTTTTTTTTTTTCAAATGCTGTATCTTCAAAATGAAGGCCGCTACGAATTTTTGAATATTGTAACTAATGCCATATTATTATTCAAAAACAAAATATTCAATCAACACAAATTGTCATATTATTAGATAGTCCTTAATAAGTATAATCAAGTGATGTAAATACATTGTTGAAAATATGAAAATTTTAAATATACTAGCGGCTCAAAATTTTAGACATTTTCAAAAAAAGTTTCTTCAAAAACTGCCCGCGCCATTTTATTTAACTTCCGAGTCGATAGAGCTTGCAATGAACTACAAACCTGTATTTTACTGTTCTTCAAAATTTTACTCTGACGTTCTCCAAGAATTTTTGAAAACTTTTAAATTGATTTATTATTTATTCAAAAACTCAAACCCAAATTGATATATACTTTCAACAGTTTGACAGCCTATTTAGTAAGTAGTTTAGTAAGTAGTTTATTAGGATTAGCAAGAATTTTTAACTATATTAAACATTAGGAAAAAAAACGATACTTTTTAAGTTCAACAACGCATTTTCGAGAGGTTACGTGATTTTAACTACGGCTATCAATTAGCTCTATTTAAAAAATATATTTTTTATTCTTTGCATGTTTTTGATCTCTTAAAATAAAGCTTTTACAGCGATTTTGGTCCGAAGCCCGAAGCGCATTTAATCAGCTGTAAGGCGCGGTCGGTTACCGTGCTCCTATTATACGCCGCTAGCCGAAGTTATCAAAGCACTATTCTTATACGGTGCACGGTTTCGTATTACACATGCTGTCGCAAGTTCAAATCGCCGCTGGGGTTTCCTATTTTTTTTCTTTAATTTATGTAAAAACAATGTTATTTACTCAGTTATTAGCGCGCGAGCATTTAAATCGTAAAACGTATGTGAAAGTACCAGCGACCTGTTTCCCCCGTTTTTAAAAAGGTGTACACGGGTTTTTAGTACTTATTTTGGTATTGTGTACATAGTGGAATGCCACTACTAATGCTCCCTGGGATATTTTTGGGCGATAATGATACTATCCAGGACCTTCTTTTTATTGTGAATAATAATGTCGTTTTTGCACTGTAAGTGAAGCAAAGAAAGATGCTGTCTAAAAATTTGAAATTCAAAACAATGTCTGTATACAAATAGTAGAAATTTAATTCCTGCGCAAGTGCTAAAACAACTGAATTATCTAGTACACAGGGGGCAAATGAATGCTTTTTAACCGACTTCAAAAAAAGGAGGAGGTTCTCAATTCGTCTGTATATATTTTGTTGTTTTTTTTTTATGTATGTACGGGCATAACTTTTTTGTTTATGAACCGATTTTAATGATTCTTTTTCCGTTGGGTTCAGTATAGTTCCAATGTGGTCCCATTATAATTTCATTGGTATTGGAGCTTGAATTTCGAAGATACACCAGGGAACTCCTCAAAATCTATTTTTTTAACCGACTTTTTAGTGTTTCCGTATTTCATCTTCCGTTTCAACTAGCCGTCATTTCCTCATTCGAGAAGCATCCTTACTAGGTCTACCCATCACTTAAAATTGTAAAATAATTAACTTTTAAAAAAAAAGAAAACCGACTTCAAATAAAAACACAAAAGTAACATATTTTATACAACAGTTTAATACTTATTTGTTGTTCCGTTTAATGTAATTACGAAATTGTTGTTTATTATATAATTATTAATTGTTTTATAATTTTTAAGTCGGTGCCAAGTAAAACATAAAAATTATATACCTTGCTGCAATAACAAATTAGATTCGAATTTTTATGTTTTACTTGGCATCGACTTAAAAATTATAAAACAATTAATAATTATATAATAAACAACTATTTCTTAATTTCATTAAACGGAACAACAAATAAGTATTAAATTGTTGTTTAAAAAACATTTATTTTTTGCTTTTTAGTTAACTTATGTTACTTTTGTGTTTTTATTTGAAGTCGGGTTTCTTTTTTTTTAAGTTAGTTATAAATAATTGATGATAGCTATAGCAATGATAGGTCACAGAGCGTGACTCAGAGAAAATTTCATCATTATACTGAATACCAGAATAGCGATAGTTTTCGGAATACTGCAATTACTCGGTATCTGACCCCTAATACTCATCAGAAAAGCATCCAAACATTAATATTTCCTTTAAAACACAACAGCAGCATTTAAATTAATTGTTTTGAATGACACTTTTCAGTTCGTTTAATTAAAAAGCATTTTCTTTGTAAGAAAATCAGAGTTGCCCTACTCAACCACCCCAACACGTTTAATTATTTGTTGTTGTTTTGTGGAAAAGGAGAAATCCGCCCCAGCATTGACCAGCACTTTCAAAGCTTCCTGACATTCGAGTCCCAATCCTCTCTCATTGCCGGAATTCACAACATTGTAAATACCCCTTACCTACCGCTTGAATTCTAGTTGAAATTACAGTGACACGGTAATTCAGTGGCAAATTTCCTAGAAATTTGTACAGAAACCTCAAAACCAAAACAGGGTTGACCTAACACCGATATGTACCATCTTCATATGTTTTGTAAAGGTGATTTAGTGTTGACTTGGATTATATTCGACAGACGCGCTTAATCCGGTAGTTCCTGGTATTTGAGACAAATCCCTCTAGTCACAACTAATTGGTAAAGTTGAAATGCATACGTAATTATTAAATATGACGTGTTCCAATCCTGACAATTGCCATTTCAACGTGATTTTATAATCTATGTTTATTCGATGGTAACACGTTATGACTTATGACTGAAAACAATGCATTGAAGGTATTTGTAAGTTAATAAGATTTTGCCATGGTCGATATGATTTTTGTTGAAATAATTTTATTGTAATCTGACCATTTTGTAGTGATCTCCAAAAACGTGATTGCCAAGTTGTTTATATTCAACCTTTAAAGGAGGTGAAATGTCTTATGTCAAATTATTGATTCAAAAATTCAAATTAAAAGTGAATTCAAATTAATGTTATCGAAATCAGTAGATAATCTATTAGAATCCAGTTAGACCTCATGAACCTGCTCAGTAATTTTTGTTAAAGAATTTTATTTCTGTTTTGCATATTTTAATCTATTTCATTTTATTGCAGGTAAGCTATGGATATCGAGAAAAGCTCAAGGAATGAAGTGACCTGTTTTGGTAGGCTGCAAATATAGGTTTTCTAAATCTTTCAACGAAAATAAAAAGCTATCTTGCAAAGTGAACCTTCATCAGTCCTTTTGTTGTTTTCGAAGTTAAAGTAGGTACAAATATTACAATAATATAAAACATCTTGTCACTTCTTAAAAAAATAACCGTAAAAGTAAAAAAAGAACTGGAAAATTATTTTCGGGGACCGGTGTTGGAATAGTGGCCAGAGTTTTAGACTTTCCAACTACTCTGGTAAAAGCGAATGGGTTCGATCCCCATTCTCTGTTCTCTCCATGATGATTGTAAGCGTCTTCATAATTTAAGGCATGTTAGATTGGGAACGCCTGACTTTGGAACGCCGCCGTTTTGCTTTTTTTAAACATTTATCGGCGTTAAAAAAAATATATTTTGACGTAAAAAAATTATTCAGACGTTTAAAATTAATTTTTGACGTCAAAATTTAATTTTGGGACGTCTAAAATTAATGTTTTGGCGTCTGAAAATATTAAGTTAATATAAGAATCACAGAAAAAGCTATTTAATTATTAAATAATAAAACGAATTTTTTGACGTCGATAAGTAATTTTTTAAAGTAAAAGTGTCAGTTTTTGACGTCTGATTATCGCTTACACATTTTAGAATTAAAATAAAATCTACAAATGCTGTTCTTTAATCGTATTTAATTATTTATATACGTCAATCAATAATTTTTTGATGTCAAAGTTATGTTTTTGACGTCAAAAAAGCATTTATTGACGTTGGAAAATGCTACCAACTAAAGGGCGTAGAAACTAAGTCTTAATCGCTCTGTACACCAAATTACAAGCTCGTATTTGATCTATACAAGGTTTATACCAAAGAAAGTCCCATGCCAAGAACTATTTTATGTTGTGATTCACGCAATACCCATTCGCTTTTGTGCGCATTGAAGATTATTTTTAATTACTGTCCAGTGTGCTTTGACAAGCCGGTGCGGATGTACTTGCGCCCTCTTGTAGCACAGAACTCCCCTAACAGTAAATATTACAGTATGATTCTGGTCCACAGTACTACCATAAGTATCTCGCGTTAGATGGGGGCATTTTTATACTTCAGAAGTTCATTTATTGACATTAAAAGTACATGTATTGAAGCCAAAAATTATTTATTGAATTCAATAATTTGATATTTGACTTTAAAAATGTATTTACTGACGTTAAAAATTTTAATTTTTTAAGTCAAAGTTATTTTCAATAATTCATTTATTTCGTTTCAAATTGCGTTGGCGGTTTTTACGTCATAAAATGGATTTTTGATGTCAATAAGCTGACGTAGTAACTAATTCTAAATCTTAAAACTATTCTATTTAGTCTCCTATCAGTCAGTATGGTTCTAGTCCACACTACTATCATAGGTATCCCGTTAGGTGGCAGCATTTTCCGACCCCACCAATTCGTTTATTGGCGTCAAAAAAATCATTGACGTTAATAATTTATTTTATAACGTCAAAAATGTATTTATCGACCTCAATAATTTATTTTTTAAGTCAAGAAATTATGTGTTGACATTGAAAATAATTCATTTATAGGTTACGAATATTTTATTTGTCCTTTCGTTATTTTATTTTAAATTTCCTGAACGGTTTTCAGACGTCATAAAATGGATTTTTGACGTCAGTAAATAAGTTTCTGACGTCAAAAATTCAATTGCATAGTTTAATACATATTTTTATCCAAAATTCTAAACGATTTTTGCTTTTTAGACGGCTAAAATTCAATTTTTGGTGTCTGAACCCATTTAGCGATTTAAGGAAAAAGAAATTTTATTGTCCATAATTCAGATTAAAAATGTCAAACGTTCCATACATGACCGTGATTGTAGCCCCAGTAATCAGCCTTAAAAGAACTTACCCTTTAGGTTTTTTTTCCTAAAATGGAAGGTTATAAGTTTTTATTACGGTCTATAATAGTATTATGCAAAAAACTGAATATTAGCTAACATTTTTTCTCTGCATTTAAAATCTCGTTGATTTTTTAATGACAAAGCCGAGTGCTTCTACATAGGGCAGGCACATAGACTATAATAACATTTATTCCCCCTGTGATGTAATGAGTCAGTCAATGCGGCCACGCCACCGCACCGTCAGAAATGAATTAATAGTGAATTCCACCCAACCGAAGTGGGTGTTAGTATACGCCCGTGCCAATGACAGATGATAAATTCTCTAGTTAACAACTTATTTCGTGTGATTTAATTTTGTACCAGTTAATTTTTATTCCTCTATTCTATTAAACACGACCCGCAGCATCGAAAAGCCAAACACCATCACAACGCAACCAGCACTGCCCGTATTTACTAACTTACGAGGGAAAATTATAGCCATTTTGGGAAATTCAGGTGCTTTCTGACACAGTTCTACATCTAAAACAATGAAATTCAATTTACGCATTCCTGTTCGCTCTGTGACAGATAAAGATTAAGGTATCAAAGGTTCTCTTGTTAGAGCGAATTCCCACAGAGAAACATTACATATAATGGGGTGACACCACCCCCATCTCAACTAAAAGGGGATTATAATTGTATTGTATTTCCCCTAAAGGCTAGTTGCTTTTCGAGCTCGAAAAATACTCTAACATAGCAGGAATGCTCCGCATGGTTCCCCTATGGGACCTGCATTATTGGATATTCCGCCCTTAATGTTACGAGTGCAGTGCAACTCCTCAAGATGTAAAATATTGATATTACGAGGGGACGACACCATTTGCGCTTCCACTAAACGCCTTAAAAGAGAAACTCGTAAAGAAAGCAGGTCAGAGACATTTAAGTCCGATGTTGCGATTGCTGTTTTTACAACGAGTTGCTACACTCCTTTTGTAACCGATATCTATTCGTAGTTTGGAAGTTACGGATTAGGACTGTTTTTCTCGTAATTTCCGGTACACTTCAAGTTCAGAAATCGTGAGGAATAATCGCGCATTGCAGCAGCGGCGATGGAGGAACCGGTGTGGAAAGCCAGGATTTAATCTAAATTTATCTCGAAGTGAGAAAATGTTGGTAACACGTTGTTACTTCCGGATTCAGCGTTCTAGTTCTTCTTTTTGTTGCACTTTCATGGCGGAAAACCGGAAACGGATTTACTGTTAGCACTGGGTCATCAACTGCACCAACTTTTCTTGCGTTTTTGCTGCAGAAAAGTTTTAAATTAAATTACTAATTGATAAAAATTCCACTGTGTTCAAATATAATTGAACGGCAACTTTATTTTGTAGCTTATCGAACAAAACACTTCCGAGTTCAAAATCCTTAAGAGTAGTTAATTAAAACAGCAAAAACATGCATAGAAGAATAATGGTTTATAAATCGTAAACCGTAGTTAAGTGCTGTGACGGAAAACGTTGTATAAGATTAAAATTAACTAAGCAATGACAGGTAATTTCTGCCATAAAAGACTTGAAACTTAGTTGAGAAATACAGAGAGAATAGGATGTCAATCAAAGTTGTGAGCGTAAAAAGTACCCTAATGAACACTTTGCTTAGATGTGCTTGCACGTGTAAATTGTCGTGTGTAAATTGGAGTATAATTAACCCCTACCTTTCGAGCGAACCGAATGTTAAAATATTCAGCACCGTATAATTTCTGTTATTTGTTCAGAATATTCGCGTTTTTAATATTTCTATTATAAATTATTGATGAAAAGATTCAGATCTGTTGCGTGACTTTTGAACCGCGTAATTACTATTTACTAGTAGGCGATATCGCGTATCAAATTGCTCAATATAGAAAAATTCTGTAATTAATGGAGGTTGCAAAAAATACGTTATTATTGTTATTTAGTCGTTAGTGGTTGCAGGTGCACAGCAAATGGATTCACTATTTTTTCCCACAAAAATACGTTGATTTAATTAAAACAGTGAACTCGCATGTTACAATTAGCTCAGAAACATGTAATGTTGTTTGTGACTGTGAGTAAACATTGCCCAATAAATACACTAATAAAAATTTAGTGTCGTTTTTAATTCTTAAACACAGTGGCAGCTCGTAAGGCTGGCAACGGGGGGGGGGGGGACACTCTGTAGCAAACAGGCAAAGCAAACACTACATATAGCATGCTGCACATTTTAAATACATATAAAAATGTTAGTATGCAAAAAACGCACATTACGTCTTGAAACGGTTTAAACTGGACTTCCGGTTTAACCGGAAGTAATAGCAACTTTTATATTTTTAATGGAACACCCTGTAAATTTTTGCATATTTAGATATACCTCTAAATTTCCTTTACAGCCATGGATAATACTTACCCTTTAACTTTTAATTTTGGATGCCAGAAGGCGTTTTAAAAAAATTAAATGCCGTTTAATGATAATACTTTATTTTTTTTAAGTTGGCTTTAAAATCAAAATACTAATGAACTTTAAGTGCTTTTTTAATTACGCTACTTCAGTTTTATTGCGTTTTTTATCTGTCATTTTATTTGTTTTAAAATAGCAAGAAAAAATGAAATTATTGTATGAATAACGGATATTAAAATTACCAACGTTCTTGCAACTAAGTAGGCTTTGAAAACAAAATACAAAGTGACGCTAACTGTCAAAACAAAATAAGTACAAAATAGTAATTCGAAAGTTTATTGAATATGCAAAAATATACAGGCGGTTCCATTAAAGATTAAAAAACTGCTATTATTTCCGGTTACACTGGAAGTCTAAAGTAACACCGTTTTACGTCGCAATACGCATTTTTATGTATAAATTACCCAAAAAGAATTTGAAACTAATAATTTAAAAATTGAGGAAATGGCCGGCTGTTACACATGCAACACACTACATTGTCGTCGTCGCCTAGTATAATATGTTTACGTTATCGTGGATTCACTATTTTTTTCCCACAAAAATTGATTTAATTAAAAGAGTGAACTCACAAGTTACAATTAGCTCGGAAACTATTATGTAATGTTGTTTGTGACTGTGAGTAAACATTGCCCAATAAATACACTAATACAAATTTAGTGTCGTTTAATTCTTAAACACAGTGGCAGCTCGTAAGGCTGGCAACGGGGGGGGGGGACACTCCGTAGCAAACAGGCAAAGCAAACACTACATATAGCATGCTGCACATTTTAAATACATATAAAAATGTTAGTATGCAAAAAACGCACATTACGTCTTACAACGGTTTAAACTGGACTTCCTGTTTAACCGGAAGTAATAGCAACTTTTATATTTTTAATGGAACGCCCTGTAAATTTTTGCATATTTAGATATACCTCTAAATTTCCTTTACAGCCATGATAATACTTACCCTTTAACTTTTAATTTTGGCTGCCAGAAGGCGTTTTAAAACATTAAATGCCGTTTAATGATAATAATTTTTTTTTTTTTTAAGTTGGCTTTGAAATCAAAATGCTAATGAACTTTAAGTGCTTTTTTAATTACCCTACTTCAGTTTTATTGCGTTTTTTATCTGTCATTGTATTTGTTTTAAAATAGCAAGAAAAAATGAAATTATTGTATGAATAACGGATATTAAAAATACCAACGTTCTTGCAACTAAGTAGGCTTTGAAAACAAAATGCAAAGTGACGCTAACTGTCAAAACAAAATAAGTAAAAAGTAGTAATTCAAAGGTTTATTGAAATATGTAAAAATATACAGGCGGTTCCATTAAAGATAAAAAACTGCTATCATTTCCGGTTACACTGGAAGTCCAAATTAACACCGTTTTACGTCGCAATACGCATTTTTATGTATATATTACCCAAAAAGAATTTGAAACTAAAAATTTAAAAATTGAGGAAATGGCCGGCTGTTACACATGCAGCACACAACATTGTCGTGGTCGCCTGGTATAATATGTTTACCTACGTTATCGTATAAACAAACCTTCCCGACGGACGACGAAACCGCACATTTTTGTGTTATTGGGTTGTGATGAATTCGGAAATAATATGTTGAGTTTAAAAACGTTCGAAGCAGTTAACTACCGAAGTGCAGCTTTAAATTAAAAGTATGGATCGTTCTCACTTACAAATTAATCAATCTGCTAATAAAATATTTTAATAATTTCTTTGTCATGAAGGTGTGTTTCTCAAGATGCTCAAGTAGTTTTCACAAACTGTGAGGGTCCGTTCTACACCTCAAAAGAATAAAAACAGTTCTGATAAATACGGGTTCAAAATCGGTTCGTTACGTTGTTACAGCTTCCGGACGTAGTAACGGTTTCAACAACTCAGAGTATTGCTTCTTCCGGAGGCTGTAACTCCGTAAGCAAGCGTTTCCGGGCCTAGTTTTATCCTGAACTCTTAAATCTTTGATATGTTGGTAGAACTTATGTTTTTTGTTATCTTGAACGTTTGCACACAGTATTTTCTCATCTTGGGGAAACACTCAGACCTTCATAGCAACTTGAGTTTTCACAAAAGAAGTTCTTTTTTAAATTATTTAAAACATCTAGCAGAATAAATCAAAAATAACTTAAGATGAAGTAAGAATTTCTATAATTTTCTTGAACTCTGCTTTTTTTAATGTTGTACCTCAAGTGAATTGAACAATAACCCGAAAAAATTACGAAAACTTGCTGAGTGCTCTAAATTACTTCTTCGCGCAATATCGTCTAGAATAATTCTTTAATTCTTTAGTCATCAGCATTGTTATTCCTCTAAAGCCGATTCTACACATTGTGAATCAATTGATATATTGGTTTCTGTTGAGATTTGCATCTGGAAAACCAAAAAAAAAAAGGTAGCTTAAATTTCTTTATACATTCATTATTGTTGGACAAAAGTTTCCCAACTTTGCCTCCATTGAACAGCCTTTCTATCTCATGAAATATAAAGGAGATCTCAAGATGTGGCGTGCATTTTTAATACCCCCATATATTTTTTAATTTCGTATCAGGGCCATCTATAGACGTATTTATCACGGAATAAATATTTCAGCAGAATTTATTCAACAATTTTCCCGACTGCGATTATTATCTTTAATGAATAATCACATATTAATATAGAAGTGAAAGATTGTTCATTGGCACGAAATAAATTTCGAAATAAAATACCTTTATTGAAACATGAAACATTTGAATTAACCTTAAAAACACTATAATATAAATCGATAAAATGTTTATTTCATCATAGCATGCACCACGTTTTTGCACCGCATGAAGGCATCAAAAATGAGAACCTTTCTCCGGCTATAAAATATCTCGATTTTACAACCTGCGTTATATAATGGAAGTTTTTGCAGGCAGTATTGGTAATTTATGAAGTTTCAGATTATTGCTCTGTTATCAGCACATTTTTCTCTTACATTTAAGTAAAGCTAATGAAAAGGTACTTAGAAATCCTTCTATTTTGTTCTTTTATACGTACAGACGTATTTATTATATAATATTAAATACGAGAAAGTAATAGATAATCAAATCGTTGAGGTTTTTACGTCATCTCAACAAAATATCAAAATTTTGTTGTGTATTTTTATTATTATACAGGGCGTTGCATGACTTTTTATTTAGGAGCATATTCCTGAAGTCATTTTGAAGTAGAAAACGTACAATAAATATGGGTCCGGAAACACTCTCTAGCACAAGAAGATGGAATAGTCTTAATCACGCTTTAGGTAATATCTCCGCCAGATATTGAGCTATTTTATTCAAATTTGGCATGGATGTTTCACTATTGATGATTTACATCTTTACTTGTTTTCGTTTAAATCCATCAACCAGGGGCGTATATATGGACGATGTATCTCTTATCGTATTTTGAGCATTCCCTACATCTACGCTCCTGGTGAATGAATTTTAACAAAAAGAAGGGAAAATGTAAGTTTTCAATAGCGAAACATGTATACAAAATTTAAACCACATATCTGAATTTTTGGTAGAAATATTAATTAAAATGTTTTATTTTCGGGAGGCTGTAACTCCGTAACGAAGCGTTTTTGGGCGCATGTTTGTTGAACATTTTCTACCTAAATGACCCCAGGAACGTGTTCCTTAAGTTTGTGCAAAAATCGGGCATGTGACATGAATGTTAAAAAGATATCTTCTGTGCAGAGACAAACAGTTCATGTGGCATTAAAATTGAATTTATATTCATGCATAAAATAGAAATTGATACAAAAACTTGAGCATTGGATTTGTCCAGCATACTAGCCTTAACACTTAAGCTATTTGTTATTACTGCAAAAGAATCTAATTGCCTTTCATGAATTAACAGCAGGTCTATTTATATGAGCAAGGTGGGCAACTTAAAGGAGCACGTTTTTTATAAGCACGTTCTTAATTGCACAGACCATTGCAATTTTTTAACAATTATTAACAATAATACTGTTCTTAATACAGAAAAATTGATTTCGAAGTTAAAATAAGTGAATCATACTAAATAAAAATTCCTGGGATATAATTTGCATAAATACAGTGATATGAATGAGGCGTGCAGTTTAAATGGGACAGTTTACTTTGAAGTGAATATTTACTGTTATTGGCTTGAATATCCAACGACAAGAAACCTATACATTTTTAATGGAGCAATTTGCTCTTAAAACGAATGCCTTGTTAGCGTAGGCGAAGTTATCTATTCTTATTTATTCCCAATCTCTTACCAGGGGGCAAGTGGGAGTTATGTTTCAACGGAAACCGTCGCGTCGCGTCGGTACACTTATACATATATTCATTAATATTTAGTAATTTATTCCCTTAAGTAATTCTTTCTAGTTCATAAAAAAACCGCACGAAATGCCATCCAGAAATTGCTTGTGATTAATTTGGTCTTTAGAAGCACGCAAAAAAATTATTGGTTGGTCAAGTGCCTATTAATAGTCCCGACCACAAATATTTTAGTCCTTTGTGTTATAATTGCGGCCCAGTAATTTGAGAACTAATAAAAAATATCCCCTAGGCTTCTCTGAACATTGGGTGGTACTAGAGATTCTAATCATGCATCGTCATTCCTCGACGTCCTTTTTTACGTTTTAGTAGAAAGAGGACAGAATGTGACATGGAGGTGCGTCGGGCAAGTTTTATCAAATTCATTGCTTGGATGAGTCAGTGTAATATAGGCGTGGCTAAATTTTAACCAAGGATTATTTCCAGAGAGCCCCCTTAGCGTTTTAAAGGAGGACCGTAAAATTTCAAAGCATTTTGTGCCCCTCAGTCGGATTAATTTACTGTGGCATGTGACAAATGTCCAAAAGGACAATTCAGCTTCGACATTCTCATCCGACACTTCGTGGTTAGGTTGCGTTCTGAGATTTCGCTATAAATAAAATGGCACCATTGCCGTTACAGATCCTCCGTTATTATTATTGTAGTGGGTCCTGTGGGTTTTGATATAGCTCTCCAAGTTTGGAAAACTCGTTTAGCCGTAGGACAAAACGACTTAGAATTGAAAGAACGACTTTTGCAAGTCTCCTGGGATTCGTGGCTTCTCGTATTGTCGGTGTTATGTAACACGCGATTTTTGCACTGGTTTCTTTTTTGGCATACGAAGTTTGTACGATTTTTGTTACGTTAAATTCCCAAGGACATGACGTTTATATTTTTCAAGAATTGCTCAAAAACAGTAAATCTTTTGCTTACTGTACCTTAACAGTTTAATTAGGTTACTTTGAGTTATTCAACTTGCAATCGTCAAATGTAATAATTTTACTTTTGTATACCTTAAAACAATATTTATTTACATAATTATTTCAGTATTTATAAAAAATATATCGCGCTTATACTGTTTTATTGTGCAAATATTCATGAAAACATTGTCTGTGTATTCCGAGAGAAAAAAATAGTTTATATTCATATTTTATTCTTGATAAAAATAATAATTAGTCTACATTTATTACTAGAGTTGGGCTAATGCATATTTGCATCTTTCTTCCTATTGATCATAAAATGTTAATTTTTTGTATATACACGTTTCGTGATGTTTAGAGTCATAAAAAGTAAATTTTATTTTGCATATTTGGCATATATTACAACTTTCGGCATACGGCATATATTAGTGCATATTTTAGCTTTTAATGGCATGAAAATGCATATTCTAGCAAAAAAATAAAATTTCAAATAAATTATAAAATGAAATATTCGTAGTTCTTAGAAGAAATTGCACAATTTCTTCTAGTGAAACCACATGAACCCTAGACTTGCACTTTCTAAATTTCCAACTAGGGGTAGAGGAAATAAAGGATTAACTGACAAAGGTTGTATTATTTGGGTAGGTCTTATTCCTTAGGTACAAATTTCTTTGAAAATAATATTTGGAAATTTTTCTTATACTTATTCTTAGAAATAGTTATTTATAATTTTAGTGCTTGACTAGTTCATTTGTTGCCTTGACAGAGAGCTGTAAAGTGTAATTGTCCAGTCTATACCGTGAAAATGCCTAAAGTTGCTATTTCAAAAATGTTGAGTGTTTGTAACTAAAAATAATGAAAATCATTAATTGTATTTATCTTTTTCTTTCAACGAAAAATTACATTTGATGGAAAACGTGCTTTAACTCATATAATAATTACTAGTATTAAACTGCAGATTCAAATGAACATCAGATTTTCATATTAGACACTAAATAAACAAACCAATTTTTTTTAGTGCATATCGCAAAAGGTTACTGCATATTCTTTCATATATTGAAGGTTTTATGCGGCATATTTTAGTGCATATATTGACAGTTTTATGCGACATATGTTGGTGCATATATGCACTATCATTACAGCATATTTGCCCAACTCTATTTATTACAATGTCAAAAATTCAGTTCCAGGAAAAATGTAAAATGGAAATTTCCTACGATTTAAATTATTACTGTTCTTGTACAAGAAATTCGAAGAAATCGTCACCTAAAAGAATTTTTTTTATTACATCTACAGAAAAAAAACTAACACATTAATATAATTCCCTATCTTCAACCGTTAAGGCACTTTTGTAAAAAAAATTTATGTATATGCAGAATCTGAGGAAACTATAAGAAAAATGAAGTGCTTATATTAATACCTCCAGCAGTTATTGTCAAACATTTCGTGGAATATGATAGCAGGAGTGAAAGCTAATACCTACCTTTACAAAAGTAGCTAGTAGGAAATTATTTTATTTAAAGTGTATTACTTCGTTTTCAAGCAGGTAACAACTGAAATTAAAATTTCGAGTTTTATATCAAATTAAAAAATGTGCACAGCACTTCCCCTGGACTTTCCTATGCTTTAGATATTGTTACTTATCATATATTCATAAATATTCTATTATTAATGTATTACGCCTCGTAATTGACTACAAAGATAGAATAGTGAAGCAAAGGTCGACAGGTAGCTGTGTACGAGGGGGTATTGATATCTAGTTAGCCTGGAAAGTTTCTAGTAAAGAAAAGTGAATATGGTTGCTATGATTACAACTATGATGTTTTATAAATAAGTTGTCAAAGTTTGACATCCATAAGTTGAACGGTGATCAAACTGTGAATTTTTGAAAACAGCATTTAAAAAAAATCGAGTTTCGGTCAGTTATTAAGTATTTATTTTTGAAAGGGTTATCGGGCAAAGAAAATTTTGCTGATATGATGGAAACCTTAGGTGATCAGTGTCCTTCATACGCCACTATTAAAAACTGGGTTGCGGAATATAAAAGAGAAAAGATCAGATGTGAAAGACGAGGACCGTCCTGGAAGACCAATTTCTGTGACAAAGATGGGATAATTCTGATAGATTATTTGGAACGGGGTAGAACTATCACGGGAGCATATTATACTGAGTTGCTAACTAAATTACGTAAGAAAATTGTGGAAAAATACCGCGTAAAACTTGCCAGAGGTGTGCTCTTTTTGCAAGACAACGCTCCTGCTCACACGTCGTTGATTGCGCTGCAAAAAATTGATGAAATTGGTTTTGAATTGGTTGACCACTCGCCCTATTCTCCGGATTTAGCACCGTCAGACTATTATTTGTTCCCAAAACTCAAAATACATTTGAAAGGTAAAAGATTTTCGACAAATGACAAAGCCGTTGAGGAGTGGTTTGCAGACCAAGACAAAGATTTTTGATAATGGCTTAGAATTACTTTATGAACGTTCTGCTAAACGTATACTTAAGTCTTGAAGGGGATTATGTTGAATAAATAAAATTTTGTTTTGAAATATTGTGGCGTTTTATATGGTAGGCTAAGTACTTATCAATACCCCCTCGTATGTACTACGGTCACGCGCCGAAAGACTTCGGTCAATGCATGGAGATCAGATAGAGAAAGAGCGAGTGCTATTGTAAAGTAAATTTTTAAAGTTGTTGTAAAGAAAATCGATTTTTATTTTTTTGGGAATAGATTGCTTGGAATTAAAGAAACCCAAAAACGGAAGGACAAATTAACAAATATTGCCGTATTTAAAAATTAAGTTTAGAACTTTATTCTACTATTACAATTTAGTTTTAACAGAAATTTTTTTAGCGGCCCCCGTAAATAAGAGGGTAGGAATTTTCGATTTTCAAAAATTCGTAGGAGGTGTCACAAAGAACCTAAAGGTTTAAAGGCTCATAGAAATCTGACCATCCGGTCGGTAGTTATGATGCATCAGCTACGGAGTCCAATCCCGAGATTCCAGAGAAATTTGTCTACTCGGGATCCCGGAATTATAAATTGTCAATCCCGAAATTTAATTGACACTTAATCTTCTAGTCCGAACATCACCACACCAACCAGATTATATCCTATCCTTATCTTTATGAGACAACGAAATTTAAAAAAAAAAGCTGTTGTCGGGTTTTTAGCAATATTGTTTTGAGAAACTTTTACTTCAAAGTTTTCATTTGTACAAAAATTCTTTTACATAGTGACATTGTGCTCCGCTAGGGCTTCTATAATAACCAATTTCGTCCCTGTCTGTCAACCCGTTTTTGAGTAATAAGGCGTTATAGTCAAAATTTGTACAAAATCGTAGCAGCCGCCGTTTTGAAGCTAGAAATTCGGGAAAAAAGCTCTCTAAAATTTTTTAGCAGTTTCCGCTTGCGAATTGTTTGAGAAATTGTGTCTCCAAAAAAAATATACTAAACAACATTTTCTTTAGTCCTGAACATGTACTTATTTTCGTCAAATCTCGAATTTAAAAGTTTTCAAGGAAGCAATAATACTTTTAGTAGGGGAAAGTAAAAATTAAAATTAATCAAGTTTTACCAGAAAGTCAGTTCATCTTCCCCTCTACCCTTTCTTTTTAAGCTGCCTCTCCCTCTCCATCCCCCCTCTCTTCCTTTTTCTCTCTCTCCCTCTCTCTCTCTTCACCCCCCCCCCCCCCGCCTCTCTCTCCCTCCCTTCCTTTCTCTCTCCCTCCCTCCTTCCGTTCTTTCCCCTTTCCATCCGTTCTTTCCTCCTTCCATCCCTCCCTCAAACGCCTCTGTGTCTTCTCGCTCCCTTCCTCTTCTATCTGGAGCTATCTTGCCCATTTCCTTCCCTGTTTCTTTTTTTTTTCCATATTTCTGTATAAAAAACAAATACTTTTATGCAGACGTAAATAAATTTACTTCTTAGTTAGGGAGCAGTAAGATGATCGATTTTTCTATTTTTACAAGTTTGCACGCTCTGGGAGTGCTGCACTCATTACCGATAATTGTATAGCCGTAACAGCATCGAATAGTCTCATATACGTTATTAAAATTCTTGTCTGGTATACCGGAAGATGGTGTTTATAAAAGGACATGCAAACGTAAACTCTATTAGGTTGCAATATTGTTACAAAAATGGGTTTGCTATTAAATTGTAATATTTATTGCGTAATAGCGTTACTGAATCGTCACGTGATATCTCTTACCAAATTTTAATTGCTAGCAACAATTTTTCTTTTTGAGGCCAATTTTTAAATTAATCAATTGTACTGATAAAATCAACCGATTAATACATAATAAGTTCCAGTTTAATTTAAACATGAAAATTAATTCAACTAATAAACTTGAATATCCTGTTTACAGAAAACCTACACAAACAGACATTACAATACCACACGATTCTTGTCATCATAAAACACATACATTAGCAGCAAACAGGTCCCTGATACATAGCGCTTTGACGGTCCCTTTAGATGAAATTAATTGTAATAGCGAATTTTCAAGTATTAAAGAAATTGCATGTAGTAACTGTTATAATACTAAAATTATTGATGCATTAAATAAAGAAAAAGATTATAAATTAGCTATTTAAAAAAATGCATCAAAATTCTTTATCTGATACAATAAAATACGCTTCGATTCCATATTTTGGCGATAAATCGAAAAAATTAGAAATAAAACTAATAAATGTAAAGTAATTTTTAAAACAACTAAAACATTTTAAACACTTTAACTAATACAAAAGAAAAAACAGATGATTTGCTAAAATTAGGCATTTACAAATTAAACTGTTCGCATTGTAATTCGGTTTATATAGGCCAGACTATTAGAAATATTGATATTAGGTACAAATAACACGTACGTTATTACAAATATAAACACCCACATAAATCCAATTACGCTAAACACTTATTAGAACACAATTACCTAATGACATATACATCTAATAAGTAATAGCAGTTCCAAATGTGATGATAAAGGTAAATTACATATAATTAATAAAGAAATTGGTGTCTTAAATTTGCCATTATTAGAAGTTTTGGAATAAGTAATCAAGTCATCTGCAGACATAGATAACCAGTATCAAAGCATCCAGTTCTATTGTTCCTATAGCAACACCAAAACTGTTTACTTTTAATCTTATCTTTGACAATGAGAAGTAAACAAGTCGAAATACGTATACGGTTAAAATAAATAATTATTGTTGGAGCTATAAAGTATTTTATTTAATATTAATACAAAATATTCTGCTGTTTATTTTTGATGTTTATTATAAGTTATGTGTCTCATAAAGTAAATAAACTTTCAATTTGTGGCCGATATAAACAGGAAAAACGTTACTAATTAAAGATGACGTGATATACCATCTGCAATGCAGTTAGCTGTAAATTTTCTAGATTGTAGAATTTCATCACAACAGGTTTAAACTTATTTCCAACTTAAATTATGTTTGGGAGTTAGTCTATCTCATTTCTCATTACAGCCTGATGAAGAAACTTCTGTTTCTTTCACTACCCAAACCGTTTTTCTTTTTCTTTACGTGATTTATCGTGCTTTACTCTAATTTTTATTGTTTCTATATTTACCCCTCCAGAAATGTAAACCATTTCTGTTCAAAACAAAAATGTCGAGCGTCTGGAATTTCAACCCGGAGTCGTATAATGGCACGAGGAAAACAAAGCCCTCGCATAGTTTCATGTTGTTAAGGCCAAAGGTTATATAATGACATATCTGGAAGCGTAGGTGTCCATATCTATTTTGAGTCCTATTGTAACGAGCGCGTCCTCCAAGGCGCATTGCACCAGCATAACCGAAGAATTACATTAATTGAAGCAAAACCACGAAAATAATCCGAAAGATCAAAAGGTTAGTTGGATTTTACTTTGTTGCTCCGTCGACCTTCGCCTCCGCCCTGTCTATGCTAGCTAATAATTTTGATTGTGGTCAATTTAGCTGTACGTATAATGCTGCGTTAAATTAACTTGTGCACGATTGCCTCATTTAATAAAATTATGAAGTCCATTATGAATATTCGCATTTCATCGATTATTTAACAGTTCATTTGCGATAAAAGTGCTAAACCAAAAGCAAAAATTAAATGTTTGTCAGTTTAAGAGCTTTTTAAAATGCAAAACCCTCGCCACGATAAGTGTTTAATTGCGTGAATTTTTATTGTTTGGTTTTATATTTTGGCCACGAATGCGTTTCAATTTGCATGTTGTAAAGACATCTTCGGGCTATAAAATTCTTAGTTTGTTGTTTTCAGTCACGCAAACATCGCCAGAAAATATTTTAACTGTTAACGACTACACAAGTTCGGGAAAAGTACTTTGCTTTGTGCTCCACTGACTTCACAAAAAGACCTAATAAGTTCCGCAAAAATTAATTAAATACAAGCCCACTTAGATCCTCAAAGTATTAATCGAAAAAGTTTTATTCACGCTTCGACTAAGAATCGAGAGTTCTGAAAGAATTTGAGCTTGGGGCTGTAACAGCAATAATAACTTGCTTTGGAAATCAAACAACATGTAATTTGAATTTCATTCAAGTGGACTTAATCCTGAATTATTCTTGTTACATTTTTTTTGTTCATGGACAATTCGCGGACATTTTTGTTGGGTTAAGATATTCAGGGTCGCCTACTCTTCGTGCTTCTACAACAATTCAGCAAAAACCTGTAAGAAAAATCATGGGGAATTAATAAAACTTGTTTTTTAAATTACTACAAAAGAAACTTGAAATTTTCATAAATTTTGGATTTTAATTCAACAATTACGTGTCTACCTAGTATAAAATTTCAAGATTAAAAAGTCCCTTAATATAAATAAATTCTGGTTAATTTTGGCTACATTAAAAAATAGGTTTGGTTTAGTTGCTTGAAGATTATTTTCAAATAGCGTGCAGAATTTTAAATTAAAGTATTTTTCCTTGTCTGCGGAATTTGCCACATGGTGAAACATATTTACTCGTACATGTAAGGAAAGGTTTCTAAACTAAAAATTAAAGTAAAAGGTATCTGCAATAAATTTTACAAAAAGCAGCACATTATTGACAATCATGACAAAATATACCTATTGTCTATCTTAAAGTTATTTAAGAAATATGAATGTTATGTGAACATTGTCATTGCATAAATAAAAAACTTCCAGACTAATTTTAAAAGTGATAGTGTATTATGTAGGTACTTTCCTTGTCGGTGTATGTAGTATAATAATAATGTTTTTCCACTACTAGCATTAAACGATATCATTATTTACTTTGTTTTAGAGCCAAGAAGATGAATTTCTTTCCTAGTGGTTACTAATATTTCATTATTAACTACTGGTTAATAATGAAAACAATTGCTATCTAGTACACACATTGCCTATTTAAAATTATAAACTTTCATGTAAAAATCTTTTGATTTTACTGGTAATAACTGTTCACCAACACTTTCTGCACCTTCCCTAATTTCAGGAGGAGTGCAGTTTTCACTCAAATCATCAAAATTGGACGTTTTATAACCACTATTATAAAATATATAAATGTAAAATCAATTAATTATAAAAGGAATAAGGGTGCTAGTAGTGGAAAAAATAATATATAAACCACGGTAGAGAAGACTTATCAGCCTCGCAACTTATTTCCCTCGATGCTTCGCATCTCGGGAATTAATTATGCTCGGCTGAGAAAAATGGCTTCTCTACCTTGGTCTATAATATACTATTATTCATCAACAGGCGTTGTCCAATTACAGATTTTAATAATTATATTTATGACCGCGGCGCAAAATTATACTTTTAACAAAAAAATAGAAACTTTCTTAATCCTAGCTACAATGCCATAACATCATAAAATTACACGAGCAAAAACCCATACCGAAACATAATTCAAAAAATTGGTTGCAAACTATCATTTAAACAGAACTTATCACGCGACATTGAATTAAGTTTCGACAATAGCCCTGCACTCCACGGGCAAAAGCCCCACGACGCCCTCTTCACTCATAATAACATAATACAAACTCTAATTGGTTAACAATAATTTTGGAGGTAACATGTACCGTCTGTCTATAAACTAACCCTCCCCCCTTTAACTAACTTTTGAACAACTTGATATTTTACTACAACATTTGGTGTGCTTTAATGGGAAATTAAATACTGTTGTTTAGCCAATAATTAAATTTTGTATTATTCAAAATGGCGGCTGGACGCCATTTTGAATTTTTTTTTAATGAAAAGGGGGGTCGAGTGACACCTCATTTGAAAGGTCTTTTAGTTTTGCGTCTGATCCTAGAGTTTCAAAGCAAAATATTCAGCCATAAATTCAAAATTGTTTTGATTTTTTTTTATTCAGTAGTCCACTTTTTTAATTGCAGGAAAAAATTTTCCCAGAAATATCTCAGGTGTCTGGAAATAGTATTGAAAACGTTATGTTCCAACAAGACGGGGCGCCGTCTCATTATTATAGGCCTGTTTCTGACTTTCTCAACGAACATTTTTTAACCGACTTCAAAAAAAGGAGGAGGTTCTCAATTCGTCTGTATATATGTTTTTTTTTTTATTTTTTTGTTTATGAACCGATTTTAATGATTTTTTTGTGTTGGGTTCAGTATAGTTCCAAGGTGGTCCCATTATAATTTCATTGGTATTGGAACTTGAACTTCGAAGATACTCCTCAAAATCTATTTTTTTAACCGACTTTTTAGTGTTTCCGTATTTCATCTTCCGTTTCAACTAGCCGTCATTTCCTCATTCGAGAAGCATCCTTACTAGGTCTACCCATCACTTAAAATTGTAAAATAATTAACTTTTAAAAAAAAAGGGAACCGACTTCAAATAAAAACACAAAAGTGACATAAGTTAACTAAAAAGCAAAAATAAATGTTTTTTATACAACAGTTTAATACTTATTTGTTGTTCCGTTTAATGTAATTAAGAAATTGTTGTTTATTATATAATTATTAATTGTTTTATAATTTTTAAGTCGGTGCCAAGTAATACATAAAAATTATATACCTTGCTGCAATAACAAATTAGATTCGAATTTTTATGTTTTACTTGGCACCGACTTAAAAATTATAAAACAATTAATAATTATATAATAAACAACAATTTCTTAATTACATTAAACGGAACAACAAATAAGTATTAAACTGCTGTATAAAAAACATTTATTTTTTGCTTTTTAGTTAACTTATGTCACTTTTGTGTTTTTATTTGAAGTCGGTTTTCTTTTTTTTTTTAAAGTTAATTATCTTGTAAGATGGATTGGTAGGCGGGGGCCTGTAGAATTGCCGGCTCGCTCCCCAGATTTAACTTCCTTAGATTTTTTCTATGGGGATATCTGAAATCGAAAGTGTACAAAACCCGTCCAGAAACAATTGAAGAACTGGAGCAACGCATTACAGAAGTTTGCAGGAATATCACTCCAGAAACTTATGAAAATGGAAGGCAGGAATTTCATAACAGAGTTTTTATGTGCCAAGAAGTGAATGGTAAACATTTCGAACACTTAATTTAATTAATTTAAGCTTTAATTCTTAGTTTTTTTTAAATAGACTTCTTTATCTTCAAAAATTGTCATTTGGTAATGGCTGACTATTTTTCTTTAAAACTCTAGGATCAGGCGCAGAACTAAAAGACCTTTCAAATGAGGTGTCCCTCGACTCCTTTTGCCATTTAAAAAAAATTTAAAATGGCACCCAGTCGCCATTTTAATTGATACAAAATTTAATTATGGGCTAAAAAAATAGTATTTAATTTCCCATTACAGCACACCAATTGTTGTGGTAAAATATCAAGTCTTTCAAAAGTTAGTTTGGGGGGGGGGGGGGGGGTTACTTTATAGACACAGTTTATATGTAACCGAAAAGTTAGACCTTTTCGTTCCAAAAGTTGTTGACTTTGTTACAAACGTTGAAATTACCATACTTAATAAATAATAGTAATAAGTTAGAGTTTTTGATATTGTATACAATTTTGTACAAAAAGGTATGTTGTTGTACACGCCTTCTATTGCCTAATGTTTCAGTGTTGAAGATATGTAGTAATTCTACATATTAATCGCCTTCAAATTTATTACCATATTGTTTAGAATAACATGTTCTTGGCAGTTTCTTTTGTAATCTTTCAATTGCTAGATTTTTATAAGTGTAACACGGGCACCAGATGTCCGTAGCGAATTCAAGTTCAGTTCTTATGCGTGTATTAAATATGTATTCTATTTTCCCTACATTTTAAAAATATTTAGTAATTCTAAAAACATGGTAATATTTATTTACCATCTTAACAATATGACTTTTAAATGAGAGGTTATCATCAAATATTATTACTAATTTTAATTGATGAACTTCATAGTTATATACAATATTAGAATTTGCCTTTGAGTATTCGGATAAATTTTTTGAATTGCTAATTTATAATCTTTTTAAATAAATCTAACATATTGCTTATTTTGACAAAATGTAAATTTTATACTGTGTGTAAAGTATTAAAAAATTGTATTGTGTATGCGGACATTACAGTTAAAATGCATCTCCAAATTTTCAAAATAATAACGACGCGAGTAATTATTCTAATGGCAGGTTGTAGTCAGGACAAAAGAAATATTCATTTCAGCATTCAAGCGAAAGTTATCATCTCCATTTTTAGAAGTTATCCGTTAGACAAAGAAAAATATATTCCTTATATATTAAAAAGCCGCCTTGCTGTCGTCTCCATCCAAACTGCTTCGGGTTATATTCACCCTAGCTCGTTCTCCCCCAGGCGATTTAAATGATTATTAGCACCCGTCTGCATTTGAAAATTCAAATGTCTCTAGATGGATCTACAGGATTTTTGGCTTAGACGGGAAGATCAGAATGCGCTTTGCAAGTCGAACCTGTAGGCAATGAAATAATTTTGAGCTCAAACGAATTTCGGTCGCATTACACAAACAATGGCATTTCTAAAGTCACGTTATAATTATATCCCAGTTTTAATATTTCGTGCAGGAGGTTATAATTATAACGATTCTGTATCTGAATCTTGAATTCGTATCCTCGAAGCAAACTACAAAAACTGCCCGTTACTGTGTTATTAGGTATTCAAATTTTAACTTTACATTCCTTACGAACCATTTGCCCTTCACAAGTAGCTATATTTTCTCGCCACTTTTTATTTTTTCTTGTTTCGTGTTATTCGAAAATGCAAATGTTCTGCTAACTGTAGTGACCTACGGTACATAAAAGAAATTATCTGGACCTTTAGACGCCACGTGCTGTAAATATATCGCACCCTGGATAATGTAAACACGTGATGTGAATTTTCTTTGGGTGCGTCAGGTGTTCATATCGATTGTTTTGTTGCAGATAAACCTGCGGCTAATCCTCGTCAGCGGAAAGACGAAAGAGTTCCTCTTCAGCCCCAGTGATTCTGCGGGGGATATCGCACAATATGTCTTCGAAAACTGGCCAGAAGGTAAAAAGGAATATTTTTCTTTTAAGTAGAACACCGTAATGAATTAGAATAATGCCAGTTTGTAAATAGTGGAAAAGCACAAAGTCGGTCAATGCGGATATCGTATGATAATCACCTTCAAAGAGCTATTCGGTGATTAGGAAGGTAGCCGTATGCCGAAGAGTGCTAGCATTTTTCCGACGCATACTAGTTTTGGTAATTGTCTTATTATAATTTATTGTAACAGCATTCGTTATAACTATTTTCCAAGTATCTTGGTTTAATTATTAGTTAACTAACATAGGCAAAACTACAACTCTTGCGCGAATTTTATTCTGTAATCTAATATTTTTTCTCATTTTTTTGACTGAATGACTAACCGTTATGAGAAACGATCAAAAAGCGCCAGCGTCCTATCCTAGGGATTGCCAATATTTTTTAGCAAAATTTTATTTCTCGGTTCTTCGTAAAATACACGAAGTTATCCTCCAATATTTCTTTCCGTTATTGAATGCTTATGGATGATTTACTGTCTCGATTATAGCGAGAACAGTGGATTTTTTACCCTATGAACGGGTTGACTCAAGTGAAGTTGAAGATATTTTTTTAATAGCAATATTTTATTTATTGGACTGAAACGAGCGTTTGTTGTTCGGGTACAAGGTTCTGTTGCTCAGGAAATTTAGTGTTTTTGCCCATATTGCAAAGACGAAATTTGCCATTAAAAGCGTAGGTCAAAAAAGGAGAAGCTGTAATTTAATTTAGCTTTCGTTACTTATTACGATACTAACTTAATGTTTTGCCCAATAGCCGAAGGAGAGTAATGGAACTTTTTCAATCTCTTTCATTTTAACAGTTTTTCATGGAAGCTTTAGATACAAATTTTTGGAGGTAAATTTTGTACCTAGAAGTGATGTGGGAAAATAACGTCATGCTGGACTAAAAAAATAGGCTACTACATCATGATCAAATGTTTCGGGTCGATTGCTCGCGCAGTCACCCAAAAAAGCGCTTGTTATACAGAGTGTCAGTTTAATACTTCAAAAAAACGTAGGTGGTAATTCCCCTTTGAAGTTGCATAAGAAAAACAATATAATAGCAAGTACTACAAAACGGTTTGAGTTATAGTGATGAAATTTGGTAACAATGTTTGGACATATTTCATAGATAATTTGATGAAATATGAAGAAAATTGTGAAACGAGAAGGGTAGTTTAGGGGTGGTGCACCGCCTTACAATGTTCACGTTTTTTTTGTCCCGATTAAAATTCAAAAAGTATATTTCAAAATAAGCATTTTGTGTCTCTTTCTTTTTCTTCGTAGGAGTAGCCACTTTAGAGGAAAATGGAAGAAATGCTGTAAGTGTTGGTGCTTTATAAGATAAAGTATGAAAATAGAGATCTAGTTGTCGTGGATGCCGTAAAATAAAAACAAGTGATAGTTTTAATTTTTTGTTCTGTGCTTCTATTGTTTATAAAACATTTGAATTGAGTTGTACAATTTCTTACAATCAATACAGTTTAAACGGAACTACCTGATATTAGTGTAGTTTATGGTGAATGCAATTGCAATTCTTTTCTATCAATTGTTTTATTTTACGGCATTTACGACAACTAGATCTCTTTTTTCCATAATATATCTTGTAAAGCACTCACTTACGACATTTCTTCCATTTTTCTCTAAAATCGCTACTCTTACGAAGAAAAAGAAAGACACAAAATGCTTATTTTGAAACATAGTTTTGAATGGTGTAATTATTAATCATATTTTATTAAAGACAAAAAAATTTTGGGCGTCGTAAGGGGACGCACCACGCTGCTCGTTTTGCTTGAAGTATTAAACAGACACCCTGTATAGTTGACAAAAAATACGACCTTTCGTCGTAACACGGCAGTGCTGTAAACAGAGACCGTCTCATTTTATCTGCTTTGCTTTGCGGCTTATTTCTCACCGGGCGCAGAGAAAATAAACTAGTTGCTTGACTAGCATAATGCGCTAATATCTTGCATACTATACTATACTATAGTTAGACACTGAAATTTTTCTAAGCGTTCTGTGGGAAGAAATATCAATTTTATAATTTTTTTTTGGAGAAATCTCCTTTCGAATTAAAGAACACTTAAAACCACGTAACCACTTCATCGGTCAAAAATGCGGGGAGGGGTTTAGCCCCCCACCCCCTAAATATGGCTTAAAAATAAAGTTTAGAATCTTATTTTACAAATACTGGTGAGCAGTGTACTTTAAATAGCGACATTGTTTGAACTCTATCTGTGAACTGATGTAGGAAGTACACAAAAAGGCATTAACAGGGTGGCCACTTTTCTGGAAAACGGCGGAAAGTCGGGGAATTTAGAATTTTTTTATTTTGGTCAGGGAAATCAGGGAATTGTACCAATTTCAACGTAAAGTCGGGGAATTTCACGAAATAGTCAGGGAAAATTCTGCAAAATGCAATTATTTTAATATTTTTACTTTTGCCTGCAAAACGAAAGTTTTGTTGCCTAGGTATATGTTTATAAAAGTTATATTTATGTCATTTGGTTTTTTTGGGCTTGTTGAAAAATTTCCATTTGCTATCAAGTAATTTGCTAATTTTTATGTTGGGTTACAATCTTTATTAAAAAAATAGTTGAAATTGGCTTTTGTACCATAAAAATGAGTCAGGAAATTTGAAAAGCAGTTTTAAGTGGCCACCCTGATTAAGGGTGAACAGCAAACTGGCATAGAAATGCAAAATTGCATCATAAAATCATAAAAACGACGGGTGGTGAAAGCATAGTGAATAGCATTTTTCAGGCCACCATCCCGCCCTTATAGGCCGAACAAATCGGTATCCGCCTTTTTAAAGAACTGCGATTTGTTACATCTTTAGAAAAAATCATGTGGCTAGTTTTTGAGCAATATTTTTTGTAAATTTCCAATTTTTTACTCGCCGTTTTGCTAGTTCTAAAACTTCTCTTAGCATGTTACAAACATTTTATACCTTTAGGGCATTTGCAGTATTAACTTTTTTTGAGAAATCTTTTCAAAAATTCATAGAAGGCGTCACAGAGAAATTAGCCGGCTGAGACACTAACCAAATTGTAGCTCATCCCTCCCTCTACGATCCTTTAAAATTAAAAAAAAGAACATGCCACCAGTTTTTCAATATTAAATTAAAATTCAAAAATTTTGAATTAATTTTCACTTCACAATTATCATGTGTTAAAAAATTCTCGTACTTAGTAATATTCTGTTCCCCTAGAGCTACTACAATAACAAATTTTATTCCGTTCTGCCAATTCGTTTTTGAGTAATAAGGCGTTAAAGACAGAAATTTCAAAAATTTTTAGCAGCTGCCGTTTTGAAGTTAGGAGGTTCGAAAGAAAAGCATTCGCTTTGCCACAAGGCCTAAATCCGAATCTGTTTCAGATTTATAAAAATCTAACAAAAAAAACAACAACTTCAGCTTTCGGTTTTGAATGTTTTTCAAAGGCCTATTTCCCCGATGAATTTTTGATACACAAGGCTCATTGAAACTGAACCATCCGTTGAAGCGTTATGAAGCGCGCACACGCATACATACCCACCCATAGACGGACGGTTTTAGAACGATTAATAAAAGAGGTCCTGGGTATTTTTCGCTGACCTAATTGCACCGATATGCTAATCCCCAAACACAATAGAATTTACTATTAACTATCTACTTATAATTATTAGATCATATTAACTTTTATAATAATGTTAAATAAAATTATACGATATGCTGGAAGATGTCTTTTTTCTACCAAGCTGAAAATGAAAATGTGAAATATTATAATTAAATATTTCTTACAGGGGAAAGTTTATTATAAATATTTCATGAACTGTAAACGTTGTTTAAAAATTTTCCAAGATAACAGATATTTTCAGTTTAACTGAAATAAAGCTTCCAAGGAAACCTTTACAAAAACAGCACTAAACTCTTTGATTCGACCTCCGATTTTACCATAGGTTTTATAAAGAAAAACATTTTATGTACAGTATTTGTTATTACTAGGTAAAGAACCATTTTCCAGGAGGCATTTTCATAATGAATTACACAGAAAATGCTACACGCAAGCAATATTGCTAAGTTGTTTAAAGACGAACGACTGATATTTGAATTGCTCGTAACACAATTGCCAGAAGTGTTTCTTTATTAAACAATAATATACCAGAAACTAATTTAGGAATATTAAAAAGTAATGTTTAAAATTGAGAAAATCATACATGTTTTTCCGAAAGCTGTTTTTAATAATGAACACTGGTGTTGCATTTTAAAATTAAAAAAAAATAGACGCGTGAAAATGTAAATGTACAAAATTTATTGTTCTCATCAAAGATATACCGTAGAAAATAAGGAATGCGCGGAGCTCAACGAACTTTAAAAATTTCTGTGTGAGGTTAACAATACCACGAAAAAGAATACGTTTGCTTTTGTTTCTTTTTCGCAGAAAACCCGCTGTCAAGCAATCAAGCTTCCATTTTTTATTTTTTCGCTTGATTTTACGTACCCCGCAGGTACACGAAAGTATTGTATTTGGTTCAGTAATCGAAGTTCGAGCATAACAAAAAAATATTGGCGAAGCACTTCGCACACTAAAAAATAATTACCTCATTTTAATTCCAAAAGTATTTTACGTAGGTATAGATATCAAAATTTAGATGTAGTCTAAGAGTTAACTACTGCATACGATCATGTAATTCCCCAGTCGCTCCAGTGCTGTTTTGTGTGATGTCAAAGCACTTGGTCTGCTATGTCTACAGCGGTAGCAGATACCAATAATTTTTTGTGATAAACGGAGTTATATTTATGCTGGCGGCGTAAATCACGATCAAAAATCGTGTTTTTGCGACACTCTGGCACCTTTGCTCTGACTCTATGCTTCGCTTTGCGGAATATCTTGCACAAGATGCAGGGAAAGATGTAAAATAAAACTGTTTGTGAAGATATCACATCATCACAAATACCATACGGTACCCAAAACCGGAATTAATATAGTGGCGTTTTAAAAACATAACATAAAACATCCGCAAGCGTGAAATACTTTTTTATGTGTCCGAGGGTTTTTCAAAAAATGGGAAATTATTGAGCTATAATCGTGTATCCATACTTTATTAACACCCTGTAATACGTGTGTGTGGGTACGTACTAGGTAGCTGCGTTCGTACGTGGATGGATGCGTGCATGAGTGCGGTAGATGGGTGCGTACGTAAAACGGAAAACAATAAAACTGCTACAATTAAATACGAGGGAAGAAAACACAACAACGACACATGAAACTCTAAAAGAGAAAACAAACACAGAGTGGCTCGCTACATCAAGAATAAAGCGTTTGGCACATATTCTGAGAGGACAAGCCAAATCTCCTACAACAAGCAGAAGAAAAGAAAATATGGAGAAAAATACGCTTGAAGGGGACTTAAAGAATACTTCGGCATTCCCAAACAAAGATGTGTGTGGAGTGGGCGAAAAACAAAACGATTGCGATGAGAAAAACTGGCAGAATCTACGCATGCGTGGAAAAATTGGGCCAAGGAACTCCAGAAGAGAAAGAAGAAGCAGATATAAAGGATGAAACGGTAAGAGGGCAAGGAAGAAGGGGAGGAAAGACTCGAGTGTAGCAGGAGAAGAAAGAAATAGTAACTTATCTAGCAAGGGAAGAAATCATAATGGAAGTCGAACAATGGTGGCAAATATCTACTATTAATTATCTTGAATGGGTGCTCAAAACACCCATTGATACGTAGTTTACTAACTACCTGGTGTTGCAGCAGCGGTGTCTGCTGGTATGCACTGCAGACAGACATACTAACGCTATGCATGACTCCAACAGATTTCAGCTCTCCACTAAAATTTCTACCTACGCAATGGCGTAGAGTGGGCCTACTGTAACCCAAAACTGCAGGCACCCCCGCTACGACGCACGACATATGCTTTTGCATATACCTTTTGTTTTTTTCTACTTGTTGTATCAAGTATCTAATTAATAAGGTTTATTTAACTTATAAAGGCGAACGTTGTCAACTGATTTTTACAATCGTGTGTTTTTTTTACTCCTTAAATGTTTTTATTACCTCTTAGACATTATTTACACAAAAGATTTTTTTACTTTTTCTATTTTCCTGTTTTTTTTTTCTGTTTTATTATAAAAAAAGTGACACGATATTAATACCGAATAAAGGCATTTGTATTCTGTAGAAACTCCACAACAAGTTTCTAAAATGCTGGGAGGCATAAAGACCATTTTATACGGGATTCGCATCCGAAAACCTTCCTTCGGGCAAATTCAATTACCTGAGTTAGAAATATTATTGAATGCATCAATATGAAATCGGAAGATTGCCAAGATTTGATTCTTCTTGAAGGTAAATGTAAGGAACGCTGATATATTATCGGTATTTATGAACTACACCTAAATATCAAATATGTGTAGGCGCGCTTTAATCAATTTATTAAGACCTCGTCGAAAGTTGAAGGTCTTCAATTTTATCCTTTCTGATTTTATAGAGGATTTCAAGTTATTGCTTGTACACAACGTTAATTTGTGAATTTAAGATACTGGAAAAATAATGCCGTATAAGCTAAGGTATAACCATTGTACAGGGTGTATTTTTCAAAATGCACACAATTTTTGGGAACCATGGGAGCGAAATTTAGTTAAATCGGGAAAGAAGTGCAGCTTTTTATGGTGATAAAGTTTGTATTGAACATCGAGTTTTCGAGTTGTTTTTAAACACATCTTGTGTGCAAAATAAAATTAATTAAAAAAATGCAACAACATTTTAAAGACCGGACTTTTAGTGGCGGAAGAGCAAACAATTTCGTTAAAATTCAATAAGTAAACAAAAACCATGGGCGTACTCAAATCTATTATGTTATACGTGAAACGTATTGGACAAAAGAACTAATTTTTCGGATGAGAATTAAGAAAAAGCTGTTGTTGTGTACTGCAATTCTTAAGTTTTCTATTCAACGGTGGTTTTCCGCCGCTTATAGTTCAAAGTTTTCTCTCGTAGAACTTTGTCGTTGTATTAATGAATTTATACGTTCTATTTTCATTAATTCGTGGTTGCTATTTTACATTTCATCTGAAAAAATTGTTTTGCAGTTTTATAAAATTGTTTCGTGAAGTACTTTTAAAACTCAATGCCATTTATTTTCTAGGCTTATGAACCCTGATTTATTTTATGTTACTATTACACAAGAATCAATTCCAGCTGACCAAATAAATAGTAACTATCTAAACAAGCTAGCAAAGTCAAACATATGGATGTGTTACCATTCTAATCTCGTAGATAATTCGTTTACAATTTAATGTATGCGCCAACTATATATTATGCCAGAAATGATTATTTAATGATTGTTGAATAATTTAAATACTGACTAAATACTAGACCAGAAATCCGGACTATAGACTATATCATGTCAAAGCTAACGCACTTACCTAACTACCAGAAAAATTAAATGCAATTATGCTAAAAGTATAAATTGCATCGCGCTGTTGAGTTGAAAAAAGTAGACCGTATTTTAAATGCCTTATTGATTCTCGTGTCATTGGCGACACACGACCCTGAACTGAAATCTAAAACGTCTATTTCCAACTTTTCTCATTCTCTGAAACGCACAGAAGCAACAAATCTACGAAGAAAAATTGCTGTTTGATGTAATATGATGTAGTTTTCTATATCATACTCAGTTGATTAAAAATTTTTTGCTTTAAACTTTGCCTTAGAACTTAGGTTTGCTATAACCCACTAACAAAAAAAATCTTTTATGGTCAAACAATTTTGGTTCACACAAATCTCAAACCGTAGTGAAATTTTTGTTTAGACCAAAATGTAAAAGTAATTTTATGTAAACATACTTAAATCCCAACTCTTATATGTTAAGCAAAGAAATGGACATTGTCATTATGTATGATTTGTACTCTTTTATAACAAAATTGATGTCACATCTATGTTCAACTTTCTCTGGCGCTTTCTAAACCTCAATCCCTACCATTACCTTTAGAAACAGTACCTCCTCTTAATTTTTTTTTATTTCATTCTGTTAGTGGCGGCTTGTGAACCTTTACTACGTCAGGGCGGAAAAAATTTAAAATACAAATGTTTAATTAAGAGTTGTATAAATTAAATCCATACTATTCTTTCTGGCTCACAAAATGGTCAAACCCTAAGTTATTAAAATTGCCGGGGCTTAGAATGATGTGTTTTTACCTTTCCACTTTCATATTTTAATTTTTTAACACAGGTCGCAGTGCAGGAAACGCCAAACACCGCATTTCATTATTATACAAATAAAATAACGCTCATCTCACTTCGCACCTGCCAATGCAGTCCAAAGATTTATACATATTTGGTTGTCGCACATATTCATTATTTTTTATTTTTCTATACTTTCAGTATTGGGAATATTGTTTTCATGAAAATTTTTGAAATTAAGATTTTGGCGGAAATACATGTTTTGGGTTGAACCTCCAGGAACTCAAGTAATTGTTTTTAAAAAATGTCTGTCTGTGGGTGGGTGGTTATTTGGGCGAGATCAACTACAAGACAGCCCTTTGTGGGTAGTATACGATGAAGTAAAATTAATTTTGAAAATCATTACGAGCCGCCACTGAATTCGTTTATGTTGTAAAATGTCTGATTCACTTCTCTGTTGTATGTAATTAAAAATCAAAAACATATTGAATAGTACTACTTTCTAATATCATTGCTAGGTTCTGATGAATATTATTAACTTTATACTTTTTGCCTTATGCAACGGTTTAGTTGCTACATTGCAATTTCAAATGACGTACTATTTATAGTGTAGCAAGTGAAAGCATTTACTGTTATTGTTGCAATTTCATATGATCTCTATTTTTAAATTTAACCTTATCTATGACTATAAACATGTTACAACAAGTCAATTCAATATCAAACCGTTTATGAACATTCTATTAATATACTGACGTTATTATTAATTATTATGAATGGATAAGTTGATATGAAATGTTTGTTACTAATTATTTAATTTATTTTCAGATTGGTGTCAAGAAGCAGTCTCGAAAGCAGAGATCCTTCGGCTTATTTATCAAGGGCGGTTTTTACACAGCAACGTAACATTAGGGGCACTCGGCTTACCATTTGGCAAAACAACAGTTATGCATCTCGTTCCAAGAGAAAATCTTCCTGAACCTAACTCACAAGGTAATTCTTTGTTCATGCTGCTCATTAGAAAATTGGCAAAGCACTTCGCCTGATCTTTCCCATAGTTTGAAAAAATAGTTACCTGTTTTTTTTTCAAAAATATTTTAAGTATAGTCATAAGATAAGATGTAGAATTTAGGGAGGTTTATTTTACCCCTCAATCAAATTTTGGAGGACGAATTTGTTTTCCGTTTTATTTAATCTCAAGGAATCTTTGTTGCAAAAAATCAAATTCTCACAAAGAACTGCATTGGACTACCAATGTCATTTGATCTCTCTGAAGGCTGTGAGCGATATTCCGATTACGGCTTAGACCGAAGCGTATGGTCTAATAACGCACGACTGAATTACCCAGCTTCCTCGGCTTTTGCTTCAGCACTCTCTATATCCAGCAGTTGAAACAATTGAAAGATGCTCAAATATTACTATTATTTTTACGAGGAAGCTTTCTGTAGTATTTACACTGTTTTAGTATCATGCGACACCTATGTTCTTATAATGTAGCTATGCTGTCGGTAGGTGCAATTGTAAGAATGTTGGGATCTCACTGTTGTCAATGTTGGGGCGTAAAACGTTAATAGGCGTCCAAAGTGCTTCGCTCGTTTTTAGATACCTTATTGGGTTCCTGGGCGTCAAAAAACAGTATTTCCATCAAAATCTCAGAATCGAACATTTTCACAGTCGTAACACCTTCCCATTCCTGTAAGCATGAGAAAATAAAAATGGGTAGACTGTCGAATTTACAACAATTTACAATTCAGTAGTCCCACAAAAATATTTTACATTTAAACTATTCCTAATTGCAACATTGTATTGTATTACAGGGTGGCCACTTTTCTGGAAAACCGGGAAAAGTCAGGGAATTTAGAATCTTTTTATTTTGGTCAGTGAATTCAGGGAATTGTACCAATTTCAACGTAAAGTCGGGGAATTTCACGAAATAGTCAGGGAAAATTCTGTAAAATGCAATTATTTTAGTATTTTTAGTTTTGCCTGCAAAACGGAAATTTTGTTACCTAGGTATACAGAGTGCCCATTTTAAAACTCCGAGCCTAATTTTTTTTTTAATAGGCAACACACAATACAAGTCACTGCCGACTATTATTTTAAAACAAAATATTTCTATAATTAAGATCAGGGCAATCATGTTTGCATTAACTTGACAGTTTACTAATCAAATTCGTTAAGCCACATTACTTGAACGGTGCAAAACAAAGATTAGCGATCACTAATCTTTGGTACAAAATGTGTTCCAACGCTGACAAAGTGGACATGCTTCTAATTCTGGGTGAATGTCGAAAAAATGCGAGTGCTGCCAGTACTTTGTATGCGCAACGCTTTCCAGGTAGACGAATTCCAACAGACAAAACATTTAGAATGCTTCTTCTGAATTTACAAGAGTATGGGCAATTTTCAAAACCAAAAGTAAGCGCACGGCAAGTTACGGTTGAACATAACGAAGTAGCTGTAATTGAAATGGTTACGGATAATCCCCATACAAGAGCGATTGCAAATGCCTTAAACATTAGCAAAGGTTCTGTTTTCAATATTCTTAAGGCGAACAAATTTCACCCCTACCATGTTTATACCATACACCATCTTGAAGATAGGGATTATGAGCATCGTGTTCAGTATTGTCAATTTCTTAGACGGCAATTAAACGGCAATGCGGAATTTTTAAGTATGGAGTTATTCTGTGATGATGCGAGGTTTTCAAACAACGGCATGGTTAATCGACATAACTGCCACTATTACGCCCAAGACAATCCCCGCTGGATCAGGATAACTCATTTTCAAAGAATTTTTTCTTTTAATGTGTGGTGCGGTATTATTGGCGATTTTGTAATAGGTCCACATTTCTTTAATGGAAATTTAGATGGTGAAATGTATTTAAATTTCTTAATTAATGAACTACCGGCTCTCCTCCAAACAGTTCCTCAAAACGTACGGAATAGCATGTGGTTTTTAAATGATGGTGCACCTCTGCATTTTCATAGGGATGTGAGAAATTATCTTAACCAACGTTTTGAGGAACGCGTAATTGGACGAGGTGCATTGCATCCTTGGCCTGCCTGTAGTCCCGATTTGACTTCGCTAGACTTCTTTTTGTGGGGCAAAGTAAAAAATGATGTCTATGAAGTGCCCATTCAAAATGAAGAACATCTACGCGAAAGGATAATTCAATGTTGTCGCTCTATCACACCGGAAATGTTAGCTCGTGTTAGAAGTTCGATGCGTAGAAGAATTGTACTCTGCGAAAACAAAGGGGGAAGGCAATTTGAACACCTGCTTCGTTAGTTTTTGTACTATGTTCCTATTAAATTATTGTAGTTATTGTTGTCAAATATTAAAATTGAGTTATTAAAGTAACCTTAAATTTGTACTTAATCATTAGTAGATACATGTACTGTAAAACAACTCTGATCTCAATTTAAAAAAAATGGTAGAAATGCATAGTGATCTGGGGGTTGCATTGTGTGTTGCCTATTTAAAAAAAATTAGACTCGGAGTTTTAAAATGGGTTTTCTGTATGTTTATAAAATTTATATTTATTTCATTTGGTTTTTCCTTAAAGTTTAGATGTATTTTTTTATTTTATTTATCAATTCCAGCTTTACTTCGTTAAAGTCCATATTTAATGAGTATCTGTATATAAAATACTTAATCACTTTAACAATTTCTATTTATTTAAACCTTATACGTATTTCAGCATGTTAACATGCCATTGTCAAAGGTTATATGAAGGTAAACAGTTAGCGTTGTTATAGCAATAGAACTTTTTTACTTATCTTGGTAATCGTCTGCAGATGACTTGATTTCTTATTCCAAAATGTCTAGTAGAGGAGAATTTAAGAGATCAATTTGCTCATTCATTAACGGTACAGTTTTTAAATGTTTGTGAATTTCAAAAGCTTCTAGTATATCTAATTTACGTTTATCATCACAAAAGTGTAAACATTTTATGGTGTTATTAGATGTCATTGAATGATTTTGTTCTAGTAAGTGTTTAGCGTAGTTGGATTTATGTGGGTGTTTGTATTTGTAACAACGTACGTGTTCTTTATACCTAATATCAAAATTTCTAATAGTCTGGCCTATATAAACCGAATTACAATGCGAGCAATTTAATTTGTAAATACCTGATTTTAACAAATCGTCTGTTTTTGATTTTGCATTAAACAAAGTATTTAAGATGTTCCTAGTTGTTTTAAAGCTTACTTTATATTTATTTGTTTTGTTTATAATTTTAGCAATTTGTTCTGATTTCTCACCAAAATATGGGATCGAAGCATATTTAATTGTATCGAACGAAGTTAGGATATTCGGATAAATTTTTTGAATGGCTAATTTATAATCTTTTTCTTTAATTAATGTATCAATAAGTTTAGTATTATAACCATTACTGTATGCAATTTGTTTAATAATTGAAATTTCTCTATTATAATTAATTTCATCTAAAGGGACCGTCAAAGCCCTATGTATCAGGGACCTGTATGCTGCTAATTTATGTGTTTTATGGTGACAAGAATCGTGTGGTATTGTAATGTCTGTTTGTGTAGGTTTTCTATAAACTGAGTACTCAAATTTATTAGTTGAATTAATTTTTATGTTTAAATCTAAAAAGTTAATGGACTTATTTTGTTCAGTTTCTAGTGTAAATTTTATGTTTGGGTGCAAGCTGTTAATAAAAATTAAAAATTCATTAATTAAATCAAATGAACTATTAAAACATGCTAAAATGTCATCAACATAACGAAACCAAAATATAACTTTCTCAGATTGATTTGATTCGAATATTTGATCTTCTAGATTTTCCATAAATATGTTAGCTAAAAGAGGTGAAATTGGACTTCCCATGGGTAAACCATCTTTTTGGAAATAAATTTTATTATTAAAAGTAAAATAATTTTGATTGGTGCAAAGTTCAAATAATTGAAAAATTTCCATTTGCTATAAAGTAATTTAAGTTTACTTTGCTAATTTTTATGTAGGGTTACAATTCTTATTTAAAAAGAAAACAGTTAAAATTGGCTTTTGTACCATAAAAATGAGTCAGGGAAAACTGAAGTTTATCAGTCAGGGAAGTCAGGGAATTTGAAAAGCAGTTTTAAGTGGCCACCCTGTGTAAAAATAATGCAATTTTATGTTTATCTTTAGCTTATTTTTATTGATGCTTACCAGTATGAGCGACTTCGCATGCTTCATTATGCTATTAAAAATGCTCTTGTTCTGTAATAAACTGTTTGTATTTTTGTTTCAGATCAACGACAAAAAAGCAAAGGTGGAAATAGTAGTTGTTGCTCTGCGTCGTGCAGTATTCTGTAGATGACTGAAATTAATGCCGTTTTGTTTTACTATGTATCAACATCATGGCGCCATTCTGTAGTATTGAGTTGCACGATTGCAAACAGCCCAGTAAAAAGCTGCTGACGGTTAAGCAAAGTTTTATGTACAGCAGTAACAGACAATGAAAGAAAGTTTCCATAATGTTGTGATATTGGTTAGTGTATAATATATATATCAACATATTCATGTGCCAGACTAGAGTGTGTGATTCTGCATACAGATTGTTCATTTTTAACTGCAGAAGAATTCGCTACACTCATCATCCCATCATTATCATTTTTTAGTTTATTTATATTATTAGTTAATGTATATTATGTTTTATAACTCTTTTTCATATTCATAGGTGTACATTTCTCACTCTACTCATAAAAGATCACGAAAGCGTGTTGACGTTGATAATAAAAAATTTAAATTTTTAACCTGTTTTTCAGCTGCAGTATTAGATAATTTTTTTCAAATTGTGTTTTATTTTTTTATTAAATTAGCAGCGTTAAATTGTATGAAAGACAAAAAAGTTTTATAGGATAGTAGATGCAAATCTGTGTTTGAATTTGCGTGAAGCGTAAAAGTATTACTTAAGTAAGCTATATTTGGAGTTACCTATGTAACTATTGAATTGTACATTTTTAAAGAGATTTTTTGTAGTTAAATTTAAGAGCCCAAAGCATCCCTCCATATGTTCCATCAGTCATCCTTATATGTAGATATTTATTTTAATAATTCTCATTTTTTTTTTCCTTTAATTGATTTGTAGCCAATTTTAACCTTCACACCAAGTTCTCACTTCGTACATAAAATCAAAATAAAAGTTTTCAGTACAAATTCGTCCCCAAGCTTGTTTGCGATTCAACACAGGGTGGTACCTAATACACTAAATGTACAGCTATTTAATAGATGTATAAAATTAAACTGTTGCACCTGTTTTATTTTCTGTGATGTATAATTATTTTCAGTTACACACAACAGATTTCAGTGGCATGGCTAGAACTCTATCCTATATAAATGAAGTATTGAATTTCTATTTCATTGGACCTTTTGGAAGTTTGTAATACAACTTCCATTCAATTTTTAACATAGGTGACTAAAACTTTCTAGTTGCTATTTTATTACCAAAAATTATTTTAACTTTGTGTAGGTTTTATATAATACCCATAATGATGTTTACTTTATGAATTTTGAATATTTAGAAATAGTTCAGTCATCACGTTACAAAAATATGAGGTGGGCTCAAAAATGGATTTGACGTCCAAAAAACACCTGGGTTTGTGAATTCTGACTCGGTCAGGAACCCAGAAATATGTTTTGAAAAAGGTGCAGGTCACATAATTGTGTAATTGCGTTAAAAACGTTAAAAGTAGTCCTAAGAAAAAAAGCTGATAAAATTTTGCGTAAAACTGAAAAAAAAAGATCTTTTTAGCCCTAATAGTTCTAAATTATGCTCTTCAAAAGAAGCCATTTTTTAAAAATTTTGGCTCAAAAATTGAATTTTTCTAATTTCTCGAAATACTGTTGTCCTTGTTGATCATACATAAAAGCTGTTCATAGATGACTGAAAGTACACTCGATTTCCTGTAAATGCTAAAAAACAACCCTCTAACCCTAATAGGTCACGAGTTATGACCTCTCAAAGTAATGCATTTTCGACAGTTTTCGATCCTTTTTCGTACGGTTTGGTTTTTTGAAAGTAGCTCCTTTTGAGTGCACCTATTGTAAAAAGGAACTAACCTAAAATGAAAAAGGATAAAATTATGAGTAACACCAAAAAAAAGAGTTACCCTAGCCCTAATAGTTTCCAAAATATGACCTTTTAAAAAACTCGATTTTGTTGTATAAACATGTACAATTACGTTTTTGTTTTTATTACATTTGCGCAGTCCCCTATAATTTTCACTAATGAAACTTGCCTGTGCAAAAAACTATTTCGGAAAAACAAAATTTTAGATTTTTATGAACTTTTAACGTAGAATGCAATGCAAAACGAATAATCCACGATTTTGTGATTTATTTGCGCCTTTTTCAAAAAAAAATTTTGGGTTGCGATAGAGTTAGAATTTACAAACCCAGGGTCTTTTTTTGGACGCCCAAATACACGATTTGAGCAAAAAAAATTCCATTCCTGAGTTATATCCCTACAATAGTAGCTAATGACTGGACTAACATGTTAAAATCAAAAATCTATTTTATGGCCTCTTGACACATCAGTTTCACTTACTGTCAGCGTCAAAATTCCGTCATAAGAAACTACAAATGGTCTTTCATTAAAAATTGAATCTTGCTATCCGAGGGCCAAGTACTACTAACCTCTGTAGAACTAGCCAGTCAAAATTTTAGGAAAATGAAAGCAAAAACCTTTTACCTATAAAAAGCACTGCCTAATATCTTCATTGTCAGCTCTAGCAACGCCACTGACAAAATTTGGACCAGGTTAGTGTTCTGAAATTTTATCTTGGTGGTGTTATAATATAAGCTTGATGGCGAAGTGTAATTTTAGAACAACGATTACCTAATCACTTTATGTGTTTGATTTTAAATCTAATAGGCAATTTTTATATTAAAAAAATTTTATTTTTCACCAATGTAAAATGTTTTCAGAATCAAAACTACATATTGTAGGATAAAAACAGGCCTAGCTTGTAAGGTCTGTACTGTATTATTTTGAACTGTTTAGATTATGTAATTATATTACAATAAATGTTGCTGCAACATGACATTAAAAATAATATCCTACGTTCAAAATTTAATGTTTTACATAGTTCTATTGTAAATATGTAGTAGTTTAATGATAAAATGTATTTTTGTTCCCTTAAGCATTGTTTAATAATCGCAGATAGAATTTAGAATAAAACTGACTACAAATATGATTAATGTTATTAATTAATTCCTTGAATGTCCTTCATATCCGGGCTGCCAAATTGAAGGTCTAGGTTGTACACTTCTAGAGAGTTGCTTTCCAAAGTCTCCCAAAATTAATAGTGACTCAAAAATTTTCAAAATTAACAATGATCTTTATTATCAAAATTACAAGACTGCATAGAATTTCCTGAGAAGCATTTAAAAATCATATTACTGTGTAGAGTGAATAAACTTTGGGGGGATCCAATTTATGTAAAGTGAACCTGGTTCCTTATGCCCCTGGGGTACTAATACTTAAATAAATCTTATTTGTTCGTAACAGTTAAATATGATACGTAACCAAGCAGAACAGCGAGTCATTCAAACAGCAACTAAATATCTGGCGCAGTCAAATTAGCTTGAAAAACTGTGTTTGAATGAACCAAATTATAAAGTTTTCGTATTTCGTATGTGTCGTGTGAATACCTCGGGATCAAACATCCGTCGAGTTACCCCCAGGGAAAGTAGGTGGCTTTGTCACCTACATTTCAAAAAACACTCCCGAGCAGTGATCCAAAACTGTTTTTTTGCAATTATCTTGTAAACAGTGCATCAGATAAAAAATGTTATATCAAATCAAGATGCAAGCTACAATGTCTTGCGAAACGTTGGTTTGAATCTATCAAAAATAGCTAACAGGCACTAGCCGATTAAGTATTCTTGTCCTGACAAACAAGAACAAGTCAATCTAAGCACACGGTCCAGTTTAGACAGGCAAGGTGCAGGAACAACTATGGATCCAACTTTTAGAGCAAATGCTTGAAAAGGTGGCAAGCTACAGGTCGGTTTTTACCTGTTAAGCTGGGTGTAATCCTAAGAAGAGGACAGGGTCTAATCCAAAAGTAAATTGTTATAATCACAACTTGATTTTTGTCCTAAGTGCTAAAAAATGCATTTTAAGAACTGCGTACTAATATTTATTTCTCACTATAACTTATTTTTACAATTTACATGTACCCCATTTGAAAAAAGAGTCTTTGATTTGTTATGTAATATATATACAATAATAACAGGCCACTATTTATTCGAGCGGACCAAATATTCGGATAAGCCGAATAGTTTTTCGAGTCTGCTGAATATTCAGCATTTTATCGACTACACAAAAAAAATACTAAATTGCAATTTTTTGAAAATTTGATGGTATAATATTAAGATTAAAATACATTAAAACAAAATTATAATACAGGTAGCCAAACTGGACTATACGCTTATGTAAAGCAAGTAGATCTTAAAAAAATTTTGCATACACCAGTAAATTCCCTCTTACGTGCTACACTATTCCTGCAAAAATGAAAAAAATCTTTAATCAATGCTGTAAGCTCTGTTGAAATGTATTATATTTTAATCTAGAATTAAAAACAATTGAAAGAGCAAATTGTGAGTGCTTTCAACAAATATGAATAGTTGTTCGAACGACTACCTGGATAAATACAGACGTTTCAGTATACCCTACCGCATCAGGTTTTTTTCTAACATTTTGCGTGCTCTAAAGGCGCTACTAACCGGGAGAATTGTGAAAATGAGCATGACAACAAAAGAGGTATTAGTGAAGTAAAAATACATAAAAAACAAAACTTTTTTTTTATTATTTCAAAATAACTTTCCATTTACAAATTTATGTACAAATAAAATACAACATACTAAAGTTATGCAATTTTACATAAAAATATTAAAAATAAATGTTGCCTAACTGATGTGCTTATTTAGTTAAATAATAAATTTTTTTGTAATAATTATCACTGATTTATGCGGTTGTAGCTATATATTTTAATTTTATTTCAAAGCTTGCTAACTTTCTTATCAAACTGAAAATGATCTACAATTTTAAATGTATTAAAAGCATGTTTTCCATACACTTTAATGGAAAGAAGATGTTCGCGTCATTTCTAGTGTTCCAACCCTCTCGTAGCAGTTTAGTAAACTAAAAGTTTAGGAAATAATAGTGGGATGACACTCTTGGGCCCTTGGTCCTAATAGTTTATTAGTTTCTACGCCAGCAGCCTTGATATTTAAACTGTAATTTAAATTTCCCGCCTTTAAGTTTGCTGTCAAAACTGCGCAGTTTACGCACGCGCATTTTGTATAAACGCCATCTTAAGGTTTTCATCGACGTTTTTGTTTGTGTGCGTGCAATCATGGCGGAAAACGACATTGATTTGTACGCAGATGATATTGATCAAGATTTTGCACAGGTAAGCTCATTTTTTGTTGTAGCGTTTGTACAAAAATTAGAAAAACCTTCAGGCATTTACAAAAACAAACATTTTTCTAGCCAAATCTATTTGTAAGTAGGTTAATGCACCACGGTAACTTATTGTTCTTGACCGGCATTTCATTACCAAGGCAATGAATTGCTTTGCGTTAATCTTTTGAGTATTCATTATTGCCTGTTTATGTTGTAGGACGATTTTGGTGGTGAAAACGTTGATTTATACGACGATGTAATTTCCACACCAGCTGCAGGCCCTGGTGGCGACAACGCGGAAACTAACCACCAGCCTCCTGCAGACACAAATACTGAGGAAACCAATGGAACTCCTTATCAAACTCAGGGTAACAATATTACCCCAAACACTATTGGCCGCCGTCACCAACTTTACGTTGGAAACTTAACGTGGGTGAGTATATCAATTTGAAGATAAACGACTAAATCATTTTGTGCTTTACGCTTGTTTTTGTTTTTATTTTTTTCTTTAAACTCTGCAGTGGACTACAGATCAAGACATAACGGATGCAGTGCGTGACATCGGAGTAAACGATTTCCACGAGGTGAAATTCTTTGAGCACCGAGCCAATGGCCAATCCAAAGGATTTTGTGTCATTTCAATGGGTTCCGAGGGAAGCATGCGAATTTGCATGGAACGCCTGCCCAAAAAAGAAATTAACGGCCAAAATCCTGTTGTAACCCTACCCACAAAGCAGGCCCTAAGTACCTTTGAAAGTCAGTCCAAAACTAGACCTTCCCCTCCTAATAATTCTGGCCCTCGTGGTCAACATCCTGGCCAAGCTAACCAACACCTTCCTCCAGGTCCTCACCAGAACTTCCCACCACGAATGCCTATGGGCTCTCCAATGCGGGGGCCTATGCCTCATCCAGGTATGCAAGGCCCTGGAGGGCCCCGTATGCAAGGGCCACCGCCAGGTTTTAATGGGCCACCTCAAATGAATCAAGGCCCACCTAGATTTCAGAATCCACAGTGGAATGGCCCTAGGCCTAATGGACCTTCTCAAGGTCCTGCTCCTCAAATGAGACCTGGTCCACCTCCTGGACCTCAAGGACCACCAAGACCACCAATGGTGAGCTTACGAATGTAATTTGTAATATAGTGTTCAAAAATAGTTTTAGCTGCGAGAACAAAATAGTATGTGTGGTACCAACAGCCATTTATATTTTTTGACCTTACAGAAATTTTTGACAATTAATAGTTTAAAATGATTTGTTTACACAAGGTGCTATAGAGAAAACAATATGTTGGAAGTAGGGTTTGCAAATTTACCAACTTTTGAAATTGCCGGTAATTTGGTAATTGCTTTAAAAAAATACCGGTTTACAGGTAAATTTCGATATTTTTTTAATTACATAATAAATTGAAATAAAAACGTATTTCAAAACATAATTACATTAAAGTTAAGATATACACTAAATTTTAAAAAGGCTTCAAAACAAATTAAAATTGAAACGAAGAATTAATATATAATAAAATTACTTAACAAAACAAAAATACAAAAATAACACAATAAAAATAAATTTAATATTCAATACCCTTACTGAGTTATTAATTAAAGGAACTTTTAAGCCTGTAAAGCCGTAGGGCAATGGTCACGCGACATTCCTCGCATTTACAGAAATTTTTTATATTTTTCAAAATTGTGAAAACTCGTTAATTTTAAAAATTTTCACGAGAAAATTTCTGAAAATGGGAAAGGTTTTTAAAATTCTTATTATTTTTAGATAGGTATTTAAAATTTTTGAATATTTTAGTAATTTTAGATATTTTAGTTTTTAGAAATTTTCAACATTTTGACAGTTTTGAAAAATTTATCTAATTTTGAAATTTTCATTTTCTAAAACTTAAATTTTGAAAAATTAATTTCAAAGCATTTTTTAAATTAAAAAAAATTATTAAGTTTCTAAACATTAACAGATTTTCAAAATTATTAGCAATATTAAATAATTTCCAAAATTTGAGAATATTTTAAATTTTTGGAATATTTAAAACATTCAATGTTTGAAAATATAAAAAAAAATATTAGAAAGTTTTTGGTTTTAGTATTTGTTAATTACAATCAATATTTATTTAAGGAAATCTAAAATCGATTTCATAATTTGGTGATAGTGATTTTTTTGCGATTATCGAATTAAACGGCAGAACGACCAACAGGAAACCTCCCAGAGGTGCTATCTCAATGGAAGATTGTTCCTAATTAACATGCTCATACCGATTTTGAAGCCGAAAGTCGTACATTTTCGGAAAAGCAAAAAAACCGTAGGTGGGGGGTGAGATAAGGAGATCGCATTTGCGCAGATCAGCCATTCGACATGCGCAGAATACGAGTCTATGGTTCTTTTTCGAACGCATCTATTTCGAAGTAGAGCATCTCTTTCCTTTCTTTTTTGGCGGACGAACCTCATTTTATTGCGATGGAGTTACCAATATTTAAGCCAAATTTGCGTTTTCCGCGTTAAGGCGTCTGGACTGTAAAGTGTATACAGACATACACACAAACACTGCTACAGCGTCCGCTTTATCGGTCTGCCAAGGCTCTAAAACCTGCTTGTTACTAAAAATGTATAGGTTGAAAATGTTTGCCATAAAAGTACCTTTCTTTTAGGCATAACTTGGATATCGGCCAGTAACCCCAAAGCAAAAAAAAACTCTGCTGAATGAAAAATCTTACATGACGACCACAATACCTTCCTCTGTAGCTATACTTTGCGAGGAAGGTAAAAAATGATCCATACATATATAAAAGCTCAAAGGGTTTTTTTCTCCGGTTCCTCCAGCGGCTACCGCTTCACCAATTTGGACCATTTTTTTTTTTTCAATGAAAGGACTCTATCCTCAGATGGAACATGAAACATTTTTATTCTACGTTGATTTTTCAATAATAATTATTTTAATTTATACATGAAAGTCTGCTAAACGCGCTTTACTTGAGGCGACATCTACACCAACGTCGCTTCTCCCTTATGGAACTAATGTATCACGTGACATCATTTAGCTGGTCCTGTCAACGCTCAGTCTGAGAGTGCATTGTGAGCTGGGGTAACACTAGTATTTTTTAATATCATAAACGCGTTTTTCAGAACTTGCGTGATTTTAACTACACATATCAATTAGCTCTAGTTAAAAAATATATTTTTCATTCTTTGCATATATTTGATAACTCTTCAAATAAAGCTTTCATAGCGTTTTTGGTCCGAAGTCCGAAGCGCATCTAATTAGGGCAGCGGTTTGCCGTGCTCCTATTTGTTATACGGTACGCGATATCGAATTGCACAGGCTGTTGCAAGTTCAAATCACCGCTGGGGCGTTACTTTTTTCAAAAAAATTTTTTTCTTGTTTTACTTTTTGTTGAAACGGTGTTATTCAGTCATTTATTGGCGCGAGAATATTTAAAACGTATAAAGTGTGGGAAAGTACCAGCAACCTGATTAGCCCAATTTTCATATTTAAAATAATCTATTGCCTTTTATTAATGTCTCGTTTGTCAATGAATTGTTTGTACAGTTTCAAGGCCCACCGCAAATGCAAGGACCTCCTAGAGGTCCACCAAATCAAGGTCCTCCACCTCAAGGACCTCCAAGACCTGACTGGAACAGACCACCCATGCAGCAAGGATTTCCTCAAGGACCTCCTATGCAAGTTCCTCCTAATATGGGTCCTAGAGGTCCACCACCAATGGGTGCTCCACCCGGCCCTCAGCAGGGTCCTCCACAAGGACCTCCAGCTCCCCATGTAAACCCTGCATTTTTCCAGCAAGGAGGTCCTCCTCCACAAATGCAGCATCCAGGTATGCAACCTGCTCCAGGGATGCCGCCATCTCATGGGCCACCGCATGGACCACCTCATGGTCCTCCACATGGTCCACCAATGGGACCTAATCAGGTGCCGCCTCATGGGCCTCCTCATAACTATGGTCCACCTGCCAATGTTCAACAGCCACCTTATGGTGCTCCACCGGTGCCTGAACACAGACCTGATGTACCACAAATCAGCGAGCAAGAGTTTGAAGACATAATGTCCAGAAATCGTACCGTTTCCAGTTCGGCCATTGCCCGAGCTGTATCAGATGCGGCAGCTGGAGAATTTGCTAGTGCTATAGAAACTTTAGTGACAGCAATTTCTCTCATTAAGCAATCTAAAGTTGCGCATGATGACCGTTGCAAGATCTTAATCAGTTCATTGCAGGACACACTACGAGGTATTGAAGACAAGAGTTATAGTTCAGGTAGGAGAGACAGATCAAGATCACGAGAGAGATCTCATAGAAGAGCCAGGCGCGAGAGGTCGTCGTCAAGGTACCGTGAAAGAAGCCGGGATAGAGACCGCGAACGTGATAGGGAACGTGACCGGGACCGCTACTATTCTGATTACAGAGAAAGAGATAGAGAAAGGGATCGATCTCGCAGTAGAGGTGGCGAACGAGAAAGAGAACGTGAAAGGGAGAGGGATTATAGAGACAGAGATGCAGAAGACAGGTAAGTTTTATTTGTTTCATGTTTTATAAACTGTCCAGGATTTGAAAACGTCGTGAAGATTAACACTTCATTGACAAATGAGCTAGAGAGCGGAGGAAGCTAACTTATTTGGGTTCAAAATTAAACTTGGTGAAATATTTCTGAATAAACTGTTGTTTGTATGGAACGCCGTTTTACTTTACATCCGGAATTATTGAAAACCAAATTATTTTGGATGTTGGTAAATGGAAATTTAATTATTTGATGTCTAAATATCGTCGAATTTAGTATAAAAATATTTATCTATCAGCTCTTATAATCAAATTTTGGAAAATCCATTTTATGGCGTCGCTTAATAATTTCTTACCTCAATTTTGATTAATTTTAGAAATCATTAATTAAAATTCAGACAACGGAAAATGATTTATTGACATCAAAAATTAGTTATTTGTGTTCTAAAAACCATCAAATCTCGGATAAAAATCTTTATTTGTCAAAAAACATTACAATCAAATTTTTGATCTCAAAAATTCATATTATGGTGTCAAGAAAAACATTTTATCGCTTCACAAAATCATTTCTTGATGTCTGAAATTGGAAATCATTCACACAATTTAAAATGGAATAAACGGATTATTATTTGCAAACTATGAATAAATCAGTCATTTTTGTATTCATTCTTTGACGTCACGAAAAAATTTTTGACTTAAAAAAAGAAAATTTTAGACATTATTTTGAAAATGATTTTTTCAATTCAAACAATTAGTTTAATGAAAAATAAAACGGCGTTTCATGTGTTTGCATGTAATGTAAGAAAAATTTGTGTTTATAAATGTTTTCATTCATTATAGTAGAGCACAGGTGTCAGGTCATGTACAAGAATTGTCTACTTTAAAAAGGTACATAAAATATTGTGGCAGGTGTAAGGTGTAACATGTCACAATAAATATTTTGACTGTAATTGTTAGCTTGTATGTATAAATATGTATCCAAATGGCAACATCAAACTAAATATTCTAGTACCCGTGTTTCTCGTCCACGGAAATCATCACCGGATGCTGTCGATCCTGCTGCTGACGCAACATCCAAGTCAAGATACTATGAAGATCGTTATCGAGAAAGGGAGTCTGGACGACGTGGTGAAGCAGATCGCGATCGTGAACGTGAGCGTGACCGTAGAGATGATACACACAGATCGAGACATTAAATCGCTTCATTAAATAGTTTTTTTTTTTACATTTCTGATGTAGTTTTATGTACTTGCACCTTATATTAGACGTACTGTAACAAAACAGATTCTATTTTTGTTGCATTATATGCTTTGCATATAACTTTTCTCTTTATAAGATATAAAAATGAATGACATGTATTAAAAATTCATTTTGTAAGAATTTTGTGACTTTCCACAAAGAACAATGTAAATGTTAATTAATTAATTTTCAAATGTCTGATGTATTTTAAACGTATAAATAATATTGGTGTTTAGATGTAACTTTAAAAAATACTGCAAAGATAAGAAGAAAGAAGACATCAAAGAAAGAAGATTGTATATGAATCCCACTGTGGGAATAATGATAAAAACGATTGCGAGAAAATATGATGGAGTTTTTTATTGATAAACCAATTTTTATACCTACCCTGTTTCTAAACCTTTGCCCTGTTTTATAATGCATAAAAAAAGGCATGTGGTTACTGTATACTATTATGTCATTTTTTATGTTGTAACATTTTATAATCCTTGTAACTTAGTGCCACTTTGGCTAAGGTAAATAACTGTGATATGTACTAGTAGTACCTACGTAATTTTACCAGACTAATCAATTTTATTTATGATTTTAGCTGTTCAAAAAAGTTGCTTTAATGTTTTTTTTTAAACCTACTTCACTTTTATTTATACTTGTTTTATTTATTATGAGTAAATTTTTAGTAATATAGAAATAACTGTTTACTGGTATTTTAAGGCAAACTTTATTTCTGTATTTTTAAAACTTTTGCTTTTCATGGATTCATTACATTAGTTTACAATAAATACTATGTATTTTCCATATGTGATAAGAATTCTAATTTTATATCGTTTATACAAAATTTCAAGATTTTTGAATATTTCCCGTAAGAACTGAACATTTTTTTATTTCTACAAACTTAAGTTATTTTTTTATTCCTTCTGATTTCGTTTTAGGAGAAGCAAATATATTTGTAACGAACATGTAGAAACTAGAGATGCGACTTTTGACACTGACCCATGATTTGTACCAACCCAACCCGTACTCATGCTAGTTATAGGCAGGGTGCCATAATTAAATCAAACTATTAAATTAAAAAAATCATCGATTTAAATCAATTTGTTTTTGAGTAAGCTTACAATAGAATTAAATAAGTGTTAAACAATTTTACAGGGAGCAAAAAGAAAGGCATAATGATTTTAACTTCGTAAATATTCATTCAATGCAAAATAGCAGTAAAAGATTGTTAAATTTCATACTTCGTTGAGGTGCAATTTTGTTTAAACTTAATTATTTGGTTGCTATGGCAACGACGAAATTTTTGAGGTATTTCATTAAAAATTTTGTTACGTAATCCTACGAAATAAATATTGTACCAGAAAGAAACAATTGCTGAGTCAAAACGTAAAAAAATATAGGATGCCGTTAAAAAAAGAAATAATAGTGGGTTGCTACAGGGTGTCCCGGCCAAACTCCCTAGCTTTATAACTTCTTTATTTTGAGAGATATGGTTTTAAAACTAGTACAAAATATTGTAAGAGTTTAATGCTCAATCCAAATCAATAAAGGCTTTAAAATGTAGTGCCGTTTTTAAGCAGAGGCCAGTACATTTCCAAATTTTTTTTTAACGAATAGGACCCTATATTTTTTTTAAATGTCTTTGAAAGCATTTTATTTTCTTTTTAAAGTGATGTATTATTTTCATATGCTTGCATAACAAAAAAAAAGTATTTTTTATGAAAATCTTCAAAAATTGCTAAATAAAAAAGTTGTAAAAATTATTATCAGTAGTAATCAGTCTTTTATTCTGCTTAACATATATTCAACAGTAATGCCACGTGTGTATTAAAAATTATCGATAATTCTCTCTTCATTGACAACGAAATTGTGTTATAGCTAGGCAATATTGTGAGTGCGAAGGACGAGTGATATTACCGTGCATCAACACAATTGAATTCGTCAATGAAAGACAGAATTATAGATAATTTTTAATTCACGAGTGTTATTTTTTTAGAATATTCCGCGAACTAAAAGATTTCATTATTATTTAGTGTAATTGCTTATGTACTAACATGCAAATTCGTTATTTAATTATTAAATGCAACAATAAAAACATATTGATGTGTTGCTATGGTTATACACCACTGATACCACCTAAGCTTCCTAAAAGAAGGCCTATTGCGGCCAGTCACGGTCAAATCAAAAACCATAGAAATTTTAATACTTTATATATAATATATATATTGATAAATAAACGTTTTTGGTATCTAAAATATTAATTTTGCAATAATGTACAAATGTTAAGAGTTTTTGAAAAATCAAAAACGACTGTTTCTAAGATCATAGTACCTTAAAGCAAATAATACGTATCAAGATCACATTTACTAACGGGTCAGCAGTTTAAACAGTTTTATAGATACAACTGAGTATAAGGGATTTGATGGGTCATGAGAATTCGAAACAGATCAGTAGGTGAATGAATAGTTTCGATCCTGTATCCCGATCAACTCGAGTCAATAACGATTATAAGGGCTTAGCGGGTTAGAAACGGTGTATAGATTTGAGCGGGCATATGCATCAAGAAGAATCGATATCGTATATCAACATTATTGTATTGGTTGCAAAAACATTTATTATTTACAGTTGCTTTACTTTACCGTGTTTGTAACATTTATTTTTTAAAACCAGGATAACATTTAACAATTTCTTACAACATAATTTTTAAACAATTTTAGCTTTTTTCACTACTATTCAAGCTAATATCAGAAATAATCTGTAGAGGAAAAGTGGCAAAAGATCTGGAAAAATCGATGGATCGAAAAGGTTAAACAAATTAGAACGGGATGACGGGCTGAAATGGGTTAACAGGGATTGCGGGTCACAGGTTGGGTTGACTCACCTTGGTTGAGTTGGCAGTCTTTGGAAAAGTCGCATCTCTTGTAAAAAACTTTTTATCTTAATTTCATGCATTGAGACTGATTCTGTAATGCTGATTATTACGAATGTGCCAAAATAAGTTGTGTAGCATTTAGAACCTTGACAATCAAAAATTTTTGTTCGAGAGTCTTCAAAATGTGTCACAGTTCAGACTAAATTTTTTTTGCATTAAAAAATTACCAATGTTGCATAGTATTGTAATTTTTGCTGTTAATTTGAACTATTGGTATAAGATGATTAATTGTTATGAGAACAAAATATTTAGGTAGCTTTACTTGCCGAAATACAGTGAGGTTCAATCGATTATTGCAAAATGGGAAAAATTTAATTTGCTGTTCTGAAATCTATATCAACAATTCAGTACCTCGGACGCATAAGAAACCAAAGTCCACTCTACATATTGGATCTCTACCAGGGACGAATGGGACAGCTTGGGGTTCAGAATTTCCCGAGCGACCGACAAGTTATTACCTAAATTTTCACAGGCGCCTATCCGTCCCTGATCTCTACCTAAGTTTTTTCACTGTAAATGGTAATATAATTTCTAAGACTTGGACATAAATGCTTTTTGAGGTACAGAATTAATATAACATAAAAAGAAATCAGTTTACAATATCCTCCAATAACTTTTTTTTATATGCCAACAAATAATTAACTTTCACATTAAAAAATTTTGGTTAGACTTATTTTATTATTTTAATTGTTTCAATATTTATTCAGGACATTCTTTGTAAGTACATTGCAAATATTCTAAAATCAACAAAATTTCATTATTTAGAAAGAACAAATGTGTAAAGCATACCAGCAAGTTAGCAGTTATTGTATTGTAATGGTTGGGCATTTGTAGTAGGGCACTGGGCAATAATTTTGCATATAGAAATAAATTTAGATAGTGTACTATAGGTCATACTTTTCAGTTGTTATATTATTTAGTTAGAAGATCAATATTTTGTACCAATGACTATAGTCGAGCATTAGGAATTCGAGAGCAGTTGTAGTCAAATTTGTAAACAGCAATTGAGCTGTAGTGGTTTAAAAAGTTGTTGAAATTTGATCGCTATATTTATAACTGAATTAGCCCAGTAGCCAGGTCAAAAAAATGGGGTCTCAAACAATAAAAGTTAGAACGTTTTGAAACTTGGAGATTTTGTAGGTTTTGAGGCTCTAAAGACATACTGATTTTGCAACAATGTAACTTTGACAAAAATAGCTGTTATAAAAAAGAAAAGGGACTACATTTTAGATTAATTAAGTCCTATAATTTTTTTTGTAGAAAAAAGGAGTAGCAACCGAGTCAAGTTAGGTACACAATGTCTCACAGTCACTTTAACCGATTTAAATCGTTTATAAATTTAAAATGAGAAACAAAATTGAAATGTGATTTTTACAGAAAATTTTTGTTATATCATAAGAGAATTTAATTTTCTCCCTGAATATAATTTTAAACCTATAATTATTCTGTATTATATATTTACAAAGCAACAAAAGCGAAATATTCATTTCCACACCACCATGACGTAGAGAGTATGGCGCGTTTTTTTTTAAATGGTATCCTTTATTTGCCTAATCCACTATTAAACTGTCTTAATTTATTCCCTTTCGTTTCAACATTGACGGTCCAGGTTTGGTCTGATCTTCAGCGGGAGTACTTGAGTCGACATTCCTGTCCTCTCACTTTAGTGGATCGTCATTTTCCTCATTACCAAAGAAACTTTCTAGCGCTGAATCTACCTCTTTGTCCTCGACAGTGTCATAGGGTGGCTCCTGTACTATCGGGATAGATAAAAAACATTAGAAACCACAAACTATTTTAAATAGAACATAACAATTTCAAAGTTTGTTTGTTCTTATTTTTATTAAGTAGGCTATAAGCCTGTTTAAAAAACCAACTTGTAATTCCTATTATATTTCTTCAGATGTAGATGTCCAACATTCCCTCCACTTTTTTGGTGGCCTACCCCTTTCTCTTTTTCCTTCGTTTTATTGTTGATCAATTTAATTCAAAACATGTATCAGCCTAAATATTTTCTTTCTAATTTTTTAAAGAACGTGCAACTGATTGTCACCAGAAATATCACCATATGCTCAGAAAAAACCACTAGAGTTTAGATTTGTCTAACTCATCAAAAAATGTCACCAAATTGGTAATTATATTCACCTGATCCAGTGACAAAATCACTAAATTGGCAACGCTGTGACGAAGGTTGTATGGCTCTAGAGCACCCCACTTGGTCCCATTCTCTACCTCATGGTAGTGTGGAAATGAGTATTTCGCGTTAGTTTTCTTAGCTTTACAAATATACTTGTAGGTTTGAAATTTTTTGCAGGGAAAAAATTAAATTTTAAAAATATATACAACTTGTCCCGTTCCTGAAAAATACATTTTTTTATAATAGCTATTTTTGTCATAGGATGTACCGCAAACGAGATATTGCGAAAAAACAGCTTTGGGGCGTCATCTTGCAAGTATGGCGGCACGAGCCTCGAAAGTTACAGGGTTGCAAAATCAGTATGTCTTTAGCGACGTCAAAATCTCCAATTTCATAGCTTCTTGACTCTTTGAATGAAAAGTACCTGGTTACTGGTCGTAAATAGCATTATGAATTACAGTGCACTATTTAAACTTATTTCTACGTGTAAAATTATTGCCCAGTGCCGTACTGAAAATTACTGCCAACTTGCTCATATAGATATTGAAACAAGAAACAAAGAAAATATTTTTTTTTAAATTTTGGTAAATAAGTTAATAATAATTTAAACCATTTACACACCAAACTGTGTAAAAGCTAAAACTTAAACAACACAAAGTTGCTTTGAATTTTTGAAAAAGTACAAAACTTTGACGTTCCATTACACCAATTTTGTCTGCTAATTTAATTATTAAGGTGATTTAAAATTTCCCAGTTGGCAATACTGTATGAACCTCTACTCCAGTATCATTCAAACAATTCTGTTGTTCAATAATTTCATTATAAAGAATATTTTGATTTGTAATTTTAATACTTAATTTGTAATATAATCAATTTTTTTATTTGTTGATTATTTCAGCACTTCAATGAAAAACAAGTTTTCATTTAAGAATAGGTTTTTATTTATTACGCAAATGTACAAAACATAGGCTCTGCATAACTGTAGAGCAATAAGATAGTAATCGATAATTTTTTGTAAATCTCAAATGCCACAATTATTAATTCAATTTAATTAGCAGCTTTTGTATTAAAGCCTGACACAGCTTTTTTTATATTAGGCTACATTTTTGTGCAATATTTAATTCTTCAAGTTATAAAGCGTAAGTATAAAATTTAATTATTAACTGTAGATCATTTGTTGAAAAATTTTAATTACTGTAATGCGATGTATGTACAAACCAATGAAGTGACTGAAAACTTGGTAAAACTATCTGTGATAAACACATGTATTTGTGTAATAAATTTAGTACAAAATACTTTACATTTAATTAAAATATAAGAAAGTGTTACATGTCTTCTGTATCGGAATCTGAATCTGCTTCCATAGCTTGCTTTGCTGATTTTTCTGCTTCAATATATACGTTCTCAGGAACACGCTCATGTGTTCCTTCAGTTTCGGCACAAACCCATGATAACTCGAGCTCAAAATTCTTATCCTTTAATTCATCATGTACTAGATAAATGCTGAAACATAATGTTGCTTGGTATGATGAATACAAAGAAATATCAAACTTACATCTTTGCAGCTTCTTTAACCAATTCGCGGGTCGATAGGTTGCCTAATTTTAGTTTTTCAATTTCTGTCTTTGCAGACTGCTTTGCTTTACCAACAGCACATCCATGATAACCCTGCAATATACCCATATAAATAGTAGTCCTAAAGATCGTCAGACTTTTTACAAAATTAAAAACCTGACTTGAAATACATTAAAAATACGTTAAATAAAACTGAACCCGTGATAATTAGGATTTTCAATATTTGCAATTAATATCTTGTGAAACCACATTTACAAGTTGTATAAAAGAAATTGTTCACTTACATAACTGACACCAGAGGGATCAATTACATACATGGACGGTCCATCTGCAAGATCATAACTACCTAAAATTACACTGCAACCGTAAGGTCGGACTGCACTGTATAACGTATAAGCATGCATATACATGCTTACACGATCGTTTAAATATTTTAATGGTATTTCAACACCATACTGTGATCTATAATTTGAAGCTTCCCTTCTTGCAATATCCACAATTTGTCGGGCATCGGCAATTAAGCCACATACAGCCTAAAATTTAAAAGTTCTACAAAGACCATCGACAACCCTTTAAAAACATACCATTCCCACATGTCTGTCGATAGTGAATACTCTTCTGTTAGCACCAGGTTCGTACAGTTTCGATGTAACGAGTTTCTCAACGGCGAAAACAACTCCATCTTTTCCTTTCAATGCAATTACAGTTCCACTATTTTCTACGGCTTTGACAGCGTATTCCACTTGAAATACCCGTCCATCGGGTGAAAATTGTGAAGCAGAGAGATCGTACTGTATACAAATGTAAAAGTATTTTAGGTTATCTTTTTGAAGTGAAAACCAGGTTATTGATGCCTAGCAAAATATTGTATCAAACATACCCCTGTGCCAATGGAACTCATTTTTAATGTTAAAATCTATCAGTAGCACTGTTTTAATTGAAATTTTCTTTAGAAACTACGATTTGGCGTGATTTGCAGTTTATGCTGACAAATAATATATCGTAGATGCAAACCAAGAAAGAAACCGGCTTGGAATGATTTGTTCAAGATGACTGGCACTCGAGTTTGATATGGACGTCACGAAATATTTGGCGGAGAGATGGCGCAGCAGATCATAGTTACTAAAGAAATACGTTTGCGCGTCAAGTTTGAAATCCGTCAAAGAGATAAACCTTCACTGCTGCCCTCTCGCGGCAATACATTTGTGAGTCCCTGCCAAAACAATGTAAATATTAAAAAGTGAAAACACCAATATAGCTTATCCATGCATCTTGGATTTGTTTAATTTGAAGGTTGTTAACACAGCTAAGTGCTATATACACGGTGATTAACAATAAATTGGCTAAATAATTGATATTCAAAGAAAGATGTTTGCCTCATATTACTAGCTTTATTTATAAAAGTAAAACATTTCTGTTTAAGCTAAATTGCAAATGAACGGTAGTAGAATAGAACTGTAACCCTAATTCTTAGGTAGCTACCTATAATTCTCATCTTTTTCGAGGATAGAGTTTTATATAAAATGCTTTTGAAAATATAAAACTTATATTTTACGAAATATAGGAAAGTCTAGCCGAAGTTTTTAGGTAATTTTTTCATTAGTTGATATAGTAAAGCTCTCAAATATTTTCGGTGCCCTGGATTCCCGAAACTATAAGGAGGGCACTGGTCTCACGACCTTTTTAAAAACAGTTTCAGTCAACCCATTCAAATATGTACTTGCAACTTCATGGATGTACTTTTTTGAAGATGTGCGCTGAGTCTGCGTAAAATTGCATCGGGTTTGACGCTATCATTAACGAGAGATCTTAGCCACTAATTACTAAATTCACTACGTTACTGCGTTGATTCCGGTTTTGGCATGATCTACACCGATATTTCTACTGACATTTCTAAAGCAGTTTTAGAAACCGCGCTATTTTACTTATTTAAAATTTTTTTGTATTTCTTATAGTTATAACAGTTGAGATTTTAAGTAAAGAGCAATAAAATTAATAATTTCCTCCTATATGTATAAGATAAGCAGGAACACGGGTTATCCATTTTAAGCAACCTTTAAATTGTTATCAATAAAAAGATAAAAAATGTCGGAAGAGTGCGTTCATACAAAAATTATTGAAATCTAAAAATGCTGATACGAGTAGTATAGTGTTGGACTCGAGAGGATTTATACTAAAAGGTTTTATGTATTAATGAAGAACAGAAAAAAAAATCTGTATAATGGGAGTGTTTTCTTATTATCTTATTTATGCAATATGATCTTTAAATTTAAATATTTTGAAAATATTAGTACGAGAATCAAGTTTTTCATTTCACACTGCTTTGTCAGCAAGCATGACAGTGGATGAAGAAGAGGTAGGTAAAAGCTATTGTATCTATAAAATAAAAGAACAAAGTATTCAGATTTGTTGACATACCTACGACAAGTAAAACAATCTCTTATTACATTCTGTTTCAGGTTTATCTGTTTTGTAAAATGGCGACTACGTTACTAACTTTTAACTGTTGTCGCTAAAAATTGTTGGTTACACTAGAAATTTAGAAAAATGTGTTTTATACAGATTGATTGTTGGTATTATATTATATTTATTTGACATTTGAACCAACAACTTCAACTGTTGTGAGTTTAATAAGAGTTGTTTTTTATACCTTATTCCATGGTGATATGGTTTGTAGTCGTAGTTTTATTAAATAATTTACTAGTGGGTACCTGTCAGATAAAAAAAAAGTAAATTGTAATTTTAGTTTGTGTAAGCCAGGTGTTTGCAATTTGCTTGTATTCTGTTTGAGTTTTGACTGTATATTAACTGAATATTCAGCGTTTGTTTATGTGTTTTCAGCCTAATGCAGGAAAGATACATGTGAATATAAGTGTAAAGTAATACCGGTTTTGCAAAAAATATTACTTTATGTTGTCAGGAATATAGTATCTAATTTTTAAATTTGACGCCGACTGTATACCTCCAAAATGGCGGACTGCCAAAACCTCTCTTTATATAGTATACAGGTGGTATACAGGTTAAACTGTAGTACAGTAGACCACTTCTGACCCATAAGTGATGAACATGGCGCCTAGGTTAGTAGATTGGTCAAGAAATGTTTGTAATAAATAGGGAGAAAAGCATTGTGCACATGGTGCCGAAGATAGTAGTTAAATCAGGAAATGTATGTAACAAGTAGGGCAAAAAGATTGGCGCACAAGGTTATGGTTTGCTATACTGCATTTTCCCAGTATACCTTACTAGGCAGAAGCTATTTTCCTAAAATAACCATTTGTTTGCGCCATTGACACTACCGTCGCGACGGTAGATCTGTGTGTGAGTCCAGCTGCTCGAGAGATCACAGGATTTTTTAATATACTGCTGAGAAAAATGATGCAATGCTAAAATCTCAGGATGTTTGCCAATCTTGTAGAATTTTAAATGAAAATGGGTTCACCGAAACTATAATGAAAATTCAACAACCAAATACATTTTACTTAAAAATACCATAAATGAACATAATCCGGCCCTGTAAAAGTTGCTAATTCAAATTTATGGCGGGAAACGGCTAAGGTGCGACTTCAGTTTATCACCTTGAGATAGAATTTATAAGTGGATGACACAGCTATTTATTTGATGATTATTATTTCGTAATGCATCACTATCAGTAAAAGAGTTGTATGGAGGGGAACGTTTAATACGTATGATTGGCATTAGTAGTAGTGAAGGCCGAGACTAAATTTTACATTTATTTTCTTATTACACTGTAGCTTGTGGGATGCGGTGTTAATCAATACTTAGAGTAATAGGGAATAGAAGTGTTTCGTGAAAAAATTATAAAAATGAATTCAGAACTTAGAAGGCGCAAAGTAAGTATTATTTTTTGTCAATACAGCTATTTATAGCGTAGACAGATAATGTGAATGCCATTTTATATTTCCTGGTGAAACCTGTAATTGCAAACGTATTTTTTGTTCTTACAGATCATTCCTCTTTGTTTCATTTAATCTTATTAATTTATGTTTCCTTACATATTTGTTATTATTAAATTAATTTATTTTTTTAGGAATTCTCATGAATTATACACTAGTAAGTTTTTAAAACTTGTATAGATGTTATTTTTTACATTTCTCCTAACCTCATGTTTTCACATTTTTGTTTTATTAAACGCTTAGCTGTACAGATTTATTAATCCTACTAATAACTGTAAGTGTACAGTAATTACACCATGACATGAATCATTTCATACTTACTTAAATAACAATTATTTCAGCTTAAAGAATCATCAAATGGCCGCCCTCTTCCGAAACGTAAGCGAAAGGAACCCCAGTCTAATTCAATTCACCGGTCCCTGTTATGTTTGATATTAAGCGCAACAATTTTAACAGTATTCATAAGTAAGTTTTAAATATCATTGATTGTGGTATAGTAGATAACAGCTAGTGTTACTCTTTTGTTTTAGTTTTGTATATCGATCACATTCCATGGCACCTAGGACATCGCACTGTAGATTCCATAGCCAAATCTTTCGGCTATGATAAGCTTGTTCATGCTGTTGTAATTGATGCAGGCAGTACAGGCTCTAGAGTACTTGCTTTTACATTTCATGAAGCCTATTTAGGTACGTAAATACAAAAAAATTTCAATATTGATACTCATATATCTAATATTAACGATTTCTCTAGTAAGTAAATCAATTTGCAGTATATGAATTGTATCAAAAAATATTTGTTGGTAATTCTGTAATTTAAAAAAGGGGAAATAGCAGAAAAGTAAATGGAGGTAATATTTTATTGTCTATTTGCAGAAATATGTTTCATTTTTAGTCTTCGTAAGGCTAGAAACTGTTAAATCTAAGAGTACATGTGCTTGTAGTTCTTGTTATCAAGATTTGTTGTGGTAAGCGGGTGGTATTGAGTTATTCTCGAACCCTGACAACATACCAAAAGGCCCCCTCTGAGTAGTGATATCAAACTAAAAATAGTCCTGGTAAATAATAAATATGATATTGATTTTATTATTGCTAGTAATTTACAATTACTTCTTATAAATGAATGTAAAATTTTTGTTGGCTATTACAATCATAATTGAAAACGTGAGAAATATCTTCCTCCATCGAAATTCGAACACGAAACTTCTAACTAGCTACCGTATGAGCAAGATATTGATTAAATTATGACCGAAAGAACCTTAAAACCATTTACAATAATATATAGTTCTGATATGTTTTGCAATATTGAACTCCACATTTATAGGCCCTAGGTAGGCATTTTAATTCCACCTGATGAGTTCAAACAAGAATGAAACATGTAGTGGTCTATTCTAGCCATAATTGAAACCAAATCTCTTCTTTCTTATTTTAATTCCCATTTGATTACAATAATTCCTGTTTTAGAATTCACATTGTGTTTGAATGAACAGTTTATAAATGGAATACTAAATAGCAGATCAATCTGGAATTTATCAAAAAGTTTATCAGTATTACTCTGATACTGATTTTGATTTAAGTGTTAGTTCATATTTGTGTGTTATGAAAGTCATGCCGATAATAAAGTTTTTTTTTAAACCCATTTACTCTCTGGTATGTAAAAATTTTGTTGGGCCCTGTACAAGACTATTTTCAAAATTACAACAATAAAAAATGCATTGCTGTAAAACTTAAAATTATACCTACCATTTGTATGACTATGTGCTCAAACAACACAGTAAATTTGTGTTTGATTGGAGAAAAAATTGCAATCATTTTAGTATGTGTGGTAACTAACTATTTTATTGATTTATTTTCTTTTTTTTTTTTTGAAAAACTAAATTAATCATGTTTTTCAACTATTGTACTGCTTACGATTTTATTAACTTGTTTTAATGAAAAATATAGTGTACTTAATATTTTTGCAAAAATAGTATTTCAAATTTTAGTATTGATTATTATTTCCCTTGCTAAAAGGAAAAAGAAATCAATTTAAATTGTATTAGCTTTGTTATTCAAACCAATGTAACTTTGGAAAGGTTTACAGACACCCACATTTATATGAAATGCAAATGTTTAAGATGTCTTTTTCCTTTTAAGGCCACTCAAGTGTAAACTGCAGTCACTGACTCATAGATAAAGTTAATGACCTGCTGAAGCAGCTAGCGGTGCTTACAGAACAACTTTTAATTTGAATTTGAAGATATTCATATTTAATTCCAATTTTACAGTTTTAGGTGTACAAGGTGGCCTGAATTCGTTTGTTTTGCAAGCTATCTCGGTTATTATTGCAGCTAGAAAAAACTGATAGTTGGCTGTGACTTCATTAAAAAGGCATTTGTTTTGCAGTTCGATTTTGTTATATTTATTTTCAATATCAATAGATTTACAGCAACTTTTCTTAATTTTGTGTTTTACCAGTAAGTAGGCTATGGATTTAAAACATTATTTAGAATCGGTAGAAACAAGGGAAGTTAGTAAATACATCTTAAACAATTCTAAGAAGTATCATACGTAAATTATCTTGTCACATTTAATATTCTTCTAGGATACAATGTTTTTTATCTTTCATGGTATAAAAAAACGTTTTAAATCGGGCTACAAATAAATTTTTCATACAGGTGTTTCCAACCAAATAGCATACGCTGTATATAGTATCATGTGTTTATTTTTAAACATTATATGATATTTAGGATGCTAATAATCATTTATTAACGTGTAAAGAAGCCTCTGACTGATTAAACAATATTAGATTGTTTAAAACAAAGGCCAGTAAATGTCAAACTACCTGTTTTCTATGGTTTCTATTTCAAAAAAGCTGAAGTGTTCACTTTGAATGGACTTTCCCATACTAGATATTAATACTTGCCGTATTTGCAAAAGTATTTTTTTAATAATTATAACGTACAGTTATTTTAATGTTAACAAATACACTGCATGTTAACCCAAGAATGTAATATTTGACTTAAATATAAAAATATCTTCCAATTAAAAACTTAGGCTGATAAAATGTAAACGATTTTTTTGTAATTTTATTGTTAATAAAGTTACCCTTATACTGCATTGAGAATGGGCCACCATCGACTCGAAATTTGCACCCACTAATATTTTTTTTTCTTTATACGATTGAAATTTAAAGTGATTTATTTACACATAAATTGCCATAACTTGCTATAAATTTAAATTTTTTTGCACTTCCATTTTACTAGAAATAATCCCAGATTTGTTATTTTAAATGGAACACATTGTATATTTGCCATGTTTTGGTTACACTAACATTGAGGAGGTTAATAATGTGCATCTTTCTTTCCAAATGTATTTCTTTCTTACAGCATTTAATTTTGTTCACAGATGGGCATTTAATTTTGGATAAAGAATTATTTGAATACACAAAACCAGGACTGTCATCATTTGCCGACAATCCTGAAAAAGTAAGAAGCTACTTTTAAAAAAACTAAATTTACTAATACTTTTGTTATGATTAGGGCGTAGCATCTATCAATTCTTTGTTGGAAAAAGCAAAAAAGGAGATACCAGAAAAGTATTGGAGCAGTACCCCGTTAATATTACGAGCAACTGCAGGCTTAAGGTTGCTCCCTCAAGCAAAAGCAGAAAAGCTTCTGAATTCTGTTCGAGATCTGTTTCAAAGGACTCCATTTTTAACCAATGACGATTCTGTGGCAATTATGGATGGCACGGATGAGGGAATATTTTCCTGGTTTACTGTTAATTTCCTGCTAGGTGAGTTGAATGTCATTCTTATCAAACTTGGTATTTTCCAAGTAGATAGGTACTTGAACAAGAAGTTTGTTATAAGATAATGGGTACTAGATCATTCTAGCCGAACCTATTATTAGGAATGATATAAATGTGACATTATTTTTGCATTAAAAATTATCTTTCTGGCATTACAAAAAAAAATAAAAACTTTTATCAAACCTACTTATGCAGGAATATTCTCAATACAAAGATATTACTATTAGATCATTTTAACCGAAGGTAGGTAATATTAAGAATAACAAGGAAATCTAAAGTTGACAATATGTTGTTACAAAAACTAATTAGGAAGAACTTGGATATAAAGAAATTTTCTTTTTACGAGATAATGAATACTAGATATTCCAGCCAATCAAAACACAGGGTGCACCAGTATAATGGGTATCTTCCATAATTCTGTTAATATTGGCGATGGAGGAAAACTTTAAATATAAAAGGATATAGGATTTTATATACCTACTGGAAATTATTTTTTTTATTATCGTTTTGGTTAATTTTTTTTTTTTTAATCCTAAATAAAAATTGATGGGCTGTAAAAACAAAACAAAAACCGACAAATCAATCAGCATTTCTTAGCTTATAACAATTTCAGTAAATTAGTGGAAGACATACCATTAAATACCGCCCACAACTTATAGAGAAAAAAAATATTTCATATTTTTCATCGAATTTTCATTTTTATTTTTTTTTTAATTTTTCTTACTTTAACAAGAAAACATTTATCTTTATTTTTTTAAATATTGCGATTTTCTAACAAAATATCTTTCCCTTTATAAAAATATTTTCGCTATAAGAGGTTATTCAAGTCTGTACCAGCGTTGTCAAATGGTACAGAGGTGAATAACATATATTTTTATCATAATTTTTGGAGGTGGAAATGACACACCTCCAAAATATTGTCAGAAACATTTCGAAGTATGAAGTGTAATTTTGAGATTATCAAAATACTACACTTCCAAGGTCAAAGATAAATCTTTATTTCTATAGCCATTTTACTACAACTTTTACGCAGTTTGTTAGTTGCAGTAATTTTTAAACTTAGAAAGTTAAAACAAAATTTAAAAATTAAAGAAAGTGTTTAAGATATGTAAAAATCAATAGAAATAAAGATTTATCTTTGACCTTGGAAGTGTAGTATTTTGATAATCTCAAAATTACACTTCATATAGTATATTCCAAATTTTTATGTACCTGGCTGATTAGGAAACTGAACTGTACGAAGACGTACGGATAGCGTCTGTTCACTCTCACTCGTTGACTATTACGTATTTGCGCGTCGAACGTGGGTCACTAATACCAGTTGTACTTGTATCTCTTTCTGACTAACGCGCCAAAGAGAAATAAACGAAACGAGTTATACGCGATTCTTGCTGCTTTAAAGGGCTATCGCTAAAGACCAGTGGTGTACGTGTAGTCGTGTAGGTACGTTGATATTAATTTATTTGTTAAGAGTAATTTGTTTTCACAAGAGATATAATATACAATCATTTAATATTCTGTGTATAATACAAGTAACTTAAACAAATTTAGAAAATATAATTATGCATTATAACACAAAATTCAATTATTATTTTATTCATTGTCATTGTCTTCAAAGTAACGGCCAAAATCAAAATCATCATCGGAATCTGATTCAGATTGTAAATTAATTATAAGCGGGTTTACTTCAGCAATTATTAAACGTTCACGTTCCCAACATTCTTCAATTGTTTTTTCTGTGCGTTCAATCGTCTTTTTCCATATTTCCGGTGTAACAGTAGACAATGCTTCTTTCCACATGCTTATTACTTTTTCATCACCGTGTCCGTCTCGACCAATATGTGCATCATAATCGTTTTTACATATGCCCCATACTTCTTCAATTGCATTAAACTGGCAGTGATATGGAGGAAGTCGTAAAATTTGATGTCCAGCCTCGTTTATTATTTTGTCAATTACATACTCTTTCGGTTTTCTATGATTTCTTGCAATTGTTAGTAAATTCTCCTTAGTTGCATTTTCTGGAAAATTAATTTTTTGCTTCTGTAGCCATAATTTAATATCTTCTTTATGCCAGCTCGCAAGTGGCTGTTTTTCACAAAGAGGTGAATGATATGACGCATTATCCAAAACTATCACCGATGGATGTTCTAAATTATTCAACAGTTTTTCATTCGTACACTTTATGAATTGTTCGGCATTCATGCTATCGTGATAATCAGCACTTTTTGAAGTGGAAGAAAACACTAAACTTGCTTCATCTATAAAACCATCTCCTGTTCCCGCGTGTAGGACAATAAAGCGCTTACCTTCCCCGCATGTTTTTTTAACACTAAAAATAGACTCGTTTTGACAACTTCTTTTGACTCCACCTTTAGCAAAAATCCAAGTCTCATCCAAATACACAAATTTTAGCCCTTGATTTTTAAAGTCTTTGAATTTTCGCAGAAAGTTTGCTCTTAGTTCTACCACACCAGGTTTTTCACATAAAGCCCTCCTGTCACAATCCTTAGAATACTTAAAATCCATGGATTTAAGGATTCGATATAAACTTGTACGACTTACATCAACAATGTGCTTTTCTTTAAGTTCATCGTTCAAAGTACCCAGCGTTATATGCTTCCGTTTCGAATACATTCTGTATATTGTATCTCGAATTTCGTGTTTATAAGCGTCACACATATCTTCAGATTTGAACTTCCGAGATTTCTTATTAGTATCCTCAACTTCACAATTAACATTTTCTTTATTGCGTTTTATAATCGCTTTTACAGTGTTGACGTGTATTTTTAATGCAGCAGACACCCGTTCTTGAACACACGAAACTGACAAAAGTGGCCCAAAATTTTCTTTTTCGAGATTAAAATACTCCAATATATTTAAAACAAGTTCTTTGTAATTTATCTGACGCTTAGGCATACTGGAAATTCAAAATATTACTTGGCACTTCTACAATTTCAAACGTGGCTTAAACTAAAGACACGTTTTCAAAGTCTTGCGACCAACTAAATCACATATTTTTGCAAACAAACACCCCTCAAACATTAGAACAATAAAATAAGGAAAGTATAGTATCATCATTTGCAGTAATACCTTTTACTAAACTAATGCAAACGCTCATTAAAATGGAATATAATCTTCAGTCTATAATTATGCTGCAAAATTTATCTGTGTTTATCTTCATCAACAAAATAATTTAACAATAAGCCACTTGTAGAAAAACAGAAAGCTTAGAATATAGATTGCTTAGAAAAATAAAATTAAACAGACAAAATAAATTACCTACTGCACTGCTCAGCGCCTGGCTATATCGGCGGAGGGCATGTCCATACCTTAGTACTTACAGATAAGCATATAATCCGCCAGGTACATAAAAAATTGGAATTTACTATACTTCGAAATGTTTCTGACAATATTTTGGAGGTGTGTCATTTCCACCTCCAAAAATTATGATTTCTGCTTTTAATTAGTGATATTGATTATTGAAAGGAATATATAATTTTATACAAAGAAAAAGATTTTTTGTTAAAGGATCGGAATTTTTAAATGAATAAAGAAAAATGTCTTCTTGTTAAAGAAAGTGAAATTTTAGAAGAAGAAATAAAAAATTCTTTAAAAAATACAAAATAAGAAAGTTAATAAAAAATTTTTTTTGTTTAAAACAATTTTTTCTCTTGTTAAGAAGTTTAATTATTTGCTAAAAAAAACTTTGTTTTTGTATAAGAGGTTTTCATAGTCTTTATAAACTTTTAGAACATACCTACCACAAGTTTGCATTACTAGATGCGACCCACATATTGGTACAGGATTCCCGAGTGAGCGACCTATATGTGGGTCGTGGCGAACGTCAGTGAACATGTAAAAAATATTTTTTTTGATTTCCAGAACGAATCGGTGGTAATCCTGAAAGAACAGTAGCAGCTTTAGACTTGGGTGGTGGATCAACGCAAGTAACATTTTCCCCGGCAACTCCAGAGACTCTTTCGCAAAAGGAATTTATACATCAAGCAATTGCACCCCAAGGCTCTATTCCCGTCTTTACACACAGTTACCTTGGTTTGGGTCTTATGGCAGCTAGAAAAGAAATTATAACATACGATCAAGGGGCCGCTACAAACGTAACCAGTGAATGTATTAATCCTATAATAAAAAATAAGAAATTTCAGTTTGCTGGAGTTGATTATCAAGTCAGCGGATTGAAGGAGAATTATCCAACCCTTAAAGTAGCTGGAGGTTCTTACAGAACAGCAGAAGAGACACCTATTGTTAGCTTTGGTGTATGTTCGGGAATTATTACAGAGTATGTCAAATCGAAGAGTAAACCCATAGGAGAATTACCCCATAAACAAATTAATGCATTTAGTTATTATTTTGATAGGGCAGCTGAAGTTGGACTTATTGGTACGTAACTAATTAAAAATTGTATGTTAATTAAAGTCTTATTTTTTTTGTATTTTAGATGAATTGAAAGGTGGACAAGTAAAAATTTCACAATTTAAAGAAGCTGCACAAACCGGTAAGTTCTTTCGGTCAATTTAGGCAAATAGCACTAAATATTTTTTTTGCAGCATGTAAAGAAGCAAATGTGGAGCAACCATTCATGTGTTTAGACCTCACGTTTATTTGGACATTGTTGGAGAAAGGGTTTGGTCTCCCACCTGATACTACAGTGTTTGTGAGTATTTAATTGACAAATAAAATTAAAATACGTTTAGGTATTAAATTTTTTTTTAAACTATCAGAAGTTTTATTTCCTACTTCGCTTGTTTCAGCTATTTAAAAAAATTCATGGACATGAAATTAGTTGGGCATTGGGAGCTGCATACGGTCTACTAAAAGGAAGTTAATGCAATATCTTGCATATTACCGGCACATTTCACGAATTTTCAGGTTTTACGTACTGTGACGTGCCTTAATGTATTTGAATAGATTTATAGGCTGTGCAATTTAATTCCTTAGTTTACAGTACACTATTAAATAATATTCTGTTGATAATGTAATGTGGCAAATAAATGTTTTTTATGTTATAATTTAGAACAGTTTTTCTTGTGCATGCATTACGACAACCAAGCATTTTGAAATCGTATGATATTGTTAATTGTTATTTTAATAAGAATTGCAGGGCTTCGATGGATTTGACAAGATTTAACAAATTTTTATGCCCCAACCAGCACTAGAACCTCACTCTGTGCTGTCAAGGAGATACTGAGAAACTTCAAATTTGTCAACCCATCGGCGTCGAGGGGGCCTGGTCTTTTACAATGATGGCTTCTGTTTGGCTACTCTCACTTTTCAACAAGTCGCATAGCATTGAAGAGGAAATTACCAATTGCAAATTTTTTGAGAAAAGAATAAATACTTCGTTGCATCTATTAAATAAACAATTGTGCCTTATTGTATGTATTATTTTAGGCATTGTTAGGCAACAACGACTTCTGTTTTTTTTATCTTGTAAACGCACGTATAATTAACTAACGAAAATTGGCTACATTCAGAACAAATTTTTACCATTGATCACATACTACTGTTTTATAAAATAATCATTTATTAAACCAACACGCAAATATAAAGAAAACAACAAAAGTTTAAATACTTTTAAAATATAAAGGTTTCTACTTTCTAACCATTTAAACAAAAAATTATTAGAAAAATCTAAATGCACTGGAACTTGTGGTAGGTACATGTTATAGTACGCCGTTTTATCCCAAAAATCAATTCCTTTCCAGCCACACCAGCCCTTTTGAGTTATTGTGACGTGTCTTAATGTATTTGAATAGATTTATAGGCTGTGCAATTTAATTCCTTAGTTTACAGTACACTATTAAATAATATTCTGTTGATAATGTAATGTGGCAAATAAATGTTTTTTATGTTATAATTTGGAACCGTTTTTCTTGTGCATACATTATGACAACCAAACATTTTGAAATCGTATGATATTGTTAATTGTTATTTTAATAAGAATTGCAGGGCTTCGATGAATTTGACAAGATTTAACAAATTTTTATGCCCCAACCAGAACTAGAACCTCGCTCTGTGCTGTCAAGGAGATACTGAGAAACTTCAAATTTGTCAACCCATCGGCGTCGAGGGGGCCTGCTCTTTTACAATGATGGCTTCTGTTTGGCTGCTCTCACTTTTTCTTTCGCACAAGTCACATAGCATTGAAGAGGAAATTACCAATTGTAAATTTTTTGTAGAAAAGAATAAATACTTCTCCCCATGTATTAAATAAACAATTGTGCCTTTTTGTATGTATTATTTTAGACATTGTTAGGCAACAACGACTTCTGTTTTTTTTATTTTGTAAACGCACATATAACTAACTAACGAAAATTTATCAACATTCAGAACAAATTTTTATCATAGAACACATACTACCATTGACTATACCCTTATAGACCCGCAACGTTTACGAATTATTACATTTCTTGAAATAGTAGTAGACGTGAGCGACAGGTTGCGCTGTTTGTACTAAGAGATCTAGAAAGCAGTCAACCAAGCAAGTTATAAACAACGCTCTTAAATAAAAATATGCTGGTCGATTGGTTATTCTGATGAAAGGTCTGTCCTGGTCAACATGAAAATTAAGGATATTTACTACCTGACTGATGTGACCAAAAGACTACGACTTACAGACAGTCTGTTCTTTAAAAGGGCCGAAAATCGTAGCTAATTTATTTTTGATTAAACCCCCCAGCAGCAGGTTTTTCTACAATTTTTTTAATGCCGCAAATTTTTCCTGATAATTTCAACATTTGATTTTATTGCTTAGCATAATTTTTTTCACATAATCTCGTTGAGAATTTTCTTTGCCTTTCATCGAGAAAAATCAAAAAATACCGGTAACCGAAACCGAAATTTTTAGTAACAGTAAACCATAACCGAAAACGTATCCAAAATTTTAACCGTAACCGAAAAGTGAAACGTTATTTTATTTTGATTTACGTCCCTGGTTTTATTGCATGAAACATTAATCATTTTTTAAATTTCTAAGTTTATCACAAACACCCGCATTTCCTACTCTTACATCTCTTGATGTCCACACAGTTTCTTTATATATGCGCACTAATATTAAAAAGTTTATTAAAAAATCAAAATGAATAATGCAATCGTTTTCAGTGTCGAAGAAATTTGGATATTCACTCATAATTGCAGTTTTGGCGACGTTACATAGTTTGCACCTAATATCCTCACTTTTATGATTTTTATAAAATTCTACAAAATTACAGAATATTAATTGTGTAATTTTAACTGCGGTTTTGGTAGGTACGCAAAGATTTCCAGTTCTCGCGTTATTTCAGCACGCATACGCTCTTTGGTATTAATAGTAATTCTCTTTCTGTATGCATATTAATGTCCGAAGCAATCAAAAGCGACATACATTTTTTGCACTTATACAATTTTATTAATTTTTGAATTGCATAGCTTGCGGTGTAGATAATAGCACAAAGTAAGTAAGTGACGCACGTCATCATTGTTTACGTTTACAGTAAAAGGACATTCTGGTTCATCGCCTTTCTTATCGCTTTTTTGATGCATTACTGTATTTGAAAAGAGCGATTTGTCACTATCTGATTCACAATTTGCCTGGTCAGATATAATTATATTTAAATTCATATTAATTAATTATGTGTCGCAAATTTGTCCGAAATGTACGTACCGTGGGATTTTTATTGTACCCACCCCTTCTTATTATGGAAAACATATTTTCAAGGATATCTTGATTTAATCTTGACGTAAGCAAGAACGGGATACCTTCCTTTTTTAGGTCTGCGTAAAGGCTTAAAATAGCCGTAATTGAGAGCAAAAGCCCCTCAAACCAAGGGGGATTTTTCCGTTTCTCAACTGGTTCCCATTAACGAACCCAACTAAGAGCGGCTGTCAAGTTATTCTCGATATGTTCATTTTTTTCGCTTAACGCAATTTGCCTACCCGAATGTGCCACTCTTAATGCAGCGGCGACGCTTTTATTAAAAATTTGAAGCGCGTACTTGCACCGCATTTTCTGAAAAGCGTTCGGATTTATGTGAATTTTAGTTACGCGGGGTTAAGCTCTAGCTATTGGATGTTCATTATTGAGGTCGTATATGTTTCTTATATCTGCCCAAGATATTTGATATTTATTAATCGAAAAATTTATTTTTTAAAGTTGATTTCGCACACTTTTTACTAAATGTGGTATATCAAAGATGCAGTAAACTTTTTTGTTACCCGATAAAAAGTATGGTTTGCGTACTGTTACATTAAGCTTTTTAAAAGCAAGCCTATTAGGCGATCCTTGATCGCATGCTACCGCTTTTACTTCTAACCCGCATTCTTGTAGTTTATTGACACACTGCAGTATTACTTTTTTTTAATTTTCACCGGTTACTGAACCATTTGCCGCGAAAAATCCTACTGGTAATTTCCATTTTTTGCAAAGTCCGCGAATGGCAAAAACTAAAACATGAGTTGCAAATTTATCTGTACGCCCCAATGAACCTAAATCTTGAAAACCCTCAATAATATTTTTACTTTTATTGTACTCTAGACCTTTTTTTATTGACATTTTATCAAGTAAAAGCACACAATTTTTTGACAGGGAAGGCATACCGATCGTTTTTTGTTTTAAAATATTAAAAATAATATCTGAAAAACCCGGATATATATCGATTGTTTTCAGCCAATGTTGAATAGTTCGTACACCCAGTAAAATTACATTTTGGCGTTTCAAATTTTTATACGATGCTGGTGAAGTATAGTACAAAGCTACTGCAGCCTCTTTTGTATCTTTGCTCCACTTCTGCCTTTTTTGCCCTGCCCCGATTTTAAGTGTTAACACATGTGTTTCTATGCTTTATTGACTGTAGGTCGAGTTTAAAGTACCTACCCAAAGAATGCTAAATGACGTACGTTTCCAACAGTAGCAGGTATGCGACGTAGAACTTAGTATAAACTAGACGCATGTTGCACAGCGCCACTTAGTGTAGTCGTCTTCAACTTAAGCGTAAACGAATTACATTGGTTGCGTATCTATAAAGGTACTACTGTTTTATAAAATAATCATTTATTAAACCAACACGCAAATATAAAGAAAACAACAAAAGTTTAAATACTTTTAAAACATAAAGGTTTCTAACCATTTAAACAAGAAATTATTAGAAAAATCTAAATGCACTGTGGAACTTGTGGTAGGCACATGTTATAGTAAGCTGTTTTATCCCAAAAATCAATTCCTTTCCAGCCACACCAACCCTTCTTTTGAATTATTGTTAAATCTTCACTTCCGGTGTAATGTGGATCGAGAATCAAAAATTTTATGTTTCCTGTGACATTGTTGTAATCAACTCCTAAAATTGTGTGTGCTAACACTCCACCACCTAAAACACAGGAAACTAAGTTTTTTAAAAACACATCATTATTATTGATTACCGATCATAATAGGTGATCCATTTATTTGAAAATGGTTGACTAATTCTGGGCCCTTGGTTGACATATCCTCTCCCGAACTGACGTACAATATCTTGGATGTAATGTTCATTAAAGAATTCAAAACAAAATTGACTTCGGTAGATCCAATCCATTGTTTTGACCCAATAAAATTTGATGCTTTATCTCCTATATCGACAAGACATTTTTGTATGTCTTTAAATGTTGGTACCGATTTGTCAGAATATCCCTGCCAACAGAACCATGAAGCAAGTGTTTGTAATGATCGATATGCACATCCCCAACCATCATCGTCCATGTTATTTTGGCAATAGTGGTAATAACTGTATTTACCTCTAACTATAGCAACTTCTCCTCCTAAAAATGATTTGTATTTAAAAGTTGTGTTAATTTAGTGTGTGAAGTCAATTAAGGGACACATCTAATTTGCTATTTTGATTTATTTTTGAAATTTAACAAAGTTCTATAGAATTAATAATTAAGGTCTTCAGCAATTTCCCAATATACATAATTGTGAATTTTCTAATTTTCCAACTATTTTTCTAATTTTCCAACTTTTTCTTATTACTTTTTCATGTTCTACAAAATAAAATAGGGTAGCAATAAATATTGTAAAAGAAAGCTTAACCAACCATTTCCAGATGGATTTAATCCTTCATGAGGATTTGCTAAGAGTCCACTTCCTTGCACATCGCCTTTAAAAATAAATCGATTTGCTCTTCTAAAGAATGGTTGATTTAGAGGCAGCAACAGTTGCTTATGCAGGAAGATTCTTCCACTTTCTATAAAAACGACAATTATTTTAAAAACGGTAGCAAAACTACACCAATGCAGTTGCATTCAAATTCAAAAGTATTTTTCTTAATAATAAAAACTAGTGATAGTCGGAAAATTTACGATAGGAAAAATTCCAGTGATGTGAGCCTCAGTATTTTACCAATCGGTAAAATGGTATTTTACCAATCGGTAAAATGGTATTTTACCAATAAAGTAAAATCACATTCTACTGGTAAAATGGTAAAATCATTTCGAATTGCCGCGCGCGGATATTCGTCCTACTCCAAAACAAAACATTATTTTTCTTGGAAAGGGTTAGAAATGTTTTCTGGTAGGAAACCTAAATAAAGATTAATTTCTTTAAACCAATCGTATAATATAATAATGTATATTAAATATTTTCTATTTTTGTTATTAAAAGTTACATCAATTACATTTATTAAGTTTGTTTAACTTTATGTTTATATGTATAAGTTTATTTTATCTAAATGTTTATTTCGATTTATATCTTCATATTTTTAATTTTTGGTATCACATTTTGCTTTGTATTTAATTTAGGTATACTTTAATAATTATAACTGTAACTGTAAGTTACATAACGGTTATATTTTTATAAACTATAAATAATTGTATTTTTGTGTTTTCGTATCAAGTATTAAGTAGACCTGTCGAGTATTTAGTATCAAACTAAATGGTTTTTCATAAGGTATCCAATGACATCATTTTTGATGTGAAATGAATTTTACCGGTAAAATAATGATTTTACTTACCGGTTTTTATTTTACCGGTAAAATCACATCACTAAAAAATTCTCAAATCGTTTTTTTCGCGGGGGAAAAGCATTAAAAATTCCCCGTATATATCCAAATTTATATTTGGCACCAGAATGTCAAAACTTTAAACTAAAAACATTTCTCAACCTTTTTATTTAAATATAAAACCCTGCTAATTCCTCATTGCAAGAAGGACAACTAAACGTGCTGGGTAGAAATGTTGCTCATGCGGTACAAAGCTATAACATACATCAGCTTTTATCTATTATCACGGGATTATACTATGTTCATCTCTTATGCACTACGTGTTTTGCAATCTACCTCGCCTATTCTGAAGTTATCATTGATGCTGACTGTCACGACTGAAATTTTTTTAAAAATAAATCGAAAGTTTTGAAAAAAGTGTTCAAGATTAAACAACCACTAAAACGGAAGGAAAAATTCGTTTTCCAAAATTAGGGAAGAAGGGGAAAAATTAACCCGCCTAAATGTAGCTGCACCTAAAAATTAAGTTCTGAATCCGATTCTACTATTACTCATGAAAAGCTTAGCTCAAACAAAAAATTTTTATCATCCCTGTTTATTAAAGAGAGAGGCATGTATTTTTCGTTTTCAAAAATTCACAGAGATATTAGTGGACTGGCAGATTAATCAAATTGTAGCTAATTTCTAGCTCTATTAGCCTATAAAATAAATTTTAAAAATCGTTTGGCCAGTTTTTGAACAGTGTTTTTTAAAAAGTCAAACTTTTGATAGTTTTTTCATTTCACAGTTTTATTAGTTCCAAAACTTCAAATATCTTGTAACATTGTCTACCCTTACGGCATTTCCAATATCAAATTTCATCCCGATTAGGTAACTCGTTTTTGAGTAAATCGGAGTTAAAACTTAAGTTTAAAAGTAACAGGGCGCTAAAGATTTGCGATTTACCCTAAGCCTTCTATTGGATTCACTTTTCAAATTTATAAAATTTGGCTTCATGTACATAACAAATAATTGCACAAATCACCAAATTAACTATTTCGCTGCAGAAATTCTGGTTTTGGCATGAACCACCTTTGTTTCATGAATCAAGCACGAATATCTGGACTAGCCCTTTCAAGTATAGAAGCGGAAAAGGCAAAGACATGGGCATGTCAGATCTTAATGACAATTTCGAAATTTTAAATGTTTCGTAATGTATTTTACACTCGCCTTTCTAATAACTAGAAAAAAATAAAATAAAATGGGTATGGGAGCGGCCTTCAATTGGTGCCTGCATTGGGGCCTTATTTTCTGAAAATACGACACTGTTTACATAATTTTAATATGAATTTGAATTGTATCTTTCGCTTACCTAAAGCTTTCTCACTATCGTTTTTAGTATAAGCCCTACTAATGAAATGTCCACATTGCTCAGGAAAAAAGTGGAATGTTTCTGGTTCAGAAATTTGTGAGTAGTCACCATCACATTCATCGAAAGTATTCAAGACTTTTGCCTCTAATAATCGCAAATAACGGCAACAACTTTCTACCAACATTGCATATAATTCTACAACCTTTGCATCCCTGTGCACGATTGATAGGGCATCTATATTTATTGTTAGCATTAATGATTGGTGATTTCCTAAAAATTTTAAAGTAAATCTTTGCTTTAGTCAATCTGATAATAATCATATTACTTTTATCAATATGTACAACTGGAGCATGTATTTTAAGATTATCTGAAGATTGATCCCTTGTTATTTTCTTAAACATTATAACTCTCAACACGTCCTAAAATAAAATAAATTTAAGTCTCCACCAATAATTTAATAAACATACTGACGATATCCAAAGCAGGTCCCTTCTTTTTTTTCATGCTTGGAGTACAACCTTCACTAATCCCCGTCGACTCCTTACATATTTCTCCAACTGAGGGATCGCCAGTAAGTCCTATTAATCCATTTTCATTGTCATGATTTCCCATCATATATATGGACGTTTTTGGGAAATTAAATACAACCTGACCATGAGCAAGTTGTTTACGTAACATAGTAAAATTCTCCTTAATAGAATCATGAGTGACTCCAGAAATAAAAGGTAATTGTGTCATTAAACGAATGTGTACGAATTGGGAATAAATATCATTTTCTGAGATAACTTCAAAGGTCGTTCTTTCCAAACGATTATTTACATTGAAGTAGGTTTCGATGGTGTTACCCTCTCTGTCGATTTTACATGACATATAAACTGGTGTATCAGTCACATCCACATCAGACATGACTTGTTTTACGCTTTCTTCATTAATCAGTCCATCTCCGACTTCTACGACACCATACTTATCAACCTCTGTCGGTAAGCCGTGGATAAGCTCTGATTTTTCGTCACTGTGTACATGGCAACCAATTATAAGAAGTGTGTTCTTGTATAATATACCATACAGGTTTCCGAAACATTTTTGCTTGACTTTTATTAGTCTCTAAAAGAGGTTAGAACATATGTTATACGACTTTTCTATTATAAAGTGGAAATATTTTAAGTGAAAGTTCGAAATTTTGAATTTAATACAATAGAGATTATTTCTGTAATTTTTTAAATAACTTACATCGATCACATTTTGTGAAACTGTTAATTTAGGTGGCATTGTAATATCTTTTACTTGTCAATTTTTTGAAAGGGCAGTCATGTCTACCAACTTACAGTTACAGCTAATATTACCAGTTTAATTGCAGTACCAATATAAAAGAACTATATCAGTTTTCTTTATACAGGGTGCAACAAACTAATGGTCAGACTTTGGAGCTATGAAATAGAAGTGTTATATAGCTTCTTTTCTGATGCTGTAAAACGTTGTTAATCAAATATCAATTAGTAAAATCCCTCAAAATGAATCTAATACTTTTAAGCAAACGCCTCCATATCCCCAAAACCACATCGTATTTTTGGTAATTCACAGAACACAAAATTATAAAAAGTATCATAAGTCAGAGCAGGGACGGCGCTACAGGGAAGCGAGAGTGAGCAACAGTCCACACAAAAATTTCTTCGACCACCTCTTAACCCCCCTCCTCGAAGAATTTTAGCAATTTTTTATGGTTTATTTGCTAACCGTTTTGCATAAACACTGCCTATTTTGTCACCAATAAATTCACACCAAGTAACTACGTTTATATGTTAAAAAGTATCTGTAAATCTTATGGCCATTCATCCACCATTACGGTGGCTGCTACGTTAAATAAAAATATATTTTTTAAGCTATATATTTTTTTCAATTTTTACAATTTTTTGCGTAGCTGGGTGCGCGATTAAATAAACTAACAAATTGTGGCAAGATTATTCGAACCTTTTAAACACCAAAGAGTGCCTAAAAAGAGGCCAAGGCACACTGTTTTGAATAGGTAAGATAACATTTAATTTGAGAACTATTTTTTTTATTAAGACGTTATGCCGAACCCTAATCAAAGAAAAAGCATTCACAAAGAAAATAGTTTTTTTAAATTTTATTTTAAAATTATTTCAATCTACAGTACGATATTTTTGCACTTTTATTAGATGAAATGATAAATCAAAGGTTTTTGTTGTGTCACATGTACCCTCTGCACACCACTGCACTAAGTTCAGTGCAAAATCTGTTTAAGTACAGAAAAGTGCAAGCTCAAAAATCGCCTCGACACGAACGCGTCTTTACACTCACAGTATAAAGTACGGTTCAGTTGGTATCAATAAAATAACCTAACGATTTTGCTTACATCCTTATCAGGACATGCAAGATCAAGGAGAACTGCTGTTGGTTTGGGATTTTCTTGTAAATTATAAACTCCATAATTGTACCTTCACCAAATAGCTGTTTTCTAACATCACGAAACAGTAACTTACTTTTGTGTGATTGTACACTGCAGAATAATAGTAATAATACCATTTGTTTATTTGAGATGGAAAAATCATTGCTTCTACTGAGTCGAATTGGCGAAAAGATCGGTTTTCATTATCCAATGACGTGGATGCGCTGTGCACGGCTGGTACAAACAGTTCAGCAAGTTTTTATCTGTACTAGCGACGCGTACAGCTGACTATAACGTCAGGACACTCGACGCGAACCATGATAGAGTATAGAAGATGGTATGCTATTTCTTGTACCAAATTTCGAAAATTCTGCGAACTTGTAAAAACTTGTTGAGAAACTCTGTTTTACTTCAGTGCGCACGCACAGTATCGAGATCCAAAAAAAACTGATCCTCAGCGGGCTGTGGAATGAAAAGTCACGTCTTTGCTAGACTAAGGAAATGTTTATAATGTCAGATAATAATTAAAACCTAACCTGAAATTGGCATTATAAACATTCCCTTGGTCTAGCAAAGACGTGACTTTTCATTCCACAGCTCGCTGAGGATCAGTTTTTTTTGGATCTCTTGATACTGTGCGTGCGCACTGAAGTAAAACAGAGTTTCTTAACAAGTTTTTACACTTTCGCAGAATTTTCGAAATTTTGTCCAAGAAATAGCATACCATCTTCTATACTCTATCATGGTTCGCGTCAAGTGTCGTGACGTTATAGTCAGCTGTGCGCGTCGCTAGTGCAGATAATGTGTTTACTGTCAATTTCAAATATCATGTGCGATGATGTAGACGTTAGGTGTTTGTAATTTGTCAACAATTTAATTTTTCAAGTTAGTTTCATTTGCTTTATAAAGAATTACCCCAACTATAATATTAAGACAAAAAGAAAGTGTTAAATTACACATCTACCTAAATTAATATTTTGTTTATAGAACGTTATATTATTATTTCCAATGTGAAATATTTTAGTTTCCTATAGGATTTTTATAAAATTTTAGAACCGTAACTAAACTATTATATTTATATGTTGTAAAACCGAATAAAAGCACCGCTGCGACTTGCCACCATTTAATTTTTAAATTTGCCGTTGTTTTACCTTAATGACGTCACACAGTGGCTCTTAAACTGTGCACTGTGGCATACCATCCTCTACACTCCATCATGGACGCGAACGCGATTGTGTAAAAAGTATATGCGGTCCAAGTGACGCGAACTAACCTTTAGAGACTGTAGAGTACTTATTTCAAATAGAGACTAGACTTGTAAACATTGTATAATTATTTGTACACTGAGCATAATTTTTCTATAAAATTGTAACAAAGTATACATATTATACAAATATAAATTTTTAGAGGTACCTAGTTATCACATTTGTCTAGTAGATATAAACTAAGTAATATTCAAATTCAATAGAAAACAAAATTTGAAGTATATAATTTAGATCATATTAGTCTTTTTTTGTTCACTATTACTTGAAGTAAAAGTTGCAGTTTCATGAGGTTCTTTGGGGGAATTATTTTCCTGGTTAATATTTGGTAATTCATTTCTGTAAGCTACAAAAATTTAAAAAAAAACATTAAGACATAATTCACAAGCAAGTTCGGGAATTAGACACACTTACAAGCAATATTAGAATCAGAGGAACTTCCAGAAGAAGGTCGTGGTGACAATACTTTTGGCGGAAAACGAACAGTAAATGAACCTTCCATCACATTGGGGCGTTTTGAAGTTATATTGTGAATTTTTTTGCTTTTAGTGGTAACTGTTGGCAAGCGGCACTAAAACAAAAATTGATATAAAGTTCTCATATAAAACATGCAAACAATCGTACCTTGCTTCCAGAAGTAGATGGAATGGCATTTTCTAAGGAATTCGTGATGGCTTTGCTTTCAGCTCGAATTCTAAAATCTTTTTCTAAAATGTTATTTAAATAAAAATGAGTTTATTTCTATAATAACTTTATACGTACCACCAGCTAAATCTTTGCCATCAAGGGTTTTTAATTTAGGTAGAAGACCTTTAATAATTTGTCTATATTCTGGAATATCAATTAAAGCTTCATTCTCATCTAGCTCTAAATGTTCCAAGGACTCACACAGAGTAAGAAAACTTACCGTTGTAATATCTTTGATACGGTTTCTGAAAACTATACACATGTGTATCAATTTTACAACTAAGCATACTACCTCTACTTTTTCAAATCAATGTGTTTAATATCAGGCAGCCAAGAACATGGGCTTAAATCTTCAATGATGTTATTTCTAGCACAGAGCTCTTCTAAAGTTTGCAAACCAAACATTCCATCTAAACTTGTAAGACCACAACGAGATACTCGAAGAATTTTAAGATTTTTCAAATTACATCCAAGATCTCTTAGTGATGATATTACACTACCGTCCAGAGTTAATTCTGTTAGTTGAGGGGTGAAAAAACTGAGATGCTGAAGGCAGATATCAGCTGAAATCACTTGTAATTTAACATAAGTTAATGCAGCGAAATAGTCCGAACCAGCGAATTTTTTCTGAAAATTACAAATTAATATTTGGAAATTTATTAAAAGAATCTGTGCATTACCAAATAATCCTTAAGGGTCAGCTCAGGTGGAATAACTATTTTTGCATAAACCACTTTTGGTGGGGAATTTATCTGAGCTCCTGAATCAGATTCTGAGTCTTGAGAAGTGCTGTGCTCAGATGGAGTTGGCGATGGAATATATGGAGTTATAGATATGGATGACTCTCGAGAGGCTACGTCAATTACAGCTTCTTCCTGTTCAGCAGGCATTTCCACTTAAACTTTATTTTTTATTATTTGTCAAATATTGTCAAAATTCACAACAAAAAAACATTTAACATGTCTTTGTTCTGAAAACAATCACCTTAGCAACCGCTTTATTCTGTGCTTTTACAGCCTTTGAATTATTGATTAAACATTTGCTGCAGAATGCTCCAAATTAATTTACGCAAGATTGTTTGTAAATGTTTGTAAACCTAGTAGTTTTCACATTTTAAAATTTTAGACTTCGAACCTAATTTATTTATAAATATTATAACATTTAAAATGACCGCAAGGGGTAAGTTAGATTCAAGTTCTAGCTTACTTTGGTGAGTAGCGACACCACGGATCTGAGCGTAGAGGAATACACCTCGAAAAGAATTTATTGGTATACTCTAGATTGGAGGTTTAATAGTTTAGGCCAGCATATCTACATCAACAAAAATGGGCTATCAATTATTTATATAAATTCTGATGCTGCGCAAATAATTGATATTTCGACGATAAGAAAAACGCGAGAAGCATTTTTAAAATATTGTAATTCTCTTCTATGTAGGTATAATATACATATAATTTAGAGATTTTCGATATAAATGGTGAAAAAGCAGTTTTTATGCATTCATCAAATTTATACATATTGTTTTCTGACTTTTGGAGTGGGCTCTAGGTTTGCGGAGCCCCATATTTACGCTGTTGCGGAGTAGGGGGGTTTTGTTACGAAAATGGTAAAAAAAAGTGGATCGATATGTGGTAGGACAGTCTATGTCAATGTGAATGCCATCCAAGAACTATTGGCCTTTTTTTTTGTTTTTAAAGCCAACGGTACAATATACTGTTGTGTACCGTCAGATAATGGTACTCTTACATGATGCATATAGTAGACTATTTCATACAAAGACACTAGCATGTGGATACAGAGGGCAGAGGATAAAACAACTAAAAGTGTTTGTCTATCGTTTTACGCACCAACAATGACTGTAAAATAGTACAAATCGTACTACTGTAGAGGGAGCGTACGTAAGTGTTTAAAATGTTTTTAGTTGTTTTAAAACTTTCTTTATATTAGTTTTGTGTTGTTTTCATAATTATTAGCAATTTATTCTGATTTATCGCTAAAATATGGATAGGTCCAGCGGTTCTGGAGATTACAGATTACACAAACGTACATAAGAACATACATGTAAAGAAATAACATTTAAAAAAAATTTTTAGATTCCTGAAATTTCAAAAAATGTTTTTCGTCGAAATCTAAAAATCGAAAATTTTTACAATCACAGTAATTTCCCATACTGGAATAACGAAGATTCTGCTTGCTGACACACTGTGTCTATAAAGTACCCCCCCCCCCCCCCCAACTAACTTTTGCACGACTTGATATTTTTCTACAAAATTTGGTGTACTGTAATGGGAAATTAAATACTATTTTTCAGACCATATTAAAATTTCGTATCATCCAAAATGGCGACTGGGCGCCATTTTGATTTTTTTTTAATGGATACGAGGATCGAGTGACAGCTCATTGGAAAGGTCTTTTAGTTTTGCGTCTGATCCTAGAGTTTCAAAGAAAAATATTCCGCCATAACAAAATGGCGGATTTTAAACAAATGGACTCACTCGATTCAAAATTGTTTTGATTTTTTTATCCAGGGTCCGAGTGACACCTCATTTGAAAGGTCTTTTAGTTCTGCGTTTGATCCTAGAATTTCAAAGAAAAATATTGAGTCATAACAAAATGGCGGATTGTAAACCAATGGACTCACTCAGTTCAAAATTGTTTTGATTTTCTTATCAAGTAGTCCACTTATTCATTTGCAGGACTAAATTTTCCCAGAAATATCTCAGGTGGCTTGAAATAATATTGAAAACGTTATGTTCCAACAGCACGGTGCGCCGCCTCATTATTATAGGCCTGGTTCTGACTTTCTCAACGGACATTTTCTTGGAAGATGGATTGGTAGGCGGGGGCCTGTAGAATAGCCGGCTCACTCCGCAGATTTAACTTCCTTAGATTTTTTTCTATGGGAATATCTGAAATCGAAAGTGTACAGGACCCGTCCAGAAACAATTGAAGAACTGGAGCAACGCATTACGGAAGTTTGCAGAAATATCACTCCAGAAACTTATGAAAAGTGAATGGTAAACATTTCAAACACTTAATTTAATTTCTTTTTGCTTTAATTCATAGTTTTTTTTAATAGACTTCTTTACCTTCAAACATTGTCATTTTGTTATGGCTGATTATTTTTCTTTGAAACTCTAGGATCAGACGCAGTACTAAAAGACCTTTCCAATGAGGTGTCACTCGACCCCCCTTTCCGTTTAAAAGAACAATTCAAAATGGCGCCCAGTCGCCATTTTAGATGATACAAAATTTTAATATGGTCTGAAAAATAGTATTTAATTTCTCATTACAGCATACCAAATTTTGTAGAAAAATATCAAGTCGTTCAAAAGTTAGTTGGGGGGGGGGGGGGGGGGGTTACTTTATGGACACAGTGTATGCTTAAATTGCCACAAAAATTTAGATATATTAAAAATTAGAACAGTACGCCAGAAAAAATATATAATTTCTTACAAACAAAATTGACAGACATAAATCTGCAAGTGAAGCACTGAAAGTGGAAGATCAAACAACAAAAGAAAATAGAATATTGGTGAAAGGATGAAGTTGAAAAATTAATAGTCACAAATCAAAAATCGTTATGTAAGAAATAAGACTGAAAACAATGCAATGAGCTGGAATAATTGCAAAAGTGAAAATAACATGGGGCAAAAACGTGCAGAAATAATTTAGTGTGTTGGTGGGACTACAACAGAAGAAACCTTTGAATACAAATAAATATGCGATAAAAAAATAAATACAGAACAATTCTACATTTAAATTTTCAATGAATGTCGATGCGTCTATTTTCATACGTCTAAAATGATGTAAAGAAACCGGCAGTGCTTTAGGATGCACTTCCAGAAATTGGTTTTTATATAATATTTCTAATACTTTTTTAGGAAGGAACAAATATATAAAAGTAAAGAAATATTCGTAAAAAAAGTACTCACATTTCTGTAATAATAAATAAATTACAAAAAGAAAATTAGCATAAAAATCTTTAACAAGAATAAGGTTCGTTACTAATATTACTACTAGAGGGCAACACATATACCTTCCAAATTTTGATCAAAGACGTCACGACGCCAATGACGTCACTAGATTGTAGATTTATTTGCTGTCCTGTCTAGTAAAATGATAATGTAATTTATGAATGAGTTCATTAGTGAAAAGCGAGTGGATTGAAAGGTCCAAAGACCATTTGCGAAAAATAACGCCTACGCTTTTATCTTTCTGTCGTCGCCTTTTATGTGACGTTAAAAATTTACAACCTTTATAACATTATTAACTTTGAGCCCGCACCGAAGTCGTTCTACCGTAAATGCACGCTTTTTAATACTCTAATAAATAACCAAGGACGCTTTTCCAGCAAAAAATATTGATAAAATTTATATGCCAACACTTAACACTAACCAGGTCGAACAAAAAAGTTATTTGTTTTGATAGTTCAAAGCTTAAATTACATTTTCGACGCTTTCCAATTTTGAACACACTTCCTGTTCTGTTTTTTTAAACAAATCTGTCCGTATAATTAAAATTGAGGTAAAAGATGACCGAATAACCATCAATAGCTAAACCGTCTTCAGGGAAAAACATTTTGTGCTAATCAATATATGCACTACAACTATAAAGGTACTTACTATAAATTAAAATTTACGTACCTACAAGGAAAGAGAAACTAAAGTTAATAGAAACGTATTCTAGTCCATATTTCACATTAATTTTAAGGTAATGTCATCTAAAAGTAGGTAAAGTACCGAGTGATAGAAAAGGACATTTGCAATAATTTATTGCCGTTTTGTTTAAAATTAATGGTCACGGAAATAGGAACTCTTGTTATGCATTTATATATTTTTTTCAAGGTACTTTACATGCAATTTGTATGCATTTACATGGTAACAAATCCACAAACCAATTATGGTTAAACAAATCCCTGATTTTGCTCAAAAAATTAAAATTAACCTCAGACTACTTCACAAGTTCAAAGCTTTGTTGCTTTCCGTTTCCTTATTACATCAAGATTAGTTAGGGAAAAGTATAACTTTACATAAAATTGTCATTATCACATTTTATTGATGAAAAGTGGTCGACCTACAATGCTACGCACCTTCAACTTGCAATCGTAGTGCCATTGCCAAGGTTAAATAAATCCAATAAATTAACAATTATTCCCAATTCTTAACTGGTGTATAAACAGTAACAGAGATATTTATTATCAGATATAAAAGCGTAGCCGTATAAATAAATTGTAGAAGTTAGAAACGCAATTAAAAATCCCATCACATGGGTGTGATATCATAATGTGTATGCGTATGTAAACAGTGTATTAATAAAATTGCGAAAGAATGAGTTGACACTTTTGCTAAAATTTTCTATATTGCCAAAATTTTCTTAAAATAGTAAGATCTATAAATCTAAAAGTATTCATAGACGACGAGTCCGGGGGGCTCTGGAGCTTGAGCCCCGTCTGAGAAAAAGTAAAGGGGGCGGCACAGGTCGCTGTTCAGAAAAAGACATGCCATAATCTCTTATTAGACTAATAAAACAAAATAAAGCTCTTCTCACTTAGTACCCTCAAATGCAGTCCATATATTTATACACATATACATGACCCCCATGACAATACTCCGCGGGGCCAGACCCCCACACGCAGTTACGCAATAAATGTATTGTGTTGTGTAATTCAGTTTTGCATAAAAAAAGTCACGATTTATGTAAATTCCTATTAGGTATATGTTTTTCGGCAATTTATAATTTTAAAGTAATTATTGTAGGTAATTAAGAATATTGGACATTATTGCCTTATTATTAATTGATATCCCGAGGCGCAAGTGCTTACTAAAGTGACTCAAACTTTGTAAGGACCTTGTAAATCTTGAAATCTAGGAAAAAATGAACGAAAACTCCCCGGAAAGAAAACGCCATTAAAAAACCATAAGAAAGCCGCAGAAAAACGTTTTGAGAAAGAGAAACCCCCACAAAGAGAGCTGGAGGAAAAACCCTTCAGAAAAAATTCCATAAAATTCGTTGGAATTTAAACATTTAAACATTGCACTTTTGCTAAAACGTTTTTAGAATGTTAAATTTGCATTAAGAGAATCTACTGTTACCTAAGACGCGTTTCGTCCTCATTACGATTAGAACTCTTTAGTCAGTTATTATAGTTCCTATTTGTAAATGCTAACATCAAAATCACTTAAGGCGCGCCAACAAGAACAATAACGCTGATAAATATCCCTAGAGACATCTATTTGAGTGGATTGTAAGTTTGCTATTTTATCCCTCGCCATACATTATATAGATGTCTCTAGGGACATCTATCACCGTTTTTCACATATAAATTGCAAAATGAAATTCGCCCTAATTAAAAAAAATCGAACAGCAAGAAAAAACACGTAACTTTTTCAGAGAAAGCTCTTTCTTAATTACGCGTGATCCAGCAGCAAGAAAATACACGTGCTGTTGGTTAGAAGATGTATTTTCGAAAGCTGTTTTTTCTTGAAAGTTATTTTACCAGGGATGTTTTTTTCCGTGGAATGTTTTGCTGGAGGATGTTTCTACCGGGGCTGTTTTTCAGGACATTTTTGTTGTATTCCCAGTATTTTTCGTAAACCGAAATTGGCACCCATAAGTAAAAGCGTAGTTAGGCGCCACTGACTAGAATGTAACCTTGCCATCTTGTGAGGTTTGTTCATACGATATCAACATATGATAAGAATGCCAGATTAAAAACCAGTAATTTTACGTTTTTTTTGTAATTTACACTAATACGGCACAAATCCCCTGCCAAGAGGGGGGGATTAATAAAATCGCTCTCCTGTCGTAAAACTTGTACGGGGACTATTTATAAAAGGTGTACTATGTTACGTATAATAATAATATTGTTTGCTTTGCGTGCTTGCTAGAGGAGAAGTCGTCCATGTTGGCTCTCTTAAGAACTGCCACTGTACTTCTGACGACCAGCTTTCGGTCTTTTAATACAAAACCAACGCTGAAAGGAAAAAAACGAGATGTAACGGATTCATTATTTTGAATATTATGCATGGATAGACTTTCTGTCTGAGAGACTAACTACTTTTCAACTTTAATTGGATGAATTCAATTGGATAATAAATAAAATTTTGTTTTGTTAGTATTTGATAGCTTGTATTATACCGGGTGTCTCAGCAAACATGTCACACGTTTTAACAGACTTCATTATTCATTTTATCAAGAAATGATGAGAAAAAAGGTTTTACTAAATTTGTCGAATACTCGTTTGGAATGCGTATATGCTTTTGATTTACATCCGATATGAGTGAAAGCAACAACATCAACGTTGATTTTTCAAGTTTTCGCATAATATGGAACAGCATATTTTTCTCTTTCTAAACAAGAGCCTACACAAAAAAATAGTAAAACCTCCTAACGGTATAAATTCAGAGTTACGCAAAAATTTCCATTTATCCAGCAGTTATAAATAAGAATTACTGCTGTTACTAACATGTATTTTAGAGTCTTTTGTGTTACGTTCAAATTTATTCTCACTGTTGAAATGTATGTAGGTATGAAGATACCTAATGGCGTTTATGGAGAATCAATGGATAGCCACGTACGAACCTGTACAGTAGCCAGCACAATCTCCTGACTTGAAACCCTTCGATTATTTTTTTTATCGTAGACAAGCTGTTTACGCGGGGAACCTATTGCTAATTACTTTAAGTACAGAATCTGTCACGCTTGCGACAGTATTCATGAAGAGCCCCCTTCATCAGTACCCACTATCACCAAGAACATTTAATACGTTCAGAAAAGCAGTGTTATAGGGATTTTAGTTTTTAATTTATGATTATTCTGTTACATTATTTGTTTTTCAATCTTATGCGAAACTTTAATTTCCAATATACTTTATACGAAGAATAATGAACCTAATACTTCGTGTAACGTGATCGCTGAGATGAGACACGCAGTATTTTCTGTACTGTTACCTTATATTGCGTGATGAACTAAGATAACCCCAATTTGTCTGGGAACAAAAGGCAATTTACAGGAGCGTTTATCCATAACTTTATCAATTTTCCTCCCACAATCTTACGAAGGCACTCATATAAGTTGTTAAGTTACATGATGTTTAGCAAAATTAATCCAATTAAAACAAAAGTTATTAGATGTATCGATCTCGCAAGTACTAACTTTGCCAACTTTATGAAATATGATATCGCCCTTATTGTTTGCCTGGCTTTCAACTAGACCAATTTCAATTATTTATGAGCAGTTTAATTTGTACATGTTTACCATGAAGCCAGACCTCATTAACTATATTCTGTGTTTGTTAAGTAAATGCAAATTGTTCCAAAATTAGCTCCAGTAAGGTATTTAATTTTCATGGTACAACAATGGACAAACAAAAATGTTATATTGTAACTGCAAAAGACGTAGGTCATGAATAAATATCAAGGTTCGTAATTACAGCTTCTTTGTTGCGCCAATGAACACCCGACCTACCCCTAACCCAGAATCCTGAGACCCTGGGGTCGATATGGAAAAGGGGGTCGAGGTCACATGTCTCCGCGCAGCAAATTTTTTTGATACGGTTTGTTGTGCATGAAAACGCACAAGGGAAGTATGTTTACAAAAACTGAATTTAGTCCAATGCCGAATTTATGCAAATTAGGTTGTAGTTTTTGTAGACAAAAGCTGGTTTTGATGTAAAACAATGATATGGGATTATTAAAATAAAAAGTTCCAATTAACAGCAGCCATAAGTAAATTGAAATGTTGGGAAGGGGCGGATTATTATGTAAATTGCGTATGTATGATTTACTTTAATGGTGGTTTTAAAATTGGGCCAAAATTAATAGAAATTTGAATTTTTCCCTAACATAAACATTGTTTTGCCAGTCTTAGTTAGAAATTTCATTAGTTACTCTTCAGTCAATCGAACACCGACATAACTTTCGCGTCAAACTGTACAATTATTTATTATACAAAAGGATAAAAAATTAAACTACTTTCTATTACCCACCTTTCTCTTAGTCTGTGTACTACTATATACTAACAAATTACATTAATAAAATATATTCTATTTAAATAACAGTTTTCTACGAAATACGAAATCTAGATTAACATTCTAAAATTCGTAAGATTTTATTTCAAGTTTACGAGCACAACTTTTATACTTTTCAGTAAAATCTCTTTTGGCGTGTAATTAATTATTAGCTGAGCAGCTTTTAGTTTTTCTTATAAATGTTAAAATTCTTTGTTTGGTTGTGAAATACATATTATATTTTTTTGACAACACTTTTGTGAGGTATTTCCGACCGCATTTCTTACCTAAGATATAATTTTTAATATCTATTTTTAATAATTATAGTGCCTAATTATAAATGCTATTTCTAATACATTTTTAATAATGTTGTCCTTGCAATTTTTTTTAGTAGTGCATTAATTCTCTTAAGAGAAATTATATCAAATTGTGTTATATTATATACCCGCCTCAAAAAAACATAAATTAGTAATAAGTAAAATAGGCATGGAAGGGGTCCCCGAATAGTGCCTGGATTGAGACAATTTTTCTGAAGTGACGCCACTGCGCAATAATCTATAATACACAAGGCGTACGTACATAAATACTGAACTTAATATGTGTAACTATTAAATCATGTTAGTGTTTATTATTTTGGAATCCGACTCAGCGAGAGTTTACAGCCGCCGTAGTTCAGGGTCACTAAAACGTAACGTAAGTTCGTAAAATGAAAAGTAAAACATTAAATACCAACATACTTGAACAATTAATTTAAGCGAAGCTTACACAGCATAAATATTTATTTAATGCGAATATAGAATTATATATTTAGTTACTACAACATATTGTTCTGCGCTACAGTCTGTGCTCATGTGCACTATGTACGATTTGGCATTTAAAATCTAGTATTAAATCAAGTAGATTGCTAAGATATACAAGTTACGTAGGATTGGTGCCCTGGAGTGTTTTGTCACCAAGTTAAGTAGACCTGCTCAATGGGCGAAGCGTCCGCGGCAAAGATCGCATTGCAAATGCAAATCGCGCTCCAATCATCAATCGACCCTGCGTGTAAACCAAATTTTTTTATTCAGTGCACACAAATATGCGCCTTATATACTTATATAGACGCCTAAGACTGTTTTCACAATGTCCGGTTTTTGTGCGGTTAGGCGTTGCGGCAAATCGTTGCTAATTTTAAATTTTACTGTCACATGTGTGCGTCAGTAGGCGGTTAACCGCAGATGTGGATTATACTACATGCTATGGTGTCGAGAATGCGGTTTAATTTCATGCAAGTTTTCGAATCCTATATTTTGAGGGAAATACATATTTTTGGATCTAAAAGAACCCAAAAAGGGGGTTTTAAAAAATGGTTGTCTGGAGGTGGGTGAGTGGATGGGCTGGGTATGTATGTATGTACACACAAATATGTGCCTTACATACTTGACGCCCAAGGTCGTTTTCACACTGTCCGGCTTTTGTGCGGTTAGCCGTTGCGGCAAATCGTTGCTAATTTTAAATTTTACTGTCACATGTGTGCGTTAGTTGGCGGTTAACCGCAGATGTGGATTATATTATATGCTATGGTGTCGAGAATGCGGTTTTATTTCATGCAAGTTTTCGAATCCTATATTTCGAGGGAAATACATATTTTTGGAATTAAAAGAACCCAAAAAAGGGGGTGTTATAAAATGGCTGTCTGGGGGTGGGTGAGTGGATGGGCTGGGTATGTATGTACACACAAATATGTGCCTTATATACTTGACGCCCAAGGTCGTTTTCACACTGTCCGGCTTTTGTGCGGTTAGTCGTTGCGGCAAATCGTTGCTAATTTTAAATTTTACTGTCACATGTGTGCGTTAGTTGGCGGTTAACCGCAGATGTGGATTATATTATATGCTATGGTGTCGAGAATGCGGTTTTATTTCATGCAAGTTTTCGAATCCTATATTTCGAGGGAAATACATATTTTTGGATCTAAAAGAACCCAAAAAAGGGGGTTTTAAAAAATGGCTGTCTGGGGGTGGGTGAGTGGATGGGCTGGGTATGTATGTACACACAAATATGTGCCTTACATACTTGACGCCCAAGGTCGTTTTCACACTGTCCGGCTTTTGTGCGGTTAGCCGTTGCGGCAAATCGTTGCTAATTTTAAATTTTACTGTCACATGTGTGCGTTAGTTGGCGGTTAACCGCAGATGTGGATTATATTATATGCTATGGTGTCGAGAATGCGGTTTTATTTCATGCAAGTTTTCGAATCCTATATTTCGAGGGAAATACATATTTTTGGATCTAAAAGAACCCAAAAAAGGGGGTTTTAAAAAATGGCTGTCTGGGGGTGGGTGAGTGGATGGGCTGGGTATGTATGTACACACAAATATGTGCCTTATATACTTGACGCCCAAGGTCGTTTTCACACTGTCCGGCTTTTGTGCGGTTAGTCGTTGCGGCAAATCGTTGCTAATTTTAAATTTTACTGTCAAAAAATGGCTGTCTGGGGGTGGGTGAGTGGATGGGCTGGGTATGTATGTAGTTGTATGTATGTGCGCTCCATAACTCCCAAACGAATCATCCGATTTCGTTGGGGAAATAATCTTTTAAAAACATTTTTGGTACCAACGGAATCGGGTAGAAGACCTTCTAGCAAATCGAACACTTTTTACGAACTTCCTAACTTCAAAATGTCGTACTATATCCTGAAAGTTTTCACTTTAGCGCTTTATTACTTAAAAACGAGTTACAGATCAGAATCAATTTTGTTATCGCAATAACCCTATAGACACACACATGTTACTACGCACTAAACGTTTAAAAAAAATAAAAAAATTAAGTTTTGGAAATTTTCAAAAACAAAATGTTCAAAAACTGGCCACACAATGTTTATTAAACTTTTAGGTTTATAGAGCTAGGGATAAGCTACAATTTGGTGTGTCCCCTAGTTCGTCCATTTCTCTGCGACACCTTCTATGCATGTTTGAAAATTGAAAATTCCTACGTTCGTATTTAATAAATGGGGGCCGATAAAAAATTTTTGTTTAGGCCGAATTGCTCATGAGTAATAGTCGAAAAAACTACTCGACTTAATTTTTAGGTACACCAATATTTGAGAGAGTTAATTTTCCCTCTCCCGCCCATGTTCTGTTGGACGAATTTGTCCTTCCGTTTTTGGTTTTCTTTAATCCCAAGGAATAGTTTTCTAACTGGCTTTATGGCGATGCAGATTCAAAAACTGGACAGCGTGAAAATGTCCTTAAAGATGCAGCTTATAGAATCGCGTGTCCGGCGATAGTAAAAGGTGAGACAGGTGGAAGGGATCCGGATTTAGTATAGCGATTTCATCTTACAATTGTTACATAATAAAGCCTGCTCAAAACCTGTTTCATTCAATTTGCAGGCAGAAATTATTAAACGTGCGTCGTATTCGCCATCAAAATAAAATTATTTTGATGATGACCATGGACATGAACTAACCTACGTTCAGGTTTCATTGATTTTGACCAACATCGTAGGGACAAATGTATCCAATTTTCGTCACAGTATTAGGCATCATCATTTGAAGTTTGAAGGTTGTTTACATTAGGTATTAATAATCATTAGTATAAAAAAACGATGAAGGATAAAAATATAAAATCAATAATCATCCTCACGGGTTTGTTGTAAAACTTGCAAGTTCATTGTATATAACGTCAACATTACACAAGGTTTTTTGATATAAATACAGATCACCATAATTTCATGATATGATGCAATAAGTTAAAACTTTTTAGAGTAGTTTATTATGCAATGCAACAGTCGAAATTTTTGCACTATTGCGGTAATGTTATTATGTTAAAACAATAACAACAAAGGGAAATTTTTCCTAACTATTATAGTGCAATGTATAATCAATTAGATCAATTGCAAGGTTGCACAATTATTATGCAGGGGAATTCTAATGTACACTTAAGACATAGTGATCACGCGTCTGATGCTCTCGGCGAATTTCACTAGCGTCTAGCCACGTGGACAACAATCGATCCTACCTCATCAAGGTCAGACTTGTGTTAGTATGCCATCAATCAGTGAGTGAATGCAAATTTGTGTTCGTATTTTTTCTTTAAAAATATAACTCCTCTTAACAAATAATCTCGCGTAAACAGCAAAACGCAACGAGAGTTTAAAAAAAAAACTATAAAATAAAAAAAATTTTGGTCCCAACCGAGATTCGATCCCACAACTACTTATGCACTAAGAAAGCAGTACACGCGAACACACCCGCATATCCATCTGTGCCACTACGAACTTGTCGGTTATCGCTAAAAAAAGTGCCAGTTGAATGCGTGCGTAATAAAAATGCACCAGACCTTGGTGGGATCGATTGTTGTCGATGAGACTAGACGTTATTCGAATTTCACGTGTGTTTTTTCACGTGTTCGAAAAATTGCCACAAGTATTACTTAAAGATGATTAATACGAAAAAGGGTTGCATCATATATAAGGTTTTGCGAACTTAATTTTTTTAAAGCTTATGCGATCATTCATCAATTCAAATGTGTTTTTCTAATAATTAAATAAGTTTGTTCGATTATCTTAATGATGTAACTACGTCTTTATGGGAAAACTTTTTGCATTTGTATATAGGAAAGATTCTAAGTTTCTAGAAGTAATTTATTTACTCCTTGTTACATTACACAACATTGAAACTCGAGATAAATAAAACAAACTACGCGTACCGATAATGATGTGCGAGTATATTTATTGTCTTCCTCGTAAGAAAGTTCAAATATTGATGTAATAAGACACACCTCTATGTGTTAGTAAATACAAACGATATGAAAAACGATATTTTCTAAATTTAGCTTTACTTATAAAATATTTATTACGTGCTTAGCGTTTTCCGACATCAGACCCCTGAAAAATTTATCATATAATGTTTACGCAATACGCGTTCATTGTAATAACTTGTTCACGTCTGATTTAAAAAATTCATAAAACTGCCAGTGTTTTTAGCTGTTTACAATTGGCTGTTGGTATAAATCACTAAACAAACATTTAAAAAAATTCACAACATTGCTAATCGTCATTTGTAACAATATGAAGGAAACCAGATATATTTAACCCCCGTAACACAATTTCTATTTTTCAATTTTCACATTTTTACGGAGTTACAGCCTCCTGAAAATGAAACCTAATAAGTTTCTTGTCGATAACTTTTACAGTAGTTGCACTAAAATTTTAAAATTTTATGTGCGAGAATAACTAATTTAGCTTAGTATTTCTACTAGTTTTTATTTAAATCAATGCAACACAAGTATCTCATGAGGGATCCCGTAATTTAATTTTTGAAGTTTTGTGTATAAAATTATATTCTCCATAAAAAATACACAAAAATGGTACTCTAAAGTCGCTAAATCTTACAGTTTTCAAGATAATTCAATTTTTGTTAACAAAAATTAAGTTGCCATGAAGGTTCGAGTTGATCCTGAAAATGAGAAAAAGATTCGTACAAATTCTGAGGATAGGTTCTACACATCAAAGCAATATAAAGACCTTTTCTCACTGAGTTAGAGCCTCTTGAAGAGTCAACAGAAATTATTGAAACTGTTCCTACTTCTGGAGGCTGTAACCCTTGCTGGAACTTCGAAACGAAGAGTTTGTGGACACGATTGTTGGATTTAGTGACTTTTAACGATGGCACCTTTTTTGTGTGTTTTTGTATGGAGAAGAAGATTTTAAAACCAGAAGTTCAAAAATTGTAAAGTTCTAATATTACGTGGCCGACAAAAAAGTGATTAGGTTCCGCATCGTCGGTAGGCTGTAACTCCGTAAGCAAGCGTTTCCGGGTCAAGGTTTATAAAAAAAATCATTTATTTTAAGATTGTAAACAGATCCTAATTGTGCGCCGTACATATAAATCACCGTGTACCTAAAATGTATAATGAAATTGATTTTTATTGCGCGCAAATATTTCATTATGTGCTACGTGCGAATGGTAACATACTTTGCCCCATTTTCCTGTATTTAGTGGGTAAATATTTTGCCACAACGGAATAGTAAACACTAGCTGTTGATTACGAATTCTAGATAAACTTTATGCAGAAATCACAATGTAATATCTTTCCAGAAGTCTAATTCTAGAATTGTACGCGTTACGCATATGCTGTAATAATCTGCTTGTACCTATCATAAACTTAAATAATTAACTCTGGGCTATTTATATTCTTTGTAATTATAATTAACTACAGTTTACAATATTTCAAGGTGAACTGAAGCTAAGTATCCAAAAGTATACTTTAGAACTGAATCTAGGGATAAATTAGAAGCACTTTTCCAGCTCATAAATCAAAATTATAGTTTAGTGTCTTGATTTGCGTCAGAACTCCAAGATTTATTTTTATCATTATAAATATTCAGTGTGGACATAACAAATTCTATGTAAGGTTATCAAGTGTAAGGTAGGTAAGTGATACATATAGAAGGTCAACCATGTTGGTTTATTCCATTATTAAAAATTCTATGTCAAGGCCTTATAAACACTGTAAGTAAATAAACAAGAACAAGTGATAATGAATGCATTTTTGATTCCACAGGAACTTTATATTATTTCCGCGATAAATAAAATAAAGAGGAAAATACAAATCAAATATTAAATGCTGTTTGGAAGAAAATAAACGTTGGTTTATATAATAAACAGAGGAGCCAAGATCGACAACTTTTTTTTAGTTGCGCCCCTTGGCTATAGCATAAACAGACCGATTAAAATTTCAGAAAGACAAACCATTGAAGGAAAAAACTACTGCGTACCTGCAGATTAGCAAATACAGAAAAACCTTATTAAAGTTTGTCAACACAATTTAATTTTGTAACCAAACGCAACTCGGCAGTTCAAAAAATGTTTTCTAGAAGAAATAAAATAAAACCAAGCAAATTTTGATTTTTTTTTAAATATGGTGAAACCAACCCTTGCACCATTCGATAAAAATTCGCCATTTTTTTTAAGTCCGTCCTAACTGCTGTCTGTACACATAAAACACGAATCGCCTACATAAATATGTTTAAAAATATCAATTCAACTTCAAGTTGCAGTTATGCCAGGAAAACCAGATATCGCCGGTATATTTTAAGCTCGTCCAATATATATTCCATTATCTACTACCTATTTTTTGACCTCTGCTATTTTTCGGCTTTGACCCGTAATAAAAACTTCAATCAGCTCGTTCTCTGTTCAGTTTCCCACCACATCAAATTAAAAGAGCCCCACATAAAAACAATTTAATACCACTTTCGTACGTAGTTGATTTATGCATATCAGGACGTCAGATAACATTGTATAAATAACTACTTCGCATCCGCAGCACCCAAAATAACCTTGAATTCATTGTAGAACTTGGCTGGAAATTGTAAACAACTTGGCATGTATTGTAATGTTCGCACGTACGTTCACAGGGGGACGTTGCATACACAAATAAAGTTGCATATTAGATAATAATATCAATATAAGAAATTTATATAAAAGTATTTAATGCCTTAATGAACAAAAAATGATGGGGACGTATCATATCATGAGGTTGACCCCTTTGTCCATCTGCAATTACATCTACATCTTGTTGTAATAAAAACGTAGTCTAGGGAAGTCACGAAAATTGTGATTTATTTTATGCTATATCAAATTAATAAAAGACATCCCTTTAATGGTAGAAGTTTTCCTTAAAATTCAAGTTGCTCCGTGGGGTATCAATTATTTGAAGAAATGGAGTCGGTTAAATTAACACAACTAACGCTGCGTTTTTTGTAAAAAAAATAATGTGTGGCGAAATTTCATTTAGATTTTTTTCACCATATGTCTGAAAAACCTTCGATTTTTTCTGTTTTACTTTTTCAACATGGAAAATACACAGAGGGTGTAATAAAAATGGTGTGCTGGCATAGACGTATTGTACTCACTGAAATAATCGAAAAAGCTCATGTAAACGTGTGTACTAAATGCTTTTGAAGGGAGCACCGGCCCCCTGAAAGGGGCGAAGTTTTAATTAATATCTCATACCTCCTTTAATGTAAAGTAATAACAATTAGCATACGGTTTACTACTATCTAACAGCGTCCAAATAAAATTATTTAAACCAGGGGCGTCCCAAACTGGGGTAGCTGGGCCATTTTTGTTTATTTTATATTATTAATTTTGTAATCTTCAATTTTTTACGATTTTGAATTCAGGGAGCCCTGGCTCCCTTCAGAAGCATTTTAGGACACATGTTTACAATAACTTTTTTGACATTTTATTAGTACAAAACTACATCGTAAAACCATTATCAAATTTGTTCCTTAATTTTTCTGCTGCAGTGCAACTATTACGAGAATATAACCTAGCACATATTATGGTTTCATTTTGAATTTATATTGAAAAATTAGAAAATAGAGAAAATGGCAAAAATTCAAGTAAAGCAGGCAATAATACAATTTGAAATGTCTTTAGTCAATATCAAAAACGACCAGTTTTCGTTTAACCAAATTTGAACCCTTCTTCATGTACTTACTACCTACGACTTCTTCTTATCGTTCAATTTTGGATATAAAAATGCAAACCCCGTACAATTTGCATTGACCTTCGTCCGAGGCAGGGGCGGACTAGCCATTAAGCAGAGTAAGCAGCTGCTTACAGCGGCAAATTTGAGGAAGCGGCAAAATGAAAAAAATTAAAATAAAAGTGAAGGTATTTCTACTTTCGTTTAGGTGTAGATTTATTTGTATTAAGCTCGACGCGTATCGCGCCTATGACAAATATTAAAGTATAACATCCACAAATATAATATTTACTCATCAGGCGCCAATAAAAAAACATATCTACGAGCCCAAAACCATATATTAGCGCCTAATCAATTATTTTATCACTTTTCAATCACTTGAAAAACGAACCTCTCTCGAGCTGTTACCTTTTTTTACAATGTTGGTTATAAACAATGTACTTTTCTGTAGAAGAAAAGGATATTATATAAAGCAGAAGGAAAACTCTGTAACTGTAACTCAGTTTTATGAAATAAACAAACTGCAGGTAAAAAAAACAATCGTATCTTTGAAAAAGTGGAAAGCTAAGAGAGCTAGCTTAAATTGCTTTACAGATTATATTATTGTTAGGTTAGGTATAACCTGCACTTCTTTTACCAATTTTCCTTTTTTTCCAATCGAATTGGACACATATCCAAATAAGAGAATACTATCATAATACGTGCAATAAATGGTCAGAAATAGCCGTTTCTTAAAAAAACATTTGATATCACAGGTACACAAGGTTTTATTATTTCTACTTTTCATAAGAAATCTGAATATAGTGCAAGTATTCGCATCAAGGAAAACATTTGATGTGCCAAAATACACACACGAGTATAAGGATTTCTAAAAATTAAGCTTAAAATACCTGTGTGTTTATTACAATTTTGCCAAAAATTTTGAGTTATTCATACCAAAAATTTCAATTACAAAATCTCGTGCAGACCCTGACTAATCATATTATGCATGTGAGTCAATAAACAATAACATTTTGAAATTTCGTGGTCAAACGGATTGGCTAACAACCTCAGCCGTGGCCTTGAGGTGTGTAGGTTTCTTAAGTGACCTTTGGCGCGTGCACAGACATCAAAGGCCTAAAATATACACAAGACGTTTTTTTAATAGGGCGTTGGGCGTTTCGTCTATTTTGTGCCAAATTAATGTTTTACGTAGTTACAAATATGTCAAAAATATTTATGATGTTAGACAAATATGAAACTACACAAGAGACGCGGTTAAGATATAAATCAAAACTGAAATAAATATTAACATACTATTGACTTAAGAACGTCAAACAAGTAGCCTTTGAACACAGTGCGTCGATTGTATTTGGAAAAATCGAAACCTTTCATAATTTTTGGCTTTGTAAAAAAGACGCAACATTTATGTAGATTGTTACTGCCGTACTGGAAATATAGGTAACTAACAAGTGCGGCAAAAAATCGATAGCCAACTAGCGAGCGGGACATATAAAAAAGATAATTCACGAGCCAAGTGGGGATTCACGTACACATGGATACTTTTGAATTTAATTCCAAAAAATCAGGTATTTGTTTGCTTGCCCATCATCTTGTTTCCTTGTCGCACTCATTAGTTGTTTATCCCTTCCTTGTAGCACTCATTAGTTGCCTATCTTTTCATTGTAGCACTCGTCAGTTGCCTATTCCTTTCTTGTGGCACTCATTAGTTGCTTATTCATTTCTTGTAACAATCATTAGTTGCCTATTCCTTCCTTGTAATACTCATTAGTTGCCTATTTCTTTCTTGTAACACTATCTATCTAGTCTATCCTATCCTTTTAGCACTCATCAGTTGCCTATCCCTTTCTTGTCACACCCATTAGTTGCCTATTCCTTCCTTGTAACACCCATTAGTTGCCTATTTCTTTCTTGTAACACTATCTATCTAGTCTATCCTATTCTTTTAGCACTCATCAGTTGCCTAGCCCTTTCTTGTCACACCCATTAGGTGCCTATTCCTTCCTTGTAACACTCATATATTGCCCATTCTTTACTTGTTACACTCATCAGTTGCTTATTCCTTCCTTGTAACACTCATTAGTTGTCTATCCTTTCCTTGTAACACTCATAAGTTGCCAATTCTTTCCTTATGGAACTCATCAGTTGCCTATTCCTTCCTTGTAACACTCATTAGTTACTAATGGGTGTTACAAGGAAGGAATAGGCAACGGATGAGTGTCACAACTGTTGTCTATCCGTTCTTTGAAACACTCATTAGTTGCCTATTTCTTTCTTGTAACGCTCATTAGAAGTCTATCCCTTCCTTTCAGCACTCATCAGTTGCCTATCTCTTTCATGTCACACCCATTAGTTGCCCATTCCTTCCTTGTAATACTCATTAGTCGCCCATTTCTTTCTTGTAACACTCATTAGAAGCCTATTCCTTCCTTTAAACACTCATCAGTTGCCTATCCCTTTCTTGTCACACCCATTAGTTGCCTATTCATCCTTGTAACACTTCTTAGTTGCTTATTCCTTCCTTGTAACACTCATTAGTTGTCTATCCTTTCCTTGTAACACTCATAAGTTGCCAATTCTTTCCTTATGGAACTCATCCGTTGCCTATTCCTTCCTTGTAACACTCATTAGTTACTAATGAGTGTTACAAGGAAGGAATAGGCAACGGATGAGTGTCACAACTGTTGTCTATCCGTTCTTTGTAACACTCATTAGTTGCCTATTTCTTTCTTGTAACGCTCATTAGAAGTCTATCCCTTCCTTTCAGCACTCATCAGTTGCCTATCTCTTTCATGTCACACCCATTAGTTGCCCATTCCTTCCTTGTAACACTCATTAGTCGCCCATTTCTTTCTTGTAACACTCATTAGAAGACTATTCCTTCCTTTAAACACTCATCAGTTGCCTATCCCTTTCTTGTCACACCCATTAGTTGCCTATTCATTCCTTGTAACACTTATTAGTTGTGTATTCCTTCCTTGTGGCACTCATTTATTGCTTGTCCTTTCCTTGTCGCACTGAGTTGCGTTTCATTTTCTTGTCGCACGTGTTAGTTTCCTATATCTTCCTTATAGCACTCATTTGTTGCCTAACCGTTCTTTAGCACTCATTAGATGTCCATTCTTTCCTCGTCGTACTCATTAGTTACCGATTCTTTCCTTGTCGCACTCATTAGTAGCATATCCCTGCCTTGTGATACTCACTAGTTACCTATCCCTTTCTAGTTATACTTATTAGTTGTCAGTTTTTCCAGTAAAATAGTAACAATCTGTCAAACTAGAACATGAGTTTGTGTAACGTAGATGTATCTAATTCTACTTAAGAGTATCCAATCAATAAATTGGAAATACTGAGTATACATTAAATAATGAAAGTGCCTACGTAGATAGTGCGTCATTGTAATATGCTATCGCAATACTTGATAGCGCACTTGACTATAATAATTAACACAGGGATAACAATACATATTGATTGGCGTCAGGAAGTTTGTTTAAATGTTATAATTGCGTAATTCCAACTAGCAATAAAATTTTAACTACCAATAAGATTGGGCCAAACATCTGTTTTGACATTTCAAATTAAGGACGACGTCATGCAAAACCCAGTTGTGCAGATTTATAAATTGGCAACAATTAACTGTGTAAAAATAACCAATTGTTGACACCAAACAATTAAAAAAAGATCAAATTACAATTGCGAATGCTCTTCCATTAGATTCCGGCTAGAACTAGAATACCAGATCAACAAGCATATTTTTAGCACTCATGTGTGCACGCGGACGTGATTTTATTCCCGGAAAAATTATCAAATAAAAAGTACCAATGAATTGTACTTTCTATTGCCCAATGGGGAAAATTTGATCTAATAATTTATGGAATTTTGAGTGTTTTGTTTTTACGTTAGCTACTTTTTGCAGGACGTATAAAATTAAAACTTATTATTCTAGTTATCTGATTTGAAATCTTCATATTAGATAACTTTGGCAAGTAATGCAAGCATTGCGTGGCAAGCACATTATTAGTAAGCTAAATTTAAACGAAGACTTTAAAATAAGTAGTATTATTCATAAACACATACCCATCAACTCATTTCGCGGTAATTACAAATATTTTCATGTTATGATGGTCAGGAATAGAAATTCTTCATGAGAGTTATGGCACGAAAACCGTTTTTCTTGACATGTATGCGTGAACTGTAAAAATGCATTTACGAAGTATCCGTATAATTTCCTTAAGATCGAAGTAGGTTGTCTACAGCATTTCATCACTTTAGGTGGTTGGCTTAGTGTACAATATCCATGACGTTGGAGAAAATCTTGTTTTGTTGGAATGGCTTTAAGATAGAGCACTCGGCAAGCGACACGGGTTCAATTCCCATGAAATTGTTTTTTTAATTATTTATGTTGCTTTTATTTTTATTTTTATTAAGAGTGAAGTAATTAAAGTACTTGTTTAAATGTTAGTAAAAAATTCTTTATTAAGTGTTGTAGATAACGCAGGCTCTACATAATAAATATGTTAAATATCGTACGAAAAATTTTAAATAATTAATAAACAAAAAGGAATTTTAATGGAATTGAACCGAGGATCCTCATGGAATTGGTAAGCGAGTGCTCTACCTCAAGATCACTCCCTCCAAACACGTTATTTGCTGTTATTTCATGAACATTACGATAAGCAAATAATGTGATAATATTATGTAGATAACCTCTTCAAATTATGTCATGGTTCAAATTAAAATGCCATGGCCCGTACTCCGTGAAACGGTATTCTAAATTTCACTTCAATTTCCTTCGCATTTCAAAGATACACCACCTACGATCAAAGTCAATGTCTATTCTCAGTTATTCATGAACTTGTAAATGGATGTCTACAGTTTCAACTTAAAAATAGTTTTGTATTAGCAATTCGAAATAATTTGGGAGAAAATGTGTATCAAAAATAATCCAACAGGAAGTGAGTAATGTCAAAAGCACGGAGTTACTTACATAAGTAATACAGTTATTTAGATGCAAAACAAGGCCAGTAACCTTTCTCAACGTCTATGAATAAAGCAACAATCAGCAATATAAATAATGCGTAGGGTGCGTATTTTTATTTGGCAATGTTGTTTTCCGGCACATTCTCTTATATATAACTTTCTCGGCTTAATCTTATCACGTTTTTATTGCCCGCTATTTTCTTATTTCTAACTTTTTACTGTTTACTGTGCGCGATATATCTTTTATTCTGTATCCTTTGAAAGCCTCTATTTGAACATCACATAAAGAGTGTGAAATAGCGCTCTATGGAACGCCATATTACTATTTATTCAAAAGTTTAAAACAAAATTGTGAGCAACATCTAGTTGGTTTAATTCATTTACAATTAAAACAATATAGTAGTATTTACAAAACAAAGTTTCTACGGTATTGCTTTAAATATTGCAAAACCCTTTCAAGTTTTTAAATCATCACGTTAGTAATTGCTGCAAATATTGAATTTTTACAATATACGACTATTGTCGTAAATATTAAATTATAGCAATGTTGGGCTATTGCTCTAATTCGACACTTGTTTCACCTGCTTCCATATAAATAACTAGGTGCTGTAACCGAAAGTTTGCCAAAACATACCGTAATAAAGCAATAGTGGAACAATGTTCTATTTCCTTAATTCCGACATTATGCACATATTGGGGAAAATGAGCATATGTAGCAATTCTTAATGTGTTGTTTTTAACGCCAGAGCTGGTATCGTTATATTTAAAACAATCTACGAGTTATTTGTTCCGAACATTTGTAAGCTATTGTAAAATTTACATTTATTTTATTAATAAGACCGTTTTCTCTGTTTAGTACAAATAAACTTTATGTTATAATACATCATGTAGTTATAAAATTTCAAATATAAATCTAACATAGGTGTTTGTGTTATAAAACAAAGTTTCAGGTTAATTGTTTTAAATATTGCAATAGCTCTTCAAATTTTCAATGGAGTACATTGAAAGTTGCAACAAATAATGAATTCTTACTATATGCGACTGTTGTGGTAAACAATCTACAATAAAACAACAATCTACATTTGTTGTAAACCACACAATACACGACCATTGTTGCAAATAATCGAACTGAAATCAAATTAGACTGTTGCTGTGAACGATATTATTTAAAACAATATTACAATGCTGTTATAAATATTCGTAATTGAAGCAACTACAGAATAAAAACGATACGCGACTAGCTGCTGCTGCAAATAAACAATTATCGCAATATGCGAGTGTTGTAGCAATTCGAATTAATACAATGTGCGACTATCGCTGTAAATGTAGAATTGAAGCAACCAACTACCTACCGAATTAAAACGACATACGACTATTGCTGCAAATAATACATTACCGTAATAGATGTCTGTTGTTGTAAATCGAATTAATGCAATGCCAGATTGTTGTAAATAATGATTTGAAGCAATACCAAAGCACTGGCGAAACGCGAATTCAAACGACACCCGACTATTGCAGTAAATATCAAGTGATTTTACGCAATATGCGGATATTGTTGCAAATCGAATTAATACAATGTGCGGCTATTGCTGAAAATAATAATTTCAAGCAACACCGTACTTTTAGTTTAAATGCAGAGCAAATAAGGAATTTATACAATGCCCCATTTAATACAATTGTCGAATTCGAGCAACACCCGACTATCGTTCGAAATAAAGTCAGCAGTTGGCCAACCTGTGTCGCATTAAATAGCGTTAGTGATTTTACTTTTAAACTGGGGAGTTGCCTGAACCACAAAATCACTAGGACGCTAGATAGTAGACAGCAAGGGTTTATTACTTGGCTATACTCGAGGAAATAAACCCTTGCGGTCTACTATCTAGCGTCCTAGTGATTTTGTGGTTCAGGCAACCCCCCAGTTTAAAAGTAAAATCACTAACGCTATTTAATGCGACACAGGTTGGCCAACTGCTGACTTTATTTCGAACGATAGTCGGGTGTTGCTTGAATTCGACAATTGTATTAAATGGGGCATTGTATAAATTCCTTATTTGCTCTGCATTTAAACCAACAGTACGGTGTTGCTTGAAATCATTATTTTCAGCAATAGCCGCACATTGTATTAATTCGATTTGCAACAATATCCGCATATTGCGTAAAATCACTTGATATTTACTGCAATAGTCGGGTGTCGTTTGAATTCGCGTTTCGCCAGTGCTTTGGTATTGCTTCAAATCATTATTTACAACAATCTGGCATTGCATTAATTCGATTTACAACAACAGACATCTATTACGGTAATGTATTATTTGCAGCAATAGTCGTATGTCGTTTTAATTCGGTAGGTAGTTGGTTGCTTCAATTCTACATTTACAGCGATAGTCGCACATTGTATTAATTCGAATTGCTACAACACTCGCATATTGCGATAATTGTTTATTTGCAGCAACAGCTAGTCGCGTATCGTTTTTATTCTATAGTTGCTTCAATTACGAATATTTATAACAGCATTGTAATATTGTTTTAAATGATATCGTTCACAGCAACAGTCTAATTTGATTTCAGTTCGGTTATTTGCAACAATGGTCGTGTATTGTGTGGTTTACAACAAATGTAGATTGTTGTTTTATTGTAGATTGTTTACCACAACAGTCGCATATAGTAAGAATTCATTATTTGTTGCAGCTTTCAATGTACTCCATTGAAAATTTGAAGAGCTATTGCAATATTTAAAACAACCTGTACCTTAAATTTTGTTTCATAAACCAACCATGTTGTTCTAAATGTAAACAAAATACTTGACTATATATTACTAGCAATCTTGCTTTTAACTTTCAAATAAATAGCAATATGGCGTTCCATAGCGCTCTCTTCAATATATTTCGTAATTTCGCTGTCATTCTTAAAGCTTAAAAGGAACTGCGAATGGAAATATATTTGAAAAGCACTTTTCACAGTACGAAATGGAAATGGCATTTCAGTTTTATTTTGGAGTACTTTGCATATGCAAATGTAATACTTTTACTCGTAAAAGCGAAGGAATCCATATTAAAGAGGATATACATATGTTACATTAGGTATTTTAAAATGGAAGCTGTTGCTAAAAACAAAGAAACTAGAACATGTAATTCTTTTCAAAGCGTGTTCTCAGCAAAGTTATGGGCTTATGGCAATGCATGTACACAAAGAGAGTCTTTTTTTAACCGTGGCTATTATTCTGTTACTAATTTCGTCTTCTATTTTCTACTTTTTGTTTATTAAAATGGCTGCGCTAAATATTTACATGTGTCCACTATTTCTAATTTTTTAACGTATCTCCCTTCACTCTTATTTTTTCCTTACTTTCTCTTTTTTTGTAGTTATATTTACTTTTATTCTATATTCTTTTACAAGTGTAATGTTCTTCCTGCTTCTTTCAATTTTTGGTTTGCATCGGCTATCAAAACGCCATCCTCCGCATATATAACGGATTTCAAGGTTATTGGCCGTGTGTTCCAATTTCTTACTTTTGTCCTCTCGTTTTCCTGTGTGCTTCGTACATCACCTCGATTATTAATACGAAAAAAAGTAAATGATCGTACAATTTGTATACGGTTTATGTTTCTCTTAGTATGCCTTCCATAGACGTTTTGTGCAATATCACATGTAGCTGGTAGATAAAGATAAGTGTGTGTGATAACGGACTCATATAGAAGACCTTACGACAAAGCGAATACTTTTTTCAGAATCTCTTAGCTCCAAAATGGCGGCTGTTAAATTTTTTGAAAATTATGTTTTTAACGCCCCATTACTCAAAAACGAATTGGCAGATCGGGATCAAATTTGATATAGTCGTAGCTCTAGGGAAGCACAATATTATTATCGACGAGAATTTTTAAACGCATGAAACTTGTGAAGTAAAAATTATTACATACCTTTTTGAAATTTTCAAAAAAGGTTTGCTTAAAAACTGTCCACACGATTTTTTTTTAACTAAAAGGCTCATCGAGCTGGAGATGAGCTACAATTTCGTTCGTCTCCCAGTGCGCTAATTTTCCTATGACGCCTTCTGTGAATTTTTGAAAATGGTGTTTTTCGACTATTTACTTAAAAACGAGAAATCAGACAAGATGAAATTTAATATTGTTATCGCCCTAAAAGTATACACTGTCACAAGGTAGGAGAAGGTTTGGAACTACTAAAACTGCGAATTGAAAAAAAAACCTTTTTTAATATTTTCAAAAAAATATTGGTCACACAATTTTTTTTTTAATTCTATAGGCTCTACTAGCTATGGATAAGCTATAATTTCATTCGCATCTCAGTCAACTAATTTCTCTGCGATGAATTTTTGAAAATAGTAAATTTATGTCCTTTAATTTAAAACGGGGGACGAAAAAAATTCCTATTTAAGCTAAATTGCTCATCAGTGATAGGAGAATAATGTTCCCAGCTTAATTTTTAGACACAGCAATATTTAGGGAAGTTAATTTTCCCCTTCCCACCAAATTTTTGAGGAGAAATTTGTCCTTCTGTTTTTGGTTGTAAGTCCAAGGAATCTTTTTCCAAAAAACCAAATATCATAATTTTTTTCTATTAACATAACAATAAGAGATGATTATGTATTTTATAATTTAAAAAGAAATGCTTTAAATGCAATATTGCATGGGTAAATTCGGTGTAGTGGCGACACTGTTACGATCTTACAAGTCACTGTATACGGGCAAACTGTTCATACAAACATGCATTTGAAATATGATAAGGTAATTCATTTCTAAAGTATAGCAAAGTCCAAGAGAAGTGTTTCGGTTATATTTGTTCTTATGTATTAAAAATTTTTAACCCTTTTTGTTTTCTCGTTTATAAAGCAGGTTTCACACGTTTATCTATATTTAGCTTTTTCTTCCCACTGCTGATATTATATTTTTTTTAACATTTTTCATGATTGAATGCTCATTTTTATGTTATTGTTTCTCTTTCTCCCTCATTCGTTTTGGCGTTACAGTTTATTGGTATTGTTTTGTATGTTCTGGATTTCTTAATATATTCCTTAATCTACTTGTTCAATACGTCTTCTTTTTATTCCTGTTGTTGAACTTCCGTCTGTGACCGTGCAGTCTCGCTGATATGTTTGTTTGTAAGTTAATAATTTTTTATGACACTATTGGCTATTATTATCAAGCGCTTATAGTTGATGGCATATTTATTGCTAATAACGTCATTGGACTTTACCTCGTGATTGATTTACTGTTGATCGCTAATTTACCCTATCGTAAAGAGGTTAAAAAGGAGAATAGCTTTACATAATTCAAACAATAGAAAACGTTTAAGGTTAAAAAATATTTATTTATTTTTGCTGTAAACGTATTGTGACGGTGCAAAACGTTTTTTTTTGAGTTTGCACGATCTGGATTTTTTCCCAATTAATATAACTTTTTGGGACTGCTAATGCATAGTATGAAATTTGCACGTTACTTGCAGGGACTGATGTTGCAAATGTCAACCTCCAAATGACTGGGCTTTTTTTTTGTTTTTCCACATAATTTGTGAGTGGATAGAAGTATTAAGAACGTTATGTCTCGCTCTCTAAAAGTCTAAATAAAATGTCAAGTCTCCTGAAGCCCACGGTACAGTTAATAAATAAAAGCTAATATTCTCCACAATAACTAGAATCTTGGAGCATGAAACCCTAAATTTCAATTTATTCATAAGTTCTAGCTTTACTTTGTTGAAGTTCATATTGAGCAAGTATTTTATTCATACTTACTAAATTTCGTATTGATAATCCTTAATAACCACAAATAAGAAGCAACCCTATTAACCCCGTTGCTATATGTAATTTTCCTTCTACGCAGCATGTATCCTCAAGAGGATACACACTATTTGTGCGGTTTTTGTGTTTTGTCGCCGGATTTGTCATCTAGTAACCTGGTACGTAACCTGGTTTAGACCGAAAAAATTCAAAGCCAAGTTCTGTGCATACGATATGCAGCACCTTTAGACTTGTCTGCCTGTATGAGGCGCCAAGTGTAAAGAGAAAATTTGTTGTGCATTTTACGGTATTTAAGGCAATTTGTCCCAATATTTATTATATATACACACATTTAGCTAAATATTTTTATTTTAATATATCATTCTAGATTTAAATAAATTCTTACACATTTGGTCTAAATATTCCAATATTTAATAAAGCATTAGAGATTTAAATAAATCCTAAAACATTTATTTTAAATTTTCAAATATTTAGTAAACCTTTATGTATTTAGCCAAATCTGCACATATTTGTTTTAAATCTTTCAATATTTAATAAATATTCGCAGATTTAAATAAAGTTTTACCGATATAAATAAATCCTTAGAGATTTAAATAAATGTTTCAACATTTAATTCTAAGCTGTCACATTTAACGCTAACCTGTCATATTTATTTGACCTTGGTGAGCCCAGCCGACTTAGGACACCAAGACCGTTTATACCAGTAGTAGGGCGCAAGGCAGGGTCATGGTGGGAGCGTTCGATGCTTAGACAAAACAGACTGAAAATTACATTCTCAAGGGAATGTTGAGGAAACTTTCATTGTATGAATAATAAATTATGCAATGTTTATGTTGTTAAATATGTTGTTATTGATGATTGAACTAACATTAATTGTACAAATTTTTGAAATACGGTAAACGTGTTCATAATTGTTGAACGTTACCACCAGTGTAAATGGTCTTGGTCTTCTATGTAGGCTGGATCTACCAAGGTCAAATAAATATGACAAGTTAACATTAAATATGACAGCTTAAAATTAAATGTTGAAATAATTATTTAAATCTGCAAGGATTTATTTATATTGGTAAAGATTTATTTAAATCTGCGAATATTTATTAAATATTGAAGGATTTAAAACATATATGTGCAGATTTATCTAAATACATAAAAATGTACTAAATATTTGAAATTTTAAGTAAATGTTTTAAGATTTATTTAAATCTCTAATGCTTTATTAAATGTTGGAATATTTAAACCAAATGTTTAAGCAGTTATTTAAATCCAAAATGGTTTATTAAAATAAAAAGCATTTAGCTAAATGTGTGTATATATAATAAATATTGGGACAAATTGCCTTAAATACTGTGAAATGCACAGTAAATTTTCATTTGACACTTGGCGCCCCATATGCCTGCAGTATTATTTCATAGCATCATATTTTTTTATAGATTCCTAACAGAATTCGAATCAACTGATGAAAATTTAGATGTGCTATTTCAAACGTAACCGAAGATACATCTAATTGAAAAATGTAGTAAAATTTGGTACACGCACAACATATGCGGGTCGCTGCAATTTTTTAAATTTAGTTTTGTGTGTCCCAGTCCAAATTTTTCTGTTTAAGTTAATTTGCTTTCGAGTGACAGTTAACGTTCACAACTTTTTTAGAGGCATCAATATTTAGAGAAGTAAATTTTCCCCTCCTACCCAAATTTTGGCGGACGAATTTGTTCTTCTGATTTTGGTCTTCTGTAATCTCAAGTTTTTTAAAAAAATGAAATAACTTAGAAAAATTGGCAGTTTTTATTGCAATAAAACATACCCGCAGGATACTTGCATATATACTGGTGCGATCTTACAAGTAATTATTCCAGCGCAGAACATTTACATAAACATACTTTTTAAATATGATAAGTAGGTAAAGACAGGATAGTAAAAAAATCCTGCGGTGTTTTAAGGGCGGCACAAAATTTATGGCTATAGGGCGTGAAACTGCCTTAACGCGGCCCTGACTATTATTACATACATAATATAAACAAATCAAAAACAAAGTAAAAATTATTTATTCGCACACACATCCACAATTTGGCGACTAGTGGTTTGTGGTAAGACTTCAAATCATTATGTTCAAGGAAACGGAAACCAAAAACACTACCGTGATTAAAAATGAAACGATGTTGTGCACGTTCGTTTCAGTAATATAAGTTGTACATGCAATATTTTGGCATTAACCAATTTTAACAAATTTCTATGCGTATTCTCGATTAAACGCAGCTGTTGTACCATAATCACCTACAAGCCTATAACCACTCCAGATAATTTGTTTTAGACACCAGCTGCAAACTTCGAAGAGCTGGCTGAAATTCAACTGCAATAAGGAATAACAAATTTTATAATCGCTACCTCAGTCTGTTTTCTACAGAAATGTTTATTGATCAATTGGTGTAACTGAAATAGTAAAGTACGATTTCAATTATAATGAAAACAATTTTGTAGTAAAAAACAGTGGCGGCTCGTGGTGTTGCATAGTGGGAGGGCAATTTATGAAAGTATGTGAAAAATGCGCAATGCAACGAGAATTTATTGAGTAAAACACGTCTACATTCGATTGCAGTCTGAATTATTTTCCCTTCGAAATTATTTTCGTGCGTATTCGGAACTTTTCCAATTCGCATTAAACGTGATTTGCAGTCAGGTGGTGTTTGTTATGTCTTCAGTATGCCAAACTGCTGCGATAAGGTGATAGCGGTCAGCGGCAAAACTAGCGATAATACAAGGCAATTGTATTTAGTGCCCCCATTTGCCGTTTGAAACGAGATGTGAATCGCTCATGCTCTGGCAGTCGGTTACTGTATTGGTAAGATGTCATATTTTGACATGCTCAGGCTACTCGCTGTTCCAAAAACATTTGTTTCATTTTGACTAATTTATACTAACTCGTGCTAACTAACAAGCCATCTCAACAAAATTTGTTTTCTTTGATTTTAGATTATATAATATTTTTAAACATTAATTATAAAAAAAAGTACGAAATCGTAACAAATAGCTGGGAGGGCAGTGCCCTGTTGCCCTCCCTGTGCTAGCCGCCACTGATATAAAAAGCCACAAATTAGTTAAGCAAGCTGATTCGTCTTGAATTACCGAAACAATCCCAAAGCATGACGACAATAGCTCATTAAGCTTTCCCTGACCAACCTAAACGTTTATTTTTAAAAAATTTTACGTAATCACAATATACGTGCCCGCTTTGGTTGTTAAATGTATAAAATTAAACAATTCTGATATACGTACGCTGTTGAATTATAATTGTTGAAAAGTTTCCATCGCAAGTGGATTAAAACGAATTGTAAATTTCCAGTTTATTTTTAGCGTTACTTTTAATTAGAGATTATTCTATTTATATCCGTACAAAAATACCAAACATAAATATCCCTCGGGAACCCTTACATAGACGTTGAAACGTTTTACGCTCATTTAATTAACTGGACATTTTAATTTGTTGTTAATGGTTTTACTAACTTCAATATTGGATGTATAGACTCAAAAAGGAAATTAAAATTCAATTATTTTTACATTACATTTTGATGCCGAGTAATTGCATTTGATGCCCATCATTCACCCACGCTGAAAAATACGCAATCTAGAAGCACTTGGTTTCAAATAATTTCAGGGATGTAGTGCGGAAAACACAAAAGGGAGATTTACTTGCTGCCATGTGTCTCAGATGGCACAATAGAAAAGTTGATATTAGAAAAGTTAGACGTGCAGAACCTATCGTTTAATTGCATTAAAAAATTGCGACATTGCCCTTGCCCATTGACATACTTTAGTTTTCTTAAAAGTTTTTGGGGAAGAAATGCAACTGCTGGAAGCGGTTTATTTTTTTAATTTTTAATATTTAACCGTAAATCCCGTTAAATAAACAATACTCACCTCTGATAGTTCAAGGCATAAATGTCAATTGGCAAACTTGAGACAATTACGCCACATAATTAAAAATAAATTTTTAACGGTGTGTTTGTTTAGTGGTTTGTAATCAGGCGGCCCTAGTTCAAATCCCGCGGCAGCCCTGTTTTATTCTTACTTTGTTTTCTTTCACCGGGTTTTAACATGAAAAATTGAGTTCGTTATGGTATGCTTCTTAGACCAAATTTTGTTAAGTTCTGCGCAAGTGTAAAAACGTGTTGAGAAATAATTAAGAATTAGGTGGAACGGCTAAGGCGCTGTTATAAAGTAAGCCTATTGGGGTGAGTGACGACTTTGGTTGCGACAAAATGCTCTTTTCGGGTACTATTACCATTTTGTGCATAACCGATCGCTATTATTAAGTTAATTTCTTAAGCTTGACGCTTTTATCCTGTTGGGAATTAGGGAAAACGACTAAGGCGCTGTTATAAAGGAAGATGATTGTTGGGGTGAGTGACGGTTTTGGTTGCGATAGAACGCTCTTTTCGGGTGCCATTACCCATTTGCGCCTGACCGATCGCTGTTATTGTGCTGATTTCTTAGCTGTGTCAAGTGGCGCTATTATTTTTTTAGGAATTAGGCAAAACGGCTAAGGTGCTGTTATGAAGGAAGCCGATTGAAGCGAGTGACGGCTTTGGTTGCGGCAAGAATTAAAAAAATTAGGCGTAACGTTTTAAGCGGTGTTAGGAAGAGACCCAATCAGGCTGAGAGTATTGCGTACAAATGCGTGATAACACGTCGATTTTATAAGGAGTTCGCAGTTACTTACGTATGTAATAAGTAATACAACTCTTGACATTTACTACCAGCCCCAAAAAGTAGAAGTATGATCATAAGTATAAGTATCAAAATTGAAGTACAAATTCGGGCAGCTTTAATCCCTACAACTATTGTCCAAATTTCAGATACAAAGTTCTTTACAACGCTTACCTCTGCACCACAAAACTAAATACATATTTTTAAAGGGTTTGCTTTTGTTTGATTAATATCAACATCACACCCTTTTTAACCTGGATAAAGACAGGGTAAATCAGACATCAACGTAGGTCTAACACCGATTATCGCCAATAACTAAGCCATCAAGTAAAAGGACATGATTAATTTTAAACAATACTGCTAGTAATATTTTTATAAATAAAAATATCTCGGACACTGGCCGATCACACATTTCACTTGGTATTAGAAGTATTGCACTTGGTCAGTAGGTCACGGTCGCTATGTATCTTCTATTTAAATGTTGCTTGACTCCAAAAATACACATCCATCGTGGGAAAGGCAAAATTTTTTCAAAATTGGTTCTCAAAATCAGCTTAGAGAACTTTTTTGAAAATATCCCTGGAACGAAGTTTTATAGAAACTAGGAAATTAAAAAACAACATTTAAAAAAAGTACAGAAAAGGCTCTAAATCAAAAAAACCTATGAAGTAGTTCAATACTTTAATACAAACTTGTTTTATTTAGAACAATGCATAATTTTTTGTTTTAATTTTCAGTTTTGTTAATTTCTGGAAAACTGTTCCTCAAATAAAATTTAGTTGGCGCAAAATTGTCAGAGGACAGGGGTTTCGGCAGAATTTTTACGTATGGTGGACATGATTGGTGTTAACTGTTAAGTCTTAACTGCAAAAAAAGTCCGACGTTAAATAAACATTAAAATAAATTGTAAAAAATTACATTAAATTAGTTATCCTCGGGATTTTTATAGAAATTTCTTATGAGGACTTTCGAAGGAAACAAGGACAAGGGTTTGGCAGAATTTTCACGTGTGGTGGGTTAATTGCTAAGTCTTAACAGCAGAAAAAGTCAGACATTTAATAAACTTGGAAATAAATTGTAAAAATTACATTAAATTAGTTTTCTCAAGACTTTTATAGAAATTTTTCACCAGGTTTCGTAAACATTTTTTCGTATCCTATGCTATTTTTCCATGATATTTTCTACAACAATTCTTCCGTACGTTATATTCAAACTCTTCCCTTTAATGACTTTCTTGCGTCTCCGTGATCTAAATCTTATTAAATACGAATTGCCACTAAAATAAGAAAACCAAATGTTTATCATTAATTAAATTTTAACTGAAAGATAATACGCATATAACGTTGCATAGTCCTTTAAAATTAGTCATTTCTACTCATGCATTTATGATTTTTTAATCTTGAAAATTACTTTATCTGTTAAGATAACCTCCTTACTGAAAATCCTCTTAAACTGGTTTTTATCCGCAAACAAACTCGCCATAAAATAATGTATCAATTAATAATCCAACAATTCAAACAATTGTTATTAAACGTAGATTAACTTATCATCCATTAGTTAAGATAAAAACTCGCGAATGAATATCGTCAAAAATATTTAGGGTATGCTTAATTTAATCAAGGAAACATGCGCGTAGTTGTGCTAAAAGTTATTTGTTGGAATACCTTTCCCTGCTAAAAACATCGTCTGGCGCCGACGCCTTACAAACAGACGCCTACAGACGTCACAAGATTAACACAGCTCGCCGTAACAGTTTGCAATGCATATACGGTTTAGCAGCTAAAAATAAAACGAAATTGAAAATCTAATTTTGATTTTACAACGGCTGTTATTTCCCACCGCCTTGCAGATCTCCAAGGTGTTAAAACATAATTGTCTTATTTATTTATTTTTGAAAAAATATTTTAGGATTTCAGGAAGAACGTCTGTCTAGGCCAGAGCGAGAGTAAAACATAGGTGTGTGTGATTTGAAGTAGGGCGAGCAAAACTATAAAACAGTTAAAAATATCCGGGAATTACTATTGGCTCCCCCTGGTTCAAGAATTTTGTTTTGAAATTCGACCTTTCAAATATTTTTAGATTGCATTTACCCAATAGAAAATCACGATCATGCAGTGGGGAATGTAGTAGGATTGTTTAGTAATTGTATATTTACATTTTCGTTCCAATTTTGTGAATGAGACAAGCATTGTTCCCGTTTTGTAGTTTTAGGAAACCAAAAATGTGATTCTTGCAAATGTTTGAGTGGCTACGTGTGTACGTGCACACGTACATACGGGGGGTTAAATTTTTCGATAATAATAAAATTTTGTAAATAAGAAATAAAAGACGATATAATGTAAGCTTTGTTTATTCTTTCAGAAACAGAAACGTTACAAAAATAAAATTGGGACTTAATTGGATGTTTTCCCGAAACAACTTTCTGGAATCATTTATTGACGTTTGATTATACGCCAACAATTTCCGTCCTCCTTGTCCCTCATTCGGAATTACTTTTCATTATTTTTTATGGTGTGACCGGTAATATATGACCAATTCAATGAGTAATTGAAATTTTAAAGATTGTATCGATAATAATATTATCTGTACTTGTTGCACTTTATTGTTTGAGCTTTCATTTTCTACTGTCATGGTTTTGCATCATAATTAATCGTAATCTATACGTGTAAAACAATTTGTAACCACTTTTTATCGCCACTTCTTGAAAAAAAAATTCAGAATAAAGATAATTAATTATAAATCTGACTTCTATTTGATATTCATAAGATAATTTTAATCATAAAATCAATTAAGGATAGTAAGGTCAACAATGCTCGATGGTTTTCACTTGAAGTGTACAGTGCTTTGCTCTTTTGTCGTTATCTTGAAAGTAATTTCACTGCCGTTTAAATAATTGCTTGAATAGTTTCAATGCTGCAGTTAATATTTAAAGAGAAAATAGACTGATTTAATTAAAACATTAATCTCACATTATTCTGGAATAAATTAGCAATTAAAATACACGTTTTTCTTATTAGAAAGAATGCAATTATTATTGTGCCCTGTTTTTTTAACTACCAGATGGTATTACAATGAAATTTAAAAAAAATTGCATAGCTTACGTACGATCTCATTGATATAATTTAAATAAAAATAGAAAGTTGTTCTTAAAGGCGTGTTTTGTTAATTGTACAGGGTGTTTCTGAAGGCGAGCGCTAAACTGGCAGTGGTGGTAAGAAATGCCGTATCAGCAACCAAACCAAAGCAAATAGTTGGTTTTAAATTTCGCATTTTACTGTAACAACTAAACATTCCTTATTAAAGGTCTTAGGAATAATTATTTGGTGTAGACCGTAGTTCATTAAAAGCAAAAATTTGAAAAGTTTTGTTGTACTGAAATAATTGTATTTTTTTAAAAGGTGTCATTGGGGAGGCACGCAGGGGCACAGTAACATTCATGGGGGGGGGGGGGGGGCAGGACCCTCGTACGGCCGCCACGGATTTCATGCGAAAATTGTGCTTTTTTTAAATGCCTTTTTTTTTCATTTAATTAGTACTTTCTGATTCTAAACGCATGGTAAAAAAATGCTAAACTTTATTTACAAAACATAAATAGGTAGTTTTAACTTCAATTTGCCATCAAACTTCACCAGGAAATTTCTTGCATCCCGTTGGCCAATCTGTCGCTGCTTTTAAAGTCCTTTTTTAACTAGAACACTTACATATCCTATGCTGTCAATTTAAAGTAAGATTATTTTTAAATGTACGCACATACACTTTCGAAAAGCTATTTTTAGGTTTTTAAATTCCCAAAAAGCATTTTGTTTGGTACAAAATAAAAAATGTTCAAGAAATCAACATTTTTCTGTAGAAGAACACTCTAAATCTATCGAGACATTGTTACAAAAAAAAATGTTAAAACGAAACCTGATAGAGTAAATTAGACCAAATCAAATGCTTTTATTATTTGAACCCTTTGTCTTTAAAATGAAGCTTATGAAACTATTTTGAAAATTTTGATTTTAAAGCCTATTTATTCAAAAACTAGTGTTACCCCAGCGCACAATGCACTGACAGACTGAGCGTTGACAGAACCGGCTAAATGATAAGTCACGTGATGCATTAGTTCCATAAGGGAGACGCGACGTTGGTGTAGATGTCGCCTCAAGTAAAGCGCGTTTAGCAGACTTTCATATATATTATAAATTAAAATAATTATTATTGAAAAATCGACGTGGAATAAAAATATAAAAATGTTTCATGTTCCATCTGAGGATAGAGACCTTTCATTGAAAAAAAAATGGCCCAAATTGGTGAAGCGGTAGCCGCTGGAGGAACCGGAGAAGAAAAAAACCTTTGAGCTTTTATATATGTACTAGTGTTACCCCAGCGCACAATGCACTGACAGACAGCGTTGACAGAACCGGCGAAATGTCAAGTCACGTGATGCATTAGTTCCAATAATGACACGCGACGTTATTGTAGATGGCGCTCCAAGTGACGCGTGTCTAGCCGACCTTCATATATATTATAAATTAAAATAATTATTATTAAAAAATCGACGTAGAATAAAAATATAAAAATGTTTCATGATCCATCTGTGGATAGAGACCTTTCATTAAAAAAAAATGGTCCAAATTAGTGAAGCGGTAGCCGCTGGAGGAACCGGAGAAAAAAACCCTTTGTGCTTTTATATATGTGTGGATGAGAGAGTGGATCAGAATCAAGTTTGTTGCCGTAACAGCCTTAGAAACAAACTGTTTGATTTTAGATTTCCAAAAACTGAAAATTTACGAAATCTGTGGCTGTCCAATGTTTGAATTGAAAATTTGAAATCTTCACCACGTAACACATATTTATGTTCGGATCATTTTGTTATAAATGATTTTTTTAATTAAACCGTGTGGTACGAGGTACTACTGGTACTACTACTAAAAATATGCTTTTTCCGTTGCTCCAAGAACACCTCAGCAGCTTCAACGTGCCAGGTAGAACCATTTGCGTACCTGTCGTCTAAATCTTATTCTAATACTTCTTATAATTATCAGCAAATAAATAATATTGTTATTATACATTATATTATTATGCATTGCATTATATACATTGCAAGAAGAAAAAGTAACAATAGTCATAACTCATAAACTACGTTAGTAGCAATTTCAGCGGTCAGCTTCTGCTTATTATGATGTGATTTTACTATGTTCATTTCTTACGCACTATACGTTTCGCTATTTACCTTGTGCACTCTTTAGTTGTCATCGATGTTCCTATGCTGATTTAAGTTTGGACGGAATTTTTTTTAAACGGTCGATTTTCAGTTTTTGGAAAAATATTCCCCGTGCTTTAAAAAACACCAAAAATTCAGGGATTACCTTTTTCGCCAAAATAAGGGAGGTAGGCGGAAAATTAACCCTCCTAAATATTACTGGACCTAAAAATAAATTTCTTAATCATATTCTACTATTACTTATGAGCAATTTTTAGTTTAAAAAGAAATTTTTTGTCGTCCCAGTTTGTTAAAGAAAGGGGCATGATTTTTTGATTTTAAAAAATTCATAGAAGGCGTCACAGAGAAATTAGGGGACTGAGATACGAATCAAATTGTAGCTTATTGCTCTATAAGCTTACAACATTAAAAAAATGGGTAGCCAGTTTTTAAGCAATATTTTTTGGAATATTATCAGAATTAACTTGATTTGTATAGCCGTTTTTGAGTAATAAGGCGCTAAAATCAAAATTTTCAAAGCCTTGTGTCGGCCGCCACTTGGAAGCTAGAAAGTTTGGAAAAAAACCTTAGATCTGCCCTAAAGTCTTCTATAAGATTCAAATTTAGAAAATTTGTTTTACCAAAAAAATGTTACCAAAAAAAGTTTCGGTTTCGGATTTTTCAAAAGCTTATTTTGTCGGTGAATATTTGATATACCCCCAGATTGCAAAGCTCATCGAAATCCGACCATCCGTTCGGTAGTTATGATTCTCCACACACATACGCACATGTATGACTTGCAGAAGCTTATCAAGACATTCTGAGGTGAAACTCTAATTAAATAAATACAAATAGCACTTTGCAGCAGTAGTTTAATTTAGTATTAATTGTTTCAATAATTTCAGTTAAATTTAATCCATCACACATTGTCTAGAAAAAAAAATAATAAACAATTAATTTATAACCTATACATTGTTATATCCTTTTATTGGCATTATACTACTGATTATATTGATTAGGTCAGAATTTAAAAAAACGAAATTTTACTATGAAATTAACAAGTATCGGCCAAAAAATATGAAATAACGAATAAAATAAATTGAACAAGCAGTTCGTAACAATTATTTACCTCAAAAATATCGTAGGTAAAAAACTTGAGGTAAATTATACGGTACATCACTGCTTATAAGTACCTGCCATCGACGATCCGCCACTGTACTCAAATGAAAATGTATAATTTTCTCCTCTACTACCAGATACGTCTCTTTTTTGATATTGGTTACCAACAAACCTTGTGTATTGGAAACCGCGTTACTCATCTACCTAGCTCTCAGTGGCGGAACAAACAACCCCGCAACCCCCGCAACCCCCGCATTGCGGGGGGGTCCAGACAGTTAGGGGCCCAGGCGTCTAGGGAACCATAAAAAAAATAAAAAATTTTAAGCTTTTTTGTAAATTTCAGTTTACTTTGTTAAAGTCCGTATTTAACAATTAATAATAGAACCAATGTTAATTCTTCAACTAATTTTATTAGCTGAAGAATTAACAATGGTTTTATCATTAAACTTTTTGCATTTCTCAAGATTTACAAATGTTTCCTCCTGGATTTAGTTGTTTATATAATTCGTTAGTTATTTATGAGACGTTAAATAGCGCATGGCGCCAGCGCCACTATTTTGTTTCTTTTACAATACAGTATTAAAAGGTGGGGCAATTTACAAGTGACAAAAAGCGAGGGTATAAAACACACACGTAATAAGTCGTTATGTACAACTAGGTGGTCACCACGATGGCATTCGGTATCGGCAATAAGGTACAACTTTGTTTCCATCCTCAAAGTTCTCAATAATATTATTTTAACGAGCAGAAAAAGAGACGAAATAGCTACAGCTATCCAATAAAAAAGTGGAACAATTTGAATTTATTTTTATGTTAACATTTCAGTGTGAAATTTTGGAAAATATGTGTTCAAAAAGTTTACAAAAAAGTGATGCTAGCTTAGACTCGGCAAATGAACAATTAAAAACTACTTTACAAAGAGTTAAAAACATGAGAAAATATTTCGTAAAAATTAAAGAGAAGGCAGTGGACATAGCTAACTCGTACAAAATAATGCCTATTTTTGAAAATAGACGAAAGAAGAAAATTAAGAAATTCTTTGATGAGTTATCTGAAGATTAGAGACTAAAAAATGCGGAAGAAATTTTTAAAGTACAAATTTTTTACTGCACAGTTTACATTCTACTGAATTAGAAGAAAGATTTAAAAGTGTTAACGCAACTTTAGAAAATGTTAGTTTTTTATCTCCACAAAATTTTATTACTTTAAATGAGGATGAATTATACCGTAAATAAAGAAAACTGCAATCCATTTATGACAAAGATTTGTCAAATGATTTTCCCCATCAAATTATTGGTTAAAAAAGGTTTAAGCGACGGCATATCAAAAGTAGAGACAATGTTGAACCTTGCACATTATTTATTTATTGAAAATATGTGTATTGCATCCAATTTACTGGATGTAAGCAGTGCAGTGTTACTGTTTTTAATTTTACCCGTGAGTGTATCTTCGGCCGAACGTTGTTTTTCAAAACTTAAACTAATAAAAACCTATTTATGCAATACTATGTGTCAACAGCGCCTCTCAGACCTATCTCTGATAAGTATAGAACATGAATGTATAAAAAACTTAGATATAGACACTATTATTAATAACTTTGCGACAAAAACCTCTCGACGAACAAGCCGCTTCTTATGATACTTTTTTATTTCATATTTTGGGCCTGGGGGCCCATACTGTTTTGTTGCGGGGGGGGCCTAACGCTTTTTGTTCCGCCACTGCTAGTAGCTCTCATATTATCCTTGCTTAAATACATACTGCATATTACTAAGTTGAAATAAGTATTTACATGACAATATAATCCCATACTAAAAGCATTGAAAAGTAATAGGTGAAAAAACTGCTGAAATGTTTTAAACGACAAAGTATTTTCTAAAGTAAACAAGTTGGAAAAGTTATTATGGGCTGCTAATAAATAATCCAGGATTTTATTCTGCTATTTTGAGATATTTGAGATTATTTTTGGTTCTTCGACAGTTCTTTCTTTGTTTTTCTTTCAGGTATTTTTTTTTCTTTTACGTTGATAGTCGTCGACCTTTTACGAAAATAAAATAAAAATTCCAATTTTCAAACTTTCTCTAATTTGTTTCTGTATGCAAATTCATTTTACATTTCACTTAAATGTTCTTTAATCTCCAATTTCCTGTTTTAACGATCATTTTTCTTTTATATTTGTAAAAATAATTAGTGCGCGCAAGTGGTTTCCTTGCATTATTTAAGGTAAGCTTTCTCATTCGATATAATAATAATAACGCTATTCGCGATTCCAGTGTTTTCTTAGATAAGTTTAACGCGAAGCTCCATAAAAATAATTTAGCTATCTTCATTATCTGTAATCCGCAGATTCCTTCCGGCTTAAAAGCTACACGAATAAATTATCCCTATTGCGTTATACTGGAGCGTCGTAAAACAAGACGCAATAAAATTTAATATGGATTGCTAATTTTCTTATCAGGCGTAGTTGTTACTACTGCGTCCTATTTTTCAGAGTGTTCTGCGCGACGCAAATGTTTTCCCGGGGCTGAAAGGGACAGGACCTTGCCTTGCCCCATTTTCGTACTATGTACGTGCTCAAAAGCACGCAATGTGTTGCTTGCCCTATGTCGATGAACTTTCTAGAAGCATGCGTACAATTGTATATTTTGGGGGTGTTACATGTAAACAAATACTTCTAGCTGTTTGCAAATTTTATCTAAGGTCAGGTGACTTTGTTTGTTGGGCTGTTACGTAATAATAATGAGTGTTATCTGCAGAATGCAAAAACAAACATTGTGTAAGATTAAATTCGAAATTGTTTCGAGAATTGTACCCAAACAGAATTCCAACCCTATCTTTTCTTGGGTGGGTTTTATGGGAGCGTTAGTAATGCCAATTAAATTGTACATTGCGTGCTTTTGAGGGCGTTGTGGCCATCGAACGCGAGTTGTTTGTAATAAAAAAGTCATTGCTCAAGGATGGTCTTGTATCCAGTATTTACCAGAAATCAACAAACACCATGCCGGTTATACCAGCTACAACCTTGTCTGTGGTCATTCTCGGTCGGGTTCATGTTTTTTCATTACACGGTTTTTTCATTACGAAAGAGTAATGGCTATATTGACTTACATTTTATTCTGAATGGCAATGTTGACCTCCTATGGCCTTAAATTGTAAACCTTTGTTATTCTAAAATTCTAAACTGATTTGAATTGAATTGTCTGTTTGTAGGATGATTATCCAGTTTAAAGGGAATTCGGGACGTTGACCTGGGGGTCGGGAGATTTCCGCACCAACCCTCCTACTATATTCTGCGGGAAAATGAGGACTCTTCGGATAAATTGAATTTTTTGAAGTCACCGACCTCGCAGAATTTGTAATACCTACTCCAGTATTTGTGTTTTTATATTTTCCAATAAACAATAAGTTTTTTTTATTTACAAGTTCGAGCTCTACTTCGTTGAAGTTCATTTTAATTTATTATAAATAAAACAGGCATCTACAAATTAAATTGCTCGCACTGTAATTCGGTTTATATAGGACATACAATTAAAAATTTTCGTATTAGGTACAAGGAACACGTACGTTGTTACAAGTATAAACACCCTAATAAATCCAATTACGATAAACACTTATTAGAACACAATCATTCAATGACATCCAATAACACTATAAAATGTTTACACTTTTGTGATGACAAACGTAAGTTGGATATACTAGAAGCATTTGAAATTCATAAACATTTAAAATCTGTACCTTTAATGAATGAACAAATTGATCTCTTAAATTCACCGTTATTAGACGTTTTGGAATAAGAAATCAAGTCATTTGGACGCAGATATAGAAAACCAAGATCAAGTTATGAAGATTTATTGTTCCTATAGCAATACCAACTGTTTACTTTTAATCTTGCCTTTGATAATGACGTGTAATCACGTTGAAATACGTATAAAGCTAAAATACAAAACATGTTGAAGTTAAGAATTGTTTTATTTACAATAAAACAAGTTTTTTTGTTTATAGTAATACCAGATCATTGATTTTATACTTAGTAAATACGCAAAAACAGCTGAAACCGCGAGCCCTTGAATCTTGTAGAACTCTTAGAAAACGGTTTTTAAGTTCACGTACTTAAAATGGGAATAAGCAAAGTTTTGCACAAATACGAAAAAATGTCAAAGAAAACAGAAATGTATTTTGTACTAGTATGTAGTATCGAAACAATGAATTTATAGGCAGCGTCTTACAAGTATTTAAGTTTAAACTGTCAAAGTGTAAGCCTTGGATGTTACGACGCGCAGCCAATTCCGAAAAAGGTGGCCAAAAACTTTAATATTCGTCGGATTTGCATAAAATTTGAGATTAAGAAGTTCACGAGGTCGCTGACTTCAAATCTGATATCGAATTTGTAAAATTAAAAATGACGGATCCAATACACCGGACTATTAGACAAAATTTTATCAAATTTATACGAAATTTGGTTTTTGAAAGTTCGCAAGGTCGCTGATTTCAGATCTGTAATATATATTTTGGTAATAACAGCAAACAATGTGAAAGGAAAATACAATAAGTAAATAACCACAAGTTGTGAACATTTCTAAACTTAATTCTTGAATTTTTCTACTTAGATTTAAAATATTTTTATTTTATCATTAAATGCCTTTAGCTATCGTTCTTCTTCAATCATGTTCAAAGACCGGACTTTTAGTCGCAGAACAGCAAAAAATTTGTATAAAAATTCCATAAGTAAACATAAAGCATGGGCGTACTCAAATCCATTCGGTTATAGTGAAACATATTGTACGATTTTTCAAGGTTAAAAACTACAACTGCAATATTTGAGGTACATCGTTTCGTTCAGTGTTACATTATTGTTGAGCGAAGCCAAAATATTTGTGCAAAATTTCATAAAATTGTTTCGTGTATTACTTTTAAAACCCCTGACCATGCATATTCTACGCTTATCAACTTAGTTATAAAATAGCTGGAAATAATAAATCAGCTGGCCAGATGAATAATACTTATCTAAACAAGCTCCTAAGGTAAAACATGTGGGTTTGTTGCTATTTTGAGCCTGTAAATAATTCGTTTAAAATTGAATATATGCGCCAACTATATTTAAAAGAATTATTCCAGAATTTATTATTAATTGATAAACTCGGGTGTTTTTTTGCCTTCGGAAGTTGGAACTGTTTCGAGTAGGAACTTGAAACAGTTCGGAGTATTCTCATCTTAAATTGTTGGTAGCTAGATTTGCTAAAACGCTAGAATATAAAATAATTTTGAAAATATAAAACGCGAAAGTGTTATGATTATATCAACAAATTAACAAAAGGGATTCTAAATCTGCAAGTCGTCAAAAAATCGTCCTGTGTAAAAGGGCGTTAGACAAAATTTTCAAGGTAGAGGTACAACGAGAAATTGCAGTACTACAAATACCTGTGACAAAAATTTCAAAAGGTTTTCTGTGGCCTTTCTATTTTAAAACAATATTACATTTGTAAAAATACTCGGCCCCTTACGAAGCCAAAATTTTTGAAATGTGGTTTCTCGCTTCGAACGTACACAAAATTCTAATTCTTTTCAAGCTTTTTGCGTCTACACAGTCATATCTGTTGAAGCAGTATTGCGGTTACAAAAAAAAAAGATTAGTGATAAATTGCAGCTTGGTTCATGCTGATTCCGATGATGTAAATTACATAATTTTGCAAAGTGTAGTAATCACACAAATTACATAAACAAAGAGAAAGAGAAATTGCGAAAAAAACTCGAATCTACAGAACTGCTGCTACCGCATGTAGGAGTCACGAGTTCTCGCTGATTTCCTCTAGCTGCGCCCATCCCGTGCCCACACTTTAGTAGGGTGCTAGTAGGCATTAGGCAGCAGACGAGCAAAACGTTTATATTCAATTTTTTATTATTGTTGGTGTTAGCAATTCTATTTCTTCATCCAAAGAATTTAATACGTAGCGCTCGCTTTGCACTCAACTATTATCTTTATAAGCTATTTCACATGTATCTTGTTGCTGACAACTCTTAAAAGTGTTGCAACAGAGCACATGCATTTTATGATTCGGCAACAAAATTTGTTAAAATTCACGAGAACAACAATTTCCTTATCGACATTAAAATTCTAATTACGCAGATCCAAGAGCAAAGATCCATTTGGGATTCTTCGAAATAAAGTTACAAAAATAAGGCACACGAAGAAGTGGCTGCCGTAAACATTGACATGATCCTTAAATTTTGCCCTCGACCATCTTTAACTCACCTTCTTCCATGCCCAAACAAAAATTAGTTAATACAAAAGTGACAGCAAACATGCAGGTCTGTCTACTATCTACGTCACTGAAAAAACAGACGACTTCCGTTTCCTGCTACGGTCGCGGCGTCTGCAAATGTAAACTACTGAAAACATCTTTGCTGAATCAAGCGCAAGCTAACGGTCCTACGCAGACAAAGTCCTACGGCACCCAGCTCCTTCCAGAGCTGCGGAATAAATAACCCCGCTCCGTCTCCGAACCCTGCAACACTGCAGCGCTTTCCAGAGCACCGCAACCATAGATATAATACGCAAAACCAGCCCGTTTCTTCCCGATACTCGCTAGACGTACAGCATGTGCCACCTAACCTTGCAAATTTTAGTGTGCTTTGATTCGACTACTTACGCTTTGTTTCGTCGGTAGTCGTCACTTAAACTAGCTCTAATTGGCTGTGGGACAGTGTGGTACACTCTACTAAAAAGTGAAGGTCAATTTATTTATGGTTTACGAAAAATTGTGGATTTTTTGACAAATTAAAAGGCCGTGCGCCATAAGATTATAAACAGTTTGCTTTGAGGAGGGATTAACGATAATTTAGGTTACGTATAAAAAATACAGCAAAGAAACTAGAAATGTAATAAAAAACCTTTGCTTTTGCTTGAGAGTGTAACGGCTTCTCGCCTTTTAAACTTATCGTCATTTTTTTTGCAAGGTTAAATGGCACTTGCTGTACGACCTACAAAGCCGCTGCTGCTCAGCGAATTACAGTGTACGTACGTTGATCCCTTAGAGGAAGTGTGTTTCATTTGTGAGAATTAACTTTGTGATTTGTTGTACTTAATAGTTATCCATCTATATATAATCTTGCGTTTGTTGAATGTTGATCTACTTGTTCATGTCTTGTTATAAAACCTTGACTGTGAAATAAACATACACACATTACTCTGAAAAGTGTTAAAGATTTTCATAGCAATAGGATGTACCCACATAATCTTTTTTCTGTTTATTTCTGCAGTTTATCAATCTAAACACACCAATAGCGGCAATAGCGCTTTGTATACCTACCCCCTTGCAGGTGTATTTTTAAACGGACAACTTCGTAGTTCGTACTATGTGAAACTGGACCATCAGTTGCATGTGAAACGGGACTTAAAGAGTACATGTTTATGTTTATACAGGGTTGCTATTATGTATGGGACCAAAGCTCCCCTGGTCAAACGGTTTGAGATATGCGTTTCATATTTGGTGTATGTTAATTTGAGGTTATTTTGCATATTCTGAAATGAAAAAAAAATTTTTTTTGCATTTACTTTTTAAGCGAGGCCGCCATCTTGATTTTTTTTAAATAGCAGCTTAGGCTGTGTCATACATCAATAGAAAGCTTATTTTTTTGTCTCTTCAGAAATATTAAACGTGTATAGGGTTACATAAGAAAATAACGCAGAAAGATTAAAAAAACATTCGAGGCATGCTTGCATCGTTTAGGACTAACTTTTTTTTCAGGAAAATTATTTTTTTAAACAACATCGTGGTTCTGAAAAGAACCTTTTTTTTTTCATCGCACAGCAATCCCGCAGAAGGAGATGGAGCGACCTACTTCGAGCTGATGTACTTGGTTAATTCGTCACTGCACGTTTACTCAAATCTAGTAACCCCTGCATTAACAAAACGCCATAAATAAACAAAACACAAACAGTAATTAAAATTAATAGGATAACAAACAACATTTCTTAAATAAAAATGTAAACAACATTATTAATTAACAGTAGTTAAGAGAGGAGATGTTCAAATTGCTGCCCATTTACTTCTTGGCAATAATGAATGCGCTTTTTAAAATTGTCTAAAGAGTCGCGCAAAGAATTGCGGGAAATAGCAGTCATTTCAGCACGAATACGATTTTTCAATTCTTCTAAATTGTCAGGTCTATTTAAGTAAACGCGACTTTTTAAATGGCCCCACAAAAAAAATCTAAAGCAGACAAAACTGGTGACCGAGCGGGCCATTGCACGGTTCCTCTTCTCCCGATCCAACGCCGATGAAAAATGTCGCTTAAATAATTGCGCACTGCAAGTCCATAGTGGGGAGGTGCACCATCTTGCTGAAACCAGATGTTTTCGTTGACTGCATTTGGGTTATCATGATTTGGAAAGAGTTCTATAATTTTAGGAATAATATGTTCCCGCAGCATTTGAGGATATCTCTTCCACGCAAGGTTGCCGTCAATGAAAAATGGTCCAATAATATTGTTACCAACGATACCAGCCCATACGTTAACTTTCTGGGGTCGCTGGGTGTAAACTTCTTCCATCCAGTGGAGGTTGGTGTCAGTCCAGTATCTACAGTTGTGCCTGTTTACAGATCCATTCAAACGAAAATTAGCATCATCCTTCATCCATCAAGCCTTCTGTCGAAATCGTCTTCTGCCAATTCCTGTACTAAATGTACTTTGTAAGGGTAAAACCTATTTCTTTTTAAAATTGTTTGAATGAAACGTCTACTCATATTGTGGTTTAAGGCAAGTTGCTGCACAGACGTTTGAGGTTGCTCGACCACATCCAGTACTACCTCAAGGGAATTCTCATCATTTGTGGCAGATCTTGGTCTACCAGATTCAGCACGATCTTTTACGCTTCCACTTTCAGTAAATCTTTCTAAAGTCCTACTTACTGTAGATCTACTAATTGGATTCTAATCGGGATGTGCCGTATTAAATAAATGACGTACCTCGTCGTGTGTTCGTCTTCTGTCACCATAACCAATCATCATGAGAATCTCTATCCGTTCTCCTTCTGATAAACGATCCATATTGCAGAATTTTAAAGATTATTTGCCAGACTACACAACTACAGGAAGAATTAACAATGTGTGATGTTTATTTTGTCACCTATTAAACTCTTACTACTTGTTTTTGCTTGTGGTTTGTTTATTTATGACGTTTTGTTCATGAAAAGGGAAAAATACGCTTTCTATTGATGTATCACACAGCCTCGGTTGCTATTTAAAAAAATTCAAGATGGCGGCCGCGCCTAAAAACTATATGCAAAAAAAAATTTTTTTTTACTTCAGAATATGCAAAATAACCTCAAATTAACAAATACCAAGTATGAAACGCATATCTCAAACCGTTTGATCAGGGGAGCTTTGGTCCCATACATAATAGCAACCCTGTATAACAAAGTAATTCTCTTATCAAAAAGAAAACGTATTGTAGAATAAATGTAGAAAAATCTGCATTATGCAAATGCTATAAAACTCAACATCAAGGATTATTCAACAATAAAAAAGGGTAGCCGAGGCTGGCTAACCTTATTTATTGAATTTCTTGAAATTAAAGTGGACCATTCCAGGGCTAGACATTCTTGTAATAAAATTTATAATGGAACGAGCCCGTATAGCATTCCCCTGATGTTCTTCGTTTATGACTAACATGTAGTGTTGGTTGGCAGATTGGAAAGTGGCTACGTCGTGAACGTTACTTCCACTTCAGTGCTTAGTAAATCTTTAACTAATACCTACCACGCAATTATAATTTATTGCTTGTACAAACAACCTACACCATGTTTACAACATACATCACCATTAGAAAAGAGAAAAGTGCTTGTTACCTAACTTACATTCAATTCAAACAATACAACACCATAAACACGTAAAAAGAAACAATAATTCTAAAAATAATATTTGTATGTTGTTATACAAAATCTGATCGAATAAAAAATGCGAGCCACAGTTTTTTAAGCATTATTAATAATAGTTATTACAGAACAATGAGTAACCTCTAAAGAATCGATTATTCACAGCGGTTTTTTATAATCTCGTGCATAGGAAAAGTACTGACAATAATAACATATGTAAAAATGCACACGTAACGTCTTGCGATAATTTCTTTACCACTGTTATAGAACCACATTTCGCCATTTATTACCCCCTAGTTTTTTTCATCTGAATAATTCATGGGACTAAAATGTTATTTCCCAAAAAAACTCCAACCCAAAATTTCCTTTAAAATATTTAATAACTGCTTTAACATTACGAAGTTGTGCTCGAAACAATAGAAAGAGAAGCACAGTTCCCAGGTTACCTTTTAAGAACATGTAAGTGCTCCTGTGGATGTAGGATGTAGCCTTTGAGTTTGTATCATGCAAAGTGCACAATTTAAAATCTATTAATATATGACTCGCAGCTTTTTATTTCCGGCAATCATTAGAACAACAATATAAATTATACAACAGTCACTCTTAAAACTTCCACTTATTTTTGCGAATCATTCCCATCAATGTTTATAAAATTCCATCAACATACAAAACCGGCTAAAAAACTTTCCACTGTAATTTCATGGTAAAGTTATGTATATTACTAATGCGAAACTTCTATGAAAAAGACAGTCATCTGCGAACTATAATCTGCCAATTATAACCTATTTGGCCTTCACAAACACCATAATTAGTTTATAATTACAAAACCCACAAAATTTCCCGTTTCCCGTTTCGGCCAATTTGAAGTTATTGATTCGTTATCTTATAACAAGAGGTAATTAGACTCGAAGCTTTATAATCTAAACAATGCAAAAATTCCGTTCTTTTATTTGCGCAGCAATTAAATTGTTTCATATTTCATCATCGAACAAGTCGATTCCTCTGATAGTAGTATTACAACCATTATTAGTGGGTGTGACAGATAAGAGGTTGGTAATAGTAAGCGGGTATTGATTGATAATAAATTTAATGCGGAAACTTTCCATTGTACCACCCAATTGAATAAATCAATAGTTGCAAGTTATAATGAATAGAGAAAGTTTGCTACTTGCACGATTGTTCTTTCTTTTTCTATCGAACTGTCGTGTGTCCAACTGCTATCTTTTGATTAAATTCCAGTAGAAATAAGAACAACGACCTTACGTCTATTAATAAACTACAATTTTAAGAGTTGACAGATTCTACTATTTGCAAAAAATTGGGAATTTCCAATATGTTTCACTCAAATAATGGAAAAATTCTTTACATGTTATTCTGTTTTTTTACTTGAATTTTAGCAGACTGTAAAAATAAAATTTAGTGTTAGATTTTGATACAATTGATTGAGAATTAAATTTAGAATAAATATTGCGTTTGATTTGTAATTATTTAACCTTGCTCACATCATCATGTTAGTCGCAATACTATGTAAAATTACGTAAATTAAATGTTAAATATTTGGGGCTTATCTAAAAACTTAGCAAAGCACTTTGCCTGGTTTTTCCCATATTTCAAAACTATTTACTTCGTTTGTGTTCAAAAGTATTGCAAATATTCAAGTTTTAGCTCAGTTTAACAGTCCAATAAGATCAGAAACACTTTCATATCACTCGCTTCCACTGCATATACTAATAAAAGTGTACTTAACAGGGCCGGAGTAGGCTCGCCCGCCCCTGTAAGCAACGGTTTTCTTGTCGCCTCAGTAAATATGGCCGGTGTTTGATTACCAGCAGTAGCCCAGACATTAGTTAACCGAAATACATGCATTTATGTCAAAGAAACCAATTGCAGACTACTTACCCAAATTTATATTATAAATGAAATTTTGAAATACAATGAAAAAGTATCCGCAGTGTACCACCGCTTTTAAAAAAAAAGTCGACACGATGTTAATTTTTTTAAGAGAATTCTGGAGTTGCGAACGCGAACTTAACTACCTGTTGAAGTTAAGAATTGTTTTATTTACAATAAATTAACTACCGAGCCCATCACCGCTATTCCGAATTTATAAAAATGCGGTACAACTAGTTCCGAACTCGGGTCGACCGGAATTAAGACTGCGAGCTCTTGACCCGCAGCCGTGTTTTTATTTCTCAAAAAAGGTCCTCTTAAAAAATATTGTACCTTGAAAAAAGTTCTCTCAAAAATATTTTTGATGAAAAATATTCTCCCAAAAAAATTTCTCTCTTGAAAAATGTTTTCTTATAAAAATATTTCTCTCTAGAAAAAAGTTCTCGCAGAAAAATATTTCACTCTTAAAACAATTCTCTCATAAAAATATTTCTCTCTAAAATAAAATTTTCTCATAAGAATGTTTCTCTCAGAATTACGGTTTCTGTATGATACAAAGAGATGGCGTTGCTACTACGTTCAGGCTGGTACTTGGAATAGGGGAATAATGAATTTTATGTACGGATGTATCATAAATTGACAATTATACACGAATTTCTTTGTCATAAACGTCTTTTTATAGCCCATGGACCTCTTTATTGCCCATGGGCTATAATGAAACGTCAAACAACGATATCATACCTAATAGAAACAGTTTAAAATGAAATGAAACTGAGATTTTAGGCAATATGGCTACCGTTGTTTACCCGCTGCCATAGTTACGCTTCAAATCTCAAATTTAATCAAAGCACCACTAGATGTGGATGGAAAATTCAATTTATTTTATAAATATTTTCAATTTATTTTAGATATATTTTTTAATTAAAAAATCTTCATCCGTGCATAAAGCTGTGTATGTACCACGGGCGTAACATAACCTCCGACGTATTCTTAGCCTTCGGCTGCCGCCTCGGGCTCAAAATTACGTCTTACGCTATAAAAGCCTCTTTACGCCCTTAATACATAAATAACTATTATGTAAACTATATTGCTCGAAGTGAAACAAAATCAAACTTGTACCGGCGCTACAGCATTGGCTGCGCGTTCCAGCTTTACAATGAATTGGTTGTTCCGCAGTCCGCCGTTCCAAGCACCCACCGCGCCGCGCCGGTCGGAATGTAGTTGCGCCATCTATTTGTATCACACGGAAACCGCAATTCTGAGAGAAATTTTTAGTAGTGAGAGAAACATTTTTAGAAGACCACATTTGTCAAGAAAGAAATATTTTTTAGGGTGAACTTTTTTCAAGCGAGAAATATTTGTATGAGAACTTTTTTTCAGAGACAAGTAGTTTTATGAGAGAACTTTTTTCCGGAGAGAAATATTTTTTTGACAACACTTTTTTCAAGCGAGAAATCCTTTTTTTATTGGAAAAATGCTCTCGTGTAAATAAACCTTCCCATTTATTAAATAATATCAAAATACACGGTGCCTCATACCACAGCGCCTGCTAAAAAAACCCTAAAAAAAGAAGGAACTAAATGCATGTATAGATGTTATACAATAATATTTACCACTGGCGCGATGCATGTCGTTCTTAGTAGATTTAATTTTTCACCTAAACGAAAGTACACAAATACAGTCACTTTTATAGTCACTTTTTTTGTCGCTTCTGGAAATATACCGCTGTAAGCAGCTCACTCGGCTTAATGGCTAATCCGGTCCTGGTAGTTAAAAGCTGAAACTTTGAAAAACTTGTATTTCTGATTACAAAAACTTAGAAAATGTTTACTTCTGACAATAAAATTATGTCCTTACAGGGCCACGAGTATTTTATGTCGACCTGGCACTCAATTTTTAATAAACAGGCCTTATAATAAAAATTAAAAACAATCTTAGTGGCCGCCATTTTAAAACTAGAGAGTAAAAAAAAAGGCATTTGGTTTGTCTTAGCATAGTACTGAACTTTCCGGTTTCGGATCGTTTTCAATAAGTTTATTGGCGAATTTCCAATATTCCCAATTTCGTTAAAATCGGCGAAATTCCAATAGTTCTTGATATTTCGAGCATCATGTACATACACATATGTACATACAGAAATTTTTTGAGTTTTACTTTTTTGGGGGTTTTAGATGTTCCACAAGTAAATTTACGAGTAAATCTGAAATTAGATCTTGTTACGATAACAATGCAAGCTGAAAACATGGTACAGTAAAAATAAACACGCTAAAACAGTTAGTTAATTTGCAATGCTTATAAGAATTAGAAATTCCACTAAGTTATGTTGAAAGTGTGGAAAACCCGCTATTTTTAGAATTAATTAATATTAAATAGACATGAATAAGAGGAGGAAATAGAATATTCCAATAACAATTTTAAAAATAAATAAATTTATTCTTTGTTTTTCAAAACATTTTTGTTTTGTTTGCATCTGGGAATTGTAATTGTTGTTTTATGATATGAAAGGTTATTATAAAGTCACAGCTGTAAATTGCTATAATATTTTAATTGTAAATGTTAGGAACACGAATTGAAAAATAGAATGGGATTCTATAAAAAATAAGTCAACTATGGATTCCAAAAAAAAATGTTAGCAGTTTAACGTTTTACGAAAATTTGTGGGCTTTTATTTAAACGTTGTGTAATATGATATTGTTTCTTAGATCATTTTAAGAGAAAAAGTTCCATGAACGTCTGTTCTAAACTGCTTTTCTTCGGAGTTACAGCCTGCCGAATATGGAACAGTCTAATCACATTTTAATGATGTAATGTTTTCGGCAAAAACTGAGGTATTTAATTCCAATCGCATAAGGGATATTTTAGTAGTGTCGGTTTTAAAATTCATTTGTGTACGTTCAAATTCAACGACCAGAGGGATCTTAGGGGTGCTTGACGTACCTATATCTTAACGTACTTTTTCCACACCTAACATTTTATAACTTAAAGGGTTTCCGACATAATTCAATTTTTTTTTTGAAAACTTGAGTTGCCATAATGGTCTGAGTGTATCCTCAAAATGCGGAAATAATTTTTATAAACGTTAATGATAGGTGTAAGTTCTACACATTAAAACAAATAAAATATTTTTAACAAACACGGACCTGGCAACGCTGCCTTAAGGAATTGCAGCCTCCGGAAGAGGGCAGCAGTTCTAATAGTCCAGAATGGCCCCTCTTCCAGAGGTTGTCACTTTTTAAGAAAGCCTTTCAGGGCCTATGTTTATCGGAACTTTTTTTATTGCTCTGATGTGTAAAACTTGCCACTATTTTTGCGTTTTAAGTATACACCCTGATGTTTACGGCAACTCGATTATTTTGTGAATTTTTGCGAAAGCCGTTAGATTCAGCGATTTTCAAGAAGAGTACCTTTTATGAAAAATAAGATTTTCCACTCAAAAATTTTAATTGAATAGCAAATGCGTTAAGAGATCGTCGAGCATCCCCACACCTACGCCCCTGGTCGATGAGTCAAATAAAAAAAAATGTAAAGAAATGGAATTGTAAATCTACTTTAGTAAAGTATCCAAACATAATTCTAATCAGGGGGGGCCTATAATTCCGCAAAGAACCAAAGAAGCAGATTCATAGGAACATTTTTTTTTAATATACGAAATCACCTCTCGAAGTTTGTCAGTGTAATTTTGCAACACCCTGTATTTTAATAACATTACACATAAACAAACAAGTCAATATATGAACAATTATAAAGAATAAAGAACATAAAAATACAATTCGTGCATTTAAACAAAAAAAAACGCTCTCCTATGGAATACACCCGGGAATGGTCAGTAATGCGCTGAGAGGCAGCAGCTTCTGGGGCATACACGGTAGCTACTCAAAGGAAAGCTTGAGGGGCTGGTTTGCTCTGCAATCTTCTTACGGGACGCTACTGCGCCCTAAAGAGCCGCTACGCGAGTTAATTTGCTTCTCACCGGAATTTTGCGCTCGATCCGGAGTCCGGGCTCTAGGAGGAGCTTGCTGGGCTGGTTTGCCTAGGACCGGAAGTTAATGCTGGATCTCGAAGCGGATTCTCAGGCGTTGGTTTTTGAACCGGAAGCTTAAGGCCGATTCTGAAACTTAACTTACTTTTCTGTTCATATGTGCAGCTTATACATATTGGTGGCGGCTAGTGAGAAAATTGACATATGCAAGACAAGTGCGCTTTTACACTATAACCTTGATTTTTTGAAATGTAGAATACTTTTGTATAACAACAAAATGTGACAGCTAAGCACGCACCGCCCAGCACTGGTCGGAAACCGGCCTGATCATAGTGGCCGGTACCTTAACAGCGTCGGGTGTACATAAGTACGAACCCCCTGGGTCGACACTTAGATAGTAGGCGTGAGCAGGCAAAGTCTCTAATGCTGGCAACCACGTAGGAAATTAATTGTGTACTGATTAATTGATTATTATTATTTTCCCAAACACAACATTTTATAAATCAGACTCTGTGGTCACCAGTTATTCGGTGAGAGACAAACAATATAAGATGAACAAAATTACTTGTTTTTTTTTGCAACACCTTTGTGTATGTATAATTTACAACTGCCTCTACATTGTGTAGGTGTTGGAAATGTAATAAAACTTGTCAACAAGAATCATCCAGCAATACAAAAAGATATGGCGAGACCGAACCACGAATTGCTTATTGAACTTCTGCATTCAAACAACCCTATTTTTAGAACTTTTCTATAAACGAAATTTATTTCATAAAGTGATGCCGGTGGCGAGGTACAGCAGACATTGACTATTTTAAATGAACAATATGATTTCAATAAGAAAAAATTATGTTTCTTAAAATAGAACAATGGAATTCGATTTTAAATTCTAAATATAAGTTTACTGAATTCAAATTTTTATTTATAAAGAAAAGGTTTGAAAAGAGTAACAATATTTAGTGTACCTAATTTAAACTAAACAAAAAGAATTTCGCAATGCATGATTAAAATTTGTAACATATGTTTTAGAATATATAAATTTTGTAGGTACAAGAAAATTTATTGCTGCTTATAGTCAAGCCACCCCTTTCTGTTATAAAGTTTAGAAATATACCCATTTCGCGTTGCGTCCGCAGCAGTTTTTTCAACATTGCACACATTTTCTTTGTGTTTCTTCAAGCGTTTTGCAACACCTAGGAATTTCCTGCGTTAGTCATATTATTCTTTCATATGAATAATATTTTGTAATTTTTGTTGTCTTTCGTAATATCTTAAAATTCTCAGCTGTTTTCTGGGATTGTCCACAGTTTTTATGTTATCTGTCAATTTTGACATGTTTTTCGCTCACTCACGTATCTCAGATTTACTAATGTTGTCTTATATTTTATAATTTAACTAGTGTTACCCCAGCGCACAATGCACTGACAGACTGAGCGTTGACAGAACCGGCTAAATGCTAAGTCACGTGATGCATTAGTTCCATAAGGGAGACGCGACGTTGGTGTAGATGTCGCCTTAAGTAAAGCGCGTTTAGCAGACTTTCATATATATTACAAATTAAATTAATGCGTGTACATTTTTAAGACACCTTGACACAATAAAACCAGTTTACCTTCAAAAGTAGTGATGAGATACTTTGACTGAAAATAATCGAATGGTTCGATTATTGAAATAGCTCGAAAGGTTATGGGAAATCTTTCGAATGATTACACATTTTTAATAATTTAAATGTTGCCTGCTGCGAAGGTGTAGCTATTACATTAGCCAGCTGCAAACTCGCGGAATCAGAATGAATAACGACGGCGTTCTTAGCCGAGCAAATACAGGAAACAACGAGACAAGAATGATTTGATTTGACCTTTAGGATATTAGCAACAGCAGTTAGCATCTACTACGACTTCGAACACTTTGAACCACGCGATGTTTATCGTTTTCGCTGGACGGCCCCAGAAAAGACGATAAGAACGAGAATTCCTTCATCAGAGCATTCAAGAAGACCAGGAGGCGTTTTTACTACGTGTAGTACACCCGAATGATTTCATTCGAATGAATCGTTCAATTATTAAATTAATTCGAATGATAATCATTCCATTATGTCCCATCACTATATCAAAAGATTAGTACTTGAATGAAACCGCAGAGAAACGATGGTGTCCGCTAGATGGTAGGGATGGAGGAAGGGCGCCCAATTTTTAAGAATTATTTTTATTACCGCACTTGAAAACGAATTCTTATTTTATAGTTATGAAATAGTATATGTACGCAGTATGATGCTCCTTCTACCACCCTTCAGTTCCACTATCGATTTTTTTTATTAATTATTTAAAGCTTAGCACGAAGGTGTGAAATGACTACAGAAACGACCTGTTGTAAAAAGAAAAAAACAAATTTTGAAATTCCAACGGATAAATATAGTTTTAGACCACCAGCAATCTGAATACGAGAATGATCCATTAAATATTTAGCGTCGAGGTAGGGGTTGCACTGATGAACATCTACCGTAAAAACTGAAAATATGATGAACTGAAAAACAAATTATACGAGAAAGGACTCAGCGTTGGTGCGACATCCACTTCCGAGTCTAGGTCACAACCCCCACTGGCCGCAACTCTCACATCGTATTTGTCGCAATTTAGTGATGGTCATAGCCCCCAACTTCTATTTTGGTCACAACGCCCACATTTCGTTTTTGCAACAATTTCATTCATGGCCACAATTGCCAAATGTTTTAATTCGGCGTTGTGACCAATGTGGGGGTTGTGACCAAACTAGAAGTTAGGGGTTATGACTAATGTGGAGTTTATGATCAATTTTTGGTTTTTGCTGCTAATTTCTGCTTATGCACTTTCATTTCTCTATAATTTTTCATACATGTTTCGTATTTTCTGCAAGTCCTTAATAGTTTTGGATTTGGAGTTCCGGTACTTTTCGTATTTTGTAGTAATTTACTCAAATTTTCTTCTAGTAAGTTCGCGTAATGTTTTCTGATTTCTCCATAACCTATTTCCATTCCCTGTTGGATTTAATTTGCAATTCCCTTGCATTTTCCTTTAATTTCCCATATCTGCAGCTTAGGTAATTTATCTCAATTTTGTTTCACTTTGTATTTCCGCGTTATTTGCTCTAATTTTCTGTAGTTCTGTAAGTTGTTTACCCCATTTACTCTATAGACTGTTAATTCGGGCGTGTATCTCGCCGTTCTTTCGCACTTCACTTAATCCCTACCCATTTCCTGTTCATTCTTTCCTATTTACTGTTTCCTCCAACCCTTAAGGCATGTTTGATAATTTATTTAGTTTTTGCTTATTTCGTACAAATCTTCATAATTTTTTTGTAATCATGTGTTATTATTCCGTTAATTTCCTTTTCCCATATTAACTTTATTATTTTGGCTATTTCATTTCGCTGTCTTGTCTAATTTGGCCCAAAAATCATTTTCTATAGCTTTCATATTGTGGAAAATTCCGAACATCTATTAACACGTAAAGAATGGCAACAAAAACCTAGTAATGTAAATCCCAAATCTAAAAAAAAACTATCCGATAGGTGCGGGAGACATGTTTACGTGACATGCAATGTTAGGAAACCACGATTAGTAGATCCTAGATGCGTATTTGACAAGTTACAATAGTAAATTTGGGGGTTGTGTCTAAAGTTGAAGGAGAATAGGGTTATTGCGCAATAAAACCGCCAAGACATTGAAGTAACTTTCCGATATAAAAAGTAAGGTACAACATGCCGCAACGCAAATAGAAGCTATAGTAAGGGTAGGTGCGGGGTTTGGGAGCTCGGAAGATCAATACAATACACCCTCATAAACTAAGTTAACCCTGACTGGTGGGGTAGGCACGGAAGTAGACATCCTTGGGACGGCCTTTTGCGTCAATTTACTAAACATACACTACTACGCGACTGATTAATTAAAATTTATCCGAGACTTCTAAATCAGAGCTTTAGTAGGTCAGGGTATGCAATAATGCTGCGAATAATGGCATTTACTCTTAACAACAGGAAATCCGGGTTTTAGCAATCACTTGACAAAAGCGTGGGGGTCGGATTTTCTAACACAATTGCAATGTTTATTCGACGTTCTACTTTTTTGTAGGTATATATTAAATTAAAAACCTACGCAACCTTCTCTTAAGATTGTGGCATTTTTAAAGCTTTACATTAAACCATTTTTGAAGTTTCACAAACGATTGTGTATTATATCATAACATTTTACTCTCTCAAAATTCTGTAGCATCATACAGGGTGAGTACAATAAAAAATGTAACACGTAATGTCTGTAACTTTGTAAATATTGCCCCTATGAAAAATTGAACTCTTAAAAGTAGTAAACATCAGCGCATACTTTGCGGTTTTTTTTATACGTTTAGTTATTTAGTTGCTATGGCAACCAACTTAGGTGTTTTAATTGGCATCCTATATTTTCACTTTCCCATACTTCCAGTATAGGAGAGTATTGATTTCATGAAAATTTTCGAAATCAAGATTTTGACGGAAATACATGTTTGGTTTTAAAAAAATGTCTGTCTGTGGGTGGGTGGGTATGTATGTGTATGGTGCATCATAACTACCAAACCGGTGGTCAAATTTCGATGAGCTTTGGAATCTGGAGGTATATCAAAAATTCACCGGCATCATAAGCTTTAAAAAAATCCGAAACCGGAAGCGAATGTTAGACATGTTTTTCTAATAGAATGTTTGTTTCCAAAACCAAATTTTATAAATTTGAAAACTGAATCCGATAGAAGACTTCAGGGCAAATCCAACGCTTTATTTCGAACTTTCTAGCTTCAAACTGGTGGACGCTACAATTTTTTTGAAAATTTTGATTTTAGCGCTGTATTACTCAAAAACAAGTTGACAGATCGGGTTTAAATATTTTATCGTAATAGTCCTATAGAGGCACACTGTTACTGTGCACAAAAATTTACATAAAGTTAAATGCTACGAAGTGAAAAAAATTTCCAAAATTTCCAAAATTTCGAGTGTTCAAAAAAATATTTCAAAAAACTGGCATGCGATTGTTTTTCAATTTCGTAAGCTTATAGAGCTGAATATGAGCTACAATTTGGTTTGGGTCCCAACTTTCAAATTTCTTTCTGACGACTTCTACGAATTTTTGAAAATTTGTGTTTTAACGCCTGTTTACTCAAACACGAGGTATCAGATTGGGATGATATTTGAGATTGGAAATGCCGTAAGGGTAGACAATGTGAAATTTAATATTGGACACAATCTTACAAGCCACTAGATCTTTTGGAACTACTAAAACTATGAAATGAAAGAAATATCAAAAACATACTGCCCAAAAACTGGCCACACAATTTTTTTAAATTTTATGGGCTACTCGAGCTAGAAATGAGCTACAATTTTATTTATGTGCCAGCCCACTATTTTCTCTGGGACATCTATGGAGTTTTGAAAACCGAGATTCATTCCTCTCTTGTTCTTTAATAAACGAGAAACTATAAAAGAAAATCTGTTTGAGCTAAGTTTAGATTCAGAACTTAATTTTTAGGAGCATCAATATTTAGGGGGGTTAATTTTTCACCTCCTTTCTTAATTTTGGGAAACAATTTTTTCAATCCGCTTTTCGTTGTTGTTTAATATAGAGGAATCTTTGTTACAAAACATAATTAAATCAATTTTTTTTTCTAAAAACATTTTCCGTCAACATAGTCAGCGATAACATAGTCAATGATAACATCAGAATAAGCGAGTAGATTGCGAAACACGTAGTGATAATAGTCAAAAGCTGATTTTGTAGCTTTGTACCGCACTACCCTAAAATTTCTATCTAACAGGTGGTTTAGTTATCCTTCTTGCAATGACGGATTAGCACCATTAGCTCTGCCAAAAGCGAACAGGCGGCTACATCAAGTCATGTCGAAGCCCACCATCGCCGTTAGCGCCTTCAAGAGCGAAGGATCAGCTACACCAGGTCTCTTCCAATCCCTCCCAGCACCGTTAGGCCCTTCAAGAAGGACGCAGCGACTACACCAGGTCACGACGAAGCTCTCCAACACTACGAGCTCCTTTTCAAAGAAGCCCCTTGTTCACTGTTCGTTCAAATTAATTAATTGTATGTTTTGTTTTTGCTAAATATTTTTGCGTTAATGTTAACCTGTTTGTTTAATATTGTTCTGATTGTTCATGTAAAATTTTATAAATATAATTTAATCTTTCAAAGAAACATCTAAACCGAGAGAGGTGGCTCCGCTGTTAACGCGTCCGCCTTTCATTCGGGAAGCCTTGGGTTTGATTCCCGGCTAGGCCGACTGTCCTGGCTCAGGTTTCTTCCGTGGTTTTCCTGAGCCAAAAGGTGAATACTGGTACAGTATTTTCTGCGGAAATCCTCCTTCATCCAGATTCCTTGTTCTAACTCATCCTTACCATCCTTTCTCGACTGGAGAGGGGCTTAGGACTCCGGTGCACTCAGGACACCTATAGCGGCCCGCCCCTTCACGGGGAATGAACCGACACCGATTTTCCTTTTTCCTAAACATGTGAAACCAATAAACGAATAAAGTTGTTAAAAAATCAGAATTACTGCAGTTATTGCAATAATGGAAGAACGTGATTATCGCTGAGATGTCTGCCATATCATTTCTGCTAGCGCTATTGCGATGTAATTAGATCAGTAAAACTTCACATTTACTTTGTTCTATCGAATTACAGTAGTAAAATTTCTTTTCAAATCGTGAAGATACTTCGCGTTGCCCCGTACTTTTTGAGTGGAGAGTGAAAATTACGAAAGAAGAGTTTTTTTGACTCAATGTCGTTTATCATAATCTGTTTTCACAATTGCAAAATTTCATGTTTGAAAACTGATCTAAAAAATATACATAAATAATTTTCGTAGCTTATTTTTCTGTTGAATTTTTGATATTTATTCACATACCATCAACATAGAACGAACGCAATAAAAACACTGCAAGTGCGGAAAAGCAAGTGAACATATCTAAACGTTAAAATATTTACTAAAACCGGTCTCGGGTCTCTGGATAAGAATGTAAAGTAAGAAGTTCTTTCTCTGAGGTCAATTTTATACCTGAGTATCAAGAATTTAAAAGGTCTTTACATAAACATCCTCATTTTCTAACATATGAGGTACTCTTCATTATTTCAGACATGAAAAGCTAAGGGTTGACTGTCTAAGGAATCTAGAACAATCTTTTACTGTAAAAGGAGATGTTCAAAATATTTTCGAAAACGAGTCTTAAAATACATCATAAACGCCTTTTCTGTGAAGAAAAATCTTTTGAATACAACAGTAATGTAAAAAATAAATCTGAAAAAATGAAAGGAAATTCCAGAAAAAAATCTGTTCATCGTTTGAAAATACCTTAAAAAAATTTTTAAACTAAATGTTTATCTTCAAATTTGTATACTTTATAAATCCAGTACTATATAGCAACAATAGCAATATTGATTTCATTCAGACGATCAATCGAAGAAAAATCAGTTTCAAGTACAGCACAAAAGATATTTCCGGTATGATAAAGCATTAACGCTGGTACTTGAGAAATTATTGTTGGCCCTTTTTTACTATAATTATCTTAACTGGTGCAAGTATCGCAATAATAGAAGCTCCTTGCAAATTATCGATTTAGCTTGTTGCAGACGGTACCAGTCCGATACAGATCACATGTTTTATTTAAAAGGTTTAAGGAGAATAAAACAAAAAGCTGACGATAATGAGTATCGAAAATAGAAAAATTCTGGAGCAAAGTTTACATCAAACCAATTCTATTATTTATTCCGAACTTACAGTCGTTAAAAAGTAAAGCGTTTTTTTTTCTGACGTAAATGTGTGTAGCCTTCTTCCTGATGTAAAAGCACGATTATGTGTCTTGCTTCGAAAAAATTGGTGAATCTATTCTGGTATACGTAAAAAATGCGTTGTTTCGGGGTAGGCAGGAAATAAATTGTTTTACATCAATAGGTGAGAGTCTTACCACTATACAAGTTTCGGTCATTTAAAATTGACCATTTTCAGACTTGCAAAGTCATACGTAGAAAAATTGACGAAATGGCGGGAACGAGTTTTTTTCTTTAAGATTATATAAACTTATTAACGTTTCCAATGTTTCCTCCCAAAAAAAAAAACGAAAAAATCAGCTCCTGGAAAAAATTTAAAAAGGTAAACCCTCGTAAAATCTCCACGAAAAAACCTCCCCCGAAAAAATTCTTATCATAGACCCAGAAACAGTTCCTTAAAAAAACGAGAAAAAATAATAAAATTCGCCACTATTTATATAAATCGATCAGCAGGAAAAAATATTGTATCTTTTTCAGGGAAAGCTCTTAGTTATGCAGTGATCCACTAGCAAGAAAATACACGTACTTTTGTTTGTTACTATAAATGTTTTTCCTACCGAATTTGGTCTCGGTATATTTTCAAGGATATTTTCAGCGTCAACCCTAAACGGGTCCCATAAGCAAAAACTGGATGTAATGTATACGAGTAGATTGAACCTTTATGTGTAAGCCCGTAGGGCTGTAGCAGTAATAATAATAATAATAGCGAAAAAAATAATAATTTTTCCAAGGTTAGGGCGAAGTTCAGAACACTGATAAACCCCCTCTGTTCTACCACCTAAGCACTACAAATTGACATTTGAAATATATCTACTAGTATGTGTTACCGCCTCATGTGTATCTACAGCATATGTGTTTAAGCATGATTTTCCCCCGAGTATTAAGAAAAATTCGACAACCAGAAGACTCTCGGTTAGCAACTAATGCAATAAATAGACTTTGCCATCGAACTTACCGAATTTTTTTGCCGGTTTATGATAATTTTGGCAGCAGCTGTAATGTGGCGTGGTGTAACGCAAAATTTAATGGCGTGTTGAAGTATTACCTTCGGTATTTATCCGTGCTGCCTGTGTAAAATTACGCTGTTTTATTAATTTTTAAACGTTACAAACGGAAACCACAATGGCGGGCAATACAGCAGCGGTTAAGGCCGCTGGCTGTGGCACCGCTCTACTACACGTGCTTTGGTTCTTTTCGAAGCAAGATAGCATTGGCTGTGTGTTAACGCTAGGTGTATGAGTATGTTTTTGCATGTTAGATGGGTGCCATAGCAGTTTGAACTATACAGCTAAAAATCGTCGGCATACATCGCCTTCGTGTCGGATAGGCAAGTTCGACAAGCCAATTATAACCAAACATTTAAAAAACAATTTTGACGCGAAAAATAATATTACGACTTATTGCGGCATATTACGAGTTATTACACCAGGAGTGTATAACTATTATGCTAGTGATTTATCTCCCCCCGCCTAATATAATCATAGATCTGCCATTAAGAAGAACATCACTATTTTGTCAATTTTTTACGTATATTTTTTTAAGCCTGCAGATGGTCTATTCTAATTGATTGAAACATGTAGCACGCTGTTATTAAAAGGAGTTACTTGTGAGACTAGGAAGTTACGGTGTCGGTGATGGACGGTGTCGGTGATGGACGGTGTCGGTGATACCTCAGTTATTAATTTCACGCCACTTTGGAGAATATGGATCCATTTTCAAAACTTATCCATCAATATGCAATTTAGTGATTATCTAAATATGAGTCGCTGAAACAAGCAAACAAAGTTTCAGAAATATATTAAACATGTATTGATAATATCAAGAGCTTTTTTATACGAAGCTTTGCAAAACAAGTCTTACATATAGTACATCATGTAGGTAGCGATTATCGTTATTAGTGATAATTGATAAATTGATTAAATATTGCAACAGTTTTTTTTGCTTGCAAACCTAAATATATATTTTGTTATCATTTCCTTTTAAACAACCAGGCTTACTCAACTCAAAATGTTGTACTTTAGAAAACGGCTCTTGTTTGTTATTGTAACTAGGTACGGTTTTGCATTAAAACTGTACCATTGAAAATTATATAAATTTTCTCAATATTGAAACTTAGTTTTTAAGGCATAAAAGAGTACATATTCATCTAACTTAAGTGGAATTGGTTATGTCTCCCCCCTCGTTTTTTTCTGTTAATCAAATATTCCTTAAGTGTTTCAAGGGCGGTTTGTACTTCATCACTTTTGCAAACACGAAAACAATCCCTACTTTCATTATGTTCACTGTTTTCACAAAGAAGTTTCATTTTCAATCCTGACTTTTTCCAATGTCACTGACAATAACAACACATTCGCTGTTCAAATAATCAACGTCACTAGCGTTGACATTTTCAGGACATTCAGACTTTATAAGTACTTTTTCCATGTGGTCAGCAGTCATCGATTGACCCGTTTCTGGACAAAAATGCGAAACTGACAGAGGAAAATTACTTGACAGGCATTTCTGCGGATTATATTTTCTACGCTTTCTTTAAAATGTTCTGCAGTACCTTAAATTGTTTTTAGTTTCTCATAAATCGGGAACAAGGCAAAATGTTATTGCTGCTTTTCAAATAATATTATTGGCAGTAGTACAGAGCCTTCATTAATTACTGCTACCCACGTGACCACAAAATATGGGCTACTCAACTTACACTGTTGGTAAGCCTTTTATCCAAAAATGCCCAAGCCATTTGTTAACTTATCAAGGCTTGGTTGTTTACATACATAACCTCACTTTGAGTGTTGACGGTGACACTTACAGGGAATTTTTAGTAACCACGAGTACCAATCCTGAACTGACTTCAACATATAAATCTAAAACTCCCTAAGTCACTGCGGACCAAAGGTCACGTGGGTATCAGTAATTAACGAAGGCCCTGTAGTAAGAAACCAGATTGTTAATGTATTTGTAAGTATTGGTTCAAAAAATTTAAAAATTAATGGGAAAATCATGCACTCAAGTTTTTATGTTAAATGAACTACTAGGAGTTTTTAAATCAAGTTAGGGTAGAAAACATATCCATCAGTCAGCTCCCCAACGCTCTCCAGAAACACTAAAAGGATAGTTTCATTAATCTTAATATCAAACCTATATCCTTCGGTTTTCACATCATTTTATATTTCTTCGTTCGCCCAAAATACGATTAATGATTGATTTCTATTTCTACAATTTAACCGTTTCCTGAGAGCTTTAAGATTATTAAAGAATTTTCAACAATTAGGGCAGAAAACATAGTTTTTGCATATAAACAAGAAACAGAAAAAAATTGTTTGTTAAGAAAAAGCAGCTTTCAGTTGAAACTGTATGTAAAATTTTTCTTTGTTTACTTGAAGAACGTGTTATAGAAAAGTACGCTTCCCTTATCAACATATTTACCCAAAATTCTTTTATAGCAAATATCTTCATCCTTATTGTTACATTACATAAATTAATGTAATATTTTAAATTTATAATTAAACTAACTAGAAGTTTCCAGAAAAACGAGGCTAGTCCGCCAAACAATAAATGGAGTCGCGAAGAGATTACTTACTTTAAATATTAGAAGATTAGTGATGGGCATCAACGAATGAAATGAACTATCGATAGTTTTATGAATGAATAAATGATTTCAACTATCGAATGAATTCATTCGAACAATTTATTCGAAGAAATTTAACGGTGAATTCACGAATAACGATAACCGACACAAATTTATCTCACATAACTTTACGAATTTATGAGGCTTATACTTTCTTATATTTATAAAGGTAATCACATCGCTGGGTTTTACAATGCTTAACGAAAGGGCGCTGTCATCATTCATTAGTCTTATGCGTTTTGCATCAACACTTTTTTGCTTTACTGATCGCGTTAAGCGTCAACTTATTTCTAAATTAGTAAATTAACTAAATTCATTCGTTTCACTCGAGTAGTTTTTTTATTATGGAATAATTTGAATAGTTCGCAATAATCGAACAGTTCGATAGTCTTATTCGATAGTTATTCCCATCACTAGAAAGCTTGGTTAGGGTCGTTTCACTTGTCGATTTGAACACTACCATACCTGCCAGACCATCGAGTTTTCATTTTTTTTAAATTTTGTCTTTAACCGTGACATTGCAAAAAGTTCAGGCGTTGTGCTTTCCGCATTTTTTTTAACTATGCCGACTTATTTGAAGTTTAATGGTTGTTAATTTAAAATCTGAATTTCTTCTCGTGCCGTGGCTAAAGTTCTAACGCTATCTTGAAGTGTGAAGTCTATTGGAAAACACTCTTATATTTCTCATTTCTCAAGTTTCTTTTAGAACTCGTTCTTCAAGTTAATTGCACTTGTCAGTCTGAGGATAACTAAGTGCCTTTGCACAGTTTACTTTTATATATTTTTTTATATCTGCGTATTAAATTCATATATTTTATGAAATTAATATTAAAAGATTTTGCCGCTTAACTGTGTACCGATTTTCCGGTAATTTTAATTACACTTATTATTAGAATCACTTGTACGGTGTTTTGTGTTTCGATAACTAATAAAAAATAAATAAAAGATAAACTAATTTATTTTTTTAATACTCCTAAATGTTGACAAATAGCAAACTACGAAAATACTCAAGATCATACATTTCTTAACCACAAGAACGTGTTAAAGGTTACATTAGATGCCATTCTAATAAAACTATGTATTACCCCGAATAGGGAAGTGTTGCAATGGTTCTCTAATGCGCTACCGGAAATGTACTTTTCCGACTGTACATTAATCCCAGGATTATGCATTTTTACACGTATACGTACCAGAATAAACGTGAACAAAAAATATTTTCGTTTCGGCATTCTACTCGCGAACAAATATGACATGATTAACGAATTTTATGCCGTCAACCAGATTCAATGTGCATTCTACGCTGTCCAAACAAAATAATTTAATAAATCGTACATTATACACTAAGGGAGAGAAACGTCTTATTTTTCCTGAGGTGTAATTTGAAGCCCGAGGGCTACACACACATCGAGGTAAAAATGGCGGTCTCTCCCGAGGTGTACATACCATTTTTTCCACGATCAGGAGTAGAAACACTTAATTTCATAAATAAAGAATTATAATAAATCGGAGCGAAATTACAATATTTAGAAGCCTTTGGGATGTTTCCATGCAACGTACCATGACAACAGACATTTGTTTACAAAAATAAATATGAAATGAAATAAAAACTTTCCTAAGGAAATTGTTGTCTTATTTCGTCCCTAGAGAGTAAATGCTTTACTTCTGTCACAATTTTAATGCCATAGAAACCGACTTCTATTCCCGGTCGTGGAAAAAAATAATTACAGCAAGTGCCATTTAACCTTGCAAAAAAAATGACGATAAGTTTAAAAGGCGAGAAGCCGTTACACTCTCAAGCAAAAGCAAGGTTTTTTATTACATTTCTAGTTTCTTTGCTGTATTTTTTATACGTAACCTAAATTATCGTTAATCCCTCCTCAAAGCAAACTGTTTCTAACCTTATGGCGCACGACCTTTTAATTTGTCAAAAAATCCACAATTTTTCGTAAACCATAAATAAATTGACTTTCACTTTTTAGTAGAATGTACCACACTGTCCAACAGCCAATTAGAGCTAGTTTAAGTTACGACTACCGACGAAACAAAGCGTAAGTAGCCGAATCAAAGCCCACTAAAATTTGCAAGGTTAGGTGGCACTTGCTGTACTTAGCGTCATCTGTTAAATAAACAATTATGCTTGTTTGTTTGTAGACGTTGCAATGCAACGGCGACTTCTGTTTCGTTGAATATTAAATTAGCCCTATAAGCAGGGCATTTGCACCGGGAATTCTGTTGATTTCAGACCATGCAAGCTTCAGCTTTTGGTCCAAAAACCGACACTTGAGAATCTGCTTCTAAATTTCGTGTAAGCTTTCGGTCCAGGGTGAACCAACACATTAGGCTCATTCTCGAGCCCTGCTTCCAGATCTAGGATAAGCCCAGTGTAAACCAGCACATCAGGCTTTTCCTACATGGATTACAAAACTAGGGTCGTAAGGGTTAAACAATTATTGGCTATAGACTGTAATAAAATTTGTTTCAGATGCAATAAATAGAAGATGTCAAATATTGTAGGAGGAATTCATATAATGATATACCAAGCCATGCTTTTACATACCCCTTAGATGTAATATAGTGACGAGGCAGTTTCACGGATGCTTCGCTTCATATGCTTAACTGAATAAAATGTGCGTGGCATAGAAGGTACACCTCATGGCACAATGGGCCGAAATATGTAAGGCACAATGTTGATGGTTTCCGGCAACCAACATATTAGAGCCGCCAGCTCCTATTAGAGCTCTGCAGCACCCAGCTCCTTCTAGAGCCCCACCAGATCCCAAGGCAGCCTGAAGCCGGTGGATGAAACAGCCAGCATCAAAATTTTGGCTTTTGGTGTATTACTCTTTGTTCTTCTTCTTGTATTGTTATTGTTCTTATATTAATGTGTACGTTCATGTTTAAAGTTATATGAATATAACTTTAGAAAAAAAAGAATAAAAGCAGCCATATACTTAGGATGTTAGGTCTTCCGTTTCCACCGGTTTATTTCCGAAGTACATTTGAAATAATTTTCACTAAACCCGAATAAAAACACAAAAAATACTTCCAAATTTAATTACAGTTCATTAAATTGCGGAACTTTCTGGAAACGCGATCCAAATTAGGAAAATACATTTCTCTGAGGTGTAGTTAAAACATTGCGTGACCGAAATTGAGTGGTTGTAAATGTATGTACTACCCAGTGTAAAAATTACTTCATCGCATGGACAGACAAGTACTAAATTCCTCATTCATAATTAATACAGCATTGGGGTAATTCAATTTGATGTGTTTGACCGTAGCTCAACTCCGCAATAAAAAATAATTAATCAATTCCGAAACTTATTATTCTGATGGTGAAAAATATGGCTAAACATCGGAAGAGAATCCGAATGAAAATTAATTCATTTTTATGTAATTAAGAATTAAGTATGTAGTGAAACTTATAAGGCTTCCGTTAAATTTTTCCCCATAGTGTTTGTATTCGTAATATAAATATTTGTACGGCTTTGCTTCTTATGTAAAAATTTCGATTAATTCCTTATCGTTGTTTGTTCAACTAGCACATTATTCCGTTAAAGTGTCGAAGGGGAAGGAAAGAAAGATTTTATTACCCTACTTTGCTTCTAAATTTTGAAAATTCTTTGCTACCTATTAACATTCTTTGATAATTTGTTTCCTTGGCAGTTTGGTCTTGCAAAATATCTTTGTAGTAGCAATTCTTGAATTTCAGTTATTAGAGGTAGAGATTCATGTCTATAATAACTGCAAGTTGTGAAAAAAATGTTACGTAAATTAATAGCAATGAAAAAAGTTTACCAGACTATTTTTAACTTTATGTTTATGGCAGTAACTAGACAGAGTTTTCTAGTACTATATGGTGCTTGGGGCCCAAACCAATTAGGTTCAAAGGGCAATCAAAAATAAAACTCACACCAGTGTATGTTGTGAGTTACAATCGTCATCTGATTAAATTTAATTTTTTTTTGCAAAATAAGCAAATCAATTCAGTCGTAATATTGCCAAAATTCATAACTTTGCATCCCCATTTTATGTTGCCTAATAATACCAGTTCTTCTTCTGTTCTAAATTACCTGTATCAGTTTAGTAAATGAGCCAACAGAATTACGTGCCAACCTGCACCAAAACTTTTGCCAACTTTTGATAAATACTAGCAAGCCTGTCAGGTCGGCGCCGATGTTTACGCTTAAAAAAGTCTGCGACGGTCGTAACTCCCATCACATGACTTATGAATCATAAAATATACATTTTTGTGCCAGTTATGTGTTAATTTTTCAAAGGTGAAGCTTCTAAAAGCATATGAATTGGTGTTAATTCTCCAACTGGATTTTTTTCGAGATGAATTGTGAAAGTAGATTTAATGGGCTAAAGAATCTTGGAATATAGTGTCTTATTTGTATTTCGACAGGGGCGGACTGGCGGCAATAATGTACCAGCCCTGGAAAAGTACACAAGCAGGCCCCACCCTAGCATGTGACAAGGCAGCTCAATTACCACGCAATTTCCTGAACCTTAATACATAAAGGCAAAAAATCAAGTTTGTAGTTAAAAAACGTTTGAGGGCCAAAAACCAAAAAACGAAGAGAAAATAACAATCAAATTATGTGTTTTTGAATGTTGAACTACAAAGCCATTTTTGGTAATTGTTGCAAGATTAAAATAAAACTAAACGAATTTATGCAACACGGTGTTTTATTAAAACGGTTAGAGATTTGGTTGCGTTCGCTTATATAAAGTCATGTGAGGTAGGTTAGGTTAGAACTATGATTGGTTAGGCTAGGTTACGATTACGTAAGGGTTAGGATAGGTTAGTTTTCTTGAAGTTTTATAGTTATTTAAGTATCAAGGAATGTAAGGACGTAATAACATCCGAGGTAGGCGAATACGAGCTGAGGCGGAGCTGAAGCTTGTCGCCTGCCGAGGATGTTATTAGTCGATACATTCCGTGTTACTTATTAAATTTTTCACGCTACCGGCAATGTAAGTAGGCCTACAGGTAGAAATTTAATCATATTTTTAAAAGTTCGTTTTGACAGCTGTCATCGAAATTATTTTTTAAAAGCCCCATTATTTTAAGTTGTCTGTGCTTGTTACCATATCAACGAACAGTTAATAGTTATTTAAGTATCAAGGAATGTAAGGACGTAATAACATCCGAGGTAGGCGAATACGAGCTGAGGCGAAGCCGAAGCTTGTCGCCTGCCGAGGATGTTATTAGTCGATACATTCCGTGTTACTTATTAAATTTTTCACGCTACCGGCAATGTAAGTAGGCCTACAGGTAGAAATTTAATCATATTTTGAAAAGTTCGTTTTGACAGCTGTCATCGGAATTATTTTTTAAAAGCCCCATTATTCTAAGTTGTCTGTGCTTGTTACCATATCAACGAACAGTTACAATCAACATTATTTTCCTAGGAACGTAAGTGACACTATTAAGTTCCGTCGTCAAGGGTAACTAGTACACGAATGTTATCAGCCACTTACGATCCCTGTAGCTATGGATGTAAGGCCTACTTACATCGCCGGTAGCGTGAAAAATCAACATTATTTTCCTAGGGATGTAAGTGACACTATTAAGTTCCGTCGTCAAGGGTAACTAGTACACGAATGTTATCAACCATTTACGATCCCTGTAGCTATGGATGTAAGGCCTACTTACATTGCCGGTAGCGTGAAAAATAATTTATTCGCATATGACATAATCACAATATTCGTTCTTCAAGTGTGAAACGATGCAACTTTGTTTTTGACTATACATTTGCAACTATAAATTTTATAATTAACAAAGGACGTAAAGCTTCACTTCAGCTAACCAAAGCGTTAACCTAACCCTAACCAGTGCCATAAAATAACCCTCTTTTGTGGCCTAGCTTCATCGGACACCCTATATATTACCAAAAAAAACATCATTTATTTTTAAGACTTTTAAGTTTATATTATGAAACGATATAGTATGATTTTAGTTTATGCTATCTTAGATCAGACCTGTGCAACCGTTTTTTACTAGCGGGCCGCTATTTGAAATACTTGATGCACGACGAGGGCTATTTTTTTATACAAAACAAACACCGCATTTATTTGAAAATATAGGCGATCAATATACTTATCTATTATTTCTATAAAAAAATGTTACGGCGAGTTTGGATAAATTATGAACTTGCCAATTAATCCAGCCCAAAAGCCAAATTATGACATTGCAACTTTTCCGGGGCTTTTTTCCTGAAGCTTCTATTTCCAGTTTTTTTTCGGAGATAAAATACGGAATTTTTTCCGGGGATATTATGTGGGAATTTTTCCTGGGCTGTTTTTTTCACGGATGTTTTACCCTAGATTCAACATCTCTGGAAAAAATAGCCCCGGAAAAAATCCCGAAAAAATACCCCCAAAAACAAGCCCCAGAAAAAATAACCCCGGATAAAATATCCCCAGAAAAAAAAGGCCCCTGGAAATAAAGCCCCAGTAAAAAAAACTCCGGAAAAAAAGAATTCCTAGAAAAAAAAACTGGTACATGTTTTGGACCTCCAAACATTTCCTAATGCGATGTTTTCACAGTTAATCACAGTAGAATGTCGTTTTATATTTTACAACATTTACTATTCTTAGAGACCACTTATAAACCTGCAAATAGCACTTTTTTTTCTGTGGGATGCTTATTACCTGTTTCCAAAAGTATTATGAGCTGAGGCTATTTTTCCGGGGATTTTTTTCCAGGGGATGTTTTTTCCGAGGATGTTTTTACCAGGGGATGTTTTTTCAGGACCCCGAATATTTTTTCTGATATTTTTGACTCTGAATGAACAAAGTGTGTAAAAGTAAATTCAAACAAAAGACAACTTTATACTTTTTAAATTTTTTTCCGTGGGTATTTGTTTTGTGGTTATTTTTCAATATTTTTCCTCGATAGTTTTTCCGTGGCTATTTATTTCTTGGATTTTTTTTCCTAGATTGGCCGATTATTACCTACATTCTACACATAATAAGTTTTTGGTCTTTAACTTTTAAAAATAAATGAAGCACGGTACTTTTTTCAATTCTTGTGAAAATTTAGTTCTGATGTTGTTAATTTTATTTTTTACGTATTCATCGATTAATGTGGACCGACTGTTCTGTTGTAAATGTAATATTCTGATAGTTTGGATTATGTATTGTCAGGTAGATGACTATTTGAATAACCTCGCGTTCCATTTACTATAGTTTTTAAACTCAGGTTTTTGCTCATTTTATTAATGTTTACTTTACGGACCGATGAAAAAATGTAAGCTAGACTAAATTAAAACTGACATTCTGCTACCTTTACAGTGTACTACCAGAACCGTTCACGTGCCGGTTTCTAACCGACAACAAGCTGCAGGTTTCAACCTGTTGAAAAACTGTACGTGAATGTCGGCAACGTCACTGTAATCCCACTGCCTTTCGCAATTTTCAATTCGATGATGTTGATTGACTGACTACCAGAATTTACCCATTGCTGTTTATAAAAGTGATTAAACCCACAGTAGCTTCGGATAATCGCTCTTACGTCTTAAATTAACGTGTTTAAAACTGATGTGCACCGACTTTTGGGTATATTTATTATTATTTTAATACAGTTTTTCATTGCTTCGACCAGATGTATCATATTTAATTATATCATAATTTATAAATTAAAAAAATAATTGTCTCTGTCGTTCACAAGCAAAAAGCAAAATACGAGAAACGTCGACTGTGGCCGATGATAACAATGTCAATGTCAAACAACTTGAATGGCAAGTGTTCAAATCATAGTTCACATCATGACCGACCCAAATTTTAGTGCACACCTATAATAAATATATAATAATAACATGCTAATATGTATTAAAAAACTTAAATATATATTTACATTAAAATTGTATCTTGTTTGACAAGTTACGTGAACTAAAATTTTATACCAAAATAATGTACATGTATATCCCCTTAAAATTTTTATGAAATACTATTTAACGATTTTCCTCCAAAACGATCTATTTTAACAACAACACTTCACAGCAACGTTACATAAGAACGTCTAAATAAAAAATAAAATTTACCAAAGGACGCCACTACAAAACATTTGAAAACAAGCAAGCAATACTATGTTAAGAGCGCCGATTCCCGAAAACACCCGAGCATTTCCGACTGGTTCAGTGTTACCAAAAATGCGTCAAAATTAATGCGAGTCAAGGCGAATATGACTCGCGATACGATTTTTCTTTGATAAAATTGTGGTTAACTCGTGCCAGTTAAGATTTAGGTAATTTCACTCCCGCTACGCGGTCGTGGAATTACCATCTTAACTAGCACTCGTGAAGTTACACCACAATTTTATCGAAAAATCGCAATCACTCGTGTTATTTATGATTATTTTTCGTTGATTTTTCCCTTCGCTTGTTTTATAGTTTACCGTGAATGGGTAGCTTCTGGGTTAATGTATGTTAATGTATGTTTTGTATTGCACTAGTGTATTTTTTTTATGGAATTCATTCCTGGAATTAAATCAATTTTGTTTTAGGCGATCTGTTAATAAGGCGGTTTTACTTACCTTCTGCCTAGATTTTTCTTTCTTTCTTTTCTTTTTTCTTTTACTAAAGATAGTACATGTTTTACAACACATAAATATAAAACAAATATGTGTATTTTGACTGTTCCAATCGCATGGGGTAGCAGAAAGTAATGAGTAAGTGTGGACTATTACATTTTGTTACAAATTAATAACACCGAACGCTAAGTGTTTATTTCAGTTAAAATCCATAGTACATACATAACATGCAGTATTGGATGTACATAATTACTCTTTATCAGGTATTATTACTTTATGCAAAGTAGAAGCCACTAATTACAAAACAACAAGAATGGCATGTGCAAGTTATAATAAACACTTCAACACAGTTTGTTTTACAAAGACCACGTTGAACGTTGTTTAGCAATTCGAAGTCCGTACCTAGTCCGTCGAATCAACTCGCTTTACTTTTCCATTTAATAAATTAAACACATGCTTTCTTCCAGAAGTGAAAAAAAATGGTAGTTGAACAGAACTAGCTACTGGTTGGCATAGATTATTTTTTATCGGTGTAAAGGCACGTTTTTAAGTCCATCAAAATTGTTCTAAAAATAGAATCCCTAACTGATAAAGTGAATGAACTTCCACCGACCAAGAAATATGTTGAGGCAACGGAAATTTCCACTACGTTTGCAATTCAAACATTCATGCCTCGCCGCCGAATGTATAGTTGCTCAAGTACACTGAACGCTTCACGAGCCCTAAAAAGCCTATTATATTCAGTTGGACGATCCTAATCATGGCAACTGTTAAGGAGGTCAGGATATTATCCAAGCAAGAATTGCTGTATTCTTCGGATGTGTATATTGAAGTAATAAAAGGCGCCTTAAATTGGTTTGATAACGATCTAATCATGATGAAATGGGCGGCAGTGACGGATCCAGAAATTTTTAGTAGAGGAACGCTAGAAAAAAATATGATGGGGATTTTCCCAATGTTGAAAACATTTTGATACAGCAATTAGCTACAACTTCACACACGGTAAATCAATAATATTGAAGTGGAAAAGCGGTCGAAAATACTATCAAATTGGGCTCTGGTTCTGACGAAAAAAAAGTTTTAACTAATTATACCTTACGTGGCCTCGCATGCTTTCGCGACTATGGCGAGTTTAGAAAGAATTTTGTTTTTAGGCAATATTTTGGCACGAAAACAACCTTGAAGTACGCCAAATACCTATCTATGTTTAAGTTTAATTAAAATTTTTAAATATTTCGTAAACAGTAACCGTATTCAATTTTGTTTGGTGATGAAAGGTGAAATAAGATTGAAGGGACTAACCTTTATCGCAAGAAGTTAATCACTGCAAAAAAAATGTGAACAATATTCTAATTACACAATATTTTTAGATATTACATGCAATACACCGAATACACGTAAACAGCTAAATACGTTATTACATGTATTACGGTTATTGCACGTTTTGACAAATTATTACACTGCATTACACAGAATTACTAATGCGCGTCGACTGGGGGAGCAATGCCCCCCCCCGTAAGGTTTTCCAACCTAGGCGTGTTTCTTTGGAGAGGCGTGAAGAAAATCCCTAGGGGGCGTGAGTAAGCAAAATGTCATTTGAATCATTAGTTCTTTGGGGTTCTAAATGATGCTTACATTTTATTTCGTATAACTGTACTTTTTTTGGAAAGCGATTGAACCTTCTTGCATCCGTATCGTTTGGAGCGATGGAAATTAATGTTAATACATAAGAACAGTAAACAAACCAACAATTTACCGCCATACAGGCACTTAAAAGTCTAATCCTCTAACCTAAGTTTAAATACAATATGAGTATTTAATACTTAATAGTCACTCAACAATAGATTTTATTTTTGCATAACTCTCCTCGTTATTGTCATAACACTAGCGTCTAGTCTCTTCGATAACAATCTATCCTACCTCATCAAGGTCAGACATGCGTGTTAGTATGCCGCCAATCAGTGTGTGAATGCAAATTTGTCTTCGTATTTTTTCTTTAAAAATATAACTGCTATTACCGGAACACACCCGCATATCCATCAGTGCCACTACGAACCTGCCGGTTATCGCTAAAAAAGTGCCTATTGAATGCGTGCGCAATAGAACTGCACCCATAAAAAGTAGGATAAGTCGTTAAGCTAAGCGACTATCCGTTATCTGTATATATACGAATAGAGAGTATTTTTTTCTTTTTATTGTATTAGTATTCCAGCTCTCATTCTTTACTATAATTTCCAAGCTTAGTTTTCCCCCGGTTAATACACAAAAAAAACGACAAATAAATAAAATTTTCCAGTTCAGAACTAAATATACGAAAATGAACCTTAACCTCGATCTTTTTAAAGGTTTTTAAAAGTGCGCAGCCGTTACGCGGGTTAGTGCAGCACAAAGATTAATGCTAGGCAAATGTTTTCTAGGGTATTTAAAAATGCTACCCATGCCTAGTTATGGTCCTGTTTACGACAGTTGCTCGTTTCAAAATATAATATAAGATACGCTGTGCTATTAATTTTCATGCGCCACAAACGGACTTAGTCATTGTTGTATTAAACAATTTCAGCCGTAATTGTAACATAATGCACCATGCAGTTTATATAAGACAATATTAAAAGCAATAAATAATAATCATCGGCAAGTATCACCTTCGTGTCGGATAGGCAAATTCGAAAAATTATACCAAAACCAATCGGAACCAATCAAATTTGAAGTATTTTATAACTAAGTATTACTTATTGCTTATTACGAACTTCTCTGGTATTTAGTCGTTCGGTTTCGATGTTAAACTGTAAGTCCCCTGTACTCCACCTCAACGCTAAGGAGTGTACGTGGCAGAGAAGATTGCCGGACCCCATTAGTGACGTTATTACACCAGGAATGTACAAATACAGATATTGCGCCAGTCATAGGCGCCGGGTTTTTGAATTCTCAGGGGGGGCTTAATGAAAATGAGCCGCAAGCAAAATTTTTGAATTTTTCAAGGTCAAACCGTCTTAAATTAAAAGTTAGGATTTGTGTTAAATTATATTGCCTTGGAAAAATAGGTTTCGTGGGCACAAGTTTTCGATTTTCTGATGTTTTTTTTTTGTTAAAAAATGTAGTATTGCTTATTGCATATTGATTTTGTAGGAATTTATCAGTAATAAACTATTTTGTACTCCAATGGTTTTGAAACGCGTTATTTTAAGTACATATTTTCATTAAAAAAAAACAAAAAATGAACAGTAAATCTAATTAGAAACATAAAGTAACAAGAAGAACAGTACTACACAAAAACAAAACTTCCTCCACAAAGAAAGTATTTCGTCTCACTTCTGTCTTGGCTATAAATAAATTTACAATTGTGTTTATATTTAAATCTGTATCTTGGTTTCTATGAATATGAAGTAGAGCCAAATCATTAAGTCTTTTTTGTGACATGGTTGACCTTAAATATGTCTTTAACCTTCGTAAAGCAGAAAACGAACGCCCTGCGCAACACGAAGATACAGGAATCGTTAATGCTACTTTAATACATTTAATAACTTCCTGCAAAAGGTCGCGTATTACATTTGCACCTTCCGATTTTTTAAATGCAAAAAATATCAGGGGGGGCTGCGCCCCCCCTGATAATTTTCTGAGGGGACTTGAGCCCCGGAGCCCCCCCGTATTCGGCGCCTATGGCGCCAGTAATTTAACCCCCGCTTTATCTTAAATAAGAGTACTGATAAACTAAACCGAAATGTAAACGTAATCACTTCTCAAGTTATAACAATATACCAAGTGTAATGCGAAACAGATACACGCATCACCGGGATGCGCCGAGATAATTATAGAGTAATTGGTGATAATCGTACGAAGAGATATTTGGGAACTTAATAACATAATTTGTATAAAAATTTGGTTACCTTTTCCATTTTCCTAACTTTTGTCAAATTAATGATTTTTTTTCTCTGTTCAGTATGTATGGCAATTATTGTTTATTTCAATCTTTCAAACTAAGAACTAAAAAAAATGTATATTAGTATTTTTTTAATTCAGTATTGATTTTATAGTAGGCAGATAGGCAAAAGCCGCAAAAGAATATTAAACGCTCATAGTTCTACCTTCAGCAGCTAGAAGGCAGAAAAGTATTGTCTGTTGCAAGCTTGTTTTTGAATTTGATTTGATAGTGGACTTTGCTAGTGATGCAGGAATATTAACAGGTAGCCAAAATTGTTTCTATGAATATATGACGCAAATTTTGAACATCACTACGCAGAACATATTAGAGCTGTATACAAAAAAGTATACAAGAAGAGAAGGTTAACTTTTGTTAACTTTTTACATATGACTATGAGAATGGTTTATTTTTTGTATGTCTGTCGTCTACTTATTCTTATTCATTATTCTGATGTAGACATGACGCAAATTTGCTATAAATTCTAATGTATTCCGTCATACAAAGAGAAATGTCAAAGGAGCCTCAATTGAAGTTACTGGAATAGCTATCTAGGCTTTATTAAACAAATTATTATAGACCTTCTAGAATATGACGATATTGTACTTCAAGTATGAATTAATAAGATAAGTATTATCACCAAAATATTTTAATTGATTATAAGTAAGCGTAAAATGGAAATTCCGTTTCTCTGATAAACTGATTCGACCTTGACCTATACTGCTGAGAATCTTCAAAGTTCCGAAATCGTCATTTAGATATAAATAAATAAGAATAAGTTGCATAACGTTTTGTAAATGAAATGATTCATAAAATAGTTATCACAGTGTCAATGCCAAACTAATATTAGAATTTCAAATTATGTGAATTTTTACGCGTAGATGTTGCATGGAGATTGTTTGAGGTCGAACAAAATTAAGTTCTAGCAAATTGAAATTAGTAAGTATATTTTGGCATTTTCTTTCCAGCTCTGGATGAAATGATTTTTGTTATCTGAGCCATGGAATAGTATTCTAATAGGTACCAACCAATTTTAATCAAAAGATCAAAGTGATTGTAATTTCGTCTTTGATTGAAAAAAAAGTAATAGATTCTAACAGAAATTCTTACAGCAATATTAATTTATTGGTATGGTAAGGGAACAAGAATCAGAGAAATATGAATATTTAAACTCCTACAGTTGTTCGAATTTAGTCAGTTCCATGAATACTTCCATTTTCAAAAATATTACTTCACTGTAACTGACGACAGCGAATTGTGTTAGATATTGATTTATCTACCCATTGCTCCAAAATTCTGACATCACTCATTAATACGAATAACCACATTAATATCAAATGAAGCAAAAAAAATCAAGACGTGTTGGCATTTAATTTCCGATACATTTCTTTTAAATCAAAAATTAAATAATAAAATAACTTCAAGTAAAAACCTACCTATTAAAATATACAATTTAATTTGGTTTCCAAGGGCGTATTTTACGACCACATTCTCATTCGTTAAATTAGAATTCATTTAACGTCAGTCAGGACAGCACATTTTCTGCATTTCGAATGATTATGAAACTGTCAACTTCTAACTAATAATAAATGAACTATCAGGTGTAAAAACTGTTGTTTCCTTTGAAAGAGACAAAATATAGCTTGGTCTTTAGCCGTTTTTTTTTTTAATTTTGTGGTGTTTATTTATTCTCTGTCCTACAAAACTAATGTGCTCTCCGAAAAAAAGGACAAGAAAACTTTCGATGTTTTGTTATTTCGTAACTTTTTAATTTATTGCTAAAGAAATAGAATATCCGTCAACATGCTCCTTTGGATGGATGTCAATACCTACCTCCTAAACATCAGCCGCTAAGAAACTATTTCTAAAATTATTTATATTTTTTGACTGTGCTTATCTTATAAAACGAGGGCGAGAAAGGAAATACAAAAAAAGCGATTTCCAAGAAAATCAAATCTTTGTGGTAATTCAGTAAAGCATAAAAACTTTATTAATATTTATTTATAAGTTCGAGCTTTATTTAGTTGAAGTTCATTTTAATTTATTGTTAATAAAACAGTTCTTAAATGTTAGCCTTATACGTATTTCGACAAGTCAGTAGGTACAAGGAACACGTACGTTGTTACAAATACAAACACCTAAATAAATTTAATTACGCTAAACACTTATTAGAACACAATCATTCAATGACATCTAATAACACTATAAAATTTTTACATTTTTGTGATGATAAACGTACGTTGGATATACTAAAAGCATTTGAAATTCACAAACATTTAAAAACTAAATGTTTAATGAGTGAGCAAATTGATCTCTTAAATTCACCATTATTGGACGTTTTGGAATGAGAAACCAACTCATCTTGACGCAGATATAGAAAACCAAGATCAAGTTATGAAGATTGATTGTTCCTAGAACACCAACTGTTTACTTTTAATCTTGCCTCTGAAAATGACACGTCAACATGTCGAAGTACGTATAAGGCTAAAATAAAAAAAAATTGTTGAAGTTAAGAATTGTTTTATTTACAATAAACTCTATTAATATCCGATGTGTTTATTGTTAGCCGCGCCGGAATTAACGATTTTTTTTATTAGAACCTAGTTCGGTTGAATATGTACTTAGCATTTAGCATATAATTAACATACTAAAATGAACATAAATAGACTGGTTCATTGAACTGTGGAGAAATTAGTAGAGAAACAACTTTTTTTAGATGCAAGTTGCCTTTTACAATAGATTTTGAGCATGCTTAAAGTTGATATATTTTCTTAATTTTTATTTAACATCGGTTTCGTTCCATCGCTAAGGCTTATCACCGACGCCAGAGGGTAACTACTAAATCCATAAGCAACTGTTTTTTTGAAACTTTAAGTTGGAGCATTCTGCAACTTCTTTTTTGAAGAGCTTTTAATGAGTCCCGTATATATTTTATACGAAACTCATTATATTACAATCACTTTCCTTTGTACAAACCAAGAATACTTGGCCTACTCCAATAGAACGTGGGTTAAGGAATATTACAAAAAATATTTTTTTTCAATTATACCTACCTGCAGAGCACAATGGTAGATGAGCTTTTGGAGCCACAGACTAATGTCAACGGAAAGAATAATTTTATTCATTTTCTCTTTCGACGAAATAATACTTTCTTTACGTAATATCGCTATGTAAAGAGGAGTGTGGAAAATATCTATTCATCAGAATGTACAAGTTCTAAATTTCGATCGAAACAATCTGGCCACCTAGGTTATTTTTTACGCAGGCCTAAATCTTTAATTTTTCTTCAAGGTTACGTTCGCTGAAAGTGCTTAGTATCAATCTGACCTTGTTCAATGCTTCTAAATTTTGATAGCTGCTAGCAGCCGATTGTAAATGTATTGGCAAAGAAATACCTTGAAGATTATTTTCAATATTATTCCAATAAATTGCTTATCTAATTAGGAGGAAACAAATCAAGTTTTATTATTATCAAGGCTCAATGCCAATTAACGAAGACGAATGAAACTGCTCATTGAAATTTAATGATTCATTCAATTTCGATGACTGATTGTTGTACTTGGAGCACATGCAATGCTATTTATAGATTACATTACAGGAGACTTCGTGCACGTCACGATTCCGTTTTGATGCCAGTACTTTTCCACTGCAGCGGGAATCTCTGGGAGGGGCAACGTCTGAAGGAAACGCAGTTGTTCAACGAATCATATTTATTTGGAAAATTAACACCTTATAAACTGTATTCAATATTTATAATTAAACTAAATGACAAGAATTTTTAAAACAAAACAACTTATTTGCAGAAAAATGGAATATTACATTTTGGCAGAAATTTTGCGATTCAAGTACTACTAGGCCAAAATTTTTGTCAATATAGATTATGATTACATAGGAAGAGGAAAAACAAGCAGATCCATTTAACATATTGTCTACTTTATTATCCAAAAAACTTAACTGATTATTAATTGCTTATCTATTTATATAATTATATAAATAACAGAAATCATACTAATAATAGTTTGAATATTCACTTCTTTATTAGAAAAAGTGAAATCAGTATCAAAAATTATTTTGTAAGCTTAGAAAAGGAGTGTTTACAAACTTTCTAAATACACTCCCCAATTTACGTCTAAACATAGAATTTTCTGTGTAAAAATTTTACTATTCAAGCTTCATATTTTATTGTACTTAAATATTCGTTAGATATGATTTCAAATCTATTTGGAATGTGCTACTGGTGGACTTAGCTGTCGGTCCAAACTTGCAACAGTGTAATAAATCAATTATAAATTGATTTATATTCAACTAACATACGATATAATTATGCAAAGCGGTGAACATTTTATAGACATTCCGCAGAATATAATTGCAGTCTTATTATAAAAATTACAAAATCAAGGAATTAATAGCTACCAACACACTAATTATAATAAAGAATCGACCGTACTAACCTTAACACTTATTAAAGCCTTTAAATAATTACTCAAACTACATACGATATCACAGGGCACTTTTGATGCTAACCTGAACACCTTACGTAGTTGTTGGGCAGCTACGGTCGCAGGAGCCATCAACCCTCGAATAAGCACTATGTAGTATACGGATGCTCTTCTCCAGGAGACGAAGCACCCATACACCCCTTTCATGAGCTGGTGCGTTCGTTATCACTGTCTTTACTCCTCAATGAACGTTTGAGTTTGTCCAACAGCCTGTTGTGGAACTTGTTGAGGCTGTTTTGGGAGCTGGACTTTGGGGGTGAAGAACTAACACTTTTACAAGGGCTCTGTAGACTGCTCTGGGAAGTTCTGGAACTGTTTCTCGAATACTGGCGAGACATGTTTGCAGGAACACTGCGGTGACCTGGAGATCCTACCAAGAAGTCTGAACCTGGTGAAGTTGATAAACTGGGCCCCTCTGATTTGCATTCGGACACTTTTCTCGACCTGCAGGATTGAGAATTGGAACATTCAGACACCCTCCTGTTGCGGTTGCACTTGTAGATGTTCCAGTCGTTCTTGACCACAGGCATCATAAAAGCCATGACTGATGTTAAAAATTTATACGATTTCAATTAAAGTTTGCACTAAAGACACCGGAATATCGGTTATCAACACTTGCTAACTTTCTATTTACTGTTATCGAACTACCCCAACATGTGGTTAATTCTAGAATGTCGCGGGAAGCTTTTGATTTTGCTTTTATGTCGCACAACAACGTAGTGTACTATTACCGAAGATCTGATTGGTTGATGGTCAGAGTGGGGGGAGCACACCTCAACCCAAGTTGACCGAATGTAAACATTGATTAAACTAGAGACACAAACGTAAGTAGAGAGAACTATGAGGTTTTGTTGATCTACAATAGAGGGCGCGCATTGAAAACTGGGTTCAAAGCCAGACTGGGTTCAACTAAGTTCGCAAGCAAAATATAAATGGACGGTGTTAGTCTAAGCTGAATTTTTGAAATGAAAAATAAAAATATTATTTTTTGTCTTTAATAAATACGCTATTTTAACAAGCTGTTTGAACTGCTTTAAAACTTAATTACAACAAAGTTATTAAAGTTAAAAATAGAAATAGTCCTACAAAGTACACCACCACCTAATAGTAATAGTATGTACACTCATGCTATCCATCGACTACCTATACAAAAAATGAATTTTTTCCAATTAATAAAAAATCACATAAATATTACGTAAGAAAAAACGCTGCTGAATTATATACTATCTATAAAGGTGATCGTGATGAAGATTTCATTGTAGAATCAGAATGCCTACGTTTTGCACACATCGCATTGGGAGTACCAAGAAATTTTAGCTAAAGCAGACCTCAATTTATAACAGCTATGGACAATAAGATAGAGTTTACATTTCCAAATATTAGGAGCTCTAGGCGCGCGCGCCTACTGCGCCTATGCCTAAACGCACCACTGGATCTCCATTAGGAGAAAATAAACAACAATCTTAGCACATATCAATTGAATGTGATTTTTTTAGCAGAAAAAGAAGAAATTATTAAAAGTTATGCAGACAGCAAATGTAAAAGAAATTATAGATATAGCAAATGTTTTCGTTTTTTTTTTTAAAAAGAATCATGAAGCCGTGCGTGAGCACGACCCCATGATTCCCATCCTACCCCCTTACCCGGGCTCAGCACACTAAGTGCTATTCACCGGTCTAACATGCCCCAGCCCTGAAAGACATGCAACCCAACATACACACCTACATACACCATCCATGGACTCGTCGGATTTAACTTATTCAGAAAAATTACCGACGAGCAGTGGACTCGAACCAACTGCCATTGGGAGTCTAGTTTCAAAGCCTGGGACTTTAACCACTAGACCACCCGCCGCCGGCCCTCGTTTTTTATTAAATATTATTACAGTGATTGTGTTTTTATGTATTCTTTTCCTTTAAATATCTTGTTAATATTTATGTAGTATGTTTATTTTTCAAAATAAATAGTATAACGATTCGTTCCTTAATTTTAGTTTAAAACTGCCAATGCTATTAGGGCGCTACAAATTCAAAGCCCAGAGGATCCACATTTCCTAATGCGGCCTTGCTGTGAAGACGCGTTTCCCAACCTACAATCTTGTATTGTTATTGTTTGAAAAAATTAGCCGCGAAATTGCCAAAAGCATTTACATTTGACTATTGAAAATTTAAACCACACGTATGCTAAGGCGCAAAGGCAGTGCCTTCGTGTAATTACGCCTCTCGCAGTATATTATACCGTATGTTCAAATAAAAAACACATAAGGGTTAGCCATGGAAAATAAAATTACTGTCTTTGTATGCTTTACAATTTAACTTTCGTCACTCTGTCAATGTCACTACAAATGACAAATTACAAGCTTAGCCTAAAAGCTTTAAGTGACATTATGTTTTGTTTGTTTAAATTCTAAAGCGTGCAAAGACAGTAATTTTATTTTCCATGGCCAACTCTTATGTATTTTTTATTTGAGCACACGGTATATGTAGGTACGACTGTTTCAAGGGAAGACGTCGCACAAATGGCCTCGCTTATGAGTCGCCACTGACATCAGACGCAAATTAAAATTTTAACGCAGCGCCTAGAAACTTTTTTCTCCAATCCTCATCGTTAATCTGCCCCCAATGAAAATAAATTTAAAGTACTGAAATTATGGAAAATAGTGGATGCTTGGCGATTTTACCGAATAGTAGTACTGTCTTAGAAATGGACGAAGCGGGTTGCTGGTACTTTCGTTCCCATATTTTTTACGTTTTAAGTATTCTCGCAACAATAAATAAATTTAAAGAAAAGGTGACGCCCCAGTGGGGATTTGAACATGCAACAGCCTGTGCAATAACAATGTCGCATACTATATAAGAATAGTAAGCTAAGATAATTTCGGCAAAACCGCAAGCAAGAACGGAACTGCCCGCCTTACAGCTAATTAGATGCGCTTCGGATTTTGGACTAAAAATCGATATAAATAGTGTATTAAAAAAGTAATCAAAAATATACAAAATGGAAAAAGACATTTTTTAAATAAAGTTAATTGATAGGCGTAGTTAAAATCACGTAACGGAAAATGCGTTGTTGATATTAAAAAGTATCTTTTTTTTCTTTAGTTTCTAAAATAGAAAATTCTTGTTAATTCTAATAAACTTCTTCAAACTGTTTAAAGTTTATAACGATTGCTGTTTGTATATTTGACGTATTTGGATCTTGAGACAATTCTGAGTACAATCTTGAGTACAGCTACACTATTTTTGAAAATTTTTAAGACTGATTGTTTTAGAGTAAATTTTTATTTTAAATTTAAAGTGTGTCTGTGACCGGGTTCATATCATTTCAAGAGACAAAGACGATAACAAAATAGTACAAACATGATTTTCTACGAGGATTTTGATAGGTACAGGCATTTATGTTTTAGAAAATCACGTATTTGTAAATTAGTATTTTTTTTTCAAATGGCATCATTTGTTAGACACTAGGTATCTAAACCACTAAGACATCATTGAATTTTTGGTGAAAACCTGCAGTTAAATACCGAGTGTGTAAAGAATGGTGCTATTTGAAAAAAAAATGATTTATTCATAATAAAGTGATTTATTTAAATATGAATAACTGTACCTTCCAGACCATTTGTAAAAGATCGTGTTTGTGTTTTTTTGTTATCGTTTTAGTCCCTTAATATGTCAAAATATGCATTTTCGGGTTCATATTATCTATGCTAATATCGGTTGTGGTGTATGAGACACTGCCGTTGGGTCGCAACTTCACTACTTTTCGTGGCAGATAAACCGTGCGGTAAACCGAGTGTTTGACAGTTGAGGTTATGTATCAATAATATAGTCAATAAATGCAAAAAGGCGCAAAACTATAAACAAATAACTTGATCCGCTAGTTAGTAACATGGATAAATTAAGCCAAAAACCTAGTATTGTCATCGTGAGTAGTAGCAGCACCAAACCAAAATCTTTGATTAAATTGATAACGGGTGCAACCAACATTTACGAAGATAATGAAGCTAATAAAGTGTGGCATCCTTGGCAAATTGATACCAAATACTATACAGCAGATGTAAATATCTATGGTATTACAGATAATTTTGTTCGGACAGACGAATTTAACGATACAGTGGAGGCAATTATTATTCATATGGATAGTAATAAAGAGTCGGGGTTGGATGACCTACAAAAATGGGCCGCTATTGAAAATGATTGTGATCCAGAAATTAAACTATTGGTTTCAAATTATTGCACACCCGATACAAAGATAACGAAAGCCAAAGCTACCGAATGGTGCTTAAATCGTGGGTTTGAATTAATAGAGTTGTATCCCACCATCAAAAAATCTAATAGTGATACAGAAGATGTTGAAATTATAAAGGAAAAAATTGGTGTAGATCGTATTATAGAAGCAGTGCAGACGCATGTATGGCCAAATTTAATCATGAAGGCTGAGAAGAAAGTTGGAATAAGCCATGGTAAACATGACGATACTAATGGAAAACAAATTTTAGCTGACACAAGTAGTAGCAACTTACAGACAGAAACTGTAGATTTAGACACTTCTCTTTTAAATGATTTTTTAACAGAGGAGGGTACAGACGATTTTACTGAATTATTTTCACAGTTGCATATGATTAAAGAGTCGATTAAATCAATGCCAACAAGTCAACGGAAGCAGTGTGCGGAACAAATGGTAACAGCATTTTGGCGGGCAATAGGAGGCGATGAGGAAGAAATAGCAGATATATAACTTCCATTGTATCCATACTAGTAAATTATGTATAGAATATAGTGTTTATATTAATGCTTATACAGGGCTTCCTAAACCTACTATCATAAATTTACCAGCCGATTCCTGACGCAAAAATACTTTTCTCCTGAACCACTCCATGAGGAAGCTACACCTCTTTCAAATGGTGTTGAAAAAACGGAAAACAATTGCATTTTAAAAACGGTTTGAGATAAAAAAACGAAATTTTATAGGTAACCTGTCTGCTATTTATTTTGTAAATTATTAAATTTAATCACCTTTTTTTGTAACTCTCTTTTATTAACTTTTGTTTTTTGCATTCTCGTTTGCAGATTTGTATTCTCTGATGTTTAAATAACAAAAAAGGTCCTCTTGTTGCAACTTGCCTAGACTAACAGTTTCCTATAAAGTTTAGGTTTTCTGATTGTCTTTGTGTAAAATGCGTGATTGTGATTTTAAATTCAAATCAATAACAATCATGTGTGCTTAGCAGCACACTTGACGAAAAGATCTGCAAGAAAGTATTCTTGCAGATGCTTTTGTTAGTTTAGGCTGCCTGTACAATTTCGATTTTTTATCGCAAACTGTTTTCAAAATGCAATTGTTTTCCGTTTTTTTAACACCATATTCAAAGACTTGTAGCTTCCTCATGGAGCAGTTTAGGACAAAAGTTGTATAGACATTTTAGGCTTATTCTTGCATCAGGAATTGGCTGGTGAATTTATGGCAGTACGTTTAGAAACACCTTATATAATAAAGTATTTATAAAATTTAGACATTTATATTACTACATGAAGCCGGGAGATTCTGTTCTGTAACTTGAATAATTTTTTTAATTATTTTTCATGATGATAGTTAAGAACGTTCGATATAAACTGTAACTTCTATAGTGCATATTAATAAATATTTTAAACGTACAATGTTATGTTTTTTTGAAGTGAAATTTCTTTGCCGGAGGAACCATGCAAATGCTAGAACGGAAGTGATGGAATGGAAGATTTAGGATTGCTACCTTTATTACAATGGACTACTGAACAGTAGGGTTGTGAATTTATATAATTTATAACGTTAATTTTGTACGGATTTACAAGGAGCAGATGAATGGTATACCTACATGTTACATATGATAAAACAAATAATGAAGAACAGCCACAAGCATAATATTGTTATATAGTTATAGTAGTATTTATCGAATTCCAGCAAGCTTTCGACAAGAATAAGAAGAATGCAGCACAGGAGTCCGGCTGACTTAGGGGCTCCCAAACGGCTTAGGAATTGCAACTTTAATATTTAAAAAATTTAAATTAGTATTAAAAAGGCTCTGTATATTTTCTGTTGCCGTTGTTGTTGTGTTGGCTAGGGGACAGCTGTTTCACACACGGTTTTATCAGTATTTTGCATGAAATAATTTATGTTCATGCACGTATTTCTTTGGTTTTCGCTATTTTTTTGGATTTTCTCCTCATAGCCACTTTTATATTTCCTTCCTAACATTATTTTAATTTTTCTAAATATAAATGAAATTATAATACAACATACACATATGTTTAATAATTACTAAGTGTGAAACTGCAATATTAATGTCATTATTTACCAAATAATTTTGTCTTTTAAAAAAAAATTGTGTAATAATAAAATAAACAACAACTTGCAATTTATGTCAGGTATATGCTGGAGTTTCACTCCCACACAGAACAGTGGTTTCGGACTTATGCAGAGACCATATGGTGGCCAGTAAAAATTCTTTGTGAGAAAAACATTTTATTAATTGAAAAACATCAGAAATTAAAAAACAAATTCGTCAATAAAAAATTGGGAGAAAGAGGGAAAATTAGGTGCCTAATTATCTACCTACGTTAAAAAATTAAATTTAGAATTTTATTCTACTATACCACTCATAGGTAAATGGTGAATTTTATACAAAATGCATATTCTTTAATATTGACGTAGTATGAAAATCCTTTCGTATTATGGGCGCCACACATTAATTAGGGCTTGTTAACACTCTTATAATACGCTAGTTAACACTAATTAAATTTATCATAGCTTTACAGCTGCGTTCTTTTTTTTTTTTATAAAAACTGCGTATTATTTGGGGGGCAAGAAAAATAACTCGGAAAACATTAAATTTTTTTATAATTAAAGAGAAACCAAACAGATTTTTATTATATTATATTTTACAGAACTTAAAAGTACAAATATTTCCAAATTACATAAGATTAAGAATCCTTACTTGTCTGAAGTTATTAATTTACCATTAGATTCATTTACCTATTTATTCTTATTTATAATGTGACGCTGTTTTGAAAGGTTATTTAGACAGTAAACAAAACATGATCTAACTTTTAGAATGAAACCCAGGGGTAGGATTATTCTTGATGAAGGAGGACACTTTGCCTTATCTTAATGACTTTCACTTTAATTTCAAAAATTTCAGAATTTCATTTATGATTAAAATTCTTACATGAAAAACTTGTGCAATATAGAAAGAATTATTTTCAGGTTTCATATTTATACTTGTTAATCTCCTCTCTCTTTAATTAAACTCCAAATTATTTTTGTTGACTATTTTTATTTTTCTATATTTTGAGCATAGGGAACGAAGTATTGATTTCATGAAAATTCTGTGGGCGGGTGGATATGTGCGTAAGTACGTGTCTCGTCCAAACTAATGGCACCCTGCTGGTCCCAAGCCCAGGTAAAGGAGGATGGTTGGGGTAGGGCTAACAACTCTATCACTGTAAAAAACAAACCTGTTACGAAACCTCAGAAAATAGGAGGCTAAGGCCCACAGAGGGCTGTAATGCCATGGACGGGTATGTGTCGTGCATCATAACTACCGAACAGATGGTCGGATTTAGAGCTTTGGAATTTGGGTTATATCAAAAATTCACTGACCAAATAAGCTTAAAAAAATGCGAACCTGAAAGCGGAAGTAAGACATGCTTGGAATCGGAATCCAATAGAAGACTAGGGCAAATCCAACGCTTTTTTCCGAACTTCTTAGCATTAAAATGGCGGCCGCTACAATTTTTTGAAAATTTTGATTCTAGCGCTTCATTACTCAAAAACAAGTTGACAAATCGAGTTCAAATTTTATATCATAATACCCTTATAGAGACACAATGTTACTGTGCACAAAAATTTTCAAAAACTTTAAAGCTATGAAGTGAAAAAATTTCCACTTTCCCAATAAAAATATTACTTAAAAACTAGCCACATGACATCTTTTCGATTTTGAAAGCTCATAGAGCTGAAAATGAGCTACAATTTGGTTTGTAGCTCGCAAATTAGTCTCTGACGTTTTCTATGAATTTTTGAAAATTTGAGTCTTAACGCCTATATACTCAAAAACGAGTTATCAGATCGGGATGAAATTTGATATTGGAAATTCCCTATGGGTACAAAATATTATAAGCTACTAGAACTTGTGGAACTAGTAAAATTGTGAAATGAAAAAAAAATCAAAATTTTTACTTTTTCAAAAACATACTTGTCAAAAACTGGCATCACGATTTATTTTAATTTTATAGGTCAGTAGAACTAGAAATGAGCTACACAATTTAGTTTATGTGCCAGTCCAGTAATTCCTCTGTGACGTTTCGTTGTTGCTTAATATCGAGGAATCTTTTTCCAGAACATCGAAAAATCGATTTTAAAAAAAGTTCTGTAATTGTTGTGATTAGATATACAAAAGTAATTATTTTGTATAAAAATATAGGATAGCCCAGGCGAAGTGCTTCGCTCATTTTTCACTGCGGATTTTGATCTGGAGCAGATTTTATTCTGTGGAGTTTCTTGCTGTTTTTGTTCCGGGATTCTCGGAGGTTATTTTCCTAGATTCGTATTGTTGCGTAATGGGGGAGGGGAATTCTAGTAAATATGCATTTTTTCCTTAAACTTTTTTTTGCCATGAGTTATGCAATTTTCAGAGAAAGTTTGTAAGTCCTCCCTTTGTGGTCTTATAAATTCTTAGTCTTTAGTTATCCTTATCTTACCAGTACTAAGTTTAATTCTTTAATAGCAACAATGAAGGTAGCCAAGGAAACAAAAGTAAAGATATATAAGTCTGATAAGCCTTTAGAAATTCCTAGAAAAATAAAGCTGCTTAAAATCATGGAATTAGTAAATTCTTTGTCTTGACTGTATTTAAGTAAAGATTAAGCTTTATCTGTATTTTGCAGTTTGAACCCTTTGCCCAGTGATGAATTTACTATGGCAAAAAAAGGGGTGTAGTTTATTCTTTTACTAAACTTGGCACCACTCACTGATTATTTCTGCAACAGCAATTATCCTCTGTATATTAAAATTTTATAAGTATGCTATATTTTCAACTGTGCAATTACCAGTGCAGAAATTTGTCGAAAGTTATGTATTTTGTTTTAAAATCGCCCTTTTATTAGCTGATTAGTGTGTTTATTTTACATATAATACTGCATATTTATACCAAATTGATGTATATTTTCTACATTTTTAATTGAAATAGGTATGTGCCCATATTTTGACACTTTTCTGTGCTTAACAATCAGCTCTTTACACTCATTAGCATTTTAACAATTAATCAGAAACGTTTTATCATTCTCCGTTTATTAAAGAAAAGGGCATGACTTTTCGATCTCCAAAAGTTCATGGAAGGCGTAGTCACAAACATATTAAAAACCAATAAACTTGTAAAAATAGAGGCATAAGCAAGTAGGTAATAATTAATTTTACAGTTTTTAAACATAAAAATAAATTCATGCAATAGCGTTAACATTTTGTTGGTTTTACACTGGTACACTGCTTTTGGTGCATACTAGATAATCTTAATCTAAAATTATAATATGTTTCTTTAATTGCTGATCCTTGAAAATTATTTAATCATAATCTCAAAAAAGTTAAAACAAATAGAAAATTCAAAAATGCATTTCTCAAGAAGTTTGCATAAAAAAATGTTTCAAATGAGAAAAGTAAATTTAATAACCATAAAAGTAAACAGTAGTAATAGCAACAAGCACCTTTGAATAATAACTGGTTACAACCTACTTAAATTTAATAGTAAATTGTACCCCCACCACGATCACTGTAACTAATAAATAATATGTACTAGTATAGAGTAGTTCTGCACATAAAATAAAATTGTTGTTAATAATGATACATAATGCTTAATTTTTCATTCTATAAATAATATTTCATTACGTATTATTATAATAACTTACATTTTACAATTTAAATTAATGGCGCTTTAATTTAAATAACAATTGCATAATAATGAAAAAAGCAAGTGTAAACAAAATCACCTGTTGAATCAGCTGAGAGATGGCATTGTTGAAGAGTGGGGGAATGCTAACCACCCGAGTGTCGTTGTCCGTTAGTAGCGGGAAATGTGCCTTTTATTTGCGCGCCCGGGAAACAAATCCTTCCACGTCCCAGGTTGGGAGGGTCGTGTCGTTTACCTAACCCCATAACACCAGAGAAGTGTTGCAGCGTTCCCGCAAATGATGTGTAGTGCCGGCTTCTAGTTTTCCCCTAAATCTTCAAATTACAAGGTATTTTTGTCAAACCCTCTACAAAGAAAGGGGTTAGCTTTATGTGGTTGTAACGGCTTTTTCCCTCCAAATCAGTGAAGTAGTATGGAGCAAATTCCCGATGAAAATTCGCCCCGGCGTTCTCTCAGAAGGTCTGCTTTAGCCCCATTAACTAACACAACACTTCTAACATTGAACAACAGTCTTGAAGGTGGAGGGACCCCCCCAATATCCCCGGATGAGTTTATTATCGAGCAAAGAGGTCGCAGACGTCAGCCCATAACCTGGTCTCCTGTTGATTACAACAAGACAGATATTCTGGCCCCCCCGCGAGATAAAACACCTGATCGTGTTCCTCAAAGGGCCGAAATCAGTTCGAAGCTTCGCAGAAGACTTATTATGAGCCCCATTGAAGACTCCGCAGAACCACAATTAGGAGATGCCATTGCGAAGAAACTGAAAGCTTTATCGGATGATACCACGATGAAAGTGCAAAAGTGAGTTTTTGTCGTGTATAAAAATTTGAATTTTTTTTGTTAGATTTAAGGTTTATCTGTAGTTTGTCATGATAGGTTTTGACATAATTTCGAGATCTACAAGAACAAACTTTTAAGATTGTTGGAAATCTTGGTAAAATAACTTGGTTTAATTTTTAAACTGTCGTCGACCTTGATTTTTGAGTTACTATAATTGCAATGTAAATTTTATTATTGTAATGTGTATTTTTCGAAATATTTTTGTGTTCATTTGTAAAGATCCAAGTGTCCTTATATGTAGCCTTAAAATTACACTTATAGATTTTATAAATAAACGATTTTGCAATATTTTTGTGTATTTATTAATAACACATCTTTACATAAAATAACATGAAATTGCACGTTCTTGTCGATAGTATTCAGACTTACAAGTGTATAATTTTATAATACTTTCTTTATGTTTAATTATTTATGCATTATGGTCCATGTGGATATATCAATGAACATTAAACTGTTAAATTCTACATTACAAAACAAGTTCATAAATACTAGAATTTAGAAAAATTCGAAATTTAAGTGAGCAAGACTAGAATTCTAAAATTAAGAATGAAATACTAAAACAAACACCTAATGAAAACATCACAAAATTATAAAGAAGGTAAAAGATATTTCTGTTAATACAAAATATTTACTGGCTGTAATATACCCTATAATATAAGGTTTTAGACCTCCAAAGAGAATACGAATTATCGAATTTAAGCAAATAAACACCCTGTCCGGGATATTGATGTGAGCCTGCATATACTTCATTTTGACAATCTCGCCGGTAAACTGGTACAATTTCCATTATTACTGGCTTCGGACCGCTTTCAGGAGACAGTGAGCCTGCTTCAAAATCTGCTGGATGAATTGCTTCTTCATCTTCTAAATCGTCCAAATCTTGCATATCTTCATCATCACTTTCTGATACATGAACAGAAACTTGATCACTTGTGGGGGTTCCATACTCAAAATATACCCCAAAACCTATCAAAAAATTAATTTTACATAGAATACATGGTTTATTAACAATAAAATAGTTTTAAAATATTTAATTAGGTAGATTTAGAGTTTTTGTTAAGTAAAGCAAACATTTCTAAGAGTTAAGTATTACCAATATCATAATGATCCGTTGCAAATTCCCAAAATATTCTAGCCCCTTCACGATGTGTTGGAACTCTAACAGTTACAGTCTCTCCATGTCCTACTCTAACTACACTATCACCTTCCGCCTGTGAAATGGTCTGCTTAAATGCCTGTATATCACATCTGGTCCACATACTGGCAGGAACTAATGTTTCTTCTAACGATTCAGACATATGTGAGTTTCCTAAATCTTCCTTGGTTTCATTTTTCTGCGAACACAAGAAAATTACTTTTGTTGGGACACATTTAATGAATACTGCAATAGGTGTAATAATTATTTAGAATGCTAAAGCCGATGTATAAACTGTCTTCAAACATTAAAAGTCCACATTTTTTGCTCGTTAGTTCATGAACGGTTTTGAAGGTTTCTAAAGCATGGATATTTAAGACACAAGATTTCCATAAGCTAATTATTAAAAAAAAAATAAGAGAAGCACTTCGCCTGGACTTTCCTATACTTTAGAAATAGTTACCTATCATGTTTTCAAGAGTTCTTCAGTATTAACATATACGGGCCAACAATGACAAAATAAAATCCATATGTGAAATTTTGAATAATATACGTATACAGCTCGTCTATTTTAGTCGGGACACTATAGGAAACTATAGGAGATACAAAGTTGGTTAAACTAGTTAAAAGTTACCTAATTAGGGGGACAATGTCATGGAGATTTCGTTTTTATAAAAATACCCATAGCTGGCTTACTAGATACGAGCGGAAAACTGAAAAAGTGGAATTTCTATAACGTAAAATATCTCGGCTCATATTGAAAATAGAAAAAAATCATAATGAAGAAAGTTGTAGATCTATTGAAACTGTCTTAGGAAAAAATAGTTTCCTAATTGTGTTTTGTTTCGTTCTTTCAAAAAATGCATGTTTGCGTTACATCTAAAAAATATAACAAAACACAATCGTTTCTTTAACAAAATTTTAACTGGTTTATCAAGCTTCTGCTTGTCAGACCTTTCGTTCCGCTCTTTTTTGCCATTCACAACTAATAGCAAATGCTGCCGTAAAGCAGAATATAACTTACTGTACTTGATTGGTACCTGAGTGAAATATTATTAGATAAGTGTCCTTTCCGAAACGCTGGGGTTACCTACCTATCTTAAGTCTAATCCCGACTAATAAGCCTACCCTGTGTAAATGCAGCATTTTTGGGATGTTGAACTTTTGATTGTAATATAAATATAATTATAACTGGGGTAATAGCAACGTAAATAAAAAAAACTCAATTTTATTATTATATATATTTATATTATTGCACCGAGTATGCCAAATATTCGGCCATTTTTTGAAGCTTGCCGAATGAATATTCAGATGAGCCCAATAGTTGTTCGAGTCATTTTGTGTACTAAACAGTAACAATACTAAATTCAAAATTGCAATTTTCTTGTAAATTTTAAATGTATAATTAAGAACAAAATGCATTGAAACAAAGTTATAATTTCGGTAGCTAAAATTGGCTCGAGTTGGCCTAATATTCCGTACTAGGCCAAATATTCTGCCTAAAAATTGGTTAAATATTCGGTATTCAGCCGAATATTTGGCACTTTGGTAAAATACCTCTCTGAACATTTTGCCGAATATTCAGTATTCGTCCAGTGGCTAAAATAACTATTGGTACAGCTCTAGTTATTATAGATTATAGTGATGAAAGTAAATAATATTTGTCGTCTATGATTGGATTTTGACGTCAGAAAATCATTTTCAAACATCTCAAATTAATATTATGTTCTCAAAATTTATTTTTTCTGGTTTCAAACATTAGTTTTTTGACATCGGAAAATTGTTTATATAACGTAGGAATATAATAAAGCTTTTTAATTATAAATAAATTTAACGAAGTTTTTGGCGTCAATAAATATTTTTTTACGCTGAAATTAGATTTTCTTCACTAAAAGCAGTAAATTTCGATTCGCGAAAGGGTTTCTGTCTGCTTAAGTGTGAAAATTATGGTACCCTATGCGTGGAAAAACATGCCTCATCTGTTACAATTCAGTTTTGAGATAGGAGTCTTTGGTGTTACACACCCAAATAACAGTTAACAAACATGTATAGTATTAAAATTTTTTGCTCGAAACATCCATCTAAGAGAAAGATGTTATTTACAAGTTTTGCTGATTTTAATCGTATCTGCTTGCACCTAACATACTTTTAAAAACACCCAACCTTGTAAAATGAGGAAATACAATCTAAATCAAAATAGCTACCAATTTCAGAAAATCATAAAAAATTTATTGTTCTTACTCTACTCTAGATACATTACCGTTTCGTGTTTTGTTTCTAAATGTTTTTCACGATTTACAGTTTCATTGGTTATTAATTCTCCCCTTTGGGCGGCTTGTAATTGTTGCATGTACTGTATGTAATGTTGCTCTTGCAATTGCCTGATAAGAGCTCCTTGTTTTTCAGGATCACCTAATATTAAAAAATTTAATATTTATAAAGGCAAAATCAATAGCAGTTACTACCTACCTGGATACTGTTGTTCAGCGTAATTCCTAAATTGTTCATAAGTTTGTTCGTTTAATGCTTGCTGTATTTGCCTCTTCAAAGCCTCTTCTTTTTGTAACTGTTCTTGCACCAATTTCTCTTCAGCCTCTCTCTTTATTCTCTCTTCTTGTTCAATAATTTTACGTTTTTCTTCTTCTTTCCTACAAAAATAAGACAAAATAAAAATAACATGGCGACTTAAAATTAATTGGGTCTTACGCCAGTCTTTCTTGTTCTTTCTTTTCCATACGATGAGCCTCAATGTATGCTGTAAATAAAGGACACCGCCTACTTAAAAGTTCCACGAAACCAGCTCGGGCTTCATTGGCCTCCAATTTTCCTAGTTTTTGCCAAGCTAAACGTCGATCACGTCCAACCATATCCAAAGCTCCTAATGGTGGCAATTTCGAAATTGCTTCCGATATAGGACCATGTAAAACTTGTTGCGAGAAAGCTACTAAAGATAATTTATCCTCATAACTAAAATGTACGGCTTTTCCTTCTTTTTCTGTAAAAAGGGAAACATTAAAATGGACTTAACCTCTTATTAAACTTGAATTAACCTTTATAGAAACTAAGGGCGAGTTTATAGACTTCTTCAAGTGGTAAACCATATTCTGGGACGTCTCCCATATCACTGTTTTGTAGTTTTTCTGGTTCACTGTCTAGTTTTATTCGCAAGGAATTAAATTTTTCATGAATATGTGAGCTGTCACTTACTGCGGCCATCATTGCCGAAACGTCAAGTTTGACAGTTCAGAGCAACATAAATATCAGAATTGCAACATATAAATAGCAAAGTTTCTAGATAAATCTTACTTTCTCATACATACACGAAGCAAAGTATTGTATAACAATTATCAAATAAATTAACAACTGCTTTAAAATTTGGAATAATTTGTAAATGCAATGTAAATGTTAAACATTTAAAAAACCGAAATTTCTTTATTAACTTATTTTAAGACCAGACAACGAAAGGATCGCTCTTAGCGGAAAAAATTTCGGATAAGTTGAATTTTGGTCTGAACTTTTGGAAAAGAATCCCAAGTAACATACTACATACTAAAAGTTCTTCTTGATGAAGACAGAAGTTCCTGAATTATCAGAGGTGAGCGTTGTTTGCCATGTTGAAAAATAGCGACCCAAAAACTGTTTTTAGATATGTTTCTAAAATGGCCAGTTTTAGCTATACATACATACCTGTTATACAAAAATGTTTAGAATTCACTTTTTTAACAAAAAGTTACATTCAAGTTGTATTGCAAGAGATAACTGCTATGGCATAAAATCGTCGTGTCGCACCACTGAAGCTGTGCAAAAACAGAATACTGTTTACAGAAATTTCTGGTGGGACTGATGCTTAATAGGTTAGGCTAGGGTAGTTGAATAGGTCATCTCATAAAACGCCATTTTGGTGTAAATTAATTTTCAACTTGTTCAAATCTCAAATTTTAATTTTGAAACTTACATAAATACTTACATAAAAACTGCACAGGGCCTTTTGTTAATCGCCGTAAAACCCCGCGATGTTCGATATAAGTATTAAGAAATAAAATGTATAAGCAGCATAAATTCATATACAGTTATGTCACATAATTTGTATGTTGTATAGTCGGTTATCGGTATTTGCGACCAGTTTTATGGGATAAAAAAAGTTATGAGAAAGCGACTAAATCAAAATGTGGAGCTTATCCGGTTATTTAATTAACCATATTATTGATAACAAAGCTTAAACATAATAGCCGTAGAAAAATAAGGTAAAGAAAGTATACTACACTGTCTCAAAGCAAACGAAAAAGAAAAAAATAGCCTTCCTGCGTTTTCAATAATTTGCCTACCCTAGCTTTAATTAGTGCCTGTATAGCCGTCCCATTTCACCCACTCGGTTACGTAGGTACCTAATCTTGTAGAATATTTTTCCACTCCTTTCGAAACGCTACGCAAAGCTTGTTTAATGACGCTGTGCAATTCCCCGACATTTGACAGGTTTTTCCAATATGTCTTATACATGTTCTATGGGGTTCATGTCGGGAGAATATCCTGGCCCAATTCATAAGCGCGATTCCAACTTCGTCGAAGTATTGTGACACACCTCGCTACATACGGTCTTGCCTTGTCCTGCATGAGGGTGAAGTTATCGCCAATAAATGAAATAAATGGAACCACGTGATCTCCTAGAATATTGTTGTGCAGTAAGGCATCTTTTGAGGAGAGGAAAGTCTCATGGCGTTCGATTGACAGCCTGTTTTTGAATATTTTATAAGTTCATTAATGTAAAACCCTAATTAATTCAATATTAGTATAAAAATAAATACAATTCCATTTCTAGAATATCATAATATAATGATCTTACAAGAATCTGCAACACTTTAGGGGAGTTAAGTGTATGTGTTAACCTAAAACTTTAACCTCAAAAATATCTTATCAGCTCCAAAATAAATAGGCACATAAAAGCATTGTTCTAAAAGTGACCCTTTAAAATTGTGAAATATGGGTAAACACAAAGAGAAAAAATCAAAGAAACATAAAAAAGACAAAAAGCACAAGAAGAGGGAACGAAGATACTCTTCATCATCGTCCAGATCTTCTTCAGAAAGGTGGGTCGAAAAACAACCATCTCCTCTTGCGAATAATTCTAATGTAATGTACAAAGATGAGAAAGAAACAGAGCGAGATGGATGGATGTCTCTACCAACAAATTTTGCATCAACATCAACTGTTGATCGAAGACTTGAACGTGAAGCAAACAAAAGAATTGAAAAGGAAAAAGAAGCTTATAATCCTCGAGAAAGTGTTAGGGAACTAAATCCTTATTGGAAGCATGGTGGTGATGGTTTACCATCATTCACAGATGGTGGTGGTAGTTTAGCAAGATTCAAAAAGCCTGCTGAAGATATTTCAGACTGTTATAAACCAAGAAATGATGCTAAAAGGGCAAGTTCATCAAACTGGCGGAAAAAACCATCAACACATGATAAAGAAAGTTATCATTCCATAGATACTTCTACACAAAGCCAAGCACAAAATAGTCGAGCAAGTGAGCAAAACACGCAAGGGGAGATTTTATCAGACAGTGAATTAAATGCACTGGCAGCAAAATTAGTAAAGGCTGAAATATTAGGTAACACCGCCTTAATAGCGGAACTAAAAGAGAAATTGGAAAATGCCAAAACAGCTCGAACAAATAACCCAAATGAAACTCGTGATCAAGACTTTATTTTAACACAAACAGACTCCAAGGGTTATTCACGACCATTAAAGTTGCAATCTGAATATGGAGAATATTCTGGTGGAAAGCGGAAGAAACAAAAAGTAGAAACTCATAGCGATGGTCAGCGCGTTCGTTATTTCCCAGACGATGATAAATATTCTCTTCAACAAATGTTTGAAAATGAGAAATATAGCTCAGTTGAAGATTCAAATAAACATTTTATGCAACTGGCTGGAAAAGTTCGTAAAAATGATGATTTAGATGAAGTTTTTGCCGATAATATTCGAAGAAAAGAATCCGACACAATCGTGGACAAACGTAATAAGGATAAAGCGATTAGTGAACATCAACAAACAACTGAGGCTTTAAACAATTGCAGCAATTGTTTGCAATCGGATAAAATGCTTAAACATCTCATGGTGTCTATGAGTGAAGCGATATATTTGAGCCTCCCACATCATGAACCGTTAACAGATGGTCACTGTTTATTAGTACCGATACGACATGCTTCTTGTTCCACACAGTTAGATGAGAATGAGTGGTCTGAAATGCTAAATTTCCGTAAAGCTCTCACTAGAATGTGTTCTTCAAGAAATGAAGACGTTATATTTTTTGAAACTGCAATGTTTTTGCACCGACATCCACATATGGCTCTTCATTGTGTACCTGTCCCAAAGGAACAAGGAGATTTGGCTCCAATATATTTTAAAAAGGCCATCGACGAGTCTGAACAAGAATGGGCGCTCAACAAAAAATTGGTTTCCTTGGCAGGACGTGATGTAAGACGTGCTATTCCGAAAGGTTTACCATATTTTTCTGTATCTTTTGGAATGGACGAGGGATTTGCCCATGTCATTGAAGACCAACGAGTGTTTCCAACTAATTTTGCTCAGGAAATAATTGGAGGAATTTTAGATTTGCATCACAGTAAATGGCGGAAGCCTAAAGCACAAAAATTTGAAGAACAAAAGCAGAGGGTTTTAGAGTTTTCAAAGGAATGGACTAAATATGATTACACAGCAAATTAGTTTTTAAGTTTGTATTATTTTTATTTTAAAAAATGTAATTATTACAACTTAGGTGTAAAGCAAAATAAAATTAAAGTATAAATCTTAAACAATCATTTCTAATTCACGTGCGTATGTTATTGCTTGCTCTGCTAATTCTCTTGAAGGGATAGGTTCGTCACTTTTCTTCACTTCGGGGATAAAACTAAAGAAGTTATCTCGGCCCGATTTCCATTTGCGCTACAAAAATTATACATAAAATCATTAAAATCTTTCACAATTTTTTAATTATACCTTTGCAGCAAATTCTTGAACAGCTTGTTGGGACTGCAGGTATAACATTCTAGCAGCATCTTTTAAAGAAATTTTGTCGTATGCTTTTTCCACACAAACGGCAATCTCTCCACGAATGGTATCCAATAAAATATCCATGAAAAAGTTGTAGTTAGCAGCTGGCACACTGCCTTTGGCCATAAATATCTATAAAAGAAAACTTGTCTAGCAACTTTCTACTTAAAAATACTGCTATAATACAGGGTGTTTCCTAAGTAAGCTAAAATAATTAAGGGGGTGATTCCCCAAGCAATTTTATGAAGAAAAGTTCGTATGAACATATGTGATCAGAGCTTTAGTTTTTGAGCTAAAAAATTTTTATTTAAATAGTTTTTTTATTTCATTTTATCTTTTTTTACAAATGTGTTGCTTGTCAACATTCTAAGGCCCGTTAGAGATTAATACATCCGACATGCATTTAGCTTTGTCCAATACTCTCTCTACTCCTAAAAATAACAAAAACATCAAGCTGTCCGTATCTTATATGCAACACACTGTATCAATAAATAAAGAAAAAAGATAAAGGGGGCGAGTTTGGATTTTAAAACACATACCTAATTTCAAGCAATAAAAAAACCCCACCTATCGTACAAAGGAAAAATAGAACTTACACTCTCTCTCTTTACCCCTTTTACAATCACTTGCATACATGATTCGTAGTTTCGCTGCCCTATTGTATAATTCATTCACCATACTTAGTGCCATAAATTATAAGTGCCACCTACGTCTGAATATCCTGAACTACAGTTCCCGAAACTGATTTAATGTTTATCTATGTTATTTATGGTCCTTGTTACTTTCCTAGTAAATACTTACCTTATTATAACTACCTTCCATTAAGTACTGTTCTATCGATAAGGGATGCCTAATATAAGGATTATCTTGAATATGATCGGCAGGTAAAAGTTCCAATTCTGTATGAAACTCGGCAACTCTATTTTGCGATAATAAAAACAGTAGATTCAAACCCAAAAGTTGATACTTAAAAGCTGATTCTGGCAACTGATTTTTGTAATCAAAATAGTAGCATTTCAGCTGGGCCATGTAACGCTCGAAAGAAGGTATATCATTTGCAGCGATACTCCACTGAACTCCAATTTCCAGGACATCTCTAGCCAGTAAAAGTTCTCTTTTATCAGCGATAGCATTGGAAGTTGGGAGGAAAGCGAATTGTGTTAATTCCAACTGAAAAGTCATTGTAAGAAAACATAACCTCAAACTTTAACATTTACCTTTAAATCAGCCAATAATTTTTCACACTTGCTTAAATTCGGATTGGAGGTACCCCATTCTGATTTTAATTGTTTATATAGCGTCGCAACTTCGTTTATTCGCGACATTTTACACTATTACTTGAATGACTCGAGTATTTTTTATGCACAAAGACGATAAACGTCTAGTATAATGGTTTGTGCAAGATGACTGGAAGGGATATATACAGGCTGAGTCAAGCTATACGTCTTTTTTTTGAGTGAGTTTATTATTAGGAATTTATTAAAAATTTTTGGTGTGCATATGTTTTGAAGGGTGCTCTACAACCTGGCGCAGTCAGTTTTTTGATTGGACGTCAAATGTCAAAATAGCGATTTTCAATTGTTTATTTTTAAATGAAACGGTACGACTTTTTTCGGCTTAAACGATGCTGTATGATGTTTACAATATGATCCTTACTGCATTTTTTCCAAATTTTCACGATTCAGACGTAAAATATGCATTTATTGTGTTAGTCTAGTAGACCCAGACCTACGGAACGTACTTTGATGTATTTGCACAAAACGATTTAATGGTTGTCAGTATGCATAGTAAAATCATTATTTTAATAAACATAAAAAAACAGAAACTCAGGCATTTAGATTACATTAAATAATAGTTACTTCAATATTAGGATAACATCGAATGAAAACTATAAGATTATAAACTAAACAAAATTTAAATAAAAAACTAACTAGTTTTTATTCAACGAGAAACTCCAAGAAGTGTAAATGTTTACTTACAAGCAATTGTTTCATCAAAAGTTTACTTATTTTACGGAAAAACATGGTGATGCGTGCGTACGTACCGGCCTACTAGACTAACACAATGAATGCTTATTTTACAGCCGAATCGTAAAAATTATGAAAAATTTCAGTAATGATCATATTGTAAACATCATACAGCATCGTTTAAGCAAAAAAAAAGTCGTACCGTTCCATTTAAAAATAAACAGTTGAAAATCGCTATTTTGACATTTGACGTCCAATCAAAAAACTGACTGCGCCAAGTCAAAGAGCACCCTTCGAAACATATGCATACCAAAAATGTTTAATAAATTCCTAATAATAAACTCACTAAAAAAAAGGCGTATAGCTTGACTCAGCCTGTATATTAGCTATCCATGCATCTTGGGTTTGTGGATGGACGATGTCAACCACAAGGGAATCAGCGAAGCTGAGAACTGAACGGAGACCGGAGTCATCGTAAAAACGTACGCAGCAAGTCCAGGATTAGGAATTTTAGTATAATTTGGTTTATTTTTAGCATGCTGTGCTAAAATTTTAAGCGGAATTGTTTACAAAAGCTAGAAAATTTAAAAATTCTTTCGTCAAAATTAAAGTTTTTGTGGGGTCGTTTACTACTTTTTTTCATTCAAATTTATATTGTAGGATGAAAAAAATAGTTCCATATTTTTTAATTTTTAAATAGACGTGTTATTAACCGCAAAATTAACGATTGAAATTTGTGTTTTAGAGGATATTTAAAAAACACGTCAAAGTATGACGTCATTTAGCGGTAAATACGCGCATGCGTAGTACTGTTTATTTTTGTGTTCTTTTGGTTAGCCTGCTGTTACCACTGTGGTTAAAAATCGGGCTGACGACGTATAGTTCATTACTATTACAATCATAAAGACGTTTTTTTTTCTGTTTAGTTTCTTATTTCCACTTGTAAACAGTCTAAAGTAAGTGTTAAATAACGTTTTTAATGAAAAACTTATTTATTAGTAAGAAAGGGAAAAACATAGAAAACTTAAGTCTGGAACAAATTTAATATCTCCCGAAATATTATATTTCAGTAAAAACGCTCGTACACTTAAACTTCACTTTATTTATCAATTCCAGCTTTACTTCGTTAAAGTCCATATTTAATGAGTATCTGTATATAAAATACTTAATTACTTTAACAATATCTATTTATTTTAACCCTATAGGTACGTATTTCGGCATGTTTACATGCCATTGTCAAAGGTTATAACCTTTGACAATGGCATGTAAACATGCCGAAATAGGTATAAGGTTAAAATAAATAGATATTGTTAAAGTAATTAAGTATTTTATATACAGATACTCACTTAAACTTCAGTTTTATCCCAGCCACTTTTAACACCTTTTTTGAAACAAATCTAGTGTGCAATTTTTGGTTTTGTTTAATTTCGACGGTTACTTATATTAATTAATGAGCAATGTTAATGTTTAGTGTTTTCCGTGTCTTTCTATCGTTTATTCTTCGGAAAAGCCTATCTGAGTATTATTTTTACTTTACCAACTTTATTAACGTTCAGTTACAGCTTTAAATAATCCGAAACCTAAAAATCAATGACATTTCCCGCAACCATGAGGCTAGATTATGTGAGTGTTGTAAAGTTTGACAGAAAAAACTTTAGTTTTGACGAAATATATGTACATTTAACTTTATGGTTTCAGTAAACAATTACCGAAATCAAAAACCTGAAAGATATTTTCGGGAAGTGAATTTGCATAAAAATTGTAAATCCTGCAGCTGTTTGAGTTCCTATTTGAATAAGACTTCACATGAACTATACAATAACTACTACGTGTCGATCTGACGGTCTTAAAAATTTACATAACCTCACTTTAACTTGACTTTTCACGTGTTAGGTGACGTTTATGTAAAATATACAGAATATTAATAAAAACATAAAATGGAACAACAAGAAAGTAAAATTAATTTTATTCCCTGTGTAAAGTGGGTGAGAAAGGGTGTGGCAAAAAGTAACCCTGAAAAGGTACGTCAAAAAAATAAGTAACTTTTTTTGTATAGGTATTTATATATTATATAAAAAACTAACTTTTGATATTTTAGGTACAATTAAGTAAACAAGAATTAGTTCGCATTATAAATCAGACTAAAACAGGACTACGGTATATATAACTTACGTCAAACATTTTAAATAACTTTCTTTTTTTTTTGCAACATTTAATACAATTTTTTTCAGAATTTCGGAGGAGGAAGATGGTGAAAGTTCTGTGCAACCAAACAATCAGATGAATACAGATGATGAATATAATTTTGAAAAGTATGACGAGGAAGATGGTAAGTAGTTAATTTAGCTAATAAAAATAAGAAATGATATTAGAGCTTCTCGATCCATAATATGGTTAAGGAAATGTAATGTCATTATTAGGACCTGAACGGCAATTCTCGAATTCATTTGCAATCTTTCCGTACATGTACACGCATATGAAGGATTTGCCCATGACTTTTATAAACGTGCATACTCAAACATTCCTTGCTTGCATAATACCTATTCTTACACGCATTTGAACTACAAAATTTGAGTGACCATATACCGCTATAATCGTCGAATTCGTGTACTCAATGTGACAATTCGAGTTGAGCAGTATGTTTTAATTTCTACAATATTTTAATATTGTTAGATGACAATATAGTGAAATCTAAATCATAAATCACCTTGTATAAACTAAATAACAACACAATAAAATAATTTGAATCTAACTGCTAACAATGTCATTAATGTAGTTGCGAATTATTCTCATTGTTTGCTAGGTCCAATGCACACAACAAATGCGAGCGCTTCGTGCTTGTAAATGTGCATCATGCAAACATCACCACCTCTACTTTGTATTATTGTGTACTACTACCCAGAATAGGGTAGAAAAGCTATCTCTTTCAAACAGCTACTTATTAGTTTAAACGTTGCTTGTTAAGAAAACAGTAAATTCTTTATAGGTGTATTTGTTTAACTTGTTCAGTTGTAAGTTTGCCATAATTTTGTATCTATAAATGGTTTATTGTTAGTTCAATTACCAAAACAATTATCAACCATTGCCTAACTACCACAGAATTATGTCTTCCTCACTGAATCTTTTTTCGAAATATTGTACCAACTTAAATTATACTGTTCGACAAATAAACAAAATAGAACACAAATTAATTTTCATTACTCTGAACTTCGTAATAGTACAAATTTAAATGTGATTTAACAAAGTTAAATGAATCTCTAGAATTGACTGTAAAATGTCGGATAAAGTTTGTACTTATAAAATTTTCATACATTCTGTGTATGTGTTAAGCAGTATTTTTTGATAATTTATTTTTGCAGAGAGCTCTACTGCACAGGTACTAGGTATTGGTTCATTAGCTGAAATTCCAGCTGAAGCGGAAGAACATTTTTCAGAATCAGATGATTCTGACAAAGAAGACGATATAATAAAACCTGAAGATAATTTAATTTTGGCTGGCAGAGTTGATGGTGATGCAAGCATATTGGAAGTGTATGGTATGGCCTTATTACATAGAAGTTGGCACCTAATTAACAATGTATTTTTCAGTATATAATGAATCTGAAGAATCGCTTTATGTACACCATGATTTTTTATTACCAGCATTTCCGTTATGTTTGGAATGGTTAGATCATGAACCTGGTCATCCTGCAGGAAATTATTGTGCAATAGGTTCAATGTTGCCAATCATAGAAATCTGGGATTTAGATATAGTTAACTGTCTTGAACCTGCATTTAAACTTGGAAGAAAATCTAGTCGTAAAAAGGGTATAACTGCTATAGGTCATACAGATGCAGTTCTAGATCTGTCGTGGAACAGAAATTTTGACCACATATTAGCAAGCGGTTCGGTTGACAAAAGTATTCTCTTATGGGATATAGATCAAGGTGAACCTGCTACAACTATAAAAGCTTTTACTGATAAAGTACAGTGTTTGGAATGGCATAAACTTGAAGCACAAACACTCTTAGCAGGTATGCATATATTCTTAAGGATTTTTTTTTTACTGTGTTCTGTGGTTGGCTGTGGCTTAGAAGATGAGTGCTTACTAATGACATGGAAGGTCTGTGGTTCCACTCACCCACAGATACCAAAAATAGGGTTTTGATTCCTAAGACCTGCTTTAGTCCAGTCATCAGGTACTTATGTAGGGAAATAACTCAGGAATGGCATTTTTTGGTTAAACTATTCATTTAGGCGTCCAAAAAAATACCCTGGGTTTAAGAATTGCAACTTGGTCGGGAACCTAGAAAAATTTTTTGAAAAGTGGATTGTTTCTTTTCATTGCATGCTATGTTAAAAGTAATTCTAAGAAGAAATAAAAAAGCTAAAAAATTCTGCATAAAACTAAAAAAAAAAGAATGTTCTAGCTCTAATAGTTTCCAAATTACGCTCTTCCAAAGAACCCCATTTTTGATAACATTTTTGGCTTAAAAATCGTAGTTTTTAGATTTCTTGAAATACCGTTGTCCCTGATGATTACATGTAAAACTGGTTCATAGATGAGTTAAAGTACATTTAATTTCCTGTAAATCCCTCCAAAAAAAAACAATCCTCAAACTCTAATAGGTTGCGAGCTGCTATGACCTCTCAAAGTAGCGCATTTTCGACCCTTTTTGGAGCTTGTTTTCCATTCCACTCCATTCCTGACTTATTTACCTACAAAAGTACATGATAACTGGACTATTAGTCTTTTGGATTCGACATTAAACTGTAGGTCCCCATGCTCCTCCTTAGCGGTAAGGGGGAGTACGTGGCAGAGAAGAATGTCAGAGTCCAGTAGTGGGACGCAAAGGCTGATTGCAAATGTGTTCTGATTAGATAATTTGTAGGTAGCTGTGATCAAACTGTGAAAGTGTTTGATTGTCGATCTCCTGAAAGCCATCAAAGTTGGCAGTTAACTGGTGAAGCAGAAAGAATAATGTGGAATCCACATGAACCATTTACATTTTTTGCTGGAACAAGTAATGGGGATGTACAGTACTTTGATTGTCGACAAGGTTTGTTAAATTAAATAATGGTGATTTTGATTTGCTTGTCTAAGGGGTGACTATTTAGTGAAGAGATGAATGTTCATTGGCGCTATAATTTTGGTGCTTTCAGGGCAACTGTGGTCTATAAAAGCACATGAAAAAGAAGTAACTGGATTAACTGTAAGCGAACAGTGTCCAGGATTATTTATAACAGCATCACCAGATGGATTGGTTAAAATATGGGACTATTTTGAATGCAATGAGCCAACTTTAGTATATGAAAAGAATTTTGACATGGGTTTAGTTCACTGTCTGGAGTTGTGTTCAGATTTGCCATTTGTTTTAGCTGCAGGTGGAGACAATAAAAATAATAATTTTACAGTTTTTGATATTCAAAATATTGATCTTGGTAAGTTGTTAAGCATACGTTAAATTATAAAATACTGTGAAATTGAAATTACTTATAATAAATTTTTAGTTAAACATCGCTTCGAATCCAGATCGCTTGTGCAGTTGGTTTCACAAGATAATTCAAATGAAAATGTAAATTAGATTTTTATGTAAAGTGCAGATAATAAATTGTTATTTTACTAAAACTTGTTTTGTGATTTTTAGTAGTTACAGTATTGTTTAGGTTAGTTGTCTACTGTTTTTTTGTAAAAGAGCATATTTTATAATTGGGTTCAGCTTAAAATTCACGTCTGAAATATGTAAGAATAATAATAATAATAATAATGAAAAATATTATATTATCACAAAAGTAGAAAAACAATAGACTAAGTATGCTTGGTTAAATATGTGTACACAAGTCGGCCATCTTACCAGTCTCCTACTCCCCTCACAGCATATCCTTTCCCCTTAAAACAAGCAAAATGTTCGTATCTTTACTACATGCCAAATTCTAATTCGTTAACCCAACTTTTTGCATGCACATACAAGAAGCCTAAAAAATGCATTGCATAATAATAGTTTACTAGATAATATGTGGCTGCAAACTAAAGAATTTGAAAATGAAAATCATTATTTAAATGTTATGCTCTTCACTGCATAAAGGGTTAAAGTTCGTAAAAATAAGTAAAGTAGAACAGATATAGGTACCATCATGAATTGAAATATAACGGGTTAAAAAATTACAAAAACTTGTTGTTGCGCAGGAAGTTTGAGTATTTTTTCTGGTCATTTTTCAATTCACGAGTGGCATACGATTATTATAATATATGTAATAACCAAACTATCAATTTTTCGAGATAATTTTAAATGAGTAGTTTGAATAATTTATTGGCGATAATTTAGTCATTATATAAAATAAAACATGCTAAAACGTTTTGTGAGTTTGATTTTATTATGACAGTGTCTCGTCAAGTTGCTAGGCAAAGTTTTTGTAGGAATTTAAATTTTGTCTGATAAAATAATAGTTATTTTCACGCTACCGGCAGTGTAAGTAGGCCTTAACATCCATAGCTACAGGGATCGTAAGTGGCTGATAACATTCGTGTACTAGTTACCCTTGACGACGGAACTTAATAGTGTCACTTACATTCCTAGGAAAATAATGTTGATTTTAACTGTTCGTTGATATGGTAACAAACACAGACAACTTAGAATAATGGAGCTTTTAAAAAATAATTCCGAGGACAGCTGTCAAAACGAACTTTTAAAAATATGATTAAATTTCTACCTGTAGGCCTACTTACATTGCCGGTAGCGTGAAAAATTTAATAAGTAACACGGAATGTATCGACTAATAACATCCTCGCCTCAGCTCGTATTCGCTACCTCGGATGTTATTACGTCCTTACATTCCTTGATACTTAAATAACTATTATTGTACAAGATGATAAAATTGCACTTTATCTTCGAGAGCGATTTTAGCGTCGAGGCGTCAGCCGAGACGCTAATAAGCATCGAGAAGATAATGAAATTTTATCGTCGTGTGGAATACAACATTTTTTTCTATAGCAATTGTTAAAGAAGACCAAAAAATGAAGAAAAATCAATGATAAATTTAATTTAAAAGTGTCAGGAAAAAAACAGTTTCACGAAAAAATGAGTAGGTGGCTTTAATAACTTTTTGGTTGCTATAGAGTTTTTAATGTAGAAAAAAAAATACTTTATCTATCCTTGCTGGTAAAGTACTACTTTATCTACCCTTGATGGTAAAGTGCTACTTTTCCCTCTAATTTTAGTTAATAATAGCACGTTTTAACAGTTGCTATAGAAAAAAAATCTCTTGTGTAATTACTACAGATAATTTACCTCATGCGTATAGAAGCTATTTAAAAACTTGAATTTTTTTCAATTTGCAATTTTATAAATTGGGAAGGGAACTTTTTACAAGTAGATAAATTTATCTTAACCTTCATCATAGCAACGAAACAGCATTTATTGTGATACCTTAAAATTTTGTTGCCAGAGCAACGTTATTATGTTTATTGATAATTAAACATGGTAAAGTTTATACTATATCATCAGAGCGCGGATTAAAAAGCATTTATTTTTGAACAAGCGCTTATAGTAAGCCTTGAATCCTGAAAAAAAGCCAAAACAAATGCCAAAATAAGCACTGAAAAAAGCTAAATAAGAGAAAAAATTCAATAGGTAATTGTATTAGGAATTTTATTGACAAAATAAAAAATACTAAATACAAACACAGTGTAACTTAAAACAAATATATTAGATTGTATTACATATAATTAATACATGATTAATTAAAAATATTACAAAAGCAATTTATGATAATGTATTTTCCAAATTTTCAGGTGGAAAAAATTGCCTAGGGTCTGTTATAATATTCTTAAAATAGAGAAACTTCTCTCTACGTCTACCGATGTTATTGGTGCATATTTAAATGCATTAGCTAGAATAGCAAAATTATCGACCTTTCTCGTTTTAATAATTTTCCCGTGTTAGCAAGTGTTTGAAATCCTTCATTTTTCAAAAGAACATCCTTTAATTTTTTATTAACTACTTCTCCAATATGTCCAAGCACATCCTGAGTATGCTGTATGAAATCATCTACAACTTTTACAGATTCCACCAGCGGTACATTTTTTTTTCTAAATTTTGGATAATTACATACCATTAATTTGCTTTCCGGAATTCCAAATTTTGCAGTAAAACCTCATCTTTTAAAACTTCTTGGCACTCTTTAATTGATATTGCAGCAGTTTCAGGTAAACCACACACAAACCTTTTAAATTTTTCTATATGTTCTGCGTAATACATGGCTGCTTTTAGCCAGGTGCCTCATCTAGTGAGAATGGGTTCCGGCGGTAAAGGAACATTTGGCAACTGGTCTTTAAAAGCTTGAATTCTATCAGAAAAATTTTCTTTCCGTTTTCAATTACGAGATTAATAAGCGGAAATTGAAGTTTTATTGTCTCGGCTATTCGAGCTAATCCATGTGCAAGGCATGTACAGTAGTACAGTTTTCGTAAAAAACTTTCAAAACGCTGGCCGCTTTGACCATGTAGGCCGCATCTGTTACCATTAACAGTATTTTTTCATTAGGAACGCGATCTGGTAGGAATAACTTAGTTAAACTTTCTTGCACAAATCTAGCAATTGTTAAATGATTTGTTTTTTGTAATTCTTTGCAAGAAATCAAAGAGCGCCCAACTGATTTTTCATTATTTAAAACACCGACAAGTAAATTAGCCATATCATCGCCCACTGATCCAAATATGATAGTTGCCTATGCTTTGCTTTATTTGTTCAAACACGTTTGGATAAACTTGATCCAAATAGTGCTTCTTCAATGAACTCTCGCTCGGAATTTCTCTCCTGCAATATTTTTCAAGAAAATTTCTGTAGTGTACATTTTCCAATTTTTTTAGAGGAATATTAGCCGCGATCATTGCACCGCAAAAGATCAAAAGCAAATGTTTTCTGATCATCAATTTTTGTTGCTAATGCTACTGATTCTGATAGCGTTTGCTGCTTACTTCCACATTTATTCTGTGTATGGATAGCTGTTTGAATATGTTGAATTACATTATATTTCTTTTCAGCGGATATCTGTAAACAACGTTTCATTAGCTCCCATTAATCTTAAAAATTAATTTCGACTTACTGTTTTCATACACAATCTGCAAAATATTTTATTGTTTTCTATTGTTAGTTCTGAATAACTTTGTATCCATGTAGAAGGTAACTCCTTATCTTTAACTTTTGCCATTTTAATTATTGATGCTGTGCACTCAAACAAATTAAACAAAACAACCGTCTGTTACAGCTGCGAAAAGGTAACTAAGATAAAGAATGAAGATAAAATTGACTTGCTTCGGGGTAGCCGTTGTCTGTAGTAGTAAGCACGTGTTAAATTTTAAACAAAACGTGTCGGTCATTCGGGTGCGCTAGAAATAAAAGCCGCCGACGCGCTCTCTGATATCGGCGGTGCCTGTTTATATAATAAATAAAAATAAAAAATTAAATTTTTTAAGGCTTGATACTTAAAATAAATTACAAATAAGCCGAAACGAGTACCAAAGTGTTAAAAAAGGCGTTAAGTAAGCATTTATGCAAAGAATATGAAAAAATAAGCAAAATAAAAGTAGTGCCAAACGCTTGCATTTTTTGTGAAACGTGTAGATCGTAATTAGAAATCGACTTTTTTGGCTTGAAATGATATTTGACATTTCGCATTAGTTTATTTGGAAAAGTCAAGTTTTTTTAAATACTTTTGTTTTAAATTAGTTTACATGGCACAATCTTACTCAGTTTACACTAGTGCGATAATAAACTTTATTACCTAGCGCAAAATATGAATGACATAATAAGTAAGTGCTTATTCAAGCAGTTGTAGATAAAAATACTTTTTATACTTACTTTAGGTAATACACCTTAATTCACTGATTTGAGTTAGGTAGTGAACTTCATTATTTCACTCAGTGTAATAATGAGATCATTTGGTCAAAACGGGCATAGGCAATCTTGATTTTTCTTATTGATTTATAACTGTCATGAAAATGTTAAACGTTTGTTTTCTATTGTTAGTTCTGAATAACTTTTTATCCATGTAGAAGGTAACTCCTTATCTTTAACTTTTGGCATTTTAATTATTGATGCTGTGCACTCAAACAAACTAAACAAAACAACCGTCTGTTACAGCTGCGAAAAGGTAACTAAGATAAAGAATGAAGATAAAATTGACTTGCTTCGGGGTAGCCGTTGTCTGTAGTAGTAAGCACGTGTTAAATTTTAAACAAAACGTGTCGGTCATTCGGGTGCGCTAGAAATAAAAGCCGCCGACGCGCTCTCTGATATCGGCGGTGCCTGTTTATATAATAAATAAAAATAAAAAATTAAATTTTTTAAGGCATGATACTTAAAATAAATTAAAAATAAGCCAAAACGAGTACCAAAGTGTTAAAAAAAGGCGTTAAGTAAGCATTTATGCAAAGAATATGAAAAAATAAGCAAAATAAAAGTAGTGCCAAACGCTTGCATTTTTTGTGAAACGTGTAGATCCAAATCAGAAATCGACTTTTTTTGCTTGAAATGATATTTGACATTTCGCATTAGTTTATTTGGAAAAGTCAAGTTTTTTTTAATACTTTTGTTTTAAATTAGTTTACATGGCACAATCTTACTCATTTTACACTAGTGCGATAATAAACTTTATTACCTAGCGCAAAATATGAATGACATAATAAGTAAGTGCTTATTCAAGCAGTTGTAGATAAAAATACTTTTTCTACTTACTTTAGGTAATACACCTTAATTCACTGATTTGAGTTAGGTAGTAAACTTCATTATTTCACTCAGTGTAATAATGAGATCATTTGGTCAAAACGGGCATAGGCAATCTTGATTTTTCTTATTGATTTATAACTGTCATGAAAATGTTAAACGTTCATTATTTCAAATGTACTTTTATATTTATTCAAACGGAAGTAGCAAAATATTGTATAAAACATATAAGGAAAACGGGTGATTGTTTCACACATGTGGTTATATGCAACTTTTACATTCGTGAAATAATCCTCCTCATTTTCTTACTTGTTACATAAATAGCTATTAGCGCACGCTGCTATGGGCACCGTCAACAATTCCATTTTTTTTGCAATTAAATTAAAACAGTTTTATCTTGGTGTTTTTTATTGAAACACAGTAGTAGAAAAAATATTGTGTGAAATTCGTGCGAGAAATGCCTTTAGCGCTAAAGTATCATTTCGCGCACAAGTTGCACAATAACTGTTTCGTACTGTTTGTAATTTTTATTATTAAACAACAGTGAATAAACTAAAAATACAATAATAGTATAAAATTTGTACGTAATTTAAGTATTTTAAGAACACGTACTGTGTCGGCCTTACGCAATATAGCTTCGGGGTTCATAACAGTATCACTATTATAACAGTTATTTTAATCTAATCCTACTACTTCTGCTGCTAATTTAATAATTATATCTGTCAAATTAAAGTACTATATTATGCTTATTTGCAATTTTGTAAACTCTGATTTTAAATGATTTTAGGATACTGAAACGTCTGCTCATCTTCATCGATGACTGAAATGGATGCATCTACAATTCCGTAGAAATATCTTAAAATTTCTCTTAAAAAGGCAGTTGTTTATCACGTGGATATATTTGAGGCTGCTGCAGATTTAGATGAAATATTTAACAACACGATTTTATCAATATATTTATGCACTCTTGTTTCGGTATGTTTTCAAGTTTATCGAGCTTCAATGGTAAGGAATATAAGTGGATATTATCAATATTTATATTTTTGTCGATTATCAGGTTACAAAGTTGAAATGTCAATTTAATTTTAATTTAATTTAAAGCTGTCGCCGACTGACGTCCGCATGCTAACGGTTTTTATGGAAACACTAGCTATAGCTTTTTATTCGTTACTGATTTGCTATGGTGGTCAGAAAACAGACTTGGGAAGATACCTCCATAAAAGTATCTTAAGATAAGATAAGATACATTGGTCATTAAAGTATCTAAGATAAGATAAGATACCCATTTCATAAAAGTATTCAGATAAGATACAAGATACTTATTAAAAGTATCTTAGATACTTTTAAGATACCGAAATAATAACACAATTGTTGTTAAAACTATATATTTATTTATTTTATACAGTAGTAATTTTTCCTTTTTTTTTTACAAAACTACCTAATTTATTTATATATCATATTATTTAAAATTCAGAACCTTTTAACAATATAAGAGAGCATTCTGATAACTGCGCTCTTTTTTTGCTTAGAACAAGGCCACCACAACTAAATAACCTTTCTACCGCAGCGCTGGATGGCACAACAGTATTATATTTTAAAAATAATTTTTTAATTGCTGGTAATCGATCTAGGCATTGCAATCCTTCGCCCCCCATGGTTAAAAATTGTTCCACCTCTGTGGTATTTTTTTTGGTTGGTAGAAAATCGAAAAAATCGTTACCTTCATTTTTTAAAGTTTCTTCATAATTCTCAGTATCAGAATCTGAAAATAAAAGTCATAGTTGCCAACACATTGTAGGTTACAGATCCTAAAAAAATTTTTGTAGTTACTGACCATCTAATTTAAGTTTTAAATTTTACCTTTTACTCTTTTGCAAGCTAATGGCGCCATTTTTCTCAAAAATGTATTAGGGTCAATCCAGTGCACGGTCATTCCCAAATAGTGCCTTCGAAACCCTAAAACAGTTTAATACAACAATGATAAATCGACCCTCACATCTTAAAGATATAATATTTTACAAAACAAGAATTATTAACGAAAAATGAGTTCAATCAAAGAATATAATAAAAAAAAGTCTCTATAGTTTATATATTAAATCTGCTGAAGTTATTAATTGTTTTTTTCATATCCTAGTTTATTGTTTACACTATAATAATTATGATAAATAAATCTTACCTTTCCAACAATCGCAGGTTGTGGAAACATATTTTATTTCGCTTAATACCGAAATTAAGTTTTTCTTAAATGATTGTGCTTGCTTTCAGATCTATTTTCTTCGTTAAAGATTTTCTGGACATGACGTTAATGCCAGGTCGCAGGCCCCCCAGCAGTTTTTTAAACGCATCCGTTTCGATATTGCGCAATGGTATAAAATTTTGCACGTGGTAGTTGACAATTAGATCGTCAATTCCTGTTTGGTTAACTGAAACAAAGAGAAAATTTGCTAATAAAATTTAGTAAAAACTACAAATTAATGTAATAACTAATAACAATAGTGAAAAGTGAAATAATCATACACACCTTTAAAATCAAGCCTTGGTTGCTTAACCATGTGAACAGGGCCGCCGCAATCCTTGCCACTGTTTTTACGTTTTCTGCTATTCATCGACTTGATTTGCTTTGTTGGATGAATTTGTTAAAAAAATGTATTAATCAAATAAAAGATGCACAGAAAATAGCAGATAGACACGCGTGTCTATTAAATATATGAATCAAAAGTTTTGATGACCGTTTATTAATTAATTGTTGATATTTTTAATTTGCTTTTTACAATATTGTAGAAATTGAGTTGCAAAAAAATATTTCCCTAAACCGAGATTTAAACCTAATGTTTATTGAGCATTACCATTTTGAAACAACTAAGTTGCAAATTTCATTTTTAATATAAATATATAATTTACAAAAATCTAAGACGGTCCTGTCTCTCTACAACACTAGCGGAAAATTTTAAATAAAAAAATTGCAATTTTCTTACCTTCAAATGCTTCCTCAAGTTTGACGATGTTGAAGCGTTTGTAGAGATGTACTTTTCTTTAATACACACTATACACTTTACTTTAAAAACAGAATTTTTCTTAAAATCTTTTTCCGAAATATAAAAAAACTCTTAAGTTATCCCATGGTAAATGATTCGTATCACCCATGGTATTTCAGCGGCGCGTATTACTAACACAAAAAATAAAAACTAACACTAATTAGAAATAACAAATAACTAATTTTTTAATACCTAAATAGAGAGTTTTTATAATACATTTTAAAAACGGCTAATTAATTGCACTTATTATTTACACCTATGAATTAAACCCAAGTATTGTTTAAAAAAAACAGTATACACAAAAACCAAACCTGGAACTTTTGTAATCAACTGCAATACAAGTACTAAATGTTTGCAAAGTTTAAACCTACAATCAACATTACTTTTCAAGTTTTCTGCACCCCCCACATAATATTTCAATATTAAGAAGGAAGTAGCAAGAATGCTGTTCTGAAAACAATTCCAAGAAATTTCAAATTTGACCTGCTAAAATTTCCCTATTCCCAAATATGTCATTCATCTAATCATCTATGACCCTTTTCATTCTTATAGTAGTAAGTAGGGCCCATGTAGTTTTAAAGGTTTAAAGTATTAAAATTAGGAAAATCTACCTGGCCATCAGTAAAGGGGAAGCAATAAGCATCCACTTTTAGTAATAACATTTCCAAGAACTTTTAATCCGTCTTTTGCGGCAAATACTGAAAGTTAAAATTGCACCTAAAAAAAGTATCTTTCAAAATAAGATAAGATACCTAAAAAAAAGTATCGAAGATAAGATACAGTTACTATGTATAAAAATGTATCTTAAATAATGTAAGATACTACAAAAAGTATCTCGATACTAGTATCTCGATACTTTAAGATAAGATACTACCCAAGTCTGTCAGAAAATGACAAACGAAAGTTTGAACGTTGCAAACGCTGCTTATGAAGCAAATTACGCAGGGGTCGATTTAAGATTTCAAAAAGGACTGAATATGATAATAAGAAGGAGTCAAACCCCTTTAATTATAAAAGCTGGACGTTTTCTTGAAACGTCCATGGTTACCTATGTTTGGGTGAGATCAATTCTAAGCAGCACTTCCTTAATGATATTAAATAATAACCTTTAACTTTAACTTTAACAATAATTATTCTTTTAACTTTATACGTATTTCGACATTACCTTTGAGAACGACAGTTAAACATGTCGAGATACGTATACAGTTAAATTAAATAATTATTGTTGAAGTAAATTAAAGTATTTTATTTAATATCAATATGAACTTAAACGAAGTAAAGCTGGAACTTATTAACACATTTTTTAATGGTTTGTTGAAATAGATAATTTTTGAATATTGCAGATTGTACGATGTGCGTACTCCACGTGCATGGTTTTAAGGAATGTTCACAATGAGTGATTTTATCTCAAGAAAATTGCACTGTACACTTTCATAAAATCTTGTAGATGGTTTGCAAATCTGAAAACTACACTGTGCAATGGTTAACATCGTAGGTAATAAAAGCACAACGGCTACACACCATGTATTATTCTAAAATTCTTAAGAATACTCTCAACAATAGCACGTAGTTATGACCACATTTTTAAAATACAAATACATACTAATAGTACAATAAATATGATATTTTAGAATAGTGTATTAAATTCAATGTAGAACTTGTTATAATATCAAAATAATAAAATATAACTGTAATCATATAAACTCTATTATTCAGTTGCAATAAAGTGACTATTATGAAAATTACAGAGTGTAAATAATTAAATAGCTGTTAAATTATTAAATTAGAATTCAAAAAAACAAAACAAAAGAAATACTTGATAGTGTTTAAGTAATTTCGTATTTAGTAATAACAACATTTGGAATTTGGGTGTAATATTTTTGCGAATAGCATGACCAATAATTGTTTAAACTTTGCAAAAAAAGCAATTAAAAATAATATTAAATGCAAACATTTACTGTTATTGGTTAATTAAAATGCACGTAATAAATAGAAATTAGAAAATATTGCTTAAATTGCCCCACGCTATACATTTTATCGTTTATGTATTAATTTGTGTTTATGTATGATTATTGTACGCTGTGGCTAGCGTCCCGACTCGGGATCCACGTTCAGTCCCGAATAACGTCATCGAGTGACGTCACAAATAGCGTGTCGGGACTTTTATTCCGCCCCGACTCGGAATCCACGTTCATTTCAGAATTATAATCTGAAGAAATTTTGAAGGAATCTGGATATAATGAGGTTTATGCTTATTTTGAAAAAAATTGGTTGAAGATTAAGAATGAGTGGTCTTTAGGTAAAGAATACTTTAAGGGATCGTTCCTTAATACTACGAATAATAGAATAGAAAGTATTAACTCGAAGCTCAAGCAAGTTATACAGAAAAATAGTAGTTTGGAAGATTTTATCGAATCTTTATTTGTAATTATCCATTCTCTTGAAATTGAGAGAGATTATAAGGCAGTTTACCAATTTCAGAAAAAAGACGTGAGTATGTATGACCCTGCAAGTGACGAAAAGAAATTTATAGACATTTTAACAAATGAGTCAGCAAAGATGGTTATTAAACAACTAAAGTACAGTGAGAATATTAAAAATCTCAATGTAATAAATGATTCTGCGGAAAAAAGTACCAGTGAGGGACTAGTTAAGATAACAACGGAATCTTGCACATGTAATTTTTACCAAGGTATGTTACTACCGTGTAGACACATATTTGCTCTTCGTAAAGAACTTAATTTGTCATTGTTCGATATAAATATCATACATACTCGTTTTACAAAAACCTATTACAAAAATAAACAAAGGTGCCTCGGAAACACTGTCAATCAACACTTGGATTCAAACAACGACGATATTTTCGTTCATGTTTCAAATAAAAATGTGACTGTATTGTCATATGCAGAAAAAAGAAAAAAGGTCGTACAAGAAACAAATGTTTTAACCGACTTGGTGGCATTAGGTTGTAATACCACTTATTTTCAACGTCTTTCTGCAATAAAAGAGTTTCAATCGTATTGGAAAAATAATATTGCAGTTCGGATTGTCCATATAAATGAAGCAGATACTGAAAATTGTGATACATTGGAAGGTGAAAATAATATTGATATGGAAATGGTTGAAAATTATGACGCAAATGATAACATCACTTATGACACTATTGATGTTCATCCAATTAGTTACCATAATTATGACAAACCACAGAATGTTCACGATCAGACTGACGGTATAGCTAAAATATCTGAAAAATTACTTTAAAAGCAAAGTAATTTTGTAATTATTACAGACTTCAGTACGACTGTCGTATGTGGATCTATTACTGAAAACTACACGGGCAACCTGATAGACTCAAATACTATTTCCTATGAAATTGCCGAGGACGAAATTGAAAAAACTCGTAATTTGGATTTCAATAGTAATAGTAGTCCAAAAATAATTATTATGAGCAACGAAATATTAAATAACGACTGCTGCACTGAGGAAACCGAAAACATTTTAGACTCTGAAAATATCCAAAATGTATCAAATGATGTCGATATAGACCTTATCAAAATGCCCGAAATTGTAAAAAAAAAGGGGCAGACCACGCGGTTCAGATCTTACCGCAATCGGTTTGAAAAAAAGGAAGGCAAACGAAATTGTCGCTTTTTTTGAACTTGGGGTTAAAAAGAAACAAGAAAAAATATTATCGTGGATTTTAACAAGGAAGCAAGATCATTTCGCTTTCGAAAGTGGCGAAAAAATCGAAGAATGCCATGTAGAAAATGATCCAGAAAAAGTGTCGAACGCAGTATTGGATGCCGATGTTGATTTCTCCTTAGTTCGACCACTCTTCACTGAAAAAACCTGGGATATTCTACAAAATGTGATATCCAAAAAAGACAATAATAAGTGGCTGTGCAACGTGTGTTGTGAAGTGTATGAAATAACTTCTGATTCCCGCGCATCAATTATATGTAAATCCTGTCTAGAATTTTGTCATATTGAATGCGTAAATCTTAAAAAGCTGCCTAAAAGGCAGTGGTATTGTTTAAAATGCTCGCGTTAGTTACAAGAATAATTAACGAGGTTGTCTCATCAGCGTGTGAATGCAGATTTATAACTAAATATATTATTGAAAATACCAATAAATGCTAAATTCAAAGGTCCGAAAAGGAAAGATGTACAACATGTACATGTACATGCTGCGATAACAGCGAGAACACCGTGATGACTTCTCCCTTTCGCATTTTTATTAATGAAATAGTTTCAGTAAATCTACATCTACGCATTGTCCGGCACCTCTGTAGTAGGTAGTTATAATATTTTTTTCAAATAATTATGTTTTCAATATTACTTTTGTTGTCTGTTATTGCAAGGAGTTATTATAAAGAAACGATTTTTATGTATTAGTTTATTGTTTATGGAACTATGTTTACCAATGTATTTTTAAGTTGTTTATGTACCGATTTTTATTTGCTTTATTTAAAATAAATGCAACGAAAGCAATGTAAAAATGTTTGCGAAAAATGTTCATAAGTCGGGACTGGAGTTGATTCCCGAGTCGGGACTGAATAAAAGTCCCGGCAGGCTATTTCTGACGTCATTCGATGACGTTATTCGGGACTGAACGTGGATCCCGAGTCGGGACGCTAGCCACTGCGATTATTGTACCTGTTATACCTAGTTATTCAGGGACCTAGACTTGCAGTTATATTATGCTTATTTCCTGTATTCTCTGTGTTTGAATTATACATTTTGTAATAACCCTACTTTGGCATTTCTTTGTGAATATTAAGCCAGTCAAAAATTAAGTATTCTTCTATTTAAAAAAATTGAATTTGTAACCGGATTGGCAGCCCGTGAAACTCTTTTGGAACCTGAATCGTCGTGAAATGCGAGTCTTATAAGTGCTGGTCTGAGCTAGACTAAAGTAGGTTACATTGAAATAAAAAAACAAACAGCAAAAGGTCGGTTACATATACTTAACCAGAAAACGTAAGACACGTATGCAATGTTTATTTTTTAAATTTAAATTATACGGTTTTCACACGAAACTTGATATCTATGAGTGCAAAAGTCAAAACAATAGTATACATATTGTGTTACAATTCCGGAAAAGTGTTAATTTCTCACGAGTGCGAAAAAGTTGCGGCACGAGACGAAGTCGATTTTTGCAATCGCACGAGCACACTGTACTTTTTCTACTACCACACTTTTTCAGGAAATTTTCTAACTATGTATTATAAAACTGTGTATTCATTAACAACACATAATCAATAAACAAAGTGACAGTTCACTCAAACTCCAAAACATGTGCGCATACTTTAACTACGCACATGTGCAGTGTGAGAAATAATGTCTCACGACCATTACCCACGGCTATGAGTAATTGTCAATTTTGTTGTCGAGTAGCCTATGCGAAATATGCGACTCTATATGTATAGTGGTCGTAGAAAATAAATATTATTACAGGTGTGACATTTAAATATTATGTCTTTTTTTTTTAATTTTTCTAATTCTTGCGGTACATGAATTTGGTTCCATGTGATGGTATTGATGAGCTTCATATTTCAAACGTTCAGTGTTTTTGAACTATTAGAGAACATTTGACGTATCATTGTAGTCTTGTGGTGAAACTACTGTACACTACTTTTTTTTCTTATATTTCATAAGCTTAGGTACCTTATAAATTTTGTTTATAATTTATATGCGAACTTGCAGAGCTGTTGTGGAGTCGGCCTAGAGGCCTAGACCCAACTGTGGCCACGAATGCTGACAGATACGCAGATATTTGGGACAGTGATGGTGAAAAATTAAGTATTGTATTGATATGATCTATGCCAGGCCAAACTAACACATAATTATGCTAACTTTATGTAGGTACTCTCCGATTATAGATGCTTTGTTTGCTTAACTATCAAATTTTCTAAAACCTGTCAGTGCTAGTGCTATTTAAATTAATTCATTTTTGTAGAATAACATTAAAGACTCGCGGGATACTACTGGAAAGCTAAGTTTTGCAAAATGCATTCTATTTACATCATGCACATAATCAAAGTAATGTTTATTATTTGTGCTGATAATTTTGGGGTGCTTTATGTCCGTTGCGCTGTAAAAATTTTTATTCTATGATTTTTGTAAATCTTTGCGTTGTTTTATAAGCATATTTTCTTTAGAATGATTTTTCTTCATATTATTATCGTAATGGTAGATTATGTAAGTGTTGAAGTATGTTTCACGAGATTCTGGACCTTCTTCCGTACATGATTTTATGTTACTGCAATTGGATGCCCATTTACCAAAAAAATAAAAACATTCTACAATGCTAATTACGGAGGCTCCTAAACACAATGAAAATATGCCGCCAAGTTCACCTGAAATACAAACATTGATAAAGCTATTCATAAAACAAATAACACTTACCCAAAATACGATGCCATGTATAGGAGACATCTTTTACAATTCTTATGGATTCGGCGTCATTATAATATACTTTTAATACACTCAAATTTGAATTTTCAAAACCATTCCTAAAAAAAAACATATCTCATTTAAAAATCACGTGTAGGTGCTTCAAATTTGTTTTATTTTGACATACACCGAACTTCCTGTAAATCTGAATGCGCGAATATCAAATATTCTTTCATTACATTGAGGATAACAGTGGCAATACACATATTCTCCCTTTTCTTTTTGGTCGTCATATTCTTCCATTTCCTCATCTGCAATTTGAGTAAATGCAAAATACTGATAACTATCATATAACAAATATGAATTACCATCTAATATCAATCCCCGGGAAAGATGTAAAGCAGCATACTTAACTAAAAAAGATTTGAAAGTATTTTGTTGCATTATTTTAGTATACATAATACCTACAACTGTTTGTCTGAAGACAACGTACATCAGATAATGTGCATATGCGCGTAAAATCTGAAAATATACGATAAATCAAAAGATTTAATAATCGATGTAAAAAAAACTCACTTTCAAAGGGAAAATAGAATGGCATACAATTGCAGATATTAAATATTGCCCTTGCTCTGCATTGATTTATACATGTTCTGTAGCTGTATATTGAAGACCACTCCAAGTGTGCCTATGATAAGAAAGGATTCACTTTCATTGTTAATAAATTTTAAACAAATATAGAAAAAATAAAAACTAACCTCATCTTCATACAAACATCTTCTTTGTTCGACTTTTAATCTCCTAACATCTTTTGATGTAACAAAAACACTTGGGCTTATAGCAATTTTCAGTTCTTGGTCAGTACGTAAAGTATTGGTGACCATATAGTTCAGATTAGGCCAATCGGCTCCATCTTGCACTAAAACCTATAAATGGCATATTGTCAATAGTTTTATATTTAAATTGAACAAGCTGCTAACGTAACCGCTAGTGTTACTTACACTGAGACCATAAGCTGGTGTGAGAGATGATACGTACTGATCAATTTCGACATCTAATAATAATTGTAGTCCATAAGTCAAACCTGCTAAACTTGTGTATGTGTAACGCAAGTTGTGGGGATCTCTATTAAAATGAAACAATTTAATTTAGTTGTTTGTAGAACCTTAAACAGCCCATTTCTTTTAGTTTTATTTTACTTTGAAAAGCAAACTTACTCTATGCGTTGAGTAATTTTACGTGTTCCGTAGTAATTAAATGAACAACAGTATCCATATCTCGTTTTTACAGTTTGAATTACATGTGAACATGGTACTTCTTCTGCCCGCCAGAAACATCTCTTCACCATGCTACTACATGGTTGAGCCAACTTGAAAGAAAATAGGTTTTATCAAATTTTAAATATATTTTAATAGTTATTTCACAAGATACCTCTGCCATGACTCGGTCTATATCATATGCACTTTTTTGCAGCGCCTCAAGTACCTCATTAAAATCACTACTGTTGTATACACTATCATCATATGCAACCAGAAATGATAGGTGTTTGACAAAATCAGTAAAAACTTTTTCTTCTATTCCATGTGATGTTCTGAAATAAGAAGTTACAATCTCGTAACATCCTGAACACATAAGACAATGTGATTCAGAATAACACCGACAAACTTTCAGGAATAGCAAAGGAGAACAAGACAATTATTTTGAAATAGGAAACATGTCCGGCAACGCTTGTTTTCAGCGTTGCAGGGCGTCTAAGATGTCGACGGAGAGCAGGTTAGGTAGGCCACCAAAATTGCTAGCCCTTCAGTGTTACGGTCTTAACCGGGGGCGTTACTAGCGGGGTACCATGGGTGCGAAGCGGTAGAGGAAGTCCCTTGATTCTGTCACCTTTCAGCAACATTTTATTTTTATCTTTATGTCATGTCAAGAGGCAAGGCAAATTATAGAAAAGTATCATATTTTCTTACTATTATAACCGCATAAAGTGTTTTAAATACCTTGTTTTGACTCTTAAAGAACTGCAAAAAATAATCAACGCTTCACGATAAACAATCGAGACTATGTGTATTGAATTATTTTTTAATTCTCATTCTTCCGAAACCTTAAGAACTGCTTCTTATGATCAACTGCACAAACTTGGTCTTGCATTTGTCCGCGCCCTGACGCCTTAAGCCCGCGTCCCGGGTAGCGAAAGCAGTCAGCTTCCAGCAACTGTACTGAACAGACGTATTGTGTCTTAACGCTCTCGTTTTACGAGTTATCCAATATGTGAAAGTCAACATCTTTCTTCCGGGGAAAGCCTAGAGTGGAAGCTTTGAATGTGATTATCCCGACATCTGAATACCTCACATATCGTCCCGTTTAACGCCTGTTACTTTGCTCGACTTAAGTCGGATTTAAGCAAACCGTGGGGTGTAAATTCATTTGTGTCAAGGGATTCATATGGTCTCGTTTGTCCTCTGCACGTTACCATATCGCCTAGGGCGGATTTCGACGTCACTGCCTGGCAACACCCGAAGCCTGTACATTTTCAACCTAACCTCTTTCGTCATCGTTTACTCTTTGGTCTCAAGGAGCTCCCGAACTGTCGTATTATAACTTCCGTTATCGTCCCCTCTACACCCTCAACCTGCTGGTGAGGTGTCTAACAACCTACCCCTTGACTGCTACCGGTAGAACACCAGGTGGGGTGAAAGCTACAAACTTGTGAGTACATTTGTACACTACTTTTATTCAGTGAAAGTGATATATAAACCGTCAAACATTTATGCGTTACGGTCCTGTATACTACAGTGAAGCCAATCATATTATAAGTCTATTTGCATGTGTATTACCATATTTACTTTGTTTTGTTCGAGACTCATTTCGGAACTGGTATTGCCTTGCAATAAAGGAAATCCGCTCCGAGGCGATGATCTCGCTTTTTGAAACGTTACAATACCCGTTTGTATAATTTTAAGCATATATTCAATCGTTATTCAAATTATTCATTTATAGCTGCAATCTGCGGCCAATCATATTTTACTCAATATATTTTATGTTCAAATTAAACGTTGAGAATTATTTGACATCAGTGCTTAGCCTCAACAAAATTATAAGCATATATTGTAAACTCCATCTAGGTGGAAAGCCGAAGGTAAGTCATCTCCAAGAAAGCTGTATACAAGGAAGGTTCCTGTTTCTTCCCCCTCTGTACATCGGCCTATCGTCCTGCTTCAACGACCCTTATTAAGACATCAAAAACAGGTGGCGCCCTTTTTAATCAACTCCTTTATTTAACCCCAAGTCTATTTGCGAAGAGCCTTTCCGGTTTACCGGTCGAACCACCCCTTCTCCGATTCTGAGCTTAGCCGCGTGCACCCTTTTGTTACGGGGGCTCTACCAAACCTACCGTCCAATCCTTTTGGACCCCTTTTTACCGTTTGGCCCGTAACAAACATTGGAAAAAACAAATTAGTACACACTGCTTTTAACTGAAATACTACTCAACCGAAAATCAGACCTAATTATATGGAAGAAAAATAAATGAAAATAAGTACCCAGATATAACAAACTGTCCTAGGAAACATTTTTGTGTTCCTACTACATCAGTAGCCAGCGAAAGACATTTTTTATCCGCTGGCTGGTAGAATAACCACCAAGAGCAGGGCGAGATTGTCCCCAGACACATCATCAATGCCGTTATTTATGCAAAAATCATAAGTTTAAAATAAGTTTGTTAGGTTCTAATAGTTTATGTACTTTCACAATATTTTAGAGTTAAGTTTTCTTAATTTTAATTAAAAAAATTATTAGAAACCTGCGCTTATTGGAACCATTAAATTTGTTTTATTATTAGGTAACAGGTAATTATTGGGTAACGGGCAACAATCGGGTAACAGGTAATGATCGGGTAGCGGGTAATTATATGGTAACAGGTAACTATCGAGTAACGAGTAATTCCCGGGTATTAAAAGCGGGTACCCGGGTAATAAAATTATCGGGTATTGTCATTCCCACTTTAAATTCGGATTTTTTCCGATTTGTCTGGTGTTGAGTGTGTAAATACGTTGTTTGTGTGATAAAGATTTTAAAATAGTTGCCTTGCTTGGGTATGCCAACCCAATATGTGCTATCTGCATGCCGGGCGCTGAACATAGCGCGTAGGTAGGCAGCATTGCATAAAGAAAAAGAAATCGAGGTTTAAAAACCTCTTTTATTAAACCATACATTACCATCAGATTAAAGTGAGAGCCAGTGGCGTAACAAGTAATTGATGGGCCCGGTGCGAAGTTATTTTTGGAGGCCGCCTTTTCGTAACAATTATACGAAAACTATAATATTGTATAACAATATACACTGCCCGTCATTTGAAGTGGATCACAAATGAAAAACCATGTATTTCGATATTTATAGGGTTTTATTACGATAAATACGCACACAGTGAATATTTAACGTTCTATACATGTATTGTAGAGCAAATATATACAACTAAGAAATATTAACACATAAAAAGACCATCAGTACCTAACATGCTACAACATTAAGGACGACTAAAAACTAAAACCTACTTGTCATTTGAGTAACTAATAGGGTATGGAACCACCTCTTGCACGGATAAGGGCTTCACATCGTCTTGGCATGCTTTCAATACAGGTATCAATTGTGGCTTGAGGTATCCTATTCCATTCTTCTACAATGGCAGCACTCAATTCATCTAAGGTGTTTGGCTGGCGAGCACGCTTTTGTAGCTGCAATGTTAGTGCAGACCAAACGTTCTCTATTGCATTAACATCCGGCGAATTTGCTGGCCAGAGCATACGGATGATATTGGCGTTCTGAAGGTACTCGATAACGATCGCCGCTCTATGAGGTCTTGCGTTATCGTCTATAAAAACGAAGTTAGGCCCAATATCGGCTGCTGTTGGGATTTCAATGGGCTCTATAATGTTATCAAGGTAACGTCTAGCTATTACCGATTGATTCCCGAACTGCACGAGTTCTGTACGGCCCCCTGTTCCCACACCACCCCATATCATTATTGAGCCGCCACCAAACGGAACACGTGGCACCATACAGCACTCAAGATGTCGCTCTCCGAGCCCTCTCCAAACTCGTACTCTCTCATCATCGCCATGTAAAGCAATTCGAGACTCATCGGTGAACAAGCATCGTGACCAATCTTCAAATCCCCAATGTAGGTGATCTCTTGCAAACTGCAATCAATTTCGTCGGTGTTCTGCAGATAAGTTCGGATGACCAGCAGGACGTTTTGCCCTCAGTCCAGCCTCGTGGAGTCTTCTATGTATCGTAGACACTGAAATTGGCCAATTTACCACTGCCTGAAGCATGTTTCTTAGACGTGGGGCGTCAATTGTTCGGTGTCGTCGAGCTGTTGTTCTCAAATAGCGGTCGTTTCTGCAGTTGTGATGCGCTGTCTACCTCCACCATGCCGAAAGTTAGACGATCTGGTTGTCAAAAACTTATTCCATGCACAACTGATCACACTTTGGCTTACATTAAAACGCTCGGCCACCCTTCTTTGTGGTAAACCACTTTCTAGCATACCAATGATTCTATCGCGCTGAGATGCATCTAACCGTCGTAAAACCATTGCTTAAAATGTAATCTCGAACTTTGAACGGCAATTTGTTACTAACAATAAATTATTCGCGGTACAAGTACAGAACAGTCTACACCATAAATCACGCAAAGCAATTCTTAGACATTTACAATTCTTTTCTTTTGTTGAATCAAACATATTTGATCTATGTTTCATAAAATTCCTATATAATATTAAAATCAACAGTATGTACTAATTTCGGGTAACACAACCCTATAATTATCGAGTTATATGGTTTTTCATACGTGATCCACTTCAAATGACGGGCAGTGTATATTTAAAATAAATGGCATAAAATTTAACAAACCTTAAAAAGCATTGGAACAATGGGAAACATTTAGAATGAAACATTTAGTGGTCTATTCTAACCATAGTTGAAACCAACTCTTTTCTTATAATTGACACATTTTAGTTGTGCCTTGAAACCATTTCTAAAATGAATTATTTCATTTATATAATTACGGCCAAGTCTTTGTTGTTTTCTTGATTAAGTGCGCACTGGAATCCCAGTGGTGGCGGCGTGAAAAGGGCAAATACACATAACATGTTCTTCTAAGAGCGGCCGTAGCTCAGTGGTAAGAGCGCGGGCTACCAATGCAGCGGATCCGGGTTTGATCCTCGGCTCGGATTTCTCCCTCGCAAGGCAACGGGAAACCAGCGAGGTGGATTTTTCCCTAGGAAACCTTCTCTGGAGAAGAAGTGCATGCACTTCCTGTGGTTCGGAGCCCACGTTAAACTGTAGGTCCCCTTTGTCTGTCTGTGCAAATTATCTATCGCCGTGCCCAGACACAGACGTAGCAGAGAGGTAGCCAACGCCCTGAATAGGTTATGGCACTACAAGAAGAAGAATGTTCTGCAAGTTTTTGGGTTATAATCGGGTAACGAGTAATTAACGGGTACCGAGTAATGATCGAGTAACGGGTAATTATTGGGTAATTGATTATCTTACCTGGGTAGGATATTATCGGTTGCTACCCGGATACTCGGCTGTCTGTTGTCATTTGTAATTTATATCCCGAATCATTGGTTGGTAATTAAATTCGTGCAGTGAATTGAAGTAAAAAATTTTGACTGATAAATTATTTTCAAAACATTAATTTGTTAGACTCACTGAAACCGTTTAGTATGCTATTTCAATCCCTATAGTTTAGAAACGCAGATTTTTCTAATTTTCCAAAAATCACAGTAACAAAAAAAATAATTTTTCAATATGTAATTTCTTTTAAGTAAAGTTATTGTAACTAGAATACTTACGCCATGTTCATTAATTTTTTCATGTTATCTTTGTAAACAACATTAAAATTGCATACTGTAACTGATGGAAAACGAAATTTCCAAACGGGATAGTTCGTGGTGTCCACGTTGGTTATTAAAACCTGATTTTGATACTCCTCAATTTGCAATAGGATCAAATAACTACATAAAATAAAGCTGCAGCAACCGATGCATATGAAGAACAATCGTATAAAGGTAGATGCATCTTTGTTGGTTGCGTGATTAAAACCATGAAGTGACGTTTCATCTAAATACCGTGTATATTTAATTTGATTTCGTATGTAAGCTAAAATCAAAAAATTAAAAATTTGTCTCAAAATATCTTCAACATCATTTACAAGAAATTCCTCGTTTTCGTTTATTAAGTTGAATTTTTTCAGACATTTTCTGTAAGATTATTTTACTTTTATTCCTTACTACTACTGCCTCGTTCAATTTCTGGCTTTCATCTAGCAGATATAATTATTAACGAAACTTGTAATTATAACTTTATAACAGGAACTTTTAAATTACCTTTACTGAAGTACACTTTAAGTTAAAATTAATGGACATTTTTTTTTATAATTCACATTGTCCATCAGGTATAAGTATATATGAGGAAAGTTAATTGGGTACTTATTATTAAAAATAATGAATAAAGAGTATAATTACCAATTACTAATTACTCAGGCAAACTCTAAGCTATAATTTGTGATTTATAACCGCCTAGCAACAAAAACGATTAAATATATTGCTGTGGAATATGAATTATAAAAATTCATAATTCCTTTTATAAGATTTGAAAAAAAATAATTTTAGAATTTTGGTATACATAAAAGCCCCACGTTGGTAAGCTCATAAATTATGCTTTATAATAATAAAATTATTTTCTTGAATATTTGGAATATTATTAAATAATTTTAAGTTTTTAATAGAAAAATAATTATAAATAGCCCCACGTTGATGAGCCATAAATTATGCTTTATAATAATAATAAAATTATTTTCTTGAATACTTGGAATATTATTAAATAAAAGACCCGACATTAGCTAGCTCAGTAATTGAAATAAAATTAATTAAATGCTGTGTGTTTTAATTTTGTTATAAAGCATTTATCATTTTGAATATTATTATTTTTTATAAATTCAACAAACATAATTGCCCAAAGTTATTTATAAGCATAGGAATTTCTTTTCCAAAGCATGAGACTCTTATTAAATTTTTAATATTTAAATACTTGATTGAAATAAATTCATTATTTATTTTAAATAATCTCAGGGATAAATTTAATTTCTTGAACATGACGTAGCTTCACTATTTTCGAAAGGGTTATTTGAAAAATTGACATGAAGGTTTCCAGAATACCACCTACTAAATTTATACATAAACACATCACCATAAATTAACATTGAAAACATTTTTATACATCTTACAATAAATAAAACAAAGTTCTTTATTCAATTAGATCTAAAATTATTAACTTAGCTTTTGACGACATTCTTCTTTGAAGTTCGGGATATTTGATGCTTGCATTTCAACATCCAAATCTACTGTGCATTTTTCTGGAGTGTTCTGGACCCAACTAGCTGTGGTAACTTGTGTTCATTCCTCCTGTGCATTCTAACCAACGATGATACGTGCTGTTTTTAAAATTGTATTTACTATTTAAAACACTGGTAAGTTCATATTATTCTTTCCTTAATTTTTTTTTTATTTATTTATTTATTATTTAAAATCACTGTTTGTTATTTCAATATTAGTTTTTTATTTTCCGTTGAATTTTAATATTTGGAATTTTTATTTTAATTTTAAAATAATTAATTAATTCCACTTTTAATCACTGGTTAAAATTTTTTATCTTTTAGCTTTGATATATAAAACCACGAAGAATATCATCTGATTCGGAGAGACGCTGATTTCAAATTTCTACTACCCACAAAATATTTCTCAGGTAATGACGCTTCCAATTCACCTTATTTTAAATTGCCGATAAAATTTTTATTATTTGATAGATTTTGCAAATCTTTCTTCAATAACCAAAACACATTATTAACTTTGATTATAAACACTTTTTATTTACATAATTGAACAAATTTACACTAATTACTTAAATTTAACGGGACCTAATTACTAACGCGTCCCACGCCATCAAAATTCTTACCGGAAGCTCCTCTAATCTGGCTGATAGCCTCGACACCTTTATGATTTTACAAATTACTTAAAATATACAAAAATGAACCTTAAGAATACTTAACATAACGATAAACCGGAAACAATTAAAATTTCCATTGTTTTACAAAATAGCTAGGGAGAAGTCGTTCTAAAATTGAAGAGACATACAAAATTCACCCCTATTCACCTTTCACATAAATGTCACATTCCAAATCAAATGTATTACATAAATTCAATTGTAATAAAAAAACTGGAAATCCCAATAAAATATCTGGAGCTTTTAACAATGTGTTCTTTTTTTAAAAAGTAGTATCACTTTGAAAGATTTACTCTTATATAATAATTAAATGCAAATTTTCATGTCTAAATTAATTCCAAAATAATTAAATTACCTGATCATCAGATTTTACAACTTAATGAACATTTAATACAAACATTTTACATTCAAGATCACCTCACTAATCTGATGATCCCCTTGGCAAATTATATCTCTAATATTCATGTCATTGACTTTCACCCCTTCTAAGTATTTTATACAAAAACCGTCTGGCTATTTTATTACAACCTTGACCCAAATTGCATTAAACAATTTTACATCTAAATTAAAATTATATAGGGTGTTTCAGAATAAATAAATTTTCCAATTCTGTTCTTTTCCCTTTTTAACTTAAATAAACAATTTTAAACGATGAACATCTTAAATAAAGATTACTTACTAATATTATATACAGTTTGACTCATAATAAATTCCTAAATAAGTCCTTTTCATATCCTATTTTACATAAACCATTTTAATTGGCAAACAAATTAAATTCAAATTTATATTATGCATAGTTTGCATCAAAATTAAATTCCTTTTAAACATGCTTCTATTTTTCATCGTCAAGTTTTACTAACATAAACATTTTACTTTTAGGAATAGTATCCTGGAAAATTTTAATGCCACTTCAGATGCATTTAAAATTTTAAGAAAAACAAGAAACCAACATTATCCACTGCATTACCATCGACATAAATTAAACTTCAACGAACTATAAAACCACGAAGAATATCTCATACCTAAACAAATTCTCATACTTTTTCATATAATAAAAAAATATTTTTAAAATTTTAGTTTTAAGTTTTAAAATAAATTTTAGGAATTAAAATACACAGCAATATAAATTACTGAAATGATATGAAAAATATATTAGTGTTTTCTGACTGAGAGGGTGTAGAAGTATAACTATTTTACGTTAGTTACGTTTAATTAGCTGAAAATACAGCTTAAAAAGAAGGAATACCAAATAACAGAAATAACAGTCAAAAAGTGGGAGAGATACAATATTAAACCTCCTAAATATTATTGCATGTAAATATTAAGTTTAGCTGTTACTGAGACGCAATTTTCCTCAAACACACATTTTTATAGTCTCGCAGGTCGTGATTAAAAAGGCATTAATTAATTTCTAAATTTCAAAAAATTATCGATGGTAATACACACAGAACGAAGTTAATAGCGTTTATTAGGTTGGTCTACAGACTGTTCTCTTAAAGCAATATTGAATGTAAAATAACAAGTTAAAAAATTACTTAAAAATAATAGAATTAATAATATGTTAGGCAGGCGCGTAGGAACGTTTTACAAACTGAGGGGGGCGGGCAAAAGATTTACAAAATATTATTAAAAAGAAACTTCGTTTTAAACATGTTTATTAAACATACTTAATATAAAATGTTCGTAAACCAATAAAATACAAACTGAAAAAAGATTTTCGTTATTACAAATACCTGGGGGGATGCCTCTTCTGCCCCCCTCCCCCCACTTTCTACGAGCCTGATGTTAGGGATTGTTGAAGTTTTAATTCTGCAATGGTTTAGTTATTACACATTTTTGTGAATCAAGTTTTATTTCAAACATTACAAATACAGTTTTAATGTGTCGAAATCAAATCGAAACATACATGTTGAACTAACAAATCATCGTTTTCATATTAAATAATTTTATACATTATTATTATTTATTATATAGGTAATATGATTTTTGTAACAAGTGCAAAAAGAGTAAAACGTGCACACAGTTACATATCATCAAGGTTGCTATTTATTTCTAAATCTGTTATATTTTCTATTACTCAAAAGACACACCAACTTTTTGTGTTATTATTCAAACATTGTATTTTTTGAATTTTTAAATAATTTAGAAACGTTTGTCATTTTGGATTATTGAAAGTTTTTTCTCAAAATTATTTCCATTGAGGTTATAAGAAATATTCCTGATGTACATCGTAGGTTCTTTAGGTTTAACTACTTTTGGTTTAGTTTTAGTTTTTTTACACTTAGGTACAAATCGTCCCATGAAGTAAAGACATTCTAAAATGCTTATAACTGAACCTCCCAAACATAATCCGAAAATTCCCCCAATTGAAGCTGAAATGATTAAATTCTTTAATTTTTTGTTGAATAATAATATGTAAAAATTTCTTACCAAAGACGCGATCCCATGTGTAGTAAACATCTCTATCAGTTTTAACGCAACCAACAGTGCTGTAGTACACATCTAATATGCTCATGTTGGTTAATTCAAAGCCCGCCCTAAAACGATGAACTTGCGTATATTTAACTAAATTTTTAATTTTTACGTACATTTGAATCGCCTTATTTTTGTCTGTGTGAAAGTCATACATCCTCTTGTTACATTGCGGGTAACATTTACATTTTATAATGTTATCGATTCTATCACGTACTGATTTTAATGACTCAGCTGTAATTTTTAAACAAATTTATAGGGTTAATTAAATCCAAACTGCAAAAAATTATAAATACCCGTGAAAAAATCGTCGTTAATACCCAGGGCGCTGTATTTATCTAAAAAATGAATTGATTGCACTGTAGGTTTCGAGTTGCTTTAAAGTACTTACAGTTATTTTTTCTAAGACATGGCACATCTAATAAAGTGCAAATTCGTATCCTTGCTAAAAACAGTATTTAATAAACCAATTTTTATTTGATAAAATAAATATTTCTTACTTTGGAGAGGATAGTAATAAGGAACACAGTTACAGTACTGGAAAATTGCTTTTGCTTTGCATTCACTTAAACAGGTTTTATAAGTGTACACTGAACTCCATTCCAAATTCCCCTTTAGAAAAAAAAATTGAAAATATAGTAAAATTGAAATAAGTAAAACAGAGAAACCTGACCTCATCTTCAAATAAACAACCTCTTCCTTTAATATTCATACTTTTAAGGCTATCAGAACTAACGTAAATTCTAGGCGTCACAGAAATTGTCAATTCTTCAGCAGTTTGTAAAGTGTTTGCAATCAAATCCATATCGGGATAATCAGATCCGTCTTGAACTAGTATCTACAAAGTTTGTTTTGCAGATTATACTGATTTTCAAGTTCAAACCAACTTCCAGTTGTAATAACTTACGTGAAGTCCAGAAGATGGTTTAATAGACGATACATACTGTCCTTCTTCAACGTCCAAAACAAGTCGTAAACCAAGAGTGGGTCCTGCTCCACCAACATGCTGATAACGAAAGCTTTCGGGATCTCTACCAAGAAAAATTTAATAAAAGAAACAACTAAATCATAAAAGAAAAATTGTAAAAGTATTTATAAACGTAACATACTCTATCTTATGTGCAGTGTCTCGTGTTCCGTAGTAGTTGAAAGAACAGCAATAACCTTGACTGGTTTGTACAGATTCAAATATATAAGCACATGGTATTTCTTCGGATTGCCAGAAACATTGCTTTACCATACTGTTACAGGGCTGGGCAAGCTAAAAGTTTAAAATATATAGTTATCTCACTTTTTAAGTTATCTACTAAACAATAACTAATTTAAAATATAAACTGTAACGAACCGTTACTAATTTTAGATTTAGTTTACAAGAACTGTTTAAGTTTTACATTTATTTTGTATTCAGTTTTCCGTTTGCGGCATTAAGTTGCCGTTGCGAGTTTATTTTTATATTTAGAATATGTAGGGTTCCGTTTGTTTATGCCGTATAACCATATTGTATAAGTTTAGTTAAGTTAGCACCCGTTTTAGTATTTCTAAATGTAATTTTAAAACTATTATTTGAGTTCATGCATTACATTTACGGCCGAAAATCAGATAACCGCGTCTTCGCGAATCAAGCCGCAGAGATGCTACGAATACCCCGCTCTTAAGTAGTGGGGTTGCGCTTTAATTTCGGGCGCAGACCGGCCGGCTATAAATTCAGAATTTTGAATTTTGAAAGTCAGTTCTTCGATGTTCCAGTCTAGTTCCAGTCCAGCAACTAGTACAGTCACCAGTGCTCCGAACGAGGTATCCGAACACCGAATCCATGATATTGGGGCAAGCAAGCTATATTTTGACACCATTGATTGTAACGTAAATTATACTGCTCTCTCTCTTTTATATATGTAAACTGTGTTTTCCGGGTTGTGCTCTAGAGAAAAAACATAGAGTAGCATTCCTCTAACTCGCCTATGCGAAAATCCTGGGCAAAGTTTCTTCTTTCTCTGACTCTTTTACTTTCCGCCCTCGCGAAAAACCAGGGGGCATTTTTCTCTAACTAGCCTATGCGAAAATTCTGGGCAAAGTTTCATCTTCTCTTTTCTATTTTTTTGAGAGCTTTGTTGTGTAATTCTATAGTGGCGAATTTGTCCGCCTGGTGTCAAGATAACAGTTTGTTTACTTTAGTAACTGGTACCGTTTCCGACCGTATTTACCGAACCGTAACTGGTGACTATTGTATATATATATATTAGCTACCGTATGTATGTATTGCTACCGTATTGCTACTGTATTGCTACCTTATTTGCTACCGTATTTGCTACTGAATTGCTACTGAATTGCTACTGTATTGCTACCGTATTTGCTACCGTATTGCTACTGTATTGCTAGCGTATTTGCTACCGTATAGCTACTGTATTGCTACCGTGTTTGATACCATATTTTGCTTATTATTATCCGCTTTACCTTTATAATATTAATTTGGGATGGTTATCATTTAATAGACTTATTTAAACCATACTACGTTGTTTTCTTTTATTTGTTGAGTATACCCGAGTTAAGTAGAAGATTTCAAGAACCTGCAGGCTGTCATTCCATCAAACAGACCCCTGGAGCCGACATCTTCAACTGCAGTTACCCAGGTCTTCGCTAAGTCTTTCTGTTACAGCGAAGCCGTTCTGGAGAGTTAACTCCATATAAAATCTGGCGTCTGAGAACTTCCCAGCGATTATACGAATAAGCAGCCGTATAATGCCGCTCGCAACAAAATACAAGTTACCTGCCGGACTACAGAGTTGCCAAAAGGCCCGTACAGACCGGAGACCGAACGCAAACAAACACCAACGAAGGCACATGTGGAACCGTTTGAGTTTGGTGTGTACGGGATTGGCGAACGCGAACGAACGCTTACCAACGCTTGCCAAGGGGTTCGTTGGCGTTCGATTGCGTTCGCTAGTAGAGCGGTACCTCAAAGAAAGATTCGTTTTGGTTTGGACAGGATTTGTCACTTTTCAGTCGTTGGTAAGCGTTGGGACTGTTTGGGACGTATTTCAATAAAAATTTTAAATAATAGATAAAGATGGAGTGGAGCGACGAGTTAAGTTTGAAATTAATAGAGTGCTACCGCGACAAACCCATGCTATGGGACCCAACAAATATGCACTATAAATTAACCAAAAAGAAGGTGGATATTTGGAGAAGCATTGCAGACGAATTTAAGTGCGATATTCCGGAAGTTAAAAAAAAAATGGAAAGCTTGCTATCATCTTATCGCCGAGAAATGCGTCGTGAAGGTACCACACATTCTTCATCATCGCTGGACATACTAATATTATGACTAATTAATTACTGTATTATTAAATAAAACGTAAATTCGAATTCGGACAGAGTAGCACCGAACGTTTACCAACCGCTCCGAACTGCCAGTGCTCGAATACGAAACTTTGGTGTGGACGACTGCAAGCATACGCTGACGAATTGTTTCCAGCCCCGAACGCCAACACCATATTTGCGTTCGTTGGCGTTCGTTTGTGTTTGATCTCGGTCTGTACCGGCCTAAACAGGCAACCGGGGAAAAGAGCGTCGCAAAACGTGTAAAACAATGTATGAAAATTAATAATACCTCTGCCATCAATCTGTCCACAGTATATCCACTTTCTTGTAGGGCATCAAAAACTTCTTGGTAACCGCTCGTGTTTCTTAAATTACCATTGACAACTAAAGACGACAAGTTATTAACAATATCCATAAAGACATTTTCATTTATTTTTTGCGATTTTCTTGAATATAATAAAAAACCTCATTATCAAATATTTATATGTAAATATTATTACTCACATCACCCCCATGAGATTGTTAATGTTATCCTTGTAGACAACATTAAAATTGCATATAGTAACGGCAGGAAAACGAACTCTCCATACTGGATAAGCTGTTGTTCTGACTGTGCTTATTATAGACTGGTTCTCATTTTCAAACAATTGTACCGTAATCAAATAGCTGCATAAAATAAAGCTGCAGCAACCAACAATTGCAAAAAATAATCGTGTAAATATAGATAAATTACTATTTGAAATATACCGAAAACCGTGAAGGCTTGTAGTATTACAGTACCACCTGATATTATACTTTACTTGGCTCCACATGTTAGCTAAAAATTGCAAAATGAAAAATTGAACAAAAAAATCCGGATTAAACTTACAAAACCATTTTCGTTGTGGGCTAACATTTTGAAGTGGTTGAATTTTTAAAGTCATGTTTAGTTTTTTAATGGTTTGTGTCTTATTCAGACCTTTGTGCCAGAATCTATACTGGTATTAGAAACATAGTCCCCTAGCAAGGAAAACGCTTCATTACTAATGATTTTTCATTAAAATATATTGTATATGGGTTTCCATGCCAACATGCTTTTAAATCAAATGTTTTATAGTAACATACATATTTAAATTGAAATTTTCTACTAACCGAGTTTGGTCTTAATGCAATTAAGTTATCGTTAAGAACAGAAAATTACTGTCTCAAAATAGTTTTAAAAATGATCCTGAACTCGTTGACCAATTAAATAGATGTATTTCAAAGTCGGTATACTAACAAATAAGTTCTTTAATGTTAATGAATTTATCAATAACCAGTTAAAAGTATGTTGCATTGACAACATTATTTTTTTAGTTAAATCGTAATATTGATTAATATCGATCTACAATAAATAAAAACTTACAAACTTTTGTTTTATTCTACTTACTCCTACATTTTACGGTACCCTGTATAGAAAATCCTATATTAAATAGTGGCCTTGAAAATATTTCGAGGGGTGGCTGAATTTAATAAGACTCAAATCACAAAACTTGTAGGTATAGACGAAAATAGAGATCCGTACACTAGTTTTTAGACAAAATAAAATTCAAAATAGAAATTTACACATAGAAAAGATAATACCAAACGAACTTACCAAGTGAAGTTCGATCATAACTGTATTTTGCGCAATGCTCTTCGATGATAGAGAGTAGTACTCCTTGTTCAGTAGGTGTAACAACATATTTTAAAAAGAGATTTTTATATACGTATTATGCCTTGATATTTGATTTCACCCTGCAGTTTTCCTATTGGTTATTATGTTGATAAGTTCAAAACTAAAAAGTATTGTATGTATGCAAATAATAATGATGCGATTGTGTTCAATTGTTTGATAAGATACCAGCGGGTATCTGTGTATAAAGTAGTGGCGTTGTGACCACTGTTTCATGTTGTATTGTTGATGTGTTAAAAATTTAATATTATAGTTGCTTGGTCTTCTTTTTATTATTGTTGCTGTTGTTGTTGATAATGTTGTTGTCTGTTGCTGCACAGAATTTATTTAGGTCGTCCAGACAAGTACTTATATTCTCGGGATCTCGTAATTAGGCTTATTTACTGAGATTCTTCGACCTGATGAATTGAAAGAGTATTAACCAGTGACCCCAGAACGTATATCTTGGGGAGTGGGGGGAGAATAACCAGTACCTATTTCTCATAGGTTCTTTGCGGCTTACGTACTTTCGGGATGGACGGGCCATCGACTAGTACTATTACAATGGGTTAACCGCTATCGGGAAAGATAAGCGTCCTATTAGGTATGGCATTGCTTTTTTAGTTTAATTTGACTCATCTAGGAAATATATTGTAATAAAAAAGAAGGCGATAAGAGACGTTTTTGGTATGGGCAATCGAGACAGCTGTAGGGCGAGATTTATACAACAAAAAATAATGTATGTGTTTTAATTCTGCTGTGGAAAAAGGAATGTTTGTTGAAAAAGTAATAGTAGGAATAACAAACTGAAGAATTAATACAGGGGGCGTTTTCCTTAAACTAGCTCCAGGACACTGAGTACGCTAAATGCGGCCCTGAGAGTTTTGATTTTCATTAAACCTTTTCTCTTGTATTTTTGTATTTTTATTCAATACAAACGAACAATAATCATCAACCATTTATATATTGGTGGACCTCGACGTGATCTACCATTCGCTACAATTTCATACGATAATATTCATATATACTGTGACCGGCGACGCCTTTACAGCCAGTGACGGCTTCAGGCGGCCATCCTTGTTATGGCTTATGGGAAGGGGGCGGCATTATATAGCATTGTCTAGGGCGGCAAAAATTCTATAGCCGCCACTGTTCACAGTTAAACACAGCTACGATTTTAAGTTTTTTGTGTGTCTATTTCCACAGACCTGCTTCATATGCTCCAGCTTTATCCATCCGCTCTTCTGCCATTTTGTCAGGCATTACCGCCATCTCAAGATTATATTCCAGCATTGATAGGTATCGTTTAATTTTTTAAATTAGAAACGTCAAATATTTATTGTATGAGTGGATTATGAGGCAAATAAAACTCGCGAAAAAGTTTAGGCACGAGGCCGCAAGGCCGAATGTTTAAATTTTCAAGAGTTGTAATTGCAGGTAATCCACAAATGCAATACAAAATTTTATCTACAACTTACAATATTGTAGAGGCATAATTATGTGGATCACTAATACCGACATTGATCATTTTGAAACATCGAATTAAATTATATGAAAGATCAGAGTAGCAAGTTGTCACTAATCAAAACTGTCAAAATTGTCATAATGATAAATTAACCGGCTTAAACCACATAAATCCAAATAATATCAATGTGAATGTGAGTAAAAACCGACAATATTTTCTCTTTTAATGTGAATATAAATGTTAATGTTAACAAGGAAGCTTAAATATAGTTTGATTTTGTTAAGTGTCTTATGGCTTAATTATAAGACCCATGTGTTTTATTAATACCATAAGACGTCTCTCAATAGTAGAATTATGCCTCTATAATATGTAAGTTATGGCACAGATAAGGTTAACACTACAGATATACGACCCCTTATACAATATGTCCGCTCATATTTGGAGAAGAAATTAGCGTTAGTTTGGCTACAACGCACCAGACCAATTTTAGGGCGCTGCTATCACCATTTGTTTATTACTGTTGAAATGTGTTGGAAACTGTTTTATAGGGGATTTGAGTGCATCTGTCACAGATAACGTTAAAAACCTAACCTTATTTGGGATCTGGTTAAAGCGTGTATTTTATATTTTCCTTGTGTTTACTGTTTATTGAAATTTGATATTTCATAAAAACCAAATTATTGTTGAACTTTTGTTTGTTTCTTCTAAGGGTCTCGCAGACGTAATGTGTATACCTTCGTTCACATTTCACCAAAAGCTAGCTCATTCTAATGTTATTATCTTTAACACTGCATTCTGCAAGGTTAGGGTTACCTTATTACTTATTAGTTATTACAGACTGCAGTTTAAGTGCCAGAGTTGAAGACCATAGGTAAAGGTTTTTAAAGCTTCGCCACATGAGGGTGACTTCAAAGTGATGCTATACCTAGATATTTACCTTATAAATTATATTGATTACATTTTAAAACTGTAATATGTAATGGTTCCAGAGATATAACATAAAATAAATTGTAATTTAAATATATTTTGAAGAATTCTACTGATTTTATTATTAATACACTAGATTCCAGAACTGTATCATACGTCTTTGTAGTCTTATTTACTTGAAGTCTCTCACATCATGAATATAATTTAAGTAGAATTGGCTTCAATATTAATTATTTACGAAAACTTGCAATTTGACAATTAAACATCTCAAATGAAATCGTTAAACATGGCAGATGGCTATCTACCTTTTGGTTTGAATATGTGCTAAGTAATCTGCTCAATTACAGTCATCTGTGACTTAATTATTTGTGAGAGTACAAATTGTCATTGTAGCGCCATCTTTTTGCAGATTATTAATCATATAAAACAAGCTGCCGATAGCTCACATATTTACCGTATATCTGTAGTGTTAACCTTATCTGTGGTTATGGTTAAATGAATTTCTTTTCCCCACTTTAATTTTAATGACATTGTATATTACGATTATAGAAATAATTGTGTTAAATCACAAACTATAACCCTGATGGTTATAGTCTTTCGTTCAATGCAATAGTAGACTCACTTTGGTTTGGTAACAATGTTTCTATGCCTATCGAAGTGATTGCGAAAGTTAGAAATAGTACATTATACACTAAGGGAGAGAAACGTCTTATTTTCCTGAGGTGTAATTTAAAGCCCAAGGGCTACAAATATATCGAGGGAAAAATGGCGGTCTCTCCCGAGGTGTATATACCATTTTTTCCACGATCAGGAGTAGAAACACTTAATTTCATAAATAAAGAATTATAATAAATCAGAACGAAATTACAATATTTAGAAGCCTTTGGGATGTTTCCATGCACAACAGACATTTTTTTACAAAAATAAATATGAAATGAAATAAAAAGTCCCCTAGGGAAATTGTTGTCTTATTTCGTCCCTAGAGAGTAAATGCTTTACTTCTGTCACAATTTTGATGCCATAGTAACCGACTTCTACTCCCGGTTGTGGAAAAATGTAGTTATACACCGGTCTGCCAGTAGACCGTGCGAAATTTCAAACAAAACCTCGGTAAACAATTTTATAACTTGAAAAATGAACCTTTGCGTAATGTCACTTTTATCCAAGTCAAATCTTCAGTTTAAGACCTCCTTCAAGATGTTTTAACATGGTCGCTTTATAGCTTTTTGTTCATCCGCAATTCATTTAACAAAAGGAGGGGTGTAAAAGAGAATGTTGATTTGTCTCAGTAATTTTTTATTTTCATATCTTAGTAACTGCTTTGTTTATTAGACTTTTATTTAATATAAATCTACAATAACCATCAATCGTTTACTCTTAGTATCACTGCTATTAAGACCGTAACTGAACAATATTTTGCTATTTAGCCTAACCTACACATTACTTAAAAGTGTAAACTGTATGCGTTGTTAGTTGAAATTTTAAACCACTCAAACATGTTGAGCTTGTGATTAGAAAATTCAAAAAAGCTCGTGATAACAGCGTACTAAATTTTTTGCCTAAACTCCATGTTTTGTATAGCATCTACCTTTCTGATTCTATTTATGGTTTCCAAATGCATTTATAAACATTTGTGCTTTAGCATGTACAGCTACCGTTTTCTTGACCTTATTTGTATGTTGATAGGATGCATTAATGTTCGAGTGTGCTTCAGCAGGTTTTGACACATTTAAAGCATTTGGTTGAATGTTATCATAATTGAATATGCACTTCCCAAAAATGTAAACACATTCTGCAACGCTTATAATTGATCCACCTAAGCACAAAGAAAATATTCCTCCAGCTGCAGCTGAAATAACTAATATTAAAATAAAATTCAAGTAGAATAATTTTAATTTTTACATAAGATTCGGTACCATGTATAGTAGACAGCCCTTTGAGTTTTAATACAATTGTCGCCATCATAGTATACATTCAGTATGCTCAAATTTTCATTTTCGTAACCAATCCTGAAAAAATGTCGTCGCTTAAACATAACTACTTTACATGTAAATTTTAATTTGTATATACATTGAAGTTACTGTGGCTCTATTTGCTTGAACATTAAAGATTCTTTCGTTACACTGAGGATAACATGCACAATGAATATGATCTTCTACGTCTTCCTCCTCCTCCTCTTCCGTTTCTTCTTCTTCTCTTTTGTTATCTACAATTCATACAAAAAGCAATGATGCATGAGTGAATTCAGTAATTATTTACTTGTCACGAAGTTCGCAAGTACATGTAAAGTTGTGTATTTATCTAAAAACAAAGCCACGTCAATTTGTTTTTTAAGTAAATTTTCAAAACAATTACATTGATTCAATTCTATACATGCTTCATCGAAGAAAGTACATAGTCGTCTGTGATCTGAAAACACAACACCCTTTAAACAAAAAGAAAAATATTTAAGCCCCCAATATCAGACTCTTTGAAGGCTCTGTAAACGGTTGCGAGATCAAATTTAAATTTCAACATTACTGTCGAAATAATAATAAATAATCTTTGATTATATTGAAGTCTCACAAGAACTCACTTCTAATGGAGTAATAAAATGGAACACAGCCACATAATTGGTATATAGCATTTGCTTTACATTCATTGAGACATGTTTTGTAACTGTGTATTGAAGACCACCCTATATTTCCCTACAATAAAGAAAAATTACCATAGTTAATCATAAACAATAATAAAAAAACAAAATAAATGTGAAAGTGACCTCATCTTCAAATAAACATCGTCTTTGCGTGGGATCGATATTTCTAACATTTTTAGAACTGACATAAATACTTGGCTTTACAGATATTCTCATTTCTTCTGCTGTAAGCAATGTATTAGTAGTCAGTAGCATGTCTGGATAATCAGCTCCGTCTTGTACTACTACCTATAAATGTCTGCTCTTATTAATAATGTTTTTTGAATTAAATTGAAAGTAAAACCAATTACATTGAATCCATAAGATGGTTTAATGGACGATATATATTGATCCATTTCGGAATCCAACACCAAACGTAAGCCATAATTGGAACCGATTAAACCCATATACGTATCATTATGGTTTAGGGGATCTCTATTAGAAAATAAGAGTTAATCATTACAATAATTTTAATTCGCGTTTTCAAAATAGACTAGTTGAAGCCAGTCAAAATTAAATGTAGATTGGTGTAATTTATCTTTTTATTGTACAGTTAATTAACGGGATTAGTAGCTTACATTATACTTTCTGCTGGTTTACGTATTCCATAATAGTTAAATGAACAACAGTATCCATTATCAGTTTTTATTCTTTGAATTATATGTGAACATGGTATTTCTGATGCCCGCCAAAAACACCTTTTGACCATGCTATCACAGGGTTGAGCCAACTAAGAACATTTTTTAGTTAGTGCATTTCGGGTTATAGAAGGTTGTAGAATAAAGCTGCGTTGCTCTTTCTGACAATATACCACAACTAAATAGTCTTATTCATTGTCGACAAACATTTTTATTTTCCCATACCTTCGGTATAGGGAAGTATTGATTTCATGAAAATTTTGGAAATCTAGATTTTAACAGAAATACACGTTTTGGGTCTCAAGGAACTCAAAAAAGTGGTTTTTAAAAAATGTCAGTCTGTGGGTGGGTGTGTGGGTGACGCCTCTCAAGGCGAACGTACTGGACCAATTTTGGTGAAATTCTAAATCACGAGGTATATCGAAAATTGTAGTTTTAGTTGAGCTTTTCAAAAAAATCCGAAATCGGAAACGGAAGTTAGACATGTTTTTTTGGGCGTTTTGGTTTCGTATTTAAATTTTAGAAATTTGAGTACGGGATCTGAGAGGAAAACTTAAAGCAAACCGAAAACTATTTTAACGAACCCTTTAGCTTTAAAATGGCTGCCGTTAAAACTTTTTGAAGACCTCGAATTTAACGCCCATTTACTCAAAAAACAGTTGTCTTATCGGGACCAAATACAACTTGTTTGAGAGCCCTTTGTAGATAATATACGATGAAATAAAATTAATTTCGAAAACAATCCCAAATGGCGCTTCTCACGACACGATTTTTTTTTAATTTTGTAGGCAGGTAGAACGGAAGTATGACTACAATTTGATTTTTTTTCCGATTTTTACTTATTAGAAATATTAACAGAAATATACGAGGAATAGCACCAAACAGCATTTGTAATATTTCCTCTATACACTAACTGTATGCGAGGAAGTAATAAGTTATGGAGTTAAGCCCGAGAAAATTAGGTAATCGTAAGTCGAATATCCAAACAAATTTTGGACGTATTATACATACATTATGTTCAAACATTGTGAATGATTTTTAAATTGAATTGAAAGTATCTATTAAAATGTCGTTTGTTTTCAAAGCAAAACTAATTGTTAAAATTATATGATTATGATATGCCTAAATAAACATGTGGTATGATACCTCTTTCATTGTTCGATCTACATCATATCCATTTTGCTCTAGCACATTATAAATTTCTTTATAATGGTCCACGCTGTTTAAGTTATCATCATATACAATCAAAGATGACAAGTTCTGCAGAAAATCCATAAAGATTTCTTCTTTTACTCCATGTGACGTTCTTGAATGGAAAGATGTGTCATTCACGTACGAATTATATTACATATAAATGTGCCTAAAACTTACACCACATTCATTAAATTTTTAATGTTATTTTTGTAAACAACATTAAAATTGCATATTGTAGCGGACGGAAAACGAAATTTCCATACGGGATAGGAGGTTGATATAATTCTGGTCACAATAAATTGCTGGTTATACTCGTACAATTGCAACATGATCAAGTAGCTGCATAAACCTAAGCTTAAGCAACTTATAAATGCAAAACTTAAGCGAGTGACAACAGATGCATTTTTGTTTGCTACAAACTTAAAACCATGAAGATTTGTACTGTTACACGCCCATATTAAACGGTGTTGGATTTGACTCCATATAAAATCTAAAATTTAATAATGATCATTTGGTGTAAATTTTCTAAATACAACTTACGGAAGCGTTGCTTCAACTGAGCTCTTTGGACTCTAGCTGTCATGGTTTATGAAGAATGCAAATGTATCTTTTACATCAATTTGTGGCTAAGCTTACAAATTTTGATTTGTAAGCTTTACATTTCATGATGTAGCATTCAGACCAAAGAATTAATACGAGTACTTCGTCTCTAAATAATGCCTCCTATAGTTAACTTTTGGAATTATGCAAATAGATAACTGTATTTGTCGCTAGTTCTAATGTTTTATAGAAAATAAATATTCGTAGCAAGTAGCATGTATAGTACATTTCGTTAACAATTTTTATATTACCAAGTTGCTAGCGTTCTAATTTAATAATCTATACGGTTACCACTTACAACACAAAAACTTTTTGATTGATTTTATTGATGTTTTCAATGGAGGTGCAAAGTTTGTGACTGTTTCATGTTGCTATGTATTAAAAGTCTGTTAATGTGGCTATTTTTGCTACATTTGTATAATAACTAGATTAATTTACATATAATTACGGGGGATTAAAGTACATTATAGATTATTTAAGAAAAACGACTTCGATTAAATTAGATTTGTGTGTGAACAAATAGAATATATTTTTTAATATGGATTGTGTACTTAAATTTACCAATCTCTTAATTTTCGTTTTCACATTATTTGATGACCTCAATCACACTTTGTCCAGCATTGTACGTTGTCTAAATAAAATAAATAATTGTAAAATAAATACAATGTTCCATCTGTTAAGTTAACAATTATTCATGTTTTTGTATTATGTAGTTGTGTAATGGTAAATGAATCAAATAATATTTTAAATTGTTTTCTATGTTAATTTAATAATTAACATTCAGCGAATACTTCGTTGGTTCGTTCGCCTTACAAAGTCCACCATAATGTGCAATACTGCTTATTCTGTTTAATAAGCACATAACTAATAAGTAACTTTGTATTAAATATATGGAATTTAGATTATTCATGTTTGTGCATTGTTGGAATAAAGATGTAGTTTGGAACACGTAATGTTTGATTTCTAAACGAATCCTATGGCCCTAATCGGGTCATTACATGGCGACCCTACCAGTTAAGTTCCTGCCAGTTAAGTTCCTGCCAGTTATGCCCTACCAGTTAAAGCCCTACCAGTTAAGTGCTGCCAGTTAAGTTTTTAAGTGGGTATAGAAATCTATTAATATGGGATCATCGCAATCGAAGGAGGAAGTAATAATTGCACAAGCTGGAAACAGTGGTGGCTTGAAGAATAACACAGCAAGTTCTTCATGGACAATTAAGGAAATTGCCGAATTAGTGGTTTTAATCATGGCCATAATCATAATTTTCTGGTTCTCTGTGTCTCGATGCAAAGCGACGATACGAAAGAAGATCCGAGAGGAGATTTCAAGAAGCCGAGAACAAGTGTAGTGAACGTTAAGTGAAAAATAAAAGGTACAAAGTGCGTGGGTGTGAAAAGTAATTAAAATTAGTGCATAGTGAAGTGAAAATGGTATTATCACCATATCGTCTACAAAGATGTCATGTCCGCTCCGCGCGAATTTCAGAATCTACTGGAAGAACTAAGAGTGTTTGATCGTAATTTAAGAAAAGATGGTATTAATAGGCGTAAGAACATTCTTTATACGAATCGTAAGTTTAGAAAAATTAATAAATTAAAAGTAGAATTTCAAAATATAAGGGAATCATTTAATAACACTCAGCATGAGGCAAGTATCATAAAAGAAGTTAAAACTTACGTAATGCTATTATTAAGTATTTTGAAAACATAAATGTAATTTTAGATTTTAGGCTTAAGGAATCGTGTACTGAGCAATCCGAATTTACAGCAGAAATATTAAATTCAGATACAAGTTCATTATCAGATTCAGATTGCTCCGGTGACGAAAGCAAAATGTCAGAAAAATTCGATTTAAAAACTGCTGCAAGTCTGTTACCGGTTATGGACGGTACAGAAAATATAACAAAACAATTAATTGATGCCATTGAGTTATATGACGCATTATTAGATGATAATGGGAAAAAATTATTAACTACTTACGTATTAAAAACTAGAATTTCGGAAAGGACTAAAATTCGTTTGAAAAATAGTTATCCCTCAAATGCGGAATTAATTACAGATTTAAAATCTAATTGTTTAACCAAAAAATCTGCTTCATCGCTGTCAGTTAAATTAAGTACCGTTAGGCAAGGTGGAAAATCTATTGATAATTTTGGTAAAACAGTCGAAGAACTACTTGTAGATTTAACAATTGCTCAAGCTGATGGAAATAACGATGCTCTAAAAATTCTGACAGATGTTGACGAAAAAAATGCTGTTAATACTTTTGCTGATGGTTTGCAAAATTCTGAATTGCGTACCATCATTAAAGCGCGCAATTATTCAAAATTAAGTGAAGCTATCCGTGGAGCCAAAGATGAAGAAATACCTAGACACGATACATCTGAGGTGTATCACATGCGAGGTCCACATCGCAGAAATTTTCAACGAAATAATTACAATAATAATCGTGGAAATTTTAATTTCAAATTTTCCAATCAAAACTATCATAGACAATTTTCGAATAATTTTTCTAGAGGTCGAGGTAATAATAATAAAAGTAGCTACAAACCCTCTTTCAGAGGAAAAAATAAATATAACGGCCCTAACACCAATTATAGAAATAATAGCAGTCAAAGAAATTTTTATGTAGGAAACCAGGAACCAAACGCAACAGTCAGTACTAGCTCTTCTCAATCAACTCCGGCTGTCGAATTTTTTCGAGGCCCCAAATCGACATAATGAAGACATTAATTATCCCGTAATTTTAAATTTAAATAATGGTTTAAATTTTATACGAATGAAATATGGTGGGAAAGAGTTAATATTTTTGTTAGATACAGGTGCATCTGTAAGTATTATTTTTAAGAATTATTTAAATGAAAATGAAGTAATTAATTTTTCAAAGAAAATTAAAATAAAAGGTATCTCAGGATCTACCATTTCGCAAGGTTCATCAAATATTTCTTTAAAGGTAAACAATACAAATGTGTGTCATACGTTTCTAATTACAAATAGTTTTGCACATGATATGCAAGGAGTCATTGGCTCAGATTTTTTTAGCAAGTATTCTGCTACTATAGATTATGAAAAGTTTGTATTTTCTTTTTGGATAAATAAAATAAAAATTACGCTACCTATGCAATCTAAATACGAAATGTTTACTACAATTCCAGCGCGATGCGAAGTAATTAAATACTGTTGGGTTGACATTAACGAAGATTGCCTTGTTTTGCCAGAAGAATTAGGGGAAGGAATTTTTGTTGCAGGAGTTTTAGCTACACCAAATAGTAATATTATACCGGTTAGAATACTTAATGTTAGAGACAAAGAAATTAAACTTAGAAATTTTAAGCCGAAAATAGAAAAATTTAATGACTATCAAATACTTGAATTCAGCAAAAATAATGTAGCATCAGTTAATCGCGTAGAGAAACTGTTAGAATTAATAAAAACAAATCATTTAAACACAGACGAAATACATTCACTCCAAAGAGTATGTGCTAAATATGCTGACGTATTTCATTTGGAAAACGACAAGTTAACAACAACTAATATTTGTAAACAAAGTATACATTTAAAACAAGGATCTAAACCTGTTTATGTAAAACCTTATCGTATACCGCAAACACAAAAAATAGAAGTACATAAGCAAGTTGATCAAATGTCGAAAGACGGCGTCATTGAAGAAGCGCGATCGGAATGGTCAGCACCAATTTTAATTGTTCCGAAAAAAATAGATCAAGTAGGTGTTAAAAAGTTTCGAGTCGTCTTTGACTATAGATTGCTAAACCAACAAATTGAAAACGACAAATTTCCATTACCAAACATTACGGAAATTTTAGATTCCTTATCCGGCGCTATGTATTTTTCACATCTCGATTTATCACAAGGATATTATCAAATTGAATTAGATCCTGCTAGCCGACCATATACAGCTTTCACAACAGATCGTGGAATGTTCCAAATGACTAGGCTTCCAATGGGGTTAAAAATTAGTCCTAGTGCATTTTCTCGTGCAATGACAATTGCAATGGCTGGTTTAAATTACGAAAGTTGCTTTACTTATTTAGACAATTTAATTGTGTTTGGCAATAATTTAACAAATCATAATAAAAATCTTACAAAAGTTTTGCAAAGATTACGACACGTAAATTTAAAATTAAACCCTAATAAATGTGAATTTTTAAAGAAAGAAATTTTATATTTAGGTCATATAATTTCGGTTAATGGAGTTTCTCCAGATCCTGAAAAAATTCAGTCCATTCAGCAATATCCAATACCAAAAGACTCAAATGAAACTAAGCGATTTGTTGCATTTGCAAATTATTATAGGAAATACATCAAAAATTTTGCAGACATTGCCCATCCCTTAAATAACTTGACAAGAAAAGGTGTTCCATTTACATGGACTAAAGAGTGCCAAAAAGCGTTCGAAACACTGAAAAATTCTTTCATAAAACCCCCTATATTGCAATATCCTAATTTTGCTCCAGATAACACTTTTATTTTGAAAACCGATGCTTCAGGCTATTCTGTAGGAGCAGTGCTCTCAAATGGAGACGATAAACCAATTGCTTTCGCAAGTCGTTCTCTTAACAAATCTGAAAAAAATTACAGCACCATAGAGAAAGAACTTTTAGCTATAGTGTGGGCAGTAAAACATTTTAGACCGTATTTATATGGGCGCAAATTTATTATTTTTACAGACCATAGACCATTAATTTATCTTTTTGGAATGACTAATCCCTCAAGTAGGTTAACTAAATTTAGGTTAGTGCTCGAGGAGTATGATTTCACAATTAAGTACATAAAGGGTAAAGATAATGTTACAGCGGATGCTTTATCGCGAATTGAATATTCTTCGGACGAGCTTAAAAACATGAATACTGCTGTATGCGAAACAATGTATGCAATAACAAGAGCACAGAGTAGGAAAATCAAAGAAACCGTCAATGGGAGTTTTAAATCGGTTCTAGACGAAAGGCTTAATCACCCTGGAGTCGTGGAGCTTTTAAAACGTCCTAAAGACTCTTTCGAACTACGTATAATTTCAGACAAAGAATTTGATAAAATGATTAAAAGTAAACATTACGATTATAAAGTAGGGAGACTGATATGTATAAAGAATTCACAAATAATTTATATAAAACAGGATGCTCGATCGACATTAGCGCTAGACGCACTGTTGAGAGACCTGAAAAATATTTGTGTAAAGTATGATATTCCGGAATTAGTTATAATTAAAAATGAAAAATGCGCGCGCTTATTAAATGAAATTTTAAAGGGTACCCACTAAATAAGAAATGCTAGCATAAAAATATCAATTATTAAAGATATTCAAACCATATCACATCTCGATACTAGACAACTTGTATTAAACGATTTCCACATGTTACCAACGGGAGGACATGCAGGAATCAATCGTATGTATAATAACATTAAAAAATATTATTTTTGGACAGGTTTACGAAAAGATGTCGAAAAATTTGTAAAAAATTGTAATGACTGTCAACGTTATAAGCATTACAAACCCAATATAGAACCAATGTCAATTACAACTACAGCTTCAACTGCATTTCAAAAATTTTTTTTAGATATCGTAGGTCCAATAGAAACGGATACGAACAACAAACGGTATATTTTAACATTACAATGTGAATTAAGTAAATTTGTAGAAGGTTATCCATTACAAAATAAAGAAGCTACAACAGTTGCCAAAGCTTTCGTAGAAAATTTTATTTTAAGGTACGGTATTCCTGAAGAAATTGTTTGTGATCAGGGTACAGAATTTTTGAATTCCACATTAAGAGAAACATGCAAACTATTACAAATTAAACAACTAAAATCTACAGCTTATCATCATGAAACCTTAGGTTCTCTTGATAATTCTCATAAATGCTTAGGAGCTTACCTAAGGATACAAATTGCTAAAAATCCAGATACTTGGAGTTTTTGGATACCTTACTGGTGCTTTGCTTATAATAACACAGTCCATACAGAAACAAAGTACACAATTGGTTTTCGGAAAAACAGTTAGATTGTCTTCAAATATTTCTAATCATATTGATCCACTTTACAACTTTGACAACTATCCCTTAGAGCTAAAATATCGCTTACAACAAGCATGTAATGATGCTCACAATAACCTAATGGTTTCAAAAGTAAAAATGAGCGAAACACTTCGCCTGGACTTTCCTATACATTTAAATACATTGTTTTATATTTTCCAACACTTTCGATATACACCTGTCTAGACACGACTAGTTAAACTAATAGTTCTTATAAGTTGTAACATCTTGAAGCGGTTGAAGAAAGACCGAGCGCTGCGCTGCAAGCATAAGGTTGGGTAAAATATTCGAACTGAATCAACGGAAATTGATATTTGAAAATATATTAATAACTCGAGAAATATTATTTTTAGCGTGGCCGCCATATTAAAATTGGAAACTCAACTGAAATTATAACAATGAGCAAAAAACAAAATTGTAGCAGATGCCTATCTCTATCAGCTTAAAAAGTTTAAACAAAAGCGTGGGGGCAGTTTTGAGATTTTTTTTTTGAAAATTTTAAAAATTTTGGAGTGGTGCCATTGAGATCGTTTTTCGATTTTCAAAATTAATCATATTTCATGGTATAGTACCCTTAAGGGGCTACCAAACAAGATGTAGTGGATCCCAATGAAACAACTGGTTTTTGAGTAAATGGGCGTTAAAGTCGAAATTTTCAAAAATTCGTAGCGGCCGCCATGTTGAAGTTAGAGAGTTCGGTAAAAAACGTTTGATTTGTTCTAAGGCCTATAATTTCCACTATTCCAATTTCCAAAATTCAGTTTCTGAAAAAAATGCTACCAAAAAAACATGTCTAACTTCCGCTTCCGGTTTCGGATTCTTTTTAAAAGCTTATTTTGTCGATGAATTTTTGAAATACCTCCTTCATTCCAAAGCACATCGAAATCGGTCCAGCCGTTCCGAAGATATGAGCGTCACCCACCCACACACCCACAGACAGACATTTTTAAAAACCACTTTTTTAGGATCCTGGAAGCCCATAACATGTATTTCCGTCAAAATCTCGATTTTGAAAATTTGCATGAAATCAATACTTCCCTATACTGAAAGTATAGGACAGTAAAAAGCTATTTTTAAAATGTTGCTAGGAATTGAATTTTCTTTCTACTTCTAAAGTTGGCAAAGACTGCTGCACTACGGTTAACCGTCAACTATCTTTAATTAATTTGTTGCTACAATACACATTTTATTAAATTTGTTTGTTTGGAAAAGCGTATTACAAACGGGTTTTCGCGCTTTCGGTGGGATTAAAGAGCTTCTGCGCGCATGCGTGACCGGTTGATCCAATTAAAGCCCGTAAAATGAATAACGGCAAATTTTTGCCAAATGTACGATTTAAGTATAAAACGCAATTTTTAATAACTTTTTACCATACTTAACTTTGTTTGGTATTTTTTCAAAATAAGCTAGTTTGCTGACATCAACTTTGCCTAATTTTTTTTTGAATTTCACAAATAAAACTGTTCATTGCACCCAGCGCCAGATTTACATTTTATGTGGCCCCAGGCTGTAAATAAGTAGGAGGCCCTGCTTTAATAGTAACTTATCTACTATATGTGGATTGGGGTAGGTGTAGAGTGGGGTGGGGGGAGGCGCGGCAGGAGGCCATGTCCTACCTTGATATTTTAGCGAGCTCCTGGATTAATACCATAGATAAAAAATATAATACCCTATTAATACCGACTTACCGTCGCTACACGGTGTCCCGCATCACATGTTTTCCTACAAATTCAGTGTATTGCCGAGGCGCCACAAAGCAGGGGTCGGATCTCATCAAAATCTATTGTGATATTTGAGGTAAAGTTGGAATTGCACAAATATATGCGGAAATATCAGAACTTACGAAAACGGTGGGAATGGCATTATTCGTTAGTGGCGCCTTTTGCTGGACGAACTGAAACTACTTTCGGTAAAGTACTCGCCGCACACGTGCGATTGAACACTGTTGTTACGGTCTAAAAATGAATAAATATAAAACTGAAAAATATGCTGTGTTTTAATTGAATACCTACTTATATAGCCTTTTAGGGATTTCTTCCATTTCGTTGCGAGTTCGGTATTACTAGAAAATTCATGAAAAGAACTTTCCCTGCAATATTGGAGAAGGAAATGTAACATTTCTGCGGGATAGTGATGTGTCAGAAATTAAACGCTGCTATATTATACCATATGTTCATATAAAAAATACATAAGGGTTGGCCATGAAAAATAAAATTCTGTCTGCATGCTTTAGAGTCACGAAATACTTCGTGTACGAGTATTTTGCACGGAGTATGGTGTCATCTAGCAGTTTGAGGTGAAGGCAAACGCATTAACAATAGAATTATTTAAATCGGGTAGTCGTACTTATCAGTTCAAGCAGAAGGTGATTTCTTTGCTCATAACTACAATTGAAGTAAAATGCAATTTAATTTTTTGTTTTCTCGCATTTACGCTGCCCGTTCACTAACTGAACCTTAGATATGACATTTTTTAATCACTGGTTAGTAGCGCCTCTGCAGTACCCGGAATTTGTTGGAAAACGACTGATGCGGCAGGCCGTCTATTAAAGTCAGATGTTTTCAGTCGATATTAATTTAGGAGACCGTGCCTTTGATAAATCGCCAGCTAGGTTATATAATTCAATAGTAAAGACAAAAACAGGTTCTGCGGGACTTTTTAAAACTGTTACCATATACCAACGCATGATATGGTTAGAAGTATATTTTTTATTGTAAAGGTATTTCGCAACTGTCTCAATGTGGCCAAGTAGATAATTTACCCGAACTGCCAGCACCTGATGAGCAACGTCTTCAAAAAGCTGCTGTTTTACTTCAACAAAGGCTGGTGTTACGTCAATGGCTCACCAAGTACAATCTACTGCACTATTATCCCAGGTAGCGTTACCATATTTGATTATAGGAAAAGTAAAATAGATTTTAACACAAGCATTGATTTTTTAAAAAGTTCTGCCAACCATTTGCTTAGTATGTTTACATTGGAAAGCTTACACAAACATTGACCGTTTCTATAAAATACAACAATTTTGTTAGTTTCTGCTTTATTATTTTAAATATTGACAACAGAATTGCTTTGGTTTGTTAGTTTGTATACACTCTCATTGTAAAAGAATCTTTTGTTGCAGTTTTATTAACAGTAGATCTTACCTATTCTGTTGTATTTTACAATTGCCCTAACAATTATACAGGGTAAGTCGTTTAAGTTTCCCCTCCCCCCTACTTTTTCCTAAACCATTGATAATATTAAATTTTTATCTTAATAAAAGTTATTTGGGGCCTAATGAGCTATTTCATGCCACACTCAAAAATTTTCTATAATGCCACGCGACCGAGCAATGACGTCATCTGTAATTTTCTTAAATAGTACAAATAAATATTTTCTTAGATAGTTGGAGATTTTTTTTCGATTCAGTGATATAAAACTTTCACACTCTAACGGTACAATAATAAAAAAGAGACTTAATCAAGGAGGTCGTGGACTCAATAATAATCAAGGTTGCTTGATAAGTTAGGTTAGGGTAGTTGATTAGGTCATCTCATAGGACGCCATTTGGTGCAAATTCATTTTCAACTTGTTTAAATCTCAAATTTCAATTTTGAAACTTACATAAATCTATTCGTAACTGACAACTAATGCGATGCAGCTTCTGTTAGTTTAACTGATGGGGAACAAACAAAAAAACATATCAAGCAGTTTTGTTGAGCAGGCGGTCGCCATTTTGGTGCTTGTAGGCTCAATGACATTTGTATTAGATGACCTAATCAACTACCCTAGCCTATCAAGCGACCTTGATAATAATAACACATTCTGGGTCACCAACAGCTGACACCATATCAACTAATTCATTTCTACAAAAACGGTTATTATCTATTTTGAAAATAAAATCTTGTTAAATGACCGATAGACCAAACTAGACAATGGCTAAACAAATGAACGAATATTTTTAAACGTTTTTGATTTTCTTACAGGAATCCGTTTTTTACATTTTTCTTGAAATATTTTTAATGTAAGGGTATGCAAGTTTTATATCATTGAAACAAGAAAAAAATCCATCTAACTGCTTAAGGAAATATTTATTTTGCCATTTAAGAAAATGGTCGATTTTGTCATTGCTCAGTCACGTGACAATACAGACAATTTTGGACTGTGGCATAAAGTAGGTCATTATACCCAAAGAACTATTATTAAAAAAGAAAATTGATACTCTCAATACTTAAGGAAATAACTCTTAAATGACTCACCCTGTATAAAGTGCTTCAACAAGCATGCTATTTTTGTTCACATATTTCAAATAAATTATGATTTTTATATAATTAGCTGATTTGTAAACAGATAAGCTGTTCTTGTACCTACTTTCACTTCTATATAAAGTTTAAACCAGTTGGTTTACCTTGAGAAAAGTATTAATCCTCTTGTGTTTATATAATCTTTCTAATATTTGGTTCAAAAGGCTATTGGCACTGGAAGTTGTAAGTTTGGAGGACGTATATTGGCTGGAGGATTCCAAAGCTCGTCAGGTCTTAAACAAAGACTTTGCACAATGGTCAGCTGCCCGTCAAGCTTTACCAATCAACAAACATCGTTTAGAATCTTTAAAAGCTGACCTGTGGTCTGAAGTTGTGAAATCGAGCAACCATCAGGACGCTTGGACATGGGGTATGTGAAAAATTACATTTACTTACATCTTGTTAACTGATGTATGTACTGACCTGAATATTACAGGCGGTATGCTGGTGGTGTCAGTTTCTGTAGCAGGGCTAGTTACTCTAGCTGCTATGACACAACCGTCTCTTGCTCCAGAAGCCAAACATTCATTGTTACAGTATGTAACAGGAAAGTATCTAATGCCCTCCAATTGCAAGGTTTGTAACATTTTTTCGGCAAAAAAAAATGAAAATGTCCGGTGTAAATTCTGCAGGTTGTGTTTCACTGGCCCGATCCACATCCCGTTGGTCACACTGTGTGTTTTATGGTACATTTCTACCAACGTAATGGCCAGCCTTATCCCATCTGTGATACGGATCAACTTACTGTCGATGTTTCAGAAGGCAGCCGAAAGGTGCTTTTATGATAAAATTTTTTCATGTGGTTAAAACATGCTTTGTTATTGTTTAGATGGCAATCATTACTGAATTAGGTTCACCCACTGATCCTAATAGTGCTAATGTGGCAAGAATTAAGTTTATGGTGCGCCATGCTGGGCAATATGTTATTTCTGTAATGGTTGGATCGCAACATGTAGCCGGAAGTCCTTTTACACGCTGCTTCACTGCTGGACCCATTGATGCACAAAGAACTGCAGTGCTGAGATACTGCAGTACAGTTGTTTGCACTGCCAATGTGGGGCATGTAATATTTGTTGAACCTAGAGATGAGTACAGTAACGTCTGCAGTTTCCCTCCAAGTGGTGATCCATCTGAAGTAAGTGTTTTGCTGTAATGGATTTTATCGAAGAACATGTTTTTATTTGCTTTGTCTATCTTTGTTTCTACTTTCCCATACTTCCAGTATGGGAATGTATTGTGATTGTGAACATTATTGATTACGAGATTTTGGACCTTCAGAAATTCAAAAAAATTGTCACTAAAAATGTTTGTTCGTATGTGTCTGTCACCATGTTTATCTAGTAACTTCCATCCATTTCAGAAAGTTAAAGGGGGAAAAACATAGAACAAAGACCTAGGAACATTTACAAGTGATTTTAACATCTGGTCAACCCGCGCTTCTGTAACAAACGTAAGCAGACAGTTGACGGGCGCGGGAAACGCAACCTTTATGAACTGCGAGAATCGAAACGTCCCACAACTACACCACTTACAGTGTTGTTGCGCCTGCGTCTAAAAACATGCCCAGGGAACATAAACAGTAGCAATTGACCATGTGCAGAATAAAAAACGTTAATAAAAACCATATACACCATTATATACACAGGAATATAATAAAAAACAATAGAGTAAAAAAAGTTAACCCTGCGGGGAACTGAACACGAGATCACCTTTACTGTACAACCAATCTCATTCATTGCACCACCGCATCTGTTAACGTCAAATGCTTAAATTAGTTAAGGGGCCGGGGCTAACTTTTTAAATTTACATTCAACAAAACTGGAAGTTTTCCTAATGACTTATGTAATGAAAACCAACAAACTTGTTTCGAAAATTGTTCTACGAAGTAATGAATTGATGCGAAATTTTTTAAAATGTGTAAAGCTACCACTTAGGAAGCTTATCCAAAAAATGGCATTGTATGGTTATTAAATCCATTATTAAAATGAATTTCTATTGTGAAATTTAACATGTAAATTAAAACTTCAAACTAAAGCCATTACAGCAAGTTGTCTAATAGAAAGGTGTGATTCACATAATACATATTCTGTTGGTTGGAATAAATAAACTTTGTTGAGTTTTTATTTATTAAACACTTCATTAAAAAGATGATATAATTATCGAAATGTTTAATTACTGTTGAAGTACCTAAATGAAAAAATATTTTCGGTTTTTGCGAAATCATAGAATTCAAGTGAGAACATGCTAAGAAGTTTTACTTAGAACTTGCATGCTCGGCACACATTTCTTTTTTTTTAAGTATTATTTCCTCAATACATTTATTTCTCCTTCAGTTCAGTATGCGCAATACACTCCGGGATTTTCAGCAGGCTGTTCTATTCAATACTTACTAAAAATTTTTATCAAAAACGTGCATCAACAATTATTACTTATAAAGGGTCGTTACCCCATTCCACTAGTGCAAATTATTACTGTAATATTGACTTTCCTAAACTTTCAATATAGGGAAGTATTGATTTCATGAAAAATTTGGAAATCTAGATTTTGACGGAAATACACGTTTTGGACGCCCAAGAAAAAGGTTTTTAAAAAATGTCTGTCGTAGTTGGGTATGTATGTGTGTGGTGCATCATAGCTATCAAATTGATGGTCAAATTTCGATGAGCTTTGGAATCTGGGGGTATATCAAAAATTCACCAACAAAATAAGCGTTTAAATAAAATCTGAAACCCGAAGCTGAAGTTAGGCATGTTTTTTTGGTAGTATTTTTTTTTCTTAAACCAAATTTTATAAATTTGAAAACGGAATCTGATAGAAGACTTTAGAGCAAATCCAACGCTTATTTCCGAACTTTATAGCTTTAAAATGGCGACCGCTACGAATTTTTGAAAATTTTACTTTAGCGCTTTGTGACCCAAAAACAGATTGACAGATCGCGTTCAAATATTTTATCCTAATAGCTCTATAGAGACTCAATCGCGTTTCTGCCATCAAAATTTCACTTAATTCAAGCCGATGATGTTCTTGAATTCCAAATAATCTTTAAGTACGGGAAAGTTCAGGCGAAGTGCTTCGCCAATTTTTTATTACAATGGGGTAGATAATAATTGAAATACTTTGGATTTACAGTAAACATAACTCAGCTTGGAAACAAACCAGAAGAAGCCAATACAAATCAAATAGAAGAACAATATACAATCAGTTTAGATTATGATTGGCATAGTTTTCGCTTAAACTTTCAACTTAAGTTTTTCTATGAAGGCTGTTATCACGCAACGATCAACTATTGCGATGTTGAGCTGCACAATGGGGATTTTGATATAATTGTTCTCAACAGTAAGTACTAATTTCTGTATTTGTCTTACTACGTACTGGCATTTACTAATTTCTTTTGCAGGCATCGATGCAACACTTGTACATAAAAACGTTGCGTCCAAAAATCACAATGTGTGCTATGACGCAAAACTGTTGGGATTAAATGGGGAGAGAACTATTAAACCAAAGAAAGTATTATGTTATGTATCCCCAAAACAACTTATTATTAAGGAAATGATACTTAAGTTTATTCCTAAACGCCTGTATACGTTTAGATTATGTCCTTCCACAAAAGTATGTAATTTCATCACAATAATTAAAACAGATACACAATCCCAATATATTTTCCTTCTTGTAGTTCCATTTTGAACCAGAAAGTCCAACAAAACAAACGGAAAACATTGGAGGTTCTTTCTTAATTGATGATGGTTGTCAGCCTAAAATAGAATTAGCTTCAAAAGAACGAAATGTTATAGCAGCAACATTTACTCATTTCTTGCTGAAGAACATGGGTGGTTCGGAAACTTTCAGAGATAAACAGGACTTCTTCTATCATGAAGTTAGGAAGTACCACCAAAAGCATTACCATGAAAAGCTATCTATGAAAGTTAATCGGGAAAAACTACTTGATTCCAGCATTAAAGCCACTAAAAATTTTTCAGTTTCTGATTGGTGTCGAAATTTTGAAATCACTTTTCACGGAGAACAAGGTGAGTTTCAAGATATGTGAACAAATTAACTAAACCACTATTATACTAAAATGATTCTTCTCTGTTTGTGCTGCTTTGCATGCTTTGCACAGTTCAATGTCCCATTTTTGGAACTGTGTTTTACTTATAGCATTGATTATATTATACTTCAATCAACGCTTATAGTTAATTGGCAACAGAGGGCCAAAGTGCACTTTGAAATTTTAAAAAATTCGTTCCCTGTTTTTAAACTGATTGAACCAAATGGAGTCTCATCAACTCGACCATCGTCAAATTTCATCAAACTTTTTTACTTGAGCTACTTCCAACTATATCAGAGTTCAAGTGATGCATTGTCATCATAATCTATCCTCATATACCTGAAGGTGTCGAGGTCTTTCACTCCGGGTAGGCTCTTCGCTTGTGTAGTAGGAGGTAGTGGGGCTTTTGGCCTTTAAACCACCACGCTCCTGAAGCTTATGCCACCTTTCATGCACATTCGTTCAAGCCATACGTACATGTGTTTTATTTGTATGTTTAATGTTGTGTGTGGCTTTGTTACTTGTCCTGGTCAGCCAGTAATCAAGGCAAGCGCCGTTAATTGTAACCCAACGTCGAATGGTTGCCGAGCTCGATACCGATCCACAGAATTACAGAAAAATTTTCTGCTTCTTCCGTGATTCGAACCGAGGACTCACGCATTGTGAGCCAGATCTTCTTACCACTGGACCACTCGGACTACGTGATGCATTGTAAAATCGTAAAAATTTCGAAACTTTAGATGGGGTAAATTAGTTTTTGGCCGATTTCAAAAATATAAAAGCAGTGATCGACAGTCTTCTACTTGGGCTTTACGATGATATGCGATTTTCATTTGTTACCGTTTTTGTTTGGCCACCAGAGAGCATCTGCCTTTTGTCTTTCTTTTTCTCAACCCTCGGTCTTTAATTTGAGCTGGGGACGCATTGAATGACTGGACATAGCGAGTTATAGGATAACCTTCTGTGTAGACTATACTGCGCGATAAGCGATCTACACAAAATGGTCTTGCCTGTCCTAAATGACGAAACTGTTATTTTCTCAACGGATGGAGAAGTTCTGGCGGTCATACCCATCTCGATGAATATTTTCAAAAGAGTCTGCAAGGGCGCGCACCGCACCGTCCAAAAATCCCGCTCTACAAAGTCTAATTGTCTCCCGCCAAGTATATTAGTGGTTTAGTGTAATGTTGTATTGTAAAACTACGATGCACACGTTCTGTTTGCTCTCTGTACCGCCCCTTATTTTAATTAATGTAAAACATTAATATTAAAAAAAATGTATAATTAATTTAGAATTATCTAATCAAACAATGCAAACATTTCAGGAGTGGATTGGGGTGGAGTACGAAGGGAGTGGTTTGAATTAATTTGTTCCCAATTGTTTGATTCTCGTTATGGTCTATTTAAAAGCTTTTATGAAGGTCAACAGTCACTTGTTCATCCAAATCCACAGAGACCTCCACATTTGAAGTTACGACATTTCGAGTTTGCTGGACGTATTGTAGGAAAATGCCTGTATGAAAGTGCCTTGGGTGGGTCATACAGGCAGCTGGTGAGAGCTAGATTTACTAGGTCATTGCTCGCCCAAGTCATAGGATTACGGGTACATTACAAGGTATTCCTGATTCTTTTAATGTAAAAACAAAGTTCTGAAAATAATTTTTTATTTAATTGCTGCAGTATTTTGAACAAGATGATCCAGATTTGTATTTAACAAAAATCAAGTATCTTCTTGAAAATGATATCGACGATATCGATACTGAATTATTTTTTGTGGAGGAAGAGTACGATAACTGCGGGCAATTGATAAGAACCATCGAAGTTATACCTAGTGGTGCCAAATTTAGAGTATCCAATGCCAGCAAGCATCGTTATTTAGATTGTCTGGCCCAGTTTAAACTTGCAACAAGTGTGCGGGATGAAGTGGAAGCTTTTCTCAAAGGTCTCAATGAGCTCATACCAGATAATTTGCTGAGTATTTTTGACGAGAACGAACTCGAGGTACATATTAATAAAATTAAATAATTGGGAGTGCATTAGTGAAAAATAGGATTTTCAGTTGCTACTGTGTGGTACAGGTCACTATTCCATCAGTGATTTTAAAGCCCATCATGTAATAAATGGTAATTCAGTTGAATTTAGGCGCATGATTGGTTGGTTTTGGGCTGCCGTTACCAATTTTACACAGGAAGAAATGGCCAGACTGCTGCAGTTTACAACAGGGTGTTCACAGTTACCTCCTGGAGGTTTCAAAGAGCTTAGTCCGAGGTTTCAAATTACAGCATCACCAACATTTGGGAATTTACCCACTGCACATACTTGGTGAGTTACCCTTGAACCTTTGTGATATCATGCAGTGGCGGTTCGTGTACATTTTTTGCAGGAGGGCAAGACAAATGTAAAACAAAAAAACCTTTTTTTAATTAACAGTTTCATAAATTAATTCCTTACACCTTTCTTTTCGATTCACAAAATGTTCAATCACTAAGTCATTCAAATTATCAGTGTTTTGAATGATGTGCTTTTACCTTTCTACTTAAATATTTTAAATCTTCAACAATTGACGACATTTTAATTTCCATTTGGTAACATTTGGGGGGTGTTTTTGATTTTTTTTCTTACATTTTCTTGTAGTTCTACTAATAATTTAGGGACATTAACATTAACTTTGGTTTCTTAATAACCCCACAAAAAGAAATCTAGTGGGCTGAGATTAGACGACCTTGATGAACCACTCTATTACTATTTACAAAGCGTTGTTAATAACATCAGTCTGAATATGTAATGTAAGGAAATGTTATGTAATAGCATCGTTTGTGTGTTGTTTGTTATTGTTTTCATTGTTGTTCGACTGTTTTAATAATTTTCTTTTGTTTTTTGATTGTTTCCACAGCCAACTTATAAATAAAATAATTTTTAATAACAATTCATGGCTTACAAATCATCCAACAATTAATTGTAAATAACTCAAAAGCGGTTAGTTTAGTTCCTATAAGAGGGCTGCTCTGAAAATTATTAGTAATTAAGAAAAGGGGTTTATATTTTAATAAAAAATCTTTATTGTTTTTCTAAATATTTCTACACCAAAACAGCTGTCAATGGGTGTAGTGGTCCAGGTAATGGACTGTTATGCGGCCGCCTAGCCTTTAATTCCCTGGCGAAGTAACAACGTATTTTTAAAAATCTGCGTGCTCCATTAGTTGGCAGTGGACAACCACTAACGTTCTCTGATGTGAGTTGTGTTGCCTATAAGTCGTAGAAACCTCTTTGAGGATTAGCGGGCTTTAGCTTCGCTTCTCACATCTTAGATTGTCCTAACTAAATCTTCTGAGGAGATGAAGTGCATGCACTTCCTTGGGTAGGAGCCTACATAAAGCTGTAGGTCTCCACTGTTCTGCAGCACACAGGACAGGAGCTAATTTATTTTTCAGAAGGTCTTCTAATTTACTATGAAATTCTGAGACTGCTGCATCTGCACTTGGAAATCTTTTCCTTCGCATCATTTTCTTTATTTAATAGTTGGAAACAGAAAAAAGTCGCACGGGGATAGGTGGGGGCTGTAAGGAGGGTGCGTAACCAACTGAACCCTGGAATCTTGCAAAACATCCAAGGTTCTGGCAGCAATGTGTATTGATGCGTTGTCCTGGTGGATTAAGATGTTACATAAACCACTTCTTTGACGACTTGCTTTTGATTTCTCTGCCGTTCAATTTTTTCAGCTTAACCTTACATTAATGTACTCGCGTCTGTTTTGGTTCTTCCGAGAGCCAACGAGTATCCAACGACTAGCTAGCTTTCTTACACTGAAGTGTTTATGTAAAATAATATTCACTGGGGAGGATCCAATCTTTATTTTCTCCTGAATCTTCATATATGTAATATTTCGATTGGCCTTACTTAAATTTTCCAAGGCGTTTGAAACAGTAAATCATGACGTATTAATTATAATATTAAAATATATAAGGCTTGGTCTTGCTGCCCTTGCATTGATTAACAGTTACTTGCGTAACCGGACACAAAACGTTAAAATAAATTATGCCATTTCAGTTCCGTTATTGGTAACTCGAGGGGTTCCACAAGGATCTGTTTTAGGTCCAATATTATTTTCTATGTATACATCAGTGTTCATGAAATCTGTATCACATTCTAAAACTCATATATACTGGGCTGATGCTCAATTATATTACACATTTTCTGCTGTAAATAGGAAAAAAGCTGTTGACGATGTAAATTCAGATCTTCAGCATATCTATCTATAATGCTTCTACCCACCACTCGCTTAAGATTAATATAGGAAAATCAGCTGTTGTGTTGTTTGGAAATAAAAACACTTGTCATAATCTATTTAGTATTATAAATATCATATTAATAATATCAAAATTGCTATCGTTAATAAGATTAGAAGTCTTGGTCTTGTTGTAGACAACACCTTTCGTTATAGAGATCAAATATCGAAGTGTATATGTATGAGCTACCAACACCTCGAAACAACTTTATCCTCACAGGTGTTATTTAAGTGATCAAATTGAAAAAAAGAATTTGCGAGGCATTTGTTTTATCTCAGTTCATTTATTGCTCTCCCGTTTATCACCCAGCAATAGACAATCTTACTGCTGTAGGAATTCAAAAGGTTTAGAACACGTGTTTAAGGTTTATTTACGGAAAAAAAAAATACGAACATAGATCTCACAAACTTGTTGATGCTGGCTGGTTAACAATGAACTTTTTCATCAAATTTTATCAATTAAGAAGCCTCCTTACTTGTATAATAAAATTACTGTTAGGACAGATGTACATAATATTTCTACTAGGTTGAGGGGCTTAATATCTTCTCCGTTTCATGCTACTGCTCTTTTTGAACGATCATTTTCATTTTAAATATATACTATAACAGTTTGCCATCCAGATATAAAAATTATAAACAATTTCAATTTAAAGTAAATTGGCGTGCAGAACTCTTTCATAAACAGTAACTGGTTTACTAGTAAACGCGTTTTAATTTATTCTTTTAGTTTTTTAGATAGCAGTGCAGCTTTACTTTATTTTTAATTTATAATGTATTGCACAATCGCTAATTTTTTTTTGTATCGATCTGTTTTTTTAAGTTATAGGTATTAAAATTATATATTTTATGTTTTAATCATCAAGGTTAGATGGTAGAGCAGGAGTAGGTTTTACCTACAGCTGAATCTCTCCTTGCGGTCGTGGGGCTGCTTGAATTTATTTATTATTATTATTTTATATATGTATTACTACAGATTTGTTTTTGTACATAATAGTGCCACAATAAAGATTATTATTATTATTATAGGTACGATTGTTTGCTTTGCATGTTTGCTAGGGAGGGGGTCACTCACGTTGCCTCCCTTACCGCCACTGGTATAATAATATAGTATAAGATGAAAAAAATTTTAATATCAATATTTTTTCAGTTTCAATCAGTTATGCTTGCCAGATTATGATAGTTATGAGCAATTTGAGAAGTGTCTTCTGTTAGCCATAAGTGAAGGAACCGAAGGATTTGGAATGGTTTGATTTTGGGATTTCGAAATAGATTTTTTATTTTGCATTGCTAGGTAAGTTTTTTGTTTATAGCAATAATTGTATCTGTTGTAAAATTCAACTTTTACATTTCTTCTTCCTTAAGGTTTGTGAAATTAACATGAAAAGTTTTTTTTTATGTATTTGATCATTTATTCCATGTACTTATTTGAATATCTTATTTGCACTGTTGGATGTCGCATTAGTTGTAATAAAGTGACATCGAAATTTTATAAAAAATTATTTTTTAATAATTTATGTGTTTGATTATAATGTGATTTACTAGTCGTACTTTTTGCGAACTGTTCATTTATTTTTAATTAGTGTGTATTGTGCAATATTAGTGGGACCATCGACCGATTGATATAAAAACAATGTTTGCCCTACTGAAAGTCGCCTGACACAACCTTATAGAAATATGTGTGTAAGGTTTATATGAGGTTTTTGAAACAGGCAATTCCGAGCTTGATCCTATAGAATATTCTAATGTGGTTTTATCGGGTTGCGTTTAAGAGGTTGAACAGGCATTTGCCTTGTTGAATATTAATATGGTTTAACCAGGACAGATAGCGAATGCTTTTACAAGGTTTTACCGTAATTTGACAAGTTCGAAATTTACAATATTTTATCAGGTTATCAACGAACTTTTCGTTATAAGGTTGTATGAGGTTGTATTTATCAGGTTGAATAATCGTCTACCGTATTGAATATTGACAAGGTTTAACCAGGTGAAACACGGAATGCTTTTATCAGGTTTTATCTGAAATCGACGAGTTCGAAATTTAGAATATTTTATCAGGTTTTTGATGAATATTTTGTAATGAGGTTGTATAAGGTTGAACAATTGTTTGCCTTATTGAATATTAACAAAATTTAACCAGGCGAGATAGTGAATGTTTTTATCAGGTTGTATCGGAATTTGACCAGTTTGAAATTTGCATAAACAAAATATTGTCAGGTTATTCAGAACTTTTTACAATTCGGTTGTATGAGGTTGACTTTCAAATATTCAACAATACTTTACCTTGCTAAATATTAATAAGTTTTTTCTGAATTTGGTAATTGCAAAGTAGAAAAAAGCATTTAAAGTTAATAAGCATAGGATAAAAATATAAATAAGAAGAATAAACTTGAAACATTAGAATTTATTATTTATTCTCATAACGAACATTATATGTACTATATATGATATACAGAAAACTAGCAAAATTATTTATTAATTAAATAATGGATTAATCCATCCTCCTCTATTCTTTTGTATTTCTCAATTTTCTTCTATTTCGCTTCTTCTTTTTCTTCCTTCTCTCCTTCTCCACCTTCCTTGTCTTCTTCTCGTTCTATGTCTTTTCCCCTTCCATGTCTTCTCCTTCCATGTCTTCTCCTTCCTTTTCATTATCTTCTCTTTCCTTCTGTTCTTCATCTCCTTCTCCTTGCCGTGAATTGTAATCTGATAAAGATAAACAAATAAATTAGTACAAATCCCAAAATTGTATCATATAGATAATAGAATACAATTTTGAGGAATAATTTTTGGAAAATTTCCATAATTTTGAGAACCTGCCATCTTTATAATTTTTATACTGCCAAAAATATTCTTCTATCACGTGATTATATTTATTAAGGGCTATTAAATGATATAATTTTTATCGATTATTTTTTTTCTGTTTAAGTAATCGGGCATTAAAGTCAACATTTTCAAAAATTCGTAGTGGCTTCGTCTTGAAGATACAGCATTCGAAAAAAAAGAATATTTTTCCGAGAATTATTTTTTTCATACGATCTTTTTCGACCACTACAATACCTAACTAAATAATGTATAAACTAAAATAAATACTAAGTAAATACTTACCACCCCATAACAAATCACGTATGCAGGATACGCATTCCCTTCTTCTGATTGCCACCCCACGTTATATTTTTTAGCTTTTTTATACCCCACTTTATTATTAAAAATTTAGCACGCGTCATATAGGCACCGTCATAAAGGTATCATACTCTAAAAATCTAAAGAATACAAATTTTATATCGGCCATGTTGAAGTCAACTTTATTATGAACGAACTTAGCTACACGAAGATCGTTCACAGACTCACAGTTTAAGAGCGTTGTCTGTAGAACGGTCCTTTTTGAACAGGTAAAATTGGGGATAGGTTTTAAACAGGTATAAAAATATCCGAAAATACAGCTTATGTCTGCATATTTTTAAATAACACGTACGTTTTTGTAAAACGTGCAGCTATTGAAAATCCGGGTTTTCAATTAAAGTAGACTGCGTTAAAACACAAAACTTCATATTTACTATCTAGGGCGAGGTGCTCTATATCGCCCAGTGTAGCGGGCCTCTAAATCCTTTCAAGTAAAACACAATTTAAGGCACTTTTTTTATTTTACAGGCCCTCGCGTCATAAAAGAAGCCTGCAAGTATCTATACAAATAACATTTACACTAAACTAATCTATCTGCGCCTTTGTGAAAGATTTTATATTTGTATTATTATTTTAAAGAGCTTAGAAAGATCGTTAGCGGAACGTAACTATCAACCGGTGTATACATATGTAGTAAGATTTAGAAATTAAATAAATAGATAAATGGAAAAATCTTAAAGGGATTGCTAAAATACGCGCTGATTTAGAGCTAAAAATGGGCGAAACACGTCGCCGGTACTTATAAATTCAAACATTTATTATTATCACATTCTCATTATGTAACAGTACCTCTCCATTTCATATCATTGAGCTCAAGTTAGTTACAATGAATACGGTAATTATTAACATGATAGAAAATTGTGTTTCTTGGGGATGATCAAGAATTTACTTGCGTCTTGCAGTTGCTAGGACTTGGGGCATTTGCGTTTGGTAGGTACTTATCAGCACAATGGGATAATAAAAATAAATACCTACCTTTTCTGCTTTAAAACTCCAACAGATGTTTGCAAGTTCCACGAAAGCCAAAAGCGCTTACCGTTTTAAATTGCAACTGAGCGGCTGGTAATCAAGGAACAGTAGTTTCTTTGTAACTTTTAAATACAAAAATGAGCCAAACATTGTATGGGCTTTCGCATACTTCTGCAGTATAAAAATTAAAAAAAAAACACAAAATTTGGAAATTTTCCAAAACTAGTCCAGTAGACTTACGACTTTTTTTAGCGCTTGACGGAAAACAATCGGACAGAAACGATTTTGGTAGATATGTTTAGTTAAACAACATCCAAAATCCATTTCTGTCCCATTTTTTCGTTAAAAACCTGCAAACGTACATATTCGTCAAAATTTGAAATTCGATTTTTTACGATCACCACCATACCTAGTTTACATATTTACGTGTATCGGTATTTCTAATTGAAGCTGTGTAATATGTGCACATGTAAGTTAATGTCTAATGTTTTTCATACTTCATTAAAATTTAATCAACAGATGTTTCCTGATATTGTTTACATTTTTCACGTAACAATAAAAGTTAACCCGGTTTTAATTTGATTAAGGACAACCATGAATAAGGATTTAAAAAATGAGGGGATGCAAGAATCACTATACTAGTTACTTCACCATATTTATTTAATTCAACACATATAAAACGCCAACAGATTTTCCTGTTGATATGTGCATACTATAAATTCCGTATAAAACCAGAATCTAAGATAAATAAGCCGCAGAAAAAAGCCTGGAAAAAAACGCAAAAAAAACGGTTATAAAATCGCGGGAAAAAAGCAGACGAAAAAACAACGATGGGAAAAAATAACTTCCTTCTTAATTATTTTTTTGCATTACAGAGAATAGTATAACCAAACTAGGAAATGTATATTTTTATTTGAATATCATGGTACTTTTCAGCCATATAAATAGTACAGACCTCTAACTCAAGAACGTTGCAAGTTTGAAATTTAAGAAAAATGAAAGTAATTGCAGGTGACAGTGGGGCTAATAATGCTTTACACCTTTAAACATTGTGAAAACAAACAATTCCTTGAATTACCAGATTCCCGAATCTAGGAATAAAAAGCCGTGGAAAAAAAAGCCGGGGTATAAAAAGCCGGGAAAAAAAAGCCGCGGAAAAAAAAAGCCGGGGGAAAAAAAGCCGGCGGAAAAAAAAGCCGATGGTATAAATATTTAACATATTTAATAAATAAATACTTATTAAATCCCAAAAGAACAACTACTACAACAATTTGTACAAACTTTATTTTATGTCTTGTTTTTTTCGTAAAATGCTGTTTTCGAGATATTTCAATTTTCAGATTTAGAAATGCACCTTCAGAAAGCAAAATTATTTACAATTATTAACTAAAAATGTAAAATGTAAAACATTTTTTTAAATACCTACCTATCATATACATTTTTATGGGCATAGATCATATCGTTGAACTTTATAGTAATCAGCTAGTTGGTAGATTTCCTAATAAATGTAATTGAGTAAAAGAAAAACACTCTTTACATTTCCCCTTAGAAAGCAAACAGGTTTCTAAATTTAGTAGTAGTGGTAGTAGTTAGATGTAAGTCTCTATATTATTATTGATATTATTATAATTTTAATGTGTATATAAACAGTTTGTCTTCTGACATAAAATAAAGTTTGTACAAATTATTGCAGTAGTTGTTATTTTGGGATTCAATAAAAATTAAACTTCACAATTTTTTAGTCATTCTATGCTCCCTTAGTAGTGGATCAAATCATTGTTTTCTTTGCTGCAAGTATTTATTTATTACATATGTTAAATATTTATACCATCGGCTTTTTTTTCCGCCGGCTTTTTTTTCCGCCGGCTTTTTTTTCCGCGGCTTTTTTTTCCCGGCTTTTTATACCCCGGCTTTTTTTTCCACGGCTTTTTATTCCGCCTACCCAGATTCCCATTATAGATTCACAATAAGCAGCTTTTACCTAATCAAGTGATTCCGCACTGTCTAAAAAAAGCACTGTCTAAAAAAAACTGCAAATGCTTGTAATAGAATGTAACAAGTTTTAAAAATTCCTTAATACTGTATAACAATTGCTAAGTTATTTTAGTGATCCTTTCATTACTTGACTGCAAACTTCATAAAAGTTAATTGTATATTATTTACTTCAATTTTTTTCATCACTGGGTATAACAATAAAATTTTAATTATAGCGTCAAAATTTACTTTTCTGAGAATTTGAATTTCAGGATAGGAAATTTCAATTATTTAGATTTAGAACACAAATTCTGATTTGCATTGACTTCTAAATTAAGCTCTTTGCTCAGAATATTGACTTAAAATTTTGAATTAATTATTTGATAATAGGCTGTTCTATTTGAACTGTGCACCATTGCTAAATTTGTTAGACGAAAACTAGTAATAGTACAAGAAAATAAATATTTGTTTTCAACCATGGGCTTTTCTTCTGTCGGCTTTTCCCCGCCTGCTTTCTTTTTCCGCGGCTTTTATTCCGCGGCTTTTTTACCGCTGTTTCTATTCTGTTTTTTACCACGGAATTTTTCCACGGCTTTTAAAACTTTAACCGGTTTTACCTCGTATAACAGCATATTACGAACGCCCTATAAAACAGCATACAAAATGGTATCGGGTTTTCCTAATAGCATTCATTTCCATAAGACCACAAAAAAAGGTACGTAGGCGAGTAAAGTGTGTGATGACGCGAAATCTCAGGAATGTCTGGACCTAGTTATTAAAATTTGGTACACTTAGGTACAAAACAGTATAATTAGTCTATGGTACAAGGAAAATTTGTCAAGCCAAAAAGCTGTTTTACGAACCGAAACCGGAATCTAGACTTTTAAAAGCATCGTGATTAGCATTTGCTATTATACCTATGTAATATGTATTACATTACAACCCATTTTTAAAGTCATTGGTTTTGAAAGGTAATAAAATAAGTGATCAATCTTTAGTAAAAGGGAAATTTGTTCATATAGGTTTTTTGAGTAATATTTTATTTGTATGTAAAAATCCTATAATAATGTAGAAGTACAATAAAATAATATTAGTAGAAAAATAAAAATTACAGATAGTATATATTCCAATGTTTATCACTTATGTTATTTGTTGTCGTTTTTTTTGTAAAATCCTATAAAGATGCGTTTTTTGAAAATATTTAAATTAGTAGAATTTCATATTACTTTACAGAGAAGGAAGGAAATAGTAAAAAATTACTGACTTAAATGTTTGCCTACAAAGTGCCGAAACTTTTATGTCACTTATTCAAAGTTTCTATTTATCTCTAACATTTAAGGCGATATAAGTTAGATACCGATAAATCAAACACCCAGTATATTAAAACATACTGTGTATTAAATTCAAATATTGTTTTGTCATCTTATCAGTTTAAAAATATGCGTGCAGGTACGGGGAAAGTGCGTCTAATGGACTTCCCTTTAAATTACGTTTGTTTATAAGCAAGTTAAATTTTATTTCTTCACGATATTCTAGAACTTATTGGTAATATTCCACTGTAGACACTTTTAGGTATTTTAAGCTTTTCCTTGAATATTTGCAGGTATACTCACAATGACAATAGCACCATCAACCCTAACTGTATCCCTTCAATGAAATGCCAAATTAAAGACGACGGACAAACGGGTTTGCCCATCCCATCCCGGGCTACTATGTTAAAATTTTTGCCTATTTATAGTTTCAAAATAATTATGTTCACAATTACAACAGCCGTAAAAAGTAGGGAAACACTTCGCTTGAACTTTCCCACACTTCCGTAATTTGGAAAAGAAAAATATATTAAACAAAATCTTATCAAGCCATCAAAGTCAGTCACTATTTAGCGCTAATGGGAACAGTCCTGTCTGCAGTGGCGTAACAACTTTGCTCAGGGCCAGTGTTTATACTCGGTGCAGGGGCCGCTATGCTGAAATAGTTGATACATCCGCACGTACAGAATTTCATGTAAAACCACATGAAAACGTTAACAGTTTTCCTGATAACACCGTATATTAAGTATTTCTCATAAAACCGCATGCGAAACCATAACGGGTTTTCCTGATACTTCCGCATATTAAGGATTCCACATAAACCCTTATACAAGAACGTTAACGGCTTTCTTTATAAAACCACATCTTGAAATTCCCGATAAAACCACATACAAATCGATAGCCGGTTTTCCTTATAAAACCACATGTTGAAATTTTCTCATAAAACCGCATAGAAGAAGATACACGGGTTTCCTGGTAAATCTGCATGTTGGGAATTCCTGATAAAACCACATACAAATCGATCGCCGGTTTTCCTTATAAAACCACATGTTGAAATTTTCTCATAAAACCGCATAGAAGAAGATACAGGGGTTTCCTGGTGAATCTGCATGTTGGGAATTCCTGATAAAACCACATACAAAACGATGTCCGGTTTTCCTTATAAAACCACATGTTGAAATTTTCTCATAAAACCGCATAGAAGAAGATACAGAGGTTTCCTGGTAAATCTGCATGTTGAGAATTCCTGATAAAACCACATACAAATCGATAGCCGGTTTTCCTTATAAAACCACATGTTGAAATTTTCTCATAAAACCGCATAGAAGAAGATACAGGGGTTTCCTGGTAAATCTGCATGTTGGGAATTCCTGATAAAACCACATACAAATCGATCGCCGGTTTTCCTTATAAAACCACATGTTGAAATTTTCTCATAAAACCGCATAGAAGAAGATACAGGGGTTTCCTGGTGAATCTGCATGTTGGGAATTCCTGATAAAACCACATACAAAACGATGTCCGGTTTTCCTTATAAAACCACATGTTGAAATTTTCTCATAAAACCGCATAGAAGAAGATACAGGGGTTTCCTGGTAAATCTGCATGTTGGGAATTCCTGATAAAACCACATACAAATCGATCGCCGGTTTTCCTTATAAAACCACATGTTGAAATTTTCTCATAAAACCGCATAGAAGAAGATACAGGGGTTTCCTGGTAAATCTGCATGTTGGGAATTCCTGATAAAACCACATACAAATCGATAGCCGGTTTTCCTTATAAAACCACATGTTGAAATTTTCTCATAAAACCGCATAGAAGAAGATACAGGGGTTTCCTGGTGAATCTGCATGTTGGGAATTCCTGATAAAACCACATACAAAACGATCGCCGGTTTTCCTTATAAAACCACATGTTTTGAATTCCTCATAGAGCCTCATAGAAGAAGATACAGGGGTTTCCTGGTAAATCTGCATGTTGGGAATTCCTGATAAAACCACATACAAATCGATAGCCGGTTTTCCTTATAAAACCACATGTTGAAATTTTCTCATAAAACCGCATAGAAGAAGATACAGGGGTTTCCTGGTAAATCTGCATGTTGGGAATTCCTGATAAAACCACATACAAATCGATCGCCGGTTTTCCTTATAAAACCACATGTTGAAATTTTCTCATAAAACCGCATAGAAGAAGATACAGGGGTTTCCTGGTAAATCTGCATGTTGGGAATTCCTGATAAAACCACATACAAATCGATAGCCGGTTTTCCTTATAAAACCACATGTTGAAATTTTCTCATAAAACCGCATAGAAGAAGATACAGGGGTTTCCTGGTAAATCTGCATGTTGGGAATTCCTGATAAAACCACATACAAATCGATAGCCGGTTTTCCTTATAAAACCACATGTTGAAATTTTCTCATAAAACCGCATAGAAGAAGATACAGGGGTTTCCTGGTGAATCTGCATGTTGGGAATTCCTGATAAAACCACATACAAAACGATCGCCGGTTTTCCTTATAAAACCACATGTTGAAATTTTCTCATAAAACCGCATAGAAGAAGATACAGGGGTTTCCTGGTAAATCTGCATGTTGAGAATTCCTGATAAAACCACATACAAATCGATAGCCGGTTTTCCTTATAAAACCACATGTTGAAATTTTCTCATAAAACCGCATAGAAGAAGATACACGGGTTTCCTGGTAAATCTGCATGTTGGGAATTCCTGATAAAACCACATACAAATCGATCGCCGGTTTTCCTTATAAAACCACATGTTGAAATTTTCTCATAAAACCGCATAGAAGAAGATACAGGGGTTTCCTGGTGAATCTGCATGTTGGGAATTCCTGATAAAACCACATACAAAACGATGTCCGGTTTTCCTTATAAAACCACATGTTGAAATTTTCTCATAAAACCGCATAGAAGAAGATACAGAGGTTTCCTGGTAAATCTGCATGTTGAGAATTCCTGATAAAACCACATACAAATCGATAGCCGGTCTTCCTTATAAAACCACATGTTGAAATTTTCTCATAAAACCGCATAGAAGAAGATACAGGGGTTTCCTGGTAAATCTGCATGTTGGGAATTCCTGATAAAACCACATACAAATCGATCGCCGGTTTTCCTTATAAAACCACATGTTGAAATTTTCTCATAAAACCGCATAGAAGAAGATACAGGGGTTTCCTGGTAAATCTGCATGTTGGGAATTCCTGATAAAACCACATACAAATCGATAGCCGGTTTTCCTTATAAAACCACATGTTGAAATTTTCTCATAAAACCGCATAGAAGAAGATACAGGGGTTTCCTGGTGAATCTGCATGTTGGGAATTCCTGATAAAACCACATACAAAACGATCGCCGGTTTTCCTTATAAAACCACATGTTTTGAATTCCTCATAGAGCCTCATAGAAGAAGATACAGGGGTTTCCTGGTAAATCTGCATGTTGGGAATTCCTGATAAAACCACATACAAATCGATAGCCGGTTTTCCTTATAAAACCACATGTTGAAATTTTCTCATAAAACCGCATAGAAGAAGATACAGGGGTTTCCTGGTAAATCTGCATGTTGGGAATTCCTGATAAAACCACATACAAATCGATCGCCGGTTTTCCTTATAAAACCACATGTTGAAATTTTCTCATAAAACCGCATAGAAGAAGATACAGGGGTTTCCTGGTAAATCTGCATGTTGGGAATTCCTGATAAAACCACATACAAATCGATAGCCGGTTTTCCTTATAAAACCACATGTTGAAATTTTCTCATAAAACCGCATAGAAGAAGATACAGGGGTTTCCTGGTAAATCTGCATGTTGGGAATTCCTGATAAAACCACATACAAATCGATAGCCGGTTTTCCTTATAAAACCACATGTTGAAATTTTCTCATAAAACCGCATAGAAGAAGATACAGGGGTTTCCTGGTGAATCTGCATGTTGGGAATTCCTGATAAAACCACATACAAAACGATCGCCGGTTTTCCTTATAAAACCACATGTTTTGAATTCCTCATAGAGCCTCATAGAAGAAGATACAGGGGTTTCCTGGTAAATCTGCATGTTGGGAATTCCTGATAAAACCACATACAAATCGATAGCCGGTTTTCCTTATAAAACCACATGTTGAAATTTTCTCATAAAACCGCATAGAAGAAGATACAGGGGTTTCCTGGTAAATCTGCATGTTGGGAATTCCTGATAAAACCACATACAAATCGATCGCCGGTTTTCCTTATAAAACCACATGTTGAAATTTTCTCATAAAACCGCATAGAAGAAGATACAGGGGTTTCCTGGTAAATCTGCATGTTGGGAATTCCTGATAAAACCACATACAAATCGATAGCCGGTTTTCCTTATAAAACCACATGTTGAAATTTTCTCATAAAACCGCATAGAAGAAGATACAGGGGTTTCCTGGTAAATCTGCATGTTGGGAATTCCTGATAAAACCACATACAAATCGATAGCCGGTTTTCCTTATAAAACCACATGTTGAAATTTTCTCATAAAACCGCATAGAAGAAGATACAGGGGTTTCCTGGTAAATCTGCATGTTGGGAATTCCTGATAAAACCACATACAAATCGATAGCCGGTTTTCCTTATAAAACCACATGTTGAAATTTTCTCATAAAACCGCATAGAAGAAGATACAGGGGTTTCCTGGTGAATCTGCATGTTGGGAATTCCTGATAAAACCACATACAAAACGATCGCCGGTTTTCCTTATAAAACCACATGTTTTGAATTCCTCATAGAGCCTCATAGAAGAAGATACAGGGGTTTCCTGGTAAATCTGCATGTTGGGAATTCCTGATAAAACCACATACAAATCGATAGCCGGTTTTCCTTATAAAACCACATGTTGAAATTTTCTCATAAAACCGCATAGAAGAAGATACAGGGGTTTCCTGGTAAATCTGCATGTTGGGAATTCCTGATAAAACCACATACAAATCGATCGCCGGTTTTCCTTATAAAACCACATGTTGAAATTTTCTCATAAAACCGCATAGAAGAAGATACAGGGGTTTCCTGGTAAATCTGCATGTTGGGAATTCCTGATAAAACCACATACAAATCGATAGCCGGTTTTCCTTATAAAACCACATGTTGAAATTTTCTCATAAAACCGCATAGAAGAAGATACAGGGGTTTCCTGGTAAATCTGCATGTTGGGAATTCCTGATAAAACCACATACAAATCGATAGCCGGTTTTCCTTATAAAACCACATGTTGAAATTTTCTCATAAAACCGCATAGAAGAAGATACAGGGGTTTCCTGGTAAATCTGCATGTTGGGAATTCCTGATAAAACCACATACAAATCGATAGCCGGTTTTCCTTATAAAACCACATGTTGAAATTTTCTCATAAAACCGCATAGAAGAAGATACAGGGGTTTCCTGGTAAATCTGCATGTTGGGAATTCCTGATAAAACCACATACAAATCGATCGCCGGTTTTCCTTATAAAACCACATGTTGAAATTTTCTCATAAAACCGCATAGAAGAAGATACAGGGGTTTCCTGGTAAATCTGCATGTTGGGAATTCCTGATAAAACCACATACAAATCGATAGCCGGTTTTCCTTATAAAACCACATGTTGAAATTTTCTCATAAAACCGCATAGAAGAAGATACAGGGGTTTCCTGGTAAATCTGCATGTTGGGAATTCCTGATAAAACCACATACAAATCGATAGCCGGTTTTCCTTATAAAACCACATGTTGAAATTTTCTCATAAAACCGCATAGAAGAAGATACAGGGGTTTCCTGGTAAATCTGCATGTTGGGAATTCCTGATAAAACCACATACAAATCGATAGCCGGTTTTCCTTATAAAACCACATGTTGAAATTTTCTCATAAAACCGCATAGAAGAAGATACAGGGGTTTCCTGGTGAATCTGCATGTTGGGAATTCCTGATAAAACCACATACAAAACGATCGCCGGTTTTCCTTATAAAACCACATGTTTTGAATTCCTCATAGAGCCTCATAGAAGAAGATACAGGGGTTTCCTGGTAAATCTGCATGTTGGGAATTCCTGATAAAACCACATACAAATCGATCGCCGGTTTTCCTTATAAAACCACATGTTGAAATTTTCTCATAAAACCGCATAGAAGAAGATACAGGGGTTTCCTGGTAAATCTGCATGTTGGGAATTCCTGATAAAACCACATACAAATCGATAGCCGGTTTTCCTTATAAAACCACATGTTGAAATTTTCTCATAAAACCGCATAGAAGAAGATACAGGGGTTTCCTGGTAAATCTGCATGTTGGGAATTCCTGATAAAACCACATACAAATCGATAGCCGGTTTTCCTTATAAAACCACATGTTGAAATTTTCTCATAAAACCGCATAGAAGAAGATACAGGGGTTTCCTGGTGAATCTGCATGTTGGGAATTCCTGATAAAACCACATACAAAACGATCTCCGGTTTTCCTTATAAAACCACATGTTTTGAATTCCTCATAGAGCCTCATAGAATTCCTGATGGAAACATTATAAGGTTGTATGAGGTTTCAATATTTATTTTCAATAGCCATGGCTATAATTTAGAGGTAGTAGGTAACGACAATAGATAAAAGCCTTATAAAATACTTAATCACCATTTTTAAACATGAAGCTTAAAAATTAAAAGACAATCTGTACAGTGGCTGTTCACTTTTCATGTTAAATAGATCTCCATATAAATTATAGTATACTGTATCCAAACTTGTAAATTTATTATAGGATAGGCCTGCAGAATTCTTAGTTAAGGATATGAGAATTCTTTTTGTATTATTGCAGCATAAGCGTTGTATTCGAATACAGTAAAAAATATGCTTCGTAGAAATAAAGATGATTTGTATTAATAGTAGTTGATTTACTAGTAATGCAAATCTATAAGTTATTGTTGTTGCATATTAGCATCTGATTTTGTGCAGTATTATCACAAAATAACTATTTATTTTTTTATTTACTCTGTACAATAATATATCAGTAAAAGTTTAAAATTTGTTTTAATTACATTTCCCCCTTTCCTATTATGCAGGGCCGTACCGGCTCGTATTTTTGTTTAGATGGAAAAATAATATGACAATGTTGCTGTCATTTCTTTTAGATTTAATAATATTGAAAATTAATCTGAAACGGTATGCTTAGCAAAAAAAGACGAAAAACAACTACGAGTAATGGAAAAGGAAAGGAAAATATTGACAATAATGTATCCAAAAAAAATTGGAGAGGAAGAATATAGAAGAATAATAAAATTTGAAATACTAGATGAGATGGAGGGAGAAGACATAGGTGCATAAAAGCTCAAAGATTATGGTGCTTCATGAGAGCAAATGACAAAAGCATGATCAAGACATTAACGAACTGGAAACCACTAGGGACCAGACCCAAGGGCAGAACAAAGAGAAGATGGAAGGATGAAGTAATGGAGAATATATTAATTATGGAAATAAGTGATTGGAGAGATAAGATTAAGGACGGCAAGAAATGGAGAGAAGTAGTGATGAAAGCCAAACCACACAAAAACTTATAGATAAAAATTTTAAGCGAATGTAGGGAGTAATTCACCCTAAAAATAATATAAATGAATAGTTTTCAGTAGATTCCAAAAGAATTGATGCCAATTATTATTATAGTAAAAGACTACAGCATAATACAGATGGTAATAACTTTAAATTTGAATACCATGAGAAAGGTAAAAGCGAAATCTGGAGGTCCTTTAAGCTTGTCGTTTGCAAAGGCACTAGACAAACGTTTGCTAGATGTGATAATTGTAGCGCCATCTTAGACTACAGTGCAAAACGGAGAATGCAAACTTAAACAGCCAGAAATGCAAGACTGAAAATTTAAAGTCGGTCAAATCAAATTTATTGGTTTTGGGAGTATAGACAAAAAAATGCAGGTAGTTAATATTTTATAATTTTGTGTTAACATTTTGAAAGATTTCGTTAATTTCCCAAGGAAAAAACTTGGCAAAAGTACAATAATAACAATTTTAACATGTGACTAATGCAAAGCATCAACCTGATGAGGGAGAGAAACAACACGATGCGTTACAACTGATAGTTTACTGTCTACTGTTATTTCCACCTCACAAACTTGCATTATGTGGACGAATCTACGTTGCTAGTAAAAATAATACAGTACTTTATTGTCACATTTAACAGAAATAAAAGGGAGTTCTCAAATTATTGAACAGAACATACTAGGTGACAAAATAAATTCATAAATTTTTAAATTTATTTTATATATATATATATATATATATATATATATATATATATATATATATATATATATATATATATATATATATATATATATATATATATATATATATATATATATATATATATATATATATATATATATATATATATATATATATATATATATATATATATATATATATATATATATATATATATATATATATATATATATATATATATATATATATATATATATATATATATATATATATATATATATATATATATATATATATATATATATATATATATATATATATATATATATATATATATATATATATATATATATATATATATATATATATATATATATATATATATATATATATATATATATATATATATATATATATATATATATATATATATATATATATATATATATATATATATATATATATATATATATATATATATATATATATATATATATATATATATATATATATATATATATATATATATATATATATATATATATATATATATATATATATATATATATATATATATATATATATATATATATATATATATATATATATATATATATATATATATATATATATATATACATATAGTATGGAAGATACCAAGCCCGGTACATACATCGGGCACTCAGAAGCCCGGGTCTATTTGAAGCGATACGCACGTACAAGTCAAATATATAATTCATTTGAAGCGTCATAAATACAAGCAACCTGAGAGGGGTAAGATTATTTCATATACAGCAAAATTTATATATGACTGTTATAAGGAAGCCATTGACATACCACCGATTATATGAAACCCATCTGTATAAAATGCGAATATTTCACGCATTTCACGAGTCCATGCTGTGTTGCCTTTTAAATATTCTGAATGTTGTTTTCACTAGCGTCCACAGACACCGATTCCACTGGCGGCTTCAACTCGCCGCGCCGGTTTGCACAATATACGAGTACTCGCTCGGAAATTCAAATATTTTTAATTATAGGCATTGCGTAATAATTAATTATTTATTATTTTTATACTGTAATAATTATTTATTATAATTTGGCAATGTTTTTATTTAACAAATTTGTAATTGCCATTGTTGCGGCCATTCAAATGGCAAAAAATCGTACAGAATTTCCCTAAATAAATGACAAATAAATTATTAAAACCCATGACTTACAAAATAAAACAAGGTAAAAGATTACTATCGTAATCAGTTATTTTAAGCGAATTGAGCTAACTTTGGCTTCAATTAAGAACAAACCGCCATTGTACAACATTTGCAATGAACATCATTTCCCCACAATAAAAACATTAATACTCGACGACGCCGACGTCTGTTTGCAATAAGAAAAAATCTAAAAAGGAATAAGTTACACTTATTAAAATCGTCGGCTTTAGAGACAGGGTCCATTACAGTGCAATTGTTAAACACTATTTTAGTGGGATTCTGTTTGAATTTCTAGCGATTTTGTTGCGTAGCAATATTGTTGCTATGGTATGGTATGGGCCATTCTATTGGTCATAACCATGGCAATAACAACTTTTTTAAATAACAACATTGCTAAAAATGAAACAGAATTCTATCGAATAATAGCTTATGTAATAAGTACATAATGTAGGTCTTTATTGGACGACCCCTATAGTTTATGACAGAGTGAGCGCAGCGAGCGAGGCCCATAAATAGGGCAAGTCCAAAAAGCCTAATTATGTACGAAATGCATACAAAGCTTTATGTTCGACTGCTAAAATTGGTCTATTTTCGAAAAAAAAAATCAATTTATAAATTTGACAATTTGGCATAAAATATTTAGTTACCATTGAAAAACTGCATATATCACAGTATGCTTTTGCTGTTGCTTAGCTACTTAGCTAGTAGTTGTATTCAAACAGAATTTATTTTGACATTGACAGTTGACGTACAGGTACTTTATTGTACTAGTAAAATAAAGTAACTTTATTTTACTAGTACTAGGGTGAATGTGCCCTTCTTCGGCCACGTCCGGTAGTCGACCACTTTTACCAAAAGTTCAACATAATAAGAACTAACAATATTATTTTGTATTTTTTTTACTATACCAGAAGTCGGCCACGTTCCTCCCGCTCAATTAAAAAAAGTACAGAAAATAACCTTAAAATTGTGGCTAACATAAATCAAGTTGCGGGAAGGTGTTGTGATGGTTGAGAATTGGTAGGTAAAACAAACGTTTTCTGTACTTTACATGCTTACACAAATTAGTCCATAACTTTGTTTAAAAGTTAAGTTTTTGAGTGTTGATGGTTTATAAGTGTTAATTAAAGAGTCAAAGTTAATATTTTATGACTAAAAAATGCTAAAATATTTAGAGAAACTATAATTTTCGCTATGGCCGAGTATTGGGTACTTGCGTTTTGCCAAAATCTAGTACTCAGCCACAGGGCTGACTATTGGGTATTTGTCTAAACTAACTATTTTGACCCTTAATTTTTATGTACATAGATATTAAATGTAGTATCGCAATTATTCACTCAAACTACTAAAAAACCAATTGAAAACCAGTAGTCGGCCGTGTTCAAAGTTTGAAGGCTGACTATTGGTTGCAAACATCCCGATAGTCGGCCACTACTTTTAGGTATAAATATGTAACGTTGTCATGGGAATTTATATTATTTTCGTCTTTGTCTTTAGACGTTTCATTTTCCCCATCGTTTTTGTAGCTTTGCTCCCAGTGGGGTAGATTATTTAAGATGCATACAAAATACGTTAGAGAACCTACAGGTAACGTTAAAGCAAAGTCCAGTAATGTAACATGAGTTAGAATTAACAAAAAAACTGTTAACCTTGTTGGAAGATAAACTTAATAAAAAAGACTTTAGGAATGTAGAAGACATTTTAGAAGAAATTAGAGACATAAAACAGAATACTTACAACAAAGCAGTTAATACTTACGAAATTAACAATGACGGAGCACTGACGCTCATTGATGAAAATTTATATTTGAACAATGAAGTCGATCTCAGTGATGAGCAAGATATCTTAATTTTTGATTTTGATAACAACGATGAACTATATGACATCAATGAATCAAAATTAGTAGATTTGGAAGAGATAGAAAGTGAGATAAAAGATGGGGAAAATGCAACGCAACAAAATAAAGATGGGAAGGAAAATAAATTAAAAGATTTAGAAATGATACAAAGCGAGACTAAAGACTATGACTATAGACATATCTTAACTGCTAGTGAACCAAATGAAGATGTTTGTAATCATTTATATAGTTCCCTAAACATTGATGAGAACGCGATATGTGATAATAAAAGTGAAGTTCCTAATTCTAATAACATAGACAAATCTAAAAAATTAATGTTTTACAAAACATTGCCATTACGCCAAATGTTTCGAATAATTACTTTGCGAAACACCTGTTTTGGCCATCACCATTAAAAACAGCAAAAAAGAGAAACTTGGAAAATATTCCAGCGATTATTTCGTCTGAAATCTTTACAGAATATTTAAGAAAGAAACAAGAGAAAAAACAAGCAGAAGAAGAAGAAACAAATAAAAGAAAACAAGAAAGAGTAAAACGTGCTACTGCTATAACAACTAAATCATCGATAAAGGCACGTAATTCGATACAGTCCAAGGATCTGCCGAAAATGAACAAACAGTGAGCAAAATTAAAGAAAAATGCGAAAACTGCGTACTTGAGTTGGACAGTGATGCAGAAGACGATGATCTTAAAAATGTCGGTTGTGATAACTGTTTCATCTTGAATGCACGGAGTTTTTACGCCTTGCCTATGAGGAAGTAATAAACAAGAAATGTTTTTACAATTTTTGTTAATGTACCTCTTTTAACAAAGTTAATAATTACCTGTATCAGATTTGTTTTGTTAATAGTTAATTAAGCTACCCAATTTTATATTTTATTTTGAATCGAGTTTTATTTTTGTTCTGTTTCAGATAAGATTTATTTTGTTAATATCTACTCAATTTTGTATTTGATTTAAAATAGAGTTTTTTACGCAGTACGAGCTTACAATAATTTCTTTATAGTTTTTTTTTTGATAGTAATTAAAAATTAAGTGTGCAACAATTACAATAACATTTTACAGGGCGTAAAAAGCCCTATGCAGCTATATTAAAATATACAGGGTGTTCTACTTAAAAAATCGAAGTATAACAGATTAAAACATTAGATACTTTTAAACCGGTGCAACAAACACCCTGTATAATTAAATTTAACTTCAAAACATCTGGAGGATACTATTTATATTACCTTGACTAATATGTAGCAGAAAAGTTTGTATAATATGAGGAAATTCGGCTTGTGCGGATTTTACTGCAGGTGTCCAATTTTTCGAAAAAGTTAATAACTGGGAACGCCCTAACGAAATTTTAAAAACAAATCAGGTTTATAAAGGCAATTAAAAGGAAAATAAGAATATGCAAAAATATACAGGGTGTTCTATTTAAAAAAAAACAAGTTGTAAATACCATTCTTACAGAGAATATTCTTTATATTTGAAAATAATTTTGAAATATGGTCCCCTTTTTTCCCCACAACTTTTATTTGCCACATTTTTTTCTAGAATGTATATTAACGGCAAAAATCGGTGTCCATACTTTTGACGAGATCTGTGTAGCAGTTTGTTACAGTTAATTTGTTTAAAGAGTGACAAAAATGTTTAGTCATCTTGTGTTGATTTTGTCTTTAACAAGTGCTTTTACAAGTCTGTGTTGAATTGAGAAATATTTGGAAAAATTAGTAGAAGTGAAGTGTTATTTGGAAACAATTCGAAATTGATAATATTATAATTATAGTGTCAAAAATCTTGGTTTTTGAAAGTTAAAACCACCGCTTTGGCAAAACATTGCCAGGATACAAGGCGCAAATTCAATTTTAACTATGTAAAAGTACTAGATAAAGAAAAAACGGTTAATTCTAGATATGATACATATAAAAAAATGCGAAAAAACGGCTGTAAACGACAGACGAGATATCGAAAATCTTAGTAGCATCTATAACATTTTTTTTTGATAATTAATGAGTTTACGGTTAACAGTTTTGATGCAAATATTTTCTATTTGAATCAAGATAAGCTTGTGTCATTTTCATACTACTGTCAGATGTCTGTATTTTGTATCGAAGTTTTATAATTTCTTCTTGATAATGGTGCAAATTAGTACCGAAACGTAAAAGTTTTAATGTTATTGTAATGTTTTTAATATAAGACCTTCAAAAACCAACATTTTTGATAGTTTAATTAATAAAAGCAAGGCCAAGATTAATCTTATATACAGTGGCCGCCAAAAAGTCTGCACCATATGGAAAACTTTTTTATTCATTTGTCTTTTTTTAAATGGGTTTCAGTATTAGTTTCAGCATGATTAACAACCACAAAATTGCCAAAAATATTTGTGTCATGTCACAACTATGACACCGCCAAAATGGCATTTGAAATTTTAAAATGGCCTGAAATGCCCTTATTTATCAAAATGTCGAAAATTTCCATAAGGAAAAGTTGTTTGTAATTACATTAAGATTCTAAATATAAAGTTTGGTGAGAAACTTTAAATGTTTTAGTTTTTTCATTTTTCTCCAAAAATATTTAAATTTAACATTTATTTTTTTTGTGTCTTTTTCGTTTACAGTTGAGTTAATTTGAAATATTTCAATGCAAAAATACATAAATGTTGCATTTATTTATTAAATTTAATAGATTTCTTAAAAAAAACATTATCAATAAATTCGTATTTATTCACTTTTAAGGCTTTTGAAGTAAATTTTAATAGGAATTTTCAGTTTTATTATGTGATCTAAATTTGATTTAAGTTTTTTAAATATTTAAGCCCATTATCGTGCAAAAATCTACTATACGGGTTTAGAATTAATGAAAATAGTCCACGATTGTCCTGTTATTTTTCGTAAAAATGCTTTTATTCCACGAAATTAATTACATTTAAAAAATAAATGCAACATTTATGTATTTTTGAGATGAAATGTTTCTAATTAACTCAACTGTAAAGGAAAAACACACAAAGAAATAAATGTTAAATATTTTTGGAAAAAATGAAAAAACTAAAACATTTAAAGTTTCTCATCAAACTTTATATTTAGAATCTTAATGTAATAACAAACAACTTTTCCTTATGGCAATTTTCCATATTTTGATAAATAATGGCATTTCAGGCCATTTTAAAATATCAAATGACATTTTGGTCGGTCAGAGTTGTGACATGACAAACATTTTTGACAATTTTGTGGTTGTTAATCATGCTGAAACTAATGCTCAAACCCATTTGAAAAAAGACAAATGAACAAAAATGTTTTCCATATGGTGCAGACTTTTTGGCGGCCACTGTATATGATAATATTATATTTTTTCCACTACTAGCATTAAATGATATCATTATTTACTTTGTTTTAGAGCCAAGACGATGAATTTCTTTCCTAGTGGTTACTAATATTTCATTATTAACTACTGGAAATAATGAAAACAATTGCTACCAATCTTTAAATTCACCATAAACTTTCATGTAAAAATCTTTTGATTTTACTGGTAATAACTGTTCACCAACACTTTCTGCACCCTCCTTAATTTCAGGAGGAGTGCAGTTTTCACTCAAATCATCAAAATTGGACATTTTATAACCACTATTATGAAATATATATTTTACATAAATGTCAATTGAAATTAACTATTCTCTTGTTTTCAAGCAAGGCTACTTTATTTTTGTGCATATTTGCATTTGTAATTTTATTTTTTATTAATGTAAAATCAATTAATTATAAAAGGAAAAGGGTGCTAGTAGTGGAAAAAATAATATATAAACCACGGTAGAGAAGACTTATCAGCCGAGCAGAATTAATTCCCGAGAAGCGAAGCATCGAGGGAAATAAGTTGCGAGGCTGAGAAAAATGTCTTCTCTGCCTTGGTCTATAATATACTATTTCAACCACCTGCATTAGTAAGTATGCCATTAAAAGCAAAATATTAGGAATGTAAGTAAAACTTACCATTTGTTTACTTGTTGTCATAGTTGCTGTTGCAGACCAATAATATTTATTTAGCGCCCTAGGGCGGTAAGTAGATTAAGTGCCTGCATAATGGTTAAATATGAAAATAAAATAAAACGTTTGATCTATGGCAACGAAGTTATAACAACCAAACCTACTAAAAAATGTTTAATCATATATGTTATATTTGACACGTACTCATTTGATAAAGCTTTTTTTCATAATTTTTATGATATTTTTCAGGTGGTTGAAAAAATAGTGCACGCACCTCGTAAGTATCATTTATGGTCTCGAATGCTTAGGAAACCTCGGCTACGCTACGCTTCGCCTCGGTTTCCCAAACTGCATTCTCGACCATAAAACTGATACTTACGGCCCTTGGTACGCAATATACTATTACATTATACAAGGTTTAATGTAATTAACATAATTTTGCATTTATGCTATATAATTTTTTTACAATTTTTAAGCTTATGTCGGCGAAGGAATGGAGGTTGCCCAAATGGAGTCAAAATCTTCTGAAAAAGACGACTCTCATAATGAACAATCATTTATTACTGAATCTGAACCTTTTCAGTATTCAAGATTCTGTCTTGTTTAAGCACTTTTTTGAAGTTGAATACTCCGTATAAAAAGCACTTTGAGTTCAGCGTACTATAAGAACAAAACTACAAAATAAAACAAGCAAAAATGTCCCCTACTGCAAAGAAACCTCCTGCTTAAGACAAGGGTATGGCAACGCCAATGTTCTTAACAAATAATTCTAAATTTATAATCGTCTAAATATTATTGGTGATTCACGCACAAAATAATGAAATAAATTGTTTATTTATTGATGGGTTACATATTCCTAATTAATAATCAATATTTTAACTTTTTTTTACTGCAATTAGATATTAGTTGATTTCAAAATAAAATTATAATACCTAATTCAATTTTTTACTTGGTCATTTTAAAAAAGAACTCGACTACATCCCGAATTCATTTAAAATCAGCTATTAATTATTTTAAGATAGAGTAGTCATTGTGAATAATCGACCAGCGGATACTTAAAAGTAGAATAGGCATGCGCAGTCAGAGCGAAGCACTGTTGCCAAATTTAGGGCTTCGCACACTTAACAGTATGTCCTTGGCTCGTATAGTCGGTCATTTCATTCAAACATGTATATATTATATACACGGAAAAACTGCAGCGCCACCTACAGAGAGTTACTATGAACTAAACCGCGTATATACTGAGATTTTACGCGTAAATACGAAGCCCTACAAAAAATTGAGATCTCGGCACGATCCAACATAACAGAACAAAATAAAGCGATATACACATAGTTTTTTACGAAGCCCACTTTCGGGCTTCGTAAGTAGGTCCTGGGCTTGGTATAAGATGCAGAGTATGTAACTTTTGGCTTGGTAATGGCTCTCTACATGTATATATATATATATATATATATATATATATATATATATATATATATATATATATATATATATATATATATATATATATATATATATATATATATATATATTGCTGTGTGTTCTAATTCAAAAATTTATTTATAAACTTAAAATTAAAAATTATTACTAATTTTTTTTATTACTTAAAAAAGTATGAGATTTTGTTAAAGTATGAGATATTCTTCGTGGTCTTGTAATTCATTGAAGTTTATTTATATCGACGGTAATGCAGTGGTAATCTTGATTTCTTGTATTTCTTATTGGTTAAATGCATTTGAGGTAGCATTGAGATTTTCCAGGATACTATTCCTAGAATAGAATTATTTATATTAGTAAAACTTGACTAAAAAAAATTATAGCATATATAAAACATGCTAAGGCAATTTAATATTGACGCAAACTATAAATAATTTAACTTGAATTAATTTATTTATCTATAATAAAATCGTTTGTGTAAAAATATGAGTCGAACTGTGTATAATATTAAAGGGTAATCCTTATTTGAGATGTTATTGGTTGAAAAGTGTGTTTTTAAAAGGAATAAGTGAATTAAAATAAAAAAAAATTTTTATTTTTAGAAAATTATTTTGACGCACCGTGTATAATTTTAATTTAGAATTAATTTAATTAAGGTGTTTATTGAGTTAATTTAATTTAGTTTTATTAGATAACCTAATTGTTTATTTATATTTAAAACAAACCGTATACATTACTTTTGAGTATGTCGGTATATAAAATATTGTAATGTAAATAGTTTTCTGTATTTTAGGTCAAGGTTGTAAGAATTTGCCAGACGGTTTTTGTATAAACTATAGTCACAGATAAAAGTGATAAGAAGTCAATGACCTCATATAAATTACTTGTAAACCTAGGGTTTATGTTAATTAAGGAATGTAACTATGGTTTTAAATTAATGAATAATTAATTGATAATTATTAATGCTAATAAGCTGGTATTGTTTAATTTATGTGCTTTTATAAATATGAAAAAAATATGTTAATTTTAAAATTTTAAGAAAAATTTTCTTCATTGAATGTACCTGTCATACGTTGATTTATGTTTGAATCGCGTATTTAAAATAGTTGTATTCCAGTTAATCTGGGATAATGACATTTATGTAATAAGTTGAATAAGGGTGAAATTTAGATTAGATTGTAAGGTTTCGTAGCTATCTTGTAAAAACAATAGAATTTTAATTGTTTCCGGTGTTATCGTTATGTAAAGGATACTTAAGGGTGATATTTGTATAATTTGATATATTTGGAAATTTAGTCTGGGGGTTCGAGATAAAATTTTTCAAGAGAGCTTCCGGTAAGAATTTGCATAGCGTGGGTGCGTTAATGTTTAGCTCCCAAATTTTTGATAATGTAACTAGAAATTTTAATGTGAACAAAATAAATTGTTGTTATAAGTGACAGTAATAAGGTGTTTTATTATTTAAAGAAAGTTGAGAAAAATCCGGTGAAGAATATAAAAGTTATTGGAAGATTAAAAAGTAAAATTGTGAAGCGTCCTTTCTTTATTGTAAAAATATTAATTTGTGCAAGTATTAAATATTCCAATGGGAAACTAAATTAAAATCTAACTATAATAACCAGTGATCCAAGTAATTAAAGAACAATTTGAAAGTTTCTTCGACAAATAAATTCAATAAATTATAAATTGATAAAAAATGGCGTACCTGAGCACCATCTTATGATAAAAAATAGTTCTGCGAATTTCCGGTTTTTGAGGTGGAGAAATACATCTTGTTGTCAATCGTGCAGATTTGTATTTGACAGATAATATGGAATTAATCTTCTTCGTGTGATATAATAATAAATCTGTAATAATAAAAGTTGAACAGTTATAATTAAAAATAAAAATGCTAAAAATAAATGAAAAATTAAAGTAATTATAAATTGAAAAATATAATTTCTAATAAAAAAAGGGAATTACATACCTGAGAAAAACTGTTATTGAAGATTTTGCTGGAGAACTCATGGTTTAGTATTATCGGACAGGCAGCGTTAGGACAGCACACATCATACCGTGCACAAGCACATCACAGACAGGAAAGAAAAATTGGTTGTATGAGTTAGCTACCATTCAAATACGTGGAAGCGCACGCATCAAAGATTCCGAACTTCAAAGATGAACATTGTAAAAAGATAAGTAATAATTTTCGTGGTGTTTCAATAAAAAAATTTGTTTTATTTATTATAAATGTACAGAGATGTTTTAAATATTATTTTATGGTGATGTATTTGCGTGTAAATGTAGTAGGTGGTATTCTGGA